>JASGCC010000004.1:1597220-2904441 GCA_030067915.1 Hydractinia echinata | reverse complement strand
GACTCTTAAAGTACAGAATAAAAACAGAAAATGGGCTAACCACAACCTTACCAATGCTAAAAGCTCCATTTACAACGAAAATGTCTACTTTATCAATAAAACCTTTTATTGACTCACAACTAAACCACATATTTATTTGGAGGATAATATACTGTACTAACAGATAACTTTATAACGCTTTGTACCTGGTAGAATGGTATGTATGACTGTTAGACACTACCACACACAACTACACGTCTAATGACAGGAGGCAAGGCAGTTAGTTGCCAAGATCTCATTTATATTAAACATCTCTTACAGAAAGTATAATGTGATCACATGTGATTGCTCATGTACTTACTATGCCTGCAATTGCGTCCAAGAATAAACGTATAAATTGTAACAATCCTCTTTATACTTGTATTTATAAAACTTGTTGTAAATATAAAAAAAGTTCGTTTTTTTGGGAAAAAAAGACATTTTCTTTTTTTAATAAAAAAAAACGTATTTATTTTTAATAAAAAAAAACGTATTTATTTTTAAATTTGGCGAGGATTTAATTTGGCGAACGGTAAATTATGTTAAATTTAGCAAGTATTTAATTTGGTGACTAGTCAGTTATCAAAATTTTGGCGGGTATTTAATTTGTTGAATTTCGCCGAAATTCAGCAAATTCGCCTAATTTAATCCTCGCCAAAATTTATCCACTTAAGGTATATATTACAAACATGCTTTCAGATAATTAAAAACAAACAAAAAATATATTCATAATTCTTTTCTTCATTTCATGCTATCCTGCAGTATTATGCTTATTAAAAAAAAATAGAAATAAGAAAATAAAGTTAACATGGCATAAACAGCAGCGTGCTTGTATTTTGTTTCTTCTGCAAGTTACAAAAATTAAATTCACATTTTTAAGGCATTAAAGTGTAGGTAGAAATTATCTGTATTGCACATAAAACTCCCATAATAAAACTTTTCAAAAGTTTTGTTACCTTATTTTACACATTAAATTTAACTTTGATAGTGGTTACGATAACACGCTGCAGATTTGTGAAATCAGAGGTCTGGGTAACAGTTAATTTCTTGGTTACTTTAACAGGTGAAAAACGGTTGCAGGCTCAATTTAAAAGGAGATCTTTTTGGACAACATTACAACAATAAGAAGAACTTTGATTCTTAAACAAAATTAAACCAATTATAACTAAAAAAAGACTAAAATACTTTAAGGATGCAGTATATATATCTCTTTTGCACAAGTTTCCTTGTTAGTTAGCTATGCATTTTCTGGCGATAACATTATTGCTTAATTAACGTAACTTTTTTCTCTGATTTATTTTCAACATCTTAATAAAAAGGAATACAAGTTATAGGGAGATAATTCACAAGTTGAAATATCCTAAGCATTCGTTAATCACTATTACAAAATGCGGTTTCTGCTATGCATTAATAAATCACATGAATTTTTGGGAATCTGCAACTTTTTCTTTTGCCTAACACTTATCGCACCCACATCATGGCTTGCCAAACACCATTCTTTCTCTTTTGAAACCCAATGTACTTTTTCACAACAATCTTTAAACTGCAACAATGCTCACGTTCAAAGAAAACAAAAAACTTTTTTCGAACTTTTCATTTTGTTAACCATGTGATTGAAAAAGAAAGATCTGCAAGAAAACCGAGTAAATCAATGCTTCTCAAAAAATATCTTTTCATTTTAGTAATATATATTTTAGTCATGAGTAATTAAATGATAAGCTGTGTCTTTAGGAAATCAAGCTTTTGTTAATTTTATAACCTTTTATCTAACACATGAAAAAAAATTAATTCACAAAAATTACATATTACTTTATCCTCAGAAAATTTAGCAAAAAGAAAATTATCATTTTTTCTCTTTGCTACATGTCATTTGACATTGGCGATTTCTAATAATTTTTAATAACAAAGTTCAAGGGAGGAAAACACTAAACTTTAGCGTAAAATCTGTAGATATATATTCGCTTTTTTCAAGCACATCTTTCATGATAAAATATTGAAATAATTTTACCATTATGAAAATTAATTCATGCAAAAGAGAGAAATGCTCTGTTTATCTACTTATTTTAATATGGAAACCAATGCACTTATTTGTCAAACACCGCATATATATAACATTCACATCAGTACAAATTCCTTTATGTCTCTTCACAAGCAACACGGCTATGGCTTCTTTTCAGTATGAATTCTTGTATGAGTTGTTAAATAACCTGACTGTTTACATTGTTTTTCACAAACATCACATAATGGCTTCTCACCAGTATGACTTTTCATATCTTTTTTCAAACCACCCTCCTTATTTCATTATTTTCCAGAAACATCACATTTATCCAGTTTCTCACTGGTATGAATTTTCGTATGTCTTTTTAAAACACTTGAGCAATTAAACTGTTTACTACAAACTTCACATTTATATGGCTTTTCACCAGTATGAATTTGAATATGTCTTTTTAAATCACTTCAAGAATTAAATTGGTTTCCACAAACATCACATTTATACGGCCTCACACCAGTATGAATTCTTTATGTTTCTTCAAGTGATGCAAGTGAATAAATTGCTTTTCACACACATCACATTTATACGGCTTTTCTACAGCATGAATTTTCGAATGTCTTTTTTAAAACACTTGAGCGATTAAATTGTTTACCACAACTATCACATTTATACGGCTTCTCACCAGTATGAATTCTCGCATGTTTCTTTGAATCACCCAACTGATTAAACGTTTAACCACAAACATCACATTTATACGGCTTCTCCCTGGTATGAATTCTTAAATGTATTTTGAAATTACCCAAATGATTAAATTGTTTTTTACAAACATCACATTTATGCGGCTTATCACCAGTATGAATTCTTGTATGTATTTTCAAATTACTTAGAAGATTAAATGATTTTCCACAAGCATCACATTTATATGGCTTCTCACCAGTATGAATTCTAATATGTCTTTTTAAATCACTTGAAGATAAAACACTCAAACGATTAAATTGGTTAACACAAACATCGCATTTATATGGCCTCACACCAGTATGAATTCTTGTATGTTTCTTCAAATAATCCAACTGAATAAATTGCTTTTCACAAACATCACATTTACACGGCTTTTCTCCAGTATGAATTTTCGAATGTCTTTTAAAACACGTGAAGAATTAGATTGTTTCCCTCAAACATAACATTTATATGGCTTCTCTCCATCCTAAAATTAAATAAAAATATTTTTTTACATCTATTAAATTAACTTAACATGTAATTATTCTTATACAATTTATAGAGTGGGCTGAGCGTTATAAAAAACATTTTAACAACAATTTTGCCGTCATCAGTGTAAAGTACGAAGGCATCTATGACGGCATTGCCAAATTCGTCGTCGATTCTCATGGTTGATTTCCGGCCGGATAGTTGACAATAGAAACTGCACCAACCTTTAACACATTAATTTTTAAGGAATTTACAGGACTTATGAATTGAATTTGGATTGAGTTAGCAAGTTTCCTGCGAGTGCGAGCGTGTTTTTACAAGAATTTGATTTTCGTTAAAGAAATACTTCATTATTTACTCACAACGTTTACTGGTTACAATAATAATATTGCTGAGATTTAGTTTTATTGTGCCGACCTGTTAGAGATTGAGGTCTCGCATTTCTTGAATGAGATATATATAATACAAGTAATAACACTGGCAGTAAAGAGTTAGCTTACATTCCAGTTTTCAACCCAAAACAACAGAAAATCATCCTAATATGTAGTCTTTACCAAGTACCTTTGACGAGTTCTTTTTCATGCTTGAAACTCCTAAATTTGACATCATGACTTTGTCTAAGACTTAGTTTAAGAATAACCAGATGCTGATTGACTATGTGAGCATTCCAGGTTACCAGTTTGAATAAAATAACAGAACAGACGCACAAGGTTGTGGTGCTGGAATCTATGTTAAAAACGACCTTAACTACAAAATCAGGGATGATATCACCAAATTAGACAGCGTTACTGAACATAAGTGGATAGAAGTGAATGGTAGAAACAAAAATTATTCTTATCTGGTATAAACTTACGTTCTGAAAACATATTGTTATGCGATGAAATTTAAGATCATGACGCCCCTCATATTATTATGAACATAAAAAAGAATAGTTTAAAAAACGCTACAAAATAGACAAGTTGCTGATTTCGAAATGATACCTTTCTTGTTGATTGATGCTTATGATTATCTAGAAGATCAGCTATACGTTATGAATCCAGATACTATGAACTCATATTCTCCTGTATTAACAGCCATGCTCCTTTAAAGAAATGTAAATTTACCTGTCCTCTGGCACCGTGGATGAAGGATACAACCATCTTATTGACGAAAATGAAATTTGATGAACTTTGAACTAATCTGAAATTTTTTGCTGACAAACTAAAGGTGATCAAACACTCTAATAGAACCTTTTATGAAAGTCTTTATCAACCAATCGTTCGAAAGAAGTATGGGAAACAATTAGAAATATTATCAAACCACAATTTAAGCAATTTGAATTGAATCCAGATACTATTAACGAATATTTTAACTCGATTGCTGTAAAATTAACAAACACAGATGGATCAGTAATAGCGATGATTATAATCAAGGCGATTTATTTGACCTCCATCATACCACCCAACAGGAAGTTCTCAAACACCTGAATTCGTTGGGAGGAGATTTGTTCTACTGGTGGGGATAACAGTCCAGCAAAATTTAAAAAGCCAGTTGCAGCACAACTATATCACCAATTCTGACTAATGTTATAACTGCATCGATTTTAACGTATTTCTTACTTGCTGGAAAAAGTCACAAATTTGACCAGTACCTAAACTTGCTGGTGCTTCACGACCAGAGAACTTCCGTCGGATATCAATTTTGCCCATACTATCGACTAAATTGATAATTACAACATCTACGGCGCTGCTTAATCTGGTTTTTCTTAATTAATTAATCTTAATTTGACCGATCATCATGACAGAGGGGCAGGGCAGAGGAGACTAGGAGTTGGACTAGCAAAATTACCGCTGAGGTATATTAGCGTTTCATTCACAGAAATAAAGGTGGAATTACTAAAAAGGCAGGAATATTAGAGATTATTTTTTCATCAAAGCATTGAAATTGCTACTTTAATTGGAGAAACTTTCACGAGAGAAACTTTCGCGAATTCGCGATTTTTCGCCATTTTCGCGAAAGTTTATCTCGCGAAAGTTTCCGAATTTCTTCATTCGCGAAAGTTTATCCAGTAAGCTATTTTATCATTTTTCACCCAAAACGCACAAAATACTTAGTAATCTTATTTCAAGAGAGAAAATTTATAACATTTTCAATTATGCTAAGAGTTTTTTCTAACTGAAAAATCCTTGTTCGCGAAAGTTTATCTCGCAAAAATTTGCGGTTTTCTTCATTCGCGAAAGTTAATCTCCCGATATTTTCCGAATTTCTTCATGCGCGAAAGTTTATCCAATTCTACTGCTGGATTTACTACAGAGGTGGAACAACGCTTACGCTCAATTTTTATACTAACTATGTACAGGTCTGAAAAACTACCCTAAAAAGGAGCATGATGTGATACGATCCTCACACTCCTCTGACTAAAAAAAATTCTTTACTATCAAATATATTTCTCTGTAGTAAGTGAATGGATTATCTTTCGCATGGGTAAATAAAAAAATATTTATTTGCTATGCGTGGATTAATTTTTGCAAGGACAAAATTTAAAAGTGTTATTTTTTCTTCCCAGGAAATAATAAATGTCGAAAACACAATGTCCAGTGCAACATACGTGGTTGATTAAAAATGTTAAAAAGGGTTAAATTTCCCCGCCACATATATATTTAACTGGAAATCTTCTTTTGGGTGTACATCATTCTAACTGTATTTAAGTTTTGCCACATAGACATCGAAAAAGCGAGTCCACCCGCCTGGTTGCGCATGTAATTTAGAATTGGCTGGGTGGTTCTGGGTGGCCCTGGCTGATTCGGGACTGTTCTGCCTGATTTTGGGTGGTTCTGGCTGATTCTGGGTAGTTCCATAGTTTAGTAATACTGAAAAGTAACAACCTTTCCAAATTTCTAATTTTTCCTTTTGTATCCTTCATTTGTTTCGCTTCTTTTTCGACGTCAACTTGTTTTAAATCAAAGCAACTTTTTAGGAAAAAGACAACCACAGCACAAAAGGACTCTGCTGAATTATTCAACAAACTTGTCTTATGTATGACATGTAAAACGATCACAAGAATTTAATACTAGCAGTATAATACAGTACAGTCTGAATGCAAGCTTGAGCATATGAGCTACACATATTAACACATAAGTCGAAAAATCCTTTTATCTTTTGTTATCGTAATTAATGATCTTTGCGAGAGTTATGGTGCGAGTGATTTAACGAACGCTTCACAATAAAGCAATGCAGTAATTATTTTCTCTTAACTGCAAGTTTCATTGTTAAATTTATTCAATAAAAAAACCCCTTAGCAATTAGCGCGAAGTAACAAAAGTTAACAGCTTGTTAATTATGGAAAGGAATACAAAAAATCGCATACAAAACTATTGTTATTAAAAAAGGTTTATGCACTCATGTTTTTTTTTATATTTTTAAGACTTCGTGCGTTTTTCATTTTATTTTAGACTTTCATTTTTAGCAAAACATTACACAAAAAATTATACTCGTAAATGGACCTAAACGTAGTTTAGCTCATGTTTATTGCAGTTCCCAGTTAGGTTGTTAGCTGGTTGGGTGAACTAAAATATAAAAACACTATACTTAGCTTCAAAATAGGTGCATGATGTTTTTTACTCACATTGTGTATTGTCTCAATTAGCCAATTAGCCTCTGTTACTAATGGCATATAAATTAAGAATTTCACATCAAAGTGGCCTCTGACCTAAGCTTACAAGATAGAGTTAAATAGATGTGCACATTTTACATGACTAGCCTAACAAATATCGAGGGATATACCCTGTCTATTATTTCCAAGAGGGGCCATGGCTTAGATGGGATGTCCTAGAATATTTAATGCTCATTTTGAGCTACGCAGACCTAATTTGGGTCCGCGCTCTACTAGACAACTCCCTGGAACATCCAACGGCCCACACAGTGTTCCATCTCCCCAATTTCCCTCACATGGCTTGGGATAACCCTGGGCTATGGTAACACTCACTTACCAATATTAAATTGCCGTGGAAATCAATCCCGGTATCCCGCACAAAGTGCGAGAGATATAACCACTAAACTACAGCACCACTTGGAAAAGACACAAAAAATTTCTATCAGTTTAAACTATACCTAAAGGTTTTCAAGAATCTCATCACTGCAACCTTAACATCAAATCAATCCTATGGTTTCACTTTCCTTAGGAAGCTATAGCTACTCATTCCAAGATTGTGTGTAACTTGGCAAGGAATCCCTTATTATTTGAAATTCACACAAGATGCCTGTCAAGGGTTTTACGATTTTCCAGCTCGAGCTTTATTTGACCAATTTGGGCGCAAAGAAAACCAGGTGTCATCAGAAGGCAATGATGGGACAAGACCTAAGAGTTTTCTAACCGAACAATCTAATACCAAGCATATTCTGGGAAAGATGGTCCCAGTCATGCTGGTCAGGGAAATTTTCTAATAATATGAAAGTTTTTTTGTGCCAAAAGATTCAAAAGTTAGTCAGCACCAAGAATTTTATTTCGCCTTAAGGTCGAGGCCAGCTGCCTCATCCTCCCACCATCAAATTTTTAGCAGCTGGTTCACTCTTGCCGCATACTATCCATAATGGCGGGAATAGCGATGTTGACTTCCAGCATGTCAACCCCGTTCGCAGCGACGCTCTACAGCATGCTGGTACTGTTCTGGATTTCTTTTTTGTGGGTGTCTGCCACCCATCTCCAAATGTTTTTTAGACAAAATTAAGTTGCGTGAGTATGCAATTTTGATGCCCCTTTGCCTTAATCTCCACATTCTTCTGTTTCATGCACCTCTCTTCCCATGGAGTTTGATATAAACATCCAAAATGTGGATGGTGTGCCAAAGGCGTCCTTATCCAAGAAAACGGTTGGGAAGGGTAAGGCTAAGAACATTAATTCTGTTTTAAAACAAATTTTATCTTTATCAACATTTTATTCTAGACTCTCATTTTCAACAAAACATTACACAAAAGATTATACTATTGAACGAAAGTCATTAATTTGAGCAGTGCAATAAATCTTACATAACAGTGCCAAATGCCACAAAATAAGACTGGAGCTAAAAAGGATTATCTGGGGTTACAGTACAAAAACTTTTAACAAAAAGTGGATATGTCACTGGAAATTTTTTGTCTCTTTCTCAAATCTTTCATGTAAGTTCAACTTGTAAAGGTACCTTGGGATCTGTGATGTTATTTGTTTACTTTTCAGTGGTTAGCTCTTTGGCTCTTGCATTTGCTTGACAGGAAAAAAAGATGGAAAGGTTTGATAAAGAGAGGATATACCCTGTCTATCATTTCCAGGTGGGGTCATGACTTTGATGAGGAGTCCTAGAGCATTTAATGCTCATTTTGAGCTATGCAGACCCAATTAAGGTTTTTCTTCTTCTTCTTCTATGCCTTTTCGATTTGTAAAAAACAGTGTTTTATTTATCTTAGGCGAGGCAAATGACTTTAGATAAATCACTCCATTGTTTTCTATCTTGTGCAATCTGTTTTAGTGTGCGAAGGTCATCAGTTGTTGTAAATTGCTTAACAGGGAGTGTTGGGTTATTTTTGAGAGTTGTTTTGATATCTTGATCTATAGAAGTTGGTAAAGTAATTCGTTTGTTTCCTGGAAATTTCTTTGCATCTTTAGGAATTTCGAAGTAGTATTTCATAGCTTGTTGTGCAGGTGTAGTCTCTGGTAGTCTAAAGATATGTCCAAGTAGTCTCCATTTGGTATGTTTCATAGTTTTACAGACAACTCTCTGCAACATCCCAACAGCCCACAGTGCGCCATCTTCTCTCTAATTTCCCTTACATTGCTTGAGTTTACCTGAGGCTATGGTAATACTCACCTGGTCCCAATTGAATCACCACAAAGAGGGATCAAACCCTGGTCTCCTGCACAAAGTGCAATAGTTATAACCACTAAGCTACAGACCATAAAATAACAAACATGCCATCGTTGGTTCTGCATTTTCTATTCTCATTCATCTGTGTACATTACAGAACCTTCTAATCCACAAGTTTTTTGTTTCATGTTGACAGGAGTCTATTGCATGTGTTGAGAAAATCTGAAAAATTGACAGGCAATAACAAAGTTAAATCATGATGGTTAAAAAACCTTTGTGGTTTTACGTTCTAAATGTGAACTCAGTGAAAACTATATTTTAATTTCAAGATCAAAAGATGCTCACGCTCAAACTAAAATTTAGAATAAACAATCTCATAATGAAATTCGTCTACTGAACTTTGATATTTAGCTGGCTAGCTAGAGCTAGCTTGCTAGCTACCTAAGCTAGCAAGTCAGAATAAATTAAACTACAAAAAAGTCATGTGAAATTTGGCATCTTTAAGACTATGGCTAGTAGGTAAGTAAGAATGTATTTTGTTTAACAACTAAAAAGGCTTTCTAGCCGCGTATAAATAAGATAAAATATATATACTACTTTTACAAAACTATTTACATAAAAAAGGCACGAAGAACAATCTTCATGCTGGGGAATGGTTAACAAGAGAAAAACGGTGGGGCGTATCTCCATCATAGCACATTTGATAGCATTAAAAGAAATAATGAATTGTTACAAATAATACTTAATACTAAATAAAGCCAAATCTGTGGAAAAAATATATTAAATCAAATAACAAAATAACCAAACAAAAAAAAAAAGAGTAAGCAAGAAAAATAAAGAAGCAGTCATCAGACCAGGTTTATATGTTTTCCTCTAGAAAACTTTCTTGCATTTGTGCCAATGAAGTCTTAGAGGTACAATTACTGAATACTGTACTATGCTTTTTCCAGTAATAAGGTCCATAGTAAGAGAGCCATCTAAAATAAGGCTTTAAGGAACAGCATTGGTTGTACAAAAAACTGAGCAAAACTTACAAGGGGTGCAAATAATAAAACAAAAAATGCCAACAACATGTGCTCCTGCATATGTCAAAAAAACATGGCGTAAAATAATGTTTAATTTTATTTTAATTTATGCAAGACTTATTTTCAGCATAATTACAGATACGCTCTCCACCAATGTGTTAGTTAACCTTTAGATCGCCTTCATATCAGGTGTCCTGTTTGTTTTAAAAGTATAAATAAAACTTCACCAAAGCCTGATTTTTTCTATATTTTCATTTGCGGTTCTTAAACTTCTCTATTATATGAAAACAATTAAAACGGGTAAATTTTGCGTTAACGAAATAGCGCTGTCCTTTTTGCTGAATTTATAAAAATGTTTTGTGTAGATTTTAATGATTTGTTGACAATGGTTAATTTGTCTCGGTTTCTACATGAGCACACGAATCTTAAATTATAATCTTCCCGCTCTATATGGTTGTGCACACGACTGCGTTGGTTCCTACTGCCATCAAGTTGCAAAATACATAAATAATTAAATAAGTGTCGACACCACGAATTAAGATAGTCTACATGGTACCAGATATAACCAAAAGAAACACACAATTAGAACGCTTTATCTTTTTCGTCTCGCCGCCCAGTGCCATCAAAAGGAGACAAAAAGCCCTGGGAACGAGGTTGAAATGACATTTCTTATAAATGACATACGCGCACTCACTCCTATCCTAGACTTTGTTAATTTATACTGGTGACATCACACACATAATTAAAATAATTTTGAAGAGTTTCACGGGACCTTAATTTATTCGATGTTTTTTCATTGACCCTGTGCTCCAGTTGTCACTGACAACGCGAATGTCTTGGATAGTAAAGTTGACGGAGCAACAGCATGACGAAAACAACGGAACGAATCCGCGAAAAACTGTCCTGCCTTTTTAAATAATGAAATTTATAAATAAAAAATGTTCCGACTATTTTAAGAATATCCAAAAGCTTTTTTAAGGGTACATTCACATAGCATTAGAAGTGATAATGTTAGAGTATTCAATTTCGCGCGCTTTGCAAGGGAAATTGTTTGATTTCCAAATCCTATCTGTCCAGCATTTCTTGCAATTCTTAATAAAACATATGGGTCTGTATTTCATCCAGAATTGCAAGAATTTTGATCTTCTAATTTTTATTTTTCAACCAAATACAGCAACCTCGTTTTTGCTGCTATGTGGGGTCTAATGACGTCATCAATTTTGCGAACATAAATAAAATTAGCTTAACTTTCAGTTTTTGTGAAATATTTGTACAATATTAATACAATATAAACTGTTTTGTCTATCTATACCGAGAAATATTACCCGAGGTCAAAAGTATAGAAAAAAAGCTGTTTTGTAAAAATATAGTTATTAAAGTAAAATTTCAAGACTTGTATGTAGCTATGTTTTCACGATTCTCTGGCAATGTTATTTGTTTACATTTATAGCTACCATTATGGTTTCTAAGAGGTTAAAAGTTATACCGCGCTGTATAAAGCCCGTCGTTAAGGCTTTTTATCCAATCAGCGCTACGGATTTCCCGTATTAACCGGTTGAAAATAGCTATCAGTTAATATTGGTTGATATTTAGTCAAACTAATGTTACAAACAAAAATAATATAGCAGTATTTGATAAGTATTTTATTCTTTCTGTCTTAACAAGTAAAACATGTGCGATCACGTCAAAAATCTCAAATCGAAATTTTGATATCTATTTGACTTAAGGTAATTTTGCATGAAAAGGCGAAGCATAAATGGAATATCTAACAAGAAGACATGCGTCTTTAATATCTGCGCTGCAAGAGAAATCAAATGGTCATATGTACGGCAACTCGCTGAGTCGAAAGCGTGCGGCATGTAATATAATATTTATTATGTAATGCATATAAAGCATTCATGAAAAAGACCGTTTTGCATTTAGGCTGACATTATTTTATGAACGTACATAGGATAAAATGTATCAAACCAGTCTTCTTGGCTAACCCAAGAGTTATTTTTGAGAATGACGGCTGGATAGGGATAAAGAAAAGCGGCCATACTTGCCCCCCCCCCCCCCCCAGCACTTGTTAGGTTTTTCATTGGGAAGGAACTTGAACCGCCACCAATAGGTCAAAAAAAAGGAAAAAGTTTTAGAAACGAGGTTGGAAATGCGGCCAGAAGTATTATTTTGAACACCATGAAAAAAACGACATTCGAATATCACAACACACTCTAGCCAACTTATAGACTCTGCGCATCGCCTTAGTCGTTAAACTTTAATGAACAGAGGGGACTGGGAACTATAACATCATTAGCATCTTCTGGGAGGCAATTCAGAAAATCAAAAACACCAGAGAATGAAAATCGATCAAAGAAGCGAATCGCGTTAGGCTTACAGGTAGGCTAAAAACAAATACACTATTCCATCGCGCCCCTGCTCACCCTATCTGTGTGAACCCAAGAAAGGGACCGCGAACGATTTACGCTATAGATAGACTCGGTACGCCTTGCAAAAACTCTCAAACACCGTCTTACCGCTCAATTATTTTCGGCTCAAAAGAGCTGCCGCGCTATTGGAGATATCAATAGACATCAAGACAAGTCACAAGACTCAGTACAAGTCACTTCAGTTATTTTAATATAAAAGGAGCTTCATAAGAAATCAACATTGTCGTACAAGTCTGATTCACAACAGATTGGTAGTTTTTCTCAATGCCATTGAAGACATGTCATTTTCAAATAAAGAAATTACTGGTACGCACAGCATTGATTGTTTGAATACGCTCACAGAAGAATTATAAAAAAAAAGTTATATAAAAAGAGGACAAATATCTTTCAAGGAAACAAAATAACAACATAAAATGTGAAAAGTTTCAAGTTTACCAATTCACTGGTTCACTGTTTGATACCGATACACGTATTTTTAGTGTTGCATATGATAGTTGATACATTATTAGACAACATGAGCACGACCAACTCTTCACCATAAGCAGGAACAGTCATCATTTTTAAATCAAACTACGCTCTGACTTGCAAATACTTACTTATCTTTTCCACACTTGGATTCGACCATGTGAGGAACCATGTCCGGTTTGTGCAGAGTTTACGCTTCTCAAAAACAGGGTCCTGGGAATGACTTTGCTAACTTTAAAATGGTAGCTGAAAACTTAACTTTTATAGGATAGGACGCCCAATTCAAACATATGCGTGTAAACACGCAGATGAATTAACATATGTAGCATCAACCTCGTTGCCTGTTGTCCCTTTTCTAAGATACAAGATGCCCAAAGGTTAACATTTACCAAAATGTTAAAAGTCGAAAACGAAAGTATGTAATTTATGACACTAATTTATACACTAGGCTGGTATCGTTTCGTATTGCGCTAGTCTCGGTAGTAAGAACGGCGACAAAAAAGGACTACATTTTTAAAGTTCAACAAGCTTAAAATCCGTAGAGCAATATACCAACCATGTTTTTTTTGTTTTTTGCTTGCTTGTTTTATATAACCCCTTATTTGTGATAAAAATAGTTTTATTCCGAAATTGATTTATTTCTTACAAAGGTAACCTACACCTAATACATATAAAAATTCAATTTTAAATCTAATACTTGGATCCATAACGACCGAAACTATAGCGACGGTAAGATCCGTATCGAGGAGTGTATCGACTATATGTGCTTCCATATCGGTTGTAACGACTACGGCTTCCATATCGACTGTATCGACTGTACCGTCCAGTGGTGTATCGACGGTAAGATGAACCATACGATGGTCGGTATGATCTGTATCGGCTTAATCGACCATAAGAACCAAATCTTGACCCAATTCGGGAATATCGACCACTGTATCGACTTCCAATGTACCGACCGGTATATCCGCCAGTATGCCTACCATAACTTCCACCATATCGTCCGTATCTACGATAAGAGCGGGCTTGATAAGGATCATTCTCTTCCAATTCTCCCTCTTCATCCTCATCATCCTCCTCTTCAGGATAATCTTCGTCTTCGATCTCGTCGTTGGGTAATTGTTCGTCGTCGTTAGCTTGGTTGCTTTCTACAGCGTCATTGATAGCATTAACCAATGCGTTTTCTTTGCCTAGAAAAGATCAAAGTATAAAAAGTGACAAGACGCGATGAGTGTCTAAAGATGTAAAACTGCGCGCTAAAATTGATTGTTGTGGTTTGTTCTATAAGTAACCAGGAAGGTTGGATCATTCATTGTCGCTTGACTCTGCAGAACGAAAGGTAGTACCTTGAGTCTTTTGTGCAAGTTTTAATTAAACCGAATTTGTTATTATTAGTATTTTCGCACAATCTTTTTCGTTGACTTAATAGAAGAAAACTACTACCAGTTACTTGTAATAATAAATACGATAATATGCTTTGCGCAGTTAAAGCTAAAACATTTGCAATAATCTTTTTTGTTATTGTGGTGATCGGTCGTAAATGTTATCTTAAAAGATGTTTTGATTATGAGAGAACAAAACAGCAAACTGTAATGATATGACCTATGATCTACTATTGACTCTCATTTGGATTTGTAAAGGTTACACCCTCTGGAAATTAAATGCAGAGCAATGTCTATCTTTCAGCTAAAGGTAATATGCACACACAAAGTAGATCACCTTCATTATTGGTGTTGATGGCTGGTGCAGCATTAACTAAAAAAAAGGAGAATGTAAATATTTTACTTGATTGTTCTTTTACAATATATTGACAAAAGTGTCAAAATGCTTTATCAATAAGGTTGTTTTTATTTAGGTCGATGTAAGTGTTACAAAATCGTAAGACTTTTACCAAATATTGCGTTTACTTACCAGACAACACAGCAATACAGAAAAGCAAAAATGCAATAGCTGTCTTCATTTTAAAAGTAAATCTAAGTGAAATTATGGAATACTGTTACAGAATGAAGTAAGAGGAAATTAGGTTGCTTACGCAAAATTTGAGTGACAATAAATAACAACAAGGAAAAGATGTAGGCAAAAGAAAGCATAACGTGTGGAATTAAATATCAAGTTCGAGTCCAATAGTATGTTCGTTCAGTTTTATCTTGCACATTAAGTAATTTACAAAAAAATGAGAACTTAAAAAAATTACGTATGTCATTTTGTTGGTACTGCAAAAGTGAGAAATACATCACACATGAAAATAGAATTTTTGTTAGTTCTTGTGCTAGTGAGATGATAGAAAAACGGCAACGAGAAAAATTTAATGCAACAAAATCATTTGAATGTTTGATAAAAACACAAAACAATGCAACATACCTGGCTTTTTCAATGTTTTAATTTCGATTTCTCACTTTCGAATGATGAATAATGATCAAGTAAACAGCATTTCCGCTTTTTAATACCAACCAACCTAATCAATTAATTACTGCCTACCAATTAAATCTTAATAAGACAGATGTCTGATATGGTGATTATTAACAATATCAAATTTTTCCAATATGTTGAATGAGATTTGATCTGGTGGTGGCCTTGCATAATTAACTAGTTTTGATACGTGTAATTTACAAGTTTTATAGCCAGGAAAAATATAAAAAATGAAAAAATTAAGGGCCAGCTAACACACCTAACAAGCAATTAAATAAAAAACTCCATTGGTCTATGATTATAAAACAATATTCCAAACATTATAAACGAGAGAAAGAAAAAAAGTTTTAATTTAATTGCCTTTGGTGAGGATGTGATATTTTTTTGTATGCAGTTACAAAAACCATCGTCAGCATTTTAACAATCAAAGGGATACTAATATTATGTGTTTATAGTTGACAACAGTTTTAATTTAACGTTGTTTTTTGGCAGATTTCAAAGCATGTCTTAGCGTAAACTACAATCGCGGAAAAATTAATAAAAAAGATGTCAACTTTCCCTTTCCCCAATTTAATGTTTTCTAAGGTTACCCGAAAGATTTCGCTTTGGTTAAAATGATTTGCACCATTTGAATCCAACATTGACCAGTATCAGCAATATTTGACAAAGTATCAATATTTCTCAGGTTGTATTACATTTCGTCCACGACTTTAGTAATATGCATAAAATTGGGATGCCACAGAACAACGAAGGATTATTTAGTAAATACGTGTAAAGTCGGACGTGAAAAATCAAACATTTTTATGCAGCAATTTTAAACATAATAATTGACAGCGATGTGTGATCGTTTGCAGGAAAATAGGATGTTTTATGAAAGCTAAAAATTTCAATTTAATGACTATTTGAAGAGTTTCAAAATTTTACCGTGTTTTTGCCCAAAAAATGCTTTCCCAAAAATTCTACTTATGGGCCGCGATATATCTGGACTTTAAGTTATACACTTTCCGTCACCCATTCTAGTTGCATAAATCTTTAACTCTAACTTTCCTCTTAAGATCTCTAATTTCAGAGTTATCGAACCTTTTAGATTAATCGAACTTTCGTCAGTTGGCACTAATGTTTGTTTCCCTTGTAAGTTCGGCTTAAGGTGAGGCTACTGTGTATAATGAATGATCACGTCAAAATGTGTTAAATTAAATCTATGTTAACTTCTTTGAAACATTGAGATGTATTCTCGAAAAAAGTTTCAATCATCTCAGGGCTGTAACTGCATGAAAAATAAGCCATTTGTTAAAAACATCCTACGACGGGCAAAAATCTAAGGACCGGCGGACCAGTGAGTTCTTCCACGAGCATGCTGTCTCTCTGTGAGCCAATTTTGGTAGATGCAAGTAACGCCAGGCGAATTCTCGTGGATTTTTCCACACGCCTAAGATTAGTTCGTCTAAGTTTCTATTCAACAGCATTTCAACCTTTCTGTTCCACTTTTATTTGTATTATCACTACTCGGCTTGTTATTCAAACACGGGTATATTTTACTTCCTCTGATAAACTTTTATCTTCAGCAAAGTTGTTTCTGTTCGTCTCGTGTGTTTATTTTAGCACACATGCCATATTTGTTTGGAATAGATCTTTTCGGAAGAAGAAAGACCAAAAATGAAAATTGGCATTCTTTAAATGTTTAAAAAACACCATTTGTCACAAAAAACATTCCATTCTCCATCAAAAAAAAATTAAAATAACACTGTAGACTAACAATTCAGGGACACATTTTCATAGTGAAATGCTTAAAACTACGCTAAAAATAACGTATTAAAGATGCAAAGATAAGTTTACTTAAACGTACCAGTCGTTAGGCCGTGGAAAAATCGCGGGAGTTCTAGCCTATAGTTAAAACTAAGCTTTCTTTGAGAATATTGAAATTCAGTTTTCTTATACGAAAGCTTAGTGTCTCAGAGCAAATCCTGAATTCAAATCAAGCAATGAACACAATTTTGTGACTAGGTTTTGTTTGGATAAGTAAAACCATTAGCTGAAACGTCAAAGATGAAATGGATTCGCAGACATTGAGCATAAAAATACCTTAACCGAACACATTTTTGCGTGGATTTCATTTCGCGAGGATGTAATTTCGCTAATTTGATATTTTTCAAAAATTTCGAGATTTCGGCCTCTCTCAAAATTTCGCGATGATTTAATTTCGCGAGTATAGCCTTTCTTAAATTTCGGCGAAACACATTGCAATATCGTAAGATATCGAATAAGAAAAGTTATCTATTGTCACCAGTATGCTGAACTATGTCATTTCTTCAAAGCTGAAGGTCGAAATCTCTATTTACATAATCCTTTTCGTCATAAAAACATTTCTATCTTGTTCCTCTTTATTGTCTTCAACCCATTCCTCTTCGTGACTTTTGTCTTCGTATTTTAAATCTTATTATCAATTAAACCAAAGAATGAGGTCATTATGGTATTTTTCTTGAGAAGAATGTCGGGGATATCAAGCCAGTAAGAGAATGCAAAGACATTCTCTCCAGTAACCATAACTAAATTTGCATACTTTGTACTTATATAGTTTACTATAATTTATCCAACATGAATAATTTTTTACTGTTTGCTTATAAGATAAAAAGAAAAAAAAATTAATTTCGCGAGTATATTGATTTTCGCGATATTACAATTTCCAAAAATTTCGCGCTGATTTAATTTTGCAAATTTACTGTTTCCAAACATTTCGCGAGGATTTAATTTTGCGAATTTTGGCAAAATTTGCGAAAATCGCCAAAATTTCGTGCAACAATTTGTCCGATTAAGGTAACCAATCGAACAGTGAGATCAGAATTCTGACCCCATAAATATCGTTTTCGATTTTGCGTTCCACACTCTTCTGATTTCTCAGTGGTAAGAAAAATCAAGTTGGGTTTCATACGTACATATTTTGGGCATCTTTAGGAAATAGTTATAATTTCGGGAGCCATTTTATTCATACTTATTTTAGCTTATTTATATTTACTTTGAAGATTTTCTTAGATATTTGTGTTAGTGTATAATGTTAAGTTAAACAAAACTACATATTATTTGCAACTTAAAGTTTCTTGCAATGCATTCGTCAGGCAAATGGTTTACATACTGTTTTGATCCACATTTTATGAAAACTTAGTCCAATACAATAATTATCAGAATAATTACTTTTATAAAGGACTCTATTTTATCACAATAAATACTATTTAAATACTTTCAGTGTGAATTTATTTTTATGACGGCATTTACTTATAAGTTCATTTCGTTTATTTAGTAGTCCCATGGGTTCGGCACGTACGATAATTATCTTTTCTGTTAGACATAAATCACATGATTTTGAACCATTTCAGTATGGGGAAGCAAGGGCAGCTATACTCCAACGTAGATCATATGCTTTATACTCATCCTTAAGGCTCCTTAAGGCTCCAGATTAATTGTGTTAGTGTATATATATATTTTAGCATATTTATATATGCAATTTTAAATTTTCCACTTATCAGCCACAGCAACCTCGTGGCTCGTAGCGAGTAGCTAAATGAAAGGTTATTATTTTTTTAACTTTTGTTCATGACAATGTAGGTTGAAACACAAACATTATACTAATGCAAGCCTTATAATAAACAAATAAATAAATAGGAATCAGCTTCATCACATGCACAGACGTAAAGATTTGAGGGTTTGTGCAAATCTAACTTAGTTTCAGTTTTGAAAACATATCAAACCTTAGTTACTCCACAAAAAAGAAGAAAAGGAAGCCAAAATTGTAAATTTGGTTTATAGTCAACGATACTTTCAAGATACTAAAACACAGTATATGTTATAATTTGACATTAATTCTACTTTAAACTAACTAAGTTAAGGATACTTACAGAATATCGAGTTTATTGATGGAAAAAATAAAATTTTTTGGGGGAACTAGAAATGTCTTCGGTTCTCCCAAGTATACACTATTAGCTGCTACATGCGCATTAAGGACATAGCAGATTTTTTGAGTTAAAATCCTTTATCCAAGACTTAAAAACAACATCTTGTCAGTCTGTCACCAGGTGGACATAACAAAAAGTACATCCGTTTTCATGCTTGTGCGTTTATTTGTGTTGCTTTTTGAATGCTAATTCATTCTTTTGTTTGTGTTAAAAATAAAGGGATTCCAAATATTGATTTATTTTAAATATAACCTACACCAGAATAATACAAAAAATTCAATTTTAAATCTAATATTTGGATCCATAACGACCGGAACTATATCGACGATATGATCTGTATCGAGGAGTGTATGATCTGTATCGAGGAGTGTATCGCCTATATGTGCTTCCATATCGGTTGTAACGACCACGGCTTCCATATCGACCGTAACGATTGTACCGTCCAGTGGTGTATCGACGGTAAGACGAACCATACGATGGTCGGTAGGATCTGTATCGGCTTAATCGACCATAGGAACCATATCTTGACCCAATTTGGGAGAATCGACCACTGTATCGACTTCTAATGCACCGACCAGTATATCCGCCAGTATATCTGCCAGTATGCCTACCATAACTTCCACCATATCGTCCGTATCTACGATAAGAGCGGGCTTGATAAGGATCATTTTCCTCTAACTCACCCTCTTCATCGTCCTCATCATCCTCTTCAGGATAATCTTCTTCTTCGATCTCGTCGTTGGGTAATTGTTCGTCGTTGTTCGCTTGGTTGTTTTCTACAGCGTCATTGACAGCATTAACCAATGCGTTTTCTTTGGCTAAAGCGATGCAAGAGTACAAGAGTAGTCAGGTTTTTAAAACAGATACAGTGTTTGCTTGTTTATGTGTGAAGTATAAATACCATAAAGTCCAACTTCTAATCCGACGTTTGACTGAAAAAACTTATTACGTGAGTTATGAAACGCCCTGATCTGCTCTGTGCAAATTATTTATCAAGTAAGTAAAATTTCAGTTCCGACACAAAGGTGTAAAATGTAATTTGAGATTACCTTCGCTGTTGGTGTTGATGGCTGGTGCAGCATTAACTAAAAAATTGAAGATAATTAAATATTTTGCCTGTTACAAATATGTTATCTTTAATTTTTTTTATTATGCATCTTTTAAATAAATTGTCTAATATTGCCTTTTACTTACCAGACAGCACAGCGATGCAGAAAACGAAAAATGTAATAGCTGTCTTCATTTTAAAAGTAGATCTAAATAAAATAAAGTAATGTTATTACGGTTTATAGTAATATAACAAGAAAGAAGAACCGAGCGCAAAAGAAAACATCTTATGCCCAATTACCTTTTGATTTTTTGGCAGAAATCTTTTTATATGTTAATCTATTTCAGTTTGTCTTATTAATGAAATAATTTACAGATCGAAATTAAATTGATCTATAGTTTAACTAGTCTCTCCAAAGAAACGAAACAAAATAAAAAAGAACTTCCTTAACTCTTGTTTGCAATTTTTGTTACGAATAAAAAAATCAGAAACCGCAAACAGCAAAGTAGAATAAAAATCTCAACAAAATATAATTTTTCTATTGTTTTAGTTACATTACTAGTAAATTAAAATATTTTTTCTCCTTATTTTGCTAGCGAGATAAAAATCGACAAAAACCTAACTCAAAAAAAATAAACAACATAATTTACCTGGTTTTTTTTTTTGTTCTTCCTTGGTTTTTCTTCTGTACGACGATGCGGTGATCAAGTAAAAACCTTTCCACCTATATATACTAACCCAACTAGCTAATAAAACCAATCAATTAATTAATTCATTTTAATTAAACGTTAATTAGACAGATGTAATGTGTAATTTTAAGTGATATAAAACGAATTGATCTGCCGTTGGTCATGCATGATTAATTTTATATTTGCATCAAATTTTAAAACATTATTTATGAACTATCAAGTAGACGTTATATTAGGGAATCGAGAAAGGAAATTAAATTTTAAAAAACATACGAGCCAGAGAAAAGTCCTTCTGCCATTTCATAAACAGCAACCAAGTCGATTAAAAAGTTTTGATATTTGAAGTGTTTGTTGCGAGGTCAAATCATTCTGATAAAAAAAAGAAGATATTAATTCATTGATATCTGTACAGTAATTAAGAAAATTTTTATTCTTGTAATTAGTCCAATTTGTGGCACTATTTTCCCGCTCAAGTGTCAGGGTATATTTAAGCACCTGACACAATTTCCGACTGTTGAAAATTTATTTCCAGATGAATTACATTTTTTACCTCACGAAAGTTCCTTCGAGTAAACGTTCGAGCAAAAGTTCTCGAGTGTAGTGCGTTTAATGCCAATCCTAAATTTTAGCCTAGTTTAGGTTTAGACCTCTGTATTACGTTGACACGTGATTTTCAAGCAAAAGGGCGGAATTGTCAGAACTTCAATAACACTAGCTTTCATATATTTAAGCTACCTTCCACCCACCGAAAAGTAAAGAAGAAAGTTTATTATGTCACTGTACTTGCATTACCATTATGTTAAAGTTAGTTTATGAGTGTGTAATATTTTCGTAGTCGTTTGTAACAGTTTTATAGTGGATATTGTGGCTTTGTAAAGTATTATAGAGTAATGTATGACGACCATTTATACCAGCAAGCTAATGCGACTCCCCTTATTTTGTTTTCATTCTGTCAGGTCTGTTACCGGAAAAATAAGTAAGGTTATTTTCGTTTAAGCGTAGCGAATTCCAAACATTGCGCATACCCTCTGACAAAAAAACATGTGCTTCTTGGGTGAAAATGTAGTCAAATGGAAAAGAGCCTATCTAGGTAATCAATAGAAAAATGACAAAACTCTATTTGAAAATATGCTTTAGCGATTATTTGTAGCCGTTAGAAAATATAAAAGTGGTTTGTGGACGGCTTATATATTACGCAAAATAAAAACTGCAGGCTGCAATCGGCATCTCTATTTGAGCTGCAGTTGCGGGAGGGTTTTCTTAACAAAAGTAAAAAAATGTGCAACTGATGTATACCTGTACTAAGAGCTTCACCCAGATGTGCGGCATGGCTTAACTGCACAAAAGTAGAGGCGAGCGAATTTCTTTGTAATTCCATAATATAGCATAGAGTGTAATATGTTTTTTTCAAAAGATTTCCTCAATTCATTCCAGTGTTGTTAATCTTATATTATCTCGGCAAAGAAAAAAGCGTTTTTTGTAAAAGACGAGAATTTAAATGGATTTATTTTGTTATTTAAATTCAACTATGGTTTCCTTCCTTGTTGTAGGACAGATTACAGTAAAAATGTTCTGTTCAAATGAGAGTTTAAAAACGTTTTATAACTACTGCATCATATTTGCATTAAGATTATAGATTGAAACAGCTTGTTCTCTTGTGATTCATTTCTGTTAGAATTACACACTCTACAACGGCTTGAGAACCTTTTGAGGAGAATATTCGAGAATAAATTGAGCATCGAATAAGCCACAAATAACAAGCTAAGCTGCAACTTTCTTTACAACAGAAAGAATAAATAACAAGGTAACAAAAAATAAGACTTCTTGACCATCCAAAACAATCGCAATTTTTTTTTACTAAAATATATTTTTATCGCTCCGTTTCCCGCACAATAACAACAAGTTTTATGATCGATTAGTCTTACGGCGCCACATTAAACAATGTATTCGATTAAAAACAAAAAAAAACAACCAACGACCACTAAAAATAAAAAGTTTTCATTTGCAATGATCGCTGAAAATGTAGGATAAAGAACGACATTTTTTGCACACACTTGTATAATAATAGTAAAATAATTATAAGCATATTTTGTCGTTCGTCACCACATACACCTAAACTATTTTTATCAAAATTTAGTAAACTTGGGTGTCTTAAGAAAAGTATTGGCATCCAAGATAAAAAAGAGCAAATGTTATTATTTTTATTTAATGTCATTTTCACACCTTTTATCGCACTTTTTTTAAACCATTTAAAGATTTTGAACTGTCGGACGGATTGCAAATCATCATTTTATACTTAAATACTCATTACTTAAACCATTAAAACAGAATTTCATAAAGTTCTTGTCAAGTCCAACAGATTTAAATATCTCTAAACTTTTTTGTAAACAAAATGAATACGTACAAAATAAATGTACAGGGTCATATCTTCGTTATATTTAACCACTTTTAAATGTTTGCCATAATGTTAATTTAAATAAAAGTCCGTCCGAAAGTTTTAAGTTTTAAGGCTAATACACAATCAACAATCAAGACTCAAATAGAAAAGATATGTCCATTAACATCGTCAACCTTTAAGCACTGTTTTCATTGCAAAAACCTTTATGTGGAGTGTGAAATTAGTGCAGTCAAGCATGGAAATGCATCCGACAGGTTTATATTAAACTTGAGTTCTGAATCATTTTAATAAAAAGTAGTCTTTTGGATTTGGATTGAAGTACACCAAAGGACAGTAACGTTCCATCCTTTTTGGTTGTTGCTAAAGATACTTTCCATCACATTGCTATTTGCGGTTGGAATTTTTAATATGCATGTTTTGTTTTATTATTTGACATTTGGTAGCTAACGTACTACAGCAGTACGATTGTAAAGTTTCTAAAAAAGAGAAGAAGTCGACAATCATTCCATCGAAGTTTAAATAGATCAGAACGATATCTGTCCAATAGCTACAGATATACAAAAAACGTGGACTAAAAGCGAAAATTTTGACATCCGAGCAAGAACACTGGTTCTGTTCTCATTCTATTTTCCTGTGTATTAAAATGAAAATGACTGATTTATCTGACAGACGATATGAACGAGATTTTTCACAGCACACCAAGTATATTTTTATGTAAAGTAATTTTTTTTCGAAACAGAGGTACACAAATACATCATGAGTTGATCAATTTTTTTGTTTCCACCCTAAGGAACGAAAATTCGTGCGATACGTTTTCTAATTAAAGAATATGCTCTAGTGTATTTCAGTCATTAGGAAATTAGACTGAAATGTTATTTCATTTGTACCTTGGATCTAGTAACAGGCCTTGAATCAGTATCAGCTGTATCCAGGTCGACATAAACTGCCCTATGAAGAAACCTATCCGCCTAACAGCTTATGTTCTCTTCATAAAACAATTAAATAAAGATAAAAAAGTGTACATTAAGGCTGTTCTTTACGGGGAATGGAAGGGAAAGGAACAAAAAAGCTCTTGAATATTCCTATTTAAATTGTTTACATCGCATATATGGAACATATTCCTTTGCATCGTGTACAGGAATAACAGGTGGAAAATTAGTTAGCCAATCAGCTTATCTTATTTTGTGTGAATTACACAAAGTGTGTATACTTTCTGTAGTAAAGTGTGCACAATATTATGAAGCTGAAATTACCAGTAGAAGATCTTCTATTAGTAATTTCAGCTTCATAATATTCTGTTTTTGTCCGTTTCTTTCCGCGAAAAATTTTCTTGAAGTGGAAAGCACCCACTCAACCTTAAAGGGAACCAGCGACTATAAATATTGTTGGTATTTATTTATTTGTTTGAAATTGTTTACCTAGCATAGCCTATTCATACTTATTGGCACTGCTATCAACAAGGGTCCTTTGAAGGGGTCCTAGTTCAGTTAAGCTCCCATCTGAGCTAAGAAAGTCGTGCAAGCACCGCAATCGCTTAACTAGACAACCGCCTAAGATAAGAATAACTGAGCATAGCTATAGAACAAAGTCTAGCGTTGAGATAGGTTACAACGAAATCTTAATGTTGGCGAGGATCCAAAAACGTCTCGATCTTGTTAAGTGGACCAACAAATCTTATAATTTGTCCAATTTTTAGACAGGGCACAAAAAAGCAATTGTAGAAATTCTTTACTCATGACTAAACAGCATCTTCACGCACTTCGCTAGCAGGCTTCTAAGTGAATGCGGGAACATTTGGAAAGAACTTCATTTGGCAGATATTAGGACAAAACAAAACACAACTGTTCGCGTATTCACTCGCTTGTTTAATGTTAACGCGTTCTCTTGAGTTTAAAATGAATGGAATCCAAAAACTGATTTATTTCTTCTAAATGTCACCTACACCAAATTCGTATAAAAATTAACTTTTAACCCTAAAATTTGGATCCATATCGACCGGAACTATATCGACGATATGATCTATATCGAGGAGTGTAGCGGCTATATGTGCTTCCATAGCGGTTGTAACGACCACGGCTTCCATATCGACTGTATCGATTGTACCGTCCAGTGATGTATCGGCGGTAAGACAAACCATAAGATGGTCGGTATGATCGGTATCGACTTAATCGGCCATAAGAGCCATATCTTGACCCAATTCGGGAATATCGACCACTGTATCGACTTCCAATGTACCGCCCGGTGTATCCGCTAGTATACCTACCAGAACTTCCGCCATATCGTCCGTATCTACGATAAGAGGGGGCTTGATAAGGATAATTTTCTTCTAATTCACCCTCTTCATCTTCATCATCCTCCTCTTCAGGATAATCTTCTCCTTCGATCTCGTCGTTGGGTAATTGTTCGTCATCGTTAGCTTGGTTCTGTTCTACAGGGTCATTGACTGCATTAACCAATGCGTTTTCTTTGGCTAAAGCGATGCAAGAGTACAAGAGTAGTCAGGTTTTTAAAACAGATACAGTGTCTGCTTGTTTATCTGTGAAGTGTAAATAACATAAAGTTTAACTTCTAATCCGACGTTTGACTAAAAAAACTTACTACGTGAGTTATAAAACACCCTGATCTGCTCTGTGCAAATTTTTTATTAAGTTAGTAAAATTACAGTTGCCTCAAAAGGTGTAAACTGTATTACCTTCGCTGTTGGTGTTGATGGCTGGTGCAGCATTAACTAAAAAATTGAAGATAATTAAATATTTTGCCTGTTACAAATATGTTATCTTTAATTGTTTTTTTTATGCTTCTTTGTTTAAAATTTTTTTTATTTTACTTACCAGACAGCACAGCAATGCAGAAAACGAAAAATGCAATAGCTATCTTCATTTTAAAAGTAGATCTAAATAAGATTAAGTGATTTTATTAAGGTTTTGGTAACAAGAAAGAAGAAACGAACGCAAAGGAAAGTATCTTATGCCCAATTACATTTCGATTGTTTGGCAGAAATCTTTTTACATGTTGATCTGTTTCAGCTTTGTCTCAGCAATGAAATTATTTACAGGTAGAAATGTATTGATCTATAGTTCAACTAGTCTTTCAAAAGAATCGAAACAAAATAAAAAAATAACTTCCTAAACGCTAAGATTTCTTGTTTGCAATTTTTGTTACGAATAAAAAATTCAGAGACCGCAAACTACAAAGTAGAATAAAAATCTTAATAAAATATAATATTTTTATTTTTCTAGTTACATAACTAGTAAATTAAAATATGTTTTCTCCTTATTTTGCTAGCGAGATAAAAATCGACAAAAACCTAACTCAAAAAAAATAAAACAACATAATTTACCTGGTTCTTTTTTATTTGTTCTTCTTTGGTTTTTCTTCTGTACGACGATGCGGTGATCAAGTAGAAACCTTTCCACCTATATATACTAACCTAACTAGCTTATAAAACCAATCAATTAATTAATTCAATTTAATTAATTAGACAGATGTAATGTGTAATTTCAAATGATATAAAACGAATTAATCTGCCGTTGGTCATGCATGATTAATTTTATATTTGCATCAAATTTTAAAACATTATTTATGAACTATCAAGTAGACGTTATATTAAGCAATCGAGAAAGGAAATTAAATTTTAAAAAACATACGAGTCAGACAAAAGTCCTTCTGCCATTTCATAAACAGCAACCAAGTCGATTAAAAAGTTTTAATATTTGAAGTGTTTGTTGCGAGGTCAAATCATTCTGATAAAAAAGAAGATATTAATTCATTGATATCCGTACAGTACTTAAGAAAATTTTTATTCTTGTAATTAGTCCAATTTGTGGCACTATTTTCTCGCTCAAGTGTCAGGGTATATTTAAGCACCTGACACAATTTCCGACTGTTGAAAATTTATTTCCAGATGAATTACATTTTTTTACCTCACGAAAGTTCCTTCGAGTAAACGTTCGAGCAAAAGTTCTCGAGTGTAGTGCGTTTAATGCCAATCCTAAATTTTAGCCTAGTTTAGGTTTAGACCTCTGTATTACGTTGACACGTGATTTTCAAGCAAAAGGGCGGAATTGTCAGAACTTCAATAACACTAGCTTTCAAATATTTAAGCTACCTTCCACCCACCGAAAAGTAAAGAAGAAAGTTTATTATGTCACTGTACTTGCATTACCATTATGTTAAAGTTAGTTTATGACTGTGTAATATTTTCGTAGTCGTTTGTAACAGTTTTATAGTGGATATTGTGGCTTAAAGTATCTCTATAATAATACGCTAAGTGTGTCTGTGTGTCTGTAACAGGCAAAGTTGATATGCTTATTTTCCTTTGATGTAGCCGAAAATAATCTTTGATGTTGCCGTAAAATATATGTCTTCTTTGTCGTGAAAAGCTGCGAGTTTTGTGTGGTTTGTTAAATGAAGTTCTAGCACAAAGTAACGGAAATTGTGTTTGCAAAAAAGATGGCTGTCCTTTTTAAGCATTTTTCTTCTCTTGCCTTCAAAATAAATCTACAAAAACATTCGAAACAGGGAATGGTATGTAAATGAAGTATAACAAGGTTTCAAAGGTTTGTTTACGTTTTTTTTTAGTTTTGATGATATTATTGATGCGAGACATGTTTGTTAGCTAGCATCATAAAGCCAACCACACCAACAACAACCTAATAGCTAGCTAGCTCGGACTTTATAAATATGTAGCCATGTTCTTTATACCTAGCTAAGTCTCCAGTTTATATTCAACTGACCAGCTATTAGCTGTTGTAGCTAGCTTATGTTAGCTTCAGTTTAATGTTGCTTTTTACATGTATAAGCTAGCTACCGTAGTGTTATCTTAGTGGTCTTTGCTAAGAATGTGACTGTAACTTATTTCACTTGACATTTTAAGCTTACATTAACAAGTCACAACAACTTTTAAAAAAGTATTACATAATATTTAAGAAGAGTTTAAGGACTGTTTTTAAGCAAATAATGTATTTTTCACATTTTCTGTATGCAAATAATGTATTTTTCACATTTTGTGTAACTAAACTGATATACATCGGTTACATGCAATATGACGAAACGATTTTTATTTAACATGTAGTAATTCTGGTACCTTAACTGTAGTGATTTTTGTTGTTCTAGATGTTCTGACTAAAATGTTTTTGTTTGTCTTAATTAAGAAAAGTTTCAACTTTTTTGATGGAGTACAACACCGAAAAAACTTGTGTTTTTTTTTTATATTTTGTATAAATTCTTACCGGGCTGGACTCTGTACAACATACCGAAATGACTGATCCCTCTCTATTTATAAATTTGATGCGTTCCAAATCGCAGTGTTTTGAAATTTTGGGTAATATTTAATGAGTACAAGATGCAAATACTGATTTTTGTTGAATCAGAAGTATTTCCTACAACCATTCTTTTTTTACACTTTTGTGGAGAAAAAGTGTATGCAATATCATCAGAATGACTGATTTTGTTGCAAATTGTTTTTCTTTTTCACATTTTGGATTGAAATATTGTTATAAAGGGCATATATCAATAGACATATATATACCAAAATAATTAAATTCTGCAAACTTTGATTTTGTCGTTCACCTCTCATCTTTTATATTTTGATTAAACTTTTTATGAAAAGCATAGGAATTATTTAGAATTTGTATTTTGTGTTGCAAATTTAGTGCAAAAATTGACATAAAATGAACTGTTAAATTGATTGTTGTTGTTTTAACATGAATTATGACACAAACTTTGTTTTTGCATTTCTAATTTGACTAATTAGCCTAAAAAATTTGCCAATTGGTTTTACACTCTGTTCTTTTTTATATATATTTTATGTGAACATAGAAGTACAAAAGTAAAGTTAGAAGTCACAAGAAGTTACTTCGAAAGTGAAGAGTGGAGCTAGAAGTAGTAAAGAAAAGTTAGAAGTAGAAAATGAAAGCTTGGGTTTAAAGTAGATTTGGATTCACAAATAGTAAGAACTTTTTAGATATTTTTAGACGTTATAATTTTATGTCGCTAGAGCTACGTGTCAGGCAGACTCGCATTTGCCAGGAAAAAGTCACTTAAAAGCTTCAAATTCTTTATATTTTATATTTTACCGCGTTTTTTATAAAAAATCTAGCATATTTTTTTACACTTTTTTGCATAATTAATGTTTCCCCTGGTGCGTAACTAATGTATTTGTCCTAAAATTGAAAATGCTACATAAAGCTGTTAACTGGCTATCAAACAAATGTGCTAGCGAAACTTTTGGTTTGTTGAACTTACTGCAAATGTCATAATTTTTATATTGCTATTGTTTCTCTTTATATGTGTTTTACTAAGCATAAAAAGCTAGCTGGCTATATGCGTCTTCCCAGTTTAACTATATTTAACTGGGTATCTATCTTATCTAATGTTACCTTTAAGCTCCATATCTAAACCTAGCTAGCTAACTGATGATTAATGTGGTTATTCTTCTTTTAGCTATTTATATCCACCTTAGTATTCAAACTTAGGGATCTTATTTGAGCACGAATTATGATGTAACAAGCCACAAAATCTTTCAAAGACTTATTGAACTTTTAGGGTAGTGTGAGGAATAATTCTTCTTACGTTTTATGCAAATTTTATTGTTTTGTTGTTGACATCCTGTTAAACTTCTGTGAGCTCGCATGTAAATTACAATGTTATATATTTTTACAAGGGTGGTGGTTGATATTTTTACAAAGGTTGTTGACATTTTTGTGGAAATTTACCTGGTTTTTTTACATTTGTGGTTAAAATTTCTCAGCAGAGAATAGTATGGTTGCCGTTTATATTATTTGTGTTGCAAACTGCTGTTCTTTAAATGCTGTGTAAACTTTTCTGGAAAAATACCACATGCGAAATACTGAAAGAACAAATTTTTGTACAATTAGACTGTGAGCTGTTGTGTAAGTTGATTTTTTTTATATTTTGTTTTATAAACTTTTTTTAAACTTTAAACTAACTGTAAGTAATGCAATTACGGGAATAAATATTTGGTGATGATAAAAAATTACTGAATGTTCAGACTGAAACTGTTTAACTGTTGTGAGGGAGGACCATATGCAAGTATATATACTAAAAATAATAATTTGATATTCTACACTTTCCAAGTTGTATTTTTGTATGCACTTAAATGACTGCTTTTTCTGAGTTGAATTTGATGGGTTTCATATCAATTTTGTGGAAGATTTTATGGGTGAAGACAATATAGAACATGCCAATTGAACTGATTTTTGTTCATATTTTGATTTGCTCCTCATAAACCTTTGTGTTCTACATTTATTGCAAATTTTTGTGAGGAAGGACCATATATATATACAATGTTTTCAAAATAATGATTTTTGTTGATTTGAAATTTACTCCTTGCTCATTGCTTTTTCGACATTTCAGTTTAAAATGTTTGGTAAAGTCAGTGCGGATCATTAGACAAAAAAATTGTTTTGTTAACCGGTTAATTTTTACATTTTGTGCATATTTTTGCGGGAGAGGATGGTATGCAACCGAATAAATGATTTTTCAAAGTTTAACTTTTTGTTTTTTGGTGTTTTGTGTTTGTTTAAGTTTGGCTTTTTGATATTGTTCAGGTTGTATTGTTGTATAAGCATTTAGGGAAAAGACAATGTTTAAAATGCGTAAAGAACTTATTTCATAGATCTGTGCTTACTGTTGCAAGCCTTTCTTTTCGACACTTCAGATTAAAATATTGAAGGTTTTCAACATAATCACATAATAAGATGTATACATATTTGAGACGTGTTATTTCTGACATTATTATTATTGTTGTCGTAACTGTCTGGGTTGTGACTGTCAATGCTGTAACTTTCTACTAACTAGATTTTACACCTTACACGCCGCTGTTTCTCATATTTTGTCTGAAGTTTTGTTGGGAGAATTTCATGCGATTTGACATTTGATATTTTGTGTTAGATTTTAAGAACTTTTTTTTTAAATTATGACTTATATACTTTCTTTTTATGCATTTTCAGATTATTTTTTTTAGTAAAAAGCATATTCAATATACTGAAATATTTGCTGATGTCATCAAAATTCAAATGACAGAACTTTTCAATTGTTCTTCTGCCTAAGTGGATTTTTCCACGGGCCTAATCTACTAGTTATAGAGTAATGTATGACGACCATTTATACCAGCAAGCTAATGCGACTCCCCTTATTTTGTTTTCATTCTGTCAGGTCTGTTAACGGAAGAATAAGTAAGGTTAGTTTCGTTTAAGCGTAGCGAATTCCAAACATTGCGCATTCCCTCTGACAAAAAAAACATGTGCTTCTTGGGTGAAAATGTAGTCAAATGGAAAAGAGTCTATCTAGGTAATCAATAGAAAAATGACAAAACTCTATTTGAAAATATGCTTTAGCAATTATTTGTAGCCGTTAGAAAATATAAAAGTGGTTTGTGGACGGCTTATATATTACGCAAAATAAAAACTGCAGGCTGCAATCGGCATCTCTATTTGAGCTGCAGTTGCGGGAGGGTTTTCTTAACAAAAGTAAAAAAATGTGCAACTGATGTATACCTGTACTAAGAGCTTCACCCAGATGTGCGGCATGGCTTAACTGCACAAAAGTAGAGGCGAGCGAATTTCTTTGTAATTCCATAATATAGCATAGAGTGTAATATGTTTTTTTCAAAAGATTTCCTCAATTTATTCCAGTGTTGTTAATCTTATATTATCTCGGCAAAGAAAAAAGCGTTTTTTGTAAAAGACGAGAATTTAAATGGATTTATTTTGTTATTTAAATTCAACTATGGTTTCCTTCCTTGTTGTAGGACAGATTACAGTAAAAATGTTCTGTTCAAATGAGAGTTTAAAAACGTTTTATAACTACTGCATCATATTTGCATTAAGATTATAGATTGAAACAGCTTGTTCTCTTGTGATTCATTTCTGTTAGAATTACACACTCTACAACGGCTTGAGAACCTTTTGAGGAGAATATTCGAGAATAAATTGAGCATCGAATAAGCCACAAATAACAAGCTAAGCTGCAACTTTCTTTACAACAGAAAGAATAAATAACAAGGTAACAAAAAATAAGACTTCTTGACCATCCAAAACAATCGCAATTTTTTTTTACTAAAATATATTTTTATCGCTCCGTTTCCCGCACAATAACAACAAGTTTTATGATCGATTAGTCTTACGGCGCCACATTAAACAATGTATTCGATTAAAAACAAAAAAAAACAACCAACGACCACTAAAAATAAAAAGTTTTCATTTGCAATGATCGCTGAAAATGTAGGATAAAGAACGACATTTTTTGCACACACTTGTATAATAATAGTAAAATAATTATAAGCATATTTTGTCGTTCGTCACCACATACACCTAAACTATTTTTATCAAAATTTAGTAAACTTGGGTGTCTTAAGAAAAGTATTGGCATCCAAGATAAAAAAGAGCAAATGTTATTATTTTTATTTAATGTCATTTTCACACCTTTTATCGCACTTTTTTTAAACCATTTAAAGATTTTGAACTGTCGGACGGATTGCAAATCATCATTTTATACTTAAATACTCATTACTTAAACCATTAAAACAGAATTTCATAAAGTTCTTGTCAAGTCCAACAGATTTAAATATCTCTAAACTTTTTTGTAAACAAAATGAATACGTACAAAATAAATGTACAGGGTCATATCTTCGTTATATTTAACCACTTTTAAATGTTTGCCATAATGTTAATTTAAATAAAAGTCCGTCCGAAAGTTTTAAGTTTTAAGGCTAATACACAATCAACAATCAAGACTCAAATAGAAAAGATATGTCCATTAACATCGTCAACCTTTAAGCACTGTTTTCATTGCAAAAACCTTTATGTGGAGTGTGAAATTAGTGCAGTCAAGCATGGAAATGCATCCGACAGGTTTATATTAAACTTGAGTTCTGAATCATTTTAATAAAAAGTAGTCTTTTGGATTTGGATTGAAGTACACCAAAAGACAGTAACGTTCCATCCTTTTTGGTTGTTGCTAAAGATACTTTCCATCACATTGCTATTTGCGGTTGGAATTTTTAATATGCATGTTTTGTTTTATTATTTGACATTTGGTAGCTAACGTACTACAGCAGTACGATTGTAAAGTTTCTAAAAAAGAGAAGAAGTCGACAATCATTCCATCAAAGTTTAAATAGGTCAGAACGATATCTGCACAATAGCCACAGATATACAAAAAACGTGGACTAAAAGCGAAACTTTTGACATCCGAGCAAGAACACTGGTTCTGTTCTCATTCTATTTTCCTGTGTATTAAAATGAAAATGACTGATTTATCTGACAGACGATATCAACGAGATTTTTCACAGCAAACCAAGTATATTTTATGTAAAGTAATTTTGCTTTGAAACAGAGCTACACAAATACATCATGAGTTGATCAATTTTTTGTTTCCACCCAAAGGAACTAAAATTCGTGCGATAGGTTTTCTAATTAAAGAATATGCTCTAGTGTATTTCAGTCATTAGGAAATTAGACTGAGATGTTATTTCATTTGTACCTTGGATCTAGTAACAGGCCTTGAATCAGTATCAGCTGTATCCAGGTCGACATAAACTGCCCTATGAAGAAACCTATCCGCCTAAAAACTTATGTTCTCTTCTTAAAACAATTAAATAAAGATAAAAAATTGTACATTAAGGCTGTTCTTCACGGGGAATGGAAGGGAAAGGAACAAAAAAGCTCTTGAATATTCCTATTTAAATCGCATATATGGAACATATTCCTTTGCATCGTGTACAGGAATAACAGGTGGAAAATTAGTTAGCCAATCAGCTTATCTTATTTTGTGTGAATTACACAAAGTGTGTATACTTTCTGTAGTAAAGTGTGCACAATATTATGAAGCCGAAATTACCAGTAGAAGATAGATAATCTTCTACTTGTAATTTCAGCTTCATAATATTCTGTTTTTGTCCGTTTCTTTCCGCGAAAAATTTTCTTGAAGTGGAAAGCACCCACTCAACCTTAAAGGGAACCAGCGAATATAAATATTGTTGGTATTTATTTATTTGTTTGAAATTGTTTACCTAGCATAGCCTATTCAGTACTTATTGGCACTGCTATCAACAAGGGTCCTTTGAAGGGGTCCTAGTTCATTTAAGCTCCCATCTGAGCTAAGAAAGTCGTGCAAGCACCGCAATCGCTTAACTAGACAACCGCCTAAGATAAGATTAACTGAGCATAGCTATAGAACAAAGTCTAGCGTTGAGATAGGTTACAACGAAATCTTAATGTTGGCGAGGATCCAAAAACGTCTCGATTTTGTTAGGTGGACCAACAAATCTTATAATATTGTCCACACCATTTGTCCAATTTTTAGACAGGGCACAAAAAAGCAATTGTAGAAATTCTTTACTCATGACTAAACAGCATCTTCACGCACTTCGCTAGCAGGCTTCTAAGTGAATGCGGGAACATTTGGAAAGAACTTCATTTGGCAGATATTAGGACAAAACAAAACACAACTGTTCGCGTATTCACTCGCTTGTTTAATGTTAACGCGTTCTCTTGAGTTTAAAATGAATGGAATCCAAAAACTGATTTATTTCTTCTAAATGTCACCTACACCAAATTCGTATAAAAATTAACTTTTAACCCTAAAATTTGGATCCATATCGACCGGAACTATATCGACGATATGATCTATATCGAGGAGTGTAGCGGCTATATGTGCTTCCATAGCGGTTGTAACGACCACGGCTTCCATATCGACTGTATCGATTGTACCGTCCAGTGATGTATCGGCGGTAAGACAAACCATAAGATGGTCGGTATGATCGGTATCGACTTAATCGGCCATAAGAGCCATATCTTGACCCAATTCGGGAATATCGACCACTGTATCGACTTCCAATGTACCGCCCGGTGTATCCGCTAGTATACCTACCAGAACTTCCGCCATATCGTCCGTATCTACGATAAGAGGGGGCTTGATAAGGATAATTTTCTTCTAATTCACCCTCTTCATCTTCATCATCCTCCTCTTCAGGATAATCTTCTCCTTCGATCTCGTCGTTGGGTAATTGTTCGTCATCGTTAGCTTGGTTCTGTTCTACAGGGTCATTGACTGCATTAACCAATGCGTTTTCTTTGGCTAAAGCGATGCAAGAGTACAAGAGTAGTCAGGTTTTTAAAACAGATACAGTGTCTGCTTGTTTATCTGTGAAGTGTAAATAACATAAAGTTTAACTTCTAATCCGACGTTTGACTAAAAAAACTTACTACGTGAGTTATAAAACACCCTGATCTGCTCTGTGCAAATTTTTTATTAAGTTAGTAAAATTACAGTTGCCTCAAAAGGTGTAAACTGTATTACCTTCGCTGTTGGTGTTGATGGCTGGTGCAGCATTAACTAAAAAATTGAAGATAATTAAATATTTTGCCTGTTACAAATATGTTATCTTTAATTGTTTTTTTTATGCTTCTTTGTTTAAAATTTTTTTTATTTTACTTACCAGACAGCACAGCAATGCAGAAAACGAAAAATGCAATAGCTATCTTCATTTTAAAAGTAGATCTAAATAAGATTAAGTGATTTTATTAAGGTTTTGGTAACAAGAAAGAAGAAACGAACGCAAAGGAAAGTATCTTATGCCCAATTACATTTCGATTGTTTGGCAGAAATCTTTTTACATGTTGATCTGTTTCAGCTTTGTCTCAGCAATGAAATTATTTACAGGTAGAAATGTATTGATCTATAGTTCAACTAGTCTTTCAAAAGAATCGAAACAAAATAAAAAAATAACTTCCTAAACGCTAAGATTTCTTGTTTGCAATTTTTGTTACGAATAAAAAATTCAGAGACCGCAAACTACAAAGTAGAATAAAAATCTTAATAAAATATAATATTTTTATTTTTCTAGTTACATAACTAGTAAATTAAAATATGTTTTCTCCTTATTTTGCTAGCGAGATAAAAATCGACAAAAACCTAACTCAAAAAAAATAAAACAACATAATTTACCTGGTTCTTTTTTATTTGTTCTTCTTTGGTTTTTCTTCTGTACGACGATGCGGTGATCAAGTAGAAACCTTTCCACCTATATATACTAACCTAACTAGCTTATAAAACCAATCAATTAATTAATTCAATTTAATTAATTAGACAGATGTAATGTGTAATTTCAAATGATATAAAACGAATTAATCTGCCGTTGGTCATGCATGATTAATTTTATATTTGCATCAAATTTTAAAACATTATTTATGAACTATCAAGTAGACGTTATATTAAGCAATCGAGAAAGGAAATTAAATTTTAAAAAACATACGAGTCAGACAAAAGTCCTTCTGCCATTTCATAAACAGCAACCAAGTCGATTAAAAAGTTTTAATATTTGAAGTGTTTGTTGCGAGGTCAAATCATTCTGATAAAAAAGAAGATATTAATTCATTGATATCCGTACAGTACTTAAGAAAATTTTTATTCTTGTAATTAGTCCAATTTGTGGCACTATTTTCTCGCTCAAGTGTCAGGGTATATTTAAGCACCTGACACAATTTCCGACTGTTGAAAATTTATTTCCAGATGAATTACATTTTTTTACCTCACGAAAGTTCCTTCGAGTAAACGTTCGAGCAAAAGTTCTCGAGTGTAGTGCGTTTAATGCCAATCCTAAATTTTAGCCTAGTTTAGGTTTAGACCTCTGTATTACGTTGACACGTGATTTTCAAGCAAAAGGGCGGAATTGTCAGAACTTCAATAACACTAGCTTTCAAATATTTAAGCTACCTTCCACCCACCGAAAAGTAAAGAAGAAAGTTTATTATGTCACTGTACTTGCATTACCATTATGTTAAAGTTAGTTTATGACTGTGTAATATTTTCGTAGTCGTTTGTAACAGTTTTATAGTGGATATTGTGGCTTAAAGTATCTCTATAATAATACGCTAAGTGTGTCTGTGTGTCTGTAACAGGCAAAGTTGATATGCTTATTTTCCTTTGATGTAGCCGAAAATAATCTTTGATGTTGCCGTAAAATATATGTCTTCTTTGTCGTGAAAAGCTGCGAGTTTTGTGTGGTTTGTTAAATGAAGTTCTAGCACAAAGTAACGGAAATTGTGTTTGCAAAAAAGATGGCTGTCCTTTTTAAGCATTTTTCTTCTCTTGCCTTCAAAATAAATCTACAAAAACATTCGAAACAGGGAATGGTATGTAAATGAAGTATAACAAGGTTTCAAAGGTTTGTTTACGTTTTTTTTTAGTTTTGATGATATTATTGATGCGAGACATGTTTGTTAGCTAGCATCATAAAGCCAACCACACCAACAACAACCTAATAGCTAGCTAGCTCGGACTTTATAAATATGTAGCCATGTTCTTTATACCTAGCTAAGTCTCCAGTTTATATTCAACTGACCAGCTATTAGCTGTTGTAGCTAGCTTATGTTAGCTTCAGTTTAATGTTGCTTTTTACATGTATAAGCTAGCTACCGTAGTGTTATCTTAGTGGTCTTTGCTAAGAATGTGACTGTAACTTATTTCACTTGACATTTTAAGCTTACATTAACAAGTCACAACAACTTTTAAAAAAGTATTACATAATATTTAAGAAGAGTTTAAGGACTGTTTTTAAGCAAATAATGTATTTTTCACATTTTCTGTATGCAAATAATGTATTTTTCACATTTTGTGTAACTAAACTGATATACATCGGTTACATGCAATATGACGAAACGATTTTTATTTAACATGTAGTAATTCTGGTACCTTAACTGTAGTGATTTTTGTTGTTCTAGATGTTCTGACTAAAATGTTTTTGTTTGTCTTAATTAAGAAAAGTTTCAACTTTTTTGATGGAGTACAACACCGAAAAAACTTGTGTTTTTTTTTTATATTTTGTATAAATTCTTACCGGGCTGGACTCTGTACAACATACCGAAATGACTGATCCCTCTCTATTTATAAATTTGATGCGTTCCAAATCGCAGTGTTTTGAAATTTTGGGTAATATTTAATGAGTACAAGATGCAAATACTGATTTTTGTTGAATCAGAAGTATTTCCTACAACCATTCTTTTTTTACACTTTTGTGGAGAAAAAGTGTATGCAATATCATCAGAATGACTGATTTTGTTGCAAATTGTTTTTCTTTTTCACATTTTGGATTGAAATATTGTTATAAAGGGCATATATCAATAGACATATATATACCAAAATAATTAAATTCTGCAAACTTTGATTTTGTCGTTCACCTCTCATCTTTTATATTTTGATTAAACTTTTTATGAAAAGCATAGGAATTATTTAGAATTTGTATTTTGTGTTGCAAATTTAGTGCAAAAATTGACATAAAATGAACTGTTAAATTGATTGTTGTTGTTTTAACATGAATTATGACACAAACTTTGTTTTTGCATTTCTAATTTGACTAATTAGCCTAAAAAATTTGCCAATTGGTTTTACACTCTGTTCTTTTTTATATATATTTTATGTGAACATAGAAGTACAAAAGTAAAGTTAGAAGTCACAAGAAGTTACTTCGAAAGTGAAGAGTGGAGCTAGAAGTAGTAAAGAAAAGTTAGAAGTAGAAAATGAAAGCTTGGGTTTAAAGTAGATTTGGATTCACAAATAGTAAGAACTTTTTAGATATTTTTAGACGTTATAATTTTATGTCGCTAGAGCTACGTGTCAGGCAGACTCGCATTTGCCAGGAAAAAGTCACTTAAAAGCTTCAAATTCTTTATATTTTATATTTTACCGCGTTTTTTATAAAAAATCTAGCATATTTTTTTACACTTTTTTGCATAATTAATGTTTCCCCTGGTGCGTAACTAATGTATTTGTCCTAAAATTGAAAATGCTACATAAAGCTGTTAACTGGCTATCAAACAAATGTGCTAGCGAAACTTTTGGTTTGTTGAACTTACTGCAAATGTCATAATTTTTATATTGCTATTGTTTCTCTTTATATGTGTTTTACTAAGCATAAAAAGCTAGCTGGCTATATGCGTCTTCCCAGTTTAACTATATTTAACTGGGTATCTATCTTATCTAATGTTACCTTTAAGCTCCATATCTAAACCTAGCTAGCTAACTGATGATTAATGTGGTTATTCTTCTTTTAGCTATTTATATCCACCTTAGTATTCAAACTTAGGGATCTTATTTGAGCACGAATTATGATGTAACAAGCCACAAAATCTTTCAAAGACTTATTGAACTTTTAGGGTAGTGTGAGGAATAATTCTTCTTACGTTTTATGCAAATTTTATTGTTTTGTTGTTGACATCCTGTTAAACTTCTGTGAGCTCGCATGTAAATTACAATGTTATATATTTTTACAAGGGTGGTGGTTGATATTTTTACAAAGGTTGTTGACATTTTTGTGGAAATTTACCTGGTTTTTTTACATTTGTGGTTAAAATTTCTCAGCAGAGAATAGTATGGTTGCCGTTTATATTATTTGTGTTGCAAACTGCTGTTCTTTAAATGCTGTGTAAACTTTTCTGGAAAAATACCACATGCGAAATACTGAAAGAACAAATTTTTGTACAATTAGACTGTGAGCTGTTGTGTAAGTTGATTTTTTTTATATTTTGTTTTATAAACTTTTTTTAAACTTTAAACTAACTGTAAGTAATGCAATTACGGGAATAAATATTTGGTGATGATAAAAAATTACTGAATGTTCAGACTGAAACTGTTTAACTGTTGTGAGGGAGGACCATATGCAAGTATATATACTAAAAATAATAATTTGATATTCTACACTTTCCAAGTTGTATTTTTGTATGCACTTAAATGACTGCTTTTTCTGAGTTGAATTTGATGGGTTTCATATCAATTTTGTGGAAGATTTTATGGGTGAAGACAATATAGAACATGCCAATTGAACTGATTTTTGTTCATATTTTGATTTGCTCCTCATAAACCTTTGTGTTCTACATTTATTGCAAATTTTTGTGAGGAAGGACCATATATATATACAATGTTTTCAAAATAATGATTTTTGTTGATTTGAAATTTACTCCTTGCTCATTGCTTTTTCGACATTTCAGTTTAAAATGTTTGGTAAAGTCAGTGCGGATCATTAGACAAAAAAATTGTTTTGTTAACCGGTTAATTTTTACATTTTGTGCATATTTTTGCGGGAGAGGATGGTATGCAACCGAATAAATGATTTTTCAAAGTTTAACTTTTTGTTTTTTGGTGTTTTGTGTTTGTTTAAGTTTGGCTTTTTGATATTGTTCAGGTTGTATTGTTGTATAAGCATTTAGGGAAAAGACAATGTTTAAAATGCGTAAAGAACTTATTTCATAGATCTGTGCTTACTGTTGCAAGCCTTTCTTTTCGACACTTCAGATTAAAATATTGAAGGTTTTCAACATAATCACATAATAAGATGTATACATATTTGAGACGTGTTATTTCTGACATTATTATTATTGTTGTCGTAACTGTCTGGGTTGTGACTGTCAATGCTGTAACTTTCTACTAACTAGATTTTACACCTTACACGCCGCTGTTTCTCATATTTTGTCTGAAGTTTTGTTGGGAGAATTTCATGCGATTTGACATTTGATATTTTGTGTTAGATTTTAAGAACTTTTTTTTTAAATTATGACTTATATACTTTCTTTTTATGCATTTTCAGATTATTTTTTTTAGTAAAAGGCATATTCAATATACTGAAATATTTGCTGATGTCATCAAAATTCAAATGACAGAACTTTTCAATTGTTCTTCTGCCTAAGTGGATTTTTCCACGGGCCTAATCTACTAGTTATAGAGTAATGTATGACGACCATTTATACCAGCAAGCTAATGCGACTCCCCTTATTTTGTTTTCATTCTGTCAGGTCTGTTAACGGAAGAATAAGTAAGGTTAGTTTCGTTTAAGCGTAGCGAATTCCAAACATTGCGCATTCCCTCTGACAAAAAAAACATGTGCTTCTTGGGTGAAAATGTAGTCAAATGGAAAAGAGTCTATCTAGGTAATCAATAGAAAAATGACAAAACTCTATTTGAAAATATGCTTTAGCAATTATTTGTAGCCGTTAGAAAATATAAAAGTGGTTTGTGGACGGCTTATATATTACGCAAAATAAAAACTGCAGGCTGCAATCGGCATCTCTATTTGAGCTGCAGTTGCGGGAGGGTTTTCTTAACAAAAGTAAAAAAATGTGCAACTGATGTATACCTGTACTAAGAGCTTCACCCAGATGTGCGGCATGGCTTAACTGCACAAAAGTAGAGGCGAGCGAATTTCTTTGTAATTCCATAATATAGCATAGAGTGTAATATGTTTTTTTCAAAAGATTTCCTCAATTTATTCCAGTGTTGTTAATCTTATATTATCTCGGCAAAGAAAAAAGCGTTTTTTGTAAAAGACGAGAATTTAAATGGATTTATTTTGTTATTTAAATTCAACTATGGTTTCCTTCCTTGTTGTAGGACAGATTACAGTAAAAATGTTCTGTTCAAATGAGAGTTTAAAAACGTTTTATAACTACTGCATCATATTTGCATTAAGATTATAGATTGAAACAGCTTGTTCTCTTGTGATTCATTTCTGTTAGAATTACACACTCTACAACGGCTTGAGAACCTTTTGAGGAGAATATTCGAGAATAAATTGAGCATCGAATAAGCCACAAATAACAAGCTAAGCTGCAACTTTCTTTACAACAGAAAGAATAAATAACAAGGTAACAAAAAATAAGACTTCTTGACCATCCAAAACAATCGCAATTTTTTTTTACTAAAATATATTTTTATCGCTCCGTTTCCCGCACAATAACAACAAGTTTTATGATCGATTAGTCTTACGGCGCCACATTAAACAATGTATTCGATTAAAAACAAAAAAAAACAACCAACGACCACTAAAAATAAAAAGTTTTCATTTGCAATGATCGCTGAAAATGTAGGATAAAGAACGACATTTTTTGCACACACTTGTATAATAATAGTAAAATAATTATAAGCATATTTTGTCGTTCGTCACCACATACACCTAAACTATTTTTATCAAAATTTAGTAAACTTGGGTGTCTTAAGAAAAGTATTGGCATCCAAGATAAAAAAGAGCAAATGTTATTATTTTTATTTAATGTCATTTTCACACCTTTTATCGCACTTTTTTTAAACCATTTAAAGATTTTGAACTGTCGGACGGATTGCAAATCATCATTTTATACTTAAATACTCATTACTTAAACCATTAAAACAGAATTTCATAAAGTTCTTGTCAAGTCCAACAGATTTAAATATCTCTAAACTTTTTTGTAAACAAAATGAATACGTACAAAATAAATGTACAGGGTCATATCTTCGTTATATTTAACCACTTTTAAATGTTTGCCATAATGTTAATTTAAATAAAAGTCCGTCCGAAAGTTTTAAGTTTTAAGGCTAATACACAATCAACAATCAAGACTCAAATAGAAAAGATATGTCCATTAACATCGTCAACCTTTAAGCACTGTTTTCATTGCAAAAACCTTTATGTGGAGTGTGAAATTAGTGCAGTCAAGCATGGAAATGCATCCGACAGGTTTATATTAAACTTGAGTTCTGAATCATTTTAATAAAAAGTAGTCTTTTGGATTTGGATTGAAGTACACCAAAAGACAGTAACGTTCCATCCTTTTTGGTTGTTGCTAAAGATACTTTCCATCACATTGCTATTTGCGGTTGGAATTTTTAATATGCATGTTTTGTTTTATTATTTGACATTTGGTAGCTAACGTACTACAGCAGTACGATTGTAAAGTTTCTAAAAAAGAGAAGAAGTCGACAATCATTCCATCAAAGTTTAAATAGGTCAGAACGATATCTGCACAATAGCCACAGATATACAAAAAACGTGGACTAAAAGCGAAACTTTTGACATCCGAGCAAGAACACTGGTTCTGTTCTCATTCTATTTTCCTGTGTATTAAAATGAAAATGACTGATTTATCTGACAGACGATATCAACGAGATTTTTCACAGCAAACCAAGTATATTTTATGTAAAGTAATTTTGCTTTGAAACAGAGCTACACAAATACATCATGAGTTGATCAATTTTTTGTTTCCACCCAAAGGAACTAAAATTCGTGCGATAGGTTTTCTAATTAAAGAATATGCTCTAGTGTATTTCAGTCATTAGGAAATTAGACTGAGATGTTATTTCATTTGTACCTTGGATCTAGTAACAGGCCTTGAATCAGTATCAGCTGTATCCAGGTCGACATAAACTGCCCTATGAAGAAACCTATCCGCCTAAAAACTTATGTTCTCTTCTTAAAACAATTAAATAAAGATAAAAAATTGTACATTAAGGCTGTTCTTCACGGGGAATGGAAGGGAAAGGAACAAAAAAGCTCTTGAATATTCCTATTTAAATCGCATATATGGAACATATTCCTTTGCATCGTGTACAGGAATAACAGGTGGAAAATTAGTTAGCCAATCAGCTTATCTTATTTTGTGTGAATTACACAAAGTGTGTATACTTTCTGTAGTAAAGTGTGCACAATATTATGAAGCCGAAATTACCAGTAGAAGATAGATAATCTTCTACTTGTAATTTCAGCTTCATAATATTCTGTTTTTGTCCGTTTCTTTCCGCGAAAAATTTTCTTGAAGTGGAAAGCACCCACTCAACCTTAAAGGGAACCAGCGAATATAAATATTGTTGGTATTTATTTATTTGTTTGAAATTGTTTACCTAGCATAGCCTATTCAGTACTTATTGGCACTGCTATCAACAAGGGTCCTTTGAAGGGGTCCTAGTTCATTTAAGCTCCCATCTGAGCTAAGAAAGTCGTGCAAGCACCGCAATCGCTTAACTAGACAACCGCCTAAGATAAGATTAACTGAGCATAGCTATAGAACAAAGTCTAGCGTTGAGATAGGTTACAACGAAATCTTAATGTTGGCGAGGATCCAAAAACGTCTCGATTTTGTTAGGTGGACCAACAAATCTTATAATATTGTCCACACCATTTGTCCAATTTTTAGACAGGGCACAAAAAAGCAATTGTAGAAATTCTTTACTCATGACTAAACAGCATCTTCACGCACTTCGCTAGCAGGCTTCTAAGTGAATACGGGAACATTTGGAAAGAACTTCATTTGGCAGATATTAGGACAAAACAAAAGACAACTGTTCGCGTATTCACTCGCTTGTTTAATGTTAACGCGTTCTCTTGAGTTTAAAATGAATGGAATCCAAAAACTAATTTATTTCTTTTATATGTCACCTACACCAAATTCGTATAAAAATTAACTTTTAACTCTAAAATTTGGATCCACATCGACCGGAACTATATTGACGATATGATCTGTATCGAGGAGTGTACCGGCTATATGTGCTTCCATAGCGGTTGTAACGACCACGGCTTCCATATCGACTGTAGCGATTGTACCGTCCAGTGGTGTATCGGCGGTAAGACGAACCATACGATGGTCGGTATGATCTGTATCGGCTTAATCGACCATAAGAACCATATCTTGACCCAATTCGGGAAGATCGACCACTGTATCGACTTCCAATGTACCGACCTGTATATCCGCCAGTATACCTACCATAACTTCCACCATATCGTCCGTATCTACGATAAGAGCGGGCTTGATAAGGATCATTTTCTTCTAATTCACCCTTTTCATCATCCTCATCCTCCTCTTCAGGATAATCCTCTTCTTCGATCTCGTCGTTGCGCAATTGTTCGTTGTCGTTAACTTGGTTGTTTTCTACAGCATCATTGACAGCATTTACCAATACATTTTTTTTGCCTAAAGCAATGCAAGAGTATAAGAGTAGTCATAAGTCCGATTTTTAATCCGACAAAACTTGTTATGTAAATTATTAAATGCCCTGATCTGCTTTTATTAAGGTAGTGAAATTTCAGTGGCTGCACAAGGTTTAAAATATATTTCAAGATTACCTTCGTTATTAGTGTTGATGGCTGGTGCAGCATTAACTAAAATATTGAAGATAATTAAATATTTTGCCTGTTACAAATATGTAATATTTGATTGTTTTTATTATGAATCTTTCAAAAAAAATTATCTAATATTGCATTTTAAAAGTAGAACGAAATAAAATAAAGTAATGTTATTACGGTTTATAGTAATATAACAAGAAAGAAGAACCGAACGCAAAAGAAAGCATCTTTTGCCCAATTATATTTCGACTGTTTGGCAGAAATCTTTTTACACGTTGATCTGTTTTAGTTTTGTCTTAGCAATGAAATTATTTATTGGTCGAAATGTATTGGTCTATAGTTTACCTAGTCTCTCAAAAGAAACAAAATAAAAAAGAACTTCCTAAACGCTAAAATTTCTTGTTTGCAATTTTTGTTACGAATAAAAAAAGCCGGAACATAAACTGCAATATAAAATTTAATATAAAATTTTTCTATTTTTCTAGTTACATAGCTAGTTAATTAAAATACTTTTTCTCCTTAGCTAGATAAAAAATTTACAAAAGCCTAACTCAAAAAATCATTCAAATATTATATAAAGCAACACAAGACAACATAATTTACCTGGTTCCTTTTAATTTGGTCTTCTTTGATTTTTCTGCTGTACGACGATGCGGTGTTTAACTAAAAAACATTTCAACCTATATATACTAACTTTACTAATAAAATTTATCAATTAATTTTAATTAAACGCTAATTAGACAGATGTAATATGTAATATATAAATGATATAAAACGAATTGATCTGCCAGGATCATGCATGATTAATTTTATATTTGCATCTACTATTAAAACATTATTTATCGACTATCAAATGACGTTATATTAAACAGTCGAGAAAGAAAATTAAGTTTAAAAAAACATACTAGCCAGACAAAAGTCCTTCTGTCATTGCATAAACAGCAACCAAGTCGATAAAAATGTTTTAATATTTAGTGTTTGATAGGGAAAGATAGGAATTCGTTGATATCCATACAGTACCAAAGAAAATAGTATATTTTTTAATTGTACCAATTTGTTGTACCATTTTCTTGCCCAGGTCTCGGGGTATATTTGAGCACTTGACACAATTTCCGATTGATGAAAATGTATTTCCAAAGCAATGTCAAGGAATTGCCTCGCAAAAGTTCGAGCAGTAGTTTTTTCGCGTGTGGTGCGTTTTATGCCAATCCTATATTCTAGCTTCATTAGACATTAATTTTTTATCCTAGTTTAGGTTCAGACCTCTGTATCACGTTGACATGTGATTTTCAAGCAAAAGGGCAGAATTGTCACAAATTCAATAACACTAGCTTTCAAGTATTCAAGGTCCCTCGAACCCACCCCAAAGTTAATATGCCACTATGCTAGCATTACAATTACATTGCGGTAACTTTACGTGTGTGTAATATTTTCGTTGTGATTTGTAACAATTTTTACTGAGGAAAAAATAGCAATACTGTAGTTTTGTAGAGTATTGTATGATCATTTAACGACCATTGTATAAATGGTCGTTAGAAGCGATTCCTCTTATTTTGTTTTTATTTTGTCGAGAGAGTTTTCTTGTAATACGACAATATAGCGTAGGGTGTTTTTTGTGTTTGTGTTTTTTCAGAATATTCTTTCAACTTATTCCAGGGTTGTTGTTTTATATTATCTCAGTAACGCAAAAAGCGTTTTTTGTAAAAAACGAAAATTAAAATGGAATTATTTCGTTATTTCAATTAAAATATGGTTTATTCCCTTGTTGTATTACAGATTACAGTAAAAATGTTCTGTTCAAATGAGAGTTTAAAAACGTTTTATAACTGCTGCATCATATTTGCATTAAGATTATAGACTGAAACAGCTTGTTCTCTTGTGATTCATTTCTGTTTCAATTACACACTCTATAACAGCTTAAGAACCTTTTGTGGAGAACATTCGAAAATAAATTGAGCATCGAAAAAGCCACAAATAACAAGCTAAACTACAACTTTCTTTACAACAGAAAAGAAAAATAACAAAGTAACAAGAAATAAGACTTCCTAGCCATCCAAAACAATCGCATTAATTATCTGCTTTTTTCTGGATTTTTCTTCATTTTTTTTACTAAAATATATTTTTATCGCTCCGTTTCCCGCACAATAACAACAAGCTTTATAATCGATTAGTCTTACGGCGCCACATTAAACAATGCATTCGATTAAAAACAAAACAAATCGACCAATGACCACTAAAAATAAAAAGTTTTCATCTGCAATGATCGCTGCAAATGTAGGATAAAGAACGACATTTTTTGCACACACTTGTATAATAATAGTAAAATTATAATAATAGTAAAATTATAAGCATATTTTGTAGTTCGTCAAAATTCATTAAAGCTGGCTGTCTTCAGAGAAGTATTAGCATCCATGATAAAAAAGAGCAAAAGTTATTATTATTTAATGTCATTTTCACTCGTTTTATCGCACTTTTTTAATACCATTTAAAGATTTTGAACTGTCGGACGGATTGCAAATCATCAATTTTAAACTTAAATAATCATTACTTAAACCATTAAAACAGAATTTCATAAAGTCCTTGTCAAGTCCAACAGATTTAAATATATCTAAACTTTTTGATAAATAAAATGAATACATAAAAAATAAATGTACAGGATCATATCTTCGTTATATTTAACCACTTTTAAATGTTTGCCATAATGTTAATTTAAATAAAAGTCCGTCCGACAGTTTTAACTTTTAAGGCTAATACACAATCAACAGTCCAGACTCATATGAAAAAGATATCTCCATTAATATCGTCAACCTTTAAGCACTGTTTTCATTATAAAAAAATTCATGTGGAGTGTCAAATTAGGGCAGTCAAGCATGGAAATGCATCCGACAGTTTTATATTTAACTTGAGTTTTGGATCATTTTAATAAAAAGTAGTCTTTTGGATTTGGATTGAAATACACCAAAGGACAGAAACATTCCATCCTTTTTGGTTGTTGCTAAAGATACTTTCCATCACATTGCTATTTGCGGCTGGAATATGCATGTTTTGTTTTATTATTTGACATTTTGGTGGCTAACGTACTACAGCAGTAGGTTGCAAAGTTTCTAAAAAAGAGAAGAAGTCGAGAATCATATAGGGCAGAACAATATCTGCCCAATAGCCACAGATATACAAAAAACATGGAACAAAAGCAAAACTTTTGACAACCGACCAAGAACACTGGTTCTGTTCTGATTCTTATTTCCTGTGTATTAAAATGAAAATGACTGATTTTTCTGACAGACGATATCAACGAGATTTTTCACAGGAAACCAAGTATATTCTTATGTAAAGTTTTTTTCGAAACAGAACTACACAAATATATTATCAGTTGATCAATTTTTTGTTATTACCCAAAGTATCCAAAATGCGTCCGATAGATTTTCTAATTAAAAAATATGCTCTAGTGTCTTTCAGCCTTTAGGAAATTAGACAGAGCTGTCATTTCATTTGTACCTTGGATCTAGTAACAGGCCTTGAATCAGTATCAGCTGTATCCGGATCGACATAAACTGCCCTATAAAGAAACCTCTCCGCCTGACAGCTTATGTTCTCTTCTTAAAACAATTAAATAAAGATAAAAAAGTGTACATTAAGGCTGTTTTTCACGGGGAACGGAAGGGAAAGGAACAAAATTGTTAACATCACATCACATAAATGGAACATATTCCTTTGCGTCGTGTACGGGAATAACAGGTAGAAAATTAGTTAGCCAATCAGGTTATCTTATTTCGTAAGAATTACACAAAGTGTGTATACTGTCTGTATTAAATCCTGCACAATATTATGAAGCTGAAATTACCAGTTGAAGATAGATAATCTTCTACTAGTAATTTCAGCTCCATAATATTCTGTTTTTGACCGTTTCTTTCCGCGAAAAATTTTCTTGAAGTGGAAAGCACCCTTAAAGAGAACCAGCAGCTATAAATATTGTTGGTATTTATTTATTTGTTTGAAATTGTTTACCCAGGATAGCCTCTTCAGGTCTTATTGGCACTGCTATCCTTTGAAGGGGTCCTAGTGCATTTAAAGCTCCCATCTGAACTACGAAAGTCGTGCAAGCACAGCAATCGCTTAACTAGACAACCGCCTAAGATAAGATTAACTGATCGCAGCTATAGAGCAAAGTCTAGCGTTGATATGGGTCACAACGAAATCTTAGTGTTGGCGAGGATTGATAAACGTCTCGATCTTGTTTGACAGACCAAAAAAACTTATTATACTTACCCAGAATACAGAGTCCAATACTTAGAAAGGGCACAGAAAAGCAATTATAGAAATCTGTCATTCAAGACCAAACTGCTTCTTCAGGCACTTCGCTAGCATGCTTCTAAGTGGTAACGGAAACATTTGGAAAGAAGTTCATTGGCAGATATTAGGATAAAAAGAAAGACAACAGTTCGCTTATTCACTGGCTTGTTTAATGTTAACACGTTCTCTTGAGTTTAAAATGAATGGAATCCAAAAACTAATTTATTTCTTTTATATGTCACCTACACTAAATTCGTATAAAAATTCACTTTTAACTCTAAAATTTGGATCCATATCGACCGGAACTATATCGACGATATGATCTGTATCGAGGAGTGTACCGCCTATATGTGCTTCCATAGCGGTTGTAACGACCACGGCTTCCATATCGACTGTAGCGATTGTACCGTCCAGTGGTGTATCGGCGGTAAGACAAACCATAAGATGGTCGGTATGATCGGTATCGACTTAATCGACCATAGGAACCATATCTTGACCCAATTCGGGAATATCGACCACTGTATCGACTTCCAATGTACCGACCTGTATATCCGCCAGTATACCTACCATAACTTCCACCATATCGTCCGTATCTACGATAAGAGCGGGCTTGATAAGGATCATTTTCTTCTAATTCACCCTCTTCATCGTCATCATCCTCCTCTTCAGGATAATCTTCTTCTTCGATCTCGTCGTTGGGTAACTGTTCGTCGTCGTTAGCTTGGTTGTTTTCTACAGCGTCATTGACAGCATTAACCAATGCGTTTTCTTCGCCTGAAGCGATGCAAGAGTACAAGAGTAGTCAGGTTTTTAAAACAGATACAGTGTTTGCTTGTTTATCTGTGAAGTGTAAATAACATAAAGTTTAACTTTTAATCAGACGTTTGAGTGAAAAAACTTATTACGTGAGTTATAAAACGCCCTGATTTGCTCTGTGCAAATTATTTATCAAGTAAGTAAAATTTCAGTTCCGACACAAAGGTGTAAAATGTATTTTGAGATTACCTTCGCTGTTGGTGTTGATGGCTGGTGCAGTATTAACTAAAAAATTGAAGATAATTAAATATTTTGCCTGTTACAAATATGTTATCTTTGATTGTTTTTATTATGTATTAACGAAGTCGTAATGGTAATAATCTTTTATAATGGTAATAATCCTTTAAAAAATTGTTTTATCTAACATTGCCTTTTACTTACCAGACAGCACAGCGATGCAGAAAACGAAAAATGCAATAGCTGTCTTCATTTTAAAAGTAGAACTAAATAAAATAAAGTAATGTTATTACGGTTTATAGTAATATAACAAAAAAGAAGAACCGAACGCAAAAGAAAGCATCTTTTGCCCAATTATATTTCGATTGTTTGGCAGAAATTTTTTTACATGTTGATCTGTTTTAGTTGTGTCTTAGCAATGAAATTATTTCTTGGTCGAAATGTTTTGGTCTATAGTTTACCTAGTCTCTCACAAGAAACAAAATAAAAAAGAACTTCCTTAACTCCAAAATTTCTTGTTTGCAATTTTTGTTACGAATAAAAAAAGCCGGAACATAAACTGCAATATAAAATTTAATATAAAATTTTTCTATTTTTCTAGTTACATAGCTAGTTAATTAAAATACTTTTTCTCCTTAGCTAGATAAAAAATTTACAAAAGCCTAACTCAAAAAATCATTCAAATATTATATAAAGCAACACAAGACAACATAATTTACCTGGTTCCTTTTAATTTGGTCTTCTTTGATTTTTCTGCTGTACGACGATGCGGTGTTTAACTAAAAAACATTTCAACCTATATATACTAACTTTACTAATAAAATTTATCAATTAATTTTAATTAAACGCTAATTAGACAGATGTAATATGTAATATATAAATGATATAAAACGAATTGATCTGCCAGGATCATGCATGATTAATTTTATATTTGCATCTACTATTAAAACATTATTTATCGACTATCAAATGACGTTATATTAAACAGTCGAGAAAGAAAATTAAGTTTAAAAAAACATACTAGCCAGACAAAAGTCCTTCTGTCATTGCATAAACAACAACCAAGTCGATAAAAATGTTTTAATATTTAGTGTTTGATAGGGAAAGATAGGAATTCGTTGATATCCATACAGTACCAAAGAAAATAGTATATTTTTTAATTGTACCAATTTGTTGTACCATTTTCTTGCCCAGGTCTCGGGGTGTATTTGAGCACTTGACACAATTTCCGATTGATGAAAATGTATTTCCAAAGGAATGTCAAGGAATTGCCTCGCAAAAGTTCGAGCAGTAGTTTTTTCGCGTGTGGTGCGTTTTATGCCAATCCTATATTCTAGCTTCATTAGACATTAATCTTTTATCCTAGTTTAGGTTCAGACCTCTGTATCACGTTGACATGTGATTTTCAAGCAAAAGGGCAGAATTGTCACAAATTCAATAACACTAGCCTTCAAGTATTCAAGGTCCCTCGAACCCACCCCAAAGTTAATATGCCACTATGCTAGCATTACAATTACATTGCGGTAACTTTACGTGTGTGTAATATTTTCGTAGTGATTTGTAACAATTTTTACTGAGGAAAAAATAGCAATACTGTAGTTTTGTAGAGTATTGTAAAGTATTGTATGATCATTTAACGACCATTGTATAAATGGTCGTTAGAAGCGATTCCTCTTATTTTGTTTTTATTTTGTCGAGAGAGTTTTCTTGTAATACGACAATATAGCGTAGGGTGTTTTTTGTGTTTGTGTTTTTTCAAAATATTCTTTCAACTTATTCCAGGGTTGTTGGTTTATATTATCTCAGTAACGCAAAAAGCGTTTTTTGTAAAAAACGAAAATTAAAATGGAATTATTTCGTTATTTCAATTAAAATATGGTTTATTCCCTTGTTGTATTACAGATTACAGTAAAAATGTTCTGTTCAAATGAGAGTTTAAAAACGTTTTATCACTGCTGCATCATATTTGCATTAAGATTATAGACTGAAACAGCTTGTTCTCTTGTGATTCATTTCTGTTTCAATTACACACTCTATAACAGCTTAAGAACCTTTTGTGGAGAACATTCGAAAATAAATTGAGCATCGAATAAGCCACAAATAACAAGCTAAGCTACAACTTTCTTTACAACAGAAAAGAAAAATAACAAAGTAACAAGAAATAAGACTTCCTAGCCATCCAAAACAATCGCATTAATTATCTGCTTTTTCCTGGATTTTTTTTCATTTTTTTTACTAAAATATATTTTTATCGCTCCGTTTCCCGCACAATATCAACAAGCTTTATAATCGATTAGTCTTACGGCGCCACATTAAACAATGCATTCGATTAAAAACAAAACAAATCGACCAATGACCACTAAAAATAAAAAGTTTTCATCTGCAATGATCGCTGCAAATGTAGGATAAAGAACGACATTTTTTGCACACACTTGTATAATAATAGTAAAATTATAATAATAGTAAAATTATAAGCATATTTTGTAGTTCGTCAAAATTCATTAAAGCTGGGTGTCTTCAGAGAAGTATTAGCATCCATGATAAAAAAGAGCAAAAGTTATTATTATTTAATGTCATTTTCACTCGTTTTATCGCACTTTTTTAATACCATTTAAAGATTTTGAACTGTCGGACGGATTGCAAATCATCAATTTTAAACTTAAATAATCATTACTTAAACCATTAAAACAGAATTTCATAAAGTCCTTGTCAAGTCCAACAGATTTAAATATATCTAAACTTTTTTATAAACAAAATGAATACGTACAAAATAAATGTACAGGATCATATCTTTGTTATATTTAACCACTTTTAAATGTTTGCCATAATGTTAATTTAAATAAAAGTCCGTCCGACAGTTTTAACTTTTAAGGCTAATACACAATCAACAATCCAGACTCATATGAAAAAGATATGTCCATTATTATCGTCAACCTTTAAGCACTGTTTTCATTATAAAAACATTCATGTGGAGTGTCAAATTAGGGCAGTCAAGCATGGAAATGCATCCGACAGGTTTATATTTAACTTGAATCATTTTAATAAAAAGTAGTCTTTTGAATTTGGATTGAAGTACACGAAAGGACAGAAACGTTCCATCTTTTTTGGTTGTTGCAAAGATACTTTCCATCACATTGCTGTTTGCGCTTGGAATTTTTAATATGCATGTTTTGTTTTATTATTTGACATTTTGGTGGCTAACGTACTACAGCAGTACGATAGTAAAGTTTCTAAAAAAGAGAAGAAGTCGACAATCATTCCATCAAAGTTTAAATAGGTCAGAACGATATCTGCCCAATAGCCACAGTTATACAAAAAACGTGGACTTAAAGCGAAACTTTTGACATCCGAGCAAGAACACTGGTTCTGTTCTCATTCTAATTTCCTGTGTATTAAAATGAAAATGACTGATTTATCTGACAGACGATATCCACGAGATTTTTCACAGCACACCAAGTATGTTTTATGTAAAGTAATTTTTTTTCGAAACAGAGCTACACAAATACATCATGAGTTGATCAATTTTTTGTTTCCACCCAAAGGAACGAAAATTCGTGCGATACGTTTTCTAATTAAAGAATATGCTCTGGTGTATTTCAGTCATTAGGAAATTAGACTGAGATGTTATTTCATTTGTACCTTGGATCTAGTAACAGGCCTTGAATCAGTATCAGCTGTATCCAGGTCGACATAAACTGCCCTATGAAGAAACCTATCCGCCTAAAAACTTATGTTCTCTTCTTAAAACAATTAACTAAAGATAAAAAATTGTACATTAAGGCTGTTCTTCACGGGGAACGGAAGGGAAAGGAACAAAAAAGCTCCTGAACATTCCTACTTAAATTGTTTACATCGCATATATGGAACATATTCCTTTGCATCGTGTACAGGAATAACAGGTGGAAAATTAGTTAGCCAATCAGCTTATCTTATTTTGTGTGAATTACACAAAGTGTGTATACTTTCTGTAGTTAAGTGTGCACAATATTATGAAGCCGAAATTACCAGTAGAAGATAGATAATCTTCTACTTGTAATTTCAACTTCATAATATTCTGTTTTTGTCCGTTTCTTTCTGCGAAAAATTTTCTTAAAGTGGAAAGCTCCCTTAAAGAGAACCAGTCACTATAAATATTGTTGGTATTTATTTACTTGTTTGAAATAGTTTACCTAGGTTAGCCTCTTTAATTCTTATTGGCACTGCTATCAACAAGGGTCTTTTGAAGGGGTCCTAGTGCATTTAAAGCTCCCATCTCAGCTACAAAAGTCGTGCAAGCACGGCAATCGCTTAACTAGACAACCGCCTAAGATAAGATTAACTGAGCACAGCTATAGAGCAAAGTCTAGCGTTGATATGGGTTACAACGAAATGTTAGTGTTGGCGAGGATTGATAAACGTCTCGATCTTGTTTGGCAGACCAAAAAACTTATTATATTTGCCCACAAGAGTCCAATACTTAGAAAGGGCACAGAAAAGCAATTGTAGAAATCCGTCACTCAAGACTAAACAGCATCTTCACGCACTTCACGGATGATGCTAAGTGATAACGGAAACATTTGGAAAGAAGTTCATTGGCAGATATTAGGATAAAACAAAAAGACAACAGTTCTCTCATTGACTGGCTTGTTTAATGTTAATGGGTTCCTTGTTCGTGTTAAAAAAACGAATGGAATCCAAAATTTAATTCATTTCTTTTAAATGTAACCTACACCAAGTTCGTATAAAAATTCAATTTTAAATCTAATATTTGGATCCATAACGACCGGAACTATATCGACGATATGATCTGTATCGAGGAGTGTACCGGCTATATGTGCTTCCATAGCGGTTGTAACGACCACCGTTTCCATATCGACTATATCGACTGTACCGTCCAGTGGTGTATCGACGGTAAGATGAACCATACGATGGTCGGTATGATCTGTATCGGCTTAATCGACCATAAGAACCAAATCTTGACCCAATTCGGGAATATCGACCACTGTATCGACTTCCAATGTACCGGCCGGTATATCCGCCAGTATACCTACCATAACTTCTGCCATGTCGTCCGTATCTACGATAAGAGCGGGCTTGATAAGGATCATTTTCTTCCAGTTCCCCCTCTTCATCCTCATCATCCTCCTCTTTAGGATAATCTTCTTCGATCTCGTCGTTGGGTAATTGTTCGTCGTCGTTAGCTTGGTTGCTTTCTATAGGGTCATTGACAGCATTAACCAATGCGTTTTCTTTGCCTAGACAGACATAGGAGTATCAGCAACAACATAGACATTGGAACTAATTGAAAAGAAAATATGGATGTGAAACTACGGTGAAACAGCGCTGGTCATTTCGTTAAATTGAAGCAAAAATGAAGTGTCAATAAACATTACCTGACATTAAAAGGAGAAGCAATATCTTTAAGCACAATATTCCTTGTATATTATATTTTTACGTAATTTCTTTTTTTGGAAAGCCTTTTTTACGGTTTTTCATTAAAAAATTTATAAGAACTTGCTGTTTATTCACTGTCTTACTAATATTCATTTTAAACAGCATAATATTCGGTTGAAAAATTTCTGTCGAATTAAGCTTTCTTTTAATAAACGATTGAAGGTATATATTTATATACGTTACCTTCGATACTGGTAACAGCTGGAGCAGCATGCACTAAAAAATAATTGAGCATATTATATTAAATATGTTAGCATTGATTGTTTTGTAACTATATGCATTGACAACGCAAAAATACTTTAATAAGAAGGATTTAGACATTTATCTAACTTAATGAGAATTGAGCTTTATTTTGATCATTTTAGTCAAATATTGTTTTTCACTTACCGGACACCACAATACAGAAAATGAAAAATGCCATAGTTGTTTTCATTTTAATGGTTGATCTAAATAAAATGAAAGAATACAAATAATTGACGATTGTTGTAAAATCGTCTAGTGGAGATTCGCCTTAACAATTAAGAAGAAAAAAAAACATCTATTCCTCTTTGCAGATTTTTTTTTTAAATTTATTTTTAGTAATTTTTCTTTCATTACACAAGAATCTGGAAGGTAGCAAATGCATAGCAAATGCCTTTTTTATCAAATTATATATATTATATAATATATATAATTCAGTAAAAAAAGTTTTAAAATAATTTCAGCAGATCGTGAAGCGATTTGCCTAAGAACAGCTAAAACTAAGTGTGTTGTCTTGGTTCTTATATTTGCTGCTTGCATTGGACTTGTGGAAAAACGACTTTAAGAAAAAGCAAGTTCTCTATAACGAAATGAGAAAGAAGATTAACTAAGCAAGCTAAAAATGCACCGTTTGTTACTTCTTTGTTATTGTAAAAACCAGTAGTGCGATATGCAAACAAGAGAATAATTTTTAATTTTCAAAGTAAAGAAAAATAAATTTTACTCAAAAAGAAGGTAAGAAAAGCCTAACTAAATAGAATTATTTGAAAATTAGATAAAACTAGAGAATTGTTTTACCTAGTTCTTCTTTATTTGTTCTTTTTCGGTTTTTCTAATTCCGGTGGTGTGTTGATCAATTTACCAAAAATTCTGTTTATTTATACTTAACAACCTAATCAATTTATTACTTCATTTTTATCAAATTTTAATTAGACAGATGTGCTGGCATGCAATTTATTTATAATATGAAAGCTGTCCAATATTCTTAATGAGAGTTAATCTGGCGGTGGTCATGCATGAATCATTTCACATTAGCTTTAAGGCACGTAGTTAAATATTGTACAGCTACAGCTGATAAACACATCAAGTCGGGTATAAATGACGATCAAATGAGAAATTATCGTTTTGTTTTAGCATTGGTGATATGGTGGTATAACGTGCTGTGTACCACTGTGATGTAACAACTTCAAACGAATTTATCATTTACGTTATTCTAAAAGACCCTTTTTTAAGCAAGAAGTAGCTTGTAAAAATTAGTCTAAAAGATTGCAAGCGGTCTACATCCGACGGAATATGCCCCGAACAAATTGTTTGAGGTAAAAAGACTTATATGAACAAAATCCCAACCAATACTAAGCCAAAAGAGCAATCTCCTATACGTGCTAGCAATGTAGCTCATATTGAAAACACTCTTACACTTGAAGAAGAGCTTAGTAAAAATATCGATAAATTGATGAAGAGCTGAATAATTTGAGAACAAATTTTTAGCAAAGAGAGAATGCGTTGAAAACACAGATTACAAACTTGGAAAGTAATATTAAGAGTGACAAATTTACAGTTGATCAATTTTAACACAACGTAGCATATTTACAGGTTTTGAATCATATGATGTATTTGAAATAATGCTAGAGTGTTTAGAACCAGCAGCAAACAAACTAGTTTACTGGTGATGCTTTTTTTAGTCTTTTGGACTTGGCTGTAACATATAACGTATCATCCAGTCATATCAGCCGAATTATAATAACATGGATAGACTTTTTAAATTCACAATTCAGAATGCTGGATACCATGAAAAATTTCTTTAAAAAAGAATACTCCAGCACTCATGTTATTTTGAATTGTACTGAGATTCTTTTTTAAATGCCAACATCGTATCGCAGTAAGTCAGCTACTGTTTCAAGTGACAAGCAACATAACACATAACATAGGCTTGTTGGAAAAGCACTAAGCGGCGCAGTCACATATGACTGGTGGCTTTGTGGTAGAGCGTTCGCTTTCAGAGCGGGAGGTCTTGGGTTCAAACCTAGGCCGAGTTATGCCTGAGACTGTAAAAGTAGAACCTATCCTTTCTGCTTAGCGTTCAGCATAAGAATAGGATTGGTGTCTTAAGCGGCTGTCTAATTGAGCGATTAATGTGCTGTCTCTAGGACCCCCTTCGCAGGACCCTCGTTGATAGTAGTACCATTAGTGTTTCTTTTTCGAGTTCTGGTATGCCTACAAACCCCTATGAATGTGGAAACCCGAGGATTGGTGAAATTCACTCATGCTTGGGATCTTGTACTGGACAAGAAGAAGACTTGTTTTAATGCTCATCAGTTCATGGAAAACCGTTTAAGGAGCATCCTAAAGTGAGTTCTTTTATTTCAGGAGTGTTCAATAAAAAACCACCTCAACCAAAGCATACTTTTGTGGTGTGGGATGTGGAAATTGTTTTGAATTGTCTTAAACAACATTGGAAAAGTCATAAAAAAATCTCTGTGATATCTTCATATTAGAAACTTTTTATGTTTCCGACTTTTTTATGATCTAACCTGACGACCAATTAAGGCAAAGAACAACCTAATCCTACGGTTGTTCTTGCATGTTTACCAGAGGATGAAGACTTGTGTGTAGTCAAAACTTTATATAGCTATTTAAAGCGTCCTAAATGACGAAGGGAAGAAACTGTTGCCTCGCAATTTCTGTTACGTACGATCAGACCTTATAAAAGTACTATAGCTGGTTGTATTACCCGTGATACTTAGAGAAGCAAAGATAAACATAAGTTTTCAGCTCATTCCACTAGGTCTGCGTCAACTTCGAAGTTACGGTTGTCTGTCAGGGAAATTTTGGGACGAAGTTTATGGTCCAACAAGTTAAACTCTGTTTTTAGAAAGGAAAGAGCTTTAGACTCCACTAACCTATTGTGGAGACTTTAAATTTACTCGCGGGGAGTTAGTAGTTTGATTGTTTAAAAACGAATTGTGATTGGCCAATTCAGATCAATCAATTTAATTCATGCAAAGAGTCGCCAATTGTTGTGTGCAAATGTTTGTAGCTAAATTTACAAAAATACTTTATAAATAAAATATTTTTAATTTCAGATAAGGAAAATTGTGAGAACGACTGGGAAATTAAGGTGCAGTAGCTCAAAAAAACTACTATCGCAGTCTTTACAAAAGCCAAATAAATGAATAAAAAAAAGTTTGCTTTTTCGATATTTAATCACACAGTCTCAAAATGTTAACGAAAATTTTTTGAATTTTCATTGGAACCCCATTAAGTACATCATTCTATAATACGATGGCCCCTTTGGCTTACTTCTCTTCCAAATCAAAAACACTTCTCTTCTATATAACGAAACAGTTATCTTCTGTATTTTGACACTTCTCGTCAGTATTTTGACACTTCTCTTCTGCACTCAACACTTCTCTGCATGTGGTTCTTCACAACTTGAATTCTAAAATCTGGTCGGCAATTTTGCATCATTGATCCGTAGTTTAAACTTTTTGTGAGGTTTATTACACGGCACCACTCCCCTCACCATGTGACTTATATTTTTTCAACCGTCGTCCAGCAAGCATGAACATGAAGTCTGTAGTACGAGAAATTGTTAAAGAGGAGCTTGAAAATCTAATGTCCTGCTCGTCCCCGACAGCAACTACGATGACACTATCGGCCACAAGGTCTTCGCTGTCTTGTGTAACTAACACAAGTCATGCCAGCGGTAGCAGTAGTGGTAGAAGAAGTAACGTTTCAAGTAGGTTGACCACCCTACTAACCTCCATCACTAAGAAAAAGAGTGTCAAAGGTAAAAGTAAAGCTAAAAAGGATATAACTATTCAAGTGAAATAGATGAGGGACGAAGGTATCATAATATTTATCGTTTTTTTTTGTTTTTTTACATTAGCTTGGGCTAGCTACCTATAGCTATAAGCCATCACATCGAATTAGGTTTTATTATTTGATGGTCTCCTCACATTTATTGTCCTATGTAAACTATCTACTAATATAGAAATAAATAATTACTACTACTATAGCTAGCTAGAGCTAGCTAGCTAGCTATAGTTATATGTGACTCATTGATAAATAAACACAACTACCTACCACTACTATTTTTACTAGGTGATGGCCAGTTTGTGCAAATTAAGATGCGTGATGGTAGGGGAAATAGATTTGTCAAGTTAGAGGTCAGACGTTTTACGATGTGTTCCCGCATTGAGCGCGAGTAGGCCTCAGACTCTACGAAGGAACACTTGGTTCTCCTTCTTAGTGTTTTGTTATATGTTTATGTATTCGCTTCGCCTTTGTTTATTGTATGCAACGTTTTCTTGTGTTTTGTCTCTTGGGTATAGTGTATTTGTCGTAATTTGTGTGCGTAAGTTTCTTGTTCGTTAGTGTGAAGTATCTGTGCCGTGTGTGTGCTATTGTAAAGGTGAAGTATTGGGATTTTTGTGTTTTAGTAAGTATATGTTTTTTCGTATGTGTTATTTCTTCTTTATATTGTATTGGCCGTTCTGCATCAGGCATTTTGTAGTTAGGTTTAATTTCTGTTATTTTATACGTACTTTGTAACTTAGTTTTTTGTTTTTGTTTGTAGCGTCGCGAAAGTGTGGAATAAATGTTATTAAAGCCACTTCGTGTCAGTAAACCCGCCCCTTACTCGCTACCGCTAAGTTGCCGTAACACGATGTATTAATAAAATCAACAGAAATGTTTTTTTTAAGTTATGGCAAAAATGTGTTCAACTAACATGCTGATTTTGTTTGTACTCTGGAAGATCCAACGGGGCCAAAACTTTCCACCAGTGAGAAGTTCCTGATTACTTAGAACGCACTGGGCTTTCTGCTTTAAAAATTGTATTTTCATTAAAGACAAGCCAAATAGATGAAATATATGATGTGCCGGTAGAGAACACTTTAACGAGATTGATGAGGATATACCACAGGTGACTCTACCACCTACACCAAAACAACTTCGACCCCACAACAAAAACGTAAAATTTGTAAGGTCTGTTTCCATTCCTATTTTTATCGATGTTCGAGTTGTAGTCAAAATAACGAATGTGGTGGAAAGTCGAAAAAAAGTAGAAGGGATAGTAAAGGTGAATGTAGTAGTACTAGTGGTAGTTCTGCTGGTCAGAGGACATTAAATGCATACTTCAAACGTTCTTTGGATTGCCTTATTTGCTTCCAAAAGTTTCTATATCAGGAAATTAAATGCATGCATTAAAATGTGCCGAGGAAAGGTTTAATTTGCAGGTGGTGAGATATGAATTTGATGAAGAAAGAATAGATGAGACCATACCGTATGAGGAAAACGTGGAGGGTGACATTGGCAAGCCTGTGAAAGAAGTTAATATGTTGATAACACTACTGGCATTGGAAAAGTGTGGCATAAGAAAAAACTTGAAACGACTACTGTGGTTACCTGTGTAAGCCATGGTTGAGAGGGTGCCTTATAGCAACCTACCCTTGTAGGTGTAACACAAATCAAAAGTATGGCATTTATAATTTCAATGATGTACAAAGGAAATGGATTTCTTGACAGGTTCCTTATCATCACGCCCAGTTCAGTAACACCATTACCTGCTAAACAACAAGAGGCTACATTACAACAACACCAAAACATAGAAATCCATGATTTATACCAATCAATTATGAAATGTACCGATTCCGTTTTTTATTTCAAAAATAACGCTATGGAGTAATTACGCAAAAATTTTCACAAAACAAATACCTCTTTCCGTTTCTGTCTAAATTACAAATTACGAAGTATTATTAGTTCAATTTTTGAATTACTTTTCAAATTGAATATTTTCTAAAAATTTATTTATTTATTTAGATTATATAACACAATGGAAACACAGTTTTTAACTGATTTGAATAATGCTCTATTAAATGGAATACCTACTAGTAAGTCCAAAAAACCGGAATTAGTACCCAAAATTGCAGTTTCTTTGCATTTACTTGAATGCACATACAATGCCCTTATGGAAAATAATGAAGATTTCAAAGCTATTTTACTGGACAAATTGAAAAGTTTCACTGGACACATTGAAAAGGGCTATTTCGTATATTGATTCAATTGATGAGCGGAAAGAATTGTTCTACAACGTAAGTCCTTCATCGTTAATAAAACTATTCGTTTGTAGTGTTTATTTGACCGCTGGCGAATCCGTTTCTATACATAACCTAAAACATGCACAAGGACCAATCCATAACATTATTTTCAAAAGATATGTACATATGTCAAATAACTTTTCATTACAAATTAACCTTTATAAACTAAAAACGTATACATTAAACGTCCACCTGCACACGATGATTATAAAAAAGCAATTTTATACACTCCTGGAAGTATGGTTACATACCGCTCATTCAAACAGAGCACATCGAAAAAGTGCGTTACTATCAAAACAGTTTTGTGCTATCGTTGACAGTTTTGCTGAAGGCAATTTGGGTAGTATAATTACAGTCAGGTTAGAAGGATCTTCGAAAGATTCTAAAGTGTTTATCAAAAAGATGTTTAAAAATTTACCCATAGATAAAAATAGCTACTTAAATGAATCAATTTATAATCAGAAGTATACATCGAAGCCACCCATTAGCATCAGTATAAAATGAAGCTGTTCAATATAAGAATGAAAGTTACAAAGTGCACGCACAATGATAAACTCGACCAGTTAAGTCTTAAAATTTAAAGTCTAGAGGTTTTGCTCCTCTAAAGAATATGCTCATATAAAAGGACACAATTCTTCCTTTTTCCAAGGAGATAATTGGCACAAACATTGAACAAACAAACAGAGAGAGTAGGACAGGACTTCTGTAAAGGGTACAAGGGTTTCGACTCATATTCCTGAACCAAGGTACCCAAAATGTCCAGCTGAGTCACCTCAAAAGACGTCTGCGAACAGTCTTCAGCAGGAACTAGACATTTCTTTCATCCATAACTTATCATCTGTCCTACTCTGTACAATCTTGTAAGACTGGGGTAAGAAGTGGAGTCGTCACTCTCCAAAGATAAGACCAGTGCAGTCAAACCCCCTTGCTGACATAATTTTTATTTTGGTTTTGTTTCGACTGGGGTAATAAGTGGAGTCGTCACTCTCCAAAGACAAGACTACAAAAAAATAAGAATAGTCAAGCCCCCTTCCCAAAATCCCTAATCCCCGAAACCAATCCGAAACCGATAAATCTAACGCATGCGCACACGCCGTTAGTTATAATGCTGACATCAACAAAAATTCGAGCATGCGCATTGAGTAGGGGTGAGTCCCATAATCAAGGACCGGTGTTTGAGACCGGACTCACAATAAAATGTCTTCCAATGCACGGGACATGTGTAACAGGATGGTGGAGAGGTATCCCCGACTGCTCAAATATGTTCCGGATTGGTTCGTTGACCGGGACATGTGTAACAGGATGGTGGAGAGGTATCCCCGACTGCTCAAATATGTTCCGGATCATTTCAAGACACAAGAAATGTGTAACGGGGCGCTTCAGGAGCAGCCATGGCTGCTCAAATATGTTCCAGATCATTTCAAAACGCAAGAAATGTGTACATGGGTGGTTCAGAGGAATCCCTTGGTACTTGAGGATGTTCCGGATCATTTCAAAACGCAAGAGATGTGTACCTGGGCAGTTCGAGAGGAACCCGAGTTGCTGCAGTTTGTTCCAGACCATTTCAAGACACAGGATATGTGTGCCATGGCTGTTTATGAGGATCCTGTGGCACTGCCGCATGTTCCGGATCATATCAAGACACGGGAAATGTGTACAAGGGCGATTGAGGAGGAGCCCTGGCTACTCGGTGCTGTTCCAGACTCTTTCAAGACTCAGGAAATGTGCACTGTGGCAGTTCAAGAATACCCCTGGACGCTCAAATCTGTTCCGGATCATATCAAGACACGGGATATGTGTACCAGGGCGGTGGAGAGGTATCCCTGGCTGTTCAAATATGTTCCAGATTGGTTCGTTGACCAGGACATGTGCAACAGGGCGGTTCCGGAGAATCCCCGGCTGGTCGAGGACTATCGTCAGCGGAAAGCGACAAAGGCTAGAATTAAGGAGGAGTTGCTTCCAATGGCATGGCATCCCGACAGAGTTATAGATTGGTGTTTTACGGAAGATGAAAAGGCCAGTCTTGAGATCTTGTGGAGGGTCAAATAAACGATGAAGGAACAATGTGACGACTGTGAAGTGACCCTAGATGAGTACGACCGATGCCTGCAATGCCAAGGGAGGCTCCTCATACAGGGCAAAATGCTGTGCTGGTCCTGCTATTACCTGTACATTACGTACAATGGCGGCTACTGTCCGTGTGCCAAACTCTAGTTGAACCTCAATATTACCAAAATAAAAGTATGTTTAAATTTGGTACCGAGAATGTTAATACGAGAGACTTTTATGCCCCGGCGGCTCCATTAAATATCAAAGATGTCAATAATGAGAATATCGTGCTAAGTGATCCCGTTCCGGCCAACAGAGGCAAAGATGAGCGCACCATACTTGGCTATAAAAATGGTGACAAGATCCGGCATTTAGACATCTGCACTCACCATGTCATTCGACATCTATAAGCACACCGAATGGTTGGAGAAATTTAATAGCATCATGACCACGGTACAAGCTTTGAAATTACAAACCTTTGCTACCCAGCCTGTGAAAATTTTATTTATTTATTTATTTCACGAATGTTTTACAAGGATGGCCATTTCAGACATTATAAAGTCTGTTATCAACATGGGTCCTTGGAATGAATAGGATAAAAAATATTAGTAACAATAAAACAAGAAAATGTAAATGTACAATAAAAACGGTGAGTATAAAATATATAAACTGCAGAAAACACACAGACAAAAGGCTAAAAATCAAAATACCACACTAGAAAAATGAGTTGATCAAGACGAAAAACAAAAAACAAACAAAAAGCCATAAAAAGGACTAAATACGCAGATAATATTCTCTCAGTTGCGACTTAAAAATATTGTATGATTCACATTTTCTAATGTCCAACGGGAGTGTATTGTAAATATGTGCTCCAGTGTAACAGAAAGATCCACGAGCATATTCCAAACGAAGATTAGGTAATTTCAAGCTATTTCTGTTGTTACGTGTGTTTCTTGTGTGGTTTGTTTTTGTGAAGTAATTTTTAAAATTTTCACACACATCGTTGTCCAAGCAACGGCGAATGAAATTACAAGCTCGCATTTCTATCATATTGACAGTATCAGGTGGTGTCAAGAATTGATTTCCAATAATTGAAGTTGCTCGTCTATGTAAAGATTGGAGTTTGAGTAGTTGTGTCTGAGAATTCTTAAGGTGAACAAATCCGCAATATGTTAATACTGGTTGAATCATTGTTTGAAAAATTGCCAATGCAGCTTTTTCTGTAATCAGCGGTCGAATGCGATATAGTAAACGTAATCTACCGGAAGCTTTTTGATACGTTAAATCAAAGTTGCTGCTCAAATTCAATGATGGTTCGATAAGTACACCAAGATATTTATACGTGGATGTTACCCTCACAGTTTGGTAGCCGTAAGTTACGTTTAATGAGCTGTTTTGTTTAGAGAGGTTATTTTTCGAACCAAATAACATTGCTTCAGTTTTTCCTGCTCCGAGATTTAAAATTAATTCATTTTCCAAACACCATGCAAGTACACAATTCATGTCGGATGAAAGACGGGTTTCTATGATCTCTAAGTCCTTACCAGCAACAAATAAAACAGTATCGTCTGCATATTTGACTACTTCAGAGTGTTTCACTACGGTACAAAGATCATTGAAAAACATAATAAATAGTAGTGGGCCCAAAATTGACCCTTGTGGTACTCCACTATTGACTGGATGTTCATCAGACAAAGAATTTTTGTATTGAACTTGCTGAAATCTACCAAACAAATAGTCTGTGAACCACTCGTGTTCGTCTCCAACAATTCCAAAACTGCTTAATTTTGACAGTAGTTTACCATGACTTAACATGTCGAATGCTTTTGTGAGGTCTAAAAATACGGCACCGACCATTTTGCCATCGTTAACCTTCAATTTCACAGTGTCGATAAAGATTGTTGCAGCCAGTTCAGTTGAGCGACGAGGCCTGAAACCGAACTGGTTGTTGTTTATTAAATTGTTACTTTCCAGATATGCAGTCAATTGTTCATGCACAACTTTTTCAATCACCTTGGATATAGCTGGAATAACAGATATTGGTCTATAGTTATTAACAGATGACTTTGCTCCAGATTTGAAAAGTGGTAACACTTTGGTGCGTTTCCAGTCACTTGGAAAAGTTGAAGTTTCAAAAGACATGTTAATAATATATGTCAGTGGTGAAGCGATTACCTCCATGCAGTCTTTGAGTAACCAGGATGGTAGATCATCTAGCCCAACAGACTTTTTACGTTTTAATGATTGTAGATGTTTCATGGTTTCATTAACAGTGATTGGTTTAAGTCGAAATTTTGGGTTAGATTTACTCGGTATTTCTTTATGATATTTCCAGACGGAGTTTGTCAACACAAAAGCAGATCTTTTAAGTGAATTTACAACATTAGAAAAAAATCTACAAAACGCATTAGCAATAGAATGTTGATCGGTTACCAATTTCTCGTCGATTTGTATAGTAGTATTCACTTGAGAGTTCGATCTAAGTGGAAATACTTTTTTTATCGACCGCCAGAAGGATTCTGGATTTCCGGTGTTCTCCTCAAATAACTGTCGCTGATACGTATTCTTTGCTTTACGAACTTTATTATTAACCTTGTTTCTTATTTTTTTATAAGCGGTGATATCTGCTTCTGATTTGGTTTTACGCGATTTTCGTAACAATTTGTCGCGTGAGTTCATCTCCTTCTTGAGATCAACAGTCATCCAATCACATGGCTTACCGCGAACTTTTTTACGAATTAATGGAGCCATGGAATCGTAGGTGCGATATATAATTCCCTTTAACAAAGACCATGCTTTATTGACGTTCGTTGAATTATAAACATCTTGAAAATTCTGTGATGAAAGTGTTTGACAAAATTTATCTTTGTCATAATTTCGATAGTTTCGACAATTTATTGTTTTGCTAACGAAACGGGTGTGATGTTGTTTTCTAATACAACATATAAGGTCATGGTCACTAAAAGAAATGGGGATGACTTTGGTATCCGCTATAACTGTGCAATTAGTTGTAGCGATAATGTCGATAAGAGTTTGTGACGTTTCCGCTATTCGGGTTGGTGATTTAATGACTTGTTTAAAACCGTGTAACGTTAAAGCTGTTTTAATCCCAACATGATCGTTCTTTTTCAGAAAAATCGACATTAAGGTCCCCTAAGATTATAACTTCTTTGATACCGTCTAATGTTAATGACAGTACATCAGATAGAAGAGATGAAAAATCTTTATTAAGATACTTTGAATTATCCGGGGGTCTATAAATTACGGAAAGTAAATACGATTTCGCATTTTTTGGACATATTTCTAACCAAATACCTTCAATTTCATTTATTTCTAGATCGTGTCGCCTTTTATAAATAACATGATCAGCAACATAAAATGCTACTCCGCCTCCTTTTCCAAATTTACGAGATTTGTGTATAAATGTGTATCCATTAATTGCAAACATGTCCTCCGGTTCATCTCCCGTATGTATTTCCGTAAGAGAAAAAATGTCGATTTTTCTGTTGTTTATAAGAATGTTCGAAATCTCAGCAAAATTTGCCCATAGACCTCTAACGTTCAGGTGAAACATATTCATACCCTTTGCATTAGTAAATTCACGGATTTCATCTGTGGCATTAGGTCCAGGACACTTTTCAACATCACCGCTTAAAAGCAACAACACAAACAACCATCTGCTTCGTCTTGAGAAATATACTCGCGTTTTGTTAAGACTTGTAAAAAAGCACGATTCAATGTTACAAATACCACTACTCTCGACAATATCCATACCACTTTTAAAATAAAGCGAATAGTTTTCATTTGAGCATAAGTAAAAACGTTTTTGCAGCAATAATACAACAAATAATAGAGCAGCCACAAACGCTGCTGCTTTCTGTGCTGCCATTTTTTTGAGGTAAGTACATTACGGCTAAGGTGAAGGAATGGGATGGCAAAGTCAAAACGGACTTTCATTCCGGAGAAGTCCCGTTAGGGGAAAGCTGCGAGTGCCAAGCCATTCTCAAACTATCCGGCATCTACAAACAAGGCTCAAACCATCATATGCAGATCTATCTGGACGAGTGCAAGTATCAAACCGTAACATTACGTACTACCCGCTACCTTTGCGACTCGGATGACGAAAATGACAACAAGGAATCCTATTTGGAATAGGTCCAAAAATGCGTTATGTGGTTGTTCTCCAACCATATAAAAAACATGTTCGTTACCGAAGCCAAAGCGCTAAAGATCCGTAATATTTCAACCATGAATAAGGCCGCCCTTATCGAAGCGATCCGAAAGGTTAAGTATAAGGGCGCTTCGACACAAACCGATGGCCCCTACTGCGAACCATGCGTTACCATAGCTTGGGAGAAGAACCTCAAGCAGTATGCGCGACAGCTATCCGAAAACAAAAAATGCGTGGCGCATGATGGTGACCATAGATTCGATCTATATAGCGGAGAAGTACTCGTCTAGTATGTTGAACAACATATTAGACATTATATGCGGGTGGTTCCTCTAAGTAGTGCTTACATGCTGTACAGATTGAAGTTTTTTCATAAGCTCCTCCTTCGCCTCCTCACGCCCCTTCGCGACAAGCTGCTGTCTCTCCCGTTCATTAAGGGACTCTACGATCTTTCTGGTTCTTTGACGGACTTGTTCCTTCAGCAGCATGTATTTTTGCTTCTCCTGCATGATCAAGCTGAACTCATAGTCGCTGATCACCCCATTCTCAACAGCTTTGCTGATGAGGTCGACAACAGAGTTGAGTTTAGTCTCTGCGAGTAGCCTGATGCTCTCGTGTTTCTTTGACTTGACATCTAGCTTCTTCCCCGCATTCCGCAGACCTGCTTGCCCTAGTCCTACGGCGATCGTGATACCACCCATGGCTACGGCGAGCGGTACACCAATCCCCGAGAGCATGCTACCAATACCAACACCCGAGTTGATGACACTTATAGCTAGTAATCCATGGTCAGTGAATCTAACCCAGGTACCATGCATTTTGAACTTTTTAGCGAGTTTATCCCGCTCTTTTGATTCGTTACGTAGATATTGCTCCACTTCCTCAATTTTCTTGAGTCTTGTACACCTGGCTTTCATCAAGCTCGTCAGGTGCACTCGGTGATAAGCTCGGATAAAGCTTTGTAATCTCTGTCATTTTATTCTATGAGCAAGTGCATCGTTAAGCCTGCGAACAAAATGTTTCTATCGTGGTACTCGTCCGCTAGCCCGAACTCCAAACGATCTGTGGAGCTCTTCAAAGGGAGGTACACGGGGTTATCAAAACTCCAGGTTAGCAGGTCCCCCCAAGCATTTAGCTCTTTGGTTGGGAGCAAGGCCAATATATCCGATTTCTCACCATTAAACAAGCTGTGCTCCTGATCAACCTGTGTACACTTGAGCCGTAGTCGCTGGTAGACGTCTGTTCTGTAGGATCCGTCATATTCCCCCACGGGTAATACTAGGGCAGTATCATTCTTCAAACCAAAGATACCTCCTAGCCTTCGATCAATTATTGCATGATAGCCCACGTTAACACGAATCCTTGACAAACCGTTTCTAAGTATAAACACTTTGAGTTTATCCCCGGCTTGATCATTGATAATAGCCGCGATATCCTCAACCCAATTTAATCCTTTTTCGATCTGGATATGCACCTTCAATATTGCGCCCGCTGTTTCGGGTTTAAATATCCTCAGGTTCATGACCTCGAACACATTGAGCCAAGTCCCTCTAATACTAATGGATTTCAGAGCGATCCTCGTGCCCTCCTCTAGATGATGCTTGAATATCGTAGGCTTCTCTATATCTGTAACATACAGTTGTCTCATGTTTCTTTAAAGAAACATGAACATTTATTCGTAAACCCGAAAGCCAAGTATGCACCTAATCATGGGCGATATTTGGAAAGACTCAAGGGTGAGCAACTCTCGGTTCAGAGCATTGTCATTGACGCTCAAGGGTCCGCGTTCAAGGCGAAATTCCCCAACATCTTTGTCGACTACGAGTTCCACTCCAGTGCTGTGTTGAATACATGGCAAAGCCACCCCTTCGGACTCTGGTCCACACAGCTAAATTTTGCTACCTACTGCGCAACTTCTGCTTGTGGTATCTCTATGCAGCATTTAACCACCTCTTTGCCTCTGACTCGATCCGCTTACCGCTTCCACGTGTACTTCCAGATTCGTAAAGTCCTTCAAGATCTCGAAGTGTCTCTACCGGGTTCCGATAGGTTTCGACGTCTCAACAACCCTTTCAACAACCAAAAATTCCAGCAATTAGCACGTGAATTTGGGGTAAGCGACAGCGAGAGCGAGTGGAGGAACGAGACCTTGTTCAGTAGCTGGCAAGCTATTCGCAAAGACTATCCCGGCAGCGGGTCTACCTATTTCGATGAAGATTCATGGAGTCGATGGATTCTCGAAACTTCACAAGGTCTCACACGTATAGGTCAAACATTATCGGCAATCAAGGTAGTTCGATCGATGCCCAACGCTTGTACTTGACGACCCTTGAAGCGCTGATCCTCCGGCCTAGTAACAGGGGTGAGGAAATAAAGCGATTCCAAAATGTGCTCAAGTTTGCACGTAGCAAGGTCGATTTCACGGTGGCGCATGGAGTATACATGATTCCTAGTGATATGGGCCTTCATATCGGGAATATCATGAATTTCACGAACAAAATCCTCATCAGCAAAGAGTACTTCTCCATCTGTTGATATTAATCGCATGGCGGCACCGCAGGAGAACACTCCAAGATCGTCTGGCGGTTCCCCCGCTGCGGGGGAACCGGTGAAAGGCTCGATCGAATCCAAGAAAACTACACCTCGCCATGCCTCAAAGGGAGGAGGGGTTCTAAACCCCGCCCCTACGCGGAGCGGTCAAAGGGAAGAAATATCGGGCCCCTTGAGAGACATGAGGACACCAAGGCAGCCTTGGTTACGGGAGGAGTAGGACTTATCCTAGCCTACATCTAATTTAAATAGTAGCTCCGTGTAATATGTTTTTTTGTCAACATACTAGATCATCTATGACTTCTTACCACACTTCCCAGCCCTCCCGACATAAGCCACGACGAACGCGACGACAGCAGCTAAGGCCATATACAAGTGCTTGGCTGCGAATTCGACAATCTTTGCTGCTACTCTGAAGAAGAACGAGACCACGCTGCCAATGATACCAGGTAACGCAGTACCTGCTTTGCCTGCTAGGTACTTCAGGAATTTTCCGAGTCTTTCAAGCCGTACAAAACCTTTCCCACCCCCAGCGGCACTTCCTCCGGAAGCAGCAGCACCTCCACCACCTGTAACAGCGAGCACGATGGTGGAAATCAGTAGACCGATAGCCGAGACGATGCTCGCGATAGTCAAGTCTTGTTCCTTGAACAAGATCCCGAGCTTTTCCCGCAGTGACGTGTCTTCTCCAGCAATCTTCATCAGAGTTTCCTTGATCCCTTTCAGTTGGCTCCGGGTGTCTGAGGAAAGTAAACCGTGCGCTTCTCGTACGGCTTGCTTCTGATCACGGAGCCCCTCCAGCTCTTCCCTGGCCTTCGAGATGTCTTCGTTCCAGATAGCTAGCTGCTCCTCAGATACTCCAGGTGCGGTCTTCTTGTTCTCGTGCCTCTTTACCTTGGCTTCCGCTTTATCGATCTCGCTATCGTAAAATATCATCTTGTTTTTCAGATTCCTCAGATTACCCCTTATCGTTTGAAGCTCGAGGTTGAGCCCCCTTCTTTCACGCTCTGTGAAGGCTTCGCTGCCGCCAAGGGAAGTATCTTCGATAAGGCTCTCCGTATCGTCGAGTACTTTCCCGAGCAGCGGTTCCATTTCGATGTCGTCGGGCCTTTGCACAATGCGATCGATATCACCCATAAGTTTCTGGGCCTCTGCCCTATTATCCTTGTGTGGTGTATTATAGTTGGTAAACCCCATGGCACGCATGCGATCCGTCCCCAACCTCCGTCGTATCTCGGCAACACTCCTCAGTTCACCATTCTTTTTCGTGAGCTCTATATTATCGTAAAGAAGCTGGTTCCTTCTCGACTTAAACTCGTTGTAGTATCTAGCGCTCGGCTCACCTAGCTCCTCAAGATGACTGTAAAGGCTATCAACCTTTGACTTCAGTAGCCTTGCCGTGAGAGCCGTGGTGTCGGTGAGGCCACCTCGTGAAGGTGTTGCGGGCGTGATGGACCCCGGAATATCTCCGGGTCCACTGAAAGATCCCTGCTCTTCCCCACGGTCAAGGTCCTCCTCCGCTGTGAAATCGTCTCCTTCGTACGCAGGATTAATAGGCATTTATTCAACGAAAACTATCTATAATATAAACATGTACGGAAATCAGCTACTAGGAAAGATGTACGGAACGGAGCTCAACCCATATGTAGAGACGATGACTATGCTCTCCATAAAGGGGAAGAGACAGCGTGTGAAAGTAAGCCACACGCCCAGCACGATCAACCAGAACGAGGACTTGTACGTGGACATTCCCAACATGGGCATGAATAATTTCATTTGCCCCGGGTCCCTCAAACTCCTCTTTGACCTTGAAATCACGGGGACCAACACGGCGCGCACGATCGTTAACAACATTGGTAAGGCCCTGGTGCGGGACCTTCGCATCACGCTAAACAGTAGAGAAGTGCAGAACATTAGCGACTACAGCACCTTGGCGGTGTACAGGGACCTCTGGTTGCCCAAATTTGAGCGCGAAAACGAATTGGTACTGGAGGGTATTGGTGAGTCGATGGTGCGGTTAGACAAATCCAAGTGAAATCTACATCTAAAATTGGAGATGATGAAGCGAAGGCCATCGCGAAGGCGTATGGCAACACCTTTTGTATTCCTCTCGGCAAAATGTTCGAGTTGACGAGGGACTTGCCCTTCTATCAAGCGGGTCTGCACGACAGATTACAGTTCGTGCTGCACTTTGCGCCATATACGTCCATCATCAAAGATGAAGGCACACCCCGGTCGGGGTCTGGATCTAGTGTTGTAGAGGCTAAGCCCGCGGATGCAACCTACAAAATTACCAATATCGCGTTCGAGTTTGACAAGATATACCACGAAGGTCTGGCTAGTGATATGGTGTCAAGGTATTCGAGTCTCGCTCTACCCTACGAGCGTATACTCTGCAGCAAAGTTGTAAAAATGCAAAAGGCAGATACCAGCTACAATCTCCAGATTGATACACCTGCCAAGTCCTTAAAGGGCGTGCTATTACTGTTTCGAGACCCTGCCAAAGTGAAGCCATACTCTGGTGCAAGCGAGACGTTCTACAATCCCAAGATTGAGAAGGTCGAGATCACTGTGGAAGGCGAGCCGAAGGAATTATACAGCCACACCATGCTACCCAAAGACCATTTCAGGAATGTTGCGAGGCTGTTTGGAAGTGCGCACTCTACAGTGACAATAGGCCAGTTCTTTAACGGGAGCTATGCGCTCTTCATAGACTTTAGGGTCTCCATCGATAACAAGCTGCATGGTTCGGGTAGACCCCTGCAAAGGGTTAGTGATGGGATCACTTTACATATGACGAAGGAGGCCGACGGAAGTACTGGGGATTTCAAGTGCTATGTATACTTGCTGCAAGACGCGCAGCTTAACATTTTGGATGGGCGATTCCATGGAGTGGAGTATTGAATAAAACATGGCAACTCTGGCAGTAATGGCAGGAGGAGCGTTGATTAACGCCCTGGCATTCTCCGGAAGTAATTTCCTATTCTCCAAACTCTCAGGGCATGGTGAAGCAGAACGTAAGAGGCATGACAAAGCGATCGAACAACTTCAAGCAGCTCAAGCACGGTGGGTACGTGATCGACAGGCAAAGATCGATTGGTATAATCAGCAGCGAGAGCTTAAACGCCAAGCTGGCGAAAGTTTGAAAAAGCTCGACGAAGGCATGAGAGAGTACTATATCGCGACGATCGAGAAATCTACCAAGCTCTCGGACTATTATGTACCTTCCAAGCAACAGCAGGACGGCGAACTGACGTTCATCGTGGGGTCACTGGCTCTACTAGGTTTCGCGGCGTACAAGTTCGCCTAGCGGCTCCACAGGAGTTATATGTAGGAACGCTTTTGACATGTAATAAAGATGTCAAAAACGAATGTTGTTACGGATGAGGAAGCTGAAAGGCTAAGCAAGATATATTACACTCCGGAGCATCTCTGGACTGGAAGGAAAGCTATCAAATTGCTCGCTGAGCAGAGTGGTCTCTCCAAAAAGAGGGTTACTCATTGGCTGACTCATATTCGAGGCCCCAAGCGCATCGACTACCCGCACTTCACCATTACGAAACCCAATGAGATGCATCAGTTTGATTTGCTCTACATGCCGCATGACAAACTCTATGGAAGCACCTATAAATACATACTCACGGGCATCGATGTAGCTTCGCGCTACAAAGTGGCTAGACCCTTGAGAACCAAGAAAGCCAGCGAAGTCGCTGACATGATCAAGGATATTTACAAAGCTAGACCTTTACGATATCCGAAGACATTCCAGTGCGATAACGGTAGTGAGTTCAAGTCGGACGTGACAAAACTGCTGGAGGGCAAAGGGGTCGAACTCAAGCGCGCAACCACCAAGTACCACCACACTTTTACGGCTTTTGTCGAGAGCTACAACAAGGTGCTCGCGCAGAGATTGTTCAAACCACAAAATGCTCAAGAGCTTGCCTCTGGCGAAACTAGTACCACATGGGTCAAACACTTGTACACTATCGTCAAAAGCATGAACAATAGCAAAACGGCTATGATTGACATGAAGCCTTCGAAAGCCATTAAGCTGGATGAAGTCCCGCTTACGAAAAGTGAGCAGCACCCGGAGGAAAAGCCTCTACCAGATGACGGCTTATACTTGTACTTGCTGCAACCTGGAGAAGAGCATGGTGATGCTAAAAGACGCGCGACCGGCGCTTGGTGGAGCAAGAGAACGTATAGACTGGACCGTATCGTGACAGGTACGAGGTTGTTATACTATCTGGCAGATGGGCCTGATCGAAGCTTCGTCTCGGAGGAGCTCATGCTAATCCCGGAGGATGTTCAAGTACCTCCAGAGCATGTCAAAGAATGGTAAATGTTTTTGTGGCCCGAGGGGGGCTACAAAAATCTAGGGTTTGCATTCCCAGCTCTGGGTCGTCACATTCGGACTACATAGTCCAAATGATGCAAGGTGTAGAACGGGTACCCATAGACGATGCCCTTGATGACATCGGGCTCACTATCAAGGTTGATGATGTCAACCAATGCTCTATCCTCGACTTGAATATTGAGTATGTCGCCAATTTTCTCTAAGTCCGCCAGATCCGAGAGCTTCAAGTCCTTATCCTTGATGATCTCGTAGCAGAGCATGCCCCACTTGCCCCAGCCGAGACGATATGCAGACCGAGACATTCAATATCATCCTCGAGCACCTCATCGATCTCACATACTGGAATTGTTCCCCATGGCTTTTCACCCGATGCTACTCTCTCTAGAAGCTCGTCATCATCTGGATATTCAAACCCCTCGTAGTACTCACCATTTCTAAATCTAAAATTTTCCAGACAAGTAGGGCAATAGCCAGCGCTAGATCCTGCCTTGGTGCAGCATCTCAGCACAGGAACCCGAATATCGTAAAGGTTTCTAAGTTGTTGGCTCTGTAAATAGTCTTCCATCTTTTTCTTTCACGATTCGTCCGGTTCTAATCCTCTGGGGAAGTGGTCAAAGAGTGGGAAATGTGTTGTTTTTGTGATAGTTAACGTGAACCTGTGGTTCACATTAATACCAACCCTATCACAGTCCTCTATATATCACGCGTGCTACCTTGACGATGGACCCCACAGTGGCTAGTGTCGCGACCTTTTTCACGCACTTGGCACAATTCCCCCAGTATGCTGCATAGTAGTTCTTCCGTTTCGGTGTGTTCCGGGTTAGAAATGTTATCATAGGCTAGCTCGGTCTCAATTTTCTCAATCCGTTCCATAAGCTGTTTAATTGTGTCCTCTGTCATATTTTATTTAGGGGTGGGAGCTGAACGAGGGCGGCATGGCATGCCGCACTCGTTCACATTTAGCGATCGATATTCTATAGCATCTTATATATTGAGCACGCAATAAGAATGAAGGACCCCGCAGCGGTAAATGCAATGACTTTTCCTGCGTACCCCCGCAGGCCGTACAATTCCTCCTCGCTCGCTTCAAGGGAGCGTTCCAGGTATGAAATTCTTTCGTCCCCCCACCTTACCTCATCCTTCATTTTCCTGATCTGTTCCATAAGCTATTTCACTACCACATCTGAATGAGACATATTTATTAATGCATCCACCCATCCCGGTCAGAAATACCAGGTCTACCCACCAAGGTAGACCCGGTATTTCTCAGATCACTCGAGAATTTTCCAGCTCCTTGGATGCTCCAGCCTCACATACAAGCACGCATGCTTGGACTTCTTGAGCTGAGCCTTAATAATGGAAATTTCTTCATTACTTGAAATTACATCGTTCTCTTCATGAATAAGCTCAAACTCCTTCCGATTCTTCGGATACCAAACAAAAAGCTGCTTCATTTGGTCTCTTACTGTTATTGGGATCTTCTTATATCTTTGCGTTAGCAGCCACAAGCTATGTCTTCTGTGTCTACCCGAAACAGCTAGTTCTAGCAACGCCCCACGAGTTTTATCTAAGGTTTCGTCGGCTATCATGTCGTCAATGATGAAGAGGGTCTCTTCACCCGCAAGCAGCTGCGACAGTTTTTGGATCCACTCGAACAGCTGCTCCTTAGGCTCTATAAGGAACACGTAGTCATCTTTCCACAGCGAGGATCTTTCCAAATAAGTTTTATTCCAACGGAGAGTGGGGCACATAATGACAATGTTGTTGAAATGGTGCTTGTACTCGCTCTCTAGTAGGTCGAGGACGCGCTGAGTCTTCCCGCAGCCCATAGGACCTGTAAATATTGCTGTATGAGGATCGTAGACGATGTCTGGCATTTTATTCTTCATGTGTGCATGAGGCACACACGAACATTGTAGACCTACTTAGGTTTAGGCACGATAGATGCAGGAAGCCACCCTTTGGAAACGGCCATCTCTCTTGAACCTCTACCTGCTGTAAAATAGACCACCATCTTCATCACATCATTCGTGTCTATTTTGGTACTTGGACTGCTGATCCCTAGGAATTTCTTCCCGATCATGGCATAGGCGAATGTAAAGCCCAAATCTACGAGTGATTCGTAGATCATATCGATAATCTCATTTTGCTGAGGTGTCACGTTTGTTGACATGTTTATTAAAGAGTTATTTCATCTTGAAAAGATCGTGATCGTTAATGTTGGGGTGATGCCCCTGCGGAGCCTTTGGACGATCGGGCCGGGTGATCTCTGTGGGCTTCGCGTCATGCTGCGGAGCAGGAGGTTTTTGAAAGAAAAAATAGAGACCGGTCCCCAAGCAAAAGAGTAGAATGGCTGCACCTCCAGCACCATAGAGATAGCCAGCGCCTGACTGCACAGAACTCACTCCAGAAGAGGTTTTGACTGTAGATTCTACAGTACCCTCTTGTTGCTTCTGATCTTCCTTCCTCTGCTTCATCAGAGCTGCCAACTTGTGCCCCTGGGCCACACGCCCCGGGTGCTTTACTTGTTTTGTAATGACTCTCTCTTCTTGTGTCTGTTCTACACTCATTTGTTATAGGCTTGTGTGTGCCCCTGGGGTACACACAAACTTGTAGGTATTTAGTTGGAGAAATCACTTCTTTTTTACATCAATATGGAGGGATAGACCATGATCCTCAAGAATCTCCATGGTCTCTTTTATCCCTGTGAGTATGGCTTCGGGAGTGTTTAAATCTCTCTCGAAGTATCTCAAGAACTCCCTAAACGTCATGGGTTTTTTCTTTGGTGGAGCTATTCCAAGCTTCCCCTGTTGGCGATTCCATTCGGCAAGTCTCTTACCTGCCGCAACTCTTCCCGGGTGCTTTTTGTGTACTTCAACAATTTTTTCGACGGGCTCGGTTTGTTGTTTTTGTTGGTTGATGATAATACAAGCGCTGCTCATCTTTTTCTTATTCATCATCATCTCGCTCTTCACCTGCCCCGGCCACGGGCTTCACAGAAAGCACTTCTCCCTAGGCGTCTTTCACACCGCATCTGCCAGACGTTCTTATCGCGTTCTTATACGAAGCCTTCTCTAAAATACATATGTGAGGTGGGAAGCGATCCGCTGCCGGAGTCAAAATTTCTGGACCATGCATGCTATAGTCTCCAGTGATACTGCACCAATCGGTATACCTTAATGTAAGGGGTTGATTGAATGTAGTCAATTTATCATATAGTTCACGATTATCCATTCGTATCTTCGAAAGAGTGTTCCCCATCTTTATCTCGCTGTTCATCCTCTTGCTCTTCACCCACCTTGGTCGCGGTGAGCTGGCAGTGGTTAACAGTGTGAGCAGCTACCAACAGCGGAGCCAGAAACTTCCCAAAAGCGTAGTACACGAGGACCCCCAAGTCAGCCAAAGAGTCCTTGGTGATGGGGTCCTCTTCGATATCTTTCGATAAGGCCTCTGCGCTATCGCGCTGAACTACCCTCCCTACGACTTTGGCATACATACTGATTGCTTGTGATGATAGGGCTTTTGCCGTCTTTTCACCCTTCTCTTGGAGTTCACGTTGAACAAACTCGGTGTGAATCTTTTCTATAGCCTCGGGTGAGGCTTTATCGAGTGATGCTTCGGTACACTTTTTCGGTAGTAAGTGCTTTTGCCCCCTACGTATAGCATCCTTCAAAGCTTGACGTTTGTCAATAGGTTTGTCGTGATGCTCTGGCGCTGGTGTGTCAACTACATCAAATATCTCCGAGATATCTTGAACCATATTTATTACACGCCGGTGGCGCAGGAAGATGTAGATGACCAAGATATAGGGTAGTAGCACGGCAATATATAGGTATAGCATTTGTCTTGTGTACTGGATCAAGCACACAAAACTATAGTTTATTATTGGATGAATCGATGGCCTTTGGACTGATTATCCTCGGTCCACATTGGCTGCATGTTAGTGTAATGCAGCCGCGCTAGTTGCACTTCCTCACTGGGATATTCACCGTTCACGCGATACTTGAGCGGTACCCTGTGATCGAATTGCCACTGCCCTCGGTTTCCCCAGCACATCCCATCTCTGAATTGGGCCTGGATATGCCCGATGAATGTGCAGATATTGCAGCCCAGGTACTCTTGGGAGAATATCTCTGTATCACGCTTTAGAGCATTGTGAATCCGCCATCGAATGAGGTTATATTGATACCCAGGGAAATCGCATGTTGGGCATTGTCTTGTTTGTTTTTCATGCGGGCATTTGCTACGTTCCACCCACGCCTTCCAAATTTCCAGACATTTTATGCACTTTTTCGTTCGTTCCCCTTTACCAGGGCCTTTGGTTTGGATCTTGAAGTTGCCTAGCGGTTGGGGTTGTTTACATTGTGTGCATTGTTTAAACTCCATTCGTTGTTACTTTTTGTGGAGTAGTACTCCACAAAACATTGGACAAATCCCCACTTCTTACATGATGAGTGGGATGTGAACCTGAAACCTACAATTCCAAACGATAATGACCTCTCGCGAGTGTCGTGATCTGATCCGCTTGAACGATCCGCTTATCGTCTGCTCGATTGAGTGCCAGCTTGGTCACTTCCTGCGTAAAGATCTGATGTCCTTTGTTGGCAATACATACCCAGGTTTTGTATATGTTAACACCCTCCTCTAGACAGCGCTGGTAATCATCAAAGGTGATGGATTTAGCTGTGATGCACTTCTTTACACCCTTAGCTTTGCGATCTCCACCCTCTTTCGAGAGACTCTCGTAAGCATAGGCCTTTGCTCTCAATGTTATGAATTTTGTCATGACCTTCCCACTTAACTCATCCTTCATCAAACCCACGACTTTCTTGTTCTTGCCGATAGGGAGAGGTCTGTCATCGTCCTTACTGTAGGCGCTCGTGTCAAAGCGCTCCTCCACATCAGCAGCAATGTCATGGTAAAAATCCTCGGTCTTGATATGATAGACGAAACTATCAGTGTTCATATAGCACAAGCACAAGTTACTACCGTATTTGGGCTGCATGTAGTCATAGTGGAACTCGTACATGACGGTTTTTGACTGATCCAAGATAGCTTGACCAATATACACGGGCTTATTCATCTTTATTCCCGTCCTACCCATTTCAACACCCATGAGGTTCTCGCTGAAGTAGTTGCCGCCCCTGAAGTTTGGCTTCATGACGAACTTTGTATAAGCGGCTTCGTTCGTGACTAGCTTAATATTACGGTGATTGCGGATGTTCTCCATGGTTTTCCCAAAGACCGACAGGTTCATCAGCTTGTAAAAGTCCTTCTCAAAGTCGTTCTTGGCGTCGGTTCTCAGCCTCATGTTGTGATCGATATAGTCGCGCAGCCAAGGCTTTTGGTTAAACCGGATGACTCGGTGCACTTTCTTGAGTAGGAGCCCGTGTTTCAGGGCTTGGTGGAGAGCCCCGATGTGTACAACATACTTCCGCTTATGTTCAAGATTCGGGATGAGCTTCTCGACCCCGTGAATCACCTTGCGCTCCAATAGGAAGGGGAGCTCGTTGTGCTTGTCATGTAGGCTTTCGGGGTAGTCGAGGTCAACTTCCAAGAGGTAGCCATGCTTGTTAGCAGCCACGAGTTTACCGATCTTCTTCTCTGTAAAAACCTCCACGTTCGACATCCATTTGAACCCATCAGTCCGGGAGCGCTGTAAAAGTGGGCAGGGTCGAGCTTGTATTGATCCAAGCAGACTCCTCTAAAGGTTTCGAAGACGTCTGCTAATAGCAGGACGTCTGTGGTAAGGTACATGTCGTGATAGTCGCCCGTGGTGGTAGCGGAGCCCTTTGGAGTGATGACATTCCATACTTTTTGAGCGTGCTCGTAGTCGTTGTCGCTGATCCCCTTCATGTTCAGCTTGCTGTAGAAGGCCTCCTTGGGAGGTAGCTCCGTCTCCTTAAATCGTCGCCAGCCATCCATGTACTCGTAGGGGTAGACTCCCTTCTTACGCATGAGCTTAAAATGGTCGTCCTCAGCGAAAAACCAGCGGAGATTTTTGCACTGTTCATCATCGAGGTTGTTCGCGAGCTTTTCAAGGCTTGAAGGCATGAAGCGACAAGAGTCTATGAAGCGGATCTCTACCCGCTTTTCGAAGTCGTCGATGGGTACATTGATTTTAACGTTGAAGGATATGTATTTTTCCGTGTTTTCGGCGATGCATCCTATGTCTTGAGCGTTGTATTTCTCCCCTAGTTCTCGGATGAATAAGTGGGCATCGTACCCTGAAAGATTGTGGAAGATCACGGGTACGTGGCTAGGGATTCTAAACTTGATATTGCAGGTGTTGTGCGCGGCACCTCTATAGAGCCCCGTGTAATGGCAATGGTCCCTCACTTTGCGGTTCTTCAGGTCATCGTTGAAAGGCTTCATGCAGATGTGGCATTTCTCAGCCCGTCGTGTTCTCTTTGTAACACCTCCGTTAGTGGTAACATGTCCTGCTGGGGGTAGGTAGCGTAGAGTCGCTTTATCTCATCCTCCAGGTGGTTGACGAACTTGGTTACGCAGTCCTTGCCGCGGTATCTGTACAAGGGACATGGCACTGACCCGTAGGCAAAGGTAATATATGTGCACCAGCCGCATGGCATGTGCTCGTTCAGCTTCTTCGTCTTTGTATCGCTCGCGTCTTGACACGGGATGAGCAAGCTCTCAAAGTCGGCGTATATAGCGAAAGGTACCTTGAACTGCTGCTGACCGTCCGAGTAGTATAGCCACTTTTCCTTCTCGCTCGGCATGGATATTTTGATCGCCTCGTTGTCAACGCAATAGTCATAATGCTTGTCACGCGAGATAACTGTGGGGAAAGCGTGCAAGCAGTTCATGCAGAAGTGCATTTTTGACGTATTCTTCAAGTGCTCTCTGCTCAGGAGTCGTGAAAGGCTTTTGACTGCTGTATAGTGGGTCTTTTTATCATCCGTGAGGAGGAGCAGGTTCGCCTGCTTCTCGCTTGATATGTTGTGATCGGAGCGACGTAGTATGTTGATCGTCTTTGCCGTCACATACAAGACGTTCACCGCGATCTTGGGGTTGTTCAACTCAAACTTCGTGATGTCATTAACGCTCGTGGGGAACTCGATGCCCTGCCAGTTATAACGCTCCGCGTAGGGTCTTAGTTTACTGATTCTCTGTGGGTTCGTCTCTATCTGCTCATGATGCAGAGCTGCTATGATGCTCCACTTGAAGCACTCCTCGTCCTCGTTCGCGGGATTAATGATGGCCTTTTTAGTGGCTAACCACTTTGGTGCTGCGATGTACGAGGAGCCCCGCGTCAGCTTGAGCTTGTGGAAGTCTACATCGAGGTGTAATATGCGACCGATGCTAAAGCCGCTCTTGGGAAGCGCCGGGTTCTCCACATGCGTTTTGATCTGAGCGAGCATCGTATCCAGCACCTCTTCCACGTCGCTACCCTGAAAGACCGGTGTCATGTTGCTGTTGAATACCTTATCGACCTCGATGAACAACTCACTGACACCCTCCACCAGCTTTTTCCACTGGATCCAGAGGGAGCACTGCGTCTTCACCGATCCCATCTCCTCTACCTGGTTCTCGACCATCACGTGTGATCGCACCATCCCTAAATACCCGTCGATATCCGTGCCGTCCATACTAGGGATGCGGAAGCTCCGGAAGGTCCTGCCGTGGGCTTGCTTATGCTCCTGGGGTGTGAAGTCTTTATCCGATTGCTGCTCGTCTTCGGCATGGTCCTCCCTTGCTTCTTGCTGAACCTTGTCATGAAGCGTTGCACCCGTGGCCCTGTTGTAGAGGTTCATCACATTGTTTTTGAACGTATTATATACGCTATTGACACCCTTCTTTATAGGCTCGGGAACAGCGTCCACTAGCCAGTTGTACCATTCACGCATCTTGTTTTTCACGACCGTCTGTGGTACATCCTCTGGGGGGTGCTTCTACAGTAGCAGCCGGTTGCTCTAGCAAAGCAATAAGGTCGGTCTTGGGTAGCCTAGAGTATCCCGTGAGTCCACGGTCCTTTGCAATAGCATGTAATTGTTTTACGTTATGGCCGTCCATATTTATTTATATAAGAGTTTCAATTAAAGGGATTCTGGCACAGTGGTCTTTGAACAGAGATAATGCGCATGCCCTAGATTTTGTTGATGTCAGCATTATTACTAACGGCGTGTGCGCATGCGTTAGATTTATCGGTTTCGGATTGGTTTCGGGGATTAGGGATTTCGGGATTCGGATTGGTTTCGGGGATTAGGGATTTCGAGATTTCTGGCACTTTTTTTGTTGTTGTTGTGCCGTTGTCGTTGTCTGTGCTAGATGCAATGTTTTACTATCTCTGCTGACATAAACCGGAAGTGGTGGTGCTGACTGCAATTTACCTAAATTCTTCAAGGAAAAGGATGTAAGGTTGTACACCGTTTAGCAAGCTATTTTTGCAAGGGACCACTGCTATGTCGTTGCTATGAAACCACTTACCATGCACCTGGTTATAAGCAACAGTATTGTAATGGTTATTGTCCAAATTTCCAGAGTGGTTAATTACAGCCCTTAAGTTGTAGTGCTTGCGACAACAGACTTCACTTTCTACAGTGATAGGTATAGAAAGGGTGCCCGGGTAAGATGTGACAGGAGAACAAACCTTAGACACAAGAACTTTGTTATAGGCAAAGCGCTTTAATTGCAAAATCAAAAGTGAACTGCACTCTGCGACCTCTTTTTCAACTGTTGCAGTTTGGTAACTATTGCAGTAGTGACAGAAGTACGAGTTAACGCCGGACAATTCTTCGCTCTCCAAAAAGTTATCTACTGAAGATTGTAAAGTCGATGACACGGGCAGTTGCAGAAATGGACTTACTTGCTCAGAGGTGCTAATATTATTGCAAGTGTTGCAAGTAGTGCAGATTTTCACACAAGTGTTGAATAATCTACCAAAGAAAGGAAAGGCTAAAGACAACTCTGGTATGAGATACTCAAGAATCTCTAGGGCATCTTGCTGAGTGATCGGATTAAAAGCAACGCCCCTTGCATTAGAAACATGGCCTTTTAATGCATTTAGAAATGGAGAAGGGTTCACTGGAACCTTGGAGGAGGATAATTTGCGTAGAATACTTCTACCTATCGCCATCGCCATCGCCATATTAGAGTCATTTGCCGAGATGGCTGTGGCGACTGCGGGTAACACATAAAAACATTGCAAGATGGAATTGATGTAACATGTGTTGCCCAAATTTAGCAAGCCGCTGTTGCTGCTTAGTGATTCTTGTGCAGGCAAGGTAGCGGAGCTCTTTGTTACGCCCTGGGGATTCGTGTCCTTAAAACTAGTGGTCGAAGTTGCTTTACTTTGGGACTTGGATGATTTCTTTGAAACAGTTGGTGTCAATTGAGCGGTATGCTGTGGATCCCTACCAGGATGAATCCAAGACAAAGAATCTCGAGATAGCCAGATGTAAAACGATGATCGCATAGATGACTCAGTAAGAGATTTCAGAGTGGAACGCACAGACATGTTAGAAAAGCCGAGGCGGCGGAGGCAGATTCTAACTGTTTCGGAACAAACTCGCCTAGCTCCTACTTCAACAGCAAAGAAATGCACAGACCAATTGTTTGAACTCATGACGGAACAAAGTGACGAGTATTTATCAACCTTAACTCCATGCCAAGTCTCCATGATCTCTTCGCTTGGGCAAGTTAATTCAAGGATAATTACAGTTTTGGTCATGGCAGAAGTTAAAAGTATGTCCGGACGAAGTTGAATTACTGCGAGATAAGGTGGTACTATTAAGGTTGAACCTAAGTCTGACAATACTCTCCAATCAGAGGCCAGGTAAAGGATTCCTTGAATTTTTGAACGTTTTTTGGTGGGAAGACGTTTACCAGCTGGAACAAAGGATATTTTGTGACATCTCGATGGTTTTGCTGGCTTATAATCGGATAAGAATTTCTGAATGGCCGTCACTAACACACGTAGAACAGTATCGTGGCGGTACGTGAATCTACCTTGTGAAAGGGCTAATTTACAAGCGCCTAAAATGTGGGACACGTTACAGGAGGGTTTGTTACATAGAGTGCAACTTTTGTCCTTTTGAATTCCCCACTTGACAAGATTTGTAGGAGAAGGAAGCGTGTCATAGGTTGCGCCGATGCAAAACGAAGATAAACTTTGCGGCAGAGACAATACGTTCTTCCAAGAAAGATCGTATTTAATAAACGAGCACCACTTAGTCCAGTTACCTTGGACATGAAGCTGAACGGCTCGAGCATAATAGATGTCTTCCTCATTGTCTTGCACAACATCTGATACAAGTTTGCGGTAGGAATGGGTACCAATTGGTGGGACACTCTTATGGCTTACCAGTCCCAAGCCTGCTCTACCAAACTGGTGGAAAACAAGTATTTTCTTGAACTCGAGTTGACTCTCTGCTGATTTTACTGTCTGATCTACCTTCCAGTGTCCAGCCTTTAAGTCTGGAGGAGAATCTGAGACTAGAGGATCAGTCGAATCTCGCAGGAGAAGATGACCACTGATCTTAGCAGACTTTAGTACAGAGGTAGACTTTTTAAAGGTAGAGGGCATGGCGATGAAGCGGAATACAAACTTATTTAAGAAATAGAGTGATGGAGTCTCAGCCACTTTCTTATGAAGAAAGAAAGCTTTTGTTCTAGTGAAACAATACGAGATATCGGAACTTCGTAAATTAAAAAAGGCTATCGTATCCGGGGAATTAGGAGATGATGTAAAAACCACACTTTGTGAATGCCGCTATGGGAAGAATTATCTATGAGTTTGACTTGCTCTACAGCATTAACAATAACCTGTTGGACAACAGCTGAATCCGACAATGATGTATTTATTGTCCGGCCAATAAACTTAACTGGGTTTGCGTGAATAGATGGGATTGGTTCTTGCAGGACACAAAAAGGAGACTGATCTAAGACTTTGCCATTAGCTATAACAATGCTTCGTGATTTTGAAGGTCTAAAGCCCATTCCAGCCCAATGAAGGGCTGTTACACAACGATCCAACAAGTTCTGAGTTTGAGGGACACTTGAAGACATTAAAAATATGTCATCCATAAAGGCCTTAACCGGAGGATGGTCTGAACCGCCATGCGAAGCACAACTTTTTAACTCTTCCTCAACGCACACATACTCAATGATTACATTTATAGCGGCCAAAAATAGTATGATTGATAACGTACAGCCAATAAAAATACCTCTAAAGTGTTGGTGCCAGCTGGATGAGGCTGTAAAAGAGAATGACTTGCTCCAGAGGCTGCCATAGTAGGTGTCAATAAGCCTTATCCAGGACTCTGAAACACCATAGCGACGAAGGGCCATGAAAATGAGTTTATGCGGTAGAGTGGGACACGCATTTGCTACATCAAGCCATATTGCAGATAGTGGATTTTTTCTAGATTTGGCGTTTCTTAGAGCAGCCCAGACAAGAGACATATGCTCCCAGCAACCAGGGACATTTTCCATACATCCTTTTTGAATGGATTTGTTGATGAAGTTGTTTTTCTTAATGATATGGTTTTCTAGGCGCTTTGACACAAGACTGAAAAAAAGTTTTCCTTCCACATTGAGGAGAGCTATTGGCCGAAGGTCCTTAATGGATGATGGAGATGGAGGCTTGTTTTTAGGTATATAAACTTCCGAAGCAACCCTCCACTGAACAGGAATGAAGGAATTCTTTAAACAAGATTGGAAAAGGTTGAAAAGGAAGGACGCAATTTGAGGACAATTCTTGTAAACAGTGTAAGGTATTTGGTTCAATCCGGGTGACGATGCATTCCGACGAGTATGAAGGATGGTTTGAAAGTCCTTGAAATTAAACTTTGATGAATCAAATGCTGACGTAACGTTGGGAGCATTAGGCAAACCAGGAAGAGTCGAAAGTGGTACCTCATATAAGGGATCAATTAACACAGAAGCTTTGTGGGCATCTCGGAATCCTTTAGGAACATTAAGCCTAATAGAGCTTTTGGGATCCAGCAGATCTTTACCAGCCTGGTAAGGATTCTTACCAAACGCGCGGTTTGCATTGCGGATCTTCCATCGCCTTTTTCGGTTCCGTTCTCCCCGGCGTAATGTTGTTAACTTTAATTTAACATTGCCTAATGAAGTTTGTAAATGTTCCCTCTGCATTAAGTTCGACACGTTTGACAGTTGTTGAAGAAAATAATTTTTCTCTTTTACCAACGAGATGGACTGTAATGCACGTCCGTTTAAACCAGATGGGGCATGTGTTGGTTGAGCCTTAAATCCAAAGAGAAGGGAAGCATGATGGTGAATTGTGGATTCTAGAATTTCCATTCTCTCTGACAGAGGGTGAGAACCTAACAGGTTGTGGAAAACAGCATTGTTGAGAGCACTCCAAGCTTCTGTGTCAGCGGATTTTGGCCATGAAATTTGTTGTTTTCTCTCTATTTTCGTAAGCTTTTCCATGTCTGCTGGTTGCTGAGAAAGAACACTGTGGGTTTTATCCAGGTTAGCTTTCAGCAGCTTAGACTTTTCAGTGGAACCAGCAGCAAGAACATCTTGCAAAACAACTTTACACGGTTTTAAATTCCAATATTTCGAGGAAGTTTCATTTCAGGAGGCAACTTCAATAGTGGTCGGTGGTGAAGAGCGACTAATTATATTAAAATCGATATCCGAAGGGGTAGTCCTAATACGGTCTGGGTCAATAACATTTGGAAATTCATGGTTAAAAAGAATTGGATTTTTTGTAGACCAAAATAAATCCCACGGGCCGGCCTAAGCTTCGTGGGTGCGACAGATAACGATTGGGTTGGGGCTGCCAACTTTATTGCGGGCTCAGCAGGCATGTTTTTCATGCCATCCCACAACTCTACCTAATGACCCCTTGCGTGTAAGTACTACCTGTCTATTGCTGAATACTTCACTTATAACTGGTAACTGTCAATAGGGAGTGATGTTTGAAGTAACACAAATGCATGCGAGACAAAACAGCACAAACATACACACACAAACATACACACACAAAACAAACAAAAAAACAAACAAAACAAAAAAAGAACTAGTCTTTCCCAGTGTCTATCTGTCTTTCCAGATTGTCATTTGCACTCCTTTCAGAAGGCTAGCATAAGAATGAAAGTTACAAAGTGCACGCACAATGATAAAATAGCTAAAACATTTACGCCAGTTTCACTTGCTACTACTTCTCATACTGTTCTAATAAGTTATAAGGGTAAAGCTTAGCCACAATTAAAAAATTTGACATTATCTATTCATTTTTTTACGGACCAACGTTCTTCTTACCTACTAATTTACAGATCGAAAACCATTTTAAATGTTCGAATTTTCAAGAGTTTTTTCCTTTTAAAAATGTTACCACTTATCTGTTCAGTCATTGTCATTGAATAATATAGAGCTACAGCTTATATAAAAACATCAATAACATCACATAAAAATCTAAAACACAGTCAATTACTTTTTCCATTCTCTTTCAAGTTAATACTTTCACTACTGTAGTCCTCCGGCTTCTGCTTACTTTTTTGTCCTTTTTTCTGTATTACGCGCACTTTAACTCACTTTCTGTGTTTGCATTTTAATGTAGATTGTGTTTTTTATTATTTTTTAATGGCAATAATATAACATATAATATATAATTTATATGATGTACACAAATTTACGTTTTACTATACTGTCAGACAGCTATTATATTATTATTTTGTTGACATTGTTAACATTTATTCATAACTTTTGGTAATTTATTAAATTGACTTTCCAGTATGTCGCATTCTCTTTGCAACAAACCAGACTTGTTTACACAAATTCTATTACTCTACAGCTTTTTCTTTTATTTATTAATTTTCATTTTTAAGTTATTACTAATAATGAAAAAATCAAGAGAAAGAGGTACTCAAACTTATCATGAGCCAGTAAAGAAAAAGGTTGATCAGTCGTGCCAAACTGAAACTGCATCTCTTAGCAGTTATAATAAAAAACTGAGCAATGTTAACCACATTAATTTCAGGTACTTGCTTAACAACATTATACCCGATAAACAATCAATAATTAATTGGTGTATAAAAAATTAAATTACTAAAATCAAGTATGGCTTGTCCAATTTGTAAATGTGAAATGCAGTTCAAGTCTTCCCCTTCGTATTCATCTGATGGCTTTAAGTGGAGATGCCAAAAAGTTAACCATACGAAAGACATATCAATAAGACACGGTTCGTGGTTTGCAAAAAGCAATATGACTTTAGAAGCGATTATTGAATTAACGTATTGGTCGACAGGTAAAAATATATAATGCATAATAATTTTCAACAAACACGACTGCTAATTGTTTTGTTGGCTACGGGTAAGAAGTGTGTACGTCCTTCTATTTTGCAATAAAATTCACCCCATAAATTTATGGTAATAAAGATTTAATAAAAAATTCTTATTATTATTAGATTTAAAAAGAGGAGTAACTACATCGCAATGCACATATAACTAGCCTTTTAAGACAGAAATTTTAATGAAAAAGGAGGTTTCACTCCAAAAGAATGAAAGCCACTGGAGAACTTCTGTATTCTCCCCTTTACAGGGATGATCGAAAAGCTAATGGATTTCGGCGGTACTGAAACAAACACCTATGAATGTGGAAACATGAGGATTGGTGAAATTCACTCATGTTTGGGATCTGGTGCGGGCCCTTGAGTTAGCATCCCCTGCCTCCTGCAAGACACCATCCGCCAAAACCAATAACTTTTGTTAAAGGTTGGAAAAAGAAGAGTCGACAACTACAAATCGTATCGTTGTTGCTTTTACCTATTAACACAGAGCCCAGGGCTAAGAGAGGTAGACTTGGAACCCAGCCCTTAAAAAGGTTGTGACAAAGAATGAAAAGCAGCAAACCTGGAAACAGAAAAGCTTTTTGACCTTAGACATGAACACTTGAGGAATCGTATCGTAATGCTTGGGCTGACCAAGAAACCGCCCCTTAGAAAGGTAGACTTGGAACCCAGTGGCGGCAACCCAGAAACCATTACTTATCGCCTCAAACTTAAACAAGTAATTCACTTCACCACTCAATCAACTTTTATACTTCCAAATCTGCCACGCTCCATTCTTTGGAAGGAGGTATCAATTGTCTCGAGATTGAAATTGAAGACCCATCCTAACCAGTGAAGAACACACACTCTTCAGTCACCAAAAACAAAAAGGCTTCACGTCTTTCATAGTGGTAGTCTTTCCCACAGTTACTAGTCTTTCCCAGTGTCAACCATTAATTTTGATTTCAGGCCATCGGGTTGATGGGCAATGGGTATTGGATGGATTAAAGAACAATAAATAAACCACTATAAATATACATTATTATTATTATCAAGGCGAAATTTCATGGTAGCTGTAGAGAAACGTGACAGGCAAACATTGTTGCCAATAATTGAAAAGTACATTTCATCAGGGTCGATTTTAATATCTGATTGCTGGAAAGCATACGATGTTCTAAGTGAATTAGATTACCAACATCTTAAAGTTAATCATTCAATACAGTTCGTTAGTTATGAAGGTGACAACACTAATGAAATAGAAGGACACTGGAGGCAAGCAAAAGCACAATTACCATCATTTTTTGGTAGGAATAAACGTCTTTTTGATTCACACTTAGGTGAATTTATGTGGCGGCGTTATGCAAATAAGGACAGTGATCGATTTTTAGAATTCTTAAAGTCAGTTTCCACAATTGATACCTGTATGTCTTAGTATCCTTTACCACCGTTACTGACAAATTGATATAATACTGTGTTTTAATAATATTTAAAAATATTACATATATAAATTGTATTTTTGTTTTCTTCATTTTGATAAATTGTACTTTCTTATAATCATTTCGTAGTTGGTCGTTGGTCATGCAATTATATATATTTTTTTATAATCATTTCGTAGTTGGTAGTTGGGCAGGCAATTATATTTTTTTTATAATCACTTCGTAGTTGGTCATTGGTCGTGCAAATTTCGAAGTTGGTCGTTGGTCATGCAATTATATTTTTTTATAATCATTTCGTAGTTGGTCGTTGGTTTAAACGATTTTAACGTTTATTTAGTAGGTAGTATTGTAAAGTTGCTCCCCCTTTTAGTGCCCTTAAATTCTTTTTTTTACCTTTATTTTATATGGGCCGCATTGTTGATCAGATTGCAAAGCCAGACTAAACAGAGTAGATTGGGTGAGTTGTTGGCGATGAAAAAGAAATTACAAAAATCCCTAGTAATGAATTGGTTGCGAACGAAACTCAACTTTTCGTTGTTGATCAATGTTGCTGTGTTTACGTGGTTCTCGTTCAAATCGAAGACAAAATATAATGCAGTTGGATGATATTGAAATTGCAGTAAAAGCATCGGATTGCGAATAAACATGGTGAATTCAATGTGAACTGTTAAATCATTATTTGATTCTGTGTAACGTTAACCTTTCCGCCGCGAATGACGACAATTGTCGTTCACGGCAGATACGTATGACGACAATTGTCGTTTTTTGCGCATGACTGAATAATCGAGGCATAACTTCGCAACAACTGCCGCTACGGCCTAATCGATTGAAAATTCGGAAAGAGCACGAAATTTTGTATCAGAAACAGTCTCTCTGAATACTTCAAGACCATTTGAGGAACATAAACAATTGCTCAAAGTCACTTCAAAAATGGCTGCAAAAAGGAAGCCACTTCTAAAGACCAAATTGAAAGTTTTATTGATGACCTGGATAATGATGAAGATGATGCTTCTTATTCTGAATTTGATGGTGGTAAGTCAATCTAGGATTCATGTCCTATTATATATTTAGTCAAATGAGGAATTTTGAGTGATAGGTGAGTCTGTTCTTCCCTAAGGCTTGTCCGATTATAGTGAAGCTGTCTGACGACGACTCAAGTGACCACAATGAAGATACCCAAACCAATATCTCTCCTAGTCAATCAAATACTACATCCAATACTACCACTGCCATATCTTCAGCCTTTCCTGTAAAGTCTTTTCACTCTCCCGTGGCAGTGCAATCTTTTCACGTTTCTCAACCCGCCTCATTGTCAAACGCTGGTACTTCAAATACCAATATACAAAGCGGAATTGATTCTTCTGACTTATCCTCTGTTGAACATTCACCACCTGTTGTAAAAGATAAACAAAATCTTGGGCCTGCTGTTAGAGGGTGTGGAGGTTGTCATACCAGAGCTGGATCATCACGTACCGTCGTACCACAGTTGGATCAACAAGCCACTGATGAACGAAAGGTTTACCCAACGCAGACCCGTAAACGACTTCACCAACCAGATCCTGAATCAGATCATTCAGATTATGAACATTCCAGTCCCAAAAGACCAGCTGATAACAACAATAACGTTACTCAGTCACCACAAGTTTCTTCAAGCCTGTCAGAACTTGAACGTGAAATCAACGTGGACGTGGACGCGGACGTGGGCATGGAGATGCATGTGGAGGCAGACGTGAATGTGGGCAAGGAGTTGCGGGGGGAAGAGATGATGTCGACCAAGGAACTGATTCGAATAACAACAGTGCAAATGATGATAATGGAGTTGCTGATTCATTGAAATGGGACAATAAGACACGTAACTAACGAGAGTTCCCTTTCGTTGCACAACCGGGTGTGAAACAAAGACTGAACTCAAAAGGGGATAAACATACCACCAACAATCCATTTCCACAAAGAAATCATCATGGTAATGAGGTGGAATGATTGTTACAAGACAAAGAAGAAGAAAATAGTATCGATGATGTCAACACGCCACACAGGCGAGCTAGTTGATACTGGTAAGATCCATTACCAAAGTAAAGAAGAGATTATCAAGCCTGATTTTATCCGGGATTATAACCGATCAATGGGAGGAGTGGATACGTTGAGTAGGATTAATGGAACCGTAAAATAGGCGAGCTCTTTTTTGACATCGCGATGTGTAACGCATTCATCATATGGAAAAAACTCAACCCGGAGAGGCGAGACGACAACCTTGAATTCAGAATGAAGTTGATCAAGACAATGATGCAGTATCATTTGCATACCCAAGCTCCAGCAAATCCAGGCCCTGGTGAACCAACAAAGTCTAATGTGTACAATACGCTAGGCCTTATCGAACGACATTTTCCATCACAAAAAAGTCAAGCTTTTGGTCGCAAGAAGAGTCAATGCATTCGCTGTCATTTGATAGGTATCAGAAAGGAAGTGATATATGAGTGTAAGAAATGTCAATTTACTTTATGTATTTTCCCCTGCTTTGAGATCTATCACACAAGAAAGAACTTGGCTGAAATTGATGATGACTCCGAAGCATCATCGCCTGAGGACAATCAGTGAGAATTGTTGTGTTATTCTTTTTTGATAAGATATATCAGCTCTGATATTTGATATTTTGATACTTGATTTATATTAGTTTATGAAACTTAGGTACAGTAGGATGGCAATGAATAACAGATAAAGACCCCTCAAAGTAAAAGAAAGAGATTTCCATAATCCAGTTTATTTTTCGGGTTTTACATTTTGTTTTTTTTGTTTTTTCAGTTTTTCGACAATTTTCAATTCAATATTCTGAACTAAGCATTCTTCTGATCAACTTTATTTTTTGCACACTGTTTGCTTATTGTTGTGTGAATGTGTTTGCAAAAATGTGGAGTAAAAAATGATTTGGCACCACTTTTTTCTTTACATAGATTTTTTTGCCGAAAAAGTGACTTTTTGACAATTTGGAGATTATTTTACCCTATTTTGTGAATTTATGATTTTTCTTTTAGGGAAAACTAGCATTTTGTTTTTGTTTAAAGTGAAAATAGAACTAATATGCTTTCCAAAAAGCATTGTATGAATCTCATAGCTCTTTCCATTCAAAAGATATGTCAATTTTAAAAAAGACTATATTTTAGCAAAAAACCTTGCGCGGTGAGCGGTCAATTATTACGTGCCCAAGAGGTGCGTTTGTCATCAACCGACAATGATATTAGAGATATCACTGCTGAGATTCTTACGAGACGTGCAAAGAAGTGACGAAAGAACCAATTTTGCAGCCACTAACTGGTGAATCTTTTTGGAAATTATCAACGCTGTCCGGAGGTGATGTGCGTGCTGATGTGACAGCAAGAGGGTTTTGGATTCGGGGACAAATGGTGTTCGCTGATGTGAGGATGTTTAACCCATTAGCCAAATACCACCGAAGTCAAACTCTCGATGCCGTTCACAGAAAGAACGAAAACGAGAAGAAAAGGCATTATAATGAGAGAATCATTAATGTGGAATTCGGTTCATTCACAGCGCTTGTGTTTTCATGTTACGGTGGAATGTCTCGCGAATGAAGCAGGTTCTTCTCTCGTGCTGCAGAATTACTGTCCAATAAGAGAAAACTACCAAAATCTTTAGTGAGCTGTTGCTTGAAGACAAAACTGAACTTTTCACTAATTAAAGCTTGTGTCACATGAATACGAGGAACACGTACTTCATATAATCCAGTTTTCTCGGAGAATACAGATATCAAACTAGCCACGCTCGATTCAAGAGCCAACAAAGAATGAACATTGTAATGTAAATACCTTGTTATCCTTCCACGTTTAACGTCTATGTTTTAAATGTATTTTGTTTATATTTCAAATAACTTGTATTGTGTTCTCCTTAAAAAAAATATTAAGTTAGGCGGCACACAAAAAAATGTTCGGTTAGTGTCGTTAAAATAATTATAAATCAAACATGTCATTATTAATTCATACTAATTTTGTTTTATTTAATTTTTCTTTAACTAAAAAATGCTTATTCGTCATCGTATAGATGAATTAAAAGTATGAATCACGAAATTCTTCGATTTATAATTTTTAAATAGAACGTTTTCGTTCGAGATTTAAAATAAAAATGGATACACTCGGTGAACACGAAGAGCGAGATTGGTTCTCAGTTTGTGTTGCCAGAGGAGAAGATATTAAGAAAGTAAGTTTTATATTACAATTTTTGCATTACCATAATTTCGTAATACACGTATTTCTTACTTTTGAGTTCGCGGTGGGGAAATATTTAGAAACATCGAAGGCTTGTTTGTATATCAAGTAAACGCTTTTTTATTCCAGTGTCAAAGTCTTCATAAACAATGGATTGAAACGTTTAAACACGAAAACTTGGAAACTTTATGGATTTCAACCGCTACAAAATTAAAATAAGACCCTCAATCGATCAATACAATGTTCACGATCCCTTCTGGCAAAGGAGTAGAGGCTTCACCAGATATGCCTTTACGAAAAATTAATGACCAAATGACCATTTGGTTTTTGATTCGTGAAGATACACCTGTTGTACGTGAAAAACAAAAAAAAATACCACGTAATGCATTTGCAACGCTAATGAGTAATGTGGACAGAATAGCTCAGCCTTTGAAACCCATTACGCAAAAACACAACAAAGATCTTCTTTACAAAGACGTAATAGAAATTACTTTTTCAGAAGGACTGAAATTCAAGTTGCGTGAAGTAAAAAATGCAGAGTTATTGGCCAAGTGTATAACAAACTGCTTGTGGGACATAGATATTAATGAGGAAAAGATAATTAAGCTAGCAAGAATGGAAAATGTTCTTCGTTTCTTCTCCTGTTCAATTCGATTTATAGTAAAGAATACCACACCTCTGTCAAGTGATAAATTAAAAAAAAGTAGCGACGAACAGTTCCATATTTTGTCTGTATGGGACAGAAATACCGTGTCACTTCCGGTGGAATTTTCAAGTAGTTGCTTAGAACTGGCAGGTTTACTCAGAAAGTATTCGGATTATCTAGTGATAGCAATAGAAAAAACGTTGAACCCACGCAAAATATTGAAGAATCTCTTTCACTTCCAATTCCGTTCGAAAAAGTGATACACATTCAACCACAGTACAAGAAACTCAACGATCTTTTATACAATCTTCCTGATTTCCAACAAATAAGCCTTGGTAGTGATATGGTTGCAACTGATATTCCCGCTGATCGTCGTAGACGCTATGAATGGTTTAAGAACATTGCAGTCAACAGCAGGTAGCTAGAAACTTTTTTGTGCTGTTTCTGTGACTAGTTATTGCACTAACAGCGATCAGTGCAAATGTTTTGTTATTTTTTCCTTTTCTTTTAGGGTTCAATTATATCAGTATAACGCTGGTGGTCGAATTGGAAATATATCTTTTGTTTGAAAAATTCCAATTGGAATTATAAATCAACGGAAGCAACATCAGATAATCTTGAAAATTTCAAAAATGATACCTCAATATGAAACAAGGGCTTTGAGCAAAGAGATAAAAGAACGCTTTCAAAATTTGGCGAAAGTAACACCTGCTATTCGTCGTTCCTTTTTATATCTTGTTACTGGCCGAATTCAAGAGTATGTTTTTTTTTTATAGATATGTGTAACAATTCAACCATTTTACCTTTTCTTTACCTTCCTTTCATTTCATTCACGGTAGGTCAAAAGGCTCAATTGATGACTTGTTCCAACAATATATGGAGCTACCGGATGATGGAAATGACAAGGCTGAAGTTATTTATGATCAGCGAAGTAATAATGGTCGACCCACTGAGTCCACCGAGGACAAGTTGGAGGAATTTGGAAAAGCTGCAGAAGAATGAAGAGCATCAATGGCAGCACATTTACCATTCGCTGTGTCAGTCCCTGATATGATTCAGAAGGTTTGTACTTCTCTATTTTTCTAAATTATCAAGTGTAATAGATCTCTTGCTTTAACTGTACTTTGTACGTTTCTCCCTTATCATAATTTCTGTACGCTGTATAGGTTAAATTGAGATTGACTGAAAAAGGACTGTCACCCATTATCCTGAGTGAAATGACAGTTCGGTATCAATTCATGCCTCCGTCAGAGGGTCGTAAGTCTTCTTCAAACTACAAGGGAAGATTTGATGTTGTTTGTCGTATCCAAAGATGTCAAATACATAAACACCACGATGATGCCCATTATGTCAGTTCATATTTTTCGTAAGTAACAAATATTTCCAATAATGTGTGATAGGTTTAGTAAAGGTTCCAGTAAAGTTTTTTATTTTATATTTCATAGGAATTTGAGGTCGTGGTGTGTTATTAACAAACCATTTTGCCACCTTGTGTTTATGGATGACAAATCAAAGGTTCCAGTGGGTGAACCAGGAACACCCGAAGCAGCAACGTCTCACAATAGAAGAGCGTTTACAAACTCCAACATAAAGCTGGAAGCATCAGATCACAATTACCACTGTGTTAACATCACTCCATCTGTTGATTTGTTCTGCAAAATTCCTGATAATGCTCATGATTCTTTCTACTCTGGGCAAATATATGTGTCACTTAAGGATTCTGTGTTTCATGGGTCAGATCCTCTCCGCCACATCATAGAGCTTTTGGTCGTACTTGAAGATGTTGGTGAAAAGAAGCCATTTCTGTCGATGTTTACAGATGGCGGAGGTGATCACAACATTACCTTTCTTTTTGTTCAGTGTTGTTTGCTGACCTTATTCATCATTGGGGACATTCTCCATGTAGGACGTTGTGCTCCTTATCAATTGATGATAAGGTGACAAAACAGCTAGCTGTGATGATATTTCTTGTCTAATGACAGCTGGTACACCAATCCTGCTGAGCGTTGCATGTCCCTTCTTAATCTTGGGCTGCAAGGGCTTGCACTAGCCAGAGATGAGGCGGGAGCTTATGAACCTGCAATCAAATCTTGCAAGTCCATGAATGCTCTCAGACTAGCGGCTGGTAAAACACAGGGATTAAAAGAGGCTTACCAAGGGTCAATAGAATTGGCAAGAAAAACCTTGGAGAATGTATTTTCATGAATTACTGGAATTCAAAACCGTAATTCCAGTATGTAACCAGTGTAAGGGAAAGGGAAAAGAGGAGATTTTTCTCCAGAAATCCAAACGCGCTGACTCAGCAAAAAAACCATCGACAGAAGTATCGGTGGTAGACGATGAAGAAGTCGATATGGTGGTCAAATCAAGGAAGCGAAAGCAGTCCAACATCAATTTCAGTTCCGTTGGGGCAAGTAAGAAAAGGCAGCCAACAGAAAAACAGCCAACAGAAAAACAGCCAACAGAAAAACAGTCAACAGAAAAACAGCCAGCAGAAAAACAGCCAACAGAAATCAGACGATGCCTCTGTCTTAGATTGCAAAGAATCTGGAAAATGTGTTGTTTGCGAAGACGAAGACGATCCGACGAGAAGCCGCACCATCGTTTGGGTTGATTGCGATTCATGTAAGAAGTGGGCACATAAATCCTGTGCCGCGGATGCTGGGTGGTTCAATGTTAGAAAAAAGAGTTGGCTTTGTCTTGAACATAAAACCACCTAGACATTGTCATGAGAAACTTTCATTTTGTTTTGTTTGTTTTTTCACAGTTTTTACACTTCACGTTTATTTATTCTTATTCTATCATATGAAAAACAGTATAGTGCGTGGGGACAACGACAATATCTAACCCATTATAGTATGTACGGCACGGCACACAAGGCCAGAGACCACTGAAGCTGGATTTCCATCAGTGCGAATTCTCTTATCGCTCTGGCTTTTTTGACCCATTGATCTTTTTTTGCACTAGTGGAAATTGCAGAGCGACACTTTTTTTGCTCTTATCGCCCAATTTCAGTGCGATAGTCAGAGCGACAATTATCAAAAAGTTTTGATATTTATCGCTCTGAGTTTTCGCCCAAAAGTGCAACTTCAAAGAAATACCGAATGTCCATTTAAAAAAATTGAATAGATTCTATTGAAATTTACCTTCAGCACATGCTTACACGTGTTGAGTACAAGAAATAGTGTTGTAAAAAAAGTTTTTATAAAATGGGAAAAACAAATAGGTGCGACTTAAGGGAAGATGAATATTTAGCAGAGGCTGTTCGAAATTTTTCATGTCTGTACTACAAAAGTTGCAAAGAGTATCGAGAAAAAGATCGAGTGGCAAATGCTTGGAAGAATGTTGAGGAGGAGTTAGGATGTGAAGAGGGTAAAGTTTATCCTTGTTTGTCAGTTCAATGCGCTACATTTTTGCGCTGTTAAAACTTGAGCGTATTCAGCTTGAAGATTATTTAAATAACGAGAATGACCCTGCTACAAAACCACCAAGTTTGGCCAAGATGACAACCATTGATCCACCATCTGTTACTTCAACAAAGAGGAGCGGGCGTAAGAGTACGAAAGAAGAAACAGAAACGTTTGCTTTGAAGAGCATCGGCGAGGCTTTTGCATTGAAAGCAACTCAACGTGGTAGTGCTAAAAAGGACGCAGATGGCCTGTTTGGGGAAATGGTTGCTGACTATCAAACTATCAAAAGGAAGCAAACTTGGAACTAAAATTTACTAGATACCTAAAGTAAAATTCTCTATCGTGCAATTTCATTTCTTGAAGCAGTTGATTATACACTCCTTTCAATTCTCTTTCTCTATAAATTTGACGAACCCAAGAAAATGGCGATTTTCTTCGTCTCTTTTTCCTTATACTTCTAATGACTATTAAGGCAGCTACAGCTTCTTCTTCTTCTGAACTGTCTGCCATCTTGAAATGTGTGTGTTCACATAAGAAAATTTCGCACAAAAAATAATTTGTATTGGCATGCTATCGCACTGAAACTCATTTGCAGCGTAGAACTCCTGTCGCACTAAAATTTTGTGTAATTTTAGAGCGATAGAAAGATTCGCACTGGTGGAAATCCGCCTTGAGTATTAGAGTAACCTATTATTTGTTACCAGGCTACTCAGTTAGAATGCGCGACTAAAGGATGTTAAAAATGGTAGCAATATGACCGGAGAAACGATGTTCACTCTTGTACAGTTTAGTGATTATTGTTTATAGTTCTTAAAGAAAAAGAGTATTTTTCAAAAAAATTGCAATATCTTTATTGACCGAGTCACATTTTCAACCCGAGCGGACAACCCAACATTTTTTTGTGTACCGCCTTAGCGTGGTCTAAAGGTTAATAAAAAAATAAAAAATAAATGTGATATAGAGATAATCGTGTAGCAAATGCGAAGAATTTAGAATGCGCATTCAGGCTGGTTTTCACTCAAAGGTGCTTGAACGTCAATCCATAATGATAGATAGATAGATGTGCATATTTTACATGGCTAGCGTCACAAATATGGAGGGATATACCCTGTCTATTATTTCCAGGAGGGGCCATGGCTTTGATGGGGAGTCCTGGAGTATTTAATGCTCTCTTTGAGCTACGCAAACTCAATTAGTGTCAGCGCTCTGCCAGACAACTCCCTGGTGTATATACAGTATATACATTTAAATAAAATATAAACAGGAACATCAATTTACACATTTATTTATTTGCAGTGGCCACAATAAGGACACTTACCCTCCCTATAAAAACTTTTGCGGCCATTCTCTCTACCCTTATCTAAAGCTTCCCTGATCTCGAACCCCATACAACTGTCTTACTTCCTTATTCACTAAGTTGTGCAAGCTCTCACCCTCCTCTTCACTGAAAAGACCTAAAGTGCGATGCATTTTTGCAAATTGTGGCACATCAAAAACTAACGCAGGTAGTTTGCGTGTAATTGTCTCCTCAGCAAAGTGTTTTTTAAAAGCCTCGCCAAATGAATTAAAAAATCTCTCTAAGGCTTCTATTTCTGGAAAATCATTTACAAAAAAGAATTGATTGAATCTCGCTAAATAAACCAAGCATACAAAGAAATTGTTCGTGAAGATCTGCATTCTCAGAACAATTTTGAAATGATTGCCAACAAATACATGTTGGTGTCATTAACGCACTTGAGAAGTTGCTTCTCCTGATGTCCCATGGTAAATTTTCCTAGCGGTTGCAATTTACCCCGGTTGACCATTGATTGGTCAACCCACCGTTAAAGTGGAGTTTGCTCACTCCTTTCTCTTTCTTGAGACCATGTAAGAAGCATAGCAAGGGGGCTTGACGTTTTGTCTTGTCTTTGGGGTTGACCATCCCACTTGTTACCCCAGTCCAGTAGGGAGACCAAGTTCGCTCACTTGGCCTTCAGGATTGACGATCCTGCTGACCCGAGTTCCCTTTAAAATAGCCAAATGGGGTTATAATTTTTGTTTTTTCTATTTGTGCTAATTTTTCAACCTTAGTAGCATAAAACCTCAATTACGACAAGCTGGTCCTGTTGTTAGGCTGGTCCATTGCAGCAATGATCTGTGTTGGGCCCATTAACACGTGTAAAGCCACTGCCAGAGTCACAAGTTCTGGCGCACAGATCGTTGCCTGCTTTTTCTTATCTACGAATTCGTAATGAATTCCTTTGAAATTTATCCGTTAAAGGATATTCACTTTAATAAGTTTTATTTATTTTATGCACTGAATCGCTTGTTTTTATTGTCTCTAAACTGTAGCTGTTTTTATCATTGTTTTGTTTAATGTTTTCTGTTGTTCTTCTTTGTTCCTGTGTACTGTGTTACTTTAATGTTAGTCAAAGTGGTCATCGTATAATTTGCCAAATCCTTGCAACGAGGAAGATTTTGGATTATTTCGGAATCTTTAGAGGGTATAACCTCTACATAGCCATAACCACCTGTCTTTAGACAAGTATTATCATTACAGCTTGCTGTTTTGTCACCTCATTATCATATTCTTTACAATTAGTCTCAAGGACCTTACACCTAAGTTCCAATTCTAAATTAGAATCGTCAAGAGTAACACGGCATTCCCTTAGATCATCAATTATTTATTCCAAATGTGAATGAAGATCTAATCAACCTATTACTAAACATTTTATGCAGGCAAATCTTGCAAGAGTTGTCTCTTCAGATTCCCCAAATAATTCACAAACTTAAAGGGATCCCGAGGTGCCGACACAAGTTTATTTTATTTGAAAATATGGACCATTTAATTCATAAATTCGTTGTTTATTTTACTTGAATTTGTAAGATTACCTAATACTGTTCTTCAAAAGTTTGTCCTTCGCTCGCTTCCTTCGCTTCGGCTGTGTCCGCCATTGCTCCTTCTCCAACTGTTTTCGAAATAGATAAGAACTTAGTGACATAGCTCAAAACACCGTACGGCTTTGTTGCGTTCTACTATGACGTCACATATACGTAGCTTGAAATTACTGTATCCAGACAGTAAACAACTTGTACGGTTTCACTGCGTTTTAAGCTTAATATAAAAATATGTCCTCATTGAGAGCATGTTATAGCTCATTTAGAAACTTTCGTGCAACCACGACACTTATTCTGCAAAATATGCTCACTTTTATAACTTTCCCGCTCATTTCTAAATGGTGTGTATGCTAAAAAAGTTGAAAACATGCCCCACTGTTGTGCTCATAAATGCAACAACCAGTCAGATAATAATGAAAAACACAGATCAAGAAAACGAGTCATGGCACCGAAAGAAAGAGAAAGTAGGGATGACATTATTGAAAAGAAGAAAAAAATGGCTCGGTTTAAAAAATAGATGTTGTTGTTTTGAACTGAAAGGACGCCTTAAAAAATGTGGAGGCTTGGGTTCCAGGTTGTAAAAATTTATATTCATATTTAACCACTGCTCAGTGGCTGCCTTATATTATTGCTAGAGTTCGCTCTTCATTCTTCATCATTTGCCATGTATTCCCATGCCTCGATTACTTCAGATAGCACCCTCGTCGTCTCCATCAAAATTTACGTAGATCCCATTCGCTTCAGGAAACGTTTCTCTTATCTTTGATACAACACAGGCGGGGATGATTCTTCGAACGTATCTTCCAAGTTTCGTATAGACGAACCAGGAAAATTGGCGATATGCAGCGTATCGATATGTGCTATAAAAGAAACCGGGAATGAAGTTGTGAATTTTGTTACCTGTATATAACTTTGAGTATATTATAGTATGTTGACTTTGAGTATATTATAGTATGTTGAGTATAATTTTTGTTCGACATATATCATGAGTACAATTTTACACGTTACATTTTGTTGAGTATACTTTAGCATATGTTTTTAAAATAATAAAAAAGTCGTTTACCGATTCGGAACGTTATCTTTATTAGGTATCCATGCTCCTTCCCTGTCATGAAGACTGACCATTGCAGTCCATAACACATGCGGGCTTAGACAGACAGCATTGAACCCTTCGTGTTGAGTGACACATGTCGAATCTGAACAAAATAGAAGAAAGTTTGACTAAAAAAAAAAAAAACATACATAGTGTGCGCATTATATATTTTCACATCAAAAACAAGAAAATATGCCCACTAAAGCTGAAACTTACCACCAGAAATATATCTCAACTTTATTTCGTCGATTTCAATGCAGCACAAACATTCACGATGCACTGGCATAGTACGACAAAATAAACATTTACACCATTCGGATGGTTCAACATGTAGTCGATTATTTTGAGGCTCTTGCTCTCCAACCTCTTCAGGACAGTCAGGAATATCTTCCCAACTGCCATTGCTATCATCGTCGTGATTATTTCTAACTTTCTTTTGTGGTTCGAATTGGTAAGGATTTGCAGACATATTATTAAACTTTTGTGTAAGTATATTTGTATTTCGCGCGGGATTTTGTTACTTAACCAGCGCGTCACAAAAGTGTTGTGAGTAAAAAAGACTGGACGCTACTCTTCAACTTTCTGAAAATAAATTCGCAACAAGATGGTGGCGGAGGTTCACATTTTCACGAAGTAAACATGGACATATCTCATATACCATATCGATTTGGTAAGAACGACTATCTTTTTGTAATTTCTTCATATGTTCTGAGGTAAATTAGCTCAACTTGTGTCAGCACCTCGGGATCCCTTTAATGTGACCATTTTTTGCATGTGTCACATAATACCCAATTAACATCAGTATCAAACTTGTTTAAATTTATCCGTTTAAGGATATTCATCATCATCATCATCATTCTCGGCTTAACGTCCGTTTTCCATGCTAGCATGGGTTGGACGGGGTATATTAATGACCCTCTTCCAATCTGATCTAGACTGTGTTAGATCTAAACTCAACTTCCTCTGTATCAAGTCTGTCCTTATAACCTCCTGCCAAGTCTTTCTCGGTCTGCCTCTGGGCTTTGCCCCAGGAACTATCAAGTCTCTACACTTTCTTACCCAATTATCCTCCTCCATTCTTTCCAAGTGCCCCAGCCAATTCAATCTTCTTATCTGGATAACATCTTTAATTCTACGGAGACTTAGCCTGCTTCTTAGCTCATCTGAACTCTTTCTGTCTCTCAGACTGGCGTTACACATCCACCTAACCATTCTCATATCATTCCTTTCTAAACGGTCAAGATCTTCCTGCTTCACTGCCCATGTCTCACTACCGTACAACATAACACTTCTTACACAGGCCTCATACAACCTACCTTTTACCTCAATTGACAGGACTCTGCTAGTCAACAAAGGAAGTAACTCTCTGAACTTTTTCCAAGCAGAACCTATCCTGCAAGTAACACTTCTTCCAACACCCCCTTCACTGCCCAACATATCACCTAAGTAACAGAAGTTCTCAACTATCTCTAACGAGCCACTGTTGTACATCATTAAAGCTGGAAATACTTCATTCTCTATAATCTCACCTTTGCAACGCTTGCATACAAACTGAATGTCAGCTCTTAACCTTCCACTAATACTACTGCACTTCTTATGTACCCAATGCTTGCAAGTCTGACAAAAAATTGAGTTACTACCAACCCCTTTCCTGCAAACTCCACAAGGCCACTTTCCAACTACAAGGTCACACTTGGCTGCAATGCTACTAATCATGACTTAGACTTTGCTGTGTTTACCTTTAGCCCTTTCTCTTCTAGTCCTTTCTTCCACTTCTCAAACTTTTCAACTAATTCTTCCATCGACTCTGCTATGAGAACCAAATCATCTGCATACAATAACTCCCATGGACAACCTGTTCTGAACTCCATCGACAGCGCTTCTAAGACTAGAACAAACAACAAAGGACTAAGTACAGAACCCTGATGTACACCAACATTTACACTAAATTCATCACTAAGTGAATCGTTAATCCTGACACGACTTCTAGCATTGCTGTACATAGACTGTACCATCGTAACTAGCCACTCATCCACACCTAATTTTCTCATAGCCCACCAAATAACTTTACGTGGCACTCTATCAAAAGCTTTCCCTAAATCTACAAAGGCAAAATAGAGATTCTTTCTCTTTCCTAAATACTTTTCCTGAAGCTGTCTGAGTAAAAATATTGCATCTGTAGTGCCACGCCCTGGAACAAAACCAAATTGCATCTTATCTATATCAATCCTTTCTCTAAGTAACTTATCAATCACTCTTTCAATAACTTTCATTACTTGATCAACCAACTTCAAACCTCTATAGTTACCCCTTTCTAATGCATCACCCTTGCCCTTGAAACAATTCACTATTACACTCGACTGCCACTCACTCGGAATAGCACCATCCTTTATAATCTGGTTAGCAAGACTTGTAATAAGCTCAACTCCAATATATCCAGATGCTTTTACCATCTCTGCAACAATACCTGATACTCCTGCAGCCTTGCCAATCTTTAATTTCCTAATAGCCTCCACTACCCATTCTGTCTTGATCTGCATAGCTGGCCCTTCTACAACATCATCATCAGACAAATTATCCTCATCCCAATCAAACTCAGTGTTAAGCAACCTCTGATAATAATTCTTCCAAGCTACCCTTTTCTCCTCCTCTGTGCTAGCCAAAACACCTTCGTCATTACGTATACACTTCTCACCTACAACATCTTGATTAGTCTTCTTCATTTGCTCACGTTATGATAAGTTTTATTTATCTCATTTGTACCTATTTAATTTATTTTGAATTGCTTTAATATTTATTGTTTTGTGTTGTGTTCTGTCCCTGTTGTATTTTTCTGCCTTTTTACGGTCAATGTTTTTAGGAAATCCTTGCAAAAAGGGTGATTTTGCTTTTTTGAAAAATCCTTAGAGGGTTGCAACCTCTAACTATAGTAGAACCAACACAAGTTTCTTTTCACAGTATACATCCTGACAGAAAAAAATAAGAAAATTTTAACTTTATGCAGGTATGTTACTTAATAAATTTGTTAAGATCTTTTTATAAAAGTGTGTTTTAAAAAATAACTTTTAGGAATATTATCCACTGTATTATATTACAAAAAAAATTATCCAGAATATTCTTAAAATGAACTTTTACAGCATAGACGAATCTGCCAATATACATTATTTTAAAACTTGCTATAAACGACCAACGTTTTGATTTTTTAACCACCAATATTTTTTAGAAGAAGTTTTAGTAGGAGTAGACAAAATTTGTATACATATTAAATATGTCAATCTAGTTTGTTTGTTTGTTTGTTTGAAACTTGTGATATTAATTGATAAAATAACTTCACTTAATTTTCTTCAAGATATGAGTGGGATTTCATGGATCAGTACAAGCCTCAGACCTGTCTTTTATGTTTAAAAATGAACTAGCAGATTCAGAAATTGTGGTAGCAGTAAAAATCTGAGATCTGAGGGAGAGGGTTAATACTGATGCATTACCATGTTTGGGTGCAAAGAACAGGCATAGTAAGTTAAACATTAAAAATTCAGGCAAAATGAAAAAAATGCTTTCTATCCTCTTTTAATGTATATACATTTACATTTTTTTCAATTTCTGCCTTAAATTTTTTAATTTAACTTGCACCCGTTCCATGCACCTTTCCCCCTCAACATCCGAGGGCTTGAACTTCTGCCGGACCTCACTCCAAATCCACTGGGTTCTTTCAGGGTCCAATTGTCTGCACCCTCTCTTGCCTGTCAAATTGGACACCTCCAAGACATCCAGAGAAAATGAAGCAAGGATCATTTTATATATGCAGTCACTAATTTCGGTGGCATCCCATGCTGCAGTAAGTACAGCATTGTTATTGTAGTTACATCCTGGCAGTGATAATGAATTTGGCTGGCAAGTTGGCGGATCATTAGGCAGGGGTGAAAGGGGTGGTAGGATATCGATTTGTGGTGTTGAGGCAGAAGTTGTGTCAAATGATGGTACTGTTGTGTTGGTAGGGGGATGTTGCTGTTGTGGTACATCTTGAAAAAATCTGGGAATAATGCTAGTGTTTACAAAGTCGATAAGTTGGTCCAGTTTGAAATTGATGTGGGTTAAATTGGTTTCCAGGATAATTATAGTGTAACAGTTGTTTAAAAAGATGCCAATACGGTAGTTACGCCACAAAAGGAAAGCTGAAACATGTTAGAGTACACAAGTTCCTTGAGAGCCTAATTAAAGGGACCCGTGTACTATAAGAAAATAAAGAATAAAGTAAAATTACAAAATACCACCAAGACACTAATATGCTAAAGCCGTAGTTTAACCATTGTCACCAATCTTGCATTCCGTTATGATCAGGCATTTCAAAATGAGAGTGAAAGGAAACTTGTATGACAGATTTTCCAGAACTGTAACTGGCAACATTTGTAGTGGTTAAACGAAGACGAAACTTTGTGGTTGTACTGCCAACATATTGGAAGCCACACTTTATACATTGCACTAGGTACACAACATTACTAGAATTACAGTTCATATTTTCACCTTGGATTTTGTAAACAGCTCAAAAGGATTTGTCTGATTTTAGATTTCTCCACATATTTACAACACCACAAAGCTTTTGGCCACACCTTTTGCTCCCTCCTTCCTTACTTCTAATGGTAGGTAGCTTGGCACGTACCAACATGTCTTTAAGACTTTCACCCCTTTTAAATCCTACAATGAAAGGTGTGGAAAATACGTCGATTAGGTGTCAGAAGAAGATGAATAGCATACAAACATTCCTAACTTTTAATTAGGCAGGGTGGTGAGTTAGATGAATTACCAGTTTTCTAGAGGCATCTAACCTGCATTCCCTGTCCAACAGTTCATTTCTCTTAATTGTTTTTTGACCTAAGTACCTGTTGCGTAACCAAGCTATCACTGTAACCTCTACGTTGGAGTCAGGACTCCAGTTCATTAACCTTTTGTCAAATAAAGAGTTTTTTGACAAATCATTTTTAAGACGAAGTGCCTGGCTGTATAGAATGGGTTTTTTGAATGAAAAACGTAACAAGAGAAAGTGTGCAAGTATTGGTGCGTGTCATTCGGTTTGATGCACAAATCCGTGTTAAGTTGGTTATCCTGCTTCGTCCCCTAACGTCAAGAAAGTTAATGCTTTTATCGGAATAATCAGCTGTTAACTTAATTGGGGGATGGCAGCTATTAAGTTGCTTAAGAAGTTCTTTGAGAGATTCCTCCCTGTGTTACCAGGTCATTAAAATGTCATCAATAACCCTGCTGTCCTTAGTCAAAATATCGACAGGCTGGTCCTGTCATGACAACCTCCTCTGTAAGGCTGAGTGTTTGGGCCCTGTAACACATGTGGAGAGCTACAACCAGAGTCACAAGTTCTGGCGCACAGGAGGGTTTTATTTAATTCTTTTTTATATTTATATATTTTTGACATTACATTTTTTCTATTTGTGTTCGATCTGTAACCAGTCCGTTTATGTTGTTAGCTCTGTCTTGTGTCGTATTGTTTGTGACAGAAGGATTGTATTTTCTTAAAGAATAGTTATAGGTCCAAGTTGGACAGTACTCATGCTTGTAAGAAGCAAGAAAGTGTATTCAGCACCTTCTGGGAGCCTAACCACAGTTTTGACAACCACCGTCTCTGTAGACAAGATACTTCAGTGCAGCTTGCTGTATTGTAAACCTTTTTTAACTCTACCACACTAAAGGCTTTAAGTCTTGCGACCGCAAAATATCCCCTATAATCGAAATTGCATAGGGAGTTGTCATTTTTGTCCCTTATGCCGTCCCTGTTTCTGCTTAAAAAACGCTTATCGTAACATTGTTTTTGAGGACACATTATGCCCATTCAGTAATAAGGGCCGTGAAAATACATTGATATTCACGGGAACTTAGAGCTTTCTTAACTCCCAACCCATCTTCATGTGGAATATTGGGATAAAGGCCGACTACGTCAACAGTACAACGTAAAGCATCCTCAGGTAGTGAAAGTTTCTTAAGAAAGTCTTTGTGTCTTTTACGTAGGATGTAATTTCTATGGCTAATGGCTGTAAATGATAATCTAGATAATATATTTTCTGTAAAGAATCTGCAGTTGGATATAACAAGACGGCCAGAAACGTTATTAAGATGCTTGTGTATTTTGGGAAGAAGATAAGAACGTCCTTGTCTGGGATTCTTAACCAGAAAATGATCTAAAGTATCTTTACTAATGCCACATCACTGTCCTAATAGGAGGGCTGATAACATCGCCTTTAACTTCCTCTTACTCCTCCTCATTACGAAGTTATAAATTTTCAGTCAATACTACAATCATGTTCATAATAGTTTTGGAAAAACCACTCTCCCCCTCCCCCCCAATCTTCAGTGTTGGTTGGAGGTCTTTTCCAGAGTCACTGGCAGTATTTTGAGGCACAAATCAACACAAAATCAACACTGACTGTAGGGGGAGAGGGGGAAAATTCCGAAAAAAGGCTCAAAAGCAGTTTTTCCAATAATTTATGAACATGATTGTCTGTAAATGACATAAAAAACTTGAAAAGGGGTTCCCCCTGTTTAGAGCCAAATTTTTTTGAGAGAAAACAAGGCTATTAGGTGTGAATTTAGGCCCTAAAGGTAGTAAGAAACGAATTTAGCTAGCTCCGCCATCCGCCATCTTGAATTTCCATGTGCTCAAATTCGTGATCATTTTACCTGGCATCAAAACAAGAAAACGGCGCCAAATTGAAAGCGAAAGTGACTTAGTAAATAGCAAACTGTCAAAAGGCATTATAATTTCTCTAAAGGTAGGTAAAATACGAATTACAAGTAAAATAACACCTTATTTGCATATTTCTAGAATATTTACGTATACTTCGTATCGGCATAAAAAACATAACATAACCAAAAGAGGTAAAAACAAGTATAAATAAAACTTTGCACTACACAAGATCTGTCCAAACTTTAGGGGACATCTCTACCGTTACCTATACGTAAACAATAAGACTTATATATTTACACTGAAAGCGACACGTAAACAAAAAGGTGTGTGCTTTGACGTTTAAAAATATATACACTGTAACCGAAACATAAACAAAAAGCCTTTAAAAGAATGTAAACAAATAAAACGTGTAAACGTTATGTAATCTCTGTACTTGTTTCAGTTCAAGAATGGCATCTGCTGATCTAAGCCCCTGCCCTGACCAGAGCACCCAAAACATTCGAAGGCGGCAATACCTGGTGACCTACAGTCGAGCGGACTTAAAGGCATTTCCGACTCGCGAGATCTTTGGCACCGCATTGGTGAACTGTTTCAACGGTTCAGGAAAGGTGACAGTGGACTACTGGGCATGTTGTCGGGAAGAGCACGAGTCCACTTCCGGCTACCACTACCACGCATGTGTTAAGTTGTCTGGCCCGAAACGATGGGGTCCTGTGAAGAACGCGTTGACAAAACAACACGGAATCATTGTAAACTTTTCAGAGTCGCACGACTGCTATCACTCTGCGTATAAGTATGTCACGAAAACTGACAAGGACGTTTATATAAGTGACAATCACCCGGAATTAGAAAATATTGGTTCCCCCAAAACAAAAACTTGCATGCGCGCATACCGCGAGAAGTACACAGAGAAACGCAAGCTTGAAAAAGTGAACAAGAAGGACACAACTTCAAAAAAACCATGTCGACTTTCAAATATTGAGGTTTCCGAATACATAATCAGGTATAACGTTAAGACTGAAACAGATTTGTTCGCGCGGGCAAATGCCCGTAAGGACGCAGGGAAAAAGGACCTTGCCAGTTTTCTATTGTGTAAGTCGCCCAAATCTTTACAAGATTTGTTGACCACAACGTGGAAGATGCACAGTGCTTCTGCACGCAACTAATCAGAGAGCATGCCGAGAAGGATTGCATTCCTGAGTGTGATGACCAGTGGTTACGATGTGCGACCGAGGTGCTTCGAAACAACAACTTGCACCCGTTTGTGTTTGCCGATGCATTGCGAGATCTGTTGGTAAAGGGGAGAGGAAAGTTTCGCAACATCCTCATTGTTGGACCAGCAAATTGTACCAAAACCTTTCTTCTCTCACCCCTGCAAAAAATTTTTGAGACCTTTTGCAATCCGGCAAACGACAAATATGCGTGGCTAGGCGCCGAAAGTGCTGAAGTGATATTCTTAAATGACTTTCGATGGTCCCCAGAAATGATTTCCTGGAAGGAGCTGTTGTTGCTGTTAGAAGGCCAGACTGTACACCTTCCCTCCCCAAAGAACCATTACAACAGGGACATAGCCATTACTGCAGACACGCCAATCTTTGCAACTGGAAAGTCAGAGATTACATACGTAGGCAAATACAACACGACGGACATAACCGAGAACGAAATGATGGCTGTACGCTGGAAAGTATTCAAGTTTAAGCGACAGATAACACAACAGGAACAAATAGAGCTCCAGCCTTGCAACAAGTGTTTCTCTCAATTGGTACTAATGGGAGAGATGTAGTCTATTGGCAAAAACAAACTGTGTGTGCTTTGATGACACGTTCCACACACGTTCCGCACACGTTCCAAGGTGTTCCAACAACGGTGTCACCTAAACGGAACACGTTCCACACGTACCGCCAACTTCAATGAAATAAAAGTAAAGTTTAATTTTTATAAAAATATGACGGAACGTGTGGAACGTGTGCTAATTCAGTCTTCCCTTGTAGACTTGGCTATGGAACTTGAGTGGAACGTGTGTGGAACGTGTGTGGAACGTGTGTGGAACGTGTGCGGAACGTGTGGTAAAACAAGCGTTCTCTTTTGTTGTATTTATGTTCAGAGCAGATGTTATGTTTCCGTGTCGAGCAAGGCGAAGGGACTAAAGCAGAAAATCGTATAAAACAGAAAGAGTTCTACAAAAAACAACACAAACACAGGCGTAAACACAAAAGTAAACTAACACATTAAAAACACAAAAAAAAACAATGAAACACAGCCACTTTCGGTCTGAAGTTGTATGATTGACCAACTATGAAGGCAATTGAAATTTCCTGTGCTTATAGGCTGTGTTTCAAGGGTGCCTAAGGTGAAGTAAATAACTAAACAAAACAACCAGAGAAGAATAACAACAAAAATATAAAAACAAAATTAATACTTCAGCCTTTGTCCCTTCGCCTTCACTATCAGTGACATTCGCTTATCCATGGACTCAATGATCTTATCGATTTCTTTGGCCGGATACTCATCCATGGTCCGTTTGACACGGCGGGAGAACTGCTTAAAAGTTTCTTTTGTTATATTATTCTTCACCGCGTCCCCTGCCAGTTTCTTGCCGATAAGGTGGAAAAAGTTTTCAATTGGGTTGATGTCCGGGCTCCGTGGTGGTATGGAGAACATGGTGGCTCCTATCTCCTCCAGGGCTTGTCTTGCTGGTGCTGAATTTTGACGAGGATCTCCATCCTGCAAAAACAGTTTTTCCTCTTTGTTGCCACAGATTTCAAAGGCTGTTGGGAAATGCTGTTTAACGAAGGCAGCAAAGTAGGCACCAGTGAGACGGTCTTCATATTGCTCACACATCACAACACCACGCTTGTGAGCAATGGCAACGAAAAAGTTTGCCATTTTCCCACCGGTGCCTGCCTTCTTTCCCTTTGATGTGCACTGGAAATGGAGACCCTCGCCACGCTTTCTCCACATCATTGCTCCTGTCGATCTTGCCTGGTCATTTGGGTTTGACTTATGCACGAACGACGTCCCGTCAAAATAAAAACTTATGCCAGTCGTCCATAAGCATGGGTGGTACTCTTTCTTGATCCGTCTGGCAAACGCCGCTCGTGTTGCCATGTCTTTCCGGGACATCAACCCTTTCCTTCGCGCCTGCAGGTACTTGTAGCCATGGCGACTTAGGGCACGCCGCACAGTCAAATCGGATACTGATGGGTCTACAGAAGCCTCTACTTTCAGGCGGCGCACACTGAAATCGCCTTCGTCTTTCCGAAGCTTCTTTATGCCGCGTACCAGCAGGCGTTTGTCTCTTGTTGTCAGGAGACGCGGTCTGCCTCTGTTTGTTTTCCTGCCATCAGGTTGCAAGTTGGTCACGTCCATTTTTGCATGTCTATACACATTTGACTTTGAGAACTGTGGATATTGTTTGCATATGTCGGTTATCCTCATTCCGACTTCCATATGCAAACAACGGATCCGCACCGACACATCCATAGGAATTTTTTTGTTTTCCCGCTTAGCAGGCCTTTGTTGTCTTCTTTGTTCCATTTTTTTATATAACGAAATGTCTATGTTATATATAAAGAACAATTATAGTCATGTATACATAATATATAAGCACATGATGTGTAGACAGACACACAACAAAAAATAATATGCAGATCCATCGCACAAACAGTCTTTTCATTTGAACAAACAGACAATAGACAATAGGAGGCCTGGAACCTAGTTTATGAAACAAGAAAACCAGCTCTGCATGCACATTATTATAATGAATGACACAGTAGTACTTGTTCTTAATTTAGCCAACACAAACGCACACAAAACCTTTTATAAAAAAAGCCACTTAAAAAAACTAAGTCTCAAATTTTAGAGACAATCATGTTCATAATAGTTTTGGAAAAACCACTCTCCCCCTCCCCCCCAATCTTCAGTGTTGGTTGGAGGTCTTTTCCAGAGTCACTGGCAGTATTTTGGGGCACAAATCAACACAAAATCAACACTGACTGTAGGGGGAGAGGGGGAAAATTCCGAAAAAAGGCTCAAAAGCAGTTTTTCCAATAATTTATGAACATGATTGTAGATAGTTTTCATTGATATATAATAAATTGTGTAAGCAAATACATACGTAAATACATTATTCTTTTCAAGCGTATGGCCCGCAATCCTTTTCTTGATATAGCTGTTTAAACAGTCAAAGAGGGGAGAAGTATGAGAGGCACAGGTGACAACTAGGGCATGAGAGTTTTGAAAATTCATATGAGATTAGACAACCAGAATTTAGGTTTATTTTTTTTATTTCAGGAAGATTACAGTTAGAACAACATACGCTGTACAATATAATTAAAGCTAAAAAATTCCATAAGGAATATGCGCAAACAGCCACTATGCGCAAAGTAACTTTTCATTCTTTTATCAGCAGTGAATTTGTTACTTGCTACATAGGTTTTGTTGTAATATAAGACAGCATGTACATGTTAACCATACCAGCACGGCCTATTTCTTGTAAATAAGCTTCAATGTTACATGATGGTGTAATGGGAGTGATTTTTTCTATGCTAAATGCATCAACACCCATTCCGAATGCAGTAAATTACTCTTATGTTTGAGTCATGCTATTTCTCTGCTAATGTATCATCCCTTAAATGAGCAGGTTTTTAATCAGAATGGTACATAATTTGGATGCTTTGCCACAATATTTGAGACTTAAATAAAAACGGTCATTGAGTACAGAGGAATTCTGTTGTCTGTCTATTTCCAAAGCTATAGGACATAGCCTGAAAGCCCATAACTTGGTTTACGAATCTTTACCTTTATTCATTCTATTTGTTAAAACTTTTACTATGGCACATTTAATCATACCTAAATCTAGTTCTAATTTTTCAATTATTGTGGTTGTGGTTGTAGCTGTCAAAGCAAGAATGACACTGTTTGAATAGTTCCCAGACACTAATGCCTACTTCTGCCATGTTTGCAATGCTCATCAAACCGCTCTAGTTAAAAAGGAGGTGGTGTTGTGCGGTTTTCATCTCATGTTACTAACTAAAACGTTTCACCAGTAGCAACAGACTTGTGTCTAAAATTAACTCCCGTATTACTGCTTACCCTTGTACCATTTCCATACCTTTTACCGCAGATGGAGAAGTGAATGTTGTAAACATTTTCAATTAAAAGCTATTACCAACCATTGCGGCAAATTAAATAATGACCACTACACAACCATAGCCTTTGACTAAAATGTTCACAGGTGGATACATTGCAACTATAAAGTGGTAATTTTCTGTGATGACCCCATTATTAACAGCCACGAGTCATACGTTTTCTTTTTAGAAGAGCTGAGGTAAGAATATTTGACAAGAATGAGTCAGCAAGGGGGGCTAGACTGGACTCAGTCTTTTCTTTGGAGAGTAACGACTTCACTTATTACCCCAGTTAAAAATTAAGTTAGCAAGGGGGTTTGATCATACTTAGTCTTGTCTTTGGAGAGTCACGACTGCACTTATTACCCCAGTCTAATTAAAAAAGAATTAAAAAGACAAAACAAAACAAAAATATATTAGCAGGGGGGTGATTACACCTGATCTTGTCTTTTGAGAGTGACGACTCCACTTATTACCCGATTCAAACAAAACAAAGAATAGCAAAGTTGGACAGAAAGCGGTTGAAGTTTACTTTAGGAAGATTGGGATGTCTAGTTTCTGCTGATGACTATCCGCGGACCTTTTCAAGGTGACCCAGCTAGACATCTATGGTACTTAGGTTCTGAAATATGGGTCGAAGCTTACCTGCCATTGATTAAAGTTTTGTTTATCTTTTCACACGTGTTGTGTCGTTTTTTTTGTGTTTTTAATAATTTCTTTGGAAAAAGGGAGAATTATGCTTCTGAAGGCATTTTCTTTAGAGCAATGAAACCTGTAGTTTGTTTCCAAAGACCTAACAGGCTGAGTTCATCATTGCGGTGGCTAGCCACCTCTTTGTAAATTATCTTCTTATTTCTAATATTGTTGTTGAGTAAGCACAATCTAAGCATGTCCATAGACAGATTGCCAACTTTTCTATACTCACAATACACCAATTCGACATAGCGTGAGACTGCGTTAATAAAGAGACTAGGACGAGTTTAGGGTAAACAAAACTAACTGAAGTTAGTTGCACAAGAAGGAAGAAGGAAAGAAAGTTGTAATTGAAGTTTTTTGAGAACGTAGTTAGTGTTGTTAGATAACTATGGAGTTTGAAATGATAAAGAAGATGAAGGTAGACGAGTTAAAGAGGTATTTGAGGTTGAGAGGTCTGAAAGTTAGCGGGAGAAAATGCGAGTTGGTGGAACATATAGAAAAAGGTCAAATCGATGAATAACGATTTACTTTAACATCTTTTACACTTAAATGATCAAACATCATCAAAAAATGCTAGAAATTAAAAAAAATTAAAATTTTGAAAATTTCCTAATGCTGAGTCAGCAAAAAATTGGCAAAAACCTAGCTCAGCTTCACACAAAAAATCTTTACTCTACAAAAACGCACAGACTTGACATTTTAACCAGAGATTCAGCTTATAAAGACCCAGTGATTCACCCAATTTCAAGTTGATTGGGCTGCTAGATCAAAAGTTATGACCAAATGAACAACAAAGAAATTTTTACAAGCCAAAAAAGTAGGAATTGACCAAATTTAGCATAATTTGTAACAGTTAATCATTATTATTTCAAGAACTACTTTAATTTACACTTGGAAAATGGGTCATTCACTAGGTTTACACATATTAGACAGCTGCTAAAAATTTGAAGGCAAACAGATGAGAACATCTTGAGATATTTTGTTTATGGCGGTCAAAAATATCATTTTGAGAAAATCAACAAAATATGAAAAATATAAAAAAAAATCAATCTAAAATCCACCAGGAACATAAGATTCTTCCTTTTCAGTCTCTTTTTCTTTGTCAGAAAATCCCTTTTTTATTGTTCTGAGTGATTTTCTTGCACTTTGTCCCTGTTCTGAACATTTTCTAACTGAATCTGCTATCCTTTTTGTATTCCGTTTATATGTACCGATCCGGGTAAAACGACCGCTTGATACACCAAGACGTTTCAAAACACTTTCAACTCCTTCAGAACCATCATTATACTCCACAATAGCTGCATTTATCCCCAATTCTAGCACACTCTTTCCAACAAAAAAAAAAAATGGGTATTTTTGACCAAATAATTTGATTGAGGGCCTCGTTTGCATTCTGTGTTTGCCCGTGTAAACATTTTTCCAACAAGCTGTCATCGCGCAAATCCATAAAAACTGGTTGAATTACGTCATGAATCCACTTCACCATGAATCAGGACCAGTAGGACAGAATCTATGTCTAAATTCGTTCGATTTGAACAAGGTGCAATGGAATAGCACTGCGCCGATAGCTTTCTTCATTGCATATATGTTTCCCAAATTGTTCCTTATGGCTAAACCATAAAAATTTTGCATGGAATTTATCACAGTGTCTGTCAACTTCCCTTTTCCTGATAATTTGATGATTTTTTTGATGATTTTTTCTTTTTTGGCTATCGACTCCTCCTGTCTGTACTCTTTTACAAGTTTACGTAAGCGGGTACCCAGGCGCTTTTGTACGTGACCAACGCATTCCAATTTCACAGGTGTGATGGATTCTTCTTTGTATGGATTTGAATCAACAACTTCTTTAAATGAAGAAGTGTCCCTATCTCCAAGATACTCTTCATATATTAGGTTGTTTTTGGTTATTGAGCCTGAAAACATTTTAACTGCGCCAACCCCTTCCATGGCTCCCGAACTTTTGGTGTGGTTGATTGAACAAACATGCGTTGCTTTCCATGTTTTGTAAGCATCAGTGTTTTTCTTTTTCATACACTCCACATCAATACACTTGCCATTGCTAACTGTCGTAACCAAGCCATTTAGCGAGGCATGTCCTCTTCGTTGCCAAGAACCATCAAGTGACACCCGACACAACCCAGCACCACTTACACTACTCTTCTTGGATTCACTGTAAACTGAAGCAGCTGCTTTGGTCATGCTTTCATCAGCTTCAACTTTATATGACTTCATAAGCTTGGTTTTGATATTGGTAAAACATGGTAGACTAAGTCCCTTTAAATTGGCAACTCGGGCGAAGTTTTTAAGAGGTTCAAATCCTTTGCCGATTTCGCGAAATGCCGAGATCATCCGGACATTGATTTCGCGAAATGCCGAGATCATCCGGACATTGATTTCGAAAGAGGTTCTCCCTTTCGCAGCATCACCAGATTTACCATAATTAAATGGACAGTCCTTTGTTTCCTTAGATGTAAAATAACTTTCTGCCCAACTACAATTAGTGCAACTCATAGTAATTTTACTTGAAAATCCCATGTCCAGAGAGGATTTGTTTTCAACGATAAGTGGCCGCTTCGAGTTACATCCCCTGCAACGACCAACTGAATGAATAATAGCCTCAAGTATTTCAAAACCAATTATAATATTATAATCAAGGTGATTTACATCATCAGTTAATTTAGTTAGTTTAATCTTCCTTGCACTTGCACATTTAGAGCTAGCACTGCTCTGTTCAGAGGACCACGAGCGGGTCTTTCTTCTTGGGTTTGTGTGTTGATTTCCTCTGTGATGTTTGCTTTTTTTTCTTTGTATATTTCTGTTGTTTCCCATTTTTACTTACTAACTATAATAGCAAAAGACATCACAATTAAATCCTAAGAAACATTAATATCATAAAAATATAAACTAATAACATTTTATCCATGGGAATATGTTGACCACTTCACAACACAGTTCCTCATCCCATAATGTGAAAACGAAAGTTGTCCGGGTGGGTTTGAAGTGTGGAAAATAGACACGTGGAACAAAATTGATATTTTCCAACTTTCATGCTAAAATTAGGGCAAAAAAGACGACAATTAAGGCACGGTTACACGTTGCTAAGGGCGTTGCTAAGGGAAAAAATAATTACCTTTGTAACTTTGAACCTAAACTGAGAAAGATAGGGAAAAAATTTTGAATTTCTGTTTTTACCGTCTTTTCCGGCGTATTTTAAAGTCTCTAAATATATCAACTTTAAAATATCGATTTTTTGATATTTTTTCTATATATTCCACCAGGGAACAAATTTTGGCGGAAAGAAATTTTGGCGGATTTGGCAGCGAAAATCCGCCAAAATTAATTCCCGCCAAAATTCTTTTTTTAAGGATCCGCCAAAATCGATTTCCGCCTAAATAAACTGCAGCCAAATTTATGTCGCTATTTTTTGTTTTTAAATAGTATTTTCAATCACCAAAATCTCCTATTTGTGATCACAGTGACAAAGTCACTCCTGAGCTAGAAAAGAACAAAACACAGAAAAATCACAACTTTTCAAATTTTTTCTTTCTTTGCGTTAATCAATTTGTTCAGCATTGTCTTTTCTTTTACTTCCCCTTGGTGTAAAGAATGTTCTTATATCGTTCATTCCAGTTTCTTTCTTTCTTTGACGAACTGGGGTTTGTTTGGCGGTACTATTCTCTTCCAATTCCATTTGGCGCTCTGGATTGCATTCTAGAAATGAACCTAACACCATTTCTTCCTTTGGTTCTATGTACAGCTCTGCTACGAGCTGTTTATATCTCTCCATTACTAAGAGATTGTTTACAGTCCCCGGGATTTGGGCTTTTATTTTGCAAGGTATTTCCACGCCACCTTGAACTAACGGAGACTTTCTGTAATGAGTTGCTGTGAGCTGAGCAGAAACAGTTGCTCCTCGGTCGATGAAAAATTTGGTAACTCTCGATATTTCCTTTGGTAAATGACTTACCGCTACATCTTTCCCAACTTCACAAACTTTTATTGCGTATCGGTCGAAAATGTTACCTTTTTCAAAATGGCACTGTAATTTATTTTATGCATTGAATCGCTTGTTTTTATTGTCTCTAAACTGTAGCTGTTTTTATCATTGTCTTGTTTAATGTTTTCTGTTGTATTCGAAGGTTGTTCTTCTTTGTTCCTGTGTACTGTGTTACTTTAATGTTAGTCAAAGTGGTCATTGTATAATTTGCCAAATCCTTGCAACAAGGAAGATTTTGGATCATTTCGGAATCTTTAGAGGGTATAACCTCTACATAGCCATAACCACCTGTCTTTAGACATGTATTATCATTACAGCTTGCTGTTTTGTCACCTCATTATCTTGTTCAGGTTCAGGTGCCCAATATTTTCTGTAGTGATGGAAGCCACCAACAGCAGCAGAAAATTCAAAAACACTACTGTATGCCATATCTCCAATGAAAGTTGAAAGTATTCAATTAAAAAAAATACAGCTAAATGCAGCGACACTTTAAAACTGAAAACATAAGTATTATTCTCATCGAACGTTTTTTTCGAACTTCGAAAGATTCGAAAACACAAGTTAGCAGGCGAATGAAAAAAGAGGAAAGGTTCTGTTTATATATTTGGTTACAATAAAATGGCTTCAAGTTCACAATCAACAAGCTCAGGTAAAATGTTTGTTTAATGACCAGATCCTTCCTTACGAAGAACTGAAATCTTCATTTTTTATGAACAATTTCTTCTTTCTTAACGACAGAAAGCGTAAAAAATCTTAAAAGGTACTTTTTTAAAAACTTAACTATAGGCCATTTTAAATCAAAAAATTATTGGCGGTTACGTCCTTATTATTCTTGCAGAAAGTTCTTTCATAAAAATACTATCTGTATTGTAAAAAAAATTGTTTTCAGTTATTCAAAGGAAGACCTCCTTTGGAATCATTGATTATGAAGCTGTTACAGACGCCGTGACCAGTGCTACCAACAAATCGACGAAGAGGAATCCATATCAAAAATGGTCACCAACTGAAAGGTTTGACATCGGTAAATACGCTGCATTACATGGACATGCTGCCGCAGTGAGGAGATTTGCAAAGAAAGAAAAACCACTGAACGAGAGTAGTGTCAGGAGATTTGTGAAACTTTACCATGAAGAGCTTAAAAAAGCTTCAATACAAGAACGTAATGTGCAAGACAAACTGGCTCCAATACAACGTGGGAGAAAACTGATGCTCGGATCTCTTGATCAGAAAGTTCAAAACTACTTACGCTCGTATCGTAGCCGTGGTGGACCAATCTCAACTATCGTCGCCGTCACAATCGCAAAAGTCTTAATTGCCAGAAATCCAGAGCTTGAAGCATGTAGACTTGGACTCGTCATCTTGGGCAAAGAGCATCTTCAAGCGTATGGGATTTGTCCGAAGAATGAAAACAACTGGAAAACCAGAAATTCCAGCAGGTGCCAAGAAGGAAGCAGAACTTTTATACTTACATGAAATTGTTGCATACATTGAAGAGCACAAAATTCCTTCATCCCTTGTAATGAATTTAGATCAAACACCACTCAAATTCATACCTGTATCTCATCATACTTTAGCCAAGAAAGGAGCCAAGTGTGTAGCAATCGCTGGAAGTTCGGATAAGTGATCCATAACGGGTACTTTCATAATAACACTTGATGGAAAGATGCTTCCATTTCGACTAATTTATGGGGGGAAAACGAAACAAAGCTTGCCCAGGTTTAAATTTCCTGAAAGTTTTTCGTTGAGTGCAAACCCCAAACACTTCAGCAATACGGAGGAGTCTATCAAAATAATTCACGAAATTATTCTTTCGTACGTCACCAAAGAAAGGAATGCCACAAATAACCCAAATCAACCAGCACTTCTCATCCTTGATGTCTTCAAAGGGCAAATGACGAAAGATGTGACCGATTTGCTACTCCGAAATAAAATTTTCTTTGTTAAAGTTCCCCTAACATGACCCAGGTTTTTCAACCTCTTGACCTGACGATTAATGGGCATTGCAAGTCATTTTTGAAAAAAAAGTTTGCAGAATGGCTATCTAGGCAATTTAACAATCAATTGTCTCTCGGGAAGAAGGTGGAAGAAATCGAGATGAAGTTTCCTCTGACAACTATAAGACCAATTCATGCCTCCTGGATTATGGATTTCTACAATCACATGTCCACTGATGAAGGTATCAAAATCATTCGAAATGGCTGGAAAGCTTCAGGAATACTAGGAGCTGTCCAAAGTGGTTCGGTTGGATTAGCTCCGATCGATCCCTTCCAAGATTTATCCCCATTACCTCCAACCCCAACAGAAGAGCTGAGCGAATTAGAAATGCCAGAATCGGAAGTATTGGAAGATTTTGTTAATGGGCAATTAGATTACGACGAGGATAATGAGTCTGAGTGGGAGGATGGTAACGACGATGAAAACTTCAACCGAAACGCATTTGACTTTATAATTGATGACGAACTTAATTTGTAAAATAACTGGATTACGTTTAGAAAAGATATGTCAATGGAATATTTTGCATTCCCATTTTTTTAACAAACTCCATCGTATGAAAAAAAATTAGTCACTTAGGCCATCCGCCAAAATTAATTCCCACAAAATTATTTCTTTTAAGCATCCGCCAAAATTAATTCCCGCCAAATTTTATTTTTTTCTGCATCCGCCAAAATTAATTCCGCCAAATTATGCTAAAATTGCCGGATTGGGTCGTCCGCCAAAATTTGTTCTCGCCAAAATTTGTTCCCTTAAGGTAGTAGCTAGGGTGTTTGCAGCTTGCAGCTAGCGAAAATAATGTCCTGGGCATCAAAACAGCAGAGGAGGTAGAGGTAGCTTTACATAAAGATTACCAGGCTAACCTTACAGTCAGTGAATCTGGTGTTGTACTTTCTGACCCAAAGTATCTTCCTGACCCAAAGTATCTTCCTTCTGGATAGCTCTGCGAGAATGATGGCATAAAGGTTTGGCCATGCATACTGTATGCTCATATATTTAATTACCTAATTACCTAACATTTAACCCTAGTGAGCTTGGTAGTTCAGATTTAAATGACTAGCTATTTTAGTAATTGAATAAAATCACTAAGAAGGCTATTTTTATACACACACATTTATAAAAAATATAATTTGGTTGAGACTGTTCCAGTAAAAAGGTAAGTAACCATGTATTATTATGCATAATATATATCAATTTATAATACAAATTGAGCAAAGTAAGGTAAAACTTAAAAAACAAAATTAAAATAATTTAAATCACAGATTATTTTGTGATTGCCACTGTTTTTTATAGTATGTGACTTTAAAAAAAAAACCGTTTTTTTCTTCACAAGGATTATTTTGCTTGTATGAGGCGTGGCTTCAAATTGCACAGAACAGCACAGGTTCAAACAATATGATCAGCATGTTGAAGCAATGGTGATTGCTAAAACATACTTGAGAATGCGAAACGTTTTTATGCGATTAATTGCTCGTTCAACATGAATCCGCAAATTTGCAACATTTTTTGTACGTTTGCATTCTGCAGTAGTCATTTGCGCCTTTATTCTATCACCTGGTGGGATACCTAAACCACAAAATCTTAACAGTAGATCTTCTTTTATTTGGAACCCTATTTCATCATCTCTTTCCAGCGCATAAAAAACCCACTATCCTCACAAATGTACTTGTCAGACGTTCGACCACCATAACAGGAACGTGATGCAGGAGAAATTCCAATTAAAAATTTAATGGTATTATGGATTTTGTAATCTGACCAGGTTTGTGCTTGAAGCTCCAAAGATTTTGGTCTTCCGATAAAAATCTCTGTGTCAATAATGCAGCGCAGCTTGTGATCCCTAATAACCTCTCGATGAAGCCAGTTTACCAAGCATTTGCCAAGGGCAGTGCTAAGGATACGTACCCAAGTGGTGAAAATATTTAAACATGTTGCTGGAGAGATGTTGAATCGATCAGCGAGATCTTCGTTAGGAAGACCTAAGTTTCATCAAAGTCAAAAGAAATTCATCTGTAAAAGACAATTTTTTTCTTTGACATTGAACAAATTTTCACCGTACCTTTGTGATAAGATGCTTCTTTCTTCCACGTCAATAGTTCACAGCTAGTAAATTTGGATCAATTAAAGAAAATACTGTATTGAATGCACTAAAACGGCAAAATCCTGTATAAAACAGCATTTTTTTTGTCCGTTTTTATTTACACCCATGTAAAGCTGGTACTTCTGTTATTAAAGATTTCTCGCCTTTTAGATATTCTCAGTTTAAGAGACATAACTTAAAGTTCTTTACTCAAGGAATTAGTTAATTCCTGCTTGTCAATACAAGAAAGACATGGCTCTGTATTCTCTTGTTGCAATACTGGTGATCTCCCTGACTTAACTGATCAGATGTGCCAGGTAACAAGGTACGCTTTTTGGCCTTTTTAGGACGTGGCTGATACTGCTGTCGAATGAGTTCGCTTCAAGGAACAGGCTCTTTAAAATCATACCCAATCTTTAATGATAAATACGGATTACTGCAGGTTGGTTCTACATCCGCAAAGTGCTCGCTACAAACCCTGTCACTTGGACGTGAAGTCCACGAAGATCTCTGTACCCATTCGAAACGATTAGCTAAATAACGATTGGTACTGGGAATGGATTGGTTGGGTATAATTACCATAATTATACGCATCAATGACTTTTTCTAAGAATTATGCTGTAACCGTGCAAGCACATTTCGACGATGAATGGAAATGGTGTGCAAGAAGTGATAGAAATTTTGTTGTTCTTATTTTTGTTGTCAGTTGTTTTTGGTCACTGTTTTTGCTTAAAAACATTGTTGGCTTCTGTAATTCATTGGCGATTTACCTGTAATGAGACAAAAAAAACATTGGGAAAATGAAAGTATCACTTAATCTATGGTAAGTAAATTAATGTCTCTATAAATATGATAATCTTTTCTTACATAACTTCAGACTTAGGTTCAACCTTAATAGTACCACCTTATCTCGCAGTAACTCAACTTCATCCGGACATACTTTTAACTTCTGCCATGACCAAAACTGTAATTATCCTTGAAATAACTTGCCCATGCGAAGAGAACATGAAGACTTGGCATGGAGTTAAGGTAGATAAATACACGTCACTCTGTTCCCTCATGAGATCAAACAATTGGTCTGTGCATTTCTTTGCTGTTGAAGTAGAAGCTAGGGGGGGGGGGGGGGTGTTCCGAAACAGTTAGAATCTGCCTCCGTCGCCTCGGCTTTTCTAACATGTCTGTGCGTCCACTCTGAAATCTCTTACTGAGTCATCTATGCGATCGTCGTTTTACATCTGGCTATCTCAAGATTCTTTGTCTTGGATTCATCCCGGTAGGGATCCACAGCATACCGCTCAATTGACACCAACTGTTTCAAAGAAACCATCCAAGTCACAAAGTAAAGCAACTTCGACCACTAGCTTTAAGGACACGAATCCCCAGGGCATAACAACGAGCTCCACTACCTTGCCTGCACAAGAATCACTAAGCAGCAACAGCGGCTTGCTAAACTTGGGAAATACATGTTACATCAATTCCATGTTGCAATGTTTTTATGTGTTACCCGCAGTCGCCACAGCCATCTCGGCAAATGACTCTAATATGGCGATAGGTAGAAGTTTTGTAAGTATTCTACGCAAATTATCCTCCTCCAAGGTTCTAGTGAACCCTTCTCCATTTCTAAATGCATTAAAAGGCCATGTTTCTAATGCAAGGGGCGCTGCTTTTAATCCGTTTACTCAGCAAGATGCCCTAGAGATTCTTGAGTATCTCATACCAGAGTTGTCTTTAGCCTTTCCTTTCTTTGGTAGATTATTCAACACTCATGTGAAAATCTGTACCACTTGCAACGCTTGCAATAATATTAGCACCTCTGAGCAAGTAAGTCCATTTCTTCAACTGCCCTTGTCATCGACTTTACAATCGTCAGTAGATAACGTTTTGGAGAGCGAAGAATTGTCAGGCGTTAACTCGTACTTCTGTCACTACTGCAATAGTTACCAAACTGCAACAGTTGAAAAAAAGGTCGCAGAGAGCAGTTCACTTTTGATTCTGCAATTAAAGCGCTTTGCCTATAACAAAGTTCTTGTGTCTAAGGTTCGTTCTCCTGTCACATCTTACCCGGGCACCCTTTCTATACCTATCACTGTAGAAAGTGAAGTGTCTTGTCGCAAGCACTACAACTTAAGGGCTGTAATTAACCACTCTGGAAATTTGGACAATGGCCATTACACTACTGTTGCGTATAACCAGGTGCATGGTAAGTGGTTTCATTGCAACGACAGAGCAGTGGTCCCTTGCAAAAATAGCTTGCTAAACGGTGTACAACCTTAGATCCTTTTACTTGAAGAATTTAGGTAAATTCCAGTTAGCACCACAACTTCCGGTTTATGTCAGCAAGGAGGTGTGACTATTCTTATTTTTTTTTGTAGTCTTGTCTTTGGAGAGTGACGACTCCACTTATTACCCCAGTCGAAACAAAACCAAAACCAAAATAAAAATAATGTCAGCAAGGGGGTTTGACCGCACTGGTCTTATCTTTGGAGAGTGACGACTCCACTTCTTACCCCACTCACACAAGATTGTACAGAGTAGGACAGATGAAAAGTTATGGATGAAAGAAATGTCTAGTTCCTGCTGAAGACTGTTCGCAGACCTCTTTTGAGGTGACTCGGCTAGACATTTTGGGTACCTTGGTTCATGAACATGAGTCGAAACCCTTGTACCCTTTACAGAAGTCCTTTCCTACTCTCTCTGTTTGTTTGTTCAATTTTTGTGCCAATTATATCCTTGGAAAAAGGAAGAATTGTGTTCTTTTATATATTCTTTAGAGGAGCAAAACCTCTAGACTTTAAATTTTAAGACTTAACTGGTCGAGTTTATCATTGTGCGTGCACTTAACTTTCATTCTTTCTTACTAAGTCATGTACAAAGGTATGTAAAAATACAGCAATGTTTTTTTGTCTCTTGGTACCTTCTTTGTGTTTATCTATTTCGTGTTTACCTTATGTATTGTAATGAGCGTATGTGCATTCCCTCTACTACCTTTATTGTATTATTTTGGTAATAGATAGGCTACATAGATATAGTTTTAAAATTAAATGTGCACTTTTTTATCACTTCCTGGAACCAACCAACAAGGTGCACATGTTCAAGACACCCAAGATGATCCTATGTTGGAAATGAAAATTCCCTTTTCTGGGGATCAGCTTACAAGAGTTAGGTTTGCTGGTGCGAAAGATTTATTATCCAGTGCCCACACTCAATAAGATAGATTTGAGCACTGCTCTCCATTCAAGCCAGCTATGTGGCATTGTAAAATATTGTTATTCATTGATGTATGATAGTAACTCATTTAATCAGTTGGGAACTTTGAAATATTTTCGTGAAAAATAACTGCAAAAATGTGACACCAAAAAAGGTGCATGACTCATATGTTGGATGTGAAGATTTTTTTTTAAGTGTGGGTCAGGCATACATTGTAGTTGCATTATTGTATTTTTTTGCGATGGAAAGTGTTGATAAATACCCAACAAAGCATAAATTTATGTCTAACATGTCGCATAAAGGCGATGAAGATATAAAAGTATATTTTGACATATATTGGAGCATTTGTTGATGCCTACATTTACCAAAGAGATCAGGCACCACACCCTGGAGAAGAAGAAGATTACGTCAAACATTATTCCTTGATGATCATGTATTTATCTGTCATTGTTTTGCAATTAAACATACTGCTGCTGAAGGAGATGGCGAAAGGAATCTTACGAATCAAAAATTGTTAATGGCTATCTTCAAAACGATGAATGCCTACAGTAAGTATGCACTAGAAATGTTTGTTTCTATAGCACTGATTGAATGTTTATCCTCAGAGAGAATTTCTAATGAGTTGAAATTGGGATTTTTCAACAATTGGACTGGTGGCAATGGAAAAAATATTGGGGATGACCTGACTCAAGAATTTTTTTGAATTGCATCAATAAGAATGCTGTTAAACTACTTGGAGTAAAAAACTCTGCATCATCACAAAAATTAATTGCTTCAAGGTATATGCTTTAAAGTACAAAACGTTTCCAGACAGATCTTACTTGTACTAACTATTTTGCATTTTCTTGAAATTAAAGTCTCGACTAGGAATTGCTTTTTTCTCCCTTTTTATGAAACAGTTCTTCATGTAAGAAGCTCAATTCGTGATGCCTTGTTAAAAAGTACAAATAAGGTATTCTTTATACATAAATAGAAATTTTGGGTCCTGAAAAAAAGTAACAATTACATACTGTTTTTACAAAGATTCCATACTCAATGTATTTCTGTAGTGTAATTTTGTATCAGCTCATATGCTTTTAAAAGGTTCATTTTCAATTTCAGTGACATTAGCCAATATTATTAAAAACTTCTCCGCAATTTCTTTAGTAGCCATACTAAGACAAAATTCTCTTGCCGGATCATCTGTTTTATTTGCATCCAAATCTGTAAGCTGGTTATCAAATTCTTGTGACAATTTTTGCAAATCAAGTTCACTAATTTTACGTTGTCGGTTTCTGGATGACATAACATTTTTGTTGTGGTGGTGCTTTACGATTAAAATGCTGCAACAGCAAAGATCTCAAGCTGCTACTGTCATTTTTGCAATATTCAGCCATCTCTTTGTCAATCAATCCCTTCGTGATTCCATCAATACTAATGTCAGAGTTGTTGTAGTGTAACACAGCTACAGCATCCTATCCTCTGCGACCTGCTCTGCCTATTTCCTACATGTATTCCTCCAATGTTGGAGGAGGACCAATGTGTACAATTTCTTTCATACTGGGTGCATTTACGCCCATACAGAGGGCAGATGTTGCAAAAATAACTCTGATGTTACTGTCGATTTTTGAAATTTCTGAAATAATTTCATGCTTCATGTTCTTAAGTTTGTGGTGCATGAAATTGCACAAGAAAACTTTTGGATGGTTTACATTCACCCCCTGCATATTGCAAAGGGCCGGTGATACTCTCAAAACGTTTGTACCCATAGCCATAATACTTTAACTTACAGTATATGATAGTCTGTGGATATGCTTTCCCTTGTTTTTTTAAATCTTCTGCGATCGGTAACAAAATCTTTTTGATACCTTCGATTCAATATGAATTGTGGCATTTTTCTTTTAACCAGGAATACATTGGAGCGGTTTGGATTGTTACTCAGAAAAACACAATCGCTCATTCCAAGAACACTTTTTATTCTGTTTGTTGTTTTTAGTTGCTGTTAGGGCAAGCACAGAGATGTCCGGAAAAAAGGATCTAATGGCTCTAAGATGAGAAATTATTTTCTGAAGCCATCACCCCTGAAATTCGGTATAGTATATATATATATACAGTTACAGTACTTTTTTGGCTGTGAATAAAATATAATAAACATTCTCAGGAGTTGAACCCGAATTTTTAAATAGCTACATATGAAATATCTAGCTAAATAAAAAATAAAATAGTTTCAGCATACAACTACCAAGTGTCTATACAATGTGCTTCATCTACAACAATGGCTTTTACTTCTTTCTGGAGTGTTTTTGTTTTTAGCAAGTTTCTCCCCACATCACTTAGAATTGCTTCAGAGTGACAAAACAAAATTTTAAATTTTGTTATTGAAAAATCCGGTAGTGCAGTACTATCAACTTCATTGTCAGGGTAGGAATCAGAGAACAAATTTGTTCTCGCTTCTTCAATGTCAAATCCACTCCAACTTTTAAAAAAAATTTCATTTGGTCATCAATAATCGAATTTAAGGAAGTGATAGGTTTCCACCAGTTTGGTAGAGCAGGCTTGGAACTGGTAAGCCATAAGAGTGTCCCACCAATTGGTACCCATTCTTACCGCAAACTTGTATCAGATGTTGTGCAAAAAGACTTCTATTATGCTCGAGCCGTTCAGCTTCATGCCCAAAGTAACTGGACTAAGTGGTGCTCGTTTATTAAATACGATCTTTCTTGAAAGAACCTACTGTCTCTGCCGCAAAGTTTATCTTCGTTTTGCATCGGCGCAACCTATGACACGCTCCCTTCTCCTACAAATCTTGTCAAGTGGGGAATTCAAAAGGACAAAAGTTGCACCCTATGTAAAAAACCCTCTTGTAACGTGTCCCACATTTCAGGCGCTTGTAAATTCGCCCTTTCACAAGGTAGATTCACGTACCGCTACGATACTGCTCTACGTGTGTGGGAGGCGCAGACGAACCCACCGCAATCGGCAATTGTTAGTGATGCACGCAGATATTTTATTTGGATGGTCCGTATGTATACATCCGTTTGTTCATTCTCGGGACCGCGGATCAAATCCCGCTTCAAAGGTCTGGTCGGGGTGAAACAATTTGTTTATTTGAACGTTTGTTCATTCTCAACAGAAAATGGACAAACAATGGCGTGCCAATATGACCTTACTTGTGGCATTAAATCAAAATTACAGCAAAAATTTCTTCTCTTGGTATTAAAATAAGATACTTTACCAATTTTAGAGTTGCAACCATTTTGATATAGTTGATCACTATCCAACTTTTTTTGTGAACGTTCTTTAATGCTAGTGGATTTTTCTAGCCCTCTCTAGATTCACCATTATCTAGAATCATAACTCTATATGATAATACCAAACTTCCGTGTGTCTGATGTCTGACTTTTACGAGAGGATGTTTTATCTCTCATTATCTGACAAGTTATCTATTCGTTGCCGTTAATACCTTAGTTTGACGTCAATAACAGGAATATCATTAGTGAAGCCATCGCATTGTACTTGTCAGATTAAGGCTAAATAACTTGGACACGGGTGGAAATTACTGACGTCATCTCCTACATGGAGAGTAACTAGGGACTACCTATGACCAAATTAGGATTAATTTCCTAAAGCTGGGTCAACCCACCCATTTTGGAACAGACGGGTTAATGACGTCATCAAAAAACCTTCAAAATCCCGTATTTCTTTAACTATTCCTGTAACTATACATTTTCTTGATCTCCATTTGAAGCTATACACAAAAGATTGGACAGGAAACAAATTTCTGAAAAACTTTACTGACGTCAACCAAATTTTTAAACTCCAAATTTTAAAATCTCCTTAACCGCTGATAAAAACCGCGTTTGTCTGCACTATGGCCCATGTGCTAAAAAAATCTTCCCTTCCTCTCTTTGGCAAATCAAGTGCAGCAAATATAGTAGAAACACGATGGCGTTGTTTAGTAGCAGTAATTAGTTCTTTTGACTGCAGATAGGTCTTCGCACATAAATAATCAATTGCATGCTAACCTGAGGCATGATTCTCAGAATGCTGAGTAGCAGCAAACAAGTATTGATTGTTTTCAGCCACTCTTGCAAGTCTTTTTTTTTGCACAGTCCACCAGCACGTGCAACCCAACAATTGTTTCCTGTGGCATTAAAACGGGCACCAGTTTGTAATTACCCTTACCTATTTGATATGCTATTTTTAGATCATTTAATAGCTTCAAATCCAAGGGATCTTTAATTTTTCCACATCTTTTATGATCGATCCAGGCTTTTTTAATAGCATCATCCCACTCAGTAAGTAATAACCGAGCTGGTTCACCGCCACGTCTAGCATTAAAAAGAGTCAACCTAGCAATGAGACAATTCCTAAGTTCAACGTATATAGACGAGTCTAGTGGGAATTCTGGATACGCAGTAAACTGACCCTTAAACTATCATCTTCTTTTGTTGTATAAATTTCAATAGCTCTTTTGACAGACGTACAATTTTCTCTGCTTATCATATCTCTAACATCTTTATATTTTTCTTCAACTCTCTCATGTCTACCCTGACTGAGAGCCTAACTTCAGTTTTTTTACCAGTCTTTCTTTTGACTTTCTCGTATGCCAGAGCTCACTTCAAGTTGATTTTGTTGAAAAATTCTAATTTTTTGTTCAGAAGCATGTTTTTGGTCACAAAATGCAAAAATCAAAAATTTTCCCCGGAAAAAGGTGACCACGCCCTCTTTGGAATTGTTAAATATCTGCTACAATGGGCTTTAACAGTAGGTAAACCTTTATATCTTGCAAAGAAGAAAAAAAAGCACTTTATTTAAATTATAAATCGTTTTCAAAACAAATATGTCTTAACTGGTTAAAATTTGGTCACTTTCAAAACATCAAAATCATAAAGAAACCCACTGTATCCACTTCTACCCCAAAGTTTGAACCCCCATTTGTGTTGGGTAGGTATTGTCTCAATAAAGATCGTCCCTTGAACGCAATCATAATTTCATCAACACTGGAATTCTTCGGGTGACACTTTCAAAAAATGATCACGTAACCCTGCAATCCAGGGACGAACCTTCTAGACACGGTCATTTTCTTTAGTTTCTTGTGTCACATTTAAATTGTCAACAAAAAGCAAGTTTTGCAAAATTAACCAAAAACGATTACGTAATAAAACAGAGCTCACACCATCATAGGTCATGTATGTCTCCCAATATGGTCTAACAGACGGCATTCGAACAAGGCCCAATCTAAAGTAGACACCAATGAATTTTTCAATGTCCTTTGATGTTACATTAATACTTGAACCATTGGACTGAGTACTGTACAAATGGTTTGTTCTGTCACCATGCTAAGAGACTTATCCGTGACGAACATCTTGAAGTACTGAAATGGCGTAGCCTGATCATCTGGTGTAGGTTGTGGTGGAAGTTCATGAAATGTTGTATCACCGACATTATTCAATTCAACTTTCTTCCAAAGTAGTTTCACTGATGGTGCTGGCTTGATTTTATTTACCATATTAGCCAGAGGCTGTTCATCATCATCATCACTTCAATTCCTCACCTGAAATTCTGCGGTTACAATTTGCCGCAAAGTGGTGACATCATCAGCCGGCTTTGAAACATTTTCCGCAACTGTCTGTGTTATCATAGGAAGAAGATCTCAAAAATCGTTTTATCATGAGTTCCGACGAGGAAGATGCTGCGCAGGATTTCAACAAAATAGATGAAGATGATGATACTGACATTGATATTGAAATGTGAGTTTTAACAGTTAACATCATGTGCTTGCAATATAATTTCCGTAGCATAATTTCAGAAAAATAAGCTTTGTTTTCTAAATTTGTGCATATTGAAATAAACGCCCGTCTCGAATAAACGCCTCCTTCAATTTTTAAAAATTTATATAAACGCCCAGGGCGTTTAATTGATCATTTACGGTATGCATCTCACTGAATATTTATGAAATTTATGTTATATAAACTATGCATTGTGGATTACAAGGAGGACATAAGAATATTTAAGAAAAACATTAGTCATTTTTTAAAAATTGTTTATTATCCGAGTTTTGTTACTGGATTTGAACTGAATTTGCCATTCCACATAAAACCACAAATTCTGTATTGGTCTGAAATATTAAAATTACCAATCTTTAGCTTTCATTTTTTTTCATTGAATTTGTGCTAGGTAACTACAGTTGTTTTATTGGCCTATAAAATATTGAAACCATATTGGCACACGCAATTCTATTTCAAAACATTAAAGAAGAAAGAATTGCCCGATAATGATCACGTGAACAAAGAACAATTGACTTAACCAACCAAAAAGCATATTTAGTATTGTGACAGCAGTAAATTTGTTTGCGACCCAACGTAATTTTTCCCACCTTAACTTTTGCCATTTCACGGAGGTAAAAAAAAAACAGATATTGACTAGGTATCGTAATGCCGAACTTTGTAAAGAAATATGTTTCAATGTATCGGAGGGGACACTTCAAATCTACATGGTGACCATTGAAAGTAAAGCATAATATTTTTAATACTATTGTGCCTGTGAGATAGTATTGGTTTGCCCAATAAGAATAATAATCAGCCCGGTTTGAATTTTGATATTCTCATCAAGAAAAGTAGCTGTCGAAACGTAGCCTAGAATAAACTCCCTTGTTCATGACATGATAATATCTATGTTATTCAATGACAATGATCAAACAGATTAGTGGTAAGATTTTTAAAGTTACTTATTAGTATTAAATTGTCTAACATTTTTTAAAGATTTATGTAGCAAAGATCGATTAAAAAAACACGTTCACATGAATGAATTTTTTTTTTCATTTCTAGGATGTTTCTTATTGCGGAACTAAGGAACCTTGTAAATATGGAAGATGCGAGAACACGGACAACGGAACGCGATACAAATGTCATTGTAACGGTATGCACCTGTTTCGTACCCATGAGCATGATGTTTGGACCTTGGACCTTTTCTTTAGGATGTAAAACTCTCTTATTTATAAGTCCACGAACTTGAAAAAAGGACACCTAGCTAGGTGTTATTATTATTATTACAATTATTATTATTATTACAAATTTTTACACAGGATGGAACATTCAGTGTTACTACACTGTTATTAACATTCTTTTTTTGCGAAGACAGTGGATATAAAAAAACCTAATTTTATGATCATATGCCTTGTTAAATTATCTGACTGGGAAGTACTCTCTATATATATATTACCTACTTAGCTTTTCCCAACCCGTCCTCGTCCTAATATTTCATGATAAACATGAATTGTTCCCGGGCAATATATTTCGTGATAGTCATGAAAAATTGTCAGCAGCATTGTATGTTGGTATGCGTAAACGAGGCTGTATCAACTGGGCGCATGGATTGCGACAGCACTAGCTAGTTGTTTGCCGCCAAGACAGTTAGTTTTTTGTTTGTTGTAAACATTAAAATGGAGTTATCACAAAATCTTGCCGAAACGAATAACCAAGAAAAATGTTAGTATTAATGTAATATCGCTATAGCTAGCTAGCTAGCTGTAAAGCTACCAATCGATTCCAAATGCTTCAGCTAGCTATAGCTAGTTAGCTACTAACAGCCCAAAAAAATTTTAGTATTATATAGATAGCTAGCTAGCATTGGATTTTGTATCAGCTATAGCTAGCAAGCTAATTTTTTTTATTTACTAACTATAGCTAGTGAACTAGGTACTGTATATGGCGTCCGTTTTTTTTGTGATTTATCTAAACAAACGGCTCTAGGTGTTGATTTATTAGAGTTAGCAACTCCCCACTCGTTACATAACTTCACGGTTTTGACTATAGGCCATCTCTTAGAGAACTTTGGGAAAATGCCGTTGTAAGGGGGGTCAAGCAAAAAACGAATTGAGTGAAAGATCCTAGTCCCGTGACTTTTGTCCAAATTCTGTGACGTTTTTATTTCAATGTGAGACTCATTGGAATTATTTTCACAGGCTATTTTATGATTAAAATGGTGATTAAAATACTTTCCGACTTGAGCAGATGTAGGCAATAATATGGCTGCTCCAAACATTGCCATGTGTATCAGGGAAAATCAGATATCTGAGTGCTATTGAACATTTTCTTGAAAATCAATTTTGTAATAAGCAAATTTACGGAGCTATAAAAGTTTTGATTTAAAAATAGTATATAAAATTTTCATTCTCAACAGTTAATTTTTCATTAACAGGCTTATACATAAGTGTAACAGTTCTTGTGAGTGCTAATCCTCCTGTACATAGCTGAAAGCTTTTTATTATTTTTATTTTTATACAGCCGAGTTGCCACCAAAGAGACCAAAGAACTGGAATATTTAATACAACATTCCAAGAACCAAGGTATACAGACTACAGCTATGTCAAGCTACAATTCTTTGTTGTTTGAGGGGAACGGCTTTGGTCACCCCAATTTTACCTCCTTACAGTAATAACTTATATATATATATCTTTTTTTTTAGACCTTGTAGTCATTGTTGTTAAATAAATACATTTCCTTTCTAACAGAACAGTGAGCCATTTTTAGTTGCCACAATTTTGTTGTTAGGGTAACGATAGGGTAGCGATCTACAAATAGAGTAACAGTTACTAACGGAGAACAAAAGAGAAAAAGTCTGTCTATAAAAAATACTGTTGCATGTAAATCCTAAAAATATGTTTATGAAATATTAATACTCTTGGGTAACGAAAAATCGAACTGCACCAAATTGTCTCCAATGTATGGATATGATATATATATTATATATATAGCATTTGTCCACTGTGTTTCTTTATACAGGTTTGCCCAACATGTTCAAAAAAGCTTTCTGTGGCTTCCAAAGTTTGCGATGGGTGTCACGAAAAAGTAGCAAGGAAAAGAAAAAGTGTACCGCAAGGGAAGACAAACCCTACGGATCAAAATAAAATTATTGAAAATCGTGTAAGTGCATAAAAACACATGTCCCAGTTAGCTTATAGGATATATAGTGATATCGTTTCAAAATCTATTTTCAGCTCCTTGGTCTGCATGAGCAACACAATATGCATGGCATGTTGCTCTATGCTAAAAAGTGTGTATCGAAAAATGGAAGGGTGTCTTACAACTTCGATAAATTTGCCACACCTGGTTGGGCTTCCGATTTTGTGGGTAATTCTGATAACCCAAGTCGACAGGGCGACGCAGTGTTAAGAGTATTTAAAGAATCTTTTCTTGATGGTATGTACAAGTAGTATGTTGAGGGCTCCCACAGACCCTGGAAAACCTGGAAAATATACCACTTTTTGAAAAACTCAGGGAAAACCTGGAAACACGCCTGGAAAAAATTTTGACCCAGGGAAAATATATGGCATTTGCAAGAGACTCAGGTAAAAAAAGATTTGGTAGCAAGTTGAACTGAAGTTGTGTTACTATTATTTCATTGTTAGCTTTTCGGCATGATTAATGGTAGCCATAGTGTTCAACCAAACAGATTTATGCAACTTTTAATTTTGTTTATATAGATACAGCATCTCTTTTCTTCCAAAGTGTTAAAAAGGCTTCTTGCGACACTCTTTATAATATAAAACAAATTGTTAATGTAGTTTTTTATTCTGTAGCTTGCATGTGATTTTAAAAAGTGATAAAAGTTTAGCGATTGGTACTTGTGTAATGCAGTTTGTTTTAATCTATGGTGTTCTGTTCTTATCTTATCAAATTAGTCTTAACATTAAGTCACGGTCAAGCGTCAGTTGAAAGAAAGTTTAGTATTAACAACTCTGTTCTCAGACAAAACATGAAAGAAGAATCTATCGTAGCTAAGAAGGTTGTGAGTGATCATATGATTGCTAATGGTTTAAAATCTGATAGTATTCAGGTCACTAACAAGCTACTTCGATCTGTAGCTTCTGCAAGACAAAAGTATGAAGACAGTTTAGAACTACAGAGACAGAAAAAACGCAATGAAAGAGATGAGAATCAAAAGCCCATATTAAATGATGAAATAAGAGACACAAAAGCTAAACGTGATGATTTGCAGAAGACATGTGAAGCATTAGACAAAGAATTCGTTTCATCAGTAGAGAAAGCTGAAAAAGATAAAGATAACGTTGTGTCACTTGTAACCAAGGCAAATGCATCAAGGACTTTCAAACCATCCTTCATACTCGTCGGAATGCATCGTCACCCGGATTGAACCAAATACCTTACACTGTTTACAAGAATTGTCCTCAAATTGCGTCCTTTCTTTTCAACCTTTTCCAATTTTGTTTAAAGAATTCCTTCATTCCTGTTCAGTGGAGGGTCGCTTCGGAAGTTTATATACCTAAAAACAAACCTCCATCTCCATCATCCATTAAGGACCTTCGGCTAATAGCTCTCCTCAATGTGGAAGGAAAACTTTTTTTCAGTCTTGTGTCAAAGCGCCTAGAAAACCATATCATTAAGAAAAACAACTTCATCAACAAATCCATTCAAAAAGGATGTGTGGAAAGAGTCCCTGGTTGCTGGGAGCATATGTCTCTTGTCTGGGCTGCTCTAAGAAACGCCAAGTCTAGAAAAAATCCACTATCTGCAATATGGCTTGATGTAGCAAATGCGTATCCCACTCTACCGCATAAACTCATTTTCATGGCCCTTCGTCGCTATGGTGTTTCAGAGTCCTGGATAAGGCTTATTGACACCTACTATGGCAGCCTCTGGAGCAAGTAATTCTCTTTTACAGCCTCACCTAGCTGGCACCAACACTTTAGAGGTATTTTTATTGGCTGTACGTTATCAATCATACTATTTTTGGACGCTATAAATGTAATCATTGAGTATGTGTGCGTCGAGGAAGAGTTAAAAAGTTGTGCTTCGCATGGCGGTTCACACCATCCTCCGGTTCAGGCCTTTATGGATGACATATTTTTAATGTCTTCAAGTGTCCCTCAAACTCAGAACTTGTTGGATCGTTGTGTAACAGCCCTTCATTGGGCTGGAATGGGCTTTAGACCTTCAAAATCACGAAGCATTGTTATAGCTAATGGCAAAGTCTTAGATCAGTCTACTTTTTGTGTCCTGCAAGAACCAATCCCATCTATTCACGCAAACCCAGTTAAGTTTCTTGGCCGGACAATAAAATTCATCATTGTCGGATTCAGCTGTTGTCCAACAGGTTATTGTTAATGCTGTAGAGCAAGTCAAACTCATAGATAATTCTTCCCATAAAGGCAAAGTGTGGTTTTTACATCATCTTCTAATTCCCCGGATACGATGGCCTTTTTTAATTTACGAAGTTCCGATATCTCGTATTGTTTCACCAGAACAAAAGCTTTCTTTCTTCATAAGAAAGTGGCTGAGACTCCATCACTCTATTTCTAACATAAGTTTGTATTCCGCTTCATCGCCATGCCCTCTACCTTTAAAACGTCTATCCTCTGTACTAAAGTCTGCTAAGATCAGTGGTCATCTTCTCCTGCGAGATTCGGCTGATCCTCTAGTCTCAGATTCTCCTCCAGACTTAAAGGCTGGGCACTGGAAGGTAGATCAGACAGTAAAATCAGCAGAGAGTCAACTCGAGTTCAAGAAAATACTTGGTTTCCACCAGTTTGGTAGAGCAGGCTTGGAACTGGTAAGTCATAAGAGTGTCCCACCAATTGGTACCCATTCCTACCGCAAACTTGTATCAGATGTTGTGCAAGACAATGAGGAAGACATCTATTATGCTCGAGCCGTTCAGCTTCATGTCCAAGGTAACTGGACTAAGTGGTACTCGTTTATTAAATACGATCTTTCTTGGAAGAACCTGTTGTCTCTGCCGCAAAGTTTATCTTCGTTTTGCATCGGCGCAACCTATGACACGCTTCCTTCTCCTATAAATCTTGTCAAGTGGGGAATTCAAAAGGACAAAAGTTGCACTCTATGTAACAAACCCTCCTGTAACGTGTCCCACATTTTAGGCGCTTGTAAATTAGCCCTTTCACAAGGTAGATTCATGTACCACCACGATACTGTTCTACGTGTGTTAGTGACAGCCATTCAGAAATTCTTATCCAATTATGAGCCAGCAAAACCGTCTAGATGTCACAAAATATCCTTTGTTCCAGCTGGTAAACGTCTTCCCATCAAAGAACGTTCAAAAATTCAAGGAATCCTTCACCTGTTCTCTGATTGGAGAGTATTGTCAGACTTAGGTTCAACCTTAATAGTACCACCTTATCTCGCAGTAACTCAACTTCGTCCGGACATACTTTTCACTTCTGCCATGACCAAAACTGTAATTATCCTTGAATTAACTTGCCCATGCGAAGAGAACATGTAGACTTGGCATGGAGTTAAGGTTTATAAATACTCGTCACTTTGTTCCGTCATGAGATCAAACAATTGGTCTGTGCATTTCTTTGCTGTTGAAGTAGGAGCTAGGGGCTTTTGTTCCGAAACAGTTAGAATCTGCCTCCGTCGCCTCGGCTTTTCTAACATGTCTGTGCGTTCCACTCTGAAATCTCTTACTGAGTCATCCATGCGATCGTCGTTTTACATCTGGCTATCTAGAGATTCTTTGTCTTGGATTCATCCTGGTAAAGATCCACAGCATACCGCTCAATTGACACCAACTGTTTCAAAGAAATCATCCAAGCACAAAGTAAAGCAACTTCGACACGAATCCCCAGGGAGTAACAAAGAGCTCCACTACCTTGCCTGCACAAGAATCCCTAAGCAGCAACAGCGGCTTGCTAAATTTGGGCAACACATGTTACATCAATTCCATCTTGCAATATTTTTATGTGTTACCCGCAGTCGCCACAGCCATCTCGGCAAATGACTCTAATATGGCGATAGGTAGAAGTTTTGTAAGTATTCTACGCAAATTATCCTCCTCCAAGGTTCCAGTGAACCCTTCTCCATTTCTAAAGGCCATGTTTCTAATGCAAGGGGCGCTGCTTTTAATCCGTTCACTCAGCAAGATGCCCTAGAGATTCTTGAGTATCTCATACCAGAGTTGTCTTTAGCCTTTCCTTTCTTTGGTAGATTATTCAACACTCGTGTGAAAATCTGCACTACTTGCAACGCTTGCAATAATATTAGCACCTCTGAGCAAGTAAGTCCATTTCTGCATCTGCCCGTGTCATCGACTTTACAATCTTCAGTAGATAACTTTTTGGAGAGCGAAGAATTGTCCGGCGTTAACTCGTACTTCTGTCACTACTGCAATAGTTACCAAACTGCAACAGTTGAAAAAGAGGTCGCAGAGTGCAGTTCACTTTTGATTCTGCAATTAAAGCGCTTTGCCTATAACAAAGGTCTTGTGTCTAAGGTTTGTTCTCCTGTCACATCTTACCCGGGCACCCTTTCTATACCTATCACTGTAGAAAGTGAAGTCTGTTGTCGCAAGCACTACAACTTAAGGGCTGTAATTAACCACTCTGGAAATTTCGACAATGGCCATTACACTACTGTTGCTTATAACCAGGTGCATGGTAAGTGGTTTCATTGCAACGACAGAGCAGCGGTCCCTTGCAAAAATAGCTTGCTAAACAGTGAACAACCTTACATCCTTTTCCTTGAAGAATTTAGGTAAATTGCAGTCAGCACCACCACTTCCGGTTTATGTCAGCAAGGGGGGTTGACTATTCTTATTTTTTTGTAGTCTTGTCTTTGGAGAGTGACGACTCCACTTATTACCCCAGTCAAAATAAAAGCGAAAAGCAAAATAAAAATTACGCCAGCAAGGGGGTTTGACTGTACCAGGTCTTATCTTTGGAGAGTGACGACTCCACTTATTACCCCAGTCGAAACAAAATTATGTCAGCAAGGGGGTTTGACTGCACTGGTCTTATCTTTGGAGAGTGACGACTCCACTTATTACCCCAGTCGAAACAAAACAAAAAACAAAATAAAAATTATGTCAGCAAGGGGGTTTGACTGCACTGGTCTTATCTTTGGAGAGTGACGACTCCACTTCTTACCCCAGTCACACAAGATTGTACAGAGTAGGACAGATAAAAAGTTATGGACGAAAGAAATGTCTAGTTCCTGCTGAAGACTGTTCGCAGACCTCTTTTGAGGTGACTCAGCTGGACATTTTGGGTACCTTGGTTCAGGAATATGAGTCGAAACCCTTGTACCCTTTACAGAAGTCCTGTCCTACTCTCTCTGTTTGTTTGTTCAATGTTTGTGCCAATTATCTCCTTGGAAAAAGGAAGAATTGTGTCCTTTTATATGAGCATATTCTTTAGAGGAGCAAAAACCTCTAGACTTTAAATTTTAAGACTTAACTGGTCGAGTTTATCATTGTGCGTGCACTTTGTAACTTTCATTCTTCTTCTTGAGTTGAAAACTCAAGTAAAAAGCTTAGATGAAGCACTCTTGTTTTTAGAGGAGAAGAGGAGGAAAGTTTGTAAATAAAAACGACTAAACCACTGGCTGTTTCTATTTTGTTTGTTTTTGTGTTGGACTGATTTTGTCTTCTGGATAGATCTTTAGTTTTTGTTTGACTGTAACCCATTTCGTTTTGTTTTATTTTAGACTAAAGTCAAACTTCTCAAAGATATGTTTTTAACCAGCATCATTTACCTTATTAGATGGGCCTGGCTACCCACTAACCTGTCTTAAGTCAATGTTCCACTTTCTGGGCTTGAAACTGTTCTGCAGTAGTTAACTTCAGACTAATATCAACCCAGAAAGTGGAACATTGTCTTGAAATGAGTTAAATGGAATAACAGTTTCTGGCAGTTAGCAGTGTTCAGAAGTACATAAATCTTCTTTTGCTGAAGTTTACATACACACCTGTATTCAAATGCTGGATAATATACACCCAAATGTTTCAATTTCAGTTTCAATTTCTCCCACTGTCTAATATTTATGTTTCTATTTAATGACCCTAGTTTTTTAGACGCTATTCAGTAATATCTAATGCCTGCTGTTTTTTTACTTGGGGAACCAGGAATTGAACTTAGTATGCTTAATGTTTATTACCTTGGAGACCCAGGGAAAACAATATGTTTTTTTAGTGACCCAGGGAAAATAATATACTTTTCAAGGGTCATGTCCAGGGAATTTTATATGCTTTTCTTGAAAACTGAGGGAAAATTTTTAGAACATTTCTGTGGGAACCCTGATATTGTTTTTAAGTTTATAATAAAAAGTGTATGTGGTTTCAGTATAGCAATATTCAGTTAAGCAAAGATATAAGGAAGATTCCGCCAACTGTCAAAATGATTTAGGTATGTATATACAGTGGAATCCCCCTAAAGCGGACACCCTATAAAGCGGACAGCCCTCTAAAGCGGACAAAAATTTTTGCACCGGCAGAATTTAGGTCAAACTCTCATAAAAAAATCTCTATAAAGCGGACGATTATAAAGCGGACACTCTATAAAGCGGACAAAAATCTTTGCACCAAATGACAGTTTCCCTTATAAACACTCCCTATAAAGCGGACAATGGAAAAATAACGAGATGAAATGTCACTTTTTCTTAAAATTTAAACCATTTTACTTAGTACATCTTTGAGTTTTGTTATTTACCGAGTCCAACACTTTCCTTATATTTTTCTCGGCCCACTCAACTGCCTTTTCAACACCAATTAATTGGTACTGGGCAGGAATTTCTAGTCCGTAGCCAGCACCACGGTTCACTCGCTTCCCAGTCACTTTACATCCGATGGTACAGTTAGGAAGCGACATGAATTTGTTGAATAGTTTGCTAAGGTTTTTAGGGACGTGCCCAACTACTTTATCGTCATCTGTAACAGCTACAGCAAACTTGTCATGTTCGTTATCTTCTTCCGCTTTTAAACAAAAATTCTCTTCTCCGACTTTTGGGCTCCATATGTCCATGTAAGCATGGTATCCACGGATAAACGAGTCGAAGCGATATTCTTTCTGTTTTATAAGGATAATCTCAATCTGTTGGTCAATGTTTTTGAGAAGCATCTCATTTAGTTGAACGTTCGACATATCTGTGTTCTCTTCAGCTTCTTTAACTTTAAAATAGCATTCGAATCGTGAAGACATTGCAGCGTAAAATTTTAAACTGGAAAGAATTTCGAATTTTGAATTTCTAATGCACATTCAACATGGCAATGTCGAAGCAGCAGCTTGCTGGTAAACTAGCGAAGAAAACTTTATCATTAGATGATAAGATCAAGTTTTTGGATTTCGCCAAAAAAAATCCAGAACTTGGATGTAGAAAACTAGCAGACATTTACAAGATTGGAAAGACAGCCGCAGCAAATATTTTAAGAGACGAAAAGAAAATTCGTGAACAACATGAAATTTTTCGTGAGAAAACAAAAAAACGTAACCGCCATGGCAAGTATCACAAGATAAATGAGATCTTATTCGAATGGTACAAAAGATGTTGCGCTTCTAACATCTACCCTAATGGTGTAATGCTTAAAGAGGAGGCGTTGGAAATTAAGGAAAAACTTCAGAACAGCGATTTTGATAATTTCTCCGCCTCTGACGGTTGGTTGGATCGTTGGAAAACAACATATTCCGTCAAAGAACGTCGTATTGTTGGTGAAGCTGGTGACGTTTCTACAGAAACGGTTACTTCCTGGATGAAGAGGATCAAAGAATTGGTTGAAGGTTATTCACTAGAAAATATTTGGAACATGGACGAGTCTGGCTGTTTTTTTAAAGCTCTACCGGCCAAAGGGTTAGTGGAAAAAGGAAAACAAGCAAAAGGTGGGAAAAAGTCAAAGCTTAGATTAACTGTCGCTTTTTTTGTAAATGCAGCTGGGGAAAAGATCGACCAGCCTGTTGTTATCTGGAAGAGTAAAGTCCCGCGTTGTTTTAAAAAATTGAAAGATCCATCGCGTCCAGCTAACGTTCACTACTTTTCAAATCCTAAATCTTGGATGACATCTCAAGTAATGGAAACTGTACTGGCACGTTTTAACAGAAAACTTTTATTTGAGGACAGAAAAGTTATTCTTTTTCTGGACAACGCCACCTGTCATCCGGAGTCAATGATAGGCCAGTTTTCACAAATCAAAATCATTTTCTTACCGAAGAACACAACTTCAAGGCTTCAACCACTCGATGCGGGGATCATCCAAAACTTCAAGGTGAAGTACAGAAAAAGACTGGTCAAATACGTGCTTGCAAGGATCCAGGAGAATAAATCTGCAACTGAAATTATCAAGAGCGTAGACATACTTATGGCTATTCAATGGGTTCAAGATGCGTGGAAAGAAGTAACCAACTTGACCATCAAAAATTGTTTCGAGAAATGTGGCGTAGTTCAAGGAGAAAGTGAATTGATGGAAGATCAAGAAGATGACTTGGAATTTGAAGCTCTGGTGAAGGAATTAACTGAAGATATGTCTGCTGCAGAATACATCGATTTTGACGCCGATGTTCCAGCTTCGGAGCCAAGAATTAACGAATTAGAAATAAATTGGCGACATCAAATCCGAGAAGCTAGCATTAACGCAATTGAAAATCCAGAGATGGCATGTCAGGTCGAAGAGATTTCCGAGGATGATGATGAGAGTGAAGACGTGGTTGAAGAAGAAATGCTTGGTTTCACCGAGCTAATCACTATGCTTGATAAAATTAAGCGATCTACTATTTTTGATGATACATGCCAAGAAATGTTGTCAACCATTACGAAAAAGATTGAGGAACTTCAGCTTCAAAATAGAAAACAATCCTCAATCAAAGATTATTTCAAATAGGGAGAAAAACGTGTATTGAAAGACCTATAAGATAAATGAAATATATCTTCGTAATATAACTTGGTTTCTTAGTTTATAACCTTAGCAACACTTAAAGGTTGGTTGCAACACCGACAAATTTGAGCTGCTAAACTTACTTTACACAGCCAACTTGGGTTCTTTGCTCGATAAGCTAAATCTATTGATGTTGCCGTCTACCCTAGTGTTGCAAGTCACCCCATGATACCCGCCAGTACTACAAAAAAAGCTTTTTTGGTCAAAATTAGGTCTAAAACTAATTTTTTGGTCAACTTCCTATAAAGCGGACATCCCTCTAAAGCGGACACTTTTTTTTGCACCAATGGTGTCCGCTTTAGAGGGATTCCACTGTATATATATTATAATGAGGTTGACCATTGAAATTAGTTAGTCTTAATTTAAAAGCTTATCAGTCATAAGGTGGAGATTTATTAATTTTTTATTCAATTTGTTTTTGAACAAAACGAGAATTTTTTGGTATTATTGTTTTTATAGAACAAATAGAGACTCAAGTTGTTAGTGAACACAATCATTCCAATGAAGATCCAATAGAAGGTGACTGTTTTCCTAAAACATTAATTATGTGTCTATTGTTGTTGTTAGATTAATTATTTATCCATTCTGCTGTTTTGTTTTAACAGAACATCATCGAAACGAAGAAGAGGAAGAAGACGAGAACACTAATAGTAATCATCTCCCTGATGATCAAATGCAAGGTGATTGATTGTCTTTTGTAGATAATGTCAGCGAAATTATTTGTATTGTGCAGTGATGGTTAATGAGTGTAACTGCATGTTATTTAAATATACTATTATATTCTTCCATGGTTATTCAGATATGACGTTACATACTGAAGAGGAAGGTACAACTCGGAACTTTCCTCCTGTCGGACAACATTGAAAAAAAATTAGTGCAAGAAGTAAAAAAAATTCTCATAAAAATAATTTGTTTTTTTCTTTCTTACCCATACTCAGTCCCAACCTCTTCCTCGTTTGTCTCCGTTGTGCGCAGAAAACAAGGCAAAATATTCGTCTGGATACGAGTTCGGTCAGATAATTTTAGTAACCCTTAAAGGGCGGGCCGCCTAAATATCGACGCGAAACTCGGGCAAAAACAACCCCATCATTGGACCGTCCTAACTCCCGACTTAAAGCGGTTCTTATGTTATTTAGTTAGATCCATACTCTTAATGTGCCAATTGTTGCTGTTTCTTTACTAAAATTTCGGGGCCTTCGTTGGTGACGACGTGAATTATTTTGTAATGCAGACGTTGAACAAGGTGCGAAGAGCAGATTTTAAACGCTGTTCACCTAGCCTAGTCAATGTTGCACTCTCGTAGTCTGCCGTTTTGTGCCAAATATGAAAAACGCCAAAAAACTGCCGTTTCTTTAAAATCGCGCCAGAATGGTTAAAATAGGCTTAAACTTCTCCGCGGCGACAATTACGGTCTAAAAGCGTCATGAGGGCGAAAGTACACTTAAATCTTTTGGCACGTCGGCTCAAAGCACGCATATCAAATTACTCGATATTGCGTAACATTTAGGAAACGCTTTTGCCCGCGCTGTTTGTTTTAAAAGTCGAAATCATGTTAAATTTTTTATGAGCGCTGCAACGTATGATGGCGTCATTCAATTCCCGCTTCCCTCTATTCGAGTAAACCGCAATGCATTATGGTATTTGTATTCAACATAAACAAATTAGCTAGCGCTGGGTTCTTACAAACATAAAGAATGGAAGAAAACTTTTTAAATTCTACATCAACAAACAGTTTTTCTGAAAACGATAACAACGTCAATGAATACTCCTTTTCATTAATAAAATGACGTAATCTTCTACGGCATGAAAACGAGGCAACCTATGCTAAAGTCATTTCAATATGGCCGAGCGTAAGAGAAGTCGTGGGTCATCCTCATCACTTGGACGTGAATGTGCAGCTTATGGCTGCTCTGCTCGTGACTATTACTTCGAAAATGAAGAGAAGATACGTTCCGATACTACCTTCTTCTTATTTCCCAGTGAACCAAGCCGAAAACAAGTCTGGTGCAGCTTGATAAAACGTCAAGATGGCAGGGATGGTTTCAAGGTCACAAAGAACACTGTAGTATGCGAAAAACACTTTGAAGAACAAATGATTTATAGGCCTCCAGGAGGTACGAAGAAACGATTGCTACCAGATGCCAAGCCAAACATACATGCTTGGAATGACGGGACAAAAAAAGCTCGAAAAGAACCAACATTTAGACCATCTCCGAAGAAAAAGTTTCGAGAACCAAAAACTTTAGATGACTCTATGACAGTTGAAAACGAGCCCTCTGAATTGGATATTATTAAAGCAGAACTGCAACAAATAAAAGATGAAAATACTTTTTTAAAACAATATAATACTCAACAAATTCAAAGATACAATAAGTTGATTAGTGAACAATCAGATAAAGTAAAAAACCTTGAAACACAAAATAATGATCAGAAATGTTTTATAAAAGATCTTGAACTTCAGAACCAGAGCTTTTCTGTAAAAAGTGAATTTATGGGGCATGTATTAAAATCAGATGAATCATGTAATTATTATACAGGTTTTCCATCACTGAAAATATTTCAAGATGTTCTCATTTTTCTTGATGCTGGTGAAACTGGTCAAAATATTATTTTGTACAACTATAAAGAAGGGAAAAACGATGCACGTGGTCGTAGAAGGTGTTTCTCACCATTGGAAAGTTTCGTGCTGACACTTGTAAAATTGAGACGGAATTTTGGAATTATTCATTTGTCATACATATTCAATGCATCAGAAGGTACGATAAGCAATACATTCAATACATGGATAAACTTTATGTACATCAGACTTGGTAGCATATGTATATGGCCAACAAGAGAACAGGTTCAAAAAAATAATGCCTGAATCTATGAAACAACACTTTGCCAACACACGGTGTATAATTGATTGTTTAGAAATCAAAGTAGCTGTTCCAACATCACTAAGGCTGCATAAAATGTTATATTCTGATTATAAAAGTCACACGACAGTTAAAATCTTAGTTGGGATAGCACCAGGCGGGGGCTTCACATTCATCTCCTCTGCATACCCAGGTAGCATTTCGGACAAAAACATTGTTGTTAAAAGTGGATTTTTGAGACCCGAGTTGTGGCAAGAAGGAGACGCTGTTATGGCCGATAGAGGATTCACTATTGCAGAATATTTGAAACCAATGAATGTGGAGTTGATCATACCCTCATTTTTACAAGGACGTGAACAGTTTACAGAACTTGAATTGGTAAAAAGTCAACAAATTGCTCGTGAACGAATTCATGTTGAACGAATGATACAGCGCTTAAAATGTTATCACATATTCGACCGTGTAATGCCACTTAACATGGCTGGTTCTTTAAATCAAATCATAACTGTAGCAGCATTATTATCAAACTTTCAAGACCCTGTTTTAAAAGATGTAAATTAAATTTATATACACAAAAATTCTGTTCTTCACTTTTTCTCTTTTGATACAATTTCTGGTAGTACGTACTTAAAATAAAATGACAAAATAGATGATTGTAGCTTTTCCCAATACACTGCATCAAATTGAACTCTATCAATTACCATTCCTTTTGAAGTATAAAAAACAAAGTCACACCATGTTTGACATGTAAGAGCTAGCTGCATTTGAACTTGATTATAATATGTATGATTTTTATTGATATGTATAGTATTTGATTCACTGTTGTATACGATACATGGTTCTTTCGAAATAGAGCAAACATCTTTCGGATCGATATCTTTATAGTGCTCACTACATTTAACCTCTAGTATTCCGAAAGACGCGCCATCAAAAACTTTTCCATCAGGAGTGGCACCCAAAAAAAAGTTTTGCGAATCAATAACCAATCCACATTGATCAACAGAAATCTTCCAACCCGATAGGTGCATAAATTTTTCATATGCTTGGATGGCGATGGGCTCAAAAAATTTGCCGTATCTCATTTTCATTTGCACAACTTTGTTTTTCTCATTTTTGTCACCAAATACAATGTTATGAGCTATAGTTTTGATCCCCTTCTCAGTTTTTTTAGTTAGATCACCAATTTTATTACAAATAGATGCTGTGAATCTGTTTTTGCGGTACATAAACCAATTCGCATCTCTTGCTTGGTCACGCGTATTAACTTCGATTTCTACAGCATGTGCAGAATGTGACCTTAATTCATTCAATATGGCCAATTTTTCCTCACATATTTCACTTCTTAAGTATTCATCAAGCATGTATTTAATTGAATTGAAAGGAAAACTTGGATAAGTGTTATATTCAGTTAGGTTTCCTGTGACTGTAGAAATGCTAGAATATACAGCGAAATCAGCTGGCATTGGGGAACATTGATGCGATAAAGTAGAACCAATCGGCATTACTCCATACACTGTATCTGTAAACAGAAGCGGATTAGGATTTATGATTTTCTTAGCATGATTATTAGTGTCGCTATTCAAAAAAACTTCCAAATTATAAGCTGGCTCATGTTTTGTATGGTCAGCTCTAGCATCATACAATGTCGTTTTAATTCCACTGCGCTTTTTGTATTCTGTATCGTCATTTGTATTTCTTCGTTTCGAAACTGGGGAAGTGATGGTTATATCCGATATTGGGACTTTATCAACACGATTTCTACTCTGAGGAACTGACCACTCACAGGCCTTTGATGTGCATGCTTTCGGTTCTGGAATAATTTTTAAGTTATCCAGGACCCATTTAGCCAACAACTTCATCAAAGCGTAAGCGTGAGAACAAGTTCCCACCTTTCCAGCTGGACATTGGCAAAAACAATACAAAATTTCATTTGATAATTTATCAATGGCAACAAAAATCCATCTATCTGCTTTCTTCAAGCTTGCACCACACACACCTTTCAAACTAAATATATTATCATTTTCCTTTGCATGTATTGAACCAACATCAACAAAATTTTCTTCCAGGAATTGTGCACCCCGAGTAAATGGTTTTTTAATTTTGAGAGACTTTTCTAATACCAGGTCATTGATCTTTTTATGGTACTGTTCGATTTCGTATATTGTTATTTTTGGCAAATTCGTGATGTCTTTTGTCCATCCAGCTGCGTTTTTCGGATGACCTATTTCGTTCCTTAACACCTCTGGGCATTGGATAATGATATTCCCATTATTCGTCTTCCCCGGTGATAACAAAATTCCAAGTTTCTCAGCTTTTTTTCTCAGCCATTTTTTATCACTAGTTGGATCTACAATGTTATTTTGTGTGCCATTTTTGTAGTACTGCAGCACCCTGATAAAAAAAGGAAAACATTTTTGCTTACTGATGTTCAATTTCTACATAACATGTATTTAACATGCAGCCAAAATAGAATAGTCACTCAAATAGTGGTTTATTAACATGGACATACCTAACTTGTGTCTCCTTCAAAGTGTCTATTCCTTTCAAGGTATCACCTCTATAAATTAACCACTTCTTCAAATGTTCAGCTTTATAACAAGCTAGATTTTTAACATCGATGTGAACAGTATCATCATCAATGTCATCTTCTTGTAGTTTGATAGACGTAGGATCTAAAAAAACAAGTTTGTGCTATCTAAACCTTCATCAACCACAATTACAGCCTAGCTACCTAGCCACCAAAATCACCACAGATTACGATAATATATGGTACTCACCAACAAGAGAATCTTCAAAAAAGTTGTAGAAATCAGGAACTTCTATGTATAAATCCATATCTGCATTTAAAGTTAGTTGCTAGCAAAAATAAAATCAGAGCTAAACAACAATACTTCTTCCTTCCTTCGCGAAAAAGAATTGAAGCTTACTGCTTTCGCAATGTTTTGCCATGAGCTGAGTTGCTAGATCATGGAGATATAATGATTACGCCATTTTATAGTGGAGACACGAGAAAAATTAAATGGGAGATGATATTATCTCCGTTAAAACAAATTCATGTCGTTTGCATTCAAAATGTTTTTCTCGCCGCCTTCCCAATCAAAATTTTTAGCATAGGATGCCTCGTTTCCATGAAAATTTTGAATGACGTCATTTTATTAATGAAAAGGAGTATCTATTGATCTGACGTCAAATTCTTCATCGGAGTTTTCAAGTACAACAAATATTTCGAACAGGGCAGGTGGAATAACATGCTGTGTACCCCATTGCTATAACAACTCAAAAAGAAATCCAACTTGTCTTTTTATGTTATCCCAAAAGATACTGTATTGAGACAAAAATGGCTACATAAAATCAGTCGACAATTATTTGTCCCATCTACATCACATCGAGTCTGTTCAGCACACTTCATAGAAGGTAAAAAAACTTATACGAACAATGTTCCAACGATAGTTCCTAAGACTATAAAACCTACAGAGTGGAAATCTAGAAAAACGATGAATAGTTCTGGAAGCGATCGCTTTCTTTTATCTCCTATACGTCCTGATAAAGCTACATGTCAAATAGAAAAACAGCTGTCATTGGAAGAAGAGCTTGAAACTACAGTAGCTCAGTTAACAGAAGAACTAAAAAAATTGAGGGTAGACTTTGACTGCAAGGAAAATGAGTTGATTGACAGATTCAAACCTAATGAAGCACACTTCAAATTTTACACTGGATTAGAATCCTATGATATATTCAAAATAATATTGGACTACTTGGAACCAGCAGCTAGTAAACTAGTTTACTGGGGGTCAAACACAAATATGGAAAGTAAAACATCAGAAGAAATAAACAAAAGAGGACGAAGCAGAACACTCAATTCAGAAGAGGAATTCTTTCTTGTACTTGTTCGACTAAGATGTGCTTTCCCGCTGGAAGATTTAGCAATCAGGTGCAATATGTCAACTAGTCACATCAGTAGAATAATTATAACATGGATAGACTTTTTGCACTCTCAATTCAGAATGCTCACTATTTGGGCTACTAAAAAAACCGTACCAGATACAATGCCGGACTGTTTCAAAGAAGAATATCCAAGTACGCGTGTTATTTTAGATTGCACAGAAATTTTTATCGAAATGCCGACATCTTATCGTAGCCAGTCTGCTACATTCTCCAGTTATAAACATCATAACACCGCAAAAGGACTAGTCGGGATAGCACCAAATGGAGCAGCAACGTTTGTATCTGATTTGTACGCTGGTCGATTTTCAGATAAAAAATAACTAAGAACAGTGGTATATATAACTTGCTACAGAATGGTGACTCAGTTATGGCGGACAGAGGTTTTGAACTTGATGATGATCTTCCGGAAGGTGTACTACTGAATATACCACTTTTCTGAATGGAAAATCACAGTTGAGCTTGGAAGAGGAAAATGAAACCAGACGAATTGCATCTGTTCGAGTACATGTTGAGAGAGCGATAGAGAGAGTAAAAAGTTTCAGAATTTTACAAACAGTATTTCCATTATCTATGGCACCAGAACTTAATAAAATCTGGGTTGTTTGTTGTTATTTGGTAAACTTTCTACCACAATTAGTACAAAACAAGGAAGACTGAATATGAGTCAAGGCACCATTCTGTAAATATTAGTATATAATGCGTATATATATATTAGATAAAAAAAAATACTAAAAAATTTTATCCATCAAAAAATCAAAATAAAATTTTGTGAGTTTTATAAGAAAGCAACCTTCCCATCTAAGTGCATCAAATTTTATTTTTTCAACGTGTGTATCTATATTTGTGTATACCATGAAGTTCAATTCAAGAGTCTCTGTGACTGCCATTAAACCTTGACATTGATAATAGTAAATATGGCTGTCTTTCAATTTCGGTGTACCGTTTTCCATTTTTAAACAGAAACTTTTATCTAAGCAACTTTCTTTTATTGATACATTTCGTTTCGTAAATGGACATTTTACCTCTAATATTTTATAACATTCGTTGTTCAATGAAATCAAACCATCGGGGCTTGCACCTAACCAAGGAAATTTCGGATTAACAATAAAACCACATTTGGTGACTGTGTTACTAGTGATGTCTTCATAATGTTTGATTGCATGCTTTTCATTCTCTTTCCCCCAATCGCAAGCAGTTGATTTGAATTTTTTACTTTGCAATAAATTTTGTAATAGTGATTTTGGGTATATGGTTGTTCGTCGGTTAATCACAGATCCAAAATTTGATGCAGTGATACGTTTTTTTCGTTCCTCATACCAACGGTTAGATGCAGCCTGGGTTAATGTTTCATTTTCAATTTGTATTATCGTTTCTTTATCAACTAACAAATGCTCAGTAACAAATTTTTGTTGTTTATCATCTAATTTACTGATATCCATATTATTTACAGCAATTTTTTCAAGAACTGCATGTATTGGACGTTTAGTTTGTTTTATTTATCTTTGTTGGCAATATACTGCTTTACAGATATGTCAAAAAAATTACATGGTTTGTAATCATTTCCCTTCAATAAAGTTCCAAATATAACACCTTTTCCAGTTGATAACAAACTTTCACTTAGTTTTTTTATTTTTTCTTCTTTCGGCGTGTGTGCGAACAGTGGTGTGGCACAAAAAAATCTATTCCCAGTGACTAGTGGTCTCTTACGACTGTTCTTGGCGTCTTTGTTTATGTCGGCTTTGGCAAATGTCAATTCTGAAAATTTTATTGGTTCTACATTTGCTGATTCACCTGGAACATGCCATTTTTGCAGAACGTCAGTGCATGTTTTGTCATCAGGCACGCTTTTTACACCAAGTGTTCTATAATCAACTAACTGATATAATGCAGCTGCAACGTGTTTACAGCAGCCTCCGCTACCAGCTTTGCAACTACATTTTCCATAAAATACATCACCAGTTTCTTGACATAGATGTATGTACACAGTATATTTTTCTTTTTTCATTGAGGCAGCGACATAACATTTAACAAAAAAACAAAGTCTCTCAACTTTCACTTTCAGTTTTTTCACGTAGTTCTCTTTAAACAACTGGTAGCCCAGGATCTTATGTTTCTCTGCACCCCTGGCTTTATTATAGAAACTTTTTCCAAGCACAAGATACTTATAAATTCGCTCATGTGATATGGGGGGAAGATGTGACAGATCAGTGCTCCAGTCTTTGACAGTATTTGTGATATCTTCTTCAAGTGTTTCATCTTCACCAGAGTTTTGTATTTCTTTGAAAACTGGTATTGGACCCACGCTAGAGCTTTGAGAAAAGCTAGGATCCAAGTTTTCAGATGTTATGAAAAGATCACTACTTGAATTTAAATCGATTAAGTTAGACATATCTGCTTCGTATTCTACGCTTTTTCCCTCTCAACTGGCTCGAAATACAATGTTTACATATGGATAATAGCCCGCCATTATTGAGATAATTGCGAAACTGTTAAAAATGGAGCGCAAATGTGAAAATAGCTTACGGAGATTATTTTATCGCCATAATAATTAGCCGCCGCTTAATGAAGACAACTTTGGGAAAATAATAAGCTCCGAGGAAATATTTCTTGAATACAACATGCATTGCGGTTTTCGCGAATAGAGGGAACGGGGAATTGTTTCAACCAATTTGCTTGAATCGCAGCTATTTTAACTTTGTGCGCGCATTCCTATTTGCAGTGGACATTGTTTCTCGAACGCACAAGCGCACAGCGCTGGTACGTCGTGCTATGCGATTGAAGTGATCTTTCACCTTAAATGGATAGCGTACATCGTTTTACAATGCAGAAAATTTAAGATTTACGCAAATTTCACTAAACTAAAATTTAGTTACAGCGAATATTGAAGTAATTTTTTTAACTAGCTAGCTAGCTAAGCTAAGAATAACATTGGCTTCAACGAGTTTTATATTGACTGAGTAACCAAAAAGCTGAGGAGAGGAGACGTGTTTGTTATAATTTCGTCGTCCTGTATTTAGTATTTATGATAAAACTGGATATCAGATCATCGTTTTTATAGACAATGTAGCTAGTTAACTAGCCATGGAAGAAGCATCCAGACAGAATGTTGCTGAATCTGGTTATTTTAACTGTTAAACTTGACATTTTTGTTGTTTCTATCCCATGGAAAATGTTTTTATCGATAAATGTATTGTAGGAGTTAGATATATAATCATTTCCAATGCTTTTTAAAACTTGTTTTTCGTGCTTGTTTACGTTTTAAGCTACCATTTTTCTTGACGACGTGCAATACCGCAAAATATCGGCCCGTCGTCAAGAGCGCTAAGCCAATCAGAATGCCTAAAAACCCGTATTGCCCGCTTGAAAAATCCAGACGGTTAACAATTACATATACCACTCCGTAGACTATGTTTTAAACTCAAAATACAAATCGACCATCGATGTTAATTGTCTTTTTGCTTTCTTCTAAAAAAACTGATTCAAGTGAATAAGAGTTTAATTAGTCGGATGATGGCACGGACGAGGATCCGTGTTTATCTGACTAATTAAACTCTTATTTTTTATATTCCACGCTACTAAGTTTTTTATCAATATAAAAACATAAGCAATGGCCTAACCCTTACCGTCTTCACAAAAGGAAATTACGCATCTTAAGAAAAATGAACATCTACAAAACTCAGTACAAGAAAACACTGGAAATAGCTTAGATCGAGGCCAAGTGCAGAAACGTATCGGGCATATAAGTAAGGTGGTCTACACATGATAAAATAGTTTTCTTAGGTAAGTTAAAACTTCCGCCGGGCATGAGCGTTGAAATTACCAGAGCATAAAGGGTGTTTTGTATCAAATGGCGTTTGTTTCCTCCGACGCAGCGTTGTTTATGGTCAACTTTAAGTCTTTAAGTCATTGTATGTCTTGTTAATCAAGAAATTCCTTAATAAAAAGGGGGTTGGTTTAAGTTAAAGCGTGCCCCATTTTTTGAGTATATATAGTTCTCTGAAAATGTGCATATTTTGGTATCCACCTTGCTGTTCTTGGGCCGCCTCATACGATATATGATAATATGCGATATTTTCAGAATATGCGCAAGAAGAAATATTTTTGATATATTGACACATACTAAGCAATACTTTTAAAATATGCCAACAATTTTTTTAAAGTTGACCATTATTACACATTAGCATAATTATTATTATTATTATTGTTTTAAATATATTTTGTCTCTATTCCTGTCTAACTCCCCTGGGTACTTCATCTGGCGACGAAGAGACTTTAAAAGAACCTTGTTGCAGTTGTTGAATGTCAGCCAAGTGTGAAATGGCTGGGTACAGTGGTTTACATCAGTTTTATCCTGAGTTACATAAAGGAAACACTTATGATGCATTTGTTGATTTTGTGGACTCTTTTGGCTATGAATATGATGCTATTGCTAAAGAGCCACCAAGCAGACTGACGGAGCCTGCTGAAATAGAGGCTTGGACTCAACAAAATAAAAGGAAGCAATTCCTGGGAAGGTTTGCATCGAGAAACTTTCAAAAGGACTATGAGGAGGAGATATCTTCTGAGGAAAGGAGTAACATGACTTTTAAAGGAATGGTTGACGCTTTGAAAAAACGGTATAAGCCAATCAAAAACACAACCCTATCGAACTTTGAGTTCCATAAGTTGGAACAGAAGGAAGCTGAGTCGTTTGATTTATTTGTCAACAGAGTTAAACACGAAGCTGCGTCGTGTGAGTTCAAATGTGGTGATGGTTGCACAGTACAGGACATACTCGTTCGAGACCAAATTATTGTTGGAACGTCCAATGATGAGATTCGTAAAAATGCATTGAAACAGCAATGGGGCTTGCAGGAACTGATCCTAAATGGCAGAAGTTTGGAGGCTACAAGTCAAGGAGCAAACAAGATTACCAGCAGTAATCGCTTACACACCGCTGTAGATAGCAGTGATATTCGTAAGGTCAGAAAGCCAGGGAAGTACTCCCGCAAAAAGAAAGCCCATGATAAGCTAAACCAAGGTAAATCATCCAAACCTACCTGCCCTAAATTTTCATCGACATCCTGTGATGGAGGAAGGCCCTGCCCTGCGAGAAAGATTGTTTGCTTCAAATGTGGAAAGAAAGGACGTTTTAAAGAATCAAAAGCCTGCAAAGGACGAGACAAGCATACCGACCGTGTTGAGGATCAGAGCCACTCACCAAGCTCTGCATCAAGCTCAGAGACTGAGACTGATACCACCTCAAGTGAGTCTGAGGAGGCGACTGCCAGTACGAAACGCATGTCCAGGAAACATGTTCCTGCCCGTCGAGTGGGCTAGGCTAGGAAACGGAACAATATAAGACATGTGTCAACCAAACCGCAATACCAGATTCAGTTAATAATTAACGAGAAGACAGTCGATGCATTTGCTGACACAGGAGCAGACAGCAGTGTCATGTCCAGAGAATTTGCCGATGAGTTGAACCTACCACTCTCAAAGACCAAAATGAAAATAAAGCCATACGATTCCAGGTCTATTACATGTGTTGGACTTTACCAGGGTACGATTATGTGTGGTGAAAGGGTGGCAAACGTCAGAATCTATGTTGTCAAGCAGAAGGAAGAATTCTTGTTAAGTGGTATCGCAGCCGAAGATCTAGGGATAATCAAGTTCAACCCTAAACCGAAACCAATATCGAAATCGAACTTGATCCGACGTGCAGGGGTCAAAAAAAATGGGAAACTTTCCCAAGTTGTCTCTGCATACAAAAATGTATTAGATGAAATCGGCTTGCTGAAGGACCATCAAGTACAGCTCCACATTTACGAGGATGTTCAACCAGTAGCTGAACAGCCCCGTCCCATCCCATTCCACCTGCGTCAGAGATTCAAAAACGAGATTGAGAGGATGAAAGAGCAAGGAATTATTGAAGAAAACGACGGCCCGGCTCCATGGGTATCCAATGCCGTACTTGCCCCCAAGGACGACGGTGGAATCAGAGTGACCGTAGATATGCGTAACGCCAACCAGGCCATTCGTGACACAAATGTTCCGATACCAAAAGAAGAAGATATTAGAGCCCAACTCTCTCGCTGTCAGTACTTCACCAAACTCGATTTTAAATCTGCATTCCATCAGCTCGAAATTGCACCTCAGAGGCGATACATCACGGTGTTCCATGCCAATGGAAAGCTGATGCGATACAAACGTTTGACCATGGGTACAAAGCCAGCTTCGGGTGATTTCCACCGAGCACTGCAACCGATATTTGCAGACATACCTGAGGCCCACGTTCTACACGATGACGTAATCATTGGTACAGAAACCGATTCTCGCCACTATGAAGTGATTGATGCAGTTCTGAAAAGGCTTCTACAAAAGGGACTAACGCTGAACCCAGACAAATGTATGTTCGCCAAGCCAGAAGTCCCATTCTGGGGCATGATTATATCAAAAGATGGAGTCCGACCAGACCCATCTAAAGTTGATGCTTTGAAAGACGCAGAACCACCACGTTCAAAAGATGAAGTTGTTTCGTTCTTATGTATGATCCAGTCCCATGCAGAATTCATACCTATGCTGTCCAAGAAGACCGTCCACATGAGAGCATTGACAAAGAAACATGCGAGGTTCGTATGGTCCAAAGAATGTCAAGAAGAATTTGAACTATTATAAGGGGCCCTTTGTAAAAGACTCTCTTAAACTTCTTTGACCCTTCTCTTGATACATATCTCTTTACGGATGCGCATATCACAGGTATTTCAGCTATCATCGCACAGGACAATGATCCGGCTACATCTAAGCCCATTGCTTTCGCCAGCCGCTCAACATCTCCCGTTGAGCGTCGCTACGCCCAGCTTGATTTAGAAGCCCTTTCAGTTGACTTTGAGCTCCGACGGTTTCGCAACTACCTCATAGGAGGGCCAACTGTGAAAATATTCACTGATCACAAACCCTTGATCAGTATTTTTGCGAACAGACGAAAGGGATCAGTTAGAACTGACCGTATTAAACTGCGCCACCAAGATATCTCTTACGATGTATTATGGCTGCCGGGTAAGAAAAACCCAGCTGATTACTTATCCTGCCATTCTAAACCTTTCTCTAGACTGCCAACGTCGTGGAAGAAAGAGACATCAGAACTCGAGAAAACTGTTTGGTTTTTGCAGTATTCACCCTACACCGAGTCAGTGTCAATGGAGACGATAATTGAAGCAACAGAGAACGATCCATGCCTTCAACAGTTGAAAGATGCCATCAGCAAAGGATACATACCAAAATCAAACACCTCCCTTATGCCCTATCGACCGTTTCAGACGAAGGTCTAATCCTCAAAAAGGAAAAGATTGTACTCCCAGAATCCTTGTGGCAGACCGCCATCGACAAAGCCCATCAGGGAGGCCATCCCGGCCTAAGTCGCATGAAACGACGCCTTCGAAGTTACTTCTTGTTCCCCTTGCTCGACCAAAAGGTCACCGCCAAGGTTAATGAGTGTAACGGCTACCAACTATTTACACGGAAAACGACCAAGGAACCACTACAGTCAACGCCGACACCTGAAATAGCATGGAAAGACGTCAATATTGATCTTTTCGGCCCGATGCCCGACAAGAGACATATCTTAGTGGTACAGGACAGTTTCACCTGTTTTCCTGCTGCTAAGATCGTGAATTCAACTAAAGCAGCACCCGTACTCAATGCGCTCAATGATATCTACATGAGCTATGGAAATCCCGAACGCCACCGTACCGATAACGGCTCACTGTTCAACAGCCAGGAATTTGCCGATTTTTCGACAAAGAACAGCATCCAACACACCAAAGTATGCCCATATCACGCTCAAGCAAACCCCGCTGAAACCTTCATGCGTCCACTCGGTAAAGCAATGAAGATCGCTAACAATTCATGTCAAAATAAAACCACCGCTTTGAATGACCTTCTCGTCGGTTACCGATCTACACATCACCCAGCTACCGGTCTCTCACCAGGCAACATGCTCTTCCGTCATGGCTACCACCACGACTTCCCACGTACGACGAACAGCGACCAAGAAATCGCCGAAGCTCGAAGCCACAATTGGCAACAACGACAGGCAAGGAACGTCCAGCGAAATGAGTCTGTCAGGAGAAAAGCCACCACCTATGATATCGGAGACCAAGTTCTCACCGTCAACATGAATCTTCAATCCAAGTACGAAACACTCTTCCAGAGAAATTCGTACACCGTTATTGCAATCGATGGAAGCGGGTTATACCTCTGCAACCCACTGACCCAGCAAATTATTCGTCGACATAAGGACTATGTCAAACCGTATCATCAACCTTCAATTCAGAACAACTTCCGCCAGGACCAACAGGAGGATACAGCGGACAAGGATACACAATACATCGACCCGGAGGAACCAGTCTCAAACACACCAAACGTAAGAGATGCACCTCGAAGAAGTCACCGTGAAAGACGGGCACCAAAACAGTTAGACGACTACGAATTAGACATATAAGTTAAGGACTGAGAATTAATCGTTCAGAGTGATGATGTAACTGTATTTTCCCGCGTCGTAACATTCGAATGTTTACATTATTCGGTTCCGTACAAACGGTTTTTGGGAGAGTTAATAATGGTAGACAAAGCCGCGGTATTTCTTTTTGAAAACTGAAAGAAAGACTTACACTTGTTTTAAATATATGTTGTCTCTATTCCTGTCTATCTCCCCTGGGTACTTCAATTATTATTTAAAATTTCCTACTTTCGCCTCTCTTTCGTTATGAAAATATCAAATCGTAATAATTCATGCAACAAAAAATTATTTAACCAATCATAATAGTGCTTGAGTTTATCAAATATGTCATTATTAATATGCGTAGAGGTAACTAAAACTATGTTAATGCCTTAAATCGTTGTTCAACGAAGACACATCGTCATATCCACGTGGTATAGGCTACACTCTTGTAGTGGCTAGGATTTGACGATTGTTTCGAAAAACATGGCGCATTTTTATTTATGTCGTTGTTAAAGTCACCATTAGTGACTCGTCATAACAACTTGTAGTGTCTTTTCAAACAAAGTTGAGATAACATTCAGCATTGATTGCTATTTTGTTAACCTATTTTATGGTTATCCTTAAAAGAATGAAGTTAATTGAGAATTAAACTTGTTTTTATAAGACTACGTAATCATGTTGTTTTGGATAAGCAATTGAAATATTCTAGTGATGAGAACAAATAAAGTTGGATTGTGATTGTTAAATTTTGATGTATAATTTTAATAGAGAAAACATTATCTAGAATCTTATAAAGAATTTATTATTTATATAAAATGGATATTTTGAATAATTGTGTTGGACTAGGCAAGGAGTTAAGTTGAATTAATATAATTGGCTGGATACCTTACATTTTGTTGCGTTATATTTAGGGTATAGTAAAAACTCTTCAAAGCACGCACCATTTGTATCTGATTAATGAAAGTAATCGTTTGAAAATCAAAGATAGAGACGCTAAAACGTGTTTCTACACTTTCTAAAGCATGCTGCCAACTTTTTCTCACCAAAAACAAAAGTTGTTCAGTTTTTTAAATCGATAGGTCATAGAATTTACTTTTTATTCTGTTAGCTGGCTATACGTGAAAAAACGGTTAGTATGATATATAATGATATAATGTGGTCGCAAGTTCGGTCTTTACATGGACCTCTGATTTTGTTTTTCACAGTGCAAAATGACAAATAGATTTCATTGTAGTATATTTAAATTGGCAAATGTTTATTTTTTACATTGTCAACTAATATGCACCAAAGACATACATTAACATACTAAATTTTTCAGATTTGTGAATTGAAAAATGGTAGATGTAACTATATGTACAGTATTGCTGCTTCATATTTTGGTTGTCGTTTCTCTACAAATTAAACGACATGAAAATGCAGACGAAGTAATAAATGGTGAAAAATGTAACCACCGTACATATGTTTTTGGAAGAAGACAAACAAAACAAGGACGTTGTGTTAGAAACATGAAAGGAGCCGGTAGGTAAATACTCTTCTTTAAAGTATCGCTTAAAAAGAAGGTCTTATCATGACGCAATGAAAGAAAACTTTAAAATACGGAACACCTTTTAATAATTTTAATTTGTCGAGAAATCAATCTAACTGCTGGGTTGCCGATTTAATTATCACAAGAAAACCCTAGTAGTTTTTACAAGGTAATGTTCGGCAGTTATTTCGAAGCCGGTCAGCAACTTAAAATCACAAGATAGATATTTATATCAAATGCTACGCATTTATTAGGAATCAAAATGAAAAGAAAACAGAACCCTTATTGTTACAAAAACACGTAACAAACAAGAGAATTGGGGGTTAAAAAACTGTGTAATAACTATATTAAAATCATTGACTAATAGTTACTTCAAGTTAAGACAAACTAATAAAAACCTGCTTCTTAATGAAGAAGTAGAAGATGAAGCATTGCTACGTTAAAAAACTAAAAACTGTGAGGAACAGCATTCGAGTGCATAGAACAAGTTGCATATTAATGACACAGATTCGAAAATCAGAAGAGCACGGTAAACCGTCAGGCCGGGCTTTTTGGATCATCATCATAATTTATCAGCCTGAAAAAGACTAAAAAGTTGAAACAAACACTTTGAAATAAAAAAAGGTCTTAAATGGTCCAAATGCCTTGAATTGCTTAATAAACACATGGAAAGGCCAAAATATCACTTTGGAATTGTGAATTATGGAATTTGAAAAGAAAAAAATTCTTCACTGATTTTCTTCCTCACCATCTGTTAACCCAACAGTCTCCATGAAAGTCTCCTGTGAGTGAAGTGCTATCAAAAAAAGTTTACTGTCCAGAAGTAACTAAGAATGATAAAAAGTCACCAAATTTCAACTCCTAAAACGGTATATTTCAGAATTTGTTACAAACAAATTGGAAGGGGTTAAAAAAGCTCCCCAAGGCCAAATAGGGTTAAAATGTTCTTAAAATAATACTCATGAACACATCAACTTTTTAATTTCTTTTTGCAATTTTTTTTTCTATTTTGCAAAAGAAAATAATTTGTACAAGGAAAAGACCAAGGATGCTAATAAAGAAGATTTTCGTCTTCATTTTACATCATGGATACCACCTATAGACGATTACACTTCTAAGTCAGGTAACACTACAGTTCATAAAATTGGTGATAATATTCGGCTACTTTAACGCCCAATTTTCACCACGTCAAATGCAACCATGTATAATCCATGAATATATGAGAAGAAAGTGCGAAGACAGTTGTTTTTCATTATCAACTGTGGTCTTGGGTCTGATATTAGCCTATTTAACCATATTCACAGACTCGTTTTTGCAAGTTATGTAAAGAAAATAGCCCGGTTATATTCCAAAAATGTTCTTAATATTTGACTGATTCTGAGGCTAAAAATTCTTACAAACTGAATTCCGTAAAAAGCGTACAAATTTCTTATACTCAGTGATGCAAAACTGTATAACTGATAGACACTTTCAAAATTTGATTCATGTATAACGTGGAAAAGCATGAAAGAGGCCGATAAGTACAGCACTTTAAAGCAAAAACAAAGTACCTTATTCCATGAAATTAACAAGTAATGAAATTAACGCGGTTTTTCAAAATTCCCGTTAATTTAATGAGCGTTAATTTAATGCAGTGTTAATTTAAAGACTGGTAATTTCATGACTCGTTAATTAAAGTACTGTTAATTTGGTGACTTTTCTATCTAAAGCCTAAAAAACATAAAAATACAATTTTTTTTACATTTTTTCTACTAGTTCCTCCTCATCGAACGATAGCTCAACGATGTTCTCTTTTTCAGCGATCTTATTTAAAATAGCTTTTGTATAATCTTCATACTCTGATGCAAAGTGGAAAATTAATTGAAAGCACTTTTTCTTCCAGAATTTTTAAATATTTAACATTGTCTTACCAAACAACAAAAACTTTTATTTCGATTTCCAAACCGCCTTGTAATAGAGGAGACCGCTTCACTACCGTGGATTCGACTGTTGCCGTAAATTTTGCTTCGTGTGTTATCGCATATTCTCAAATTCGCGTTAATTAAATGCATTTTTGAAAACAACCTTGCTCAATCGCGTTAATTAAATGAATTTTCCAAAATAATTTCATTGAACCGCGTTAATTTCATGACCGTTAATTTAATTCGCGTTAATTTCTTGACTCGTTAATTTCATGGAATAAGGTAATGGTTTTATGAGATGAAAAAACATAGGATCAAAATAAACAGGAAAAACAACACAAGGAGCAACTATAGAATACCCCCCGTAAAAAAATTAAAACTACGTAACTCAGCAACGCAGCTACTCAGCAATACAGCAACGTAGATAATCAGCTACGCAGCAACGCAGCAACACAGCAACGCAGCAACGCAGCTACTCAGCAATACAGCAACGTAGATGCTCAGCAACGCAGCTACTCAGCAACGCAGCTACTCAGCAATACAGCAACGTAGATACTCAGCTATGCAGCAACGCAGCAACGTAGCAATACAGCAACGTAGATACTCATCTACGCAGCAACGCAGCTACTCAGAAAAATAGTTGAAAATGGTTTTAGATAGTTATGAGGGATCTGAGCAAAAGTTTCGTTTTTAGAATTAGACCAGTTTAAAAAAACATTGTATGACATTATATAAATGTTTTCTAATAACTAAAAATATTAAATGAATAAGGAAACTATTTAAAGAACGAAAAATTTGTCATTACGAATGTATACACTATGAGGCTAAATTATAGAATCATAAAAGCGAAGTCGTTATATTGCGAAATGTTTAGTGTAACAAACCAACTTGGTAGTTGATATTTTAGTTTAGTTTAACTGTCCAACTGTGTTTTAATCTAGAAATAGTGAGCTTTGCGTAGCTGCGTAGCTGCGTTGCTGCTGCTATATTTGTTAGTTTATTTTTTTTTATTATTGCGTTGCTGCGTTGCAGAGTTTTATAGTCTTAATTTTTTTACGGGGGGTATTCTATAGTTTAGCCCAACACAAAAATTCATATGTAGAAAGGCTTTATTTATATTTTTTGATCATAATAACAACAAACAACAACCAATACAATAATTAAATTTAATTTAAATTTTTAGGCGATGTCAATTAAAATCAAACTCAAAACACAACTAACTACAGAAAGGGGAAAGAACACTGATTTAACACATACAATCCGTCACAATATAATTAGCAGAAACTAAACAAGCAATAGCAAGAAAAACACTGTTTTTAATTTTTTAGTAAAATTATTTCGTAACTTGTTAAGATATGATCTCTGGCTCAAACTTTTAAAATGGTAAATCGTCATCATCTATATGTCTATTGCCTGAAGTTTGAGTCTGAAAATTAAACATACAACATTGTGATTAAGGTCAAGAAATTGTTATACATTACACCTTTACCAGTTACCAAAAGTAACCAGCTGGCTAGCTATTTCACTTACTTTATCGCCTTACAAAATGTTTTGTTTACTCAAATAAAAAGAAATCGCAGGCAACACAAATTTCTTTTATATTTTTTTAAAGTGAAACTAAATAGCTTTATATTGATACTTGCTAGCACAGTAATACAAAGCAGATTTTGTTTCTTACTCTAAGACCAATGTATTTAAAAATAAACAGCTGTACCTCTCAAAGCGTAGTCATTGAGTTACTGCTTTTATTTTCGTCAAGTCAAAGCCATGACTGCTTTTCTTCTGACACTCACAGAGGATAAATATTCCTCTTCATTCTGTAATCACATATTTCAAACTCAGGAAATTACATTTACTCAATAAAGAGTTTTAATTTCGCAAATACCATTGCTTTTTACTGCAAGTCAGTACAGAACGTTTACTCAGCGCCTTTCAGTATATATCTTGAATCGAAAAAAAAAAAACAGAATTGAAGTCTAGGTTAAAAGCTTTCCGAGGTTTGTCAAACCTGTAAAATAGTACGGCTGCCGCGAGGCACTAACAGTAGGCGAAATTATTTATTCCCACCCCGTCCACTCATATCTGCCCTTTCTGTTCCATCAATCTATACGACTTCGGCAAGGATTATCCTGATGTCACAAATTCTTTTGTTTGAACAGGATCCATAAGTCGAAGTCGACTGATATAACGGCAGACAAGACAAAAAACGAAGTAATTTGGGAGCAATAAAAATATTGATTCGTACCGATATGCAGTTCGATTACCGTAAAAACAATAGTACTTCGGCAAGGCACATCGAAGCAGGGTGAAATGTCGGCACACATTCCTCGGCAGAGATTAAATTATTAACTCGGGGTGAAGAACAAAACTTTGTACTGTTGATAAAATAATTCGCTCACTTAAGACTAATTACTACTATTGTATAGAGATGACGATGAAGTCTAAATCCGCCCCTGCTTTTACAACGAGCTAGCTTGTGACATTCTTTTCAGAGTTCTTGGCTTCTTTACTGACTAAGGGTGAGAATTTTCGTTGCGGCTACTGTTACACTTTCCTTCCTTCCAAAACTTACAAAACAAGATTCCCAGATTTTTCTGCACAAATTTAATGTTTAATGGCGTATTTCATGGACCAGAGGAATAAAATCCTGGTAAAAAACTCCTTTTGGACTTGTTCGTGTTAAACAACTCTTGAAAATTTCTGTGCGTCATTTTACCCACAAACTTTGAAGGTATAACTAGTTAGCTATACTACTTTTACAATTACATTGACTTCAAGGTTCTCCGTTTTTTTGTCTTTGAGTAGAGCAAAATCCGATAAATTATATAAATCACATTTTTGGTTTGTTTATCAACTTTTGCACAATGCCTTCCACACAATTACGTTGGTGAGCTACCTAGCTAGCTACCATAACATTAGTTCCTGTATGTGTGGGAATATTAAGAGCACAAAAAGTTTTTAAATTTCATAAACACCAAGCACATTTTTGAATTAATTCACATGGCTAGTTTCTTCCCAAAACTACTTTTTTGAACATATCTACATAACGTTTGCAATGATAAAATGTGATTTTACACGCCATTATGTTCCTTTAAATCCTATTTTCGTTAATTATGTAGAAAAGTTTAAATATTTCATTCTATCAAATTAATAATATCTCACGAAATTCCGCAGCTCCCTAAATCATTCGTATGGCAACCCCTCTGCAGCCGCTTCTAGTTTGTTTGTATTTCGTTAATCAGTAGACAACACTTTCAACCTTCGACAAATTCAAAATGGCGATTTTCATGTCCTTCGCACGAATGTTTTTCATGTGGTTTATCAATGCACCAAGATACAAGATATTTAAATCGTTTAATTGCTACAATAAGCACAATGAAGGTAAATTTGACATCCAATTAGTAGTCTTTCCCGCGCTCTGTCTCTTAGAAGAAAGTCACTTTTTAGTCATATTTTTAGGGAAAAAAACTCGGACGTGCGACACGAGCCCAAGATTCAATTGTTATTAAAAACGAATTTGAGTAGTTATCAATAGTTGCGAAATAAAATGGATCTCCTTCTCTATCTCTGTCCTCCTAGTGTGTAGTTAAGCTTAAATTGTCAAACCACTGACATTAGCAAAAATTTACGTGCCACATACCGCAAACAAAATCTTCATTAGAGAAAAAGAAAATTTCCTACTCTAATTAAAACCGTTGTTTTGTGAGACTCTGTGTATAATAAGAAACAATAAAACGGTTTAGAAGTGAACTTAATGAATTATACAGCGCTGTGTCAGTGTCAGTAGCAACAACTCGCGCTGCTCTTGCTAATTGACTGCAGAGTATGCGAGATACTGTTAATCATTTATTATGACAGAGCAAATGATCGAATTCGCTCTGGTACGGTGCTGCATGACGGGAACATACACGAGGAATATACTAGATACTATTCTCCCCGCTCCTGCTGTTCTTCTTTCCTTTTTGCTAAGATGCATGGTTATGATACTTATTCAGGTTTTATATTGATCTTTTAGACACTTGTATGTCAATTTTTTAGGTCCCACACCTCTCAAAGCTATGCAAAGTATTTATTACTTAAATAATAAATACTCTATGTAACCATAAACCGCTACATGTGTTGCATCAATGTTGTGGCCGACTTAGCCATTTTCAGACTATTTTGATTAAGGGAAAATTCTAAATTAGTGTCTGCTACTATTAGGATATCAATTTTATATCTGTACATATTTCGGAATAAACAAGTGTACTTACTTTGAGACTTGTAACCAATGATTTTTTGCGTTAATATTAGGATGTAACTGGGAGTTTAACAGTGGATCAATAAATTTTGGATTTGTGGCAAAAGAAACAAATAAATCCGCAACCCTTGATATCAGATTATTGGAGAAGACACATTTTTCAGGCGGACAATTATGTAAAAATCATTTAGATGGAAAAATAGAAGTTCAAAATACGAACGCATATTTAAACACATCAATTTGGGATTCCAACATTGGCGAACATATCAAACGCACTCTGACTTATCAATTTGATTATGGTCACAAATTTGTAAGTAATTTTTAGCAGATTGACAGTTAGTTACATTGAAGTAGAAATGCCGTAAAGGAAATTATGATATTTTTTTCTCTCAAATGCGAAAAAATATCTGTAAACATTTTCTTTTATTGACTGAGTCTTGTGTTATTGTTTAAAAATGAAACAATATTCGCATCAAAAGCGAAATTTTCGCCTTATCTTTTGTCGCCATTTCTGTTTCCAGGTGACAGTAGGTTTTGCTAAACACTGGGATGGAATGTTAATCAAACTATTTATAAATTGTTTGGATGAAAATGGAAATAACATACCAGAGGCTGCTGGAGAAAGATGTGTGATGATTAAATATGAAGGAACTGCAACATGTAAGTACTTCTGGATTCTGAAACTAAATTTGATGCAACTAGAAAATTTCGCATATCACCTAAACTCTGTATTACTTTCTTGTTTGTTATTTACTGTCTACTTGGGAAGACCAAATTCACATCTTTGCTTGCACCGTTAAGCTGCTGTTCCTATCGAATCAAACTTTCGTTTAAATCACCTATGTCGTATGAAACTTTCTGTGCTTTTTCTCCATTTCATTTATTTTCTTTACTTATCTACTTCAGTCCGGGTAATTGCGGATTTGAGCCTCATGTTACGTTGTGAAGAAACTGTCGTGGGAAAAAAAATTTACTAAAAAGCTTTCGCGCTAATTATAAATCTTTTCTTCATTAAAGAGTAAGATGGTCTTCCAAATTGGTGGTAAATCCAATATTATTTGTAAAGAGATCTCTTTCCTTCAATTTTTAATAAACGAAAATCACTTCTGCAGCTTTTTATACATGGCTGGAAATATATCAAAAAGCATTCGAAATAAATTATTAAGTCTAAAAATATACTCAGAATTATAAAGAGCAGCAAGATGTGTGGACGAAATGCTTGATAGTTGTTGTGTCCTTATATCTAGAAGAGGATTAATTAATGTTGGATTAAGTTTTTCTTTAAGAGACTTTGACCAATATTTGCAAAAGTGGTGACGGAGGTTTCTCTCGAAAATCGTTTATGTGCAAAAACAAGTAATCGCAAAAATGTGTTATATTGGGTTCACAAAACAAATCCAGCAAAATTAAGGTACAGATTAGTTCCTGTTCCAGTTCCAGACCAGTTCACTCTGACAAATCAGTGAGAACCCTAATTTATTGGTAAAGGATTAATTAGTAAAAATGTAGTTTTAGTGGGAATTTAATTTAGTAGATTTTTGTCAAAACTTTTAACTCCACCAAATTTTCTTAGTGCCAAAATTTCTTCCCTTCACAAATTTTATATGACGCTGACCAATTGTGCACACCTAAAAGCACACCTGAAACAGTTGGTGTGTGTTTATGCTCCACGCATACCAGAATTAGTGATCACAATAGGACAGCTTTGTATAAAAAACTTTAGCTTGCAGAACCTATTTGACATTAGGTAGAGATGTAAAAATTGGAATGCATATGTGAAAATATATAACCTACAAAATTAATGCCTGTAGACATCTAACATCTGTGTGGCAAGCAAAAAGATGTGAGGTCGAGGGTCTTTCATAAAATCTTTTTCTTTGCACAAAGATATCGTTTCGGATGGAAAGAGATATATGAATCAGGTTTCAATCGAGCTAGCTACGCTCTAGTGTTTTTTTATTTTGTTTTTTGCCTTCCAAGGAGAGACCACTGAAAATGTACAAAAATAAATCCGTCTGCTTATTAGCTTAGTCAAAATACTGGATTTCCCAGGCTGGATGGGTGGGTTAAAATATAAATTCCCAAACGCATTTCATGACTTATAGTTCTTTGGCCCACTGTGACTATTTTTATCATTGTTAACAAATATTTAGTCACGTTAAGCAAAAATCAATATAATATTAGAGATCTAGGTCGCTGTAAATTCAATGTAGCAATATAATCCAAAATTTACTACAGGTACAGACAACAACCGCTCCAGCTAATGTATCGTCAATTCATAATCGAGTTCAAACCAAAGTACTTTCGGCGGAAGCCTGTCCCTGGGCTTTGGCCGCTGGGGCTCTATTTATTTAAAATTAAAATGATTCTACCATATTAATTTAATTAACTGGAATAATCCTTTCTTCGGTGAAAAATATTTCGTGAATTATTAAAATAAAAATAAGTCGAAAATAAGTCTTCTCGTAAATTAATTAACTTAAAGGAGAGGCAAACAAAAAACATTTTTGTGGCAGCCACAAAATAAATTTTAGGCGAGGTAGCAAAAATTAAGGAACATCTAAATCCCAAAATCTAATAAAATAACTACTATAACGACACATAAATAACTATGTTTCATAAATAAATATCCATATTCCTTCCTAGCAACATTTTTACAAAGTTTTTATGGCTGTGTGGGTAAAAAAGAAGCAAGTTTGAGATGTACTTACCAATAAACATTAAAAATAAGACCTTTAACTCAAGATAACCAACAATATCTTACATACAATCGTAGTGCCAGCATTTTATAACCTTGGGTAATACTTCTTGGAACTTTATAAACATCTTTCACAGCCAATAATAATATTCTTTTCGTAATCTGGTTCGCTTTTTCACAACATACATCCAACTTCGAACGATGAAGTTTGTTGTGATGAGATGGCGCCAAATTTGATAAATACACAGACCGGAAACTTTCAACAACAAATCGAACGTGCAATATGGCGGTTTCAGCTTTGTTTACAAATCTTTATTTTCTTTATCTTTACTCATAAATTAGTTTACTAAGTTTAGTAATAAAAATAAAAATATTTTCGCCGTGTTATTCAACTAATAGCATATTTGCTATTTTGATCTTTAACTTGTGTATTATTTTTATTAAAACAGTGTGATCATCGAAGCGTGGCCATCACAATGTATCTAATATTGTTTCTGAATAACCACCAGTTTGGCAAATGTGTAAAAATACTGAACCATAAAATGAATGATTCAGCATTCAAGGATAAAAGTAAAAACTGGTATTTTGTAATAAACTTCTAATGAAGAGATTTTCTGGGTATAATGTGAGTATAATAACGTGTTGTTGTACTGCAAAGTTTTAAGCCACAAATTCACATTTTTTAAACAAGCAGCTTTAATTTATTACCCCCTTAATATAAAAACAGCAAATCTTTCAGCAAAACCATTTTTTACCTGCTTTGATGCCAACTAAATATTACAAAAACTAAACAATTGTCAAGATTTCACGGGATATTCCAGACCAGCGGATCTGGTCTTTGAAATTATCTCAGGCATCATGAGTTTTCAATCAGCAGCCGTGCCACGGCTGTTCGCCTCTCCTTTAAGGTCTTTAAAATTCTTCTTTTGTCCCTCCCAAGTAAAGACGTCTTTAGGCGTCGTGTTTTTAGATGGTAGGAGACGTTTTAGAAACGCCCACTGGTCTTTAAAAAAGCTTTTCCAGACGTCTCGTGTTTACTGGAATATTTCACTTTAACATTTGCCGAAAATGTATGCTATACAAAAGCTGTTTGGCATAATTTTTTGTTTTAACCATTTATGACAAAATTACACACTACTTGAATGAACGCTTCCAAATTGTGTGAATCTTTTGATTCAATATTTAGTCCTTATGTATAATTTTCGTTGTTCTATAATTCGATGTTGTCAAGATAAACAGCTCTCTTATTCTTACAAGTGGCAATCAATGCAATGCTCCTCACTACTAAACAGTTTCTCATTATTTCATTTCTATTTTGCTACATATATATAAAAAATTTAAGTCTTAACCCCGACCCGTATTTTTGTTTCTCATATGATTTACTTTATATTGCAGCAAGATAGTTATATGGGGTTAAGTTCTGGAAAAAAATTCGTCAACCAGCAGGTGAAAAAGTTGGCTCCTTGTTAAAATACGAGAAAAACCTATTCTCTTTCTCTTGATTACAACAGATATATTTCGGCACAAAATGAATGTCATTTAATTTTATTGGCGGCTTCTTACGCCTTTCTTACACCCAACAACGCAATTTTAAGCCATGAAGGGGTAGAATATTGCCCATAATTTTACAGAAAGCTTTAAAAAAGTTAAAAGTTTCAAAATCTGATTATATATTGCCTTTAGACGTAATTTGACACTTGGGTCTTTTAAAGCTTTCTCAAAGAGCTGTCTCGGAAAGAAAGAATGCAGCAACCAACATCTCGTCATGCTTTTTACCTTTTTGCTGACATCAGCATATATTAATGTGTCCAAACATAAAAATGATGATCTTAAATAAAGAATTCGGTAAAAATATATGCAAACTCGTCAGACGATAAACGGTAAAATGAATCACACTTTTCATTCTTTTATAGATCCTTTAACAGGTGACGAATATTTTCCTCCTTCAACCGCCACAACCATCACTATGCTAACTACTTCAGCGATATCTTCCTCAACTTCAGCATCAAATTCAACATCAACAATCACAGATTATACATCACCTACGGCCACGACAAGAATTACCTCAAAATCATCTACAAAGAACTCTTCTTCAGCATTCATAAAAAGTGATAAAGAAAATGATGATCTGACAATCTTGGTTGGAGGAATTGGTGGTGGTGGTGTAATTGTCCTGGTTGCTTTTATTTTGTTAATTATTTTTATAAAAAGGAAAAAGAAGCATGCAAGGTGAACACGCCTAAATTATGAACACATGCAATTTTATAGTTATACTATTCCTGGTCCAAAACCTGAAAACCTTGCCATGCTTGCGTAGCTGTATTTAATTTTTATTTGGAAATGATTTCAAATAAATGTTTTTAGCGGACTTTACTATTTACATAATTATATAATCACTTAGGTTGTAGGTATAACAAAAGAATACAAATGTCGAAGTTCGTCCTAGCAATTCAATAGCACACTTTTCTGCACCTCCCAAAATCTGCTAATTGTGGCTAATGTCAGCATAACTATTTTTCCAAACTTCCTGGCCCATAAGTGCTCTGATGTGAAAAAAATCGTTCGTAAGTCGAAAATGTTAAGGAATACCTGCGGATACACGCCTACCTGAATTACACATGTGCAAAAGTTGAGATTTTGCAGCGTCAACAATTTTGTCGAAGATTAAAATTGTATGCCCACTAGCTTTTCGCTTTTTTTAGGCTAAAAATGAAGACCTTTTATATACCTGTGTTAACCAAATAATAACATCGATACAATTATTTTTAGAAATTCAACTGCAGCTTGTAACAATCAGGTAGGATATAATAACTAACATAAGTCTAAAATACCAACTTTTTTAAAAAAAATTCAATACTTTTCAATGAACTTTAAATACATCAATAATTCTTTGCAATAATAATTCTTACTGCGCGAAAAAGTGATGATGGTCAATTTTATTTTCCATTGCTTTTTTAGAAGCCAAATAATTCTATCAGCAATAAAACTTATGATCCAAGTGTTGATCTCAACTCTCCGATATCAAAGATTACCAATAAAAACACAGCAAGTAACGTTTCTCAAAAACAGTCAATGTATGACTATGCTACACCAGAAACTTCAAAACAAGGCTTAAAAGAAGAAATGCCAGAATATGCTGATGTGAAAAAAACTAAAATTGCTACACCTGAACATTTCTCAGTCAACCCTTACGTTAATCAACTGGCAACTATTACAAAAGGTCCTAACGAGTTCCAACAAAATAACCTTGATGAGTATCAGCAATTGGAAACGCAACCACCACGCGTAATATTGGATGAATATGCAGTTGTCGATAAAAATAATCGTTCCGCTCCAAAATCTGCTTCAGTCAATCATTATGCTGTACCACCGTTAAAAAAGCAAATCGCACAATCTAATAATGAAGACATATACTCCGAACCTGTTTCCATGGAACCTAGTGATTTCCAACAATACGATATGAATGAGTACCAAGAAGCAGAATCACAACCTGAACGGATAGTATTGGATGAATATGCAGTTGTAGATAAATCGAAAATTATGTAAAATTCTGGTACTCAAGTATGTTCTTGTCACCAATGAATGAACGTTGGAAAAAAATGGTCAGGCATGGAGCTTAGATATAAATTACATTAGGGGGAAATTCAGTTAAAGATTCTAAATTTAAACGAATAAACTGTTTTCTTAATTAAAGATTAAAGACATATTATAAATATCATAGATAAAATAATTTTTAGCACTCTTTTAAGGTAAAATAAATGACATATTTGCAGTAGTTTTAGTTTAATATTGCATTGTAGCATTTATATTTTGCACATTAGCCTAGTTTTGGTAAAATTATTATCTAACCAAAATGTTTTCCGTTATAATTCTGGAAAAAGGAGAATACAGATCACAGTTAAATTTTGTTTTTTTTAAACCTTTTTCAAAAATGTGATAATATTGCCAATATTTTGCTTTAGTGTCTCTAGTTATTACTAGAAGTCGCCAAATGTTTTTCCAGATTTTACTGATTAAACCCTTTTTTCCCAACCATAGAAATTAAAAATATGTACTGATAGTGGCTATCCTTATTATTACAACATTTTGAAAACACTTACAACCCGGATGAAAGTAAGCAAAGTAAACTTCTAGTTTAAAATATTTAATGGATGGGTAAGGGGTATGCAAGAAAACGAGTTGTTTGTATTATAATTTTTTTCAAATGTTGAGAAGAAGTAACAGCACATTTATAGCACTCTAAACTACCAACGCCTCTCGTTTTAATTGTGTTACTGTAAATGTAACGTCAGTATATCTTAAGTTAATAAATATTTGCGGAACTAAATTTTGCAATTTTGGACCTTATTGGCAAATTGAGGTACCGCAAAAATGCACTTTTTGGAGCAAAAGTAGGCAAAAGTTAATCAGTTGAAAAACATATACCGTAAAATATTTAAAGAAGTATTGACCTGTTGCTCTGTTTGTTTCTTCGTATACTTATGTGACAAAACTTTATTTCGTCATTTTTATTAATAAAATATTCAAAATGCAATTTTAACTCCATTTCGACTTTAAAAAGTAGGTCTGCATTTTGTTTATAATGTACTGACACTATCTCCCAACCGCCACCATATGTAACAAACCCGCCACTATATATTGCAAATCTGCTACTGTCACTAGCCCATTTTTATATGTTACCGTAATAAAAAGAAGTTATTTTAGTTAAAATTGACACAATTTTCGCAAAAATTTATTCCCTTAAGGTAGATAAGTTATTTTAGAAGGATCATTAGTAACATTAAGAATAAATACGTCTTAACCCTATTCGGTCCGGGGTTTTTTGAAAATTTTATGGCCAGAGGGTGGTGCGGATTCCGCCCCCTCCATCACTTTTGATAGGCCTATCCAAATTGAATCAAACTTGGTACCTTTATAGTACGTCATGAAAGCAACAAAATGGCGGCAATAAATTTAGGCTTTTGTCAGCACTTTCTCTGTAAACTCGTCGGAAACTTGAAATTTGTCTAAAATACCACTATCTGCTTAAAGTTCAATTACTTTAGTTCTGTGTAAATTTTATAACAGCTAAATAATAGTTATTTAACATATTTTCGGGTAATATTGAAGAAGAACTACTTTGTTCATTACTAACATACTGCCTGGCAGTGAGCGGGATTCGATCCGCATATTCATTCACCTATGTATATTTTCGGGTATTCGCATGAAAAAATACTAAAAATTGTCCAAAAAATCCTAAAAAGTCGGGAAATCGGATTAATCGTGTGTTTAAAAATTTACAGAATGCGATTCCTCTTGATGAAATAAATTGTGTTATAAGTTTTAGGTTCTAAGGATAATCCTAACTAAATTCTTATACTTTTCCAATTGTAAGGATTTCATAGAGATTTTTAGGGGTAGTTTCGAGTAATAGCCAATATCTAAGGCCCTGACTGGTATGGGCCTAACAATTTTGCACGCAGGTGCATAATAGATAAACATGAGAACTCAGTAGGTATCATAACCAAACAGCGTAGCAAAAATGAGTTATTGAAAAAAACTGGCAGGGGGACGGGTTAGCCCAAATTTCGTTGGCAAAACTATACACTGAACAACAGATATAACTGGCATACCTTACAGATATGTCTTTTCAATGCTACTTGCATCTATTCTCACCCGGACTGACCCTCGAGACATTTTTCTCAGTTCGAAAGTCTTGAAAAACTGAGAAGTTTGATTAGCTGTTTTAAAAAACTAACTGATGTGGACATTAGCACTATTAGCTAATATTTTACTAGTCAATTATTTAACCTATTTTTCTTACACGCCATTTTTCTTAACAGATGTATACCGGAAAACGTAATTGCTAAACGTAGAATCGTGATCAACTAATTACTACAAGCTTAACAAGCAATGGAATGCTAATTAGTCATAATTGCAACTACAAAAGGTTTTTATTAAGTTCAATCGGTTATAGATTAAAACGATGGGAAAATAGTAATGGAAGTTATATTAGATCAGAAAGTAAGAGTAGGACTGGGAACGAAGTTGCTGCGAAATGTATTTTTAAGAGCGATTACGTCATACAAAACAAAATAACTCGTCATTTCTTTCGGTCATACGTAATGTTGTTTTAAACTCATCCAGTCTTTATCTCCGTACTAACTATGTACAGTAGGTTTTCTTAACCGCCTTTACATGCATGATGCACGTACATTTTTTCACTCATATTATAGAGTATAATAAATGGTGGGCATCAGTATCCAGTTAAGCAAAAAACAGAGAACTTCTACACAAAATCAAATTGTAGGGTGGCCTAGACTAAGGGCGGACGACTAATCGTTAATTTTGGAGAGTTAAAATGCATAAAATATTATGTTATATTAATAGATTTTATATTATACAAAAATATCTATTTTAAATAACGACGTTTTCAACTCTCAACAACGAACAGATGTTAGCAGGGCGTCCACTGGGGATAAAATAGGTGTAAAAAGATGCTCTGATGGTGCTACCGCGATAATCAAATCAGATAAGACACAGTCATTTGACTGTTTCACCAGTATGAAAGAAGAAGTTAAAGCTTTCATATTTTTTGGTAATACTATTAAAATGGTTTCAGGTTTGCATATTGAGAAAGCCTGTGTGAACAAATTTCTTTTTTTAAGAAAGCAACATGGCTAGATAGAAAAGACCTGAATATACATAATTTCACCGCTTTCCTGAAAAAAATTGCAAACACAATTGAGTACACTTTGGCACCAAAATCAAGTAGGGATACACAAGAAAATTTTTTTGGCTAATCAATGTTTTATAACGGAATGTTTGAACGTCCATATTTTAAGGTTGCGATCTGCAGTTTGTTAATAATTCGGACAGTGTAGGATTTGTTGAAGTTAACGACACCAAAGAACTTGACATAAACGTCCCAGCAAATCCTCACCAGGGAGCGACAGAAGAATGTAAATATCATTCTCTTGGTAGGATTGAAGTTCTGGTGGATACACATAACACTAATCATTCTGTGTGAGATGCCAACATAGGTGAATATGCAGTGAAGAACACCACAACCTTTCGTTTACTTGGTTTACAACCACAGCTGCATGTAAGTTATCTAGTATAAAGAGGTGCTGTTCAACTTTATGACGTATCCTTGTTGCTGTTGTGCAATTAATACTTAAAAATTAGCAGAGCTGTTGTTGTGCATTTGCAATAAAGGGAGCCAATATTTTTTTGTGATTTTTAAAATTTTTTTGTGATTCTTGTGAGGTTGAAATTTTTAAAATTTCATTATCTATCAGTAATCGATTTTCACATTGTTCTTATGAAAAAAGAAAGAAAAAAATAGGCGAATATATTTTCCACAAAAAATATTTCAGGCGTTCATTGGCTTTAAGGAGCATTGGGGTGGTTTATTGATCAAAGTTTTTTTGACTTGTCTGGATAAAAATGATACTGATATGAAGGATGGTGAGGATGTGTCTTTATCAAATTTGGTGGTAAACTAACTTGTGAGTGTATTTTGTATTGTTTCGTATTCGTCTTCGCTGTTTTTATTGCAGTTAATGATTCTCAAGATTTAATTCGATTTATCGATTTAACAGTAACTGTTTAAAAGTAGCTCTTTCAGATGATAACTCTTCAATACAAGGTCACAGTAGAAACATAAATTACAAAGTATTGTTTTTCTTACAGTTTGAATCTTGTAAGCGGCGATTCTTCTCTCAAAATGTTTTTAACGGCAACAAAAATTTAATAGCGATATATGTAAAGACTTAGGAGGGCAATGTAAGGTGATAAATAAAGAGAATCTTCAGTGAAATCAGAATTTTTTTGTGATGGAGTTATGACATTTTTTATAGATCCGCTTTCTGGAGACAAATACTTTCCTTACGTCCCATCAACAACGTCAACATCTACAGAAAGTCCAACAAAAATGGCATCGACAAGAGGCACTTCAACAACAACAAGAACGAGGTCATCCGTAAGTCAAACAAAAACGACATCAACAAATGAAAATTTAACAAAAGAAACTACTCCACAAACATCAAAAACACAACTTTCTTCAGTACAACCTAAAACAATTACATCAGCAACACCTAAACAAAACAACACTGCAGCATCAGCGCCATTGATGAGCGGTGGCGGAAACGACTTAGTGATGATCTTTAGCATAGTTGCAGCAATTATCATTCTTGTGTCGTATTGTTTGTGATAGAAGGATTGTTTTTTCTTAAAGAATAGTTATAGGTCCAAGTTGGACAGTACTCATGCTTGTAAGAAGCAAGAAAGTGTATTCAGCACCTTCTGGGAGCCTAACCCCAGTTTTGACAACCACCGTTTCTGTAGACAAGATAAACCTTTTTCAACTCTACCACACTAAAGGCTTTAAGTCTTGTGACCGCAAAATATCCCCTATAATCGAAATTGCATAGGGATTTGTCATTTTTGTCCCTTATGCCGTCCCTGTTTCTGCTTAAAAAACGCTTATCGTAACATTGGTTTTGAGGACACATTACGCCCATTCAGTAATAAGGGCCGTGAAAATACATTGATGTTCACGGGAACTTAGAGCTTTCTTAACTCCCAACCCATCTTCATGTGGAATATTGGGATAAAGGCCGACTACGTCAACAGTACAACGTAAAGCATCCTCAGGTAGTGAAAGTTTCTTAAGAAAATCTTTGTGTCTTTTACGTAGGATGTAATTTCTTTGGCTAATGGCTGTAAATGATAATCTAGGAAAGAGGATATATTTTCTGTAAAGAATCTGCAGTTGGATATAACAGGACGGCCAGAAACGTTATTAAGACGCTTGTGTATTTTCGGAAGAAGATAAGAACGTCCTTGTCTGGGATTATTAACCAGAAAATAATCTAAAGTATCTTTACTAATGCCACATCACTGTCCTAATAAGAGGGCAGATAACATCGCCTTTAACTTCCTCATACACGTCCTCATTACGAAGTTATAAATTTTCAGTCAATACTAGATAGTTTTCATTGATATATAATAAATTGTGTAAGCAAATACATACGTAAATACATTATTCTTTTCAAACGTATGGCCCGCAATCCTTTTCTTGATATAGCTGTTTAAACAGTCAAAGAGGGGAGAAGTTTGAGAGGCACAGGTGACAACTAGGGCATGAGAGTTTTGAAAATTCATATGAGATTAGACAACCAGAATTTAGGTTTATTTTTTTTATTTCAGGAAGATTACAGTTAGAACAACATACGCTGTATAAAATATAGTTAAAGATAAAAAATTCCATAAGGAATCTGCGCAAACAGCCACTATGCGCAAAGTAACTTTTCATTCTTTTATCAGCAGTGATTTAGTTACTTGCTACATAGGTTTTATTGTAATATAAGACAGCATGTACATGTTAACCATACCAGCACGGCCTATTTCTTGTAAATAAGCTTCAATGTTACATGATGGTGTAATGGGACTGATTTTTTCTATGCCAAATGCATCAACACCCATTCCGAATGCAGTAAATTACTCTTATGTTTGAGTCATGCCATTTCTCTGCTAATGTATCATCCCTTAAATGAGCAGGTTTTTAATCAGAATGGTACATAATTTGGATGCTTTGCCACAATATCGGTCATTGAGTAATTCCTCTGTTGTCTGTCTATTTCCAAAGCTATAGGACATAGCCTGAAAGCCCATAACTTGGTTTACGAATCTTTACCTCTAGAATTTTATTCATTCTATTTGTTAAAACATTTACTACGGCACATTTAATCATACCTAAATCTAGTTCTAATTTTTCAATTATTGTAGGTGTGGCTGTAGCTGTCAAAGCAAGAATGACACTGTTTGAATAGTTCCCCGACACTAATGCCTACTTCTGGCATGTTTGCAATGCTCATCAAACCGCTCTAGCTAAAAAGGTGGTGTCATGCGGTTTTCATCTCATGTTACCAACTAAAACGTTTCGCCAGTAGCAACACACTTGTGTCTAAAATTACCTGCCGTATTACTGCTTACCCTTGTACCATTTCCATACTTTTTACCGTAGATGGAGAAGTGAATGTTGTAAACATTTTCAATTAAAAGCTATTACCAACCATTGCGGCAAATTAAATAATGACCACTACACAACCATAGCCTTTGACTAAAATGTTCACAGGTGGATACATTGCAACTATAAAGTGGTAATTTTCTGTGATGACCCCATTAATAACAGCCACAAGTCATACGTTTTCTTTTTAGAAGAGCTGAGGTAAGAATATTTGACAAGAATGAGTCAGCAAGGGGGGCTTGACTGGACTCAGTCTTTTCTTTGGAGAGTAACGACTTCACTTATTACCACAGTCAAAAATAAAGACAAAATCGAATAAAAATTAAGTTAGCAAGGGTATTTGATCATACTTACATACTGCACTTATTACCCCAGTCAATTTAAAAAAGAATTAAAAAAACAAAACAAAACAAAACAAAAATATATTAGCAGGGGGGGGGGGGGTTGATTACACCTGATTTTGTCTTTTGAGAGTGACGACTCCACTTATTACCTGATTCAAACAAAACAAAGAATAGCAAAGTTGGACAGAAAGCGGTTGAAGTTTACTTTAGGAAGATTGGGATGTCTAGTTTCTGCTGATGACTATCCGCGGACCTTTTCAAGGTGACCCAGCTAGACATCTATGGTACTTAGGTTCTGAAATATGGGTCGAAGCTTACCTGCCATTGATTAAAGTTTTGTTTATCTTTTCACATGTGTTGTGTCGGTTTTTTTGTTTTTTTAATAATTTCTTTGGAAAAAGGGAGAATTATGCTTCTGAAGGCATTTTCTTTAGAGCAATGAAACCTGTAGTTTGTTTCCAAAGACCTAACAGGCTGAGTTCATCATTGCGGTGGCTAGCCACCTCTTTGTAAATTATCTTCTTATTTCTAATATTGTTGTTGAGTAAGCACAATCTAAGCATGTCCATAGACAGATTGCCAACTTTTCTATACTCACAATACACCAATTCGACATAGCGTGAGACTGCGTTAATAAAGAGACTAGGACGAGTTTAGGGTAAACAAAACTAACTGAAGTTAGTTGCACAAGAAGGAAGAAGGAAAGAAAGTTGTAATTGAAGTTTTTTGAGAACGTAGTTAGTGTTGTTAGATAACTATGGAGTTTGAAATGATAAAGAAGATGAAGGTAGACGAGTTAAAGAGGTATTTGAGGTTGAGAGGTCTGAAAGTTAGCGGGAGAAAATGCGAGTTAGTAGCTAGGGTGTTTGCAGTTTGCAGCTAGCGAAAATAATGTCCTGGGCATCAAAACAGCAGAGGAGGTAGAGGTAGCTTTACATAAAGATTACCAGGCTAAGCTTACAGTCATTGAATCTGGTGTTGTACTTTCTGACCCAAAGTATCTTCCAAAGTATCTTCCTTCTGGATAGCTCTGCGAGAATGATGGCATAAAGTTTTGGCCATGCATACTGTATGCTGATATATTTAATTACCTAATTACCTAACATTTAACCCTAGTGAGCTTGGTAGTTCAGATTTAAATGACTAGCTATTTTAGTAATTGAATAAAATCACTAAGAAGGCTATTTTTATAGCCACACATTTATAAAAAATATAATTTGGTTGAGACTGTTCCAGTAAAAAGGTAAGTAACCATGTATTATTATGCATAGTATATATCAATTTATTTGGTGAATACAAATTGAGCAAAGTAAGGTAAAACTTAAAAAACAAAATTAAAATAATTTAAATCACAGATTATTTTGTGATTGCCACTAATGTTTTTTATAGTATGTGACTTTAAAAAAACCCGTTTTTTTTCTTCACAATGATTATTTTGTTTGTATGAGGCGTGGCTTCAAATTGCACAGAGCAGCACAGGTTCAAACAATATGATCAGCATGTTGAAGCAATGGTGATTGCTAAAACATACTTGAGAATGCGAAACGTTTTTATGCGATTAATTGCTCGTTCAACATGAATCCGCAAATTTGTAACATTTTTTGTACGTTTGCATTCTGCAGTAGTCATTTGCGCCTTTATTCTCTCACCTGGTGGGATACCTAAACCATAAAATCTTAACAGTAGATCTTCTTCTATTTGGAACCCTATTTCATCATCTCTTTCCAGCGCATAAAAAACCCACTATCCTCACAAATGTACTTGTCAGACGTTCGACCACCATAACAGGAACGTGATGCAGGAGAAATTCCAATTAAAAATTTAATGATTATGGATTTTGTAATCTGACCAGGTTTGTGCTTGAAGCTCCAAAGATTTTGTTCTCCAAATCTCTGTGTCAATAATGCAGCGCAGCTTGTGATGTCCTATTTTCTTGTAAATATTTGTCAAATGATCCCTAATAACCTCTCGATGAAGCCAGTTTACCAAGCATTTGCCAAGGGCAGTGCTAAGGATACGTACCCAAGTGGTGAAAATATTTAAACATGTTGCTGGAGAGATGTTGAATCGATCAGCGAGATCTTCGTTAGGAAGACCTAAGTTTCATCAAAGTCAAAAGAAATTCATCTTTAAAAGACAATTTTTTTCTTTGACATTGAACAAATTTTCACCGTACCTTTGTGCTAAGATGCTTCTTTCTTCCACGTCAATAGTTCACAGCTAGTAAATTTGGATCAATTAAAGAAAATACTGTATTGAATGCACTAAAACGGCAAAATCCTGTATAAAACAACATTTTTTTGTCCGTTTCTATTTGCACCCATGTAAAGCTGTTACTTCTGTTATTAAAGATTTCTCGCCTTTTAGATATTCTCAGTTTAAGAGACATAGCTTAAAGTTCTTTACTCAAGGAATTAATTAATTCCTGCTTGTCAATACAAGAAAGACATGGCTCTGTATTCTCTTGTTGCAATTCTGGTGATCTCCCTGACTTAACTGATCAGATGTGCCAGGTAACAAGGTACGCTTTTTGGCCTTTTTAGGACGTGGCTGATACTGCTGTCGAATGAGTTCGCTTCAAGGAACAGGCTCTTTAAAATCATACCTAATCTTTAATGATAAATACGGATTACTGCAGGTTGGTTCTACATCCACAAAGTGCTCGCTACAAACCCTGTCACTTGGACGTGAACTCCACGAAGATTTCTGTACCCATTATCTTTAATAATAAAGTGTCTACATGTTTACATCTTCTCTCACGTTACAGAAGTTAAGAAAAAGCATGTGATCATTCACGCGGTAACATGAAATACGCCGAACTAGTCATATGCAGGTGCCAATTAAAACAATTTTGTTTTTCTCTTTGATATTGCTTTGTCCCTTTTTCTGTTTATTTTGCGTTTTAAGAAGGTTCTAAAATATACTAGTTTAAAAGCTAATGGTAAATAATAGTTATACATTACGTTAATGAAGTTTCAAATGTAATCTTTGTATAAATATTTAATAAAAAATGAATTTATTTTGTTTCTTTGGCGCGCCTTTATCACGTGTCCTAGTCTTTTTACGGGTGTATCGTCTTACGACTCATCACAAGTCAATACAATTGACCCTCTCACCCACCCTTAGATTAGAATGATATTTGTAGGACATATGTTGAGGAAAGAAATATATACGGTATATTTTGTGTTAGATATTGTATGACTGTACCTGCTGTACCTTTCTAGAGTAAGTCCTTTCTAGACTGACTCTACTATAAGTGATAAAGAAATAAAGATAATAATAATAAAAAGTTATTTTCGCTTGAGGTACGAATTAGAAAATAAGTGAGATTTGTACAAACCTAGTCGTAAATTAAAAGTGGTTGTTGTACCGATATAAGGAGAACTTTTTATGTATGAACTCACTCCATGAAATCAAGTACATGCAAATCCGACCGTAATTTGAAGTTAGCTCTCGTGTTGAAGTTGTGTTTATCATGACATGACATGACGCTCACCTGGTTCAAAATAACAAGCGTATAAAATACAATCTTTTCCTGCTTGCAAACAGGAAAACATTTGCATAAAGAAGAGTAAAGTAAATAGTAAATCATTTTTATTCGTTGTTAGCTTGTTTAAATTTATTCAGTTAAAGTTGTTCAGTTGTATACTTCTGTTAAAATCATAACGTTGTCACTATGATGTAAATCGTCCTAATCAAGTGGTTGTATACGTTATTGCTGTTATCAAAACAATGAACAACCATAGAAAGAAGTGATCCAAAAACTCTTTTTCCTAGTCCACTTAGTGTTGTTCTGCTTTTCCTGGAAAGTATCACGTGGCATAAGATCTCTTAAAGTATATAAATGCGATATTGATATGGTATATCATACGATATCAGTAATTTTTAAAGTAATGTCCATAACTGTCGGGAAATCTGTAGGTCATTTTAATATATTTTATGCACTTAATTGTGTAATATACTGATTACCGTAATTCCTTTTTTTAGCCTCCCGGGGGGGGGGGGGGGGCTTATTAAATTCTGGAGGTCTTAGGCGGGGGGCTAAAGAGAAGGGGGGGGGGGGGTAAATAAATAATAGAATTTTAGACACAAAATCTATTTTTCAACTGAATGCATAATGTTAACCTTATTTGTGGAAGATGGACTTGTAGTGCCTGGAACATACACAGCCGGTTGTAAATAAAAAGAACCATAGATATTTTGCAAACAAAACTTGAGGAGAAAAAAATAAAGCTGCAGCATATGGATATCGTTGTATATGACGTTAAATCAACGAATAATATAGAATTTCTTTGACTACTTTTTCTTTTTTCTTTTCTTTTTCTTTTTTTTTTGGAGGGGGGGGGGGCTAAATAAAGGCAGGAGGCTAAATAACTTTCCAAGTCGCTGGAGGGGGGGGGGGGGGGGGGGTAAATTTCACTTATGTATCTCCTTGATAATAGCCATATCGTTAACACTGTGCTGAGCGCTTAGTACCGGTATACCGTGTCGCGTAATACCCTTTTTAGAAAAACTTTATCGCCACTTCAGTTTAAATAAAAACACAGGAAATAGCCCGTCGTTACCCGGTCCAACTAAAAAAATCACTCATCAATTTTATTTTGTGGAATAGGTTTCGTGACAGTATTAAAAGGTGTAGCTACGTAAGTTAATTTAGTATAAGAACTATTAATTTAAAATTTTGTTTTAACCAAACTGCATATAACTTCACTTTTTAGCCAGAGCTAACTAGCTGGATAGCCACAAATCCACATCAAAATAATAATAATATAACAAACTATAAAAACCATAAAAGAATAGGAATAAATAATGATAACTATAACTAGCTAGCTGGCTTTAGCAGAATGCTGCCTCGGAGCCTATGTTCATAGACAAAATCTTAAAAAAATCTAAAATCTAGAAAACGTGATAATATATATTCACCTTAACATGTGAAAACATACGGAAAATAAATATTTAAAGTATGCAGAAGAAAAAAAGGTCAAAAGGAGACCTACAAACCTGACACAATCACTTTCAAATCAAAATGACCTTCGTAGTATGAACACAGGCAAACCGTGTCGCATATGCGTATAGGTCCAATACCCACAGCCTGCCGTTACCCCGTCCAGCTAAAGAAATCACTCAGCAATTTTATCTTGCAGTCTAAGTTATTATGACAGTAATAAAAGTGTAGCTACCTAACTCTATGCAGCATAAGAATTATTAATTCAGAATTTTGTTTAGCTAAACTGCATTTTGCTACTTTCAATTCTTAGCGGGAGCTAGCTAAAGAGCTAGGTAGATAGTCACAACTCCCGAAAAAAAAAAAAAAATATGCTAAACTTAATGAAAACTTTAAAACAATAAGCATAAATAAGGCTAGCTTGTGTACAGGATGTTGCCTTGAAATCCACGTTTATAGCTAGCTAAAATCTTAAAACTGGTCTGTTTAAGATTTATGCATGGCTCAAAAACGTGATGAATAAATATTCCTATAGATACAAAGTAAATAAAAAAGATAAAGGTGTAAAGGAGACCTACAAGCTGACACCACTTGCCTAGATTTTCCGAAAAAAGCTGAGCGCAACAATTTTGAACACACTAAATACGGCTATTATTAAAGAGATGTTATAAAGAAACGTTGCGGGTGATGTAGCTAGTTAAAATATAAGACGAACTTTGATCAAGAAACAAAAATTTAGCTACAGCTCAGTTAGCGGAGTCTTTCATACCAGTTTCTACATACCAGGTCCATCAAAGTTCAGACAAATCTTCTGCTGACTGAGTAAACAGTTTAAAAACATAAAACACACCAACTCATGTATATAGTTGCAACTCTCGCATGGGTTTCATGGGGTCTCTATTATTCCGCCTAAGGTTTTAGTAATATTGCCGTTAACTGAGGAAAATGGAATCAAACTTAGCACAGGTATGGTATGTCACAAAATGAATAAAAGGATGGCAATAATTTTTTGCTTATGTCAACACTTTTTCCCTGACATGATCAGACGCATGAAATTTGTTCAAAATATCATTGCCTGCTTAAAACCCGATTACTTTAGTTCGAGATTCAAATAACAGTTATTTCACATACCTTTCGGTTTTTACATATTTCATATGTGAAAATTTTAAAAATCATTTGAAAATCCACGTGTAATCAGTATAGAAAAGGTTGCGGAGCAGGGGACATTGTCCCCTAGGTTCGCCAGCGATAATTTGTAGTAACAAGAATAGCTGCTTTTTCTGGACATGGCATTCTTGTGCTCTGTAAAAAAAAGTGTTGAATGTATGCGATCCTCCTCTCTACGACTCAAAGATTACCTATTATCCTCAATATAGCTATATATATATATATCATACTCATGATTACCTGCTTGTTGTAGGTGCGAGATAATTATGTTTTCCCTAGCCCTGTCCAAAATTTGAACCTTGATCTCTCATTTGTATGAGTATCATAGCTATTAGACCAACAGGATATGGATATATATACAAAAATTTGGAGGTGCATATTATATGCACTTAGGAATTTACAGCACACATAGCCTAGTAAATTAAGCATTTTCTTAGAAACTTAGGGTTAAGCCACAAGTAACTCTGTTACCCGGCGTTTAATTCCCGGTGGAACGATTAATAAGAGCTGTAAACTGTGCCTCACATTCACGTGGAACGTTTTAGTACAGGTATGGAGTATGTCGTAAATCGAGTGTAGCGCATACAACATTAAGGATACGGTAACCCCCTTCAGGGGCATTTTTTTAAAAAAAATTATTTTTTTAATTTTGATTCTTTGGCATATTTTCCTGATATTTTTAAAAAAAGAATCAAAAATATTTATTGTTAAGAGGGATAAAATGAGAAAAAATCTTTTTTATCTTTCAGTGTTTTCAATAGTGTGCTCAAAGTTTAAAATTCCTCAAATATATATAATCTGTATAATAATTAAAGAGAGTTATGCAGAACGAATAAAAAATTGCATCTCTACATATAACATAGGAAACATTCACACTTTAATAATCTATACAAATATATTATTATTTATCATCTATACCTTTATAAGTTATTTCTTTATTTTTTTCGTTTTTATCCTGTTATGTTATGTTATCCTATTGTCTGTTTAACAATAACTAGACCCATAGTTCTGCGAAAACACTTTACCTTTAATTTCAAATAAAATATTCATGAGTTATTAATTATTCATAACGTTTAAGTGGGTGTAACCATGATTCTTGCAGGTAAAAGCAAAGGTCTTTGATTTGCTCTTTCTCGAAATAAAATTTTCAGTCGTAACGGTATATATTTTTGTCGAACACTCCCCTCCATCTTGTCGAAATTGTACGAAAACAAGTTTGTTGCGACAATTATATCTTTGGCTACAAAACTTTGCTTTTTCTAACGCAGAAAGTGAGGAAATATCAAGTTATTGAGCTATCATGCTTAAAAATAGATAAATCAGTCATAAAACAGCTATTGTGACACAAAATATGCTATATTTTTGGAACCACGTGTTGGTTTGAGTAAAAAAAGCAAAGTTTTTTAGAGCTGAATAAGAGCTTCGCAATCATATTTTTTTCAACGAACAAAAATTTTACTGAGGGGAGTGTTCGACAAAATGAACTGGAAGGGTGAATTTTTGTATATAATTTCTTTTCTACTTTTTGGATTTTTTTTATGGAAATATTTTATCATCATTCTACAGATAATTTATTCGGCTTTCAGAATATATATATTTGCTAGGGTTAATATAGCGAGCAGAGGGGATATTTTAAATATGCTGAGTATGTGCCTCAGGGGGTTACCGTATCTTTAAGGTGTTTAAGGTGTAATATATTTTTAAAAAAAATAACTTTCCTGCAATCTTAGCTGAAACAAAAATGAGTTTATAACATGGTGTTACCCCGCCAAAGCGAAGACAGTCACCTTCTTCATTTTTCGGAGAATGTTTTTGGGACGTATGGGACCGAAATATTTCACAGGCAGGTTAAGGCACTAACAATTATAATAAATTTATTAAAGCTTCAAGCTTGTCTAATAATTTACATAGTTAATTTTCTTAAAATGCATAAATTACTTCGTTTTTAAAATAAGATATCTTCAAACTATATTACATTTTGTGCTTTGTTAAAGTACGTAAATCTGACTAAAGACCAATACACAACTCATTTGTTTGCACAGGTAACAGAATTACTATAGCCCAAAACAAATCCTTATCTTTTTGACTTTTTCAAAAGAAACTTGGACAAATATCTTTGCGTTTTTGTTTAATATTTCTTTACCAATTTCTTTATTTGTTTTATTCGTTGATTTTTACATTTTAAAACTGATATAAAAAGCATATTTATAAGTTATTCCAAGACCCAATCATTGAACATAAGGCGGAGGAGCACTTGGAGTTGCACGTGTTGTCGAAACAGGCGAAACAATCGCTGTTTGTTGTGCATATTGTGTTGCAGGTATCAGTTTAAACTGCTGGCCTGACGAGCTAGTCACAAATATTTGATCTTGCTGTGGTTGGTATGGTTGATATTGTTGTTGGGAAACAGTGTAGTTTTGTGGTATAGTCGGTTGCGGTGCTGCTTGAAAAGTCTCGACATTTGTTTGTTGTTCTAAAAAAATTTTTTACTTGCATGTTTGATATTAAGTTATTTATTGCTTATGCTATCTTCATCATTTGGTGTATTTCTGATAATGTGTACCTTTCGTGAACAAGAAGAAGTGGTTTTGTATGAAAAAGGTTCAAAAGTTGTTTATCAATCTTTTATTTTTTGTAAGATCTTTATTTCTTTTTAAAATATAGATCTTAAAAGGTTCGCTAATTATGCAAAATTATAACATCATCAACTCTAGCTAGATACCTCTAAAACATGCAAATAATGTTATCAAGCATGTTTATTGAAACTAAATATTGAAATTCATGTATATGTTTAAAACGCTAAACTTACTGACAAAAACATATTTAGCTAACTCTAAATATCTTAGTAAAACAAATAAGCACGAAACCTCCCTTAGAGCTAGTTTATAATTTCATGCATAGTTAAGATTTTTTTAAAACTATACGCAACATTCTCGACAACGTCTAAGCTATTCCGTATAAAATGATATCTTAAATTTTCATGCGAGGTAATCGTGATGAGAAAAAAGTCTACAGGTTGAATGTATTAGCAAAGATCAAACTAATTTTTTAACTTGAAGTTTAATTCCTGCAAAAAACAAGTTGGCTTCATATAAAAAAGCTTGACACTTTGGCTACGGATTTTTTTTATTCTTTTGTAAAATCGGTTTTTAAGATTTTTTACTTAAAAGTTTTGATAATTATGCTAATTAATTCATGGCATCACGGATTAAATAAAATGAGGTGCTGTTTTAAGGGTTCATCAAGGTATGTGGTGATGTAAATATGCTATCACCTATCCAGTTTATATGAATATCAATGTTTAGTTACCCTGATTATTATTCATACCAGCAATTGTTTCTGAGCATCTAATCGATAATGTCACAATTCCGCATAATTAGCTCGGAAAGCAATAAAGATTTTATGAAATAATAAAAACATTTTTAGATAACGTTTCAAGCTCTTTCATATGAAATTAACTTGTTTTTTGCCAGAAGGTAAACTTTAACAGTATTTTGTGGTTACATTTATATTAATTCACCAACCTCGATTAGTAATACAGCAATTCTGTATTTTGAACCCATACACTGTTGCTGTGAGAGAGATTACCATTTGAGCGAGATGCAACACCAGAAGAATTGCGTACACAGCTAATCCATATTCATATCTTTTAAAACATTGGATGTTGAAAACGCCGAATTTAGTTTCACAATCAGCGTACTTTCTAAAAATCGAACGTATTTAAGTAATGTTAAAAGAAAAAGGAAAGTTCAATTTGTAGAATTTTTTCTTACTTACGAGAGTCCAACTATCGATGTTGCAGTAGCGACAAATGCTATACCGCTAGTAATTACCAGAAATACATTGCAAATTCCAACATAACTCAAACTGCGTGATTTCCATCGCATCAAAACGCATAGTATACCAGTGATAATGATCCATATTGATGCGAGCACAGATGCACCATGTTGGTTTATTGGAACCCGTATAATGCGCAGAGTTGCATAAATACTTATGCCGCAAACAAATGTAATGGCACCAGTAATGATCAAAACGATTCCTAATGGTAAAAAGGTCGAGTTGTAATAATTACTGAAACAGAATCCAAAAACTTCCCTTGGCAGATGCAAAAGCACCTCTGGAGTTTATAGCTTATGCACAAAAGAAGGCTGATGGGTCGCAAAGACGAAATGATAGAAAATACTAAAAATAGCAAAATAGGGTTTCCATAGCCCTTAACACAGATATCAATAACTTTTTCTGATATTTTGCATTCAAAACAAAAAAGGTAAAAGAAAACAAACAAACAATTTTTCATTTTTCAAAGGGTATTCTAATTAAGTGATATTTTTTCTCTAACACTTTAATAGTTGCGAAACGCGCAACACGTGGTGCTCTTACCAAATATGGAAATATTCCGAGCATTTTTTATCTGTACCGAAGGGTTACTGCCTGTTTGTTGAGACATCATTGTTAATTAATCTAAAAGAAAGATATAATTCATACTTAAATATTTTGTTTCTAAGTTAGTTTATATATCCTAATGTAATATCAGGTATATTATAAAAAGACTAGTTTTATCTGCATTTCGATGTAGTTACTCCTATTCTCAGGCTATTAAAAACTGACTTAGACAAATAATTATTCGATAGGCAAGCGACTATCGAATAATATATAATCTATATTATAATGCCCGTATACGTCTGTTTGTCCGTCCGTCTGTCTGTCACGCAAAATGGTAGCTTGGCTGCAACGGGCGAACCCGTGGATTTTTCCACGGGCTAACGACTAGTACACCACTATTATTTAATGGAAGTAATCAATTTCATGTTGATTTCAATCAGTCAAATCGTTCAAGCATTTATTTTTTTTGGTTTTTAACTTAATTACTTACAATACCTGATTGGTTAATATACTTTAAAATGATTGAGGTTGGATTTTTGAGTAAATCCCAGCCTCATATTCTTATAAACCATATTCTTATAAAAAAGTGTTTTTGTTTGATTTCCGCAACCATTGCATGTCTGCACATAGATTTGAGTGTTTTACAATATGTATCATACCAATATTTCTCTCGCAACAGTAGAAGCAGAGATTCATACAAGAAAGTAAGTACCTTTTTGATGAACGTGTCCTTACTCCGTGATATATCTTTTTTATTTGCTCTCCGTACATGACAACTATTTCTTTTAAACATTTCAATTGAATTGGATTACTTGCTAATCATATTAGCACATAATAACATGGAGTTAAGCTTTTATGTTGATTAAATTTAGATAAGTTAGCAGTGCGCAGTGTCATGCAATCTCACTAAATATTTAAAAATACGATCAAACGAACATGTTTTAGTTACGACATATTTTTCCCTATCACTTCAACCCTCGCAACTTTTTAAAAGCAATTCCGGACATTCATTTAAACTTTCGAACAGATTTATTAGGCATCAAAAGATATCAAAATCATTTAGTTGTTGATTAAATTAAATGTCTTCACCTCTAAGACACGATTTCTGTGGTACTTTTAAGTCGTGTTTACTAAATGCTTAACAACGATTTCTGTACGCACATTATTTTCAACGCTAAAAAATCTTATGTACACGATGATAATGGCAGCAGAAATTACAAAAACCTTCAAAAAACGGAAAATAAAACAGAAAACGGGACAAAGTAATGGGAAAAGAGGATATGCGTTGAAGGTTATTCTCCTTTCTCCATAAAGTGCTCAATGTTGTTTCAACAGAGCGAATACACAAGTAAAGAAAACAATGGTTTCTTTTCTAAACTAATAGTTTCATGCCGCCACACTACTACTGAAGATTGTCGTCCGTGTGGCAGCATGAAACTATTAGTTTAGAAAAAAACCCATTGTTTTCTTTACTTGTGGAAAAGAGGATAAAATTTATTTATTTTTTCAACAGATTTTTAAATAATTTTCGTTTATTAACTTCTTTACCTAAGTCTTCTTTTATAGCAGTTGTATGATCATTAGAATAGTACTTAGTTTATTCAGTTTCCCTCTTTTGATTGATGACTACGAACGCTTACTAAACCACATCTTTCAGTAATAAATTTGTAAAATTAAAAAAAATTAAAAAGACTTTAAGTCGAATTACTTTGAAGCCAATAAACTATTTTATACTGGGGTGTCTGCTTTAGGGAGACTCCACTGCGCTATAAAATTATTCGACTTCTTCAACTCCACCTACACAAATTTCCTAAAAGTTCCCAGACGTTTTTTCGGGCATTCTAACAACATATTAGATTAGTAGCGGTAATTAGCGAGCAGTAATTTTTTGGCGATTAATCTGATTATTAAAAAAAATGCATACTGTGGCTTTTATTCTATGATATTTGCAAATTCTCTGGATTTCCCCTGGAACGTGCAATTTCCCCCGACTTTGCTTAGAATTTTCTTACTTTCTTTAAGGAAAGCCCGGAGATCGGAAAGGGAATGTTTTTAGCGTAAAAATGCTATAAAGTATAGATTTATATCTATAAATTAATATGCATTGTCTATCTGTACAAAATGGCTGCACCATGGCTTTATTTCGGACTTCCCGTTAAGTAATTTCACTACTCATGCTAACACGAAATACCGATGCGAAAAATATGTAAGACTGGTCTCTACAATGTTAGCTGTATTTTGTTTCTGACTCTGAGCAAAATAGTACCACAGCGAGAGACACGAAATGTGGTACATAAAGGACGGGCAACCCAGTGGAGTTAGGTAAGGTGCCACCGCCTAGTCTATAATAATAGCTGTTTTCGGTTGAAAATGGTACCCAAATCGGTAGAGATGAGCTCTGAGTTATATATACGACAGCCGAATGTTTGAGGACCGGGGAATATGTGCGACAGGCAAACCTGAAGATTGTTCAGCTGTGCTACAGTAAACACTTTGTCGTGTAACACATATTTGTTAATGTAACAATACCGATACAGATTTAGGTGTAGATTTGTATCGTAAAATGCAATAAATATGTGCTGAGCGTAAAAAACAAATATTAATCGCCTTTCTTTATGTTTTATAGAAAAACGACTCATCTTGGATCTTTAAACACAATTTTCTTTTCAATTTAAAACTATTATCTTGCAGTTAAGATAAAGGGAAGATTTCATTTGTGTTCTTTGTTGAGACAATCGTTTAGACGTTAGTGTCACAGGTACCAAAATAAACTGCAGGGCAGATGATTTTGTATTATATTATTGTTCAAGTGTGTGGACCAAAATTAGTTGACTTAGCTATGAATATTTTGCGGTACAACGTGAGAAAGCTGCGTAAACTTTTTTTGACGTAACGTTTCCTATCTACCCTATCAACAATTTCATTATTAGCAAGATCAACCTTTACCTTTATCTTTAGTGTACTGATTTTGGCGACTTTTGAGTATTTAGCAAGAAAAGTATTGCACTCGACACGCTGCCCTTCTAAAGTTAATACAGATGGATATGTTACGGGGAATATGATCAATTGGAAATTATGCATATTCCATTATTATGCAGGTATTATGTATAAGGGTTAGAGTTATTGTTATTATGCATAATAACCAAATAATATGCATATTTATCACAATCCCGAATTTATCACAATCCCCGTAGTATATACAAAACTCGAAATATTCATGGCTTTTCGCTGAGAACCTTTACAGACTGAGTGCAATTTTTGGCCATCTACTGTCGCAATGTCGCCAAAATTAGGTGCTGCCGGATAAAAAACTCTGTTTAATACGGGCCTCTGTTTTGTTATCTGGAAGTTGAGTAATCACGTGTTCGGCATTACGACCTTATTCAGACGGCAATAGGCGTTCTTCAGATTCTAATGGCTAGGAAATAAAAGAGCAAAAATGTTGCTCGCTCCGATTCAAGAAAGACGACAATCATTTCCATTTCCCAAAGTCCTAAAAATCATTATAAATCGCGCAAATTTGTGTGTTGGCAACTCATGCTTGATGTCCACATATATTGTGCATAAAAAATAGTAGGGACAATATATTTAGGTTGAGTTTCGGCACATGTCTGCTTTAAAATGATATGTGTCTTTTAGAACTAATGTCTCCTGTTATGACGGAATTAATGACTTAATTAAAAATGTGTATCGTGACATCTGTTATTGAAAAACCTTTTATTTCGATAAATACTTCGCATATCATCAAGTAATTATCTAGAACATTGCTTCATTAAAATTTGGACAAGAACTGGACAGTAACTGAGTTTACTGCAGGTTAAAACTACTGCGCCCGCATTTGTCGCTGAAATAATTGAAACGACAGTGGTAAACCAAATGTAAACACTATAGAAAGGAAAAGTTTATTTATTACAAGTTTACCCCAACTACAGTCGCAACTAAAATTGACGAAGCGCATGCTGAAAATTCACTTACACCCAATTCAATGTTGTCTAAAGTTGTCCGAAAAATGTCAAAATAATTTACACTGCATGAAAGCAACGTTGGCGAGAGAAAAGGGGGTAACCGCCGATGCAGTATCAGCAACTTATGACAAAATAACACTATTTTTAGGGCGTTTCATCACGTCTATGAATGTAGTTGCTTCTTAGTTGGTTGGTTTAATAATCGCTTGTTGGGTTGAAGATCCAGTTTTATAGATTCACGTCTGGTATACTGGACTGGAGACTGTTCTTTGAAATTAACAACGACGATTTGGATTCAATTAACTTTAAAGCTATTTCTTAAGAACAAAATGGATTGTTATTAGACACTATTTTTGTCGTCTGAGTCGTTGTCTATATTATGATATTTAAAACTATTTTAATCTTTAGAGGTGCTTTGATTAAAAAGCTTATGTTACAAAATATTATACTGACTTTGACGTTGAAAATAATACGTATTTGAAATATCAAACAAAAATGAATAAATGCGTATTCAGTGAGTAAGAAGAAAGAAAAAATATACTATAGCAGCATTTACCTTAAAAATAAAATCGTAGTTGTTTTGTAGACGCGAACAGATCTAGTTTTACGTATTACCCGTTTAATCGGAGTATATTTTAGGGACAGTAAACCTTTCCAGCATAAGCTAACACTGCCATCTTCTCTATCAAGCAAACCAGAGTTTTTAAAAAGGGCTAAAAATGTGTACTTCATGTAAAATATAAAATCACAAGTAAAACATTTTTAAAAAGTTTACAAATAAAATAAAAACTTAATAAACATTATAAAAATACAAATATTAAGTTGTTCTTTTTTCTAAATTTATATTCTAGGTAACGATAAAAATCTCACAAAAATTTTCCTAGGTTTACTAGACTGGTACCTGTCAGTACCTTATTTCATTTTTTAAAAACACATTTTAACATCCTGCTGACTCGAGCATCGTTGAAAAATCGAAATTTTACTTTATTTCAATCGGCGATGGCCAATATTCATTTCGTCATGGTGTCGAAAAAGGTTTTAATATATATTTCTCTTCTTACTTTGAATAATTTCTTATTTTTTCAAGTATTTAAGTATTATCCTGAGGAAAGGCATCTCCTTTAGGTATAGCTGTAGGAACGGGTGAAATAAGGGTTGTTTGTTGAGGTAATGGCTGTGGCATTGATGTTATCGGTAGCAGCATAAATTGCTGACCTGACATACTCGTAACGACTGTTTGATTTTGTGGTGGTTGGTACGTGTGAAATTGTGGCTGAGGAACCATGTAGTTTTGTAGGATGGTAGGGTTGGGTGCTAATTGAAATGTCTGAATATGTGTTTGTTGTTCTAAAAGAGAGAAATGTTTTATGTGTATTGCAGTTTGATGTAGAGATCACACTAGAATTTCATATGCCCGTTAGTACTCGTGAGTGCTCATATCGGCAGAAATAATTTACTTCATAAGCCAACCTATACTAAAAGTAAATCATAAGTGTCAATTTTCACTTGTCAAAATCATAAAGATCACTGGTAAGTAATTTAACAATGTTGTACAAACCTGGCTTGTCAAGGCAGCAGTTATAAATTTTGAAACCGTATACTGCAACGGTAATTGAAAGTGCCATCTCCAACAGGTGTAACACCATAAGCAATGCTTATACAGCAACTCCATATTCATGTCCCTTTCTACAAAGTCTTTTTGGAAAATACGTGAAGTCATAGTAAGTTCTCTCTTCACATTCAGCGTAAATTCTAAAAGTAATACAGTAAAAAAGAGCTATCAAAAGGGAGTTGTCATTCAGATTGTGTATTACCGTATTTATCTTACTCACACGAGACCGACTATGGAAGTCGCAGCAGCGCCAAAGGCCAAAATGCTGGCAGTGATTACAAATGCATTAAATGTTCCAACCAAACATTGATTCTTGGATTTGCATCGAATACACATTCCCAATATGCCAGTCGTCATAATCCACAAAGATGTGAATACTGATGTACCGTGTTGGTTTATTACCTGTTCTTTTGTGCGCAATGCTCCATATTTACTGACACCAAAACCAAACGTAAGAAAACCAGTGACAATTAGAACGATGCCTATAGTGATCAAAATGTCAAATTAAAATAATTTAAGAAATATTAAAGGGAGTACTACATCATTTACAAGAACAGAGGACAAAAAGCTATATAAAAAGTGTAGTAATCGACCCATTAGCAAAACTCTTTGTCAGACAATAAATAGATACTGGATGAGATGGAATCAAATATAGAAAATTAGCCAGTAGACCTTGTGAATATCATTAAAGCGAGACTGAACAATGCCGATATTTGGTTTCGCCGAATCCTTTATATGTTTTATCATTCTCCCGAAAAAAAGAAAAGAAAAAAAGATTACTGCTTATGAAACAAGTCTTTTAAAATTAACAACAAATCTTAATAATAAAACATTAACATACAACAAGTATTTTTTCCCGCCGCTCTCCTTTGTCGAGATTCTTTAGGATTAATTGAATTGTTTTTCTTTGGAGCAAATAAAAAGATGAAGAAGTGTCAAATATTCGCTTTCAAATATCTAAAAATATTTCACGGCGCAATTTGCTTACGGGTGAATGATAGTTTTAGATTATATAGATTATAGATTTTATCATGCACTTCAGGCGGGAGCGTCTGACAGAATATTTTTGGATATTCGTGCAGTCGTTAGCCGAGAGTCGAATATCTCAGAAGATATCCGATATCGAATATCTGCTCGAGATATTCGATAGTCTCTCCGGCACTTATATTTCTTTTATATATAAAGTTCCTTTAAAAAATTACATGCACGTCAATCAGATGGAGAGTTAAAACTAATTAAAAATAAAAAAGTTGGCATATGAGAAAAGTGAGACCCGAGACCCAATACCCTGATATTTTTTTATTATTATTATTATTATTTTTTAATATGAACGATGATAAAAACACATTTTGATATGTATATTTCTTCGTTATATGGAAATATTGTTGCACGTAATATGCGAATATGTTGCAACAATGGTTTTATATCGCCAGAAACTACAATGAAACTAGCATAAAAAAAATTATTTTGTCTGCTCAAACATGAATGATTGAAGTGATAGTAGACTTTTTAAATTCATTAGAGTATGTTTGTTTTTTCGTTGTAGGGTCGACATAACTCCTTTGGGTTTTCGAAACCACGATTAAATTTTGTATATTGTCCAAAATTTCCTCCACAACCATAGCAAGTCGACTGATAGCCTTGTGGTAGAGAGTTCGCTTCCAGTGCGGGAGGTCTTGGGTTCAAACCCCGGCCGAGTCATGCCAGAGACTATAAAAGTGTGAATCTATCCTTTCTGCTTAGCGTTCAGCATGAGAATAGGATTGATATCTTAGGCGGTTGTCTAGTTGAGCGATTGCTGTGCTTGCACGACTTTCGTAGCTCAAATGGGAGCTTTAAATGCGCTAGGACCCCCTTCGCAGGACCCTCGTTGATAGCAGTACCAATAGGAACTGAAGAGGCTATCCTGGGTAAATAATTTCAATAAAAATAATAATAATAATAATAATAATACACTCTTGTGGGCGTAGTTGGGAAGGAACAAGACATAATCATTATCTGTTGGCACAGGTGGTGCTGGTTTATTAACTGTTGTTTAAGGTGGAATAGGTTGCGTTGATGGTAGTATTGAAGATGCTTGGATGCAGATAATATATTGGTTGCGTTGAATATGAAGTATGTGTCTGTGAAGTCGTTGAAACAATAGTAGGCTGCGATAACGGTAGTGTAGATAGTTTCTGATATTAGGTCTCTTTTTTTCACATTGCTTCAAAAAAAGTTCGACCACATTCAACTTTGCATGCAATGCAGACAGTATGCGCACATATTTCGAAACTTTTAAACCGAAAGCAAATTTCACAACAAGTTGAATGTTTTTTTTTTGTTCATTCCAACTGTGAATGGTTGTTTTTCGTTTTTATCATTTTTCACATAATATATATCGCCAAATACTTTGATGAACGTACGTCTTGCTTCGAATAAACCAACATATCATCTCTGATATGTTAGGTTGAAAAAACAAGAAAATAATGAGAAAAAATTAGAATTTTTATTAAAATAAAACATCGCCGAAAAAAATTAATAAATAAAAAAAATCAGGGTATCGGGTCCCGGGTCTCGGTATCAGGGTATTGGGTCTCGGGTCTCGGGTATCACATAGGGTATCGGGTCTCACTTTTCTCATATGCCAAAAAAGTTATCAAACAAAAGATGTATTATATCGCACTCCATCTTTTATTGTTCTCGATAGTAGTACACAAAGGATAAGCAATCAGATGGAGAGCTGAAAATAACTGAAGCGCGAACGTTTTAAAACAACAAGAAACAAGAACAACGAAAAAGACAAAAACAAAATAAAATAAAATAAAATATGGAGAGGTTCGCCACTTTAGATAATGATTCCTTTCCAATGGTGCATGATAAAACAGATATTCAGCGCGGTAAAATCGGATATCGTAATTATTAAGTCTCGCTTTGTTTATATTCGACTCCGCTGCGTGTCGTCTAATATCACAAGCTCGACTAAATAATTACGGATATCCGATTTTACCTTGCTGAATATCTGCTTTATATTCGATATCAACTAATCGAATAATACTTTTGGCGGGAAAACACTCGTGTTTTTGTGATTTTCTTACGAAATATCACTCCATTTTCTGACAAAAATTACAACGGTAAAGTGCGAGAAATTTGTTTTGTTTATTGTTAAGAGAATTTGTGTTTATTGTGTTTATATTATATCAAATTGACTGGATCGAAATTAAATTTTGATATTAATGTGTTGATAATAAAACATATATTCCAATTCTTTATCATAATTATTCAATCTTCCTTACATGATACTCAGCTTTGCTTCCTCTAATATTACAAATCTTGACTGTTTAATTTTCGAAATCCAATTTTACCTCGTCCAATATTTTATTTTTTGAAATAATCTAAATTTAAATTTTCGATATTGTTTCCTAGTATTTCAGATGTTTACAACTTTGGGCGTTATACTCACCAAATATTGAAACAATTTGTCCACGTTTGATTTGAACAGACGAGTTGACCACAATGGGTTCCTGAGTTATCATTGCTAATTGAACTAAACGAAGTTATAACATGTAAGTTGACGTTAATAAAAGAAAACTGTCGCAGATAAAATTAATAAAATGGTTTTCAAAGTTCCATCTTTTCTACTTCAATGTTGTCAGAGAGTGCTAAAAATTGTTGCTGTGGTTGAAATAAAGTGTACTACTGCATCCAACATTGATCAGCGTGATATAAGCAATCTTATGTGTTAGCGCTCTTCTTTATACTTTGTCCACGGCGTGTATTGAATTAACTGCGTGTTCTGCGTTGCAAAATGAAAAAGCTGTTTGTTTTTTGGGTTTTTTTTGTAAACATTCTTCCTATTGCAACGCTCAACACATAGTTATACAAATAAAAAAGAAAGGAATATGTGAAAATTTTGTAATTAAGTAAGTAGTAACAATTTAATGTTAAGAACGAATAAAAGTGATTTTTTACCTCTTTATCAAATTCACTTTATCAAATTCACTTTACTCTTCTTTATGTAAATGTTTTCTGTTTTGTAAGCAGAACAAGATTGCATTTTTATCTAATTTTCGAGTTATTTTGATTACAGAATGTAACCACGTGACCTGTTTTGCTATTAAGAAAATTATCATGAAACTTTATCATGAATAGGTAATTATAATTACGTTCAGGTTTGCATGTACTGTTTTTTCTATAAGGAAATAATTATATACATGAATGTTCCTTTATAAATCAGTAGAATAATTATTTTTAAATTATTCCCTACTATAAAGCAATTATGTACATAACTTTTCAATAAATAAATAAGAAGATAATTAACAAAGTATAGCCATGATATTACCATTAACTTGAAAACTAATATATTTCGTGGGTACTGCAGAAGTGTCTTAGCCGAAAGAAAATTTCACAGGTTCTTGTCTAAACAAGCTCTAATCTATATATCTATATTTGCATCGCAATTATTTTCGTTTTCAAAAAAGAAATTTGGTTTTTGAGAAAATAGTTACATGGAAAGATCATAGAGTCTGTTTTTTTGGCCTGCTTGTGCACTTGTATGTATGTGCCTATTTCGTCAGAATATATTTTTTCGACATTTGTTTTACGTTTTTACAATCAAATAAGGACTGGAGCATGTAGAAGATATTTTGTCTTATCATCAAGCCCCATATAGTTCAGATGGATTAAGATGAAGCAGGCTACAATAACGTAAAGAAAAAATATTTACAATTTCTCAAGAGTTGTAAAAAAAATACAAAAAAGTAATACTAAAAATATAATTAAATGATAAGAAATGCTTTGTGGTTTTCTTAAAATGCAAGAAGATAGTGAGTATCTACTGATCACTTGTAAGGCCTTTGGAATAGTAAAATTGTTTATTAAATATCTTGTGTGATACATGAGTTCTAATTTTAGAAACTGATTTTTGAAGGCCTTCGGTGCAATGCCTGGATTTTTTACTTAAACAATATCACCTGGTGTATGTTCATTTTATAGATACTCAAGGCCCTTATTTCTCTCAATAATTGTTCAGTTGTGCTGTATCTGTCCTTACCAACTTTTATGCGACATACCTGCTTATACTGTAAACTTTTTTATGCTTAGAATGATTAGTGCTAGCTTAACCAACGTTACAATAAGTTAAATCGCTGTGTATAAAGGAAAAGTATAATTTTTTAAGACAATGAATATTTAGTAATGGCTTTGCTTTGTACAATCATGGAGGTATAAAAGAAGATGCTATTGAAATCATGCGTGATGCAAAAACAGGTGCCGCATTCAAAGAGAACGAACTGATCTTTAAATTTGCCCGCTGGAAGTTAGTGCGATTGTTTAAAAACGAATTGTGATTGGCCAATTCGGACCAACTGTCAATCAATTTAATTCATACAAAGAGTCGCCAAGTGTTGTGTGCAGATGTTTATAGGTAAATTTAAAAAAATTACTTTATCAACAAAATATTTTTAATAAGGTGCAGTAGCTAACAAAAACTACGATCACAGTCCTTATAAAACAGTTAACTAAATAAAAAAATAAAAAAGTTTGTCTGTTAGATATTTAATCACACGGTCCTAAAATGTTTCTATAGAAACGTTTCTTTCTTCACTCTATGTTCACATTAAACATTTCACATTTATTATCTTATTTTTCTAGGCTAACTAATACACATTAATTTCAGATTCTCTCTAAAAAATCACGCTTTTTTTCTTGCGATTAGAGACCTTAAATAAACAAAACTTTAGCGTACAGAAATGAAACAAAAAAAATCATTCAGCAAATCATAACATTTATAATGGCTCTTGCCCGCGTTTTTTACAGAAATTTTGCTTAAAAGTATGTCAGAAATAAAAGCCTATAAACTGTGCAAACATCAATGGATGGACTTGAAATTTTCAGAGACGTTTTCTTAAACATTAATTGTGCCATTGTTATAACGGCGTTACAATGGCGCATGTATTTCTTATGTTGAAGCCTGTTTTTTGCTTAAAACATAAGAAATACATGATTTCTACAATACATGATAAGAAATACAACACATATTTTTAATGTTTTTCCGCTTTCTCTCAAGAATACTGAAGTTTTCTTGTGCTTCTAATGTTTACATATCCTCTTAAGATGATTGGCTAATAAAATTCAGAAGCCACTTAGACCTCAGCCTTCAAGGAATATGTATTAGAATGGCTTTTCAAAAAAGTAAACAAACGTAAGTGTGCCGCAAATCCGTGAATATCCAGTAAAGTTTGCATCTGGCATAGTTTTAAAGGACACCGCATTCAATAGAAATTTGAATAGAATTTAAATGGAGGATTCGTGAGTTGTATCTCCTGTTCTTTTATGCCTCCATGTTATAATATTCCATTATTTGTTTGTCAATAAGAACACCTAAAAAGTTTAGATAACTTTCCCTTTTTATGCTATTTTTATTTATACAAGTTCTAAAGGCAAGTCGTCTGTTTCAAAATTTTTGCAGAAATACGGGAGAGCGTAGCGTATCCCGTTTAATTTCAGCCGCGACTCCTCCTCCTCCTCCTACGCGAAATTCGGCAGGCGGTCGGGCGGAAGTAAGGGCGTATGAATTTTTGGTAAAGATTTTGCCGGCTGACGAAGAATTGAAGCCTCAGAATTTCTTCAATTTTTCACTGGAATAGAAGTCAAGATTGTGGTGTCAACTATCTGGGAACAACATTTGTCACAAGACGGTCAAGTGTTTCTTTTAGCTCAGATAAAGACTATCTGGGAACAACATTGGCTAAAGACTAGCTGGTATTTAGAGCTCAGATAAAGACTAACTGGGAACAACAAGTCACAAAAAGTAATTTACAATAATCACAAGTTAAATTTATAAAGTAACAAAGTTAATTCTAACATTTATATAACATGTCGATGCAAGGAAACATTTTAAAGTCAGTTCAAGGTTCTTACAATCAAGGAAACGCGAGATTTGGATTAACAGCTGGTAGGCAATGTACTTGTAATGCATTATCTTCAGTTGCGTTTACATTGATTAAAAGTCAAGGTACTTGGAATAGTAAAGATATTACGAAAGTTTAAAAATTGATGGTTATGTTGCTATGGATGAATTACCTAGACAGTTTATGTTCAAAAACTCTACAAATTTTAAGGCTGTTTTCCAAGAGTATCGTGTTCACCGTGTTTACATAACCAATTTGCATTTGTCTTTTTTATTCCAGGACATTCCAATAGATACTTCAGGTTTTTTATTTACTTTAAGGGGCTTAACAATGTCAGTCACTTGGAATTCTAGACATTACCTTTTGTTTGACTCACATAGTCGTAACATTAATGGAGAAATTATTCCTGATGGTTTTTCAGTTTTATTAAAATTTTCCTCTAGGAAATCTTTAGAACAACACATTTTAGAAACGTATTTTATAGATGTTAATGAAGAATATGTATGTTTTGCTGTTCAATATATAAAGATTCAGTTGGATAATGCACCTAATTTTGATGCTAAATTAACTTACAGATTAGAAACAGAGGAACTAAGAAAAAAATCTGAAACTGTAAAAGAAAAATGTAGAAAACGCAATCAATCCGAAATTCAAAAAGAAAAAAGTAGAAAACGTAAACAAACCGAAACTGAAAAAGAAAAATGTAGAAAACGTAAACAAACGGAAACTGAAAAAGCAAAATGTAGAAAACGAAAACAAACGGAAACTGAAAAAGAAAAATGTAGAGAACGAAAACAAACGGAAACTGAAAAAGCAAAATGTAGAGAACGAAAACAAACAGAAAATGAAAAAGAAAAATGTAGAAAACGTAAACAAACCGAAACTGAAAAAGAAAAATGTAGAAAACGTAAACAAACGGAAACTGAAAAAGCAAAATGTAGAGAACGAAAACAAACGGAAACTGAAAAAGAAAAATGTAGAGAACGAAAACAAACAGAAACTGAAAAAGCAAAATGTAGAGAACGAAAACAAACAGAAAATGAAAAAGAAAAATGTAGAAAACGTAAACAAACGGAAACTGAAAAAGAAAAATGTAGAAAACGTAAACAAACGGAAACTGAAAAAGAAAAATGTAGAAAACGTAAACAAACAGAAACTGAAAAAGCAAAATGTAGAGAACGAAAACAAACGGAAACTGAAAAAGAAAAATGTAGAGAACGAAAACAAACAGAAACTGAAAAAGCAAAATGTAGAGAACGAAAACAAACGGAAACTGAAAAAGAAAAATGTAGAGAACGAAAACAAACAGAAACTGAAAAAGCAAAATTGTAGAGAACGAAAACAAACAGAAACTGAAAAAGAAAAATGTAGAGAACGAAAAGCAAAAAAAAATCTTAATGTTTCGAGAGTATCTGTTTTCCAAAATGCTTTTCAGGAAGGACCATATTATATATGTGTTGTTTGTCATAGATGTCTTTATAAAAAATCAGTGAAGAAATTTGTTTCCACACAATATCAAGGATCTTACGACTTATTCCATGAAATTGAAAGCTTTGACCAATGTAAATATGTCTGCATTACTTGTGATAAACATCTTAAAAAAAACAATACTCCTCCACAAGCTGTAGTCAATAAATTAATGCTAGATCCCATTCCAGACATTTTGGAACGTTTGAATCGTTTAGAAAGAACCTTAATCTCAAAAAGAATTCTTTTCAAAAAAATAACCATTATGCCGAAAGGTCAACAGCCAAAAATTAGAGGTGCCGTATGCAATATTCCAATTCAAGCTGATGCAGTTTCAAATGTTTTACCTAGATCTGCTGACAATGATGGAGTTGTACTAGTTAAGTTGAAAAGAAAAATCGAATTTAAAGGACATGTTTATTTTGAAAGTGTTCGTCCGTGTTTTGTTGAAATAGCTTTGAACTATCTGAAGGAACATAATCGTTTTTATTCTAACGTTCTTATCAATTTAGATAATATTAATCGAGATCTTCTTTGTTTATCTGATATAGAAAGTATTGTAGAAAAAGGTGAATTGAAAAAAAATTCTACGTTATCACACTCCAAGTGCTACTTTGAAACCCGAAGAACATGCACATCACTTACTAATGCTATTTTACCCATTTAGACACGAACAAGAACTTTTGTCAAGCGAAGAAAAGAGTTTTTCGATAAAATTAAACCAACCAGATGTATTAGCTATTGTAAATCAGAACAGGGAAAAATTTGAACCATTTAGCAATCTAGTTGAGGATTCATTAGTTCACTTTACGTCTCACTCTAGAACAACTGATAGTTTTGCTGAGCAAGAAAATGATGATTTGCAAGAAAATTTAGTTGAAGAAGCTTGTGATTCTGAAGATGAAAATATTGTTGATTTTCAAGTCAGTGAAAATTTCCCTACTGCTTCAGTTTCTGAAAATTCATGACAGTACCTTGAAAATTCCACCATTAAGACTCTTTGTTACAGGAAATGCAGGTACTGGAAAAAGTTTTTTGATTAAAACATTATATTCATCCGTTTCTAAAACATTAAATTTCAGAACTTCATCTGTTGAGAAACCCAAAGTTTTGTTATTAGCCCCAACTGGTGTAGCTGCTATTAATATTTCAGGAACAACAATTCATTCAGGATTAGGAATCCCAGTTGAATGTAGAGGAATGCATGTGCCCAAAATGTCTGATAAAAAAAGATGTGCTTTGAGAATCAAATATGAGGAACTGAAGATGATAATAATTGATGAGATTTCAATGGTATCTAATAAATTAATGCTATATGTTCATCAGAGACTAGTCGATATTTTTGGCTATGCTGAAAACAGTTCGGTTCCATTTGCTGGGATTACAATGATTTTTGTTGGTGATCTTTATCAACTTCCTCCAGTTCTCCAAAAACCAATATATGCTGACTACTATGATGAAATATTTAATATACATCATCTGTGGAGAACTTTCAAATTTTGTGAATTGACTGAGGTCATGAGACAAAGAGAGGATTCTTCATTTATTGATTTACTGAATAATGTTCGTATTGGTGAATTAAGTGAGAGTGATGTCAATGTTTTAGGCTCAAGGGTTATTGATAAAACAGATGGCAATTACCCTGTAGATGCCTTACATATTTTTGCAGAAAATGAACCAGCACGGGTACATAATCAGACAATGTTGGAAATGATCGATCAAACTGTTCTAACAATTGAAGCTATAGACCAAGTACCAAATTATGTTCCAAATCATATATACGATAGAATTTTGAACATGTCTTTGAGTCCAACTAAAGGTTTAATTTTTCATCTAAAAGTAAAAATTGGGGCCAGAACTATGCTTACAAGCAACGTTGACTTATCTGACAATCTAAATAACGGGCAAATTGGAACTATTATGCACATGCATTACAAGAATGAGAAAGTTGAAGCTATTATCATTAAGTTTGATGATCCTAAAGCTGGACTTAAAAAAAAGCAGAGTCAATTAGGAAGACATTTTGATGCTGTTCCTATTGAAAGAGTAACACTTGATATTAGAACAAATGCAAAGCGTGATAGTGCACCAGCTATTAAAAGAACTCAATTTCCTTTGACATTATCGTGGGGATGTACAGTACACAAAGTTCAAGGTCTTAGTTTGGATCAAATCGTTTTAAGTTGTGATTTATTAAAACAAAGGTCTTTAATCCAGGTCAATTTTATGTAGGAATAAGCCGTGTAACTTCACTAGAGGGATTGTTTTTAACAGGCAAATTTGATAAAAAAGTTATAGTAGTAGATGAAAGGGTAAAAACAGAATATGATTATCTTAGACAAGAAGAAATATTAGAAAGTCTAAATGATAAGATCAATTAGAAAATAATATATTTTTAGAATTCAAAATTTGTAATGTACAATCTTTAAGTAGACATATCGTTGATATGAGATATGATTCATCATTTACAAATAGTGACATCATCCTTTGTACTGAAACCCAATTAACAAGCGAACTAACTGATGTTCATATAGACAATTTTAATTATATTTTAAATAACAATGAGGATAGATTTCTAGGTTTGGCTGTTTATTCATAGTCATAAGAAAAAAAGATAGTCTGGCGTCTCGGGGCCGTTTCTATTGTTCTCGCTAATCATGTTGTCAAAATGGGGGTGGCCCGAGCGCCAATACACTAAAATCAGCAAGATGGCTGCCGCAGCCGAAGATTACTTTGGAGATGAAGATTTGGATGCTATTTTGTTGATACTTGAGGAGAATATTCTCGAAAATAATACAGATTTTACTGGAGAGTTCGAGGGAATAGTTGATGAAATCAATGATGAGGTTCCTGCCGCGGGATTTCAGTGTTCTGAGTGCGAAAAAGTATGCAAAAGTCAACGTGGTTTAACCAGGCATCGTAATGTAAAACACGCACCCACAAATACTGATTCTGCCATTGCTTCGACATCACAAAATGTGAAAAAGACCCCTGAAGAGTTGCTACATCCTCTATACTTCAAGAAATATGTAAACGCTAGTGCATTGAAGCTAGCAAAGGATGAATGTTACTCTGAGAAAACACGTGAAGAATTTGATGGCTACACAGTGACACTTGATGAGGCAAATGCATCATATGCTTATGTTCGTGATGTAATTGGTCAATTCAAGGGAAATGCTGAGAAATTTTATCCAAAATTTTACAAATGTATATCAGCAGATGAAGTCATCTTTCAGAAATTATCACGGAAATGTTCAGTTCTACTTGGTTGTGAGGTAGCAAATCATGTCTTGGCTCATATCACAGGTTCTATTGTGAAAGAAAACACCGTTGAATTTCCGAAACCATGTTACAGTGCCAAGGAAATCAATATCATAAAATATTTGAGTGGTTATGTCTTTTCCACAATGTACAGGCGATTGAGACGTTCAAAAGCTACACAGAGTATGTTGGGTGTTCAATGTTTGAACATACTTATAGTTGGCAAGCAATCGGCCGATGAAAGTTGCGAAAGTGATGTCCTAATAAAAGCTAAGGATAGAGGCGGTCTATGGAGTGTTACCCCAGAAGTTCATGCAATATTTACCGAAGTCGAAACATCATTTCGCGAATCAACAGCTAATTTTGGTAGACAAATAGACAGCAAAAAAATGGTATCAAAACTTATGGAAAATTCATACATTTTGTGTAATTTCAATAAATTGAGAAATATTTTTGCTGAAAAAGTTGAAAAAGAAATAGCGTTGAATTTGTTGGATCACTTGATAACACTTTACATCCGTGTGCGAACGTTTTCTTTGGTGAAAGATAAAATTGAACTACATAAAATTGCCTCGAAAAAAAAGAAGACCAGATCACTTCGAACCGAGATAAAAAAATCATCTGTATCACTGGACAAAGGTCATTGAACCTCTTATACAAACTAATTAAACGGCTATTTTTATAGCCACACACTTGAAAAAAGCATTATTATGGCAAATGGCATATAAACTTTATATTTTAGAAGGATACTGTATCCCAGAATTTCATATCTATGGTAAGGCACTTATTTTTTATTGCTGTTGTATAGAAAAAATATGTTGAACTTCATCCCTATATATAGCAGACTTCGTGAATTTTGATTCTTTTCGCTTAAAATTTGGGAAGGAAGAAAATAATTTTTTCAATACAATGTTTCGCAAATGTTTTGAAAAGTCAAAATAATTTTGGGGGTTTTTCAGCTCTTGAAAGTTTATGTATCACACAAAAAAGATTTCTTCAATATTTTTCTAATTTTTCATTAATCGCTAAATTAAATCTCGTAAATTTCTGCCTAAGGTACTAAGATTACAGTAAAAAAGAAAATAAAGTAAGCTAATTTTATCATCGCCAAAAACCGTGAAACTGAAAAATTTGAAAACTTCAAAAAAATAAAGGCAAATAAAAATTTTTGAAAAAATACGTACCTTGCAAAAATAGTTCACATTGCAGCAACCTCATGAGCAAGATTAATACCAAAAATATGTTTTTTCAAATGTGTGGCTATAAAAATAGCCGTTTAATTAGTTCGTTGTGTACAAGTTAGTTCTTTTTGTTTCTTTTACGGCATGGAACAGTCTCAACATCTATTGTAGCGAGTATAGGGTCATCATTGCGGCAGTTACCAGCTATCGGTCGAAATAATTTTGATGTACGAATTGTATTGTCGTTGTAACCAAAATCCCTAAGTGAAGGATTATCTTTACGGTGTCCAATTGACCGTTGCTGGCCAAAATAATTTTCAAGTGGATCTTGACAAAATCTTTCGGTAAATACATAAGGTACATTTTGAGATAGCAAGTATTTTATGAGCTCGTTATGTTTGTCATGTAGCCTCTTGGGGTAGTCTATATCTACCTCTAAAATATACCCATACTTATTCTTTTCATAGTGTTGGTAAAACTCCTGGATTAAGGGTTGCTTTTGTATTATGTTTGTAGTACTCATCCTTCTTGAAATGACGTTGACAAATATGTAAATTACACTTTTCAATTTGACCACGAAGTGAATTATCGATCACGCGATCTTTAGTAATAATTGAGATTAGTTTATCCCTCCAATTCTTGTCGAAATCGCTTTTTCCAGCTGGCACTTTGAACAACGATAAACCCTTATACTCTGGTCGACGTGAGACTGAACAGCCGTAAATAGAACAATTAGCACCAGGCATAACAACTTTCAACGTATCAAATAACAATTTCGAAGTAAATTTCCAAAATAAAACCAATGTTAGCAAACAAAACTTTCGATTTCCCTAACGAACATGCTAGAAAACCGCCATTTTAGATTTTGATGCATTCGAGAGAATGGGCCCGAGTTTAGAAACGGCCACAAAACGATAGAACAATGGCCTATTGTTAATGTCCAGACTATCTTTTTTTCTTATGACTATGGTTTATTATAAAGACTAGTCGATTAGGCCCGTGGAAAAATCCACTCAGGCAGTACATTGGAAAAGATAATCATAACTTAAATTTTGATGTTGTCCGTCAATACATAATAATGATAGTTATCTTTAACCGTTTCCAAGTTATAAGTGCATTGTAATGGCTTCGTTAATTTAAATTAAGCTATTGACGTTAAATTAAAGTCTTTGACGTTGTAACGTTTAATTTCTCAATTAGCCTTTAAAAGACATATTTTTAGCAACTAAAAAGAAAAATGAACATATCTAATATGCCTGTCACAGACACATCGTATTAAGCATCATACATTGAAAAAAAATAGTGAACAACTTACCTCTAATAAATCTGTGATGCATAAGATGCCATGCCCTGACTTTCAGTTTGTGATTTATCTCCATAGAGTAGAAATAAGTCACTTAACGAAGCGCGCCACGGGAAGGCAAGTCATGGGGCTTTGCGCTTCAACCTAAAAATGGAAAAAAGAAGAAGAAAGAAATGGAAAAATATTGTGTTGAGCAAAAGTAAATAGTCAGACAACAATATACCAAAATGTGAGCTAAGTAAGCTTATGACGCAAGATTACAAAAATCTCTTTAAACATGTGCCTCGACTTTTAGTTCACGATTAGCATAAATATAGAGCTACATTCCTACACGAAATATTTGCGTCAGTTTTAGCTTACGCATTCTGAATATTAAATGTTTTTGGTAATAACATTTATATTCACATCAGAGGTCAATTTTATTTTGTAACGCCAACATAAATTACACAATAATCAGCATAGATTTTAATCACAAAAGAAAAGTGAAGAAGTTCTAGTTGCAAAAATAAGTTTGGCAGAAATTTCTTCCCTAAGGTATATTACTTTGAGACAGTAAATAAAAACATGTTCGAATATGATAACTTATATTTCTTAACACACATATATTTGAGTTTCATAACATTGCGCCTTCTCTAAACACTGCTTTAGTTAGTTTGTGCTCATTACATTCTTTTTTTAAAAAAGTACGCGGTTCATTAATATCAATGAAGAAACTAATAATACTTGATTTGTAAAACTTAACAAACTGCTGCGATGCTAACCTATTTCACAACTACCTTCAGCGCCCAGAACGAAAATTCCATAAAATGTCTAACTAATAAAACAATTTAATTAAGGTAAAAATAAATAGCTATTAAATAAAAATAAATAAATAAATAGTATATATATATATAAATTTAATGCATGTGAATGGTGCATTTAATGTATTTTGCATTGACGTGGGTATGCTTTTGAGTGTTTTGATTTTTTTGTATTTTTTTATCTTTTTTCGACTTTCGCCATTTAAAGTTGGCTGAATCCTGACCCCCATGTCGCACCCACCATTGAAATGAATTTCGTGACCGAGGGCCAGGATTCTCCTTCCTAAACTTTATATACGCTTCATACGTCAATTCTAAATAGTAAGATAAAGTTAAAAATGTAAGGAAGTTAAGGTACTGGAAAAATACTGTATATGACTATACCTTTTTTGCTAATATCATGCTCAATATCGTTACCTAAGTAATAAGCGAAATTATATATGTTTTTTAAAATTGATATTTGTACGGTTAATTTTAACATAGTAGTGAGAATAAATGTAACATTCCAATAAACTTTTCCCAATAATAGATTGTCCTTGATAAAGAAAAAAATTAGGGTAGTGATGGAAGTAAGATCACGATTGAAGAAAAATGTGACATACCTTCTACAACTGTCTGATTTTCTTCTCTATTTTCAGTTTGTTCGTTTGTTTGTTCTTGAGAAAAAAATTATTTGAAAATAATAGCTTAGGTTTATGTTTATATTGCCATATTTTTCTTCTGTATTAATATAGAGATTAAACAAAATACGCACCTGGTTTCCTATTTGGTGATTTTAATAAATCCATTTCAGTAACAACATCCATTTTTGTTTTAATTTATCTGAAAAATAAATTTGTCAAAGTAAAAATAAACCCAAAGTTCGATCGACAAATTAATTATACAACGGCCAAACCAACTCCATTTCCATTTTCTCTGCTTTTCCATGCCCAAATTTAAATTTTCTTTTTACATCCAATTTGGTCTAATATAGTTACTATATAGCTACTACAGAAATTGTCTGACTTTCCCTTAACTATAAAAAATTGAAAAAAATTGCCTTGGCTTTTAGTTTATGATTTGCATGTTAGGTAGAAATTCAACGAAGCTTAAATCGTTTAAATAGAAGTTTAAAGAAAGTGTGAACTAAAAATATCAATTTACGTTTTAATTTATTTTTTCCTAATAGATTATGTTTATGTGTTTTGTGTTTCAAAAAATTTAATGGAACTTCCTGATAAAATGTTATGTTTAAGTTTGGAAACATTTACCTTTTCTTCAAAATCTTTTCCATAAAAATAAGAAACGAATTTTTTTTTTGCTAAGTCAATAAATACTATAAGAGATGATTGTTAAATACTATAAGAGATGATTGTTAAGCATGCTTTACTATTACATAGCTACAATTTTTAAAGTTTTAAGAACAGAAAAAAGTAAAAAGCGATGCATGATTTTAACATTTACATTTTTTAAATTGTTAAGTCTTGAGGTAAAAAAATCGTCCACTTTTAAAAATTAGGACCCAAATGTTCTACGCTAATTCTAAATTTATCTTGTATTATGTCTCTAACAATTTCGACCTAACATGCTAATCACTTAACGAAGTGCACCACGTGAAGGTAAGCCATAGGACTTTGCACTTCACCTAAAAAAAAAGAGATGCATGTCTAACACACATTAAATAAAATGCATCCTTACAATATTTTTAGGATTAAATGGGACACAAAATACTCAAAATAGTAAACACGTAAATGAACTTTCAACATGCAATTGTACATACCCACAAAGAGTAGTTCAACAGCCAGAAACCTGACACGTCCATATACACGTATGTGACGGAAGTGCACCCAACGTCAGTATTATTGCACACTGATACGCAGCATATAACAATGTTTGTGAAACAGTATTATATAACTACGGTGGTGCACAACTACTCTCATGTTGTATAACATTAAGGTCATGCCAGCGTCAGAGGTTACCTGGCCATATACCTTCTATAGAGGTATACTTTTCCCTTTTAGACAGCACAAATGTGTCATATTATACAACATGGTGGATAATAAATACAACTTCTAGTAATTTTCAGATAAGGAGTAAAGATAATTTTCAAATCCAAAGCAAAACTGCTTTAAAATTAGATTCGCATATATTTATATATTGTTTGGAAAATCACGTAAGAACTTGTCGGTAAACAATATTTTGAGTATAACATTTCCCAAGTGTTCAATAAATTATGTAAGAACCTGACGGTAAACCACATTTTGAGTATAACATTCCCTATTAAAAAATCCTTGCCTGGATGAGGGAACAACACTTACTCGAACATCACCAAATGCTCTTGCTCTAGAAAAAGCAACATACAGCTGACCATGAGAAAAACATGGCCTGCGCAGCAATATTCCAACCTTTTCAAAGGTTTGACCTTGTGCCTTGTTTATTGTCATAGCATAAGACAGCCTTAGTGGAAGCTGTCTGCGACGTAAGACAAAAGGCATACCTGTATCCGAAGGTGCAAGTTGCACCCTTGGAATAAGTACCCTATCTCCAATAGACCAGTGAGTACTTCAGCATCAACACAGTTGTCATGGAGACGTCTTATAATTAGTCGAGTGCCATTACATAAACCATTATTTATGTTTATGTTTCTTAATAACATAACAATGGCACCAGTTTTCAATTTAAGGCAATGAGGAGGCATACCTGAAGGTGTGATACTATTTAAAAATTCTACCGGATATTGATTCCGTTCCTCCTCCTCATCACACACAACATCATCTGCGCTAAAATAAACTTTTTCTTCACCAGGCAACAGCGCCAACACCTGATCATTAATGATAAGTGAGTCATCATTTGTGGGTGTTAGTACCACAGATGATGCCATAATTTCCGGTGAAAGATCCCTAAACAAAGTATCAACAATACATTCATTTTGTATCACACATTGGGATGGCACTTCAATTGCACCTTGGAAAGGTTCTTGCTCCCGAACAGGTAAAACACCTTTCCCAAGTTGCAGAAGCCATGCAGCAAATTGTTGTTCTCCTGGCCTTGTTCTCATGTTTCGATGTAATCGAAATTCTTTAACCAAGTGCCATAATGGAGAACTTTTTAAACACATGTCCACAACTTCAGTTGCTTTTCCTTTTCTGACAACAGGCAGTAACTGTGAAAAATCACCACCTAAAAGAACAACTTTACCTCCAAATGGAAGCTCATTATTACAAATATCTTGTAGAAGACGATCTATTGCATGAAAAGCATGCTTAGGAATCATGGAAGCTTCATCAAGTAAAAAGAGACTCTTTTGTCGCAATTCTGCAGCATAAGCAGAAACCGGGGTTATGCTGCATGTACTGTTCTCTACAATAGGAACAGGTAACCGGAATAGTCTATGAATGGTGGTACCCTTTTTCAAAAGTGTTGCTGCTATGCCAGTAAATGCAGCAGTTCCAACTTGAAAACCTCTACCTGTAAGTTCAGAAATAAGGTAATTATAAGTAAAGGTTTTACCACTACCACCAGCACCTTCTAAATAAAACAGACGGTTGTTTTGGGCTGCATTGTTAGCAACATTTACAACAGCTTCTATGACTGCATTAGCCAGTGCAGTCTGTTCGTCAGTAAGTTGAGCCCTTAGTTGAGAAGCTCTTTCAGCCTCCATAGCTACATCAATGTTTTCAGCTGGGGGTAATTCATCTAAATGAGGAAGATTATAATCAGTAAGAGATTTACCAAATTGCCTAAGTACAGAATTAATATCTTGGAGCAGCCTGTACTCAGCCTGTTCTTCATTCATTTGGCGAATATAATCTTCATACATTGCATCCTTGTACCTTGTCCACAAAGTAAAAGGATCAGAAGGTTCGCAGTGAGTAAGTATCACAACAAACAGTTGCCTCTTCAGCCTGTCCTTGCTGAAAATAAACAATATGGTTATTTGGCAAGTGCACTGGCAATCTATGGACAACATGAGATTGTTGGTGCATGTTAAATTAAAAAAGACGCCATATAGCTTCCGGTGCACTGACATACCGCGCATCTAAAAATGTCTGCACCTCATCATGATCAATACGTTCATTGATCTCAATGTTGGCACAATCATGACCTTTATAAATATATTTATAGAGGTATTTAACAGATTTAACGGACATGCACGCCTCCAAGTTTATATGTGCATTGTATTTCTTGGAAAGCCATGGATTATATGGAACAATCCAGCGATTATCTACGTCAACATTATTGACATTGATATGTATACCATTATCACGACGTCTATATAATGGATATCCGTTGACTTCAGCTACCGTAGATGCTAAAAAGTTCTTTGGAAAACTCTTTGTGCAAACACCATCTTCCATACATCTGGAATTAGGATTCAGATGTCCACATGGTCCATGAATCATACACGATCGTACAATTTCAAACAGCTCAGGGTGTTCCTGTTGATTAGGAATTTCTGCTGAAATAACACTGTCTATGTCATCTGCATCCTTAAGTTTGTCATTGGATCTAAATGAATTAACAAATGACAATGAGGCAAACCCCTCTTTTGAAATTCTATAACATACACATGTGCTATAGTCTTACCTAGAACTCCCATTTCAGTAACATCTTTAAGGAGTTCATTTAGTTTCAATTTAAAAACTCGAGAAACTAAATCAGGCCGATCGTGTGCACGTTGGCCTGCAAACAAATTTTCTGTAATTTCACGCCATTTTGGATTGCACGTAAAAGTCAGAAAAAAATCAGGTTTTCCAAACTTACCAATAACTGCCATAGCATCTTGGTAGTTTTGAGCCATGGCACGTGGACTTCCTTGAAAACTCGAAGGAAGAACAACAATACGACCTGGTTGAAGGCCTCGCTCTTCAGCTCGTGCATTCAAATGGTCAGCTAAACCTTCATAACTATCAACACGAAGGTTGGTTTGATTTGCTCGAATGTAATTTAAATTATTACCTTCAACTTTAACATAAGAATCAACACAATACTGCTGAAACAATTTCTTACCATAATGAATCGGGCTGAAATATTCCCGAGCAGCTAAACGGTAAGTATAATACTGCAACATTGTAGTAGTGTTGCGAGTACGGGTTGCACGTACAGCAACATGAGGTATCCTATTATGCCAACCTGGTTCACCCCTTGGGAAAAAAAGAGGATACACCATTGGCTCCAAGTTTGCAGACATTGTGGAAATATTCTGTAAATCACATCCCTGTTTCCAGGAGGTGCTCCATCTTGGCCAACAAATACTGCCGCAACTTCATCATGATGTGGCAAGTTGTAGCGCCTTCGGTCATTGCCAACTCTCATGTACATACGCACTTCAGATGGAGCACGGTTTTGTGCTGCTGCCTGATTTAATTCTTCAGCTTCAACTTCAGCCATGTACCTATAGGCAGCAGCAAACGGGCTTACTCTGTCCATAACATCTTGAACAGTTTGCATCACGTCTTCACGACAGCCATTATTTTCTTGGCGTGCCATTCTTTCGTTGAGAGCCCTACCTGCTTCATAAATATAAAGTTGGTTAAAAACAGGGGTTTGTCCTTCAGGAGGGTGAAGACTCCCAACACGATGCCATATTTGACCACAGATGCGAAAGCATGGTGGTCCACGGCCAGGTGGGGGGCGAAGGTTTGCTCCAAAAGAAGCAAAGGCAACAGCACTATTATACTTACGTATATTTGACTGAAAGTTTTTTGCCTGAACAGTATCTGTATTTGTTAATAATTCCCCAAGCTGCTGAGGGTAAGGAGTCAAATTATCTAATGCAACTTTACCAGTGTGACAACATTTAAAACAATTTTCATTTTCAAACTTTAAAGCTTGACAATACTCACATTTTTTGTCCATAGCACCTAAAAAATATAAATTAGGCAATACATTTTGACGTGCAATATTATAATACGGCGCATTTCGGCGAGCACGAACAGCAGCATGTCTTTGGACATCAACTTGCCTCCTATTAATAACGTGCTCGTCATTATGCATTTCTCGAGCCATGGCTTGTCTATGAGCATTTTCAGCACGTCTATTGGCAGCCTGCTCATTAGATTCTAATTGTCTAGCAACAACGTGCCGTTGAGCATCCATAACTTGTCTGTTGCAAGTTTGCTGAGCTGATTCTGCATTGCGCCTAGCCGCATGTCTAACAGCATCATTATGCCGCCTATTATTGGCCTGATCAGTCGATTCCAATCGACGTAAAGAGGCAACACATTGAGCATTTTGCCTGCGTCTAGCTAAGGAAACATCATCATTATCAGATAAACGTGGTACTACATTTCTTTGCATTTCTTGTGGCAATTCAAAATTTTGGGAAATATGTGGTCTTTGCCTCAAGATGGCACCTACCAAACCTTGATTATTGTCATGCTGTTGCAACACAAACCTACCTAAATTATTAAACAGCCTAAAACCACGAACAGTATTACTGCTGTCATTAATTCCAGACTCATTTGACATTATATATATATCCTGATTAAAACTAAATAAAACAAATTATAGGTATATACCACAATTCCTAAAATGAGAAAAAAAAATGATCTACATATATGTATAATTATTAATGAAGCTAACTTGTTCAAATTTAAGAACCATAGAATTCCTTACTCACAGTTTCTATGTTCCAAGTTATATAGATTCTGATAATCTTTGTTTTGGTCTTGTATCTATACTAAAAACCATAATAGAATATATATATATATATAGGATATATATATAATATATATATATAGGATACTTTAGCTAGAGAGGCTTCTTTCACACATTTGTAACAGTCTTGTGGCAGGCAAACAGATAAGGATGACGTGAGTAGTGATGTAAAGAAGCTAGTTAGACTGCTAAAAAATGTAGATAAACTGATATTTTGCTGTCTTTATGTATAACTATGGCTACAACTATGGCTACTTCTTTCCTTTCTTTTTCTTAACTAACTAACTATGACTGAAATCTTTAGCTTTTAACTAAACTTTTTATACAACACTGTAAACAACAATCCATGTGCTCACCACATTTGTGCAGCATTTTAAATAATTAAACACGCAGATTAGTTACGCGCCTGGAGATACAATTATGCTATCAATCAGAAAACGAAAGTATAAGAAACATTTCCCTTCTCTTTTTATTTCACTTTGATTTATGCGCACCTACATTTTCGCCTGAATAGGATATTTCTTAACGTAGTAAAAGTAAAACTCATAGTTAACTTGAAAGCTAGCTGATGTGCTGTAGCTACATTTGTTAAAATGTGATTTGTTCTCTGTGTTTTAAAAAATACCATCAACAAAGATGTATTAGCTACCCTATTTATTAACACAACAGTGAAAGAGGAGAGAGTATTTAAAACTTTACCTGTAAATCCCCCCTTTACACTTCTCATTAACTGTATTCTTTGTTGTTCGTTGTTCTTTTTATTTTCTCACGATTTAATGCGGGTTTTTTTTGTTAGTTCGCCTTTTTCTTTCTCTTCTAATGATACTAATTTTTATTCGCTTTTTTAAGTTTTTTAAGTTCATCTTTTGTCGCGAGAACTTTAAAAACAATTTTTTGTTTGTTTGTTTTTACGCCAAGGAAACTTTCTATTCGAATGCCGTCCCGTTCGAAACTATGTATTTCAGCGAATCATACTGCTTATTTTCTATCACGTGGTTTCTAACGGTTGCGAGACAAATGTAAACAAAACAAAAAAACTCGAAAAACTCGCGCATTCGGGTGGTAAAAAATATCGTGTTTGCAAAAGTGACAGACAGACACACGGAACTGGCTTATTATTATAAGAGATAAAATAGATTTGGTTCGTGAATTTGATGGAAATGGTTTTTCAATTTTTAAAACAAATGTTGGACCATTTGAATTGACAGTAATGCTTCTTTATAGGAAAAACAACACTTTGATTCCTGAGTTTTACGACCTTTTGAGATATTTAACCAGCACACATGATATTGATTTAATTGTAGGTGACTTTAATATTCAACCAAATGAAAATTTGAGAAATGTCTTAAATTTGTATGAGCAATTAATTGAAAGACCAACTTTCATTAGTGGTTCTATTTTGAATCATGTTTATGTTAAACAATCACTTTTTTCAAAATATAGGGTGGAGGCTGAAGTTGAGAAAGTCTTTTTTTCACAACATGATTCTGTCAAAGTAACGATTTTTTTAATTTTATGATGCCATAAATTGTACAGTGTTTTAAGGGGAAAAGTTTTGGTTAAGTTCTAATTTTCGTATATCCCGTCAAAATTTGCCATGTGATTTGATAGCTTTTGGAGGATTTGTCATAAGATATATATTTATATATTTCAAATGTTAGATTTAAAGTAAAAATGAATAAAAAAGAGAAACAATCACTTAAATAAAAAGGGAAAAAATCGAGAACAAAAAATCCTTTGGAATTCGAGCAGCAACAGCCGACACATTCCCAATCTACATGTAAGTTTTACTTTCTTTTCTTTTCTTTCTTTCTTTCTTTTTCATTATTATTTTTATTTATTTTCGTTATTGCTCAATTCCATCCCGTCTTCATGTAAAATTTCAACTTTTCATATACGTAATACAATGTTTTAAAACTCTTTTAAATGTTTTGTTTGTTCCATTAAATGCAGCTCATCTCAAAAACAGCGATCTCTCTCCTGATACTAAAAGTTCATCCAAATCAGTCACTCCAATGAAGCTAAATGACAAAAATAACAAGAATCTTCAATCGCCAAGTAATTTGGACCCATCCAAATCACCACAAGTTACTCCAACCAAGCTCACTAACAAAAATAACAAGAATATTCAATCGCCAAGTAATTTGGACCCATCCAAATCACCACAAGTTACTCCAACCAAGCTCACCAGCAAAAATAACAAGAATATTCAGTCACCAAGTAACTTCGATCCATCCAAATCAACACAAGTCACTCCTATTAAGGTCACACGTAAAGATGCTGAGAATCTACAAACCTCAAATGACCTGAAATCACCACCCTTCACTCCAACAAAGCTCTTCACTGGATTCTCTCCACCAATGTCGCCATCTCCAAATAAACGATTTAAAAGTTCTCCTTCTCCAACTCTAATTGGTATGATTTATCTTTAATAATTCAAAGTAATTATTATATTACTCATTGTCATTGTTTTAGCAATCAAATCAGAAACCGTTAATCTGTTGCTAATCTGTTATTAATACAAGTCCCTCTAAAGCTTGTATGTATATTTAAGAAATCTACATTCTGCTATTTGATGACCAGAGCTTTATTTGCATTTCAATTTTTTTTTTGTACATTATATTACAGATATTCATGGTTACATAGTGACGGTTAACTCAAATGTATCTAAATCTGGTAATGAATTCATTGATGTTTTGATGAAAACCACGGAAACGGAAAATGCAATCATTCGAATCATGAAAAACTCAAATTCAAGCATATCAATTGGATTGTTAACAGGTTACAAGTCTTCATCGCAACCAGTGCAGTTTTCAAACCTTTCACCTTCTTCCACCACAGGAACTTTTTTCTTCAATTCTTTCCGGGGGAGCAGGATTCAAACTTCGAATCAGGTGACATTCTCGTATGATTCTAGTGCAGTTACACCAATAAAAGAAATCCTATGTCAAAACGTTGGAACCTATGATGTTGTTGGATCGTTAAAATGGCTCAAAGAATCGATAATGGTAACAACTTCAAATGGAGAATTGCCTCTACGTGTGGCGGTTCTTTATGACGGAACAGGAGACATAAAGTTGACAGTGTGGAATGATTTAATTGATTCTGTTATTGAGGAAAAGCAATACAGTATCACAAATCTTAGTCTAAGGAACTTTTATGGACAGAAACTGTCGACTACAAAAATGACCACATTTTCGGTTACAGATTCCAACGATACTTCACCGATTTTGAGCCCTGTTAGATATCAAACTTATCTGTCAGATGAAATGACAACAAAAATCGTAAATGAATTATGTTGTCCAGAGATCATAAATTTAGCGCTTGAACTCTACCCTGGGTGTACAAATTGCCAAAAGTCTGTGGTTCTTCAGCCTGGAGTCAAAATAGTTACATGCCCACATTGCAAACACACAAAGCGTAGTGATAAAACTTCGTGCTTTTTTCATTGCAAATTATGTTTTAACGAACATACACTGGTATTGCCACTTGCTGTTCTGGAATCTTTTTTTAAATTAGATATTATTCAAATGGGAAAAAATAATATGGACGAACTAAAGGAAAAAATCCTTTATTTGGAAAACATTGATTATGAATATAACAATAAGAACGATAGTTCCTTTTGTTAACACAAACATTTGATTTATTGTTTTGTTTTTTAAGACAACTTTTTGAAGTTTTATATGTTTTATAAACACAAACCATTAGCATTAATTTTCACTATTTTCGACCATAAATTTGAAAACATGTTAGTAAAATAAATCTCTTTTACATAATATACCTTTTGACTTGTGATTTTTAAAAGTAATTGTATGATTTTGTGGATAAAGTTAAAAAAATGGTTCAGATAAGGGAGTATAATATTTTGTTAGAAGATAGCACCATTTACGGATATAATCGCCTGACTAAGAACTATTAGATTCGTGAAATTTTTTCTATCTTATGATTTAAATGGAATCATACTATGCGTCTATTACTTGACAAAGACAGTTTCAGTATTCTATTCCAAAATATTTCTTTTAAGCATAACAACAATACTTTCAAAGGCGTTGCTCTCCCGTCTCAGGCTGTTCAGCTTCTAGTTTACATTTAGGAACAGTTTGTTTGCTTTAAACCATTCGTTGATACTATCCAGTTCTTTGTTTACCGTAGTAAAGAGTGTTTTGATATCTTTATGAGCAAGGCAAATCATTAACATATATTAAAAATAGGAGCGGTCCAAGTATACAGCCCTGTGGAATTCCACATTTGACATTTTTGAGTTCAGTCGTATGATTACCGTGAGGAATACATGTTTTCTGTCTGTAAGATAGTCTTCAAACCAAAGTAAGTTTGAGTCTTGTACACCGTAATGTTGCAACTTTTGTAGGATAATTTTATAGTTCACGGCATCAAATGCTTTTGAAAGATCAATGAACACCCCAAGTGTAAACATGTTTTTAGTAAAACTTTCAGAAAGTCTATTGACCAGTTTACTTACTGCGTGATCTATTGAATGACCCTTTTGAAACCGAAATTGCTTTATGTAATGCGTTCTGAAATTTTAGAAAAACAAGGTAGTACTGAGATGGGCCTATAATTATTTAAAAATTGGTGTTATTCGCGCAATTTTTAATTTTTCGGGAACAATTCCCTGTGTTAAAGATGATTTAATATTGACAAAGTATTAGATTAAATATTTAAACAAGGGGAAGCTAAATTAGATAAAACACATTTTTTACGACGTTCTAAAGCAAAAAAAGTACTGGTATTGATAACTAAATATTTCAGGAACCTAAATTTATCTCTCCACTAGATATTCTAAACAATAGATCATCTTTTTAATGTTACACCTGGTTTTCTTTGGCTTTTTCGTAGCTAGCGTTCTCTCAGATTTTTACTTTGATTACTAAACTTTGCTTCGTTTCAAAGAGAACGAATCGGAAGTGTATACAATTGTCTAATACATTTTCAATCAGTTCTCTTTGTGACGTTATATCATCGTACGTTTTTCTTCTTTATAAAAAATATTTCTAACACTAACTTTTTATACTCGACAAAAACAGTTTGTTTTTTACAGTTTAGATTCGAATTATATTCGAATGCGATAGATTTTTTACAAAAAAATAGCAACCTCGGACCGGGAACACAAAATTGGAACCTGTTAAAAGCTGTTAAAAAATTAGATTCTTTCATCCTACTTTTATACCTCTTTTGAAAGAGAATTAACGAAAAAAACTACATATATTTTTTTATGTAATAAAAACTTTCTTACATATCAAGAAAACAACATGGCATAAAAAGTTTTAAATTTTCGCATTTTATTATGTCCAAATTTCGTTCCCAAAAATCCGTAATTACATTAACTGTCGCCGCCATTATCGACAAAAGCTAACTTGGGTCGTACATATTTTTTTTATTTCTGACGTCCAACGTAGCTCAGCAGGACTTGTGAGGATGCACTCACTTGTCTTCCAAGAGAGATTATAAATTATCGCGAGTTACAGCGATGAAGAAGACAAGTTAATTTTCAGTATCCAGCGGAATCCGCCGCCCTCGTAGTCAATGGATATTATTTGTGGAATATTTTGTTGTATTATTTTTTAATCCTTTTTTTATCATTTAGTCAAGAAAAATACTGCTTTCATTTGATTGTGTAGTGTGGCTATGATATGTTTCGGCATGTTTCTTTTTGTTTACTTCCATGTACAGAAAGTGGAACATTTTATTATATTATGTTGTACAAAAAAAATTTAAAGAAAATTTTGTTGTTTTCCTTCGGCATTTGTACGAATATACAAATTAAAAACTTAATAATTGCGTATCATTTTGTAAGTCTGTCAGTCGCATCAATGCAACGTATAGTCAACTTTACTCAACTTTGGGTATAAAGCTAGTCTAGTTTACTAAGCTTTTTTCGAGGCGTAGACGCAAACAAATGTCAGAGCAAATCCCTGAATTTCAAATCCACCTTAGAGTAAACCCCGAATTACAATTAACGAATGAGCACAAAATCGGCGTGATCATATCTTACCCTCTTAAATAATACGATAATCAAATATATCTGTTTAGGTAAATGAAGCCATTCGCGCTCAAAACAAAGGATTTCCCGATATTGATCACGTCAGTAAAGAACAATCAAAATGTTTACAACATCCTTACTATTTTTTTTAAAAAAACTATCATCCTTTAAATAATCAACATCCACTCGGGAGTTAATGAATCAAGAAAAAGTGATCTGAAAAGAACTGAAAAAATCTAAGTCCAAAAAATAAAACAACGACAAAAATGTTTTTGGGCGAATATAAAATTCAGAACTGTCAAAATGAAAACAAGAACAGTCAAAATAAGAAGGAGAACTGTCAAAATAAGAACAAGAACTGTGACACCTCATGCATCGTAGTAAGAAAGAAGGAAAATTACAAAGTGCAAGCACAATGATAAACCAGTTAAGTCTTAGATTAAGTTAAGTCTAGAGGTTTTGCTCCTCTAAAAAATGTGCTCACAAAAAGACACAATTCTTCCTTTTTCCAAGGAGTACAAACAAAACTTTGGCGAACAAACAAAAAGTGGGACAGGGGTAACGTTTCTCTTTAATAATTACGTCATTTCTTTCACAAGTTCGTGGCACTAAAGCTATATTTAGCAGAATCAATTAATTATTCACAACGTTTTAGTTTAGGGAGGAATTGTTGACGCTGAATATTGTTGGTGAAAGGTAGTAGTATTACAGCTATAAAATCGTAACAAGTGGGGTCTAACTGAAAAAGTATGGATTTATAGTGTGAAAATAACCTTTAGTAACTAATTAAATGACATTTTTTTCGATTTTATAAAGGGTTACTGCCACCTTAACATGCACATGTGTCAGTAGCTATTTTGCATCAGTACAGCAATAAATTTGTAACTTGACTCAACAACTTTTAAACTCGCTTCTCTCTATTGAGAGAAAAAAACCTCGAAGTAGTGTAAAGCTACGTGATTGGTTAATTTTTAAATTTAAATTCAGCATTGGCTTATGCATTTTGAATAAATAACTAAACAAAAACTGCGATGAAACTATTTATAACCATCGCTTCATCAATTTAAATAAATCACAATATTATCAATATACTGTTATGAAGATAAGCCAGAATTGTTTTGATAGCACATGAAACAGACTAGCAGAATTTAGTTGTTGTAGCTAACTCCAAAAGAAATGACGTTCATATTACTTAAATTTGCAGTCATGTCATTCCAGATAATCCTTGTTGTGGGTGACTTATACACTCCAGACGATGAATTACCTAAAGGAGGTATAACAAAATATCTAAAAGGAGAGACTGAAGTAAGCTGTCTGTTGCAATGTGAAAGAGATCAGCAATGTGATAACGTCATGTTTGAACTGAAAAATAAACAGATGATGCGTGGAGATTGCTGGTTTGTAAAAAGGAACGCAACAGATAAAGGCGAAGAAATGCAGAAGTTGAAAGCAGTTAAAGCAATGACCAGCTATAAGAAGGTAAGTGTGGAAAAGGGGCAACATTTTGTGTAATATTGCATTGGACTGCGAATGTAGAGAAAAAAACATTTATTACCTTTCTTTTAAATGACTTTGCTTGATTTTGATTTTAGGTACTACCTAAATGTCCACAAGGTAAGTTTCATTCTTCACATAATTATACTGCTAAGATTTACTTAATTTGTAGTCTTCTAAGTTCAGGCAGCATATACTTTCAAATGAATTGTTACAATTGTAGAGAAGTTAAATTTTGCACATTTAAGCAAAGACTCAAAATTACACTGGACATAACAGTTAAACATGTTTGTTTCTTGTTGACTTTTAAATGAATTGCAAATACCGTAAATGATCGATTAGCCCTTAAATTTGTTTATTTGTCAAAATGAGTTTTAGGGAAGGGGGCTTATTCGGGAGGGGGGCCTAAAACATTATGCAAAAATTATGCATTGTGCAAAAAACAAAACAACGATTTCAATAAACAGAACATATCTTTTCACAAGTGATAAAAACAAACACTAATCGATATCAATATCACTATCACCTTCTTAAAGGAGCATAAAGTCCCTAAATGAGCCGCATTAATCATTTCCTCGGCATCTGAGATAAATGGGTTCTTTTCCGTCTCGTTTACTAGTTGTAAAAAAAAGAAAACACCCTAACCTGAATTCGATGTTATAATCACGAATGTTATTAATACCTCAACCTGCGAAATAAATACCATTTAATCAATTGTTTACAGTAGTATTTTCTCAGTCCCTATCAACTATATAAGTTTGTTATCAAGTTATCGTTTTTTTAATGTATTTGCCGCCATATCTCGCTAAAGACTCGTAGGTACGGGTATTAACAACTCAAAAGAGTTTATCAAATCACGTTTCGACAAAAGGGAAGGGAATTATCAAAAAGATTTCAAGCGATTACGAAAGAAATTACTTTACAAGAAAAAGCATTTTAATGTTTTTTTCTTTAAGCTGTAAATATGTGCTGAAAATACTAAGGTTGGTATGCAAAAAGTGTGATACTTTTACATAATTGATAACTTACTTGTATATAATTTTTCTAAAAAGTTAGTTTCTCTTTAGCTTAAGAAAGGTGTGAACACGATAAACAATATTTATAAAAAAGTGTTTTACTTGTGTATTAAGGCGTGATCGTACAAAAAAGTTGTGAGATTTTAAAATGCTTTGCGTTCACAAAACTTTAATTTAGTGCATTAATGTATATATCTTTAGAAAGCTTATATGCATTTCTATATAATGGTATGAAAATCATTAAGGAAAGATAAAGTTTGAAGGTTTAATAAACACGGATAAAAAATGACCCCTCTCCTACAATTGTGATCGTTTCACAAAACTACTTGGTTCTCCTGTTTTTTAAAACGATTAAATTTTTTTCTTAATATTTTTTACTTTTTGAATTTAGTATTAATTTCTTTTTTTTCACAATTGTTAACCTATGATCGTGATATGTTAACAATTGTGGAAATTACAAAATAAAATAAAATTCTTTTTGGATCATACATTCCTTTCCACGCCAAGTGATCCATGCCAGAGTTTTTATAGTTTTATAAAAGAGGTTTATAACGTTAAAAAATATAACACCGTGAAAAAAAAACCTGTAAAGTTTTTTACAAAAACCTCATACTTCTGTACAAACAATTGATCACTATGGTAACGGACCATTAACTAACACATTTTTTATACATCTTTTCATGTTGTATGTGTTGGCTCACATAATTAAGTAGTAAAAATTAATATCCAAGATGATTATGTGGGAACAAATAGGGGGTTATTCGAACATATTATGACATCAATAACTTCTCATAGGCTTGTCCAAAATGAATCAAACTCGGCACAATTATAGTACGTAACAAAAGGGAAACGTCATTAAAAGCTTCGGGTTTTTTCCCGATTTTCAGGTTAAATCTAAAAAAAATGGGAAATCGAATTAATCCCGTGTCCAAAACATGCAAAAAGATTCTACTTGATGAAACAAAGTTGTGCTGTAAGTTTCAAGTTGTAGGGATAATCCTAAGAGTTATTTTATTTTCCCCATTATAAGGATTTCATAGAGATTTTTAGGGGTAGTTTCCTAAAAATTTGGCATGCTATTGTTCTAATAGATAAATATTGAAATTCAGTGAGTATCATAGCCACGCAACATAGCATTAAGGAGTTATTAAAGTAAAACTGTCAGGGGCGGCATCCGACTTCCCGGACCGAATAGGGTTAACACATTTTTTTAAAAATATTTATGCACCGTTAAGAAATCCCAGACTTTTTTCAATCCAATCACTAATCCTATACTCATGCATTACATAAATGGATTAGAAAGGACACCGTATCCTTAACATCATAACATTCACAAAATATCAATTAAATCTTTGCATTAGGCACACATAATGGTCGATTCAATATTGAATTTTGAATAATTAAATTCGGACAATTCAGTGAAAAAGAAATACAAGGAACTATCAAGTCAAAGGATAGCTAGCAACAACGAGAATAACCACCCAAAATCAAATGAAATCATGAAGTCAAACAAATAAAAATACGTATCAATTAAGTGATCTGAGTAAAGGACAAAATAATACACGCATAAGGGGTAAATTTTCTTGGTGCATTTAGGCATGATGTATGATGCCGACGATATTACATGTTTTTCTTGCATTGCTGTAAATCTCGGTCATATAAATATTTACAAGATTATTCTCAAACTTTGCAGCAACGAATATCTACTGTTTATCTCTTTTTTGCCATTTTTTGTGAGCAAAAAATGGCAAAATGGAAATACTTTCAGCATATGCGATAAAAGTCGCGGCGCTTTTTAGGACTGGGTGCAAAATGCTGATGTATGGAAAGCGGCCTTTAGGTCTACACAAGTTATTACAATGATTTCCGTTTGATAAAGTTAAGAAACTAATTAAAAAATGTTTACGAAGATAGCTATAATCGTTTTGGTGATGACGTAGTCGTTACAATAGCTGTCACTTTTCTAATATAAATATTATTTTGAAAATGTTATTTAAAGAAAAACAGTCAATAAATTTGAATACAAAGCATATACAAAATTTAAATATTCAGGTATTAAGTTACTATAGATATAAATAGCTATATATTAATCAATCTTTTTAATTGCGAACACTACACTAAAATGCTCGAGGAGAAATGTTTAATAATGATAAACTACTTTTTAGATGATTGGACTTTATTAAAACGCAATGTCTGCTTTGGAGCACGTTCCAAAGAATATGGGCAATTTGAAGTACAGTATGATGCAGTTACGAGTGCCATAAAATTAGTGCATGTTGGAGGAATTGGTGTAACATGCGTTAATACCAAACCAGTGACAAAGTGGGGATGTGCCGCCAACGAACTCCCTCCTTTTGGAGTGGAGAATATTGCTGTTGTTATTACAGATAAGCAAAACAAATTACTTTATCCTGCTATGGCATATCACAAGGGATCAGTTTACTTTTTTCTCTCCGGATACAACGCCAACTCTGCCTACTTGATTTTCAATGTACCAAGTGACATTATTCATAAAGGTCAACAATTGAGATTGCATTTTAGTGAAGATATATTTGGACTCAACACCTTGGATAACAGTGGCGAATCTTGTGCAGATATTTATGCAAAATTGTGTGCAACCTGAACGAATTTTTAAATAATTCTTTCTCACTCCTTCACTAAAAGCAAAACATGGTCCTTTAAGCATTTATGATTCCATACGTTTTGTGTTGCTTCGGATTTCCAAAGTTCACATTACAAAACCATTCTGTCTGGCAAAAGATCCTGAAAAGAAAATTAAAACAGGACCAAAAAATTTATTGTTTTATTTTTCAAACTCTATGTATATCAGATTTTTCGGTTTTCGTTATCTGTTGTGCTGAAACCGATTATAATTCTGACAACATTGTTAGCAAAATGGGTTAGCTAAATGTTTTTTTTAGTTGATTCAATTTTGGTTTCACAACTGGTGCCTATATGCGCTTAAATTATTATTACTATTATTGTAATGGATTATCAGGTTTCGCACGTTAATTCAAACTTTTACGATTCCGCAATGTTTATTCCGTTCCTATATTTTCCATATGAGTTTCCCAAAACAATGACTTAAACGAACCAATTACGTTTTCATACGGTTAATAAAACACCGTTCCAGGCCAAACGTCTCTTGCAGTGTCCGGTTATCAGACCCTGTTTTTTTTTATAACATTTTGGATGCTGTATTTTAAAACATTGTAGAATTTAGTACAATTGTTTAGCAAATAAATATATAAATAATGTATTGCTAGTTGACTTTGTTTTTAATTTGTTTCCACTTCTTGTTTCGATCTGTATTCATCTAGTCACTTGGAGAATTTGTTTGGAGAATTTTTCGATACTCTCCACCGCTAGGAATAACTACGATCTAGAACTGAAGGAGAGTTTATTAATCCATAGGGTTAAACCAGCTTTGAATAACATCAAAATTCCAAAATTTTAAAATCATGCTTCGTTGTTGCACGTTTTACATTATATCTACAAAATTTGCTATACCATGTTGAGTCCAATCCTACATATTTATCTCAAAAGAATCTGTAGTTCAATATCTCAGTATGTTAGCCAGAAACCGCTAATTTTTAACTATTGCTGCTCCATAGAAGGTTGGGTGTTTTGTTGTGAATGTTTTGTTTTTACTGAATGGTTTTGTTAAATTATGGAAAGGAGCAAAAGAAACGCAGTTTTTTGCGTTGTGTAAGAGAAGGCTGTATTTGAGCTGGCTAATACACTGAACATGTAGTATTACGCGAACGATGAATGCTAGTATTTTCCACGTTTTCTAGTTTGTTTCAAGCTCAGTTTTTTTGTTTTGTTTATTCTGCTGCATTTACTTTCGCAATTTTTTTCTCCCATCTTTGAATTTTCTTCAAAATGGCGATGGACTGGATTGGATTAGTTTCTTTTGTGGGTGTTGTCTTCGACAATATTGCATCTGTCCCATTATTCCTATTTGTTGATTAATATATCGTACGATCGTAATGTATTTAAAATAATCTTTTACGAAATAGTGTTTGTAACATGACTTGATAATAGCCGTATACGGTCGAAACGTCGTCAAAATATATTTAGTTGATGAAACTGGTGATGTTTTTCTTCTACACCTAATTTGTCACTGTTAAGATAACGCTATTAGCACCAGGGGATACCTTAACAATACCTGATGTTATCCTTTCTGTTTAAGCGAAACTTAGGTTTCTTGTTTTGCTTTTAAGCTAGGTGTGTGGGTACAGTTGCCTTATCCGGTATTCTTTTGTGAATAAGTTGAAAACAATTTATTGAGGATCCTTGTATTTAATAGTAGCGCATTCTCTATAGTTTCGAACAAAACTGCAAAACTGCAAAAAAACACATATCGAAGTGACTTTAAAAGCATTACCTAATCAACTAAACTAAGACCGATTTTCTGCATTTAACGGTCTATATATCAGTAAGGTAATAATTTTTTTCTGTGAGCCCATTATGTACACGGGCTTGAAGTTTTTCCGATAATATACCCGAGACGACCACAATCAGATTCTTCAGGATTTTTTTTACAGAAACAAAAACTGTTTGGTAGTGATAAAAATAGCCTTGGATGAAGAAGTAGTAATGAATATCGAAGTAATTTGGAGTGACAATCTAAATAGGTAGATCAAGTGGAAGTAACAGTGACGCCAGAGAGTATTAACGTTTATTTTAACTGTTGTTGGAGAACATAAGTGAGAATGCTATTTTGCAAAAAAATTACATTGAATTATCATTATATTCACATTATATTCTGTTTAGTAGGTTTCTTGTTATGTTACCTTTTAGGAGCAAAGTCAAAAATGTCACTTTTCGTTCTGGAATAGTCAATTAAATTTTAGGACTGAAAGGGTTAAAGCCAGATGCGCTTTCCTTGTAAAGCGCAATAAAATATTTGGGGATTAATTATCGCATGGATTAATTTTTCTAAACTTTGCAACTTTATTTAAATCTGTGAAATAAAAGTCAGTAAAAAATATTATTTATAGTCATTCAGGAAACTAGATCTCCACACATTTCACTTAGTTATGCCATCATTTTGGACTTGACAGTGGGAAGTATTTTCAACCATTTTGATTGGTTTGGAAGACAAATTATGCAAACAAAATGTTGCAGCAGGTGGTTACACAATGCAAATTTGATTTTTGGTGAATGTACCTGAAAAATATTGATTGTATCAACAAGGCCTAAATCTTCGTAACACGCTTACTAAGAAACTAGTTTCATGGGTAATAGCATTTAATTTTAAATCAAGACAAGATCTCCTGAGCATGAGATAATTTTACATCGATTTTTAGGACCTTGAAGTTAAATTTAATAAAAAAAAAAGGAATTTGGACTTGGAAATGACATAAATATTTACAAATCAGAAAGAACAAATTTCAAAGAGTTACTTTACAAAAATTAAAATTAACATGATTACTTTCCAGAAGTAGTTCAAAACATATAGCTAGCACAGCTTTAGGCTGTTTACTATTATATCGGAACATCTTAAATTGTCTTAAGGTATCCCAAAAATAGATTTGCCAAAACCAAATAATCTTTCTTTAACTATTTATATAGTTAGCTATGCATATGTACCTCCTGAAATTCCCAACAATAATGTTAATAACTAACATAATTATGCAAATCGTATTATAGGAAACTTGTAACAAGATATAAACCAGTGGGGAACGATATGAGTAGAGATCGTTTCGAACTTTTGAGATTATACGTACATTTTATCGATATAGCACAGCGTCCAATGGATCTGATGTTGAGAAAGATCGCCTATCCTTATACCAGAGATGCATAATTCAGTTCAAAGACCGAATCTTTTTACGCAGATATATAAGTAATAAACAACCCTAAATAGTGTAAGTGGTCAGGTATACGATTTTGAAATGAAAAGTGCTCCAAACCCACGAAGAGATCCATCAGTTAAAAAGCGTGGATATTGTAAGGCAAATATTGTGTTGACTTTTTGTGACAATCTTTCTACTGGAGAATGGCACAAGGTGTATTTTAATAACTATTTCACGTATGCTGAGATTCTGATTGTATTAGTAAAGAGAATAGGAGTAACTACATCGCAATGCAGATAAAACTAGTCTTTTAAGACGGAAAGTTTTAATTAAAAAAAGGAGGTTTCTCTCCAAAGAATAAGAAGCTGCTGGAGAACTTCTGCATTCTCCCCTTTACAGGGATAATCGGAAAGTTAATGGATTTCGACTGTACTGAAACAAACACCTATGAATGTGGAAACACGAGGATTGGTGAAATTCACTCATGCTTGGGATCTGGTGCGGGCCCTTGAGTAAGCATCCCCTGCCTCCTGCAAGACACCAGCCACATTCATTGACACCGTCCGCCAAAACCAATAACTTTTGTTAAACTTTGGAAAAAGAAAAGTCGACAGCTGCAAATCGTATCGTTGTTGATTTTACCTACTGACACAGAGCCCAGGGCTAAGAGAGGTAGACTTGGAACCCAGCCCTTAGAGAGGTTGTGACAAAGAATAAAAAGCAGCACACCTGGAAACAGAAAAGCTTTCTGACCTTAGACATGAACGTTGGAGAAATCGTATCGTAATGCTTGGGCTAACCAAGAAACCGCCCCTTAGAAAGGTAGACTTGGAACCCAGCGGCGGCAACCCAGAAAACCATTACATATCGTCTCGAGCTTAAACAAGTAATTCACTTCACCACCCAGTCAACTTTTCTGCTTCGAAATCCGCCACACTCCATTCTTTGGAAGGATTATGAGATAACAAGACAGCAAGCTGTGATGATGGAACTGGTCTAACAACCCTTGAAGTTAAAATTGTAGAAGTTACACCCCCTAAAGATCAAAACGCAGTGGTTATCAATCGTCTCGAGATTGCAACTGAAGACCCATCCTAACCAATGAAGAACACACACTCTTCAGTCACCAAAACCTAGAAGCCTTCACGATCTATGGTCTTTCCCACCGTCAGTGGTCTTTCCCACAGTCACTAGTCTTTCCCAGTGTCAACCAGTCTTTCCTGGCAGTCAACTGGATCTGTGTAAGAAACAGGAAAAGAGAATAGGAGTAACTACATCGAAATGCAGATAAAACTAGTCTTTTAAGACGGAAAGTTTAATGAAAAAAAAGGAGGTTTCTCTCCAAAGAATAAGAAGCCGCTGGAGAACTTGTGCATTCTCCCCTTTACAGGGATAATCGGAAAGCTAATGGATTTCCTTAAAAGTAAAAAAGAGAAGGTGAATAAACGAAAAAGCGTCAGGGATATCGTATTTCTGAAAAATAATTCTACACATTATAAACTTAGATCATTTTTTTACATTATGTTCACGTTCCTTTGCTTTTTAGTAATACTCACTGTTATATTAAATTTTGTCGCTCGATATAAATACGATTTGAACCGTTACATTTAATATCAAGTGCGCTTTGTTAGTCTTTTCTTGGGATATTTTACAATATTTTTGATTTCGTCTTTTTGATGTTAGGCGTCCAAAAATATCCAATTTATTTTTCTCTGAGAATAATACACATTTTCGGGAAAGGTTTAAATGTCTGATCTGTAAAGCTTTAGCAACCATAACTGTGTACAATTCGGAATTGTAGTCTTTATTTACCATGTTCTTTAGTATTTTGTTTCTTTTATTCCTGTGAGAGCCAGATGACCCGGTTCCATTATCCATTATCAATTCAACAAATTGAGAAAATATTTTCTGTCACATTCCTATTTTCAGGCACGAAACGAAAACGACCGAAACGGCCACCGGTCTCGCAAAGACCAAGCCACACGCTACAATAATACAGTACCTCAAACTTGTAAAAGCCAAGCTACCACGCCAAGATCTCCACCATCAAAACATCAACCATAACTGTTTTTCATACACAACACATTAAAATTATAGACTACACATGCCACACCAAAGACCTCAAGTAGGCAACAGAACGAAGCAGCAGTAAAAAGGTTTATGGAAGTTGTCGTTAAAACTTAGGCTCCCAGAAGAAAAACAAGCCTTCTATCACAAACAATTTGGCACAAGACAAAACTAACAACTTAAACAGACTGGTTACAACAACAACTAAAAATAAAAATGCACAAGCGCAAACAATACGGCACAAACTGAGAATTGGCTGATTAACTGATTAATGTACTCCCGTGCAGTCACGTGTTCCAGGGCCCTAACACTCATTGGCAGCATCAGCCTGTTAATAAAACTTTATTTTGGCTGAGGGTAGCATGGTTGTTAAGCCTTAAGTCATGTTAATAAACTTGGGAACGTTGCTTAGGTTAAAGTCGTTTAATAGTATGGAAGAAAAAATTCTATATTTGCAAACAAACTGGAAATATCATAAGAGTTGCTATTCAATGTTTTGCACCAAAAATAGACTAGAAAGATATGTTAACAGAAAAAGGTCATCTGAAGTTGAAGTTTGTGTAGGAGACTATACTACTAAAAGAAGAATATCGGATCGGAAGCGTTTTTTGTACCAAGAAAGAAGCAAGAATTAAATATAAAGTAAGTTGATATATAGCTAGCTAGCTATTTACAACAATTTGGTTTGTTTTGCTTTATTATCATTAATGTGAGTTCCGTTTATGAATTATTATTAGGCACCTTAAGAAATAAGGACGGGAAGTTTTAAGGACGGGAATTTCCTAGAATTACGTAATTTTTCAACACTGCGCATGTTTAGAACAAAGGTGATTCCACCTATTCAGCCGTCTAGCGAAAGTTCACAACGTAAAGACACATGGTTTCGCGTCGTGAAATAAAGGTGACAACAAAGTTTTTCTTTTTCGCTTTACTTGATAAAAATGGATGAAGAAATTGCAAAGAGTGTCAAAAAAAGGTAAAAATCATCATTATGTATATACTTTTCTTCAAATTTGTTACATAAATGCAATATAAGTGTATAGCTAATCTGTGAAAAAACAAAATTGTGTGCACGAAAGTGAAAGCTGCCTTTTCTACTATTTTTAATATATTTTTTTTCAAGGTCACATATGGTTTGGAACAATCGTAAAGACGAACTGTTGTTGAGAGAAGTGCTTCTTTTTTAACCCTACAAATATAAAGCACGAACAAAAGAGAGAGGGAATGCTTGGAAAGTTATTGCTGAAAACTTGAATCAGCTGGATTCGGAACAATTTAAAGCGGATCAAAGATCTGTTCGTGAAAGATTTGGAATTTTAAAAACACGTTACGAAAATAAAACTCGAGAAGAATTGAAAGCTAGTGGTATTGCTCCTGAGTTTGATGAAATTATGGATGCGATGGAAGATATTTCAGAGAAAATTAAGGAGTATGAAAAGGTACATGCTGAGCGAGATAGCCAGCAATCAGAGAAAAATGAAAAAGAAGCTAATGCAGCATCCGACATGAAAATGAAAGCTTTAGAAACGTTCAGTGAAAGTAAAAAAGAAAGGACCTAACCACAGAGGCTGGAGGTGAAGATACTGAGAAAAAAGCAAAAAAAACTAGAAGTTCTGGAACTGATACCATACAATACTTGAGGGCAAAAGGTGAGAGAGAACAGATTTTGAGAAAAGATGAGTTGGAATTAAAAAAACAAAAATATGAAATGCAAGCAGCACAGCAAACATCTGCTGAAAATCAACAACGGGAGATGATCCAAGTTATTAGAGAACAGATGGAGTCACAGCGACAACAGACACAGCAGATGTTAATGTTTATGGCCAATATAATGCAAAAAAAGTAGTGATTTTTAAAGCAGGGGATTGTTGATATTGGTTCTTAAGTTTTGTTTAACACTAAAAGTTTTATTGATTTGATTGCTCCTAACAAACCTTTTCAAACTCAGCAGAGAATATTGAGCATATATTTCTAAGAAAAACTGTTGTTTGTTTTTATTATTTTCAATAGAAATCCAAATAATTTTCTCAGAATTTATTTTGTTTATGTATATATATTTTGTTGAGTATGTTTTTACAAAGATATCACAAAAATGTCTATACAACTGTATTTATTCAAAACAACTGTTGTTCACAAAAAATAATCCTCCAAATGTGGTGGCTCTATTCCAAAATACGTTGAGGAGTGATATACATTTTCCCAACAGCTCTGAGTTGTATCTTCAAATTTTTTTGGAAGTCAATAAAAGCAAAATATTTTGAAATATCTCCAAATACCCATTCAACGGAGGTGCGAACTTGGCTCATTGCTTTGTTGTAATCTTTTTGGTGTTGGTTCAAGTTACCTTTAAATGGACCTTGCAGCTGTACTCGCAATGGATATGCAGGATCCCCATATACACAAAGTGGATTACCATTGGGCGATCGTGAGTGTAACTGAAGTTGTTGCAGGAGTCCAGACATTGCTAGCATTCCACTATCATGCCTTCTTCCTTCAACTGGACCATATAAGTTTGCTATCATTCCATTCGGTGCAACTATGGACTGAAACTTGATAGCATGTACTCTTTTGTGGCCATTATACAAAACACGTTGATTTCTACCTGGGCGACACACAGGTCTGACGGTTCCGTCGATGAATCCCCAACAGTGATCTAATGAGAGCTTTTTCACCGCCACAAAGTTCTAATCATTCCAACTAGTTTACAGTGAAACTGGCCCTGGTACTAGCAAAGAAGGGAAATATATTTTGTATGGCCGAATTTACTAAACTTAGTTTCTATATACTGGGGGGTGGGGGATGTATGAAATTATCATATTTTCTGTCCATGTCTTTTGTCTTTGTTTCTTGAATTATATTAAGTCAACCTCGTTCCCAGGATAAAAATGAAGCCCTGGGAACGAGGGTGATATTGGGTGTGCCTTCAGATTTGCTGAATCATCATTTCTTGTTCTCAAATTTTGATTTTTGAATATGTTTGCACATTTCCTTTTTTTTGGTGAATTTTCTAAATATAGTACAAATTAATCCTTAAAAATATTTATTATCATTGATATAAAACTTTTCGGTTTTAGGCTTTACGCCAACGAGGAGGTATTGCTAATCTCAGTTGCCAAGGCGCTGATCCGAAAGCATCCTGAAATGCATCTAGATCACATTGAGTTAGATAGTTCATCATGGGCTCGGAGTTTGTTCCATAGAATGAAATTTGTAAGGCGTATGGGGACATCAGGGAAAGTGAAGATTTCTGAACCTGTTCGCAAAGAGATTGAAATGACTTACATACATGTAATTGTTAAAACTATTGAGGAGAACCATATCCCGCTTTCTATGGTGATGAATTTGGACCAAAGTCCAACGAAGTTTATACCTGGTACGAATAAAACAATGGCTTTAAAGGGATCCAAAACCGTTCCTATTACAGGCTCAACTGATAAGCGTATGATTACGGCAACTTTCACAATCACACTCGAGGGAGAGTTTTTACCTATGCAGTTGATATATGGTGGTAAAACAACGAAAAGCCTGCCACGTGTGGAATTTCCGTCTTCATTCTGTCTAAGCGTTAATCCAAAGCACTACAGTAACGAAAGTGAATCGATCAAAGTTTTAGAAGAAATCGTTATCCCTTACGCAGTTGATGAACGAAAATCACTTCAGCTGCCCTCAGATCAACCAGCCCTACTTATAATGGATGTTTTCAAGGGGCAAATGACTGAAAAGGTTATTAGCACTTTACAAGACAACAATTTTATTCTTATCATGGTTCCAGCAATCCTCACATACTTGTTCCAGCCTCTCGATGTTCAGGGTGGTCCGAATGGCTACGTAAAACGCTTTATGAAGAAAAAGTTTTGTGATTGGTATGCCAATCAAATTACTGAATCATTAGATGCAGGGCAAGAGATTGATAAAATCGACATCCCCTTAAAACTATCGATTATTTAGCCTTTGCATGCAAAATGGCTTGTTGAAATGTACAACCACATGACAAGTGAAGAAGGAAGGAATGTTTGTTTGAAAGGATGGGAAGTAGCTGGAATAAAGGGAGCAGTGGAACAAGGATTCTAGTACTTATTAGATCTAGACCCTTTCAAAGAAATTGACCCAATGGTAGGCGGGTTTGACTTTGAGATACGACCTACGTCGCTTCCAAAAATTCAGAAATGTTCCAAATACGTGAGTGTCGATGTTTACAATAGTGACAGCGAAAACGACGGAGACTGGATCGAGGAAAACGAAGAGACTGACTATAGAAACATTTTTGACACGTTTGATGATGAGCGAGATGACTAAACTATTTTTATACTTACTGGGTTTTTCTATTAACTTAATACATTATGCTCTAAATATGGTATATATACTTATCATATAACTGACCACAACTTCTTCTACGATTTCAATTCTTCTCCACGTAACCATATCATATAACTGACCACAACTTCTTCTACGATTTCAATTCTTCTCCACGTAACCATTGTTTTTAAAGTATTATGTGAAATGTTATATATTATCGTTTAGTATATTTACCTGTATGGTTGGATCGTATGGTTGACCGTATCTCATTTGCCTTTAGAAACTTAAAAGAAATCAAACCTTGTATCAACTTTTTCCTTTGTTACTCGTCCATTCTCTACCTTGTCCCCAGGGCTTCTTCCCTCTCGAAAAAAAATCAGAAATATTTTCAAAAAAGGCAAGGAGCCCTGAGAATGAGGTTGGTCCATTCTACCATTCGCGAAAATAAATGCTCGCGAAAAATTTCACACTCATCCATTCGCGAAAATAAATGCTCGCGAAAAATTTCACATTCATCCATTCGCGAAAATTAATGCTCGCGAAGTGTAACTTTTTTCGACTCGCGAAATTAAATGCTCGCGAAAATTAATGCACTTAAGGTAACCTGCTTATTTTACTACAATTAGATTTGTTATAATTTTTCAGTAAAGCTGGCTAGCTAACCAGTTTATAATTTTCTTTGTCTTTTTTGTCAAGGATAAAAGACGAAACGAGCGAGGTAAGGTAGCTACAAGATTAGCAAAGCATAGTGTAAAAAGTAAGAAATTTCAAATTTATCTCTAAGGTTTAACACTTTTTAAGGAGAATAATACTATTCGTACAAGACATTGTTTTTTAGCGCGTAAACAAAACAAATCTATTCTTCCATTAAATTTTACATTTTAACAAAAAACTGATTGTATTGCCAAATTTCATTATCAAGGAAACAATGTGACTTCTTAATAAGCAAGACAAACCCTTATAAACAAAATGTTTTTCCTCAATGCTTTTGTTTTTTTTAAAATACACGAGTTCACAGTTTCAGATAAGCATTATTTAAATAAATTCTCCTTTTGTTACAAAGCTCCTATTGAGAATTCAAAAAGGGGGTAAACTGTTATGCATTTAAGAGGGTTGTGATCATAATGAAAAGAAAAATATATTTTTTGTCAAAATTTTTAAAAAGAAAAGTTACAATACGTTGTATTTCTAAGTAGCAATTATTTATTTAGAAAATCAAAAATATTCGTAATGCCCATGGTCAAAGCCTTATTAAATTCACTTTGAGTACGTCCTGTTTTAAGTACAGAAAATTTGCCACCTTGAAGAGATTTGTGCCTGCATTCCTTAGCTTATTACCAGGGAAATGTTTCCCAAGCTGCAGTACTGTATTTACTAATAGCTAGCTAGGCAAAGTTTAACTGTTTTCTTACTTATTTTATTTTTAGGATTTTTCGTAACTATAGCTACTATGTTGTGTAATCTCTTATAATAATAAGCCAGTTCCGTGTGTCTGTAACAGGCAAAGTTGATATCGTCATTTTCCTTTGATGTTGCCGAAATTCCCTTTGATGTGGCCGAAAAAATTATGTCCATTTTGCTAGCGGGTTTACTTTGTTTACGTCACGTGATGAAAACGACTCAATTTGATTTGCTGAAATAAATTTAACGGCTAACTTTCCAAAAATGGTGTCCCTCGACACCGAAAAAAACACAAAAGAAAGGTCCCTTCGTCTTGAAAAAAGTGCAAAAAGTGATTCAAAGAAAGAAAACTCTAAGTAAAGAAAAAGTTGAAAGCCACAAGAAGTTACTTCGGAAGTGAAGAGTGGAGCTAGGAAGTAGTAAAGTAAAGTTAGAAGTAAATTCTAAGTAAAGAAGTAGAAGTAGAAAAATAAAGTTGAAAGCCACAAGACAAGAAGTTACTTCGGAAGTGAAGAGTGGAGCTAGGAAGTAGTAAAGTAAAGTTAGAAGTACAAAATTAATGCTAGAGTTTCAAGTGAATTGGAATTGAGAAAAAGTAAGAACTTTTATATTTTTAGACGTTCCGTTTTTATATGTAGCAAAAAAGAATCGCATTCTCAAAAAAAATCCATTGGAGCTTCAAATTCTTTAATTTTTATATTTTACCGCGTTTTTTATAAAAAAGCCAGCAATTGTTTGCATAATTAATGTGCTAAAATTCAAAATGCTGCATAAAGCTGTTAGCTGGCTACCAAACAAATGTGCCAGCGAAATGGAAAGTTTTGGTTTGCTGAACTATCTGCAAATGTCATAATTTTTACATTGCTATTGTTTTCCTTTATATGTGTTGTACTAAACTAAGCATAAATAGCTAGCTATAGACGTAGCTATAAGTCTCCCCAGCTTAAGTATATTTAACTGGGTGTCTTAGGTATATACTGTTTTGTTAACTAGCTAGCTAATGTTAGCTTCAAGGCTCCATCCCATAGCTAGCTTTAATCTATGAGTTTTGTTGTTATTCCTCTTTTTTTAGGTATTTATAGCTACCTTAGTAGTCAAACTTCTCTACTTTTTTGAACACGAATTATATATCATGTAACAAGCTAGCTACAAAATCTTTCTTGAACTTTTAGGATACTGTGACACATTTTTATGCCCATAGAGAATAATTTTTTCACATTTCCTGTAAACTTTACAAGGGGACCACAATATGACAAGTGGAACGAATTTTATAGAATTTAAAGTGTGTGTGTTAAGTTATTTTTTATTGTTTTGTTTCGTCATCCTGTTAAACTTTTGTCAGCCTACATGTAAAATGCCAGGTTTTTTTACAGGGTTTTTTGACATTTGATTGGAAATTTATATACACGTGGGTTTATGACTTTGGGTTAAAAAAATTTATGAGAGGATGGTATGGTTGTCAGTTTATATTGTTTGTGTTGCAAAATGCTGTTTTTTTGAAATTTTGTGTAAACTTTTGTGGAAATAGACCATATGCAATATATATACTGAAAGAACAAATCTTTGTAGAATCAGACTTCACGGTAAGCTGTTGTAAAGCTGATGTCTTTATCGGTAAAAATAACAGCCATAGTTTACTAATTAAGAAAAAAATAAAACGAGTTTGAAAGTTAAAAAGTATTTATTTGTTAAGCTTTTCGTACACTAAGTACATCTTCAGACTATATAAACAACTTTGTCTTTATATTTCGTATTATAAATTATTGTTTGGGAGAACTAACTGTATGTGATGTAATTTTTGCTGGAAGAAAATTCCATGGTTTCACGTTTTTGTTTTTCTTGAGAATTTTACAAAATTTTGTAGGGATAAATGTTTGCTGATGATAAAAAAATTACTTAATGTTCTGACTGAAACTGTTTTTGTTTTTTATATTTTATATTAATCTAAACGCGTGGACTGTATGCACTGAAATCACTGATTTTTTTAAATTTTGATGTGTTTCATAACCTTTTTGTGGAAGGTTAATGATTAATGGCAATATACGACATGCTGAATGAACTTATTTTTGTTGATTTAGATGTGTTTCTCAAAAACCGATCTGTTTTACATTGTATGTAAACCTTTGTTTATGAACCGTATACATACAATGTTTGTTGATTCAAGTTTATTCTTTGCTTATTGATTTTTTGACATTTAGGTTTAAAATTGTTGGTAAAGGGCAGTATGGTTCATCATATACTAAGAAATAAAATTTTTGTGTTCTTAACTGGTTGATTTTTACATTTTGTGTAACTTTGCGGGAGAGGATGGTATGCAACCGAAGTGACTGATTTTTCTAGATTTAAATTTGATGTTTTCCAAACTATGGCTTTTTCGTATTTTTGTATAAGCTTTTAAGGGAAAGACAATATTTAAAATGTGTAAAGAACTTATTTTTGTTGATTTGTGCTAACTCTTGCAGGCCTCCTTTTTGACATTTCAGAATAAAATACTGAGGGTTATCAACATAATCACTTATAAGATGTACATATTTGAGATGCGTTATTATCCGTGTTGTGACTGTCGGTGTTGTAACTGTCGGTGTTCTTACTGTCGGTTTGGGGGGTGTTGTGAGTGTTGATGTTGTGAGTGTCATTGTTGTAACTTTTTATCAACTAGATTTTGCACCTTGCATGCTGTTCTTTTTTATTTTGTGTAAGATTTGTGTGGAGGATTTAATGCGATTTGACATTTGATATTTGGTGTAAGATTTTAAGAACATTTTTTTTTTGTATATGCACTGCTGACGTCAGCAGAACATCTAAAGCAACCTATTTTTTCATTGGGCTTTTGCCTAAGTGGATTTTTCCACGGGCCTTATCGACTAGTGTCGAACCTATTAGAAGAGAGTAGTAATAATAACAGTAACAACCCTGTACGTCGTTTTAGGCTGTTGCAATAATGCTGGTCGGATGGTGTTGCAACGCCTGGAAAATAATCAGAGGTTAGGTCGCATTATGGGCTATATGCCAGGTATTCCTCAACAGGTTGAACAGCAAGTGCAGGTAAATGTCATACCACACGCATCGATTAATGATGACGTGTCTTCAGCTAGACGTAGACTTGCACAACGTGTTGCATCTTTGCGCTGTAGTGAAACTAGTGCAGCATTTTGCAATGCTGAATGTAACGAGCAAGCTGCCAATAGGCGTGCTCAAGATGCTGAAAGGCAAGCTGCTGCACGTCATTTAGAAAATACTGATCACGCTGCCAATAGACGTGCTCAAAATGCTGAATGGCAAGCTGCTGCACGTCGATTAGAAAATACATTTTACTGACTTTGTTCAAAGAGTTTATAAAATGAAACTTCATGGCTGGAAGGTTAGATTTCATGATAACAGAGTTGTTTTGAAGCACTTTGTGTCTCTTTGCCAAAATTTGAACCTGTCATTGGTGACAGTCTGGAGTTTACATTTGATGCGCTTGGCTGGCTTTTACCTGATGATAACCGTATTTGCAAAATTTAAAACGTTTCATTCGTAAAACTGCTATATCAAAGGTATTGAAACATTTAAATCAACCTGTAATGGAGTTATTGAGACGTACACTGAAAATAATAGGGGAGTCATTGCGACGCTCTTTAGGGTGTCATTTATATTTGACTCCCTTAGGCGTAAAATTGCTTTTAAAATGACTCCCTTATAGGATTTTTTTTACTTTTGATGAAGAGCTTTTATATTTTGAGCGAAATGACTCCTTTCGGCGGAAAAGAAATGACTCCTTTAGGGAGTATTTATTGTACTGAAACAGAAAAGGGCATGAAGGTTTACATTCTCCCCTCAAAATATGCGTTCAAATTGATTTGTTGTGCGTTCAATGATTTGATGTGCGTTCAATGATTCGATGTGCGTTCAATGATTCGATGTGCGTTCAATTATTTGATGTGCGTTCAAGTTGATTTGTTGTGCGTACAATAATGCGATGTGTGTTCAATGACAGATGTTGGGTGAACTTGCGCTCTTTCAAGATTTTTGATGAAAAGCGTGAAAGTTAGACCCCACGAAATTAGACCCTTATGTGCATTTAGCTGAAGATTCATTTTCCTTTTTCCCCTAACATTTTCCTGCCCTGTTTCTACGCATACTTAAATCTCTATTAAAATGTTGTTGCAAGACATTCACAAGTTGTACAAAGGAAGAATGGAATTATTATTAAAATAGGATTGCTTCTATTCCTGTTATCTGGGTATCACTTAAATGGAGTATATAATTATTCTGTTCTTGTTTTGAAAGCTTCCCGTTCCTTGCCGCGGCATATGTTTAAATAGGCTTCTACTCTCTTTGCAAACAAGAAAATTTTTCATTCAATCAAGAAGAATTAAGTAATCATGGCATCAGGGAGAATTAAATTACTACTCGGAATTTTCTTGACTGTTCAACAGTCAACAATAAGAACCCGCAAAAAAAATGGTACAATGTTTTGTTGTAGTAACATCAAATTATATACGTGTTTTAACAAATACAAGGGTAATATTATGGGGTACTTTTAATTGTTGACTCGCAACTGAACCAAAAAAGTATGTTTCTTATAAAAAAAATGTGTATATATCTCATCAAAAAACCGTGTCAATGTATGTAAGTCAATGTCTACACATAATCAAATGCTAATGTATTTAAACTACAAAAAGGAGTTTTACTTCTCCTCGGACAATTTGGAACTATTGGCAGGCGTAAAACCCAGTGAGCACCAGACGTCTTTAAGACGTCTAAAATTGGTCTTTTTCAGGTACGGACGTCTTCTGACCTAATCAAGACGTACAATATACGTCTTTCTTCAGACGTTTTTTTACAAGACCATTTTTAGACGTTTTTGATACGTACTAGTTTGACGCGGTTTAATGGGGTCTCGCTAAAACCGTTGATGAGACGGATTTGTGAAAACCTTAGAACCCGTGTCGAAATATATTTTTTTTTTACCTAATATTGTAGGAGAGGTTATGTGGATATTACAACTATGAACCATTTTTTGCACTTATAGATATCTTATCTGACAACTGAATCAACTCTAAAGTTGAAATCTACATAATAAATTTATTCTGCGCGCGGACGAGACCACGAGTGCTAAAAAGACTGGGGGTTAAATTATTCAAATTAAATTATTGAATTGGGAGTTAATTTCAACTAAGTCTTTAAAAATATAAATTTTAATGATATACCGTGCGTTAAATTATTATAATGTTAATTAATCTTTTATACGTTATAAACATTTGCAACTATTTCTTATTTTGACCCCAATGTCAATGCATTGCTCGCGGATTGAAAAAAATAAATAAATTGATTGATTGATCGATATTTTTGCCTGGTCAGTTTCTTATAACATTATCAATAATTTTATTATCACAAACATTTGAGGTAAGGATAAGGCGGGAGACCATCCTATAGTCGTTGACTAATATACAAACTAAGCAAGTGATCGAAAGCTATGGGAGGGGCTGCATATTTTTATATTTTTGTTAAGCCATGAAGTATTGCTGATGGAATCCTTTTTTAAAGCTATATATATATATAGCTATGTATGGGCTGGGAAAAGTCCAATAGTTTTCAAAATTGCTCATTATGCTTGTTAAATATATATCTCTTAGATTTCATTGACGCAGTGAACTTGGAAAAAGAAAGATAAATCGGCAACGGAGAAAGAAAGAAGTACTAAAGACATTATCACTTTTGGCAGAGAAAGAGAACACAATTGAAAAATTACAAACTAAGTTTAAAGTAAAAACTAAAGCACTACCAATAAAAATGAAACAATTGCAGACATCTGTTTTTAAATGTACAACCGTCGCTGCTACTGCAGGCAAAATTCAAACTATTGTTACTCTAAGTCAGGAGTAAATCGTTGTGAATCTCCATAGTATTCCACGATTTGGGGAGGATAACTTTCAGTATGATGGTGACATATTGATTGGGTCGGTCAGTTCGGTACCATTAAGCCTGGGATCACAAAATCGTTGGATATTGTTGTGGCTGCAAAAGTGTCAAATGAACATGTATCCAAGCATAAAGCAATATTCACAGAAGTTATTGTTCTTTTGACTTTAAGTTGTAATCTAATTTTTCCATATTGCTATGGTTTGTATAAGGACAATATAATTTTGATGGAATTGCTATGCAATAACAAAAGTTTCTGGGTTTTGGCCAACCCTACATAACTTACAGTTGTAAAAAGCTCCTGATCGGAAAGACAGTGGCGGGTGTGTTACAAGGGAATCTCTGTAGAAAACATTAATTTTTTGCGAAGCAATTGAGCTTTGCGAGCGAAGCGAAATTGTGGAGCACGTTTGCTACACGCGAGGTATACCAAGAGAAGCTAGGGTACTTTTTTTTCTAATAAAACAAATAAGTTTGGACCGAGGGGTTAAAGTATAAGTTTAGTAAAAAAGGCAATAAGTACGGCTCGTAACCCCCACCCCCGGATTTTGACCCCCCCGTCTTTTGGTCCCGATTATACGTCCGCCGAACTTGAACACGCAGGGAGGAATATGCTGTGAACAGGAAACGGTAGTCGGCATATTAGACACGTATACTTTACAGACCTGAAATATGCCTTATTTCTTTATATTATACCTAATTATGGTAAATATAATTAATTAATTATTTTGTAATATTGCTTCTAATACTATTATAGTTGTATTTTAATAAAACATAATAGTATTGAAACTGTTTTCTTCTTTTGAAATAATTTTTTGGTAGTCCTGTTTCTAATCGACTTTACTTGTGTATTTTAAGCTTTTTTGTTGATTGATGATGAGTTGAATTGGAAAGCTCCTGTTTAGCTACCCTTTTCAAAGGAAGATTGAAGTAATTTGTACAATTATAACGCACCGAGCTGTGTTTTATTTTATTGTTTCTAAGAAGATGTAAGAATACAATATTATCAATTTTAATCGGTTTTATCCAAAGCAAGGTAAGGCTTAAACACACAAAAGGTAGCTAGCTAGCTAGCTAGCTCTGTTTTGTATAAAAGAATTGAAAGTAATTTGTAGAATACATATGGAGAAGCTGTATTACTACCTGACTGATAGCCAGCTATAGGAAAACCTGTAGTTAGGGCGCAGGCAAAACAAATAGCTCTGGGTGTTAGAGTAAGCTGACCAACAGTTTTTCATCACAATTCCTTATTTATTAAGACGGGGGGGTGCTGATAAGCCGCATACGCCTAAAAAAGTGTGGGTGTTTTCGAGCGAGTGCAGCTTTTTGAAAAAAATTCAAGTATAGCTATATTTTCCCGTAAAAACCTGCATAGACTTGAACAATGCCCTTCTTCCAACTGTCGTCCGCATGGTTATGTTTCAAGGAATTGCATTTCGGGAATGCACCGGGCGAGTTCAGGAATGTGCAGGCGGTTTCGGAGGACAACCGCCAATTTAATTCGAAAAGTCGCCCAAACTTGCCCTTATGCGTTTGCGGCTTATTGGCACACTCTTTTATTAAGTAACCTGTTACAGTAATTAAAAAAATATCCACTTTTGCTATCAAACCAACAACAATGTAATTGTCAATAGAAATTATTTGTCCGTAGGCCCTCCCTGAGAACAAGGTTTAAAACGACATTAAAACTGTCATTTAAACAGAACTCCAAGGATGCCCAAGCCGCACATGCCTCTAAAAGGCAAGGCATTTTCGAAACTGCTTGTAATTTTAGAATATTCTCAGGAATAATAGACTAAGGGAAGCTACATCACAGTTTCTTGTCCACCGCCCACATGTGTTTTGAACCCACATAAAAAGTTCATTATTTTTAAAATTATTTGTGTAAAATTTTCCATGTTATTTACGATAAACCATTTCTCAGTCATTTTATTCAACCAACACAGTATCCTATCCATGGTGCTATTCTATAGTGATGAACTTAATAAAAGACATGATTCAGCATAGTTTTCAAAAAGGTCTGATTTTTAATTATTTATGAGATGACAAACAGCACTTTCAATTCCATTGAGTTGGTCATCCCTTAAAGGCACTGGAAACTTCACTATATGAAAATGTTTTCTTTTCCTTTTAGATTGTGTACAATGGGAGTGAGTGATGTAATCTTTCAATACGTGTGATGAAAAGAAAGCGAAACCGTTATTGTTTTTTCTGCCAAAAATTTATTTAATAAATCTTGATAAAGTTAAAAAACTGTTTTGACTTGTTTGTTTTGTTTTAATTGTTTCCCGTGAGTTTTCGAAATTCGTTCCAGCAGATTCTGTGGCTTCTAGTGCCGGTATTTTTATGTGAAAAAATATGTTTTGTGGGTTTTCTGTTTCGTGGAACAAATGTCATAAGGTCATCTCCGAAATTGTTAACTTTAAGACCAACTTCTGCGGGTTGTGCAACTCAATGTACTGCATATCTTTTAGAATAGTACTAAAAGTATAATTTTGTATTGGCGCCCTTTAGTTTTATCATTCTGTGGGAAAAGGTAGTACAAAATTTTAACACTCATTATTCGTTTTTGTTAGTTTCGCGTCATCTAATTTGTTCGCACATTTTGAAAAAAAATATCCCACATCAAATACTTCCGCAGCCTATTCGCAAAAACACTGTTTTTGCGCAACGAATTGTTCTGCAGAGCGTTCATTTCACTACCTCGTCCCCAGGGTTCTTCTACGCTATGATATTCAGTTTCGGAAGATGTTAGCAGCAGACAAACAAGAAGCGCTAGGGACAAAGTATTGGATAGTTTAATTTTGCTTGCAACTTGCGAAATGCTTCGCAACCTTTTTTAAATTTCTGGTTAGTATATTTAATTTATTAACCCCTAACTTGTAATAACTTACGAAACTTATAAAAAGCGAGTACATTTTTTTGTAGATATTTTCGAAATCGTTTTTATTATAGGTACTTTTTAGTACTGACTTATCATTAGAACAGGTTAGAAAGAAAATGAGTTTTGAGCCTTGTATTAACAATTCCTTACATTTTTGGCTTTTTGAGCCTCATTTTCGTTAATGTCATAGACAATTTTTGCATGAAATATTTAAAAAACCTATTGGTACTAGATTGACTTTTTGTTTTTGTAGGAATTGTCGAAATTGACCAAAAAACAATGTGATTCTCTTGCTATGCACTTGTTTAATATTTGAAGTATTTTATTAACCTCTAATATATACTTAAGCATACCTTTGGTCCCATCTGTGAAAAGCAGTTTCCTGATTCAGTCTAAGTTACGTCATTTACTCACTTTTTTCTTACTGGTTTATTAGATTTTTGTATATATTTTACCCTAGAGCACCTATAAAAAGTTGAGAAAAAGTGAAATGTTTCATACAGTTATAAAAAGAATTACTAGATTTTTGTATATATTTTACCCACAGAGTATTTTTTAAACCGTTTTTTCACTAGACGGATCATTCATGCGGATCAGTTCGAAATCTGTGTGTTGGTTAATTAGAATGCGACTGACGAAACTGCTCAAAATCTCTTAAACACTCTCCATGTTTTAATCCGCTTAGTAGTATATTTATTTTTTATAAGTTAACAATATTATTTTTCTGTTCATTGTTATTTATTTTTCATAAAGTTAAAATTGTCATATATATTATATTTTCACTAATACTTTTCAGTAATTTTTATCAATATTGTATATTTAAATGAATACATTATTTTCAAACTAATAAACCTTTACCATTTTTACTAAAATTTTGATATCTTTCTTGTATATCCCCATCACATGAGAATGTGAAAGAAACTAGTGAACGTCAATATATCACCCTTGAGAGAATACGAAGAAACAAATGTAATTTCGGAGATTGATAACCTAAAGGGAGTAAAAAATGAAACGCGTAGGGGAGTCAAATCGTTTAAGAATGATAACCTAATAGTGTCAATATGACACCCTTAGCCCTTAACCAAAAGGGAGTCATTTCTGAAATTGATAACTAAAAGGGAGTCAAAAAATAAACGCGTAAGGGAGTCAAAATGACGCCTTCTGGGAGTTGCCACAAGCACTCTTAAATGACTCCCGTAAGTTTCTCAAAACGACTCCTTTTAACCCGTCAGTGTAGAATCCAATGCTTTGTTAGTTCATTTAGTGCAATGTGAAATTGATATTGATAACATTTTTAGTAGTCCTAATCAGGCTAAAAATTACACACAATTACACACACCCAGTGACTGTGACATGATGAGAAACAACAACGTGTAAAGACAGCAATCATAAATACACCAGCTAAACGGTATGCCCCACTGTCGATAAGTCATCATAACTGGGTTCGTCTGGCACTGAAAGAAAAACGCTTGAAATCATCGAAGCTAAAAAAAATCCAAAAAAAATCCAAAAAAAAATAGCGTGAAACTTGATGAAACCCTTAGTACAGACATGGAGACCATAATGTCAGAAAACTTTTAATAAAGCATCTCTTTTTATAAAAACCTTTTGGAAAGAACAGAAAAAAAATGTTAGTGCAAAATAAATGCAAGGGAGTACTATAATTCGATTCTGTTTGTCAATTGCTTCTAAATCAGCTTCCAGCTATGATGAATTACGAAATTCTAATGTCCTTATTCTACCAAGTCGACTTGTTTATTACATCCGCGGTCTTGAATCTGACCTAAAGTTTAGTTTGGCATATTTTGCTACAAAAAAAGTTACATCGTACCAAATCATGCCAACATTTTGGGAGGCTGTAGCGATATTGTAACTTACATGTCAATTACCAGTTATCGCCGTAGTTTCAGATAGTGCGCGACCCAATAAGAAATTTTACCGGATGCATTCAAATATGAATGATAAACTAGTTACAGAATTTACCCATCGCAAAGTAAATTTGAGCAGTTAACGCAACTGTTAACAAATAATGATAATGCACAGGCACTAAATTTTCAAGCCAATATACGTAAGTATAATAGTGCAGTTTCGTTTGGTTCCTTTGAAGCAAATCTTCGACCTCCCCATGGCCGTGGACCACCATGCTTTCGTCATGTTGGGGATTTTCATCATCCTGAGGGACAAGCTCCTGTTTTTAACCAACTTTATATTCATGGAGCAGGTAGAGCACTCAATAGAAGAATGACACGTCCCGAAAATATTGACTGTATAGAAGACGTGATGCTGAAGACTGTTCAGGGTGTAATGAACAGAGTTAGCTCTTTTGCTGCTGCATACAGATACATGCCTGAAGTTAAAGCTGATGAAATAGCTCAGGTAGCAGGATGCCTGGCTCTCTTTCCTGCTTTCGCTATTGCGCTGTATTTTTTTACGCTTTTGCTGAAAAGAGAGACAGGTCCAACCCGAAGCCAGAAGTTGACTGCCTCTCTCTTATTGGTTTATATTCTCTCGGAATAATTACATAAAGTGTTGTAGTCGGTGGATACACTTCCTAAAGAAATAATTATATTACGCATACTTATTATATTATGGTGAGACTGATTTTTTAAATTACGCTTATAAATCATTACTTTCACAATGGCGACGTTAGCAGACGAATCGAATACTGTTGCACAAGCACTGGCTAGCTTTAAATTTTATATCAAGCAAATACAGTTACAGGCTCTACTAAATGTGTTAAACGGAGTAGATACGTTGTGTGTGTTTCCCATGTCTTATGGAAAAAGTTTGATTTATCAGTTGTTGCCATTTGTATGTACCAAGTTGCGTGTAGCTGCGTCTTCTTCACCTCTGGTTTTAGTTGTGTCTCCTTAAATTTCCCTGATAGAAGATCAAGTAGCTTCAGCAAATTCCTTATCTGCTTTGGGATTGAAGGCTTCCAAGTTGGATGTGGCTTTTTCTCAAAAAAATTGTTGTGGAGAGCACAATATTCTCTTTGGTACACCAGAGTCATGGCTTGATAATTTAAGTAACTTGGTATGTGTTATTTTTTATATACAAATAATTGCTAGCTATCTATATTTTGATTATACCAGTGTCAAACTAACGCTAAAGTATAAAATCATTTTCTATTTAGGGGTGTAGCAGCGAACAGAAATGATGAACCGTTCCGTGAAGCATTTGGCAGAATTGGTGAGATGAGATCAATTTTTATTTCAAAATTTGCCAGTTCTTACCCACAGTGCAAATATTCAGCAGCTGTAATTTGTCATATCCACTTGTAGTGATAGAAAGTACATTCGTTTGACAATCATTGACATCCCTGACCGTGAAAATGTTGAACGTTTAAGATGGGTTATCAATATTTTGGTGAGAGGTCTTGATGCACCTAAGGTTATATTGCATTGTCGTTTTGTGTCTTTGTGCGGATTTATTTTTTACCATGTGCAAAAGATGCTTTAGAAAGAAACTTTACCCACTGGTGTGAGTTGTTGTGATTTAATTAGTTTATACCATTCTCAAACACTTGATAGCAAAAATCCAAGGTGCTTTCATCGCTTACCTCAGATTCTGGAAATATCAGGTTTGTAGTTGCTACAAGTTCCTTGGGATGCGGTGTAAATACAAAAAATGTTAAGTATTATTATCCATTATGGAGCTGCACTACAGATTATTGCCAACAGATTAGTCGAGCTGGTAGAAATATGGAAGGACTTTGTCACGCAATACTCTACACATTTTCACAAGGTCAGAGAAGAATAAGCAAATCTATGATGGCTTACATTCGTAATGAACTCAAGGTTGCTTAAGGACAGCTCTATTCGAGGTAGTTAAGGTTACTTAACTTTAATTAATTGCTAAACGACATGGACCAGCGTTAGTACGGTAGCGCGTAGCTGTGGTTGCCATCTTAGTTTCACAGGCCTGGGCTCCAATCTTCACTTTGATCAATCGGCTCTTTTAGTCACGGTCTCGGTCCACGATTCCTCTTTCACTCGTGCTAGCCAGCAGTAGTTGTGGTTTAATCGTTTTATTTATCTTTTGTTATCCTTTAATTGGTTCAGCAAATAATAACTTACGTGACGAAAGATGTTACTTGTTAGATTTCTGTGCATGTCGATAACGATAGTTCTTTGCGTCGCCGTTCGATGGCGTTCGGGAGGAGTTTTGCCAATGGCTGACGCAGATACGAAGAGTCTGCAAGAATGGGCCACATTGCCAGTTCAAACTTTACGGTTAGTGTGCAATGCATTAAATTTAATTAACTCGGGATCGCCTCAAATACTTGCTCGTCGCCTGTTTTCTTTCTACAATCAGCCAAATTCGGTGGTCGCTACGTCGGCGACCACTACATCATGTATGGTCCCAATTCCATTAACCAACGTGGCCACGAGGTCGACCAGACTCCGCACACGCGGCCAGCGACCAACACAGCAACCGGCGTTGAGTCAACTACAGTTGTGTCGTCAAATGTCTTCACTGGTCATCAGGCATCATTAACTCCGACCACCGACGTTGTCGAGTCGCCCATCCTCACAACAGCTGTGGTTACAGATTTAATTAGAGGAGAATTACGAGGATTTTTCGAAGGTCAAGAGGGGAAAAGAATCGCGGGATGAGCTCCTGACATAATAGAGCAAAGTCAAGCGACACTTATCATACTAGAGAGCTTACGATACAAAGACGGGAACGCGAACGGCGACGTAAACACCAGAAAATTTCGTACTGCGCATGCTTATGTCAAGGGGATATCACCAAACTTTTTCAAAGAAGTTCGGCGAAGACGTGAAAAGGTAAGATTTCACGTTCTCTGGAAACGTAAGATTTTTTACACTCAATTAGTTCCAGTTTTGGTTATTTTTGTGTTGAATTTCCAAGAATTTTATTTGAAAATTATTTCTTCACATACTCATAAAGTTTTTTCCCAGAATTTACTGTTTTATTCTATGTTTTAGCTTAAAAAAATTTCTTCGAAATACTGTACAACAAAAAACAAAAATGGTTGAATATCTGGAGTAAGTACTGATTATTTTCCTGTCTATTTTTGTACAGTGTCTTTTGTACATGCTCTAAACAATTAAGGTGTTCATTCTCAAAGTTTGGTTTTTAGTTTAGAGCAGAGTTTCAGTTTGTTGTTGTCATGATGGTATATCTGTTTGCTGGCTAGCTAGCTGGGGCTGTACAGAATAGCTAGCTAGTTTTTTTCTAGTTGGTAAAAAAACAAGCTTGACATTCAAGGAGACTGACCTTAGTTTTATTTTATTTTTAGCAATCATGGAAACATGAGGTTCACTAAGGAGCATGATATTTTGTTTCTTCGGGAGTTATTGCTATTTGAGCCATGGAGTTTTAAACAAGGCTCCACAGAAAGAAAAAATGTTTATGAAAACATAAGTGTTTCCTTGAATTCTTTAACTCATATACGATTTAAAGTTACAGCAAGATCTTTACGAAACAGACTTAAACTTCTTATTGAAAAATATCGAAAACGTGAACGAGAGGAGGAACGAGCAAGTGGGATATCTCCTGAAGGAGACAGATGCAGCTCTTCGTGAAATTGTTGAACATTTTGATCAAGCTGAAGAAACACATAAAAAAGAATCACAGGAGAAAAAAGACAAAATTCAAAATGATATGAACAAGGCTACAGAAATTCGAAAACGTTCCATGGAAACACTCGCAGAGAGCAGTGCTAGAATTGATGAAACACCAAAAAAAGGAGAAATAGTGGAAATGAAACACTACAGTATCTGGAGGAAAAATCAAAAATGGACTTGGAGATTCGAAAACAAGAGTTAAACGTTAAAAAGGAGCAGAATTCTTTAACACAACAACTGATTACTCAACAGCAACAAATGATGAATGCGTTTATTCAAAATCAGCAACAACAGCAACAACAAATGTCAGCTTTGTTAGGCAAATTGCTTGATAAACAGTAACACAATCGTAATACTTAAAATGTAGACTTTCGTAAGTCAACTTCCACGGAGAACGAGAACGAAGACGCGAACGGCAAAAAATGACGTCATTACGTCTACGTTCCCGTTCCCGTCTTTGTATCGTAAGCTCTCTATACTAACTCTGTTGTTGAGACTCCTATCGTAAATAATTTTGTGTCTGAGCCGTTTTCTGAGGGGGGTGAGTTGCCACTGGGGTGTCTTCCTCGTCCAGCCCAGGTTGGGTTTTCGGTCGCAACCACAGCGCGCCCTGCTCCCTTGCCGGCACTTCCTCAGACTGTTTTGGACAAGGTTAAAAAAGGTGAGTATGTAAATTTCGATAGCTTGCTGCCTGCTTTTGCCTCATCTTCAGACGGGTTTATGTTTAAGGTTCTCGGTGGGTCTAGCCCGTCAGTTGCGTTAGTTCCCAAGCAATCAAACCGCCCTAAGGTTAGTGACTTTTCATCTTGGATGTTAGCACGGAATAATTTCATCCAGTGCTTCACCTCTTTCTTTCCACATCGTGCATCAAGCTTTTACACTATCAGTCTATCATGTGTGACTTCGCCTCGCAGTTTACATTTACAGCATGGTCGACATACGATCGCCTGTTTAGGTACCAAATGGCTTTTGATTCAGGTTTGTCACGGAACCGTGTAGATGACGATCTTTATAACCGTCATCTCCAAGGTGCCCCACTGCAGGTCATGTGTTTTCGGTGCCGGAATTATGGACATCTTGCATCAAGTTGCCCCCTTCGTACTGAGTCAGCAGCTGGGAACGAATCACAACCTTCAAATTTAGCATATAGTGGTTAGCCCTTTCGTGCCCCCAGCCTTTTCGCGCCTCACTGTGCTTTCGTGCCCCACAGCCTTTTCGAGCCACATAGACCCTCAGTAGGGCTGACGCAGGTGCAGTCGGACAGGTCGATAACATCGCCAATTGTCGATACTTTAACGCACAGGGTCACTGTACGAACCGACAATGTCGCTTTGCACACCAATGTAAACACTGCGGTGACTCCCATCCTGCCTCACAATGCTCCGTTGTCCGTAAATATTAAACCAAATCCACTGCCTGTGTCTTGTCAATGTCCTGTCAATGTTGCTCTTTTTGAAAGATTGCTAAGGGAACACCCTTGTAATTCTCGACCACCTCAGGACCATTTCTAACCCCTCCAATTACACCTATGCATTGTTCACCTTCAGGTGCAGTACAAAAGAAAGACGGTTCTTACAGAATAATTTTAGATCTCTCCTCACCTAAAGGTAATGCTATTAATGAAGGCATATGCAAGGAAGAGTTTTCAGTGCGATATTCCACTTTTGACAATGCCCTAAAATTGGTGTCCGGGTTGGGTCCCACAGCATTTTTAGCCAAAATTGATATCAAGCATGCTTTTCGCCTTTGCCCTGTTAAACCAGCTCAATGGGGTTTATTAGGCTACTGTTGGCAGGGTTATTATTTTGTGGACACTCGCTTCCCATTTGGCAGCCGCTCCTCACCCTTCTTGTTTAACTGTTTTGCAGATTTGTTATGTTGGATCTTCCTCACTGTGCTTGCTATTCCATTTGTGATCCATTACTTAGACAATTTCTTCCTTTGTGGGAGGTCTGCAGCAGAAGTAAATAGTTACTTGGAATCCATTCAGTCGATGTGCGCTAAACTAGGTGTCCCTATTGCGGAGGACAAAACCACAGGGTCCTCACAAACTTTAACCTACCTGGGCATTGAGATCAACTCTCAGCAACAGATCATTCGCTTACCAGCGGATAAGTACAGGGAGTTACACGAAGCTTTATTGGCTTGGTCTGGTAGGAAGAAGTGCACTAAACGAGAATTGATTTCCTTGATTGGCTCTTTATCTTTCGCTGCCAAAGTGGTAAAGCCAGGCAGAATGTTCCTCCGTAGGTTAATTGATTTGTCTACCACAGTTGCATCACTCAATCATCATATTACATTAAATGGGGAGGCACGCTTAGACATTCAATGGTGGGTGGATTTTCTACCTAGCTGGAATGGTGTCTGTTGCATTCAAGGCGACCCAATCACAGCCGCTTTACTTAGCCTCTTTACAGATGCATCAGGGGTAGGAATTGGTGCTGTTTTTCGCAACAGTTAGTTTTGCGCTCCATGGCCCCCAACATTTCATTCTTTTCATATTAATATATTGGAGCTTTTCGCAATTGTAGCAGTGGTTAGGACGTGGGGTCGCGAATGGCGCAATCTGCAGATCATCATTTACACAGACAACGCGTCCATAGTTCATGTGTGGCGCTCAGGCACATCGCTGGATAAACACATCATGTTGTTAATTCGCCATTTATTTTTATTCACGGCACGGTTGAACATTAATATTTTGCTTCAACATATTCCTGGACACACTAATATTGCAGCTGATCTTCTATCTCGGTTACAGGTTCGTCGATTCAAACAACGCCTTTAGTCAGCAGACGAGTCACCCACATCAGTCGAGCCAACCATCTGGACCATCTTAGTATAGCCTCACGGTACTTTCAATCTCAAGCTTTGGCACCCACTACTAGGGCCACGTATTCCACTGGTGTTGCCTCATATCAGCGATTTTGTTATAGGTGGTCTCATCCTCCCTGGCCGTTGAACGAGGATATTCTAATTCGCTACATTTCTAGTTTGGCACAACGCGTATCTCACACTACCATTCGCGTTTACATCTCAGGCTTGCAATATCACTCCATCATGGCCGGCAACTATGTTCGAATAATTAAAAGAGTCCAAGGAGCTCGTCTCACCCAGCCGCGCAGGCACCCAATTACGTATTAGAATTTGTGTTTAATTCATTACCGTATTTACTTTCTACAAGCTACAGTATATGAACGACTACTGCTAAGCTGCTACCTCTTTGACCTTCTTTGGCTTGTTGCGCTGCTCTGAATACACTTATCAATCCAGTTGTCACTTCGATCCATTCACTGATTTATTGGTTGGAGATATCCAATTTTCCGCAGACAATTCGGTCATGCTGGTTCATATCCGGTCGTCTAAAACAGATCCCTTTCGTGTTGGTTGTCAGATTAGGGTTGGTGCTACCAATAACGCAGTTTGCCCGGTTCAGTGTATGCGCCGTTTCTTAGCGGTTCATCCCGGCCCAGGGTGGCCACTATTCACTTCCCCGGACTTCAAATTTTTGACTCGTCAGGACATAGTAAACCTCCTAGCTTCGTGTTTGCCTAATATTCCACACATTAATACACATTCTTTTTGCATTGGAGGTGCCTCTGCAGCAGCGTCAGCAGGGGTGCCTGACAGCACTATCCAGATTTTAGGCAGGTGGACCAGTGATGCCAATAGACGCTATCTACATCTCGATGATGCACAGGTCATTGGCCTTTCTCGAAGTCTATGCACCACTGGGCCACCTACTCGTGGGTGGAACCATCACACACCTTCTTCATTTTTGTTATAGTTTGTTATAGTTTGTTTAGTTTGGTGGCGCTCGTAGGCGTTACCACACGTCTTCATTTTGTAGTTTGTCAAGTTTGGTGGTGTGGGGAAATTTGGGGGTGTGTTGTGTATTTTAAACTCATGCTGGTATTCTTAAGTAATATTTTGCTATTCATGAACTATCAATCTTAAGCTGTCCTTGTTGGCAGTTTGTTAGAACCTGTCTTTGTTGACAGTTTGTTTAGAACCTGTCTTTGTTGACAGGTTGTTTTACTTATATTGATTGACAGTTTGGTTATGTGGTCCTTGTTGACCATACTACATTTACGAGAAACTGTCTTACAAAGTTTGTTGTGGTCTTTGTTGACCTCTGTTACAATTAGATACAGTACACACATATCCTCCGAGACCCCTCATATCCGCCAAACTTGCAGTTTTTATTGTTGTTTTTTTCCCTGCGCGTTGTCAGCAATTAGGTCCATTTAATGAAGATGTCAATACAATAAATAATGCCTTTGTCACCAGGGCATAATTGTTGCTCTTTCTGCAACAAAAAATGTGATTGTGAGTTTCTTCCGACAAACAATGCTACAGCTGTTCTCAATAGGAACCCTATTCGAAAGGTTGAAGAACATCAGAAGCAACTTGTAAAAGATATGCTAGTCGAATACCATGAGACTGTTTGTTTAAAAGCCAATGTTACTGGTTCCTAGTGAGGTGATCAAATTGTATTGCATTTACTATATATAGATTACTGCAGTATTGTCACAATCATTTGCAACTTAACAAGAAGGACACTTGCAAATGGTGATATTGATGTTGTTAGTGACAAAGGGGTGGTTGAAAACATGGATACCGCAGAAGTCACTAATTTAAAATTACCAGTGTTTTCAGACTTTTCTGATATTGAGAATGACAGTGATTTTGAAGTATAGGGCTTTATTTTTTATTAATTTTTTTTACTGTTAAACTATATAAATATAACTAAAATATATATATGGTGTGTTAAAGAGATATACATATATTTTTAAAACTATAACTATAAAAGTTAGCTATATATAAAGTTCTCTAAATTCATTGATATTGAACTTAACCAAGGACCTGGTACACACATTCGAAAAGTTACGCCGAAATGTTTACAATGTAACAAGAGGGTTGGCACAAACAGAAAACGTTTACAATGTTCTCAATGACTTAACTTGACACACCTTACCTGCCCTAATATTTCGAAAGCTGAGCAAAAACACCACGCAGCTAAAATTGTCAAATACCTTATCACAATACAAGAGACCTAGACATATCATCTACAAATATAACAGAGGAATTCCAGCCAACGGAAAATAAACACCTTAAAAAGTTGCAAGAGAAATCCACATATACATCAATTGCTGACTTAAATGTACAAGCACTAATGTCCACTTTTAATGAATTTTTCTTTTCATCACGCTAAACGAATATAAATTTGACGTTATCGCACTTACTGAAACTTGGCTCCAGGATAGTTCGTACCAACAACAATATGTACAGATAAATGGTTATGACACTGTTTTCAAAAATCGAACCGGTAAGAGAGGCGGTGGTGTCGGCTTTTATGTTAAAGAATGAATTACATACAAAATACGAGATGACTTTACGCGGAATCACGACTCTCTTGAAGTTCTCTTAATTGAAATGCAAAGCCGAAACAAAAACACACCAACCCTGCTATACGTGGCATATGAACCAAGCCCTAACGAGACCTAGAAACTGGAATGGCTCAAAATTTGACCATCTGCTTGCGGATATTCATATGAAATGGAACGGTGTTCTAATCGTTACAGGAGATTTTAACATCACCTAGGGTTTTATTTATTAAAACGTTTTTAAGATGTATATATACTTTTTAAAGAAATTTAATCATTTTTGCTTTTGAGAACAGATGCAAGACTTTTCAGGGGAAGTGGACAAAGCGATGACGAGGAATATGAGGAAATGTTGGAAATTAAATGATGTAGTTTTAACCATTTCCTATGAAAACAGAAAATATTTGCTCTACTTTTGTGATAGTACAGAAACTTCATAAATTAATAACGACCAGTGGATTCTGGGAATTTACAGATGGTGTAAAAACCAAATTTTATGAACCCCTTTATGAAAAGACTTGTCTATAACAATTGTTTTGTTTGTTGTCTTTTTATGTTTATTAGTATTTTGTGCTTTACCACTGTTTTACGCGTCCTGTTTAATGGTCAATGTATTTTTTCTGACAGAATCCTTGTTAAAAGGGAGGGTTTTGCTATTATGCAGAACCTTCAGAGGGTTACAACCTCTAATAATTAACCAGCCGTCATTAGACAAGCTATATCACAACAGCCAGCTGTTTTGTCACTTCATCATCATTAAGTTTCTTGTATTGCAGCAGAATCAGACAAGGATGAGTTTATTGTTCTGCCTAAAAACCTAATTGGATTAGAATAAATGGATGGAATTTCTTCGCTGCCAACCGTGAATGGTGAACTTTGTACTATATTTCCCTTATCAATAACAATGCTGCGCTATTTAAAAAGCCTAAACGACATGCCTACCCAATCAAGAGCTGTTGTACATCTGTTTAATAAATTTTGAGTACTTGGAATTGATGTAGGCATTCTTAAGTGCGGACCAGACAAGAGACACGTGTTTCCAGCAACCCGGAACTTTTTCCATACAACCTTTTGAATGGAAGCATTAATAAAGTTGTTTTTCTCTATAATATGTGATTCTAACCGCTTGGAAATCAAACTAAAAAAGAGCTCCCCTTCAACATTCAGAAGAGTTATGGGTCGAAATTCCTTTATGTTGGATGGACAAGGTGTGTTGTTTTTAGGTAACTTTCCATTGCACAGGGATAAACTTCTTTAGACAAGCTTGAAAAATAGTAAACAGAAACGATGCTACATGAAGACAATTCTTATATACTGTGTCAGAAATTTGGTTCAGCCCAGGAGAAAAAGCACTTCTACGAGAATGTAGGACAGCTTGGAAGAATCAAAAGCTGAAACTAGATTTGGTGCTGAAGGCAATCCAGGGAGATCTGAAAAAGGTACATGGTGTGAAGGATCACTTAGGTTGAATGTTTGCGAGAATCCAAGTCGTCCTTGGCAACATCAAGTTTTACTGAACCTTTAGCATCTAAATAATTTTTTCCAGCCTGATAAGGATGCTTAGCCCAAGCCTGGCGTGCATTCGAGATTTTCCAACGTCTGTTCCCATTCCGCTCGCCTTTGCGGAGTGACCTTAACTTGGCCATTGTATCTTCTAAAAGGTTTTGCAAGTTGCTTTTCGCAACTGGGTTGATGTGTTCTTAAGAGTTTGGAGTAGGTCGTTCTTCTTGTTCACCAAACTGATACTGCGTAAAGCTTTCCTGTTCAAACCCGATAGCTTGTGCTGGGGTAGTGGTCTTACACCAAACATGTGAGACGCATGGTAGTAAATTGTTGATTCAGACCAATTCGTGAGAGCTGTGCGATCGCACGCGCACGCCCCCACACACGCGCAGATTTGTTTAGGCGTGCGAATCATCGCACGCGCAAAACGTTTCTTTAATTAAAAATTATGGTTTATAACAAAGAAAATGCACTAAAAAAACCTTGAAAATAAACGATCATTCTTTTATTGAACTCACAATAGATCGCACATTAGCGGTCTTTGCTTTCATTTTTTTATTTTTTTATTTTGCTAAACAGATATAGGTCGCTAACGACCTAGCGTGTGGCCGTATCTTTTGAACAATTTTGTTTCTTTTTCCTTTCAAATTTTGCGAACAATGAGTTAATAGTGAGATTGTCAATATTCTCTTTTGTTTGTTCAGTTTGGGTTAATGTGAAAATTGTATCAGCGCTATAATTTTTTTTTTAAAAATGTCTGAAAAAAGAAAGAAAGGAAATAAAGTTGAATTAAAAACTTTTGAAAGTTTGAGTAAATAGGATATTCTTGGTTGGAAGACAGCGGAAAAAGATGGAAAGCTATTGATGAACTATGTTTGGCGTAAAGTTTGTGCGAGGTATAAACGGAAATTACTTCACGATTAGGAAACGTGAAGACAGCTGCATTAGCGTTTATAAATGGTGCAAATGTGGTAACACCAGGTGAGAGGTTTTACAAGTAAATGGTTGTTTTGATTTTGTTTTGATTTTTTCTAATATTTTATTTAATATTTTTAATTTTTGATGTCAGGTCACTCGATCAAGGCAGCAGACACAAAATTGCTATCGAAATAGAAGTGTATGTAATTTTTGTCATAGCGAATGATTGGTAATTTAAACACTCTTTGTTTTGCTTTTGTCCGTACCGCGAAATCTTTCATTTCGTTCTCAGATCCTTTTATCCTGTTTTTAAAATATATTTTTAAACCAGGTTGATTTTTTTAAACATTCGGTAAATCAGGCGGGGAATCCATCCATTACATCGCAAATGTAGTCATAGAATAAAGAATCATGGCTAGTTCACATTTTATAAGTATATTAACAGATGGTTCCCAAGCAAGGAAAACTGGTAGCGACAAAGAAATGGTTCTGACAAGAACAGAAAGAAACGGTATGTATTAACTAATCAAAACCTTGTTAGCAGTAAATCTCATTCTTAGGGCTATTTGTCTCTTTTATATCTGGTACATTTGTCTCGCCATTTCAATATATATAAAAAAGAATAGTGGAAGTGCTGTTTTGTTTTGAGTATGAACTAAACGATCAGTAATTAAATCTTTATTGGATTAGGAATCCCAGTTAATTCACTTCACCACCCGGTCAACTTTTATGCTTCAAAATCTGCCACGCTCCATTTTTTAGAAGGAGTTATCAATCGTCTCGAGATTGCAATTGAAGACCCATCCTAACCAATGAAGAACACACACTTTTCAGTCACCAGAAACAAAAAGCCTTCACGATCTATGGTCTTTCCCACGGTCAGTGGTCTTTCACACAGTCACTAGTCTTTCCCAGTGTCAACCAGTCTTTCCTGGCAGTCAACTGGATCTGTGTAAGAAACAGGAAAAGAGAATAGGAGTAACTACATCGCAATGCAGATATACCTAGCCTTTTAAGACAGAGATGTTAATGAAAAAAAGGAGGTTTCTCTCCAAAGAATAAGAAGCCAAAATGGTATTGACAGCATCTTTGATGAAACAAATAGTCAATTAAAACTCGATCAGGAAGTTACAGTACAAAATTTATTGGATGCACATCCGATGGTGCTAGTGTAAATTCCGGCAGAAAGTCTGGCCTAATGACTAGGATGGCCTCTACTCGTCCCTGGCTTATGAAAATACATTGTGCCTATCACCGTATTGAACTTCCTGTTAAGGATGCAGTCAATGGGACTGATTTTACTAGCATTAATGATTTTTATATAGCTAACTTTCCGCTATTAAAAATTCTGGAAAGATAAAAAGCCAAATGTAGCAAGCGGCTAAAGCAATGCCAAAACTTACAGGGACTAGTTTTGTAGGCCATCGGAGAACTGCGTCTACTCGACTTCTTTCATTGTGGCCTGCAATTATAACCATGTACGATAATATAGTGGCCAATGACAAAACAACGAGACACACCCGAGCAAAAGTTCTGGGTTTCTTCAAAAATTGAAGTCTTTTTAACAATGGTTTGCAGTTATTTGGATATATTGGAAGCAATAACACCTGCTTCTAAATTATTTGAAGGTGAAGGGCTTATGCCATATGTGAAGTTGCCTCAATTATTAGTGAAGTAGCTTTAAACATCCAAGACACTATTGACGCGACTATTGACGAAGATACGCTTTGCAGTCATATGTCCTCATTCCATGTCATTGACAAAGAGCTATCTCATTTTTAAAAGTGGATGACAAACATCGTTCGAATAGTGATAAAGAGAGAATAACTATACCTTTCTTGGCTGGATTGGACGAAAGAGCGATAGAGGTCTCGTTTGAAAAGAAAAAAATGCCTTAGCCAACTTTAGAACATTATTCCTACACAAATTTGACGATTTTGAAAACCCCGTCTTTAAAAACATGCTATGGATCGATCCAAAAAACTGGTCAGCCAATGCTTCATACGGTGTTGACCAAGTCGAGGAGTTAGCAAAATATTTTGAGGAATCGGCTCACTTTGGCAAAATTTGTTCTTGAAGCCGCTGTAAAAGAGTGTAAGCCTTTGAATAAGTTTCTTTGTGTAAACTACACGGGTTGGTAAGCTGAAGCTATTTTAAAAAAAAATTTGACTTATAGGAGAAAAGAATACCCTAACCTTTACGATGATGATGAAGTGACAAAACAGCTGGCTGTTGTGATATAGCTTGTCTAATGACGGCTGGTTAATTATTAGAGGTTGTAACCCTCTGAAGATTCTGCATAATAGCAAAACCCTCCCTTTTAACAAGGATTCTGTCAGAAAAAATACATTGACCATTAAACAGGACGCGTAAAACAGTGGTAAAGCACAAAATACTAATAAACATAAAAAGACAACAAACAAAACAATTAGGCAATTCAAACTGAATTAATAGGCACACGTAAAATAAATAAAACTTATTATGACGAAACTATCCTTAAACGGATAAATCTTAAAATAATTCCTAACGGAACAAATGTAAACTAAAGCAGGCAACGATCTGTGCGCCAGGACTTGTGAACCTGGCTGTAGCTTTACACGTGTTAAGGGCGCCCAACACTCAGCCTTACACAGATCATTGCTGCGGTGGGTCAACCTAATGACAGTGCCAGCCTGTCATGACTGGGGTGATGTGCGTGGGCGTCAAACCACGAAGACAAGATAAGAATATCAAACCCCCTTGCAAAGCTTCTAAAATGACTCAGGGCAGCAGGATCGTCAATTCTGAAGGCAAAGTGAGCAAACTCTGCCTCCCTACTGGACTGGGGTAACAAGTGGGACCGTCAAACCCAAAGACAAGACAAAAAGTCTAGCCCCCTTGCTATGCTTCTTACAGGATCTCAAGAGAGAGAAGGGAGTGAGCAAACTCCTATTTCACGGTAAACTAAACGGCCAAGGTTAGCTGGGGTAAATTAGAACCGCTAGGGAAATTTATTCCCTCCCCCAATTTGTTTTTATGGCATGGAAAAAGTTAAGTCCTGGTAAAAAATAGTATGTAACAGGATGAATTGTTCAAGTGAGACGAATTGACTTCTGAAACGCAGCGGTCGTTGCACTTAAGCCAAGTGTTTCGTTGATCTTTAATAAATGCCCAGTAATGTCCTGCTTTTAAGGTACCTGAATGGTTAATTGTGGCGACTAATCTGTACTTGTTGCTAAAGGAAATTTCATCAGTAGGGTGAGAAAGCACGATTAGCTCGTGGTGTTTCGTAGGCACACAGTTCACCGATCTTGTATCCTTGAAAGAGGAACCATTAACTGAGGCATACCTAAGTAAATGGCCAAACTTATTTCCTTTTGTCTGGCTCAAACTCAACGGTGGGGAGAGCTTTCAGTTGTTAACGGAACTTTTGTGTGATAAGCGTTAATCGATGAAACAATTGTTGTTGATAAACATCAATTTGGGCACAAAAAGAGCGAGAAGAAATCATTAACTCAGTAGTTGATAGTTTTTTGTGTAAGCGCCGCAGTAAAAAAATGTACGAACCACCAACAAAGGTAGATCGAATTGAAGAGCAAAGTTGTGCAGCCACTGCGAACACTTCTTCTAAAGATGAAGATGATGACGACGACTCAGTGATTATTTGTTCAGACTCGGATAATTAAAGTGATTAATTTGTTTCAGTTTTAGTCTTTTTTTCCTTGTCGCTTCCCAAATGTTTCTGAAATAGTAATAAAAAGCAGCAGAACAAGTCCTTATTACGCACAAGGATTTACTTCTTTTGGTCGGCAAACTTCAAACACAGTTTCTTTTGAAAAGCGAACAAAGAAATATATGTGTGAATCTCAGTTTGAACATTCTATATAAGTTCTGCCGATCACGGTGTGCATATTATTATCTACACAAGCTAAATTATTCAGCATACTTTTGAGATGGGTAGATTTAATGTCGCAAAAAAAGCTTTTTGAGAAAAAAAGAAAAGAAATCGAAGTCGCAAGTTGAAAACTAAAGAGTTCGACATAGAATTGAAACGTCAACTTTATAATTATAACAAAGCGTCATGGTTTAATTAAGTACACGTGATGATAGAAAACGATGACGAAGAGTCAAACGTAAGCACCAGTTACCGTAAAATTGTTCTCCCAGAGGAGGATATTGGAGATGAAAATGACGATGATTTTGATTTTGACGATAGCGATGGAAGTGAAGGTGATTACAATGACAAGGATGAACGCCCTGAAAGATTTTTAATTATGGACATGGCATTATTAGAAGAAGCTGTAAAAGAGTATCTTGGCTGTAAAAATTGTGGTGGAGAAATAAAAATACAAGAAAAGAAATCATTTCAACAAGGGTTGGTCCGAAAAGAAGTTTTTAAATCAACCTTGCTGCTACGTTAACTTTTCGTATTATTGGCAGAGGTAGAGCGGCTGCTGCAAAATTGCTTGCGATCTTGAACCTCGGAGCTCCCGTGTGCCGCTCTTCATGGAGAAATAATATGGAAATATTGAAGGCAAGCGTGGAAAAGATTTCTAAGAAAAATATGTCGGAAGCTGTGAACGGGGTAAAAAAATTGTGTTGCGATAATTCGGTCGACAATGTTCGAGTTGGAGTGAGCTTCGACACAAGCTGAAATAGCCGTGGATGGCAGGCTAAAGAAGGCGTAGTCACCGCAATCAACCAGGATTACGGAAAAAATATCGATATTGTCCACAAATCCTCTTCTTGCGCAGAGTGCAAAATAAAACAAAATAAAAGAGACAAAGGGACAATAACCTCTATCGATTATACGGATTGGTTTATAAACCACGAAATTTCTTGCCCAGTTAATCATACAGGTAGTTCTGAGGTAAAATTATTTTTTTGTTAGGCTAAAGTTAGAAAAGTAGATTGGTAAAGAAAGTTTGTATCACATGATCGAGAGATAGGAGATGCAAGAACTCACAAGAGAAAGAGAACATTGGACTAGAATCTTCAAAAGAACGGATAAACCAGAATTGAAGAAACATCAAGGATAAACCAGAATTGAAGAAACATCAAGGAAAAATTCAGAAGCGAACTAAATTAACCTGAAGAATAACTGAAAAAAATTAACTGAAGATAAATATGAAGCTCTAGAAACGTCAAGAAAACAACGGGATGTTTCAAAAGCTAAATAACGAATTGGACAAAGTAAAGAAAAACAAAGCTGAAAAAAGATTTAAAATAAAGGAGTTATTAACAAGAAATAAGAAAGGAAGAATGAAATTGATTCTGAGATAACAAAACAGCAAGCTGTAATGATGGAACTAGTCTACTGACTCTTTCGTTTTTGAATTGTAGAGGTTACACTCTCTAGAGATCTATATTCAGCGCAAGATCTCCCTTTTTACAAGGATAGTCTGCAGAATCAAGGTAATTGAACTAAAGACCCTCTATATACATTACATCACAAACACCCACTGACAGTTACAAAGTGCTATACAACACGGAAAGAAACAAATAAATATAAATATAACACTATAAAACTATAAATAAGAGCAGACAACCACCCATGCGCCAGGACTTGTGAACCTGGCAGTAGCTTTCCACGTGTTACGGGATCCCAACACTCAGCCTTACACAGGTGATTGACGCTCGGGACCAGCCCTATGTCAGGACCAGCCTGAAGTTAAGGCCGGGGCAAACGATTCCAACATTCCATCCAACACACATCCAACACCCATGTTGGATAAATGTTGGAATCGTTTGAACGAAAGTAAAATTTATAAAAGAAGAAAAAATGACGTCAAAAGAAGAAAAAAATAGTTGGATGAAGTTGGATGAAAGTTTGTTCGCCATCAAACTTTTCATCCAACTTTTGCCTCTTTTTCTCGCTCGATTTTCCTGTTGGAATCGTTTGAACACTTTTCGTCCAACATTCGAATGATGATGATGTCAGTCGAAAGAAAATCGAACGTTTTTATTCGAAAAGTTCTTAAAGAAATTGTGTATAAATAAAGATGGTAGAAAAGCTGTGTATAAACTGTGTGTAAACAAAAAACAAACATGGACAGTGAAGACGAGCAAACACTTTCTGAAATTAAAGCTTAAAACACCGGAGTGGAAGGGAAGAAAAATATAGAAGAGAAGAATCTAAAGCAACCAGAGAAAGGCCAGCGTAAAAAAGCATCAAACGCAGATGAGAAGGACAAGAAAGATTGGGCAGACAATGAAATTTTTGATTTCATTGACATGTTGGAAGAGCGAGTTTGTCTCTGGGACATTTTTCATAAAGATTACAGCAAACGTGACCTGAAAGAGATTGCCTACTCTGTTATGGCAGAAACATTCGACACAAACATCAAATCTATAAAAGCGAAAATCAACGGTTTACAAGCTCAGCTGGGGCGAGAAAAGACCAAAGAAACTACAACCAAAAGTGGTCAAGCGGCTGATGAACTATATGAAAGTTTGTGGATTCATTATAATCGATTAGGCTTCTTGCTTCCCGTGATGGGTGCTTCAAAGAGCAAAGAAACTTTTTGGAAACGAGGATCAGGAGTTGAGCTGGACTTTGAAGTAGTCAATATTGAAGCTGATGATCATAATGATGGCGAGGCGTCAATACCACCAAAGTCGAAGAAAAGATCAGTAGCTGAACGGAAATTAGAATTGCTGGCAAAATGCACCGAAGCTATTACGAAGAAGAAAGAGGAGCCAAAAAAGGAAAAAGAAAGCAAAGAGATCAAAATGTCGACATTTGCGTTGTATATCGATGAAAAGTTACGAGGTTTGGATGAACGAAAGAGAGCGTTCGCTGAAAAAAGAATTACTGACGTTATTTTTGAGCTTGAGTTTATGGATGAAATTAACAACAACAATATATATTCCGGAAGTGGCAATGTTCTGAATTTGCAACATGGAACACCTGGAAATTCTACAGGAAACGTTCCATTCTTTAGTAGTCCAAGTAGTCACGGACCTTACAGTGCTATGCTGAGGAATTAAGGAAGGGAAAAGGAAGGAAAAACACCTACTTTATTTGTTTATATTTAGCTTTATTTCACTCAAACCAAAACGTTATGAAACCATATAGAATATACATTTTACTTTGTTTATGATTAGGAATATATACTAGTACATATTACTCTTGTTGCTTAAAAAAAGTTTTCCATCAAAAAAGTTATGTATACTTCCACTGCCATTGAATCGCACCTTCTGCCATGAAAAAGATCTTAAAATTTTCTCTTGTTGTTTTGGCCGAAACTGTAGAATTGTGACCAGTTTTAGGAACTTGCAAAGGATGAAAGTGTTCCAAATCATTTTCTTCTTGCCATTCTCCTTCTATTAAATTTCCCTCGTCGACAAATGAATCCACTAACACGTTCGGGCGATAGGTATTCTGCGATGTTTGGCTCTTACATAGAATATTGTGAAGGGCTAGCGTTGTCAGAATGATATTTTCGACTCGTTTTGGAGAAAGTGGAATTGTGGTGTGATATATTCGCCATTTGTTTGCCAATATTCCAAAAAGATTCTCAGAAATCCGGACCTGCTATTGCCATTAAGAAACTGAATGGGTTTTCTTGTAATTGAAATAAAATGATCCACCATTATCGGGTTTTTTAATTGTAACATGTTTTCCATCAATTGCTCCTAACGCGTGCGGATAATTCCAGCGATGTTCGAACCTCTCTGCAATGTGTCCCCATTCATCAGTGGATGGTAAAGGTACAAAGATGTGCGGCATCCTTTCAACAATTGCATCACAACAGCCTTTGATAATGTAAGACACAGCCCCTAGTGATATTCGAAATTGGAAGGACAACGAGTGAAAAGATTCGGCTGTTGCAAGAAATCGTAGCGTTAATGCAAGTCGTTCATTTGATAGTATAGGACGATTTCCTCCACGTGCTCTTTCTTGGGGGGAAATGAGTTCGTCAATGTGACTCAAAACAATCTCAAAATCTTCCACGCTCATTCTAAACATTTGCTTGAACGACATCCGATCCTCCACTATCAACTCCTTGACCAAAGTCTCATATATTCCAAACTGGCCTCTCCTTTTGACCCACTCTCTTGTTTTACCCCTTCGAGGCTTTTCGTCATCAGAATCAGCGAATTCTGATAAAATAATCGGGAGGAGCATGTCTTCTGCCGCTGCCATGTTTAGTTTGAAATGAATGAGTAGAGCATGTGCTAATGAATGAATGAACGACATTGTTGGATAAAGCTAATGTTGGATGTTACGATTAAACGCTTTTAAGGGCATCCAACATTCATCCAACATTCATCCAACAATTCATTTTTGATGTTGGATGGAATGTTGGAATCGTTTGCCCCGGCCTTTACTGGGGTAAAATGCGTGGGCGTAAATCCACGAAGACCTGAAAAAGAGATTTCAAACCCCCTTGCAAAGCTTCTTATAACAATAACTGTGGGTACATCAGGATCGTTAACCCTGTAGACAAAGTGAGCAAACTTGGCCTCCCTAATGGACTGGGGTTAAAAGTGGGGCCGTCACACCCACGGACAAGACAGATTGTCAACCCCCCTTGCTTAGCTTCTTTTAATTACTCTGTAAGAGAGTGGGGAGTGAGCAAACTCCTGAATTACGGTAGGCTGCCGGTGAAAATAACAACCGGGGTAATAAAACCGCTAGGAAAAGACATCCTCCCCCTTTTGCAAAGCAAAACTTGAGAAAGCTTGAAAAAGAACAACACACAGCTTGAGAAAGAACAACACATACACTGTTGAGTTATTTGTATCAGACGGCTTAACCTTAACTACTGCCCTGTCATCGCATTTCAACCACTCGTCTACATTCCGATCTTTAATAAATGCCCAATAATGACCTGCTGCTAGTGTGCTGAATGATTTATAGTTGCCACTAGTTTGTATTTGTTGGTAAAAGATACATCATCTGCAGGATGTGAAGGTACCTCCAATATGTTGCCGGAGTTAGTTGGAGAATCAACAAATCTCCACACTGGCTAAAAACTGTCTCTCTTGTACTATCCTGGAGGGAAAAACACTGTGGACAAAACCACATCTCACTGCCAGTCAGCTCTTCCGGTTGGAAAAACAAGTGAAAGGAGTTTGCAACGCTACTTGAGGTAGCAAGTAGAATAATAGTCATCCTCTCCTCCCTACTAGATGAAAAGAGACACGAATTGCATGACATGGTCGTTGTTAAAATATTAGTAATGCTATTGTTTGCAATAACCGACGGTCCTGTTAAATCATCCAAGATGTGTAAAAGGATCTCTGGAACGTCCTGTTGGGTGTTAATATTAAATGGAGCGCCCCTAATGCTTGACATCCTACACTACAAAGCTCTGAGAAAGTTGGACAGGTCTATAGCAGAGCGTGATTTATACAGCAGAGATAAGTTCAATAAAACTGACTTGGAGAGAGGAGAAACATAAGAGGACTCGGATGCACATTGTGACCAAAGTGTAGGAGTTACAGTTAAAGCTTGCAAAATAGAATTGGCGTAGCACGTATTACCTTTATTTATAAGCCCTGCATGTAAAGTTATTGATGCAGTCTTGTAGGTAGGCAAATCTGGGAAAGGCCTTTCAGACGGGTTGCTCTTACCGTAAGTTCGGTTTTGTTTCTGTGGCAAGGTTTTTGTTTTTGGCATTTGAGAATCAGGCCCCGTTGGTGCGGAGGATATGGAGATAAGTCCATCTTGATTCCATTCACTTGAATTTCTTGCAATCCAAATACAAAAAGAGGATTTCATACATACATCAGCAAGGTTACGCGCAGCTCGGAAAGTTTTGTTGTTGTTCAACCCTAATCTTTTTAAACACAGTGACACTGATCGGGAGCAGTAACCTAGAGCACCTACTTCAATTGCGAAAATATCTACATTCCATCCGTTCTGTTTAATAATTTCAACTAAGAGTGAATACTTCGAAAGCTTCTTTGAATGCCAGATTTCCATATTTTCCTCACATGGACAGGTAAGCTCTATCAAAATTACACGTTTAGTGTTGTTAGAGTACATGACAAGATCTGGTCTCAGTGATGTTATTGCGATATGACCAGGGAAAACGAATCCACCTTTTAAGTCAGAAAGAAACAACCAATCGGAGGCAAGATGTAAAAGACCTATTGGCTTAGACTTTTTTACTAGGAGGACGAGCACCTGCTTTAACAAATTTGATGTTATTTAGTTGCATTACCGGGGAGGAGATAGAAGTAGTAAACTCAGTAAGAAGCTCTAAAAGTAGACGCAAAACAGAATCGTGGCGAAATGTAAACCGACCCTGTGTAAGGGCAGTTTTGCAGCCACCGAAGACGTGGGCTATGGTGCACACTTGCTTACCGCATAAGAAACAGGAGGATTCAGTGCAGACGCCACCTCTTCAAATTACTTGGTGATGGGAGAACATCGTAAGTGGAGCCTAACAAAAAGCAAGCAAGTTTGGGGGCATGTCCAGCAAGGATTTCCAGGAGAGATCGTTCTTAATGTAATTCTCCCACCTGGTCCAGTACCCTTACACTTGTAACTGCATAGCCTTACTTATATGGTCTTCTGCATCGATGTCTCTAGCAGTTTCTGTTACCAATCTTCTGTAAGGGTAACATCCCTTGAATGTGGGTACTTTGGGGTTGGGATGCATACCTAGGCCACTTTTACCATGTTGAGGTGAACATATCATGGATCTAACCTTCATTTCAGCTTCAGTCGTCCTAACTGTGCCCAATACACTCCATTCAAACGCCTTTATTATTGGCAAGCCTGCTGAAACAAATTGGTCCTTCGAATCTCTTAGGAGCAAGTGTCTACTGATTTTAGATGACTTTAGTATGGAAGTTAGGCTTTTTATCGGTTTATCGGTGTACATGACGCGTATAAACACAAATTGGTGGTGGAATGATGCAGATGAAGCCACTTTCTTATAAACGATGATACCTTTTGCTCAAGAGTACTGGCGCACGACATTGAGACTTCATAAATCAGCAAAGGCCATTGGATACGCGGGATTAGAAGGTGTTGTAAAATCCACAACTTTTGGGGACCTTTGTAAACTGACTTATCTATAGTGGAAAGGCCTACAGATAATTTCTCCTGAAGCTCGTCAATAGCTTTCCTATCAGAAATAGAACCATCTATGACGCGACCTAAAAAGCGTACTGGCATGGAGTGGATAGATGGTATATAGGAAGAGAAGTCTGTAGGGTTTGCTGGCTTTTGGACAGTGAAAGGTGTAGAATTCAGAGACTTGCCTTTTATAATAACAATACTTCGCGACTTCTGGTTTTGGAAGTCGATACCAGCCCATTTGAGTGCGGTAGCACATCTGTCTAATAGCTTTTGAGTACCCGAAACAGATGAAGACATAAGGTTAATGTCGTCCATGAAAGCTCTCATTAAGGAAGTGCCACCTTGCTTGATGTGATAAATCCCGGAACGGAAGCCAATAAGGTATATTCAAGAATAATATTGATGCCAGCTAAAAAGAGGACAATGGATAGCGTACAACCAGCAAATATGCCTCGTATGTGTTTATGCCAAGAACTTGGTGCAAATTCAGAAAATGATTTACTGTAGATACCAATGTAGTAGTTTCTAATAAAAGCAATCCAAGGTGGTGGAACACCGTACGGTTGAAGAGCAAAGAAGATAAGACGGTGAGGAATTGAAGGATATGCATTTGCGATATCTAGCCAAATAGTTGCTAGATCTGACTTTGATGAACGGGCATCTTTGAGTGCTGACCAGAACATTGACATATGTTCCCAGCAGCCCGGAACCTTCTCCATACAACCTTTTTGGACAGATGTATTTATAAACTTGTTGTTTGTTATGATATGAGCTTCCAACCGCCTTGATACAAGGCTGAAGAGAAGCTTACCTTCGACATTTGAAATTGCTATAGGTCGAAAGTCTTTGACTCCATAGGAGTTTTCGATTTAGGTATATAAATTTCACAAGCAACACGCCATTGAACAAGTACGACACAATTTTTGACACAACATTTAAAAACATTAAACAAGAGGGTTAGGACACTTTTTATAAACTTTGTAAGGAATTGCATTAAATCCAGGAGACGAAGCGTTTCTCCTGCTTGCTAGAAGAGATGAAAAATTTTTGTATTTAAGAAAGGTCGAGTTAAAAACTTTCAGAATTGATGGGGCATCAGGAAGACCGTCTAGATTCGTCAAGGGAACGTCATAGAACTTATCCTGAACAGCCAAAGATTTATGTTGGTCTAAGGTCTGTTGGTTAACACGCAGTGTGGCTTTGCATTTTGGATCAAGCAAAGCTTTACCAGCTGCAAACGTGTTTGCCCTGAACGCAGACTGCGCCTTTCTGAACCTAATCTTTTCCCTAACCGTCTCTCTGTACGACGTATCACCTTAATTTTTTCTTGCGTTTCTGCTAGCAGCTCCTGTAGATCTGACTTCTGGACAGGGTCTGACACAGTCATTACCTGCGCCACAAGACAGTTTTTTAAGTGTATTAGTTTAATAGAGCGCAAAGTCCTCCTATTTTTTCCCAGAAAAATTTTTAACCTTTTTAGCTTCTGGATGGCCAAATGTTTTTGCACCTTCCTCATATATGGTGTCTTCAATAAGTTTCACCTTAGCTGATAATGATTCGCATAGGTTTAGACAACTACCTAGTCTGTTAGAAACAAGTATGTCCAAGGTAGACCAAAGAGGATCGATCATTTTGCCCCATTTTACTGGTGTTTTGATTCGCAAATCTTCAAGATATTTCTCATCAATATGACAGGGATGGTTCATGTGGTTTTTATCCGGAAACGCCTTTCGCTGTCTGAAACTTTTCAGCACCACGTTTTGAGAAGATATCCTGAAGGACGACGCTGCACCTTTTCAAGGGAAGAATTTGCTCTGACTGGCAATAATTAGCTAATCTATTTACCTCAAAATCAATATCCTTATCACTGTAGCAGTTTTGAGGTTTTGGGTTGTTTAAATTCAGAACTACAGTGAAAGAATATGCACAGGACAAGGGACCACCCTGCGTTGCCTGGCGCACAGGGCAAGGATATAATTTTCACAGCTTCGCCACGACTGTGAGGATTCGCTAGCGACTAATTAACCCATTAGCCATTCATCTATTGGCACGTACCGTAGATTAGGGTCCGGAGTAGTCAAAACGAAATCGTATCCATAAAGAATTGTCCAAAAACGGTCAAGGCAAATACCAATTCATACAGTCCTAGTCTTTCCCAGTGTCACTAGTCTTTCCTAGCAGTCATGAAACTGTTGCAGTGAACAGACATTGATTGTGAGATAACAAAACAGCAAGCTGTAATGATGGAACTAGTCTATTGACTCTTTCGTTTTTGAATTGTAGAGGTTACACCCTCTAGAGATCTATATTCAGTGCAAGATCTCCCTTTATAAAGTGCAAGCACAATGATAAACTCGACCAGTTAAGTCTTAGATTTAAAGTCTAGAGGTTTTGCTCCTCGAAAGAATGTGCTCCAAAAAAGACACAATTCTTCCTTTTTCCAAGGAGTTAATTGTCACATACGAACAAATCTTTGGCAAACAAAGAGCAGGACAGGACTTCTGTAAAAGGTACAAGAGTTTAAAGATTTAGAAATTACCGCGGAAAGATTGGGACACGAATTAAAGCTTAAAGTTAGAGTTAGACAAATGTTTCTGAAGAGAACGACAAATCAGAGACACCAAATAAAATAGGCTACAGATGAATACCGACACAAGCATCAACACCAGTAACACTGCCAGCAACTTTAACTTTTCGGGCAAGTATAACACTGACAATTTGATAAAAAGTCGACTGCAATGCTAAAAAGCAGACGAAACTCTGAAACGATTTGAAGAAGTCACAAGGAATCAGAAAAAACTTGTCAAAAATAAAGATGACAGAAAAAAGGCATATTGGTCGTTGAACGGAGAAGACCTAAGGAAGAACACAAGACAATAAATTACTGCACTACAACAACAAAAAATGAGCGGTACTTAACAATAAAAATTGGTGCAAATTAGCTTATTTAGGAGACAAAAGAATATAAAAAATAATTGTAACTGATTTTGAAACCCCTGATTATGTTATAGATCTGACAGAGGAGGAAGACAAAGGCTCACAATTTTGTTTCGCGAGTAAGGATAAGATTAATACCTTATTTGCAGAGCAGGTATCAAGGCAGAAAACAAGTAATGAAACTGAAATGAATAGTCTGGAAAGTCTATTGGCTATTATCGGGAAAATGACAAAGAATCTATTGGCTATTATCGGGAATATGACAATGCTTTTATTCATCAGTTAAACCTTGCTTTATTGTTTTAAATGATTTTTGTCAAATTGTTCAATGGCGCCTTCGCAGGTCAACATCACATGAAGAGATGACAAATCCTGAAGGAGAAACTCACGCAAGGATGTAAAATTAATATATGTGGATAAATGTTGTGATGAATTTTTGCCACTGCTATTTTCCCTATGACGATATAAAGTTAAAGCCTTGAAGCGGGAAAGTTTTCCCTCACATCTTATTACAGAGATCTACAATCGGAAGCCAGGTATCTTGGAGGTAGAAATACTATCGACAGTAATAACTGATGGAACAAGATTGACAGCAATGCAGGAATATGTACATTATTTTCGTGGATTTCAACAAAGCATATGAAATATTAAACAGAGATCTTCTCTCTAAAACATTGTGCAGACTTAGTTGCTCACTAAAAGTTTGCACTCAAAAAATCGTACTCGAATTTCTACGCACAAATATTTGTAGGTAGTATTGACTGAACATTAGATCAGCATTGTCTAGGATGAAGAATGGTTGACAAGTTAAAATGATTTTACATGGTAAAATTGATAACAGACTCGTCAGTTGGTCTTCAAGAATCATGATACAAAGTTCCACCATTAAGGATATTTGTAAAAAAACTTAACATAGCACGAGTTGGCAATATAGACTAAGCACAGAACAAAAGGCTTCTAGGGAAATGAATTTAAAAGATTGCTAAATTTTTTAACGTGATTATTATTATTATTACTTTTCTTATCTAACTTGTTTCAAAGTATTTTTTGTTATCTTGAGTAAAAATGGGATATTTGTAGACAACAAGCTTCCATTTGGTTGACATCATAGTTTTTTCCACTTTGTCCTGAGTTAATCGTGTATTACAGGTACTTTTAAAACTTTCAAAAGACTAGTCTAAATTGACTTAAACTTGGTACACTTAAAGTACGTCATGAAAGAAACAAAAAAGAGTTGGAAAAAACGGAAGGCGTCCCGGACCGAATAATGTTAACAGTGATAATATCCAACACTTCTCTCTGTGACAGCCATTTTATCCTATTGAAACTACACGATGGTAAAGAAAACATATCTTGAGAGGAAAAATATTAGCGTATTGTTGCGATCTTTAAAACTGGCAGCATATAAATCTCTTCGTTTTCTGTCACCAAAGAATTAAAATGACATATTTTATTTTAACCCCTTCAGTCCTTGACCTCCTGCAGGTGTTTTTTTGGGCTCATAATCCTTGCCTTTCGCCCCACGGAGGTTTTGGTTTTTGATGATTTTAGGAATGCAGCGCCAATCTTATACCCTCCGAACCGCACGGTATATGAACTAGAGAGATTGGGTGCAATTTTGCAAAATACCGCGGGTCCATAGGATTTTGCAATTCATTTTTACAGAAATTCAAAATGGTGAGAAAATTTACAAACATTGATGAAATTCTTTGATTTGTATTGAATGATAGTGATGCTGATGTTGACTTAGGGAAAGGTAATGACGATAAAAGTGATGTAGGTAGTGAATGGTGAATGGGAGTACGAAGAAGAAAGTTGTGTGCCAGCAGTTGATGAATTAGAGCCCCTAGGGGAGGAAATAAATCTGAATTCCACCCCACTGATTCCTGACCTCACTGATAAAATGAGCTAATAAGTCAGACTGACATTGAAATAAATACTTCAGTGCACTTAGCTACTCCACAAAAGGAAACTCCAAGTCTTGCAAAAGCCCCAACACTAACTGTAGCAGTACCAGTAGTATGACAAGTAGCTATGATGAAAGTGAAAACAGTGTTACAAATAAACCAAACATTATTCAGCCAAGAAAGAAGATACGAAGACGGGGGGACAAATATATGGTTGCAGACGATGGATAGGCATACAAGGTCGCGGACGAGGGGCAGGAATATTACGTAGGCGAGGAGGTGAACAATGCGGTCATGGTCAACGTGGCCGTAGTCAGCGTAGACTTGGAAAAGGTGAACGTGGCAGTATCTGAGTTCGACAAAGAGCTAGAGGTGGTGGTAGAGCTATTGTTCAAACTGCACTTTCATGGAAATATATTTCACAGGACAATAATGAACAGCTGGAAGACTTTTCTTTTACAGGAACTGAAGGACTCAAATGTCGTCTCCCGGCAAATCCGAATTGTTTAGAGTTCGTTGAACTATATTTGACAGACAAAATCATGAACTCGATTGTGATTGAAACTAATCGCTATGCTGACCAATATTTGTTGCAGAATGCAGACCGCTCAGAAATTTTCTACCTTTCATTATGGAACCCGGTGGCAAATGCAGATATGAAGCGGAAAGGAATGCGATAGATCAGAGACCAACACACAAAATAATGTTGTGTATGTAGTGCACGTGGGAAGAGAACCGATAAAAGGAAAAAGGTGAAAACTGTATACATTTGTCCAGATTGTCCATCTCAGCCAAGATTGCACCTAGGAGATTGTTTCGATATTGACCACACACAGTTGCATTATTCTAATATTGATCATTAAATTTTTCTCCTTCTGCTTTTTACTGCTTGTTACTGTTTCGAGAAATCGACTTCATAAATAGCAGAATGTTTTGTTCCATAGAAATTATCATTGTTTTATAGTAGTTTCATATGTTTTGTGATATATGATTGTGAGTTAAAATTATTTTGATCAGATTGATTGGCGATTGAATTGAGTTTGTTTTCAAACAATTGATTGAAAAAACATTCTGCGAGTAATATATTTTGCGAAAGCAGGTGAAAGTCATTCCAAGTGTTGTACAAAAACACAAGGAATGTAGTTCCGTACTTATTATACATTTTGCCATCAATTCCTTTTGAATTTTAAAGAACATCCAGAGCTCCTTTTATCCAGCCGATTTCCAGCAGTGACCAAAAAATGCTGACAACTGCAAATTTTCACAGATTGATTATATATATGAGTATATCATAGGTGAATTTTAGCTCTCTATAATTACTAGAAAATATTTTACGTTGAATTGAACTTGATTTTTATAATTTTAAAAAAAAAAATATATGCCATAATTATGCATATATAATTTTTTTTTAAATTTTGGTAGCAAATTGTCTTATGAAAAAAGGGTGAAAATTTGGGCCAAAAGGGATAACAATTGCACAATGTAGAACAATTTAAGTAAGGCATTGTGATAATATTGCGCAGGAAAAGAGAAAAAAAACTCAGGATTGAAAGGGTACGTAAATGTAATCCATCTATTTTTAAGTTGTGTTAAGTTTTTTACATACTGTGAGGTGCAGAGCCAAAAAAAACAAAAAACGAAGAGACTTTCTTCCAATTTTTTAGGAGTACAATTTATTCAAATTTCTTCCTTTTTAGGGTTATCGATTCAGAACTCTGATTCACAAAGTGCAATGACAGGAACTAAAGACAAAGAAAGTAATGGAATAAAGGAAAGGTGCAAGGTAAAACTACTCAAGAAAGTGCTACTTTTTTCTTCGAATGGGTTATCTTAGCTAAGCATTTATCCAAAAACAATAGTCATTGTTTATGCCCTATTTAGATCTCGTTATAATATGAGTTTTTAGATGGAACCTAACAAAGGAAGCGTAGTAAAATTTTACAACATGCAAATCCTTATTTCAATATCTTTTTCAGGAATGAAATGAATCTAAACTAAATACCAGCTAAACCGATTATTTAAGCACTTTAAATCCACGACCTTTTCCTTAAATTCGTTCATAGAATGTTCAGACAACGAAGATGAGGGTGAAGAAGATAAAATTTAGAGTTTGTTTTAACGCCATGGAAAAAGAATCGCAGCTGTTGAGAAATTTTAATCTTTGGCTAATAAGCCCAGATGGTAAAAGAAAGAAAGCCCGCCAGTCAAAGCAGCATGCGAGACAAGTAGAGTTGAAAGAAATTGGTGGAAATGAATTGGAACTATTTGAGAGAAAAAAATAAGGGATTTGCGGTTTTTGTCCTTTGAGTTAACAAGAAGACATGGTACTGTCAGGAGCTACTTTCATTCTCAAAACTTTCAACAAATATATCGTGTGTGATCAAGCTGAAGGTCTCTACATTTATATCCAGAAGTGTAGTTTTTTAATAGTTGTTATGGAAAGTTGTCTTTCCATATATCGTAAATGACAGAGCTTATTATCAGAGGTCTCCAGAAAAAAAAAAATAAAGTTTCTTTAATGGAAGGAAAAGCCACCTTCTATATATACCAGTGCGAGATTATCTTCTGATGTATCTCTGTCCTGACAATGCCTCCCGCACATGTGCTGTGGCTAATATGACTTCCGAAGAATTTTTGAAAGGTAAATTTGATAATGGATGTTACAAAGTTGCAGATATTATTCACAAAAAATTGTGAACGTCAGGACCATGTGTAAACGTGATTACTGCAAAGATGTATAACAAAGCGACCATATTTTTTAATCAATTCAGAATTTAAATTGGATGGGATTGACAGAAACTACGCCAATGCTAAGATTTTCCTTATCCGTGGTGACAGCACAATTAAATTCATTTCGGGGCAGGGCAGTGGGTCATACAAGAGATCGGCCTCGAGTTAGCGCAACATTGGTAAGGAAGTCTGCTGTGAAAAATGTACATGAACTTTGTCTGGATTGGACAAAGGCTCTGGAAAATTTGATGTGCCATTGTGAAAGCACAGCTGGAAAAACGAACTTTTTTGCATGAAAAGGCAAAAACAGGATGAAGTACAAGTGCAAATTTAAGGTCCATATTGCGGCAAGTTATGCCCGACGAGGAGAGAGACGGTGATATTGATAAAAGCCCACTTTTCTAAAGAGATAGTGTGGTTAAGTAACAAAATCTTGGACATAAAAAATAAAATTAAAAACCATTCCAATCGCACATACTTAACCAAAATATAAATGATTGATGATGAGGTGACAAAACAGCAAGCTGTAATGATAATACTTGTCTAAGGACAGGTGGTTATGGCTATGACCAATTTGACTATCATAAAAGTAATACAGTACACAAGAACAAAGAAGAACAAACTTCGAATGCAAATACTTGTCCACAGAAGACATTGAACAAAACAATGATGAACAACAGCTAAAGTCAGAAACAATAAAAACAAGCGATTCAAACTGAATCAAGGAGTACATAAAATAAATAAAACTTATTATAAAGTGAATATTCATAACGAATTCTTAGTTAAAAAAAAGCAGGCACGATCTGTGCGCCAGAACTTGTGACTCTGGCAGTAGCTTTACACGTGTAAATGGGCCCAACACTCAGCCCTACACAGATCATTGCTGCAATGGACTAGCCTAACAACAGGACCAGCATGTCGCAATTGAGGTTTTACGCTATAAAGGTCGAAAAATTAGCACAAATGGACAGAAACTTATAATTCCATTGGCTCTTTTAAAAGTAACTCGGGTCAGCAGGATCGTCAATCCTAAAGGCAAAGTGAGCGTCTCCCTACTGGACTGGGTTAAAAAGTGGGATGGTCAACCCAAAAGACAAGACAAAATGTCAAGCCCCCTTGCTATGCTTCTTCCATGGTCTCAAGAAAGAGAAGGGAGTGAGCAAACTCCACTTTCACAGTGAGTAGACCAATCAATGGTCAGACGGGGTAAATTGCAACCGCTAGGAAAATTTCCTCCCCCGATTTACCTTGTTGCAGAAAAGAAGGCTAACATCTACTAAAGAACAGTATGTAAATTGAGCGATTGTTAAGTTGCGATTAATCTACCGAAGCAATGGCACGGTCTGAGAAAACAAAGAGAAAAACAAAGAAGTTAAAGGCAAATTTTCTTATAAATTTACCTGACGAAGGTCTGTCGTTACAATAATAACAAAAAAAGAAAATTTTGAACATTGCAGCAAAGCACAATGAAATACTCAACCTGTTAAGTTTTAGGGTTAAATCACAGAGGTTTCGTTCCTCCAAAGTTACTGCCAAAAAGACAGTTAAACTTCCTTTTCGCAGGATACACAATATCAGTGAAATAAAAAGGAGAAAAAAGACACAAAAAACACACACACACAAAACACACACACACAATACCAACCTTGACACCAAACGGTTCGCCCAAAAGCCTTAACCAAGGGGTGTCAGGATTCCAGGCGGTGCACCTCTAATCTGAGGTCCACTAAGTGGTCCTCAGGAGGCCCTGGAATCCTCTTCTGTCATCAAATGTTCTTTAATCCGTGCAATCTATTGGCATATAAAACAAGGGTTGACTGGGGTAATAAATGGGGTCGTCACACCCAAAGACAAGACAAACTCCCTTGCTAGGCGACGTTTTAATATATATATTTTTTAAATTTTATGACATTCAGTTGCATCTATATCTCATCCGTGCTCTACTAATTACCACAGCACAATTACCGTACTGTTATAACTTATCACAATCAACAGATAATGTTGTGTGTGAAGGAGAAGGTCCAGGGTGAAATGCTACCTGAACAAGGTGCATTAACATTACAGCATTATGCTGGTTTATTATTGGCGTTGTTGCAGGTGACGTTGGAGGGTCATAACACAGCTCAACAAAGGTCTGGCTACAATAATTACAAAGAAATATGACATATAGTTGCATCTATATGTCGTCTGCACCGTACCGATCATCGTACCACAATTACCATATTGCTTTGACTTATCGCAATTAACATATCGTCTGTACCCTACCGATCATTATACCACAATTACCATACTGTTTCGACTTATCGCAATAAACAGATTATGGAATGTGTGAAGGAAGAAGTACAGGTACAAATGCAACCTGAACAAGGTGCATTAACATTTCAGCATTATGCCGATCATTAACATACCCAGCCAAAGGCAACCTGAACAAGGTGCATTTACATTACAGCATTGTGCTCATTATTAATGGCGTTGTTGGTCAAATGCATCCTCAACTGAACAAGGTGCATTAACATTACAGCATTGAGCTGATTGCACGATTTTTTTTAATAAACAACTTAAGATTTTGGTCAGAATTCAAGCTTTTTTTAGCCACATTTTCAGTGTAATGAACGAGATCAGACGGAGAGAAATGAGGTTGTAAATGTGAGTACCTTTTTACCTATTTAGTACTAACAATGGTAAGACATATAAGGTTGTATTTATAAAAGATAATTATTTAGAGAGGTATTAGACACATTTATGTACTATGAATAGCCACATGAAATAATATAATACGATTTGTCTGATCAACATGCAAGAATTAGCATATGAAGGTACAGAATATTAAATTAATTTGAGAGTAATTGTGTTGTAGGAGTTACAAAAGAGAATTGTTTCGTTGAAAAAGACAGTCGAAACATAAGTTTAGTTATACGCTGTAAATAGTTTTGAATATAGAATGTGTTAAAACCGGGACTTTTGTGGCGTGAATAAATCACTGGAAGTTTTTATTAGCTTTCATAATTACAGGTTCCTGGACGCCTGGATAAAAGATAGAGGGAAAAAGCAAAAAGGAGAACTCGTTTGATGAAGGAAGGGTGGGTGGAGATAATAAGTTTTATTTTATCTAAGTTTTTTTTCTACTATTTCCTGTAACTAGCACCAACACACTCCTCCGTCAAGAGTTTTTTTTTACTATTTCGTGCAACAAGCACCAACACACTCTTCTGTCAAGTTCTAGCAATTTGTGATTAAACTGTAGATTTGAAGTAGCCTAGCACTAGTTACAGGAAATACTGTAGTTTATTTTTTCGTATTATTCTTAGTGTAAATTTTAGATTATTAAATTATTTAAAAAAAAACAAGTTGTTCGCTTTTTTCTGGAAATCTGTACACAAAGTAGTACTTTGAATGAAATATTAGGCAAGAACGGTCAAACGAAAATTATAAATGAAGAACACGTTTTATAAGAAACCTGAGCATTTGGTTAAAGCCCGGAGATTCTTAAAATTTTAATAATTTGAGCCTCGAATGTTTCTTAAATTTTCCTTATTTACCCCGAAAAATGTTTGATTTCCAAGGCTTTTTTGATGTTTGGACTATGGTTTTCATATATATGAAAGACATTTCCTATGTTTTTACGTATTTTTCTATGTGCAAATTTCCCAGTCTGCTATTTCTTCAAATTTTCCCTTTTTGAGCCTAAGGTTTCTTATAGACTGGTTTCTTATGAAAAACACCCGAGCAAATCTGACCGGGGCTTGATTTTCTTGCACCTTTTTCAGCCGCAATTTAGCCACCTTTTGTTCTAATTTATGGAAATATTTTTATGATAAAATTTGGTGTTTATGCAGCTCTATAATTGTCTTCATTAACAGTCGCGCCAATATGAATATTATTTCGCAGTTATTGTACGTAAAAACAAAAAAACCACAAGCAAAATCATTTATCGGTAGCTTGGGAGAGAAATTATAAAAATATTGGTATCCCGGATTGTTCTTATTTATAGGGAATATCAGATTGATGATGACGTGACAATACAGCAAGCTGTAATGATAATACTTGTCTAAGGACAGGTGGTTATGGCTATGTAGAGGTTGTACCCTCTAAACATTCCGAATTAATTATCTGTGCTGTTCTTAGTTTGCGATTGTTTGGTTTTGTATTCTATCGGTGACCAAGTTTTGATTAACTACAGTCTGCTACTACTATACTACTGTATACTGCTTTACGCTTGCGAATATATGTTCAGTTTTTTGGTCAAATTTTAATTCGCTAATACTTTGAAAGAAACTTTTGCGTTAGGCATATGTGTTGATTATTATTTGTTCAAGAAGTTTTTAAATAGTATGTTAAGTTACTATAATATGCCAACAACGATAAAAAAATCCACATGACTTTGTTTCGATTTAAAGAGTTGGTTAACGATTATTACATGAAACATTAACAATAAGGATAAAAGGGATATTGTAAGGAAATTTTTTTAATTTCATTTCATAAAATCCTCGCTACTGGAATAACTCGACCTGAACTCGCTCAACAGAGTCGAGCCCAATCCTCTAATCCTCTTTCTATCTTGTTCGTGAAGCAGAACGGTCAGAGCTCCTATCGTCTGAAATAATCTATCGCTATCTCAAGCATCATCTATAAAATCATGTCCGACGAAGCAACAATTTCGAACGAAACAAAGAGAAAAAGGTTCAGTATTTCTCTTACCCCGGTTACATCTCTCCAAGAAGAAGAACCGGAGGATGAAGTTCAGCCTGAAAAGGTAGGTGAAAAGCCTGAAGATATCCTCGTACAAAACGTCGAGGATTCGAAGAGAAAAAAGAGGCTTCTTAGTCTGACTTCAGGAGTTCAGACGAAGAAAGTGACAAATATAAGGAACCAAAAAAGAAGATGTTTAAGATCGTGCCAAAGGCAGATCAAAACAAATGGAAATTGTCATCTGAGATGGCAGATTATGCTAATCAAATGTTCGAAGAGCATTTGTCGGATAACGATGTTAAAGAAAAAGTGTTGGTGGATTACCCAGTTCCATCCAACCTAGACCAGGTAAAGACCTTGGACGATTTTATGAAAGCACTGCTGAACAACAGCTCAGCTTGCAAGAAAGATTCTTTGCTTGAGCGAATCCAACAGAAAATTGTGGATGTCATGGGCCCCTTCTCAAAACTTTGGAAGGGACTTGAAGATGTACTTAATACAAAAGGGGAGGATCCAGTTGAGGTCCCTGTTGGAGATCTAGTGGACTTTGCAGAAAAATGTGTGCTGTTGCTAGGCGAAGTCAGTAATGGACTAACGTATCTTAGAAGGTCCAATGCTCTTCAATATCTCATGAAAGATACTAAACAAGTGAAGGCAATTTTACGTGAAAAATCTGAGCTTTTACAAAAGCATGATGACCAGTTATTTGGGAAAAAATTTCTGTCACATATAATCGAGGCCGAAAAATCGAAGAAGAAATCACTGGAGGTCTTCGACTCAAAGTTTTCATCACAACATCAAGACACCAAGAAGAGGCCCTTTCGACATGGCCCCTCTCCCCAAGGTTCATCAGGAGGGGGGCGCTACTTCTTCCAGAATTACAAACATGGAGGAGGACACCAGCATCGGCCAAATAATAATGGCAGACCAAGGTATGGACACAACAAAGCTGCGTCATCTTCCTTCACCGCCCCAGGTAACAACACTTCTAGCACTGAGAATTGCACCTCCAAAGGAAGCATTTCCTCTCGTGATACCAGAGCACACATTGGAACACGTACACCCGTCAATAAAAAATTTATTTACTGGTGAAATACCAAACATTACCACGAAGGCTAGCTTATTTTCAAAAAAATTGGAAAGAACTTACTCAAGACCCCACAATTTTAGATGTAACAGGTTACAAAATCATTTCTTCACAAACCTGTACAGAAAAAGGAGCCAAAAAATTATGCCCTGAAGTCAGAGGATGCGAAACTATTAAACACAGAAATTCAGGAAATGCTTAAAAAAGGTGCAATCTCAGCATTAAACGAATATTGTCAACAAGATCAGTTTCTGAGCAATCTTTTGCTAGTCCCAAAAAGGATGGTGTGAACAGACCAGGGATAAATCTCAGGAATCTCAATCACTTTATTTCATATCAAAGATTCAAGATGGAGACTTTGCATTCCATGAAGTATTTAATTCAAGAGAACAACTATCTTTCCAAGGTAGATCTAAAAGATGCTTACTTTTCAATTCCCTTACACAAGGATTCGAGAAAGTATGTGAGATTCGCTTGGTCAGGAAACTTGTACGAGTTTCTGTGTTTATGCTTTGGTCTGGACCCAGCACCCAACAATTTTATCAAATTACTCAAAATTCCTATTGCCCTCCTAAGGAGACTGAATATCCGCTTGATTATTTACCTAGACGATATTCTTCTTATGGGAAAAACCCTTCGGGAAATCCTTAAAAGCAGGGATACATTGATTTTTGTATTGCAGCGCCTAGGATTTGTAATCAATCAGAAAAAAACAGTGTTGCGACCAAATCAACATTTAGGATTTTTGGGAATGTTGATAGATACAAGAGATATGTCTGTGTTTTTGACACAGGAAAAGTTAGAGAAAACAGTTCAGAAGTGTTGCCAGTTATATCAGAATCCCAGTGCAACAGTCTTAGACTTACAAAGTTAATAGGCACACTATCTTCAACAAGTCAAGCAATATTGGCTGCACACCTCCAATTTCGTTACTTGCAACAACAACAGATTTCAATTCACTTCCAGATAGGCAACAAGACAGCAATCTCATATCTTTTAAAAATGGGGGGTACTCACAACAGGTAACTTTTAGACATAAGCAAGAGCATCTGGAAATATCTGTTAACACAACAGATCATGATTACTGCCGACATGGCACAGACAGCCTTGGTATCCACAGTTGTTGCAAATGTCAATTCAACAGGCACTGCTCCTACCAAAGAAGAAAAATTTATTGATGAACCCACAAGGCCAAAAACACCCTCTTGTATTGAGCAACGCCCTGAGGCTAGCGACGTGGAAAGTCTTCAGCGAGAATTACAAAAGACTCGTTTTTCAGCAAAATCAGCGCAACTTATGTCACATGCAAAACGCCCCGGATCCATCTCTAATTATCAATCGGCCTGGCTTCAGTGGTCTAGCTGGTGTGGTCAACGGCATTTATCTCCAGTTCAAGTTATATTTGAAGCATACCCGTTAGATTCGGACCTTTGTGTGGTTAAAACTTTGAACTCTTATATTGATGTCACTACATCTTTTAGAGTAACCGATGAGGCTAATCAACTTTTATTGGGGACTGTAAAACCCCATAAGCCAGTTGTATCATCTACCATATCAGGTTGGATAAAACGATTTTTACATAAAGGCGGCATACACACAGAGGTTTTCAAGGCCCATTCTACTAAGGCTGCTGCTAGTACTAAAGCCAACCTAAATCGCTAGATGTACTACTTAAACGAGGCTCATGGTCTAGCCAATCCACTTGGCAAAAGTTTTATAATAAAGCCTTAGTAACTAAGGAGGATACTTTTCAGGATTCTATATATAAGAAAAACTGATTTTGATACACGCTTTGAACAGAGGGTTAGAGGATGGGGCTCGACTCTGTTGAGCGAGTTGAGGTCGAGTTATCCCAGTATTAGATCGGCGAGGATTTTATGAAATAAAATTCCCAAATTCTAATAAATGCGTGCTCTGACTTTATGAATGAAATCAGAGCACCATCTAACACTGCACACCCTCCTCGCAACTTATATCTCATAAACTGCATTACCTAATTACATTGCGGCGCTATGCGCCTTATGTAATTAGGGAATTTTATGCCCTGTTGGTCTACCGGCTATGACTTTCATGCAAAATAGAGATCCATGTTCGAATCCTGGACAAGGCTAGGAAAAACAATTATCATGCACACGACCAGGTAATCCGTGAGTCATTATATAATATATAGCTATATTGAGAATATAGTTATATTCAGAATACAATCTTTGAGTCGTAGAAGAGAGAGTTTCTATTAAGGTGCCTGCCCCTGTCTTGCTAACTCTTAGCGAGCCTTTGCCTATCCATGCCATGTCTTTTCTGGTGCCTGCCTGCCTTGCCTTGCCGGTTCCCCATCCTGTTGCCTTGCCTACTCCTGCCTTACCTTGATGATCTCTCTTCTCGTTTTCTTGCCCTTTGCCTCGCAACCTCTCCACAACCCTCTCGATATTGATTTGCTGCAGATCGAATTTTGTAGAAAAAACTAAAACTACTACAGCACCATATATAGTTATCCTCTACTTAGTTTTCTCTTGATTTTATTCAATCATAAGTGTATCATATTAACAGAGGGTGACATTAGTGACACACATATTCATATCGATTTTGAAAAACTTGCAATTTACAAAGTTGAACATTTAAAAAGATGGATGTATTTCCGAATGTATTTAAAAAAAGCTAAAGTTCGTGTTATGAGATATTTTGAAAATAAAACCGAAGCAAAAATTAGATCCTACACCTGATTAAATCAGGCTACGTAAAAAAGCAGAAAAATGGGAGTTATTTTGAAACCGCTGAAGAAAGAGGGAATGCTTCCATCAGTCCCATTAAAACTCAAAGCTGATATGTCAAACCCAACTGATTTAACTGATTGGTCGAAATTCTTCAAAGGAATGCCAAATTTTACAGTTGAACATATTCAAAATTATCATAAACATGTCTGTCAATGAAACATTTTGTAAAAATTCAACAAAAATAAAGAAACATTATATACGTGGCGAAGAACGAAGTTTTTAGATACTTATACAAAATGTTAAAGAAGATGAAACAATATTTAGTTTGCAGGGTGTAGCTGCAGCTAGTTTAAAAAAAAAAACAATCCCGATCCAGTTCAACACAGACAGAAATTATGAACTTTACCACCAGGCTCGTACCTCACGTATCAGTGTCCAGTTTTGCCACCTGATTTCACAGTAAAAAAGAGTTCCCATTGTATCCACAATTTCCATTCCAATCATCGGACAATGTCATAGACACTTTCACTAAGGATATCCATATCGTTGAGATAAAGAAAAACAATATTTTAGAAATTTTAAAATCTCACTCTAAAGGTGTTAACTTGATTGAAACAAGTACAAGAAATCAAGCTGATAATCCGAACAGGTTTTTATACCGCAAAAATAGATTTACAGCTTCTTTATGCAACATATTGGGTAAAACTGGACGAAAAATTAAAAAAAAATTGGAAGATATTACCCAATAACATTGTGACAGGGAGTAAAAAAATTGTGAAGAGGATTGTGAAAAGCGACGATTTTACAAAATCCAGCATTATGAGCGATATATGAAGTTGAACAATTTCAATATAACTGTAGAACAATCAGGTTTAGTTATTGATCTAATCTAATGTTAGGTGCTCCACTTGATGGTAAAGTTACATGGGATGGTTGTTTTGGTATTATTGGAGTTTAAATGCCGCGAACAGTACGGGGATGTGGATTCAAAATTTGCCACATTTCACCAAACCCGTGTATAGTTTATAACAAAGAAAAAAATCAGATTACCATAAAAAAAAACACACGTATTATGACCAAGTACAAATGCAACTTGCTATAACACATGCACATGATGTGACTTCATATTTTATATATCGAAAGGATTAGCCATTGACAGAGTTCCCTTTGACACAAAATATTAGGACACATTGCAGAACCGAATCTTGAAATTTTATTTTACCTAATGTTATCCGAAATTGGAGGAATGAACATATCTATATATTTTCAGATACTTTATATATAAAAAACTTCTTGAAACAATCATAATCTCGTAAATTATGAAATATACCTCAAAGGAAGGATTGATTTTTACGTGTTTGCGACATTATGACAAAAATAAGCTATACAAAAAATCAATTCCTTGTTACAGAATGAAGGTGTTAGAACATTAAACAGATGCTTAGGTATGTGAACATACGTAAGAAACTGGATGGTATGAACAATGAAACTGGTGACGATTACATTTTCATCAGCTGGAGCAGAACTGAAATTCCTTCTGGGGGAAACACCGTTGGTCACACTCAGGAAAGCCATGTGTTAGTGCAGATATTGTGAAGTGCATGAAAATCATAAGGATAAGTGTAAGGGCCTGACAAATTTGATGTGCTACTCAAAAGAGAAAGGTAAGAGAAGAAGGTAAATTACAAAGTCCAAACACAATGATAAACTCGACAAGTTAAGTCTTAAATCCTCTAAAGAATGTGCTCACAAAAGGAGACAATTCTTCCTTTTTCCAAGTAGTTTATTGTCACATACGAACAAAGCCGTTAAAACAAGTTCAACTCTAGAAAGAACCTGACTCAAGCGAAAATATATGACACAATATACTAAAGCATTTCGGGGAAGATATTGAAAATAGATAAATAACCCTGTGTATTCCCCTTGTTTATCAACCCAGCGTGGACGATGCTCACCTTTTTTTTAAGTTCATGGCTAAGGTTATGGTGTTCCGTGGGCTTTGGCATGTCAGAGATGGGTGAAGATGGACTTTTAATGGATTTGTTAACAGACAAGGATTTTTCATGAGGTATACTATCCTTTGGTCGTGGCAATGTTGGCGGACTGCGTGCAGAAGATCTTGTGACCACTGTGGTGAGTCTCGTGCTTTCCTGCAATGATAAAATGATGATGATGATGTCACAAAACAGCAAGGTGTAATGATAAAACTTGTCTTAAAACGGTGGTCATGGTTACGTAGAGGTTTGACTCTCTAAAGACTTTGTTGTGATCATAGTCAATAGAAAAGAGATAGTCTGGGTATTCAGCCATTTCGGGCTGTTACGGCAAATGTACCTGACCTAGAGCGGGTGGCCCGAATGTAAGGGGACTGAATTTTGTAAAATGGCTGCGGCGAAGGAAGATTTCCTTTATGGCGAAGAACTTGATGCTATATTGGAGGCTATAGATGAAGATATTTTACAAAGTAATTCAGACTTTGAAATGGAACTAACCACAGTTGTGAACGAAACACCCGAGAAGAACACAAAAGTCACCATTAGCTGTATTAAGTTTGTGTTTCCCAAAGAGGATTAACATGCCACACGAACGCGAAATATAGTGACCACGACAAAGGTGATTCCGCAGGATCGGGTGATACAGATGTCAAGAAAGCTGAGCAGCTGTTGCATCCACTATATTTTAAAAAAATATATGGAAGGTGTTTTGAAATTAGGTGGTGATGAATGTTACCCATCAGAAATCACCAATGAATTCAAAATGTTCAAAGTTGTTGGCCTTGACAATATTATACCGTCTTATATGCCCTTGCGAAAGACCTTATAAAATCGTTCAATGGGGATGCTGAAAAGTTTTATCCGTTGTTTTATAAGAATATTTTGGATATAGAGCATCCTTTTGGTTCAAGCTTGAGTCGCAGCTGTAGCGTACTGTCAGGATTCGAATAAGAAAATCTGGTTTTGTGTCACTTGTCTGGTTCAACATACAAGGACGATCTTCTGCAAGTGTCAAATAAGTCACCTTACACCTTTTCGGAGAAAGAACTATCTGTGATATTTTATCTTGGTGGATACGTCTTCGGTACCACGTATCGTCGTATACAGGAAAATCTGAGGACACACATGATGTACCGCAAAACAAATTGGTCAATGCTAGAGATCGTGGCGGCATAAGGAAGGCTAAAAAAAGGTTTTGATAATTACATCTGCTGAAGAACTTTTTACACCAGCAAAAGCTGCAGCAAAGAGAATAGGAGTAACTACATCGCAATGCAGATATAACTAGCCTTTTAAGACAGAGATGTTAATGAAAAAAAGGAAGTTTCTCTCCAACGAATAAGAAGCCACTGGAGAACTTCTGTATTCTTCCCTTTACAGGGATGATCGAAAAGCTAATGGATTTGACAGTAAAGAAATAGTCTAATTTCAACAAAATTCTGCAACTTTACACCGAGTTGTTGAAAAAAGAAGCTTCTTTGAAATTGTTAGAAGATCTGCTCATGTTGTATGTCAGAGTGAGAACTTTTTCTTATGTCAAAGATAAACAGCAAATATACAAAATAGCATCTGATGCTAAGAAATCAAAATCACTGAGCACTGAGCTGAAGAAAAACACATCCTCGCTGGATCAAGGTCATTGATAAAATGGCTGTCACATAAAAAACAGCTATTTTTATAGCTACACATTAATAAAAAATCATTATGATGCTAGTGAGCTAGCTGTAGTTTCCTATCTTGAATTTCTGATTTTTTTCACAAATTTTTAAATGTATATATACTATAATTTTAAAAAAATTGTAGCTAGTACGAATATGATCATACCTATGCCTAGGTCAAATTCTGAGAGAGTCATAAAGGATCAAGCAATACTTGCTCCTTATTCAACTAAGTTTTTATGTTATGACTGAAAAAAACCTTAACTGGCATTTCATTTGAATATATATACCGGGGGGGGGGGGGGGGGGGGGGGGAGAGAAGGAAAATTACAAAGTGCAAGCACAATGATAAACTCGACCAGTTAAGTCTTAGATTTAAAGTCTAGAGGTTTTGCACCTCTAAAGAATGTGCTCCCAAAAAGACACAATTCTTCCTTTTTCCCAAGGAGTTAATTGTCACATACGAACAAAACTTTAGCAAACAAACAAAGAGCAGGACAGGACTTCTGTAAAAGGTACAAGGGTTTCAACCCATATTCCTGAACCAAGGTACCCAAAATGTCTAGCTGGGTCACCTCAAAAGAGGTCTGCGAGTGTATATATAGAAGAGAAGTTATCATAATTGGCATGCTTATTTCATGCATTTTGTTGATTCAGATTCTAAATGAAAGAACCACTTACAAAAGTGGCAGTGGGTTCAACTCCCACCTGAATCACTTAATACTGTAGAATTTTAAAAATATGTATTATAAAATGTATTGCATTTAAAACAGATAAAAACAAGATATATCAACAAGATATATAAATGTGCTTTTAAAAATAACGAATTATCAATTCTCGGAGACTACAAGCGTGTAGTTGTTGGTACACAAATATTTCACATTGTGGAAAAAGCACATAAAGAGGCTTTACATTCTGGTGTTGCAAAAACATATTAAAAGGTTCAGTGTACTTCATTTTTTAAATAGAATATGCATTTATTACGTTTTTACCTTTTTTTTAGATTGTTTTAAATATGCTTGGAGCCGTTTTTATGCTACCCCGTGGTGGTCAAACCTGTTAAAAAGGCTTCACCCAAGATGGGATGTCGTTTTTATGGCACCCCGTGGTTGGCTGGTAAAAATGGCCCCCAGTGGAAACAATCCACTAACTATAGGTTTTTGTGATTTTCTGGGCTAGCCACTTTAAATATTTATTATTATTATTATTATTATTAAAAGGTTACACCAAAGATGGGCTTGTAGAGTAGAGCCTATTTCATATAAGTTCATTTTTATCCCACATGTTAGAAATTCATGTCTTAAGAATTGCGCAATACTGGATTCCTTGCGTATTTCGCCCACTACGAGGTGGATGCCCAAGATCGTTTGGAATACGGGTCTTAGGGGACACAGTGTGTTATTTATTCGGCGTTATGTTTAACAAAATCGTGTAGCAAAACTCGTCGTTAATTAGCCAGGAGACTCACCACTAGAAATTAAAAAAAGGTTGCGAAACATTTCCCAATTTGCAAGCAAAATTTTTGGAGGATAACACATTTTATATAAACAGACCAGGTACAGCCATCTTCCATTACTTGAAGACACCTCTGAGGGGGGAATGCAGGGGCGGATCCAGAGTTTTTCAAGACTTAGTCAAAATATTTGGAATAAGGCTTGATTTTACCAGCTGGGGGTCTTGGGGGGGCGCTGTAAGCACCCCCCCCCCCCCCAGTGGGGTCTGGCGAAGCCCCAGAAGTATGAAGCGGGAGGCGGGTCAATAATGCGTAGTCCAATTTCGTTTCAATTTATTGTGCGACCACCATTTCTAGAAATCGTGGTCCAAGCTTAACATCACACCTGGAGATGGTCTAGGAATATGCGTTCAGCACATTAAAACAATTACGACGACTCTTCCTAGAAGAAGGCGTTCAACAAAAAAATCAACGAGGTTGCGCCGACTCTTTCTAGAAATAGGCGTCCAGAGAAAAATGAGCAAAGTTACGCCGACTCTTTTTAGGAAGAGGCGTCCAGACAAAATGAGCAAAGTTGCGCCGACTCTTTCTAGAAATAGGCGTCCAGAGAAAAATGAGCAAAGTAACGCCGACTCTTTTTAGGGAGAGGCGTCCAGACAAAATGAACAAAGTTGCGCCGACTCTTTCTAGAAATAGGCGTCCAGAGAAAAATGAGCAAAGTACCGCCGACTCTTTTTAGGAAGAGGCGTCCAGACAAAATAAGCAAAGTTGCGCCGACTCTTTCTAGGAAGAGGCGTCCAGACAAAATGAGTAAAGTTGCGCCGACTCTTTCAGGAAGAGGCGTCCAGACAAATTGAGTAAAGTTGCGCCGACTCTTTCTAGGAAGAGGCGTCGATCCTGCATAATTGCCCTGTAAATTTGCGCGGATGCTTTCTAGAATTTATTTCTAGACATTATTAGTTTGAGATACAGAGTCAATAATATGATTCAACTTATACTTACTTGCAACGAACTGTTTATTATTGACCAGAATGTTATAAAACTGTTACGTAAAGCAGAAGAATCGATAAAGGAAAATTCCTTAAAGTCGCAATATCATGCACCTAAGCACACCACTTTAAACCAAGGACGGCCACCTTATCTTCTCGCAAAATCTCAACTTGAAATGTAAGATATAAATTAAGTGAGAGTACAATTTAGAGACGTCTTCGTCAATTTGGATTGTCCGTCAGTAATACATACATACATATTGATGACAAAAAGCTGGATGAATCTGTTCAACAATTTGTGAAACGTTTCCCTAATTGTGGATATCGACGAATGGATGGCTTTCTTATGTCTAAAGAAATTCGTGTTACTGAAAAAAGAATTAGAGAATCCATGAGAAGAGTAGAAGAAGAGTATAATAATGTCAGCTCAAACTTATTTCACTAACTAATTAAACACATTACTTTAGATTCTGAGGCTAGTAAAGATAATATAGATAAAATATTATTCTGTCCGAAGAGTCCAAAAGGTTTTTCAGGCCAAATATGTGACATCTATTAAATAAAATGTCATTCAGAGTCAACTGTTTCAACATTCTGGTTTATCATACCAGTAGAAAATATCTCAAGTTGTGCATAAATAGTTTATTTATGATATACATTAAATATATACAAGGCAATCATTTTGTGTTTCTTTATATAAATTGTATATTAGCACCCAATCTTGCGATAAAGCGAAGATTAGCTAGCTAGCTAGCTAGGTATAAACATCTTTGATTTTATTAATTTGATCTTGAGAAAGCCCACCAAAGTCTTAACTAAATATAAAAAAGAATTATTAAGTTACTTAGCTACAGAACACAATGCAAAATGCAAAACTGTAGGATAAAAAATGGCTACTCTTTACAGAAAAATATAAAATAGGAGAATTGTTGAAGTTTTACAACCTATAAAACAATTTCTTAAAATCAAAGGTGCTCTAATAGCAAAAAAATAATATCAAAGTCCCTGCAAAATAAAGTAATTTAGTGTTTTGTCCCTTAACTCGTGCACTGCCAAACTTTAGCTAGCTTCAAAATCGATTTTCTAGAAAAGAAAGAGAACTATAGCTAGCTACAGTTGATTTTATATATATAGAACACAGACAGAATAACAGAATACAGAATAGTTTGCTGCCAAAGAGGAAAAAATTAGGTAACTAGCTAGCTAGCTATGCACGTACACATAATCTTCACACGCGAGATCATTGAAAGATTCTTTTTCATTTGCATTACCGTTAGTGGCGTCAGTGGCGTCAGTGAGAATCCTTGCAGCTTCCTGCACTGCTGCTATAAGGTCTTTCTTTCCATCCAGCCATCAACTTGGCCAACCACGCTTCGTCCACACGTTGTTTTCCTAGAAATGTCTAATTTGCAGGACAAATTATTCAGGTTGGACGCCTCTTTCTAGAAAGCATCGGCGCAAATTTACGGGTCAAATATGCAGGATGGACGCCTCTTTTTAGAAAGCATCGGCGCAAATTTACGGGTCAAATATGCAGGTTGGACGCCTCTTTCTAGAAAGCATCGGCGCAAATTTACGGGTCAAATATGCAGGATGGACGCCTCTCTAGTAGAGAAAGAGTCGGCGCAACTTTGCTCATTTTGTCTGGACGCCTCTTCCTAAAAAGAGTCTGCGTTACTTTGCTCATTTTTCTCTGGACGCCTATTTCTAGAAAGAGTCGGCGCAACCTTGTTGATTTTTTTGTTGGACGCCTTCTTCTAGGAAGTGTCGTCGTAATTGTTTTAATGTGTTGAACGCATATTTCTAGACCATCTCCAGGTGTGTTGTTAAGCTTCTATGAAACATTATCATAAATTCTATTTAAAAACAACATTGACATTTCTAATTTAAGATACAAACATTATTTCTGAGCGCCGATGCATTCTAGAACGCGTCGGCGGACACTATTTGCACCGATGCTTTGTAGAATGCGTGGTCCTAAAGAACTCTGGGCGCTGCTTTCTAGAACGCGTTGCCGAAAAAATTATTCTGACGCCTAATTCTAAGAAGCACCGCCGTTTTTGGATGCCGCTTTCTAAAAGAGGGGTCGCGATTTTCGACCACTATTTCTAGAAAGCGCCGTCGCAAAAGTCTTGGACCACGATTTCTAGAAATGGTGGTCGCACAATAAATTGAAACGAAATTGGACTACGCATTATTGACCCGCCTCCCGCTTCATACAGAAGCTTTCGCTAATTCGAGCTTTGCGAGTACAAAAATCGTTCATCTAGTTAAATTAAAATAGACCTATTTCCATATCCATTTTCGTTCCGCGGAATATACATACCAAAATACCGAATAACATGAAAACGAGATTAGTTATGAGCAAATTTTTAGTTTGCAGCGAAGTAGTGCAGATATGGTTTGTTTACTTGCAATATTTGCAAAATTAATTTGTCTTACAGATTGTTATTAACATTTGGTGATAATATGGGATAATAGCATGTATCATTGTGCCGTTCTGATGCTTTTGTTTATTATTTTTGGTGTTAAATGAGCTAGGTATTAGCTAGCTTTGAATAAGATATGAGTAGCTAACTATTTGGCTGACTAACTTGTTCCAAACAAACATGAAAGTTCAAGCTGTTTACCAAAATTGGTATATCCTGTGTCTCCAGTTATTGAGTGTACCTTATTTTTTAAACAACATCTGTGAAAATAACATTAGCCAGGCTTACTGACTGTGGTTTTAAAATAGTATAGTTGAGTTGACCTTGTGGGTGCCTTAACTTGTTAAATTTTTTTCCAAGTGAGGGTAGTTTTGGAAGTATTTTTAACTCACATTTTACACATTTGTGATTTCAGAATTAGGATATAAATTTGACTTGTTGGGAAAAATTGGACTTTAAACTTTCCTTGAAATGTTCTTGCTTATTTGTGTCAAATTTTAAGCCTCTATCGTAGATTGTATTTCGTTTATAAAGAAAAAACATCAGGTACAAAAGCAGACCTGATTCTTCGTACCTATGCTTACATGGCGGATGGGTCAATGAACTGATTGGGTGCTAAAAATGTAAACAAAAGCCTCATTGGCTCGCAACATCTATTAAATGTTTATTTGCGTCATGGCGCTCCGTCGCTTGGCTTATTTTGTATCTAATAGAAATTTCCGTAATGTGTAATAAATAATAATAACTACGGTGAAGACAAAAATACCTGAGATTCTTAAAACAAATATTAAAAAAATATAGTGTAGCTAGTGACAAAATATAAAACATTCCCAACAACATCCAACGTTAGCCCTAATAATGTTTAATGGAATATTTGTGGCTATAAAAATAACCGTTTATATTTGAGAGGCATAGTAGTAAGTAGAGTGTAAACAAAAAAAGAAATCTCTGTGTATGAGTATTTATGTAGACCTTACTAATGTCAATTTAAGGAAGCTAGGTATGATATATTCAGTTGGAGTTGTTGTCATTTGATGGAGGACATAATGGTGGTAAAAAATTTGTTAGGTAGCTGCACACTGTAAACACTTGATTGATAACTGGTGATAATGTCAATGGGATAGTACCATCTAATATGTGGTAATTCTTTATCCTGCCAATAGCTCTTTCCACATGAATTCTGACAGCAGCTATTTTAGCAGTGTCTTCACTTTCTTCTGCTGTAAGTTGATCACGCTGTCCTTTAAACGGTGGAATGTTTAAAGCTACACCATCAGGTAATATGTCAGCAATATCAAAGCCACGATCAGCCATGACATTATCACCATGGTTTAGCATACCCAAGATGCCACATTGCTTTGTTATTTGCTTATCACTGACCCTGCCAGCCCATAAAGTCAGATACAAATGTGACACCTCCGTTTGGGGAAATACCAACTAAAGCTTTCCAAGTGTTATGGTGCTTGTATTGGGACCATGTTTGAGATTGTGATACCATAGAAGACGGAGTCTCAATAAATATTTCTGTGCCATCAATGATTACTCGTGTTGTTTGGTACTCTTTAAATTGTTTCGGCATATATTTTCGTATCATTGCTTGAGAAGGAAATGGAAACAATAGTGGAAGTTCGTGGTACAAAAAATTTATCCAAGTGGTAAAAATTTTAGAAACATGACTAGCAGAAATATTAAATCGGTCAGCAATATCAGCAACATATAATCCAACTTTCAACCGTAACAACACCAGAAAAAATTCATCAAGCAAAGAAAGAGACCGTTTGCGGCCAGGTTTTAAGAAATTATTTTTTGAAGTCTGATAATTTAGATTACCAACATCCTTTTTGGGAGAACTGGGTCCAGTCCAGTAATGCATACGACATAACTTTGGCTCCAAATATTTATAAATGGACAAAAGTGATTCATAATTTGGAAAACCAGTATAAAATTTAATGGCTTGTGGATCATCTTTGATTTTTTCCAAAGTAAAAAGATTATTTTTATAGCTTGACAACTCATTGTTAATTTTAACAACACTGTTCTGCAACAAACAGATTTTATTAGAAAGTTGCTTAATTTTATTTTCCATCTCCTCCTGAAGAATACAAATATTCACTAAAATATTTTGTGTTAAGTGGACACCTGAGTATGAATGATCATTAAGTGTATCAAACTCGTTATCTTGTACAGCATAAAAAGCATTATGGACAAAGGAAAAATCAGTCTGGGTTCCAACATCAACAGAAAATGGAATATTCTCCTCCAACAATGAACTTTCGAACAAAGGTACATGGTAATTTGGTGATAAAGGTGGAGACATAAGGGTACTGTTAAATGTTGTTGTTGAAGATACATTTACAGAGTTATTACTCCTTAAAGTGACATTACTTCTATCTTTCGGTAATGGTTTTGGTGACTTTGCAGAAGTAAAACTTGAATGGAGATTTATTGATGGCTTAACCCCTTTGTGCAATGTCCATCTAGTTAAATTTCTTTTGTATTCATCTTCTTTAAAGTGTAAATGGCAAAGACGTGTATTTTTGTTTACAGAAAAGCTATCTCTACCATCATGTCGCTTAATCAAATTACACCACACCTTTTTTTCGGGATTATTTAAGGGAAATTTAAAAAAATGAAACGGTGTTCTTTCTCCGTTGCTATCATAATAAGTGCTACCACATCCAAAGGCTGCACACTCTAAACCACGAGAAATTTTCCTTTTTTTTGTTATACTACTACGACTACTAGCCTCACTGACATCTCCTGAATTCATGGTTATATAAAATATCCAAGTAAAAGCTGTAAATAGACCAAACTTTGCGATAGTAACAGAGCTGCTTACTGAAACACAAGGCAAAAATTAAGTTTGCTCATAACTAATCTCGTTTTCATGTTATTCTGCATTTTGCGTATGCATATTTCGCGGAACCAAATGGATATGGAAATAGGTCTATTGACGAAAAGAAACGCTAAGTTATTAGAAAATCTCCTAAGAACATTTTTTATAAGAAACAACTCTCCGTCTCACACATTTTTTTTATAAGAAACCTAAGCATTTGGTTGAGTCGAAGTTTCTTAAAATTTTGATAATCCGGGCCTGAAATGTTTCCAATTTTCCTTATTTGAGCCTGAAAAGTTTCTTAAAAATGTAGAACTTAAACTGTTTTATCAATCAAAAACAACAACAGAGATTAATAGGGATTAACTACAATAAAGTGAGACAATTGTGAATGTATTTCAATATTTATAAACTCTTGCTGTTTCTGCCAATATCAGGCTTCATCAGCATGACTAGGTGAATCAAATGATTACACCAGCCATGGACAGCACAATAAAACACAAACATAACAAAAACAATAACCAATTACATGGAAAAATAGGGTTATGAAAAAGTTAGCCTTCGGTTGCTCATTGTATGCCGATCTAACAGCATCTATTTTAGGCATGATTTCCTTATGGATGTACATGATCGCAATTTTTATTTAAACGATCCTGAACCATGGTGCTCATAGTCACGGCTGTTTCAGCGCGGACAAAAATGGCCTGCGCAAAAAAAACAATATACCCCGTCAGCAAAAACAGGATATCTCAAGAACGAAATAAGATTTTTACATTCTGTAAAAAGGATATAAATCTCATATAAATTGTCCATATTAGCATTAAAAAATTTTTTTCTAATTTGGGCCAAAATGTCGAAAAACGTCCTTAAAAACGTAACTTAAAGCGACTTCTTCCACAATATCTGGAAAATTAGGCCAGGATAAGATGTTTTTTACGATCCATAGGTTAGAGGGGATATTCAGGATAAAAGTAATAAAATTTTTATACTGTCCGAAATCGTCCAAAGGTATTTTTTGGGGCCAAATACGCTAAATGTACGAAAAACAGCTAACATATTTCAACTTAAAGGTCGGTTCAATTTGGTGAAAATCCTTATCGTTTCTAGCCCTGAGACATTCTAAAGTGTCCTAAATGAAATTATGATGTGTCCGAAAGTGTCCGAATTGACGTTTCGGGACCAAATACGTGAAAAACGCTATTTTGCATACAAATTTAATTTTCAAGCTTAATTTAACAGGTGAAAAGAACTAATTGTTTTAATCCTGAGGCATTTTTAAGTTTCTAAGTTAAAAATATAACATGTCCGAAATTGTCCGAAAAAGTACTAATCTTAGTATAGTGTACAAAATATATATATTTTTTAAAAATTTACAGAACTATTTTGTAAATAAAATATTTTCTAATTTATACAATCTAAATATATATACATTGTAATAATTTAATCTTTGAAGTCTTCCATGCAGAAATCTAAACATAAAATAAGACAGTCTAATTATTTCTAGATTATAAAGAGACAGTATTTGCAAGTACCAAAGCAACAGTGAGCCAGACAATGGATTTATAGTGTTACCGTTGTGCAGAATACTTTGAAGATCATAATAATAACTCTAAACTTTGTAAAAGGAACTGAACTTGTTTACTGGAACTAAAGAGAATACAAACTACATCATTGTAACTATCTTTCATGATATAAAATAAATATATCAAGAAATATTAAAAAGAAGACAAAAGACAGCATTTTCAGATGGATTTATAGTGTAGAAATCACTTACTGTGTGTAGAAAACTTTGATCATAATACTAATTCTAAACTTTGTAAAAGGAACTGAACTTGTTTACTGGAACTAAAGGGAATAAAAACTACATCATTGTAACTATCTTTCATGATATAAAAATAGATATATATTAACTCTCTTAATTTATACAATATATACGTTTAAATAAAATATAAACAGGAACATCAATTTACACATTTATTATTTACAGTGGCCACAATAAGGACACTTACCCTTCCTATAGAAACTTTTCTGTCCGTTCCCCTTGCAAGGAACACACACACGCTCTACCCCTATCTGAAGCTTCCTATTGGCCTTGCTCCACAATTCCTGATGTTGCAGTAACAACGTTAGCTTCAGGTCCTGATCTCGAACCCCGCACAACTGTCTTACTTCCTTATTTACGGAGTTGTGCAAGCTCTCACCCTCCTCTTCACTCAAAAGTCCCAAAGTCCGATGCATTTTTGCAAATCGTGGCACATCAAAAACTAACTCGTGTAGTTTGCGTGTAATTGTCTCCTCAGGAAAGTGTTTTGGAAAGGCCTCACCAAATGAATTACAAAATCTCTCTAAGGCATCTATCTCTGGACCGGTTAAAAATCGTTTACAAAAAAGAAGTGGTTGGATCTGACTAAATAAACCAAACACACAAAGAAATCGTTCGTGAAGATCTGCATTGTCAGCAATCACGTCACAAAGTCGAACATGATTTCTCAGAACAACTTTGCAATGATTGCCAACAAATACATTACCATGGTATGCTTGTCGTGCAACCTTGATGTCATCAAGGCACTGGAGAAGTTGCTTCTCCCGATGTCCCATGGTTTCTTCACACTTAGTCTGAAGGACCTTACACCTAAGTTCCAATTCTAAAATGGAATCGTCAAGAATAACACGGCGTTCCCTTAGATCATCAATTCTGTTTTCTAAATGTGAATGAAGATCTAATCGACCTATTCCTGAACATTTTAGGCAGGTAAACCTCTCAAGAGTAATCTCTTCAGATTCCCCAAACAATTCACAAACTTGATGTGACCATTTTTCGCATGTGTCACACAATACCCAATTGACATCAGTATCAAACCTTGTTATTAGGCAAACCTCTGCAGCGCACGATCCAAAATCTTTATTTACAGAAAACCTTTTTTTTCTTGAGGAGTTTTTGGATATGTTTTCAAGTTCACCAAAATCATTTCTTAGCCCTGCACTTAACCTGTCTGTCAAATTGGCCAGGTCTACGTATTCACCCCCTAATTTCCTTAACGATTGCTCGCTCTCCCGCAGCTCTACGCTTTTTGTCACCCATTCAATATTAGCTGACCTATCGCTGGGCATATTGTCGCATGCATCCAACCTGCGCACGCACTTTAACAACAGTTCATACAGCTTAAGGGTGATACCTAATACAATATGCAAAACGGGTGGAACGACTCTGCTTAGATCCGTAATAGGAAAAATGACATCACCCACAATAGATTCATGATACTTACCGGTTTTTCTTAAACAACCAGTGCGATCCTCGGACAAATTTTCAAAGTAACTAGCCTCAAGATCTTTAACAGTTCTACGAGCTATGTCACAATGAAAAGGCGTGTGAGGTAACCCACGGTGGTGTTGAAGGTGACTTAATTCAACATAGTCCTTTACACTAGGGTACGAAGCAGACGAACCCTGGTGACCAAGAACATCATCGATGAAATGAAAATCACCTCCAAGAAAAACCTTAACCTTATGCCCATCCATACGGAATTCTGACTGCTGCATTTCTATAATCACATCACGAAAGGGTCGTAGAACATGGGCCATGTTCTGACGACAATCTGAAGCCTGATACAAACAAAACATATGTACATCATAAACAGAACCAGAAGAAACACTATTAACAAATTCAAAGTGAAATTTCATGTGCTTACCACCCTTGTCCCCTCCAAAAACAATCCAAATATCTCCACCAAAGTCATCAAAACGCACATGATTACGTGTCTTAAGATCTACAAAAACATCAGTAACATATTGTTTCAAGTCAGTGACCCTTAGTACAGGAGTAGGCGAGCAGGAAGAATCATCCGCACTAGCAAAGAGATCAACTAGCTTCACAGAAACAGTGTTCTCATTTGCATGTTTTGTCATCTTCACTTGCTCGACTCTCATCTTGGGCTCAGATGGCAAAATAGGAGCACCAAGATTTGTTAGAACACACCTTAACCTACGAAATGCGGCAGTGGGCATCCTTAATAGGCACCTTAGTTGGACAGCATCAGAGGGAGACAGAGGTTTGATAATACCTGACATCTCTGCAGCTATATGTGCAAGAGACGGGATCTTCTGCAGCAGATTCATCAAAAGCATCGAAACTTCTTCCACCTTTTCATCACCTGAAACGAAACTAAGCAGGCGCATGCACAGGTTGGATCTCCTACGCAGCTCGCGTTGTGACACTTCTGAGTTGGACTTACCACGCCTGCCTAGGTTGAAAAAAGTAGTCTTATGTTTTATTAGGGGACCTCCATCTTTTGTTAAAAAAATACCTTCAAATATGGAGGAATTTTCGGCCTCATACGACTTAACAAAAATGAGATCGTGGTCATCTCTCCCACTACAACGACACAAAGAAGTTTTAGCCTGAAAAGTAGACTGACGTAGACCTTTGATAGTTTTTGAGGCCGTCGCGAACTTTTTTTGCGTGGATGCTAACTTATTAGAAATATCCGTGAGATACACTTCCTTATCCTTCAAAGTGCCACTAACCTGGCCTAAATGAGACTGCAAGGTCTCATTCCTAACCCGAAAAGTCTGAAACTCAGCTTCAACTTTACTTAACCGAGACGTTAAGTCTTCAATTTTTACCACCAACTGGCCATTTTCAGCAGATAACTGCTGATTCCTATTTAACAAATCTTGAAGCCTTGTTTCATATCTGATTCTTTCATTAGCGAAGGGATCGGGAGATGGTGGATTTGGCGCGCGCGACAGTTGTCCGGTCGGGAAAAAAGGCAAATCTTTGTTTCTGATTTTCGAATCTTTTTTTGACATGTTTTTTTTGCATATCCGAGCCAAAATTTTAAATGTATCAAAAGGAGGCAAATCAACACCTACTGGGAGCAAAAACTGGATAAAACTATACAAAACTAAAAAACTCTGGCTAAATTTATTTAACAAAGAAAAAATTACACCATTTGTAATTTTTTTTGGATCTTCCACCCTAGCTACAGAAGGAAAATTTTCCTCACAAATCCAGGAATCCTCCCACCCAATGGAACTCAAGTATTCCTTCTGTTGAGATCCCATACCCAGTATTTGTTAGTTAAAAAGAACTTTGAAGGGAAAAAAATACAAACTTCACACACACAAAAAAAGGACACACAACAATAACAATATAAACAACGAACGTTAAAAAACAGCGAGAATAACACGTAACTAAATATTCACAACAATTTAAAAAAGACAAGCACCTTCAAAAGTTCGAGGAATTAAACAGGGATATTCCCCAAAAAATAAAAGAATCACTTAGCTGGTTTTGATCTGCCGTCCCGCTCGAAAAGAATTATGTTAAAAGCGTGCGTTTTGTATATAGCAACGCTGTCTCGATGGTTCCGCCATTTTTATTTTTTTCCGCACTCGGAACCGTATCTCCATTTCGGGCCATCGAGGACGCGATAAACACGGTGTTTCCATAATTCTGTAACAAAAACCATACCTAGCAAATCATTTGATGCCAACAGTCTGAACCTATTATAGCTATAGATACTACCTATTCGAATAAAAAAGGGATCATATTACATTGTATTGCCGTGTACCACTTTTCTAACTTTTCCCGGACTTTTTTAGCGCTAAACAAAGACTTTAACTCAAAATTTAAGTGGTTTATAGTTTGCGAGACGGACGGTACACAGTACTTTCCGATACTACCACGTTACCAGGCTCCCCGTGCCAAATTTCAGGTCTGTAGCTATCACCGCGGCGTTGGCACAAGGTTGGATAGATGGCATATTTTTTACGGAAAAATAATGTTTTTCGAATTTTCTGTGTTTTGTTCGACGAAAGTACTCAAAGTACTTAGCACACATATGAAACATATTTATTTTATTATAAAGAAGAAAGGTAGACTGTTCTAATATTTTTTATTTCAGTAAAATTAAAATAATACAAATAAAAATTGTGGAAGCCATTTTAATTTTGTCCGCGGTTTGACCGTACCGAAACAGCCGTGTAGTGTAGTCTTAGAGTCTACGTAAAGAAGAAAAGGAACGTTCACATTCACAGGATGTAACGGTAAAGTGGCTAAAATTCTTAATGCTACCTTGATGTTTTCAAAGCCATCAAATTTGACAGCTTTTAACGCTTTAATAACATTGTCTGGTAAGCAACCATCATAATCAGACCAATATTGTTGCCATAACTTTATTTCACCCTCTATAGTGAGAGACGGTTTGGCAAATCATTCCTGTAAAATTCAGTAAAAAATTATTATTAATTTTTCTTTTTATTACTATTGACAAGGCAAGTACAGTATTAACAAAAAAGGCGAGCCTGTCTTGGGGGTACAGTTGTTGCTTGCTTCTGCTTTAACTGCCTCCTCGGGAGAAAGAGTCATGTCACAAACAATATGGGACAGGGAAAATCTGAATAAACTTTTTTTAGGGGCCCATTAACACGTGTAAAGCCACTGCCAGAGTCACAAGTTCTGGCGCACAGATCGTTGCCTGCTTTTTCTTATCTACGAATTCGTAATGAATTCCTTTGAAATTTATCCGTTAAAGGATATTCACTTTAATAAGTTTTATTTATTTTATGCACTGAATCGCTTGTTTTTATTGTCTCTAAACTGTAGCTGTTTTTACATTGTTTTGTTTAATGTTTTCTGTTGTTCTTCTTTGTTCCTGTGTACTGTGTTACTTTAATGTTAGTCAAAGTGGTCATCGTATAATTTGCCAAATCCTTGCAACAAGGAAGATTTTGGATTATTTCGGAATCTTTAGAGGGTATAACCTCTACATAGCCATAACCACCTGTCCTTAGACAAGTATTATCATTACAGCTTGCTGTTTTGTCACCTCATTATCAATTAAAAATATTTTCTCTTTGGTTTTTAAAAGCAAATTGAAAACAAGGAAGCTTGGAATTATTATCATTACAGCTTGCTGTTTTGTCACCTCATTTTCAATTAAAAATATTTTCTCTTTGGTTTTTAAAAGCAAATTGAAAACAAGGATGCTTGGAATAAAAAGAAAGATGCGAGAAAAGTTATATGGATGTCAAGATTCTCAAAACATTAACAAAAGAATTATCACCTACCAATAACAATGATGCTGAGCTGTATAGACAGTCCTAATGGATTGGATGTAAAAATAATATATTTTTTACCATGACTTTCCACTCAACAAACTTTGTTTCCTATTAGCCATTTGAAGAGTTGTTTATTTAAATCAACGACCTTACTTATCCAGATGTTCAGTTCTTGCTTCTTAGAACAACACAAATATTACCTTAAGTGGATAAATTTTGGCGAGTATTTAATTTGGCGAATGACCAAAATGGAATATTTGGCGGGGATTTAATTTGGCGAATGATAAATTTTATAAAAATTTGGCGAGGATTTAATTTGGCGAATACAAAAAAATGTTTATTTTGGCGGGGATTTGTTTTGGCGAATGACCCAAAGAAATGAATTTTATTTATAAAACTTGTTGTGAATATAAATAAAAGTTCGTTTTTTGGGGGAAAAAACATTTTTCTTTTCTTAAATAAAAAAACGTTTTTTTTTTAAATTTGGCGTGGATTTAATTTGGCGAACGGTAAATTATGTTAAATTTGGCGGGTATTTAATTTAGCGAATAGTCAGTTATCAAATTTTGGCGGGTATTTAATTTGGCGAATTTCGCCGAAATTCGCCAAATTTAATCTAAGTTCTTTTTGTATTTCACGAAGAGATTCAACATTAGCACACTTTAAATCAGACCTTGTACGAACGAATGCAAGCCAAAAGGCGTGAGTCTTTGACTGATCTTGACGGATAGCTTAACTATAGCCTAACAGGTTATAAGTAACCACGCAGTACAGAACCTAAATTTTCTACGCCGCTACAGGCCACATATTGTTGGACTACGCATAGAATGTAAAAATTGTGTCACGATTGTGACGTCACATGCCTCTAAAGTGAGATGGGGAGGGTTGCGGGCCATAGCTATTTGATTTTTGACTGACTGAGTGACTGATTAGTTAAAACGGATCAGTCAAAATCTGTAAGCTATAATTTGCAACCCTCTCAGTCTATATGGTAGTGACGTCACAACTTTGACGTCAACATCGCCATAGGCGAAATGGAGAGGGCTGTGAACAGTGGCTTTTCGGCGCCAAAAAATTAGAATCTGAACGGATTTTTTAACGCGCTCCGTTTGCAACACCTGTATCGTAATCCCCAGAATGTCGACATCATTCGCTTGGCTTACATTTTTCGTCAAATTTACACTTAGTCACACGACTCATCCGACTAACCCTGGATCCGCGCCTGGGAATGAAATAAAAAAATTCGACATCAAACTCTTTTTCCTGCAACTTTTATTTAGTATTAATGTTTGACTCAATTTCCGTGTCTACGCCAATTTTCAGAACTTGTTGTCCCATGTCTGTACATTCTTACTACCAGGATTAATCAGAAAGAGCGCTAAGTTCTGAAAATTATGCAGAATGAAATAAAGAAACTTGGAGAGAAAAGAATTAACAATTAAAAATTGCTGTTTTATTGGCTCAATTATTTTGTAATTTATCGTATTGTAGGCAGACAGTATTTTCCTAGCCCTACTTCTAAGTCAACGATGCTACAAATCAACGGCCTAAATTATCCTGTTCTAATATAAGACGGCCCTACTAATAAATTGGTTCAATCTTTATTTCTACAACAATCAATCAATCAATTGCACCTGCATCTATGCCATCTTCATTTTTAAATTCAACAAAAAAACTGTCAGTTAGTAAAACCTTTCTGGCAAGGGCACACTTATAAAATGTAAGACTTTCCCTGTAAATATTATCTATTGCAATTTTCAGATAATAGTTTTCCTCTGTTTGGATACGTTTCTGGTATCTTGATATAATATCAATTAGGGTGGTTTCTTTTCCTTTAATCATTTCTACAGCTTCACCCAAACAACTAGACATTTTAGCTACAGCCTCTATTCGACTGAGAGAGTAATCTGGAAACATTTCTATTAAGTGATTCTTCACTTCAACTTTTTGGTCTTTTTTTCGTTGCATCAACATCTCTGGTATAGAAAGCGCTGGAACGTTTGTACTGAATCTGCTTGTGCCTTATGTTCCAAACAAGTATGTACAACAGCGCATGTTTTAGGAGCTTGCAAGGTTGCTCTATCACAAGGAAGGTTCACTTTCCGACACGATGCTGTACTTCGCGGGCTCCTGTTAAGTCTAGAGCGTTTTTCATCTGAAGTTGTCCCGGAAACGAAAAAGCACCTTAAAGTGTCATTTGTAAAAGCAGGTAGCTATTCCTCCGCTAAAAGATCAAAACCAACTGGTCTTATTCAACCATGCTAGTGACAGGGTAATTTTAGCAGATCTGAATGACGGATTTGTGTTTCCTGGCCATATTGCAATCACATCCCTCAGGCCAGACATTGTAATATACTCAAATTGTTCTAAGCGCATCATCATTATTGAACTAATTTGTCCTTGTGAGGAAAACATGGGATCCTGGCATTCCACCAAGCTTTCCAAATACTTCCCCTTGGTCGAGGTAATACGTAGCAACGGGTGGTTTCCGCATCTTTTTGCAGTAGAAGTGGGTGCTAGGGGCTACTCTTCAAGGTCTCTAACTTGCTGTCTAAAAAGCCTCGGTTTCGCTAGCAAATCGGCATTTCTAACCGCCCGCAAGCTTGGCGATATAAGCATTAAAGCATCCTTTTGCATTTGGATTGCACGAGACTCACCACAGTGGTCACAAGATCTTACGCACTGCAGTCCGCCAACATTGCCATGACCAAAGGATAGTATACCTCATGAAAAATCCTCGTCTGTTACCAAATCCATTAAAAGTCCATCTTCACCCATCTCTGACATGCCAAAACATCGTGAGCATTGTCCACGCTGGTTTGATAAACAAGGGGAACACATTTTGCAAGCATTAACGGTTCTTTCAAGACTTTGGTCTCGATTACCATCAGAGTCCTCTTTGTCATCTCCTCTAGTAAAGTCTATAGTCCTAAATATGTCACTACTGAATCGCTCTTGTTCACCAATTGATCCTTCCAATTTCTTACGAGCAGTGCAAAACAGAATGCATGCTCTTAACAATAACGCGTTTTATCACAATCACCAACAAGATGTGCCCGAGATCCTTCAAGTTGTTTTTGAAGAACTTATGGATCTTCCCCTTTGGTTGACAATCTACTGTCTGTAACTGTGACCACAACAACGTCATGCAACTCCTGTTGTTTCTCCACTTCCAGGGAACAAAAGGATTCAATTTTAATTTTACCAACGTGTAAGTCAATAGCAGACTCTTAACAAATTTTTACAACCTCAGGAACTTCTAGGTGACAACAAGTGGTTTTGCCCCCAGTGTTCATCGCATCAAGAGGCCACAATTGAAACTCAGATTTCTAATTGCGGCGACTTCCTTGTTGTACAATTGTTAAGATACACATCAGTAAATGGGTCTTCTTTTAAAGACAACAAGTTAGTCAATTGCTTGCCTAAAAAACATCATGTCTTAAAGGTACCATCTCACCCAACTGACGATGTGTCTTTCAACAACAAGTACAACTTGGTTGCTACCATTAACCACTCAGGTACATTAAAAGCAGGTCATTACTGGGCCTTCATTAAGGACCAACAAAACACCTGGTTTAAATGCAACGATCTCTGTATTTCTTAAGTAGACACATTCCACTTGAATAATTCTTCGTTATACATACTTTTCTTTTCCAGAAGTTAGCTTATTTGTATGTCACACAACAAATGGGGGAGGGAATCCATGACCCTAGCGGTTTTATTTACCCCAGCTGATTTATGTTGGTCAGTGCACTGTGAAACCGGAGTTTGATCACTCCTCTCTTTGTATAGAGACACTGTAAGAAGCACAGCAAGGGGGCTTGACATCATATCTTGTCTTCGGGCTTGAAGTTCAGTGAAAGGGTTCGAAACTGCTGGTGTACTTTGTGGGAGTGGACACGTAGTAGTCATAAAAAATAGTAAAACATAAAAACAAATAAATTTACTTCCCTTGGTTGGTCGCTTGAACTGTATGTCATGGTATTGATAATGTTAAGATTGGAACGGCTGGTGGCTCTCCGTTAGTTTGTAGGATGTGTAGTTGGTAGCGCTCTACATAAGGGTATTGCCAGTGGCAGTGTCAATACATGGTAATGTTTATCAATACCTTGTTGTTTTATTTTGATCTTTCTCAACATATACATGGTATTTATGGATTAGTCTTAGTATTCAAAGAATTCATGTTGTAGTGGTTGGTAGCACTCCACTAGTACAGATCAAATGTTTGAGGTAGCGCTCAACATAAGTGCACAAATAGTGGCAGTGTTTGTGTTAAGTTTAACTCTTGAATACTACATTTGATAATTTTATACTGTGTTCTCCTATTTTTCTTATGATATGTTTTTACTGCTTGTACACATTTATTTTCTTATTCTGATCAGTAGGTTTCACGTATTTCTTAACAGATTTCTATAACTATCTTGATTATTACCCCAGTCCAGTAGGGAGGCAGAGTTTGCTCACTTTGCTTTCAGGATTGACAATCCTGCTGCCCTTAGTCATTTTAGAAGAAGCTTTGCGAGGGGGTTAGATTTTCTTATCTGGTCTTCGTGGTGTTACGCCCACGCATATTACCCCAGTTACGACAGGCTGGTAATGTCATTAGGCAGGTCCACAGCAACAATTATCTGTGTAAGGCTGAGTGTTGGAGTTCCGTAACCCATGTGGAAAGCTACAGTCAGGGTCACAAGTCCTGGCGCACAGATAGTTGTTTGCTTTAACTTAAACACGTTCCGTTTAGAATAATTTTAAATTTATCCGTTTAAGGATATTCACGTTATGATAAGTTTTATTTATCTCATTTGTACCTATTCAATTCATTTTGAATTGCTTTAATATTTATTGTTTTGTGTTGTGTTCTGTCGCTGTTGTATTTTTCTGTTACGGTCAATGTTTTTAGGAAATCCTTGCAAAAAGGGGGATTTTGCTTTTTTGAAAAATCTGAGGGTTGCAACCTCTAACTATAGTAGAACCAGCTGTCATTAGACAAGAAATATCGTTACAGCTAGCTGTTTTGTCACCTCATCATCAACTTTGTATACCACTGCAACTTCCATTCCAGGGTTATTTAACATTCCACTACGAAATAATCGCGAAAACTCTGCACTAGCGTTGTCGTTAGATGTTGAGTTTCTTGTAGTTTGGCCAGTATTCGGTGGTTGCTGTAAATTGTCAACCATACTCCAAAGTTTGTGCACATCTTGTTAAAGCCTCTCGGAAGTTCCCGTTTTCATCCGCCATATTTTTTCACCAGAATTGCGGGAAGTCGAACGGGGCTTGGCTACAGATTAAAAGAGACTGGGAAAGAAGGCTGTCAAAAATAAAAACATGGCCTGTCGAAAATAAAAACATAACACCGTGTGCGAGAAATGGTTTCATACGCTTAAAAAATAAATAAATACCAAAGAAAATAATAAGAAATCGACAAAAAAGTAGTTGCTTCCAAAAATCTAAATCTAAACTTGTAAATATAATCTTTTTTGGTTTTATTTTAGTACAGGACCTAGATCATGGAGTTTTGAAAAAGTCCTGAAAATTTGAAGTAAAAAGCTCAAGGCATTCAAAAGTTAGCTTCGTTCAAAATTAGTAAAGTATGCAAAAATGTACAAATGAGATAATAAGCAAAATAAAAAAATTTGTCCAAAATACATGAAAAGTTGCCAGATTTATAAAATTCCCCTCCTTCAAGTTCTTTCTCTTTGTCCACCCAACCTTTTCTAATAGCTCTCAATTTTCTTCTTCTATTTTTAACCTTTAAAGTGTCTTTTCTAGCCATATTCGACAAGCGGGCTTTATCCTTACGAGATGACGACAAAGTGGTTTTAGCGCCAATTGCAAGATTAAAAAAACTCTTTTAACACCAGCTGTTCCCTCATTGAAATGCAATACAATAGAATTGACTCCCATTTCGAAAGAAGCTTTATGTAAGAATATATTTTTGGGACACTTTCACCAAATTACATTATTTAGACTCTCATTAGCGTTCTGTGTCTTTCCATGGGTACACTTTTTCAAAAATTTATCATCGCTTAATTCCTCAAAGTCTTTCCTTACAATATCATATATCCAAACTGGCAAGTTTACTTTTGGTTTGTAGGAATTGTCAACTGATGCTCCTTCTGACTTTTTCCACTTACACCAGCTATTAGGACCGGTTGGGCATAGTATGTGACGACGAGTTGTGTCAGGGAAATCAGTACAGTGGTACAAAACTGCTTGATAGTTTTTTTTCATTTGGTACACTTTTTCTTTATCATTTAATGACTTTAAAGCTGATGTTTGACGTATGGCCATACCAAAATAATTTTGCATGGCATTAACTGCAACTTCAGTTAGTTTGCCATGGTCTGTCAGCTTCATCCCATTATGCTTTTCCTTGCGTAGTCTGGTTCCAATACGTTTTTGTATATGACCAACGCACTCTAATTTTTCGGGTTCTATGCCATATGCTTCATATGGTTTCCTAGCAACAACATTACCATACGAAGAAGAGTCACCATCTCTGAAGTAATATTTATAAATTAGATCGTTTTTTTCAACTGAGCGGTTGAAAATTTTTACTGCCCCAGAACCTTCCATGGCGCCTGATGATGTTGTATGGTTCCAGGAGCAAATGTGGTTGGCTTTCCATGCCTGATAACCAGGCTTTCTTTTTTATGCCACATTTGGCAGCCTCTGCAATATTTGCTGAAAACTTCAAAATCTAAACACTTTCCTTCGTTGATTAGTCAAAAAAAAAAAAAAATATTAGCAGGGGGGTTTGATCACACATGATCTTGTCTTTGAAGAGTAACGACTCCACTTATTACCCGAGTTAAAAACAAAGAATAGCACAGTTGAACAGAAAACGGTTAAAGTTTACTTTAGGAAGATAGGGATGTCTAGTTTCTGTTGATGACCGTCCGCGGACCTCTTCGAGGTAACCCAGTTAGACATCCAGGGTACTTAGGTTCAGAAATATTGGTCAAAACCTACCTGCCCTTGGTAGGTGTCAGTATTTATAAGGAAATGGCTCAATCTTCACCATTCTACCACTAATTTATGTCTTTATGCCTCCAGCTCACCTTGCTCTCTACCGATAAAAAGCCTAACTTCCATACTCAAGTCCGCTAAGATCAGTGGACACTTGCTGCTAAGGATTCTAAAGATCCATTGGTTTCAGCAGCTGTACCAACATTAAATGCCGGTAGATGGAGCGTGTCCAATTCAGTTAGAATTGCTGAAGCAGAATTAAAGATTAAAGAAATTATGGGTTCACCCCATTTCGGTAAGGGCGGTTTAGGTCTCTGTCCTAAACATAAGTGAACTTCTCTTAGACAGTCTCATTCTTACAGAAAATTAGTATCAGTGACTGCAAAAGAAATTGATAGCGAAAAGGATATGAGCAGAGCTTTGCAACTGCAGGTGCAAGGAAGTTCGACCGGATGGGACAACTATATTAAGAAGGACCTCTCCTGGAAGTTTTTGCTTGCCATGCTACAAAACCTGTTGTCGTTCTGTTTAAGCTCCACCTACGATGTTCTTCCTTCTCCAAGTAATTTAAGGCGTTGGCGTATATGTACTGAATCCTTCTGTTTCTTGTGTGGAAAACAAGTCTGCACTACAGCTCACATTTTAGGGGCCTGCAAAACGGCTCTAACACAGGGTAGATTCACGTTTCGTCACGACTCTGTCTTGCGCGAACTTTCACATTTGATCACCACGTTTTCCAAATCTATTTCCTCTCCTGTAAAGCACCTAAATAATATAAAATTTGTTAAAGCAGGTAGTCACCCATCTTGCAAAAAATCAAAACCGGTTGGCCTTTTGCATCCTACCACTGCCTGGTTATTTCTTTCAGATTTAAATGGTGAACTTATTTTTCCTGGTCATATTGCCATAACATCGCTTAGACCAGATCTTGTCCTGTATTCCAACAACAGCAAACGTGTTATTTTAATTGAACTTACTTGCCCTTGTGAGGAAAACATGGGAACCTGGCACTCTAAAAAGCTCTCTAAATACATCCCTTTGATAAGTATCATCGAGCATAATGGATGGCAAGTAAATCTGTTCGCAATCGAAGTGGGTGCACGTGGATATTGCTCTCGGTCGGTTGCAATTTGTTTAAAAAGATTGGGTTTCCCAAACAAAGAAGCTTTCCAAGCCGTCCGAAAATTAGGCAACGTTTGTATGAAAGCATCCTTCTCAACATCTGTACCTACCCCTTTATTACCAAAGGTTGCAAGCTCACAATAACGACAACAGCATCAACAACGAAGGCCAACAGTGTCTAAAGGTCACTTACACCCGGACCCAGAATCGCCTACCAACAGCACTCCAGCAAAACCAACTCATGCTGGCATGATTAATAAAGGTAATACATGCTATGCTAATTCTATCTTGCAAGCATTATCTGTAACTCCTGCACTTTGGTCACAAAGTGCATAGGAATCCTCCTTTGTTTCTCCCCTGAATGTCTTGCGGACCATGTCTCTGTTGTCTAAATCCACCTCGGTTGTACACCCTTCCGCCTTTCTCAGAGCTTTACAACGTAAGATGTCCAACGCTAGGAACAACCTATTCAATATTAACACACAGCAGGATGTTCCTGAGAATCTACCTCGTCTATTGAACGAGTTAACAGGGCCATCAGTTATTGCTAACAACATTATTACCAACAAAGTAACTACAACGATATCTTATAATTCATGCCTCTTGTCTTCCAGTAGGGAGGAAAGTATGTCCATTGTGCCACTTCCTATCTCAAACAACATAACAGGCTCCATTAATTATTTTTTGCAACCAGAATATATGTGTGGAAATGACAGATGGATGTGTCCACAGTGCTCTTCCCTTTAAGACAGTACCCAGGAAACTGTCTTCATGCAGTGTGGAGATATACTGATCATCCAACTGAAAAGGTTTAACTGTCTCCAAGGAAGATCTGTGACAAATAATAAATTTGTTTCTTGCCTCGCCTAAGGTGACGACACCCTAAAAGTTCATTCCCATCCTGCGGATGATATATCATTCACAAACCAATATAAATTAACTGCCACTATTAATCATTCAGGCACACTGGCAGCTGGGCACTATTGGGCTTACATAAGAGATCAGAGGGTCAATACATGGTTAAAATGTGATGTGGCAGTGATGTCAAGCCATCTGATATAAATAACTCCACAGTGTATCTGTTATTTTTTGTTAAAATTTAAATAGTGTGAATTCGCACTAAAACGGGAGTAAATTCTATCAAAAGGGGGAGGGATCTCCTTTTCCTGGCGGTTTTAAATTACCCCTGCCGTGTGTTTCAGATACAGTTTACCGTTAATCACGAGTTAGCTCACTCGCCACTTTCCTAGAAAGCCATTTATAAGAAGCTCAGCAAGGGGGCTTGGCAATTGCCTTGTCTTTGGGTGTAACGACCCCACTTATAACCCCAGTTCTGTAGAGAGACTAAGTTGGCTCACTTAGTCTACGGAGTTAACGATCCTGCTATACCTGATGTTAGGAAGAAGCTATATAAGTGGTTTTCATTTCTATCTTTCTTGTTTCCGTGACTTTATATCCACGAAGATTACCCCACTGTCTTCAGGCTGGTCCTGACCTACGGCTGGTCCAACGCCAACGGCTGGTCCAACGCCAACGGCTGGTCCGTGGTTGTCTGCTCTCATTTATAGTTTTATATTCATTTATTTATAGTCAATTCTTTGTTGTAATGTTGTCGTAATGTTTGTCTTCTGTTTTTATGTTGTCTGTTTTGTGTAGCGACCGTTAGTTGTACGTATTGTATTGTGTAGAGAGGGTTGTTTGGTTTAATTACCTTGAATAAAAAGGTAGTAAAATAGCCGTTGTGACTAACAATTAGGGGTTATTAGATGTTTTCCCTAACACTACTACTATATTTTATTTGTAGATTACTACATCTTAAATTGCATCTCTAACTACCATATCGGAGCGAAAATTTAGTTCTAAAAAACTAATTGCAGAACTAGGAATATCTGATAAAACAAGTTTTTACTAGATAACTACAGCTTCAAAAAGTTGTACAATTAGGGCCAATTTCTAACGGTTTTTACTAATTTTTAAAGTTAACAAATTGGCAACAAAAATAACTATGTAACCTGTTTATCAAACTATTAAGTAAACAAAAAAAAAATAACGGAACTATGGAACACAAACAGCTAACTAAAAGTTTAACTTTAGCAAAAAGAAAATTTGTCAGATTTGTCACATTAAATTCCCGCCAATACTTCTTCTTTTCTATTAAGCTGATTGGTAGAATCAAAACTTTTTCGATTTTAATATTTTTAGCAGAAAGAAAATTTGTCAGATTTGTCACATTAAATTCCCGCCAATACTTCTTCTTTTCTATTAAGCTGATTGGTAGAATCAAAACTTTTTCGATTTTAATATCTGATGACGAGTGACTTTACTTGATCTAAATTCTGCTAATTTCAATATGTTTTCCTCCTTAAAGTCTGTTTTTTTAGGATTTTGCGAGATCTTCAACCTTATCTTCCCCCAAACCACAACAACTGTTTATACACATTTTGAAAATAACATACCCTGCTGCCTTTAACGGCGCTCTCACTGCTGCTCGTCCAGCATGCGTGTTACAATTTTTTGCACTATAAAATATATAGAATGGTGATAAGTTTAATACAAAAACTAAAAGACCGTAATGAAACTTGGTATATACACTACTAAAACTGAACATAACTCGGTAGAACATAGACCGGAAAAAGATATTTATTTTCTCATTATACTAATTAAAATACCTTCTTTAGCACCAAGCCAACGCCCCCTGCTCTACACCATCCTGCTCTGGTGCTGCTGCCGATGGTGGTTGTGGTGGTGGTGGTGGTGGTGGTGGTGGTGGTGGTGTTGGTGGCAGCTGACCCAGCTGTTGCAGCTGCATGAGCTGATTACTTATATCGTTGTTGCAGCTCCAAACGCTGCATCAAATTAATGAAGCAGCTGAAAATAATTTAGGAGGTGTAATCTAGGTATTAACGCTGAATTTATTTATTTTTGTTTTATTTTTTTGTTTTATTTATAAGTGATTGTACCTGTAAATATCGCAGAGCTTGTGTAACATCATCCACAGCATCATTCTCATTAAACTAAATAATGATAAAATGTGACTGTATTAAATTCCATACAAGAAATAAAATCAACAATAGCATTTTTTACCAAACTTTTTTCTGCAAACACGATCATCAAAGCAAACTTTGCAATACTGAAGACCAAAATCCTCACATTGCTCAGACTTGCACCAGAGAAGCGTTTCTGTTTCCTGGAGGCAAAAAACTATGCAGGTCTGCAAAATTAAAGTGAACAGATATTTCAAAATTGCAAATGTCCATTAGAAGAAGTAAGATAGAAGTCTTACCTGAGAGAAAATCACATTCTCACTATTTCCTAGACCAAGTTTAACATTTCTATTGGTGTCAGTATTGCGCTAGAGAAGACATTTACATGGGTAAATAACATCGACAATATGCGTTATCCAATTTTAAATTAACTTATACACAGTATCTACCTCATTATCTTTTATGTGAATTACTTCAGCATTGTTTTGAAACTGAACAGTAAAATCAGTTTTCCCTGTAAAACAATTAAACTCGTAACACTGAAAAATGTGGCACCTAAGCACAACATATGTCCACACTCCCCATAATTCCATAATTTTCACAAAAATATTTAGGCCAGTGTAAAGGTGTTTATAATTAAGAAGCAGTGATATCCTTTTTTAGTTACACATAGTATTTGCACAGCATATCATTAATATTTTGCTTGTGTCCTCCCTTGACATCACTTCAATATTACCTATGTAAATTAGGTGAAATGTTATGGGATGTTGTAAAAACAAATGAGAATGCAATTAATGGATTTTTAGTGTAAGGGCCTTCTTACCTTCTTCTCCATCATCATTAATATTTTGCTCGAGTTCTCCCTTAGACATCACTTTAACATTAGGTGAAGTGTTATGAGATGTTGAAAAAACAAATGAGAATGGAATTAATGAATTATTAGTGTAAGGGCCTGCTTACATTCTTCTTCTCTATCATCATTAATATTTTGCTCGGGTTCTCGCTGAGACATCACTTCAACATTACCTATGTAAATTAGATGAAATGTTATGGGATGTTGAGAAAACAAATGAGAACAGAATTAATGAATTTTTAGTTTAAAATCAAAATTAGTAACAAGATGTAGAAGGGAAGTAGCTTTTGTGGAAATATCACGGTTACATTTATTATCAAGATTCATACTCATGTCCTCCAAAGTGTACACAATTGCGACAAATAATTCCTGAAAAACGTCTAAGCCAATTATCCGTTAATCCATCTATCCGTTAATCCATCTAGTCCGACAAACATCAATTAACTTTTTCTTTTTAGCTTCAGGACAATGTCGTAAAATATTTGCCTCTATGAGCTGTTGCCTAACTTGAGACAGGTTTGGAAAAATAGGACTGGGTATTTTTAACAGATTGGTTGGAGCATGAACCACAAACACTTAAATTTAAACGATGGCTGTGACAGTGTATATAGCCTTTCTATTTATTCTTAAAATGTGAGCTGACAGTCTATTTACATTTCCAGAAACAGACCCTGCCCCATCATACCCTTGTCCACGACAATTTACATTTTAGCAGAACTGGGGCCAAATCCTTTCCTGCTAAACCTTCTTCACAATAAATATATCTTAAAAAATATTCCCTAAAATCACAATTGGTGTCCACAAAACGTAAAATTTGTTCCTTATTAGAACAATCAGCTGCCTCATCTGCAATTATGGAAAAAACTTATTTCTGTTAATCTCGTTCACAATAGTGTCAGATATCACTGAACCACAACATGATATCAAAGCATTTTGGCAAGTTTTCGAGATGTAAGTAGCATTCTTACTGGCAGTTTGTAAATGTTCTTTTAATGCATTGTCTCCTGCACGTACCCTAAAGTTTAAAAGTTCACGAAAATGCACCATCCATAGTAGGCGAATATGCCAGCCATGAAAAATCAGAAAGCCATTTAAACTAAAATTTTCTATTACTGATAGGGAAATTGAAAGTCTTATCTGGAATGAATACATTTGTAATAAGTTTATGAATATCACTATCACTTAATTTAGCAACTTTTTTTCGAAAAGATCCAACATCATTTTTACAAGCATAAACCATTTCAGATTCTGTACTATCTAAAGCAGAACAATAATAAAAATTTGCGAAGAGATAAAGCTCCAACGATACCAGAAGTTGTAGCAAATCCACCAACATATTGTTACTTCCCAAACACAATGATGCTGAACTGTATAAACAATTTCCAGAAGCTTCAGATCTACAAAAGTGAACATAAAGAATGCAATTTTCAATTAACAATCTACAACAAGAATAACAGCTGGATCTATTATTGTCATTAAATAGTCCGGATTACCCAAATATAAACTATATTAAATGCAGTGTATTGGGCACAGTTAGGAAGGCTGAAGCTGAAATGAAGGTTAGATCCATGATAGGTTCACCCCAACATGGTAAAAGTGGCCTAGGTGTGCATTCAAGGCATGTTACCCTTACAGAAGATTGGTAACGGAAACTGCGAGAGACATCGATGAAGAAGACCATATAAGTAAGGCTATGCAGTTACAAGTGCTAGGGTACTGGACTAGATGGGAGAATTACATTAAAAACGATCTCTCCTGGAAATCCTTGCTGGGCATGCCCCCAAACTTGCTTGCTTTTTTTTAGGCTCCACTTACGATGTTCTCCCATCACCAAGTAATTTGAAGCGGTGGCATTTGTGCACTGAATCCTCCTGTTTTTTATGTGGTGAGCAAGTATGCACCACAGCCCACGTCTTAGGTGGCTGCAAAACTGCCCTTACATAGGGTCGGTTTACATTTCGCCACGATTCTGTTTTGCGTCTACTTTTAGAGCTTCTTACTGAGTTTACTACTTCTATCTCTTCCCCGGTAAAGCAACTAAATAACATCAAATTTGCTCGTCTTCCTAATAAAAAATCTAAGCCTATAGGTCTCTTACATCTTGCCTCCGATTGGTTGGTTTTCCCTGGCCATATCGCAATAACATCGCTTAGACCAGATCTTATCATGTACTCTAACAACACTAAACGTGTAATTTTGATAGAGCTTACCTGTCCATGTGAGGAAAATATGGAAATCTGGCATTCAAATAAGCTTTCGAAGTATTCACCCTTAGTTGAAATTATTAAACAGAACGGATGGTATGCAGATATTTTCGCAATTGAAGTAGGTGCTCGAGGTTATTGCTCCCGATCAGTGCCACTGTGTTTAAAAAGATTAGGGTTGCACAACAAGAAAACTTTTCGAGCTGCGCGTAGCCTTGCTGATGTATCTATGAAATCCTCTTTTTGTATTTGGATTGCAAAAAATTCAAGTGATGGGAATCAAGATGGACTTATCTCCATATCTTCCACACCAATGTGGCCTGATTCTCAAATGCCAAAAACAAAAACCTTGCCACAGAAACAAAACAGAACTTACTGTAAGAGCAACCCATCTTAAAAGCCTTTCCCAGATTTGCCTACCCACAAGACTGCATCAATAACTTTACATGCAGGGCTTATAAATAAAGGTAATACGTGCTACGCCAATTCTATTTTACAAGGTTTCCTACACTTTGGTCACAATGTGCATCTGAGTCCTCTTATGTTTCTCCTCTCTCCAAGTCAGTTTTCTGAACTTATCCCTGCTGTATAAATCACGCTCTGCTATAGACCCGTCCAACTTTCTCAGAGCTTTGCAGTGTAAGATGTCAAGCATTAGGGACGCTCCTTTTCATATTAACACCCAACAGGACGTTCCAGAGATCCTTTTGCACATCTTGGATGAATTAACGGGACCGTCGGTTATTGCAAACAATAGCATTACTAATATTTTAACAACGACCATGTCATGCAATTCGTGTCTCTTTTCATCTAGTAGGGAGGAGAGGATGACTATTGTGCCACTTGCTACCTCAAGTAACGATGCAAACTCCTTTCACATGTTTTTACAACCCGAATAGCTGACTGGCAATGAGATGTGGTTTTGTTCACAGTGTTCTTCCCACCAGGATAGTACAAGAGAGACAGTTTTTAGCCAGTGTGGAGATTTGTTAATTCTCCAACTAAAAAGATTTACCTGTCTCGAGGGAAGATCAGTGAAAAACAACCAATTTGTTAGTTCGACTACCACGAAAACCATAGTATATAGGCAAAGCACATCGAAGGAGAGTCGAGCCTCGGCAAACACTCCTGAGTACAGATTATTAACTCGGATCCTGGGCGAAGAGGAACCGTATTAAATGCTTATAATCAAATTATGCGTTGCTTTAAATCAATTACTACTTTTAGATACACATGATTTTCTCATTGGCAATTTCTACTTAGGCGAGTGCCGAAGTGGCCAAAGTCTAAATCCGCCCCTGCCTTAGACTGCCTCAGGTCAATCAAACATAGTAACATATTTTATAATCCGTGAAAATTAAAAACAAAAAGAATTATATAAAAACAAAAAATAAAAATTCATCTCCATTAGAATTTGTCAAATACGTCAGAGATGGAAGTCTTAAAGGAAAGCAGACTTCCATTACAGGTCACTTGGACTGGAAGATTATTCCACACTTTTGCAGCTCTAAACAGGAAGGGTTTTTGCCAAATTCTGTGTTGACCAAGGGAAGTGTGGAACTGTTTGGTCATTGGCAGCTTTTTGCCAAAAGGAATTTGAGCGCATGTAATCAGGAGCAACGAGATTCCTGGCTTTGAAAACTAGTTTTTGTTTTTGATGAGTAAATTATTCAGAGAATATTCCCTCTCCTTCCCAGGAAAGGTACGGACACATTTTAATCGTTTTTCTAGTTTTCCCAATCTAACTTAGGTGGCACAACCATATGCCGAGGAGCAGTAGTTGAAATATGGCATGACAAGTGCATTAATTAAAAGGTTTTTGTGTGAGGTGTTGAACCAGATGCACTAGTTCTAATTTTAGAATATTTAATTAGTATTTTTCAATTTGTGTCCTTAATGCACTCTTCCCATTTTTTGATCAAATGTTACCCAGAGATATTTAACTTTCTCACTCCTACCTCAACTTTTTTTAACTGGCTGTGGTTGCCAAAAAAGATTTTTTCAGTTTTGTCCATATTAATAGTCATTTTGTTATTATTCAGCCAGAGGTCGACTTGTAAAAGTTCTGCGACCTGCGAGACAAGGGTATCCAAGTTTTTATGGGATGAAATAATTATTGTATCATCTCCAAATAGTTGATGGTAGTTTGAATTGATGACAGAGTTTAAGTTATCAATATACAAAGGAAAAAGCAGGGGGGAGGCAACACAGATCCCTGTGGCACCCCAAAACCGTCTTCATGAAGCAGATCTGATCTTGTGTCGTTTAAAAGAGTCAGCTGCATTCAGCTCGTTAAGTAGGACTCCAACCAGTCAAAGGAAGCATCTCTGATGCCAAAACACCATAGCTTTTTTAACAAAATTTTATGATCAACAGTGTCAAAAGCTTTTTAAGGTCAATGAGCACAACACAAACAAAGTTTTGTTGGTCTAGCTCAGTAAGAATAAAATCAGAGACATCGACTACTGCAGTATCTGTGGAAAAGAGCTTTCGAAATCCGGACTGTCTGTCTTTTGGAAGTTTTGCTCAGAAATAAAATGAGAAATTTGCTCATGTACTAACTTTTCAAAAAATTTCATAGGAATTGGCAGAATGGAGATAGGCCGATAATTAGTAGGATATGTTTTGTTGTCACTTTTAAAAATAGGTGAGACCCTTTTAGTCTTCCTACATTTAGGTACATAACCAATAAATAAAGATTTGTTGAAAAGACTTGATAAATAAATGCTTAAAACTGACAAACCTGCTTTTAGCAGTCGCGAACCAATACCGTCCAAACCTGTAGCTTTATTAAGTTTTAGTGAACTAATTATTTTTTTCCACACTTTTGGTCTCAATAGGAGCCCACCGAAAATCGTGTCTGCTAAGAAAAAAATCTTAGGTTAGTTTGGCACCAACACTGACAAAAACTGAATTAAATGTGTTTGAAATTTCTTTTGGGTCAGATGTTTCTGTACCATCGTGTTGGACTACTCGTTTTATTGACTTGACTTGAATTGACTTATCAGGAACCAAACCTGCAAAACGTCATTATAGTACTTGTTTTTGAGTCGATTTTTGTGACCTATTACCTGGTTCCTTTTTTGTTTAAAAGCTTCCCAGTCTATGATGGATTTTGTTTTCGATGCTTTCCGTTTTAAGAAGCCTCTTTCTTTGATGGCTATTATTAATTCATCAGTGACCCATGCCTCAACACGGCCGGAAAATCTATGTGTTTTGAAAGGGGCATGTTTTTCAGCCACTGTTTTAACATTTTTATTCAGTTTCCCACATGCTTCATCAAGGTATTAAAATATGCCCCCCAAAAATCTATCTAAATTCCTGGAGTACTTCAGAAAAGCCTCCTCACCGAAGTTATTGTAGCTACGAACCTTGATAGTTTTAGGTTCAAATTTTCGCCTTTTAAATTTTCTGCTCACATAAACTTAATTGTGATCACTAATGCCTAAATCCATGACACCAGTTTTAAAAATACAAGAACTGTTAGAAAGTATCAAGCAAATAAGAGTGCTACTATTTTCTGTAATACGAGTTGGCTCCGTAATATGTTGTTTTAGAAAAAGAGTGGAACATAATTATTTTGGAGGAAAGAGCATTTTTTGAAAGCATGTTGCAGTTTCTTTTTCTTTTGAGAGTTTATTAGAATATTGTTTAAAATGAGTATACAGGTTTTCAGTACTCTGCAAATCACTACCTCCAGGTGGCCTGTAAACCCCACACACGTAACTAGGTTTAATTTTTTCAAGCACACTTTCAACAGTTTGAAGTACAGGTGTATCAAAAAGTGATATTAAAAAAATAATCCACCAACTCCCTAAAAAAAACACGTTTAACCTTCTTATATCCATATCTTCAACATATCTGTGGATTCAAGCTTTTATTATCATAGCGCTATCTCTCAGGCCGCTCAGGGGTATAACAAAAACAACACCATTTATTAATGGAAAAATAAGCGGGAACTGACATGTACTATCAGTGATGGATCCTACTACTCCGTGAAATTTGTCACTGCTGGAATCATTAGTATTGACATAAGCTACCAACGTATTTTTCTAGATGATGTCTTCTGGTGTTGCTCCTTCACACACGACGTAAAACCATCAATCACACATCTCACAAAATATCCACAGAATATTACGTGAATTGTGATACGGTGGCTTCATCCCATTGCAAATTTTGCAAACGTGATCGGCAGATTCGTCACCTGTTTTATCGGCACTCGAGCTGTCTTGACTTTCTTCAATCTTTTCACTAGATGATGTATTATCTTCTGCAAACAAATGTCAACACATTCATAAATTGCGACGAACACATCAACCGTGATCTATTATTATTATTCCGAATATTTATACAGGATAGCCTCTTCAGTGTTGGAAACACTGTTATCAATGTGGGTCCTGTGTTCGGAATGTATACATTAACCATACACCGGCAATACCTACCCAATTTCCCTCACATGGTTTGGGTTGACCCATAGCTGTGGTAAAGGCACTTGTTAAACATGCCCGCGCTGTGGACCGAACCACAGACTTTGTGATTATGAAGCAAACTCCATAACCGCAAGGCCAAGCGCCATCATGTTCGATTGCATCGGCATTGTATGGATATATGCCACACTTCCGAAAAGAATTACCTATGGTTGCTAAGGTCATTGCGTGTTCGCATGTTTCACGGAAGATGCAGTGAGTTTATTCACTTGGCTCACTCTTGTAGTTCCCAAGGTTGCTCATTTGATGTTCCCTGTCAGTTTTGCTAAATATTGTTTCACGGGACGGAAAAGTGTTGGTGGTATGTGGTGGCAGACAGTACATAATGATATTGTTCTCTCTGTCTATGTCAATTACCTCAATTGATATATGAGAAACATGCCCATTAATGTTTAGTAATGTTAGTCTATGTTGAATTGTATATGGAATAAATAACTTTGTCAACCCAACAGGAACAGGTCTCATATATCCATTGGTTGACTTTGCATATAACGCTCCAATGTGACCCTGACAAAAATCAACATGGGAGGTAAAATTTGGCCAGCAGCAGAGCAACAATAGTGTGCAGTGATGTCCGAGTGTGAACCCTTTTACTCTGAGTATGCCTGCTTTGACGACTTAGCAACCACGACTTTACCAGCGTGGACATCCAAGTTGATTCCGAATTCATCCGCATTGAAAATATGCATGTGTTTGTTAAATATGTTATGCTTTTTTAATACCTTTTTTAGCGACGTATAATGTTCATTCATTACGTTGACATTGGCCATCCTCGACCTCCCCCTATCTAAATTGTCTGACTTTCGTAGTGTTATACTTTGTGCGTGGCGCTTTCTAAAGGCTTACCACCAGTTATGGCCAGGTCCGGTGTACTTATTAAAAACACTTTCCTCACCACTTCGTTTATAAATGGCCCGCGTACACCTTTTAATGGCTGGTATTGTTAAAGGTTGTGCAATAGACGCCATATATTGTATATACCCTACCAGGGCCTCTTCCTCTGCGTCACTTAGCGGAGTCTTCCGTCCACATTTAGTGGAATCAAATCCCTTTGAAATTCGATCTTTCAAAGTGTGTCGAAGCACAGAAAACAAACGGAACGCAGAACTCACTGTCATGCCATCTTCCCTAACTGCTTGAAGAGCATTATCCATATCCTCTATAGCCCAGGATCTTTTTTTGCGGCGAGGTTTATACGATTTTTGTTTTTGTTTTTTTATTTGATTTTATATTTGATGGCCTTTTGAGTAAAATGACGAGAGAAATCGTAGATAGAAACGTTTCGAATACAACCTCGGTCCAAGGGTTCCTTTCTATTATCCATTAAATTCCTGGCGATCAAAGTTGCTTCGTCTCGGGCAAATTTTTTTCGAAAAAAACAGCTTTTATTTAAAAAATAAGTGCCTAATACAAGAGCTTATAATTTTAACAAAAATATTTTAAAAATAAAAATATTCATTAGGAAACATTCTCGAATCATTGGGCGTTCAGAATGGTATAACATGACCATAATTATAATCAATTACTTAGGTAACAATGGATACAAAAAATGACCACTGTTGCGCTTCACTTGAAAATCAGAAAAAGCTGTAGCTGACCGAACTTACCACCAAATTTTTGTCATGCGCGAGTTCTGAGACTCCTAAAATGATTAAGTGGTAGTATCAAACCTCCTGAATCAAATTCATTCATTAATACAGAGGTATGTTTTTTTATATAGAAGTGTTATTCCCTCTCGTTTTCCATATCGTGTGTTGAACAATCCATTTAGTTGTTGAATTTTAATTCTGTTGCAACACAATTTCTAGTTCTGTAGCATATTTTTAAACCAATTGTTCTGTTACGAGCGAACATAGTGTTACATTAGGCTCTTTGGTTCATTGATTATGTAAAACTAACTGAATAATGAGATCGTCAGATGATTTCTACCGTCATCGGAGTTTTCGACCCCGTCCCAGTACGGACTAATCAATAACTCCTCATGATAGTGGGCCATACATTGGTTTAGGTATTCTCATCAGTTAGTAAAAAACAATTTTCTCTTTTCATCTTACCTTTGTTACCTTCGCTTAGCTGAAGCAAACTCAAAGGATCGTTTTGATTCATGATGCGATACGTGACTAGCTACAGATTAGATCTTGCTACGACAGCTACTAGAGTGAAAAGAGGTCGGTTAGAAGTCATGTGCTGCTTTTTATAGTTGAAAGGCCGTTTAAACAGGCCGTTATCGACTGTTGTTCGTATTTTTCAAAAAAGCGCAATGTGAGTATTAGCTGTTGCCATAGCGATATAGGTTATAATCAATTTAGAAGGTTGGTTGCAACTTTGTACTTTTTATAAATAAATTACAAGTTACGCCTAATTTGAGAGTTGCACAAGGTTAAAGGTACACATGCGTTACATTTTGTTAAAGAGCAGTGCCAACAGACCGTTCTGCGGTGTGTTTTAGTCTGAGATTTTTAGATACAATGCAAGTGCATATTCTTGCTATGGTAATGTGAATTTTAATCGGTTTGAAAAGTAGGTTAGGTGTCAAGTGTCGAAGTTGACTTAGGCATACAATTACGTGCCTCTATGCTGTTGCGTTGCCGTGTTAACAGACCATCATTGAATTTTGTTCGAATCAACGAAATATGATCTCATATTATGAGTACAGTGAGTTGCTATGCTGATACGAAGCTCTCTTCTTTTTGAGAGAATTGAATAAATTAAAAAACCTTCTTTTGAAGCAGTTAGTGGGTATATGGTAGCCGATGTCAACATTGTTGTATTTTCTGTTTCAGAATTAATGGTACCTTTTTCCGTTACACATTTTTGTAAAATGGCTGGACAAGTTAGTTCCCAGTACTAGAACAACATTCTTAAAGAAAGAGGAACAAGTTAGCTCCCAGTCTCCCGTTGTTATGTAGTTTGATAGTAAATCGTGGTGTGAAAGTAGGTAGCCAGTTACATAATTAAATGGTAATCATTTCACGATTTGTTGAAATCTAGTTACCTGTCTCTTCGATCTATCGTTAAATATTAAGGGTAGTAAGACATTGGAATGGGGTTTAAATTGGTTTCTTCCGTGTGAGGACATGAAATATATTTGCAAAAACGTTTTGAAAAAACACAGTGCATATTATCAATACACTAGTCGATAAGACCCGTGGAAAATCCACTCAGGCAGAAGAACAATAAAAAATTAGAAGATTTTAGGAATTTTGATGACGTCAGCAGTGTCCCTGTTCATCTACATAATGATAAAAAACAGTAAAAATAGGGACACGAACTTACGAAAAAGCGAACTTGGGAATTTGTTTTCTATAAACCTCCATAAACCTAAAAAATGATAATAAATTATGATGATAATACTTTCCTATTTTGGTTTCCTGTAAAAAGATAATTCAATGGTTACATGTAGACCATATAATATTGAAATAATGGTAAGTAAGTTACCTGCACTTGATGCTTCTTGAGTCTTTTTAATACCAAAAATATGTGATGCAATTTTAACATGGCATGCCCTGACTTTTAGTTCATGAATTATCTTCTTAAAAAGAAAATAATCCACTTAACGAAGCGCGCCACGGGAAGGCAAGTCACGGGGCTTTGCGCTAAAAAATAAGTAAAATAAGAAGCTAATTATGACTATCGACCAATTACAATGTTAACCAAAAGCTCATTAAAAACAGAAACTGATAAAAAATCATGAGGTTGTAAAAAGCCGATTTTTTTTGTTTATAATACATTTTTAATTATCATACGTGTTAAGGTCCATATTTTGGAGATATAGTGAAAAAAACATTTATTCATAATCACATGCAGTTGTTTGGACAGCTAAAAAAATGGGTTACCTCCACCTTAACATAACTACACAAATTCATAGTCTAGTAGCAAGATCTCATAGGTTCTAGAAGATGTATGTGTAGAGTATTTCAATTCAATTCAAGATATAACTTCTGAGTACAACCCAAGTATAAAGTAAATCTGGCTATGCAAACTGAAACTCATGTGGAATCTGACTAAACTATTAATTACATGAATAATAACATGAAATGGATTTAGACATAAACTCATGCTAATTTAAAAATAAAATTTCATAAATAATTTAAATGAATAATAAAGGAACAAAATCAACAAAATTAACAAAATAACAAAGGAATTTTCGATTAAAATTTAATTTATTCAACAAATAAATAAATATAAAAATAAATTAACTAATTAATGAACTATTTACAATGTTGAAATGGGGAAACACATTACCAGAACTCGTGCTGATGAAAGTTAAGGTAACAGACATAGGGACCCAATTTTTCTACTAGTAATGTATTTCCCCTATTTCTGTGTGACCAGTAAATTGTATGATACTGTCTTTCCTGATATTTTTTTTTTATTTTCATTTTTTAAATTTTTTTTTTTTAATTTTTAAAATGTTTTTTGGGCTATCCAATGATAGCCCTCATAATCCTTTCCATCATTCTTCCTCCATACATGGTAAGCCTTTCGGCTCCTGGATCCCTGGTGACTTTTCCTGTATTTAAGGAACGTTAAATCGGACTCTAAAATACGTAAAAAATTATCTGCGTGATTGTACTTTTGAATAAAACGAAGACGCTACATATGTGATCACCGGCCGTGCAAAATTTAAGTTACGTAATACTGTTACTGTAAAAATCATAAACTCACCGTCACCAGTGGATCCAGCAGCCGCATTCTGATTGTTTTCTTCTACAGCAGGTTCCGTGATGAAAATAATAACATAAGAGGTTAAATCAATAAAACTCAATTTGAATGTAAACAAAATAAAACAGCTTAAGAAACGTAAACTATAAGATTTAATAATTAAGAAATGAGAAATTGTCATCACAATACAAAATTGATGTTGTGAGAAAAATTATACACTCACCATTACAACTACTCCCCTGATCATGTGAAACTAAAATTAAAACATACAGGTAGACAAAAAAGCATATAATCAATTATTTTCACTTCATAATGATTTTAAAAATGTTAAATGTAAAGGTAGTATTTAATAAATGTAATATCTTTGTAGAAACTAAAGCTACATACCCTCTTGTAATAAAACATCTTCGCTAATGTCCATAGCTAAGTATTACTAATCTAAATGAAAATTTATTTATCAAGAATTATGTGGGAAAAAATAAGGAACTAAGAAATAAATACAACACAACTTAATTTTGTGACTATTCAGGAAATAATCAGAAATAGAATTCGTGAGAGCTGGGATTAACGTTGTTGCCTTAATACCAGCTTAAAATTGTAAATTTTTGATATAACAGAAAATACTAAGGAACTTAAATCAAGTAAATTTTGTAATTTTTTTATAGTGGCATGTCTTTTAAGGTAGTTATAAAAATATATCTTTTAATTTGTAGGTAAATTACATTAACATGCCACTGCCCTGACTTTTAGTTTGTGAATTATTTCTTTTAGGATAGAAATAATTCACGTAACGAAGCACGCCACGGAAAGGCAAGCCATGGGACTTTGTGCTTCACCTAAAAAAAAAAACGCAAGTGTTAGAAAAGCATAAACAGATAATATGACAAAAAAATCAAGGAAACTGAAGAAGAAATACTTACAATCACAAAACTGAAAAGTAAAAATATGAAAACTTGGTAAAACTCCTCTAAATCTATTTAGTCAAGGCAAAGAGTTGGAAGACATTTCTTACGTATCGAAAAAAAAATTAACTATAAACTTCCAAGTAAAAAATAAAACTATGAAATAAAAAAAATATACTACTCTTAAATTCAATAATGCCGGAAAAAATACATTAAGTATTATTAAAATATTTATAAAAAATACTATAGATTTTGTCATATGTTGTCAACATTGTATCAGAAGAGTATAGGCTTCGTGTTTACAATGCATAAAAACGCCTAAAAATCACATTTTAAATCATTTAATAACTTAGAGAAGACAAAATTAATGAAAAGAGAAAATTAGGTAGAATTGGTGGGTTTTAAATATATTGATAATAGAGGCGGAAATTGCAGGAGTATATATATATATTTGCGTATATACCGTAATTTAAGGAGCAACATATATCGAAGTAAATGACACTTCAAAAGAATGTTTATACTGCATTGACATGTCATTGTAATTAAAAACCACTAATACATTTGTTCTCATGTCCCTGTACAGTAGGACTGACAGATGCACATATAGTGTACAATAGCACGACACACATATATAAATATATTTATAAAGGTATTTAACAGATTTAACAGACATGCAAGCCTCAAAGTTTATATGTGCGTTGTATTTCTTGGAGAGCCATGGGTTATAGGGAACAACCCAGCGATTATCAACATTAATGTTATTGACGTTGATACGAATTCCATTATCACGACGTCTATACAATGGATATCCATCAACTTCAGCAACGGTATATGCTAAAAAAAATTTTGGAAATTTTTTGGTGCAAACACCATCCTCCATACACCTGGAATTAGGATTCAGATAGCCACATGGTCCATGAATCATTCACGACCGAATAATTTCAAACAGCTCAGGTTGTTCCTGTTGATTAGGAATTTCGGCTGAAATAACACTGTCTATGTCTTCTGCATCCCGAAGTTTATCATTGGGATCTAAATGAAGTAACAAATGACAATGAGGTAAACTCCTCTTTTGAAATTCATCTTTTATGAGTTCATTTAGTTTCAATTTAAAAACTCGGATTGCAGGTAAAAGTCAGAAAAAAATCTGGTTTTCCAAATTTACCAATGACAGCCATAGCATCTTGATAGTTTTGATTCATGGCACGTGGACTTCCTTGAAAACTTGAAGGAAGGACAACAATACGTCCTGGTTGAAGATCTCTTCAGCTTGTGGATTCAATTGGTCAGCTAAATCTTCATAACTGTCAACACGCAGGTTTGTTTGATTCGCATGAATGTAATTTAAGTTGTTACCCTCATCTTTAACATAAGAATCAACACAATACTGTTGAAATAATTTCTTACCATAATGGATTGGGCTAAAATTTTCCCGAACAGCTACACGGTAAGTATAATAATACCGCAACATTGTAGTAGTATTTCGAGTACGGGTTGCACGTTCGGCAACATGGGGTATCCCATAATACCAACCTGGTTCACCCCTTGGAAAAAATAGGGGATAAACCATTGGCTCCAAATTTGCAGATAACGTAGAAATATTTTGCAAATTGCCTCCACGTGGGTAGGTAACAATATCCCTGTTTTCAGGAGGAGCTCCATCTTGGCCAACAAAAACTGCGGCTACTTCGTCATGATGTGGCAAGTTGTATCGCCTTCGATCACTGCCAACTCTCATGCACATGCGTACTTCTGATGGCTATTGGAACCACAAATTCTAAAAAATAAAACAAATAAGAATTGGAGATACATAAGTTACTTAAAATCTTTTATTATATACTAAACTTTGCCATAGCTAATACAGTAGTGCAAAGTGGAAACTTCTTCAAAGAAAACAAAACATTTACAAACACAAACAAAAACCAAACGTGTTGCTTATAAAATAAATCACATTGTTTTTTTGATAACGGAATTCGGAAAATCAAGTCACAAACCGGTATCCTTTTTCTCCTTCTCAGATCTTAAATATATAGGTAATGTTTTTCTTGCTTAAGGAACATTGCAAGCAAAGAAACGCGCAGGATAAATCCAAGAATTTTGTTATAAACAAAACATCTGACAGGCCAGAATGTAAAAAATACCAGCGGGAAAGATAAATTTCTTACTTTTTAATAAATAATGTTCTAGTTAGGTCGTCGTGTTTTATCCTTGACAACAAAAGATCTCTGTTGTAAGTCATGTCTGTTAATCTTGACAAAAAGGATGAAAATATATCTAGCTATATATGCTGTTTTTGCTCGTATAGTAAACAAATATATATATAGGTAGCTAGCTATAATAACTTCTTTATCTAGCTCTCTATATACACGCCCTCTATCAATACCACTTTGCAACTTCGCTGTTACTTTTTAATAAATAATGTTCTAGTTAGGTCGTCGTGTTTTATCCTTGACAACAAAAGATCTCTGTTGTAAGTCATGTCTGTTAATCTTGACAAAAAGGATGAAAATATATCTAGCTATATATGCTGTTTTTGCTCGTATAGTAAACAAATATATATATAGGTAGCTAGCTATAATAACTTCTTTATCTAGCTCTCTATATACACGCCCTCTATCAATACCACTTTGCAACTTCGCTGTTCAATTTTTCTCTTTTCTTGTAAAAACTTCTTTCTGTAAAACCTACTTCAGTCACCTTCGTGAACTTGAAAAATCTTTCTTCGCTTGTTTTGATTGTCAGGGGAAACTTGGAATTTCCAACAAATTAAATTGTTTTATTTTGATCACGTGACTTTGTTTAGCAAATTAAATTGCTTTATTTTGATCATGTGGTTTATAACGTAAACAAACAAAATCTCGCGGCTTTTCTCGGCAAAAAAGACGTTTTGTTTTATAAGAATATGCTTTATAAGAATATCAGGATGGGATTCTGGATTAAAAACAATAGGTAATTTGTTTAGAACAATAGAAAATTAGAATTAATGATTATTAATTAGTCAGTTTTGTTAGAATTTTCGATATTCTTGTAAAAAAACATGTAAGATTTTCGGCGACATCAAAGGAAAATAAACACATCCACTTTGCCTGTTACGGACACACAGACACACAGACAGACACACTCTCCGTATTATTATAAGAGATATTTTTTTTATAAAATAAATTAAGCTTAAATTACAAAGATATTTCAGCCGTCAGAGTTCTCTCGTCGCCCTTTCTCATTTTTGTCCGGATTAGGTGGTCCTGAATGCTTTTGTGTTTTTTGAATGCAATAAAAGGTTTTGTTGGAAATATTTTATGTAGTTCCCGGTCGTTTGTAATAATTGACCAATGTTTGTTCAGAATATTTTTATGAGGCAGAAAACCCTTGTGATAAGGTACCACAAAGGGCAAAACGTTGTTATTGTGGACGGTGTTAATTGTTTCTGCGTTACTAGCTTGTTCACTTTTATTTTTATTATTATTCACGTGGACATTGTTGGTAATTTGTTTGCGTATCTTGTTATCAAGAACATCCTCCTGGTTCATCTTTGATACTATCTGAAAAACTTTGGTTGACCATATTGAATTTGTATCCACGTAGAAGTAGGTTGCCTTTCAGTTGATTTAATTCCCTACAAAGTAGTTGGTTGTCTTTTGTTATCATACGATAGCGCAGTGCTTGGGAGTAGACTATACTCCGTTTAGTGTGGTGTGGATGGTAATAATTCTAATGTAACAATGTTCGAGTGTCGGTTGGTTTGACATATAGTTTTGTTTTGAGTTCTCCCGTTTCTTTTTCAATATAAACAGTTGTATCTAAGATGTCTATTTCTTGTGTAGAGAATTTATAAGTAAACTTTATTGTTTTGTGTATTGAATTGAGATACATGAAGAATTCCTTCAGTTTATTTTCGCCATGTTCCCATATGAAAAAATGTCATCTAGGAAGCAGAAATAAGTTGTAAGAACATCTGGAAACCATTCGAATATATGCGTTTCTTCAAATAGACCGAGAAACAAAGATGCATATGGTGGTGCAACTTTAGTTCCCATAGCAGTTCATATTAGTTGTAAGAAAATTTGATCGAGGAACTGAAAATAGTTGTTTTCTAAGATAAAAGAAAATAGTACGCGCATAATTTTTTCGTTGGGTGTGAAGGTCGGCAGTTCATGTTTAAACTTTTTCATAAAGTGAATACACGCGGCCACTCCTTCCTGATGTGGTATGTTTGTATAGAGTGACGTGACGTCAGCCGATACTAAGATTATATTAGTTCTCTCTTTAGGTAGACCATTTATACGTTTAATGAAGTGTTTGGTATCCTCTGTAGGATCGTAGCTTCGGAAGAAGTGGTTGTAAGCAAATATTTAAAAATTCAGATATATTTTCTGTAGGTGAGTTTACAGCTGATACAATAGGTCTACCAGGATTGCCGTCTTTATGAATTTTAGGTAATATGTAAAAAAGCGGCATTCAGGTATGCACTGTAGGCTTTATAAATTTAGCCGTGCTTCTCTCTATTTTGTGGTGATAGAGTAGAGTTTCAATAAAGCTGTTTATATTTTTAATAAGATCCTTTGTATGATCAGTAGATATCTTAGCGTAGTGGGTTTCATTGTTTAGGTGCTCGTATACTTTGCATACATAATCATTTCTGTTCATAATGATGATTGAGCCACCTTTATCGGCTTTTTTTGTTATAATTTCACTATTTTTGGAAAGGTTTCTCAGACTTGTGCGTTCCTCGCGACTGCAATTATTATTATCTATTAGGAGAGGAAATTCGTTTGCGAACGTTTTGACATCCATTTGGATGGATTGAAAATATTTTAAAAGTGTGTTGTTTTTAGGTTGAGGTGCAGTCCAGTTCGACCGGCGGTGAAGGTCCGCCTGTGGTCGTGAGTTGTGGGGAAAATAAAATATTGTGGACATGCGGTTTCATAACTGAGCGAGCGCTAGCGTTGTGTGCACACGGTAATATTTATAGGTGTTTGAACAAACTTTAATCCTTTGTTTAGGATTGAATGGTCGTGATTGGTTAAAGTAAGGTTAGAAAGATTGGCAACAAGGTTGTTTACTTGTTTGTTTTTTATTTTTTTTATAAAAATTCCTTTTTACAAAGTTCTTTTTATTGCAGTATGGGGTCTGAAGCTCAAAGTGTTCAGTGCTCTGTTTTATGTACATTATATGACCCATTGTTGTTTAGCGGTAGTTGTTTAGGTGCCTGTTGTACATGTTTTTTGAGGGAAATTTTGTGTGTTGTTGTGGTTGAAACCGTGGTTGTTGTTTTTTATATCGTTGTTGTTGTTGTTGATATAGTTGTTGCTGTTGAACTCAGGGTTGCTGGTAAGAACGTGGTTGTTGCGAACGTGATTGCTGTTGCAACCGTGGTTGTTTGTTGTATCTTTCTTCATTAGATTTGTTGTGTTCACGTTTTCTATTTTCAAGCGTGACTTTGTTTTGGTTATGCTCATGAAGAAGGGTGTTATTTAGGGCTGTTAATTCTCCCTCAGGGATTTCCTTTTAAGGGTATCACGTTCTTTCTGTCATGAGTCAATTTTCTTGATGGTGTTTCAACAGGATTTTTAGTAGATTTTCGCTGCAAGAATGTATGGTGGTATTCCATTCATTCTGTAGATCCTCAGATAGACCCACGGTAGAGGGCACGTTTATTCTGAGCCCGGATGGAAAAGAGTTATTGGCGACATGAGATTCAAGGAGCTGGAACTGTCAAGGTGATCCATTTGTTGATGTGTTTTTTTCAAGTAGTTCTCTCGCATTTCATCGAGATAAACTGCTCTATTTCGTCACCAACGTTATGTGTTGAGCTGCCTTGTTGCTCGTCGTTTTTCACTGTTGTAGGTGAAGTTTGGACTTTCGGTTTTGTCGAAGTTGCCGTGGTAATCGGTGTTGTTGTTTCTGACTATTTTTTTATTTGATTCGTTGTTATTGCAGTACATTGTGTTATAGTTGTTTTTGATGGTGTTTGTGGTATTGTTGGTTGCGATATAAAATCGCTGATATTTATTTCGACGTCCATCATCGGGTTAAGAGATTTTGGTGTGGTTCCCTTGTTTTTTCTTCTGTTCAAGAACAATCTCTTTGTTTTACCCATAATGCTTGGTGATAGCTTTGGTTCTAAGGTTATAGAACAAAAGTTTTATTAGTACAATTAGCCATGGGCACGAAATGGTTTTTTTAAAAACATTTATGACACCCATATAAATGGCTTAAATAATTGTTCAGATAGTGTCAGTATTAATTCAAATATTCCTGTGCGCAATTCTGTTTGACGTGATGTTTTCAAGTCACATTCAGCATTAACATGTGCTTTTATTAATAAATGTTGGTGATTCATTTTGAGTTGCTGGCGGTATAATAGTTTTTTTCAAAGAAATATTTTGCTCTCTACAGAATATGAGCATGGTTTTGATTTGTAAGAATAAATTCACTGAGCGAGATTTGTTAAATTTTAAGTTATTTTAGAACATTTTGAATGAAATAATTTTTCAACAAATAATTTTTACACTGTACTTCTACGTACGGAAAGAACAATGGTTTCGCACAAAATAACAGGACAAACGAGTTATCCCATTAGTAGCATGTTTTTTTATATAGAAGTCAGTGTGTTATTCCCTCTCGTGTGTTGAACAATCCATTTAGTTGTTGAATTGTGATTCAGTTGCAACACAATTTCTAGTTCTCTAGCATATTTTTAAACCAATTGTTCTGTTACGAGCGAACATAGTGTTACAGTAGGCTCTTTGGTTCATTGATTATTTAAAACTAACTGAATAATGAGATCGTCAGTTCATTTCTACCGCCATCGGAGTTTTCGGCCCCGTCCTAGTACGGACTAATCAATAACTCCTCGTGATAGTGGGCCATACCTTCGTTTAGGTATTCTCATCAGTTAGTAAAAAACAATTTGCTTTTTTCATCTTACCTTTGTTACCTTCGCTTAGCTGAAGCAAACCCAAAGGATCGTTTTGATTCATGATGCGATACGTGACTAGCTACAGATTAGATCTTGCTACGACAGCTACTCAAGTGAAAAGAGGTCGGTTAGAAGTCATGTGCTGCTTTATATAGTTAAAGGGCAGTTTAAACCGGCTGTTATGGACTGTTGTTCGTATTTTTCAAAAAAGCGCAATGTGAGTATTAGGTGTTGCCATAGTGATATAGGTTATAATATAATTTATAGTGATAAGTTGTTGTAGGCTTCGAAAGCAGTTTCACGGTGTTATCGGATTCACGCAGTTGCCGGATAATACGCTAGTTCCTTTTGAAGACTGTTTGCTGACATCTTTTAAGGTTACCCACCCAGACATTTGCGTACATTGGTCAGGAATATGAGTAAAAAACTTTGTACCCTTTACAGAGATACTGTACTACTCTTCTCCTATTTGTCCAATATTGTTTACAGGACCCAAACCTTCATACAGGGGTGTTTGGTTCTTTGCAATAAGGAAGATCTTACACTGTGTTTCGATGTTTAGAGAGTGTAACATCTAGACTCAAGTTTAACCGGCTAGACTTCCCAATTGCCCCTATATAAAAAAATAAATAACTAACTACCAACCATCAAATTTCAAATATCAAGTATCATATACTATAAACTACATTGACTTTCTTTTGCAAATTATTGACTTCTTATACACTTCTCAGCTACGCGCCACATTGCAATGTCGTCATTGCATTGTCAGTAGTTTGATGGTTTCCTAAACCGTTTTTTTCCTCAATGGTCGTCATTAACTACGAATGATATCGTCCATATTTGCGCTAATATCTTGGCTAAAAATATTACAAGAGAAGAGGTTCACCATGTGACACAGGCACAATGACATACTCGACTTGCTAAATCACTGATTTTCATGTAAAGATTAGCTATCTCATACTTTAGCTTTGAAATCATTAAACTCACTTTTTACAAGGCAAACATAAATCGGATTAAAAGCACACAACAAAAATTACACAATACCAATTCGTTATGAATTCTTTTAAAGTTCATCCGTTTAAGGATATTCACTTGATAATAAGTTTTATTTATTTTATGTACTCCTTGATTCAGTTTGAATCGCTTGTTATTATTGTTTCTGACTGTAGCTGTTGTTCATCATTGTTTTGTTCAATGTCTTCTGTGGACAAGTATGTGTATTCGAAGTTTGTTCTTCTTTGTTCTTGATTTTGATTAAACCGGAATCTTTAGAGGGTACAACCTCTACATAGCCATAACCACATGTCCGTAGACAAGTATTATCATTACAGCTTGCTGTTTTGTCACCTCATCATCAATCTAGATGATGGTTTCGCCCCACAGCCTCAAACAGGGGTATCAGGATTCTAGGTGGGGCACCTCTAAGAAGAGGTTCGCTAAGTGGTCATCAGGGCCCTTGGAATCCTCTTTCACAAAAAATTATTTCATCTGTGTAAGATCTGTGCAACCAGAAGAAACACGGGCAGATCTATTTACAAGGTTGTCGAAACATGACATGCAATAGAAAGATGTTTTATCGCCACAACTTAAGGATTTTATACAAAATAATGCAACATATGTCCGTACCAATATTGTTTATGTCTTGTCGCCATTGATTTGATTGACGAACCTTCTTCTAGCAAAGAATAAATCATGTCATGGTTATCAAATAAATTTGAATACTTATTTAATATTTGTTGGTCAACCAACCACAGGCAAATCTTCATGTTTGATGTCAACAGCAACAACTTCCGGTTTTGACAAAACTTTTGTCCACCAACGCTTCTGCGTTTATTGTGGACGCAGAAATTCAGAAATAACTTTTCAAAATTTAAAAAACAAAGATGAAAATTACAACGGTGACGTATAATTTTAATGAAAAGTTTTCAACAGAGAAAGTGTATCAATGGAATCCAGCACTGAAAATAAAAAATACATTCCTGGGAATTGTGCCTTCTGCGTACTAGGTAAGTACTGCATTTACCTGTGGTAATTATTTCATTGTGGTTAAACTTTGGGTTATGGTCATTGTTATACACTCTTGCCTAAGCGTATTGGGTAGGTTTAGGTGTGCAAAAGTTACAAATGGTAGTGGTTACCTTTTTCTTATCTGATATATTATTGCAGAAAGTACTGCAAAACACACTTACGTTAATATTTTTTTCTGTCTGAACATACTGTTAGGGTTAAGTTTAATTCATTGTGTAGCAATCATTACATGTAAGATACAGCTTCCAATGTTGATATTTATTGGCACAAAACTTTGTGTTGATTTCTGTTCTGGCAATTCGTATTTCCTGCAATAAGATTATGCACACCTAACAAGATAAACAAAGAAATTAAAATCATTAAACAGATTGCCTCAAGAAAGAAACTAAATTTAGAAGAAGGAGAACAATCAAAGAATGATCAAGCTCAAATCTACAGATATGTGATCACGTAGCATCTTTTGACGATTTCGACATACTCGCTCATGAGAGTAATCAATTTTTTCTTGAAATAAAGAAGTTTATTCATACTACGAGATAGTGAACAACATAGCTGAACAACAATATCACATCATCGCCATTGTATCTATTTTACTAAATAGCTAATTATCAGTTTGTTTATAACATTGTATTTGTTTTATTTTTTTCATTTATCCTTGTTTAATTCAGTTTGAATTGCTTCACTGTTTTTTTTTCACTGCATCTGTTGTTTATCGCCCTTTCGATGGATTTTTTTTCATGTGTTCGTTTGTACCTCATGTTAGTATAAGGTCAATGTTTTGTTCATTCCTTGAAACAAGGAAGATTTTGTATGAATGCAAAGTCTTTAAGTGTCAGACCTAACATAGCCATAACCACCATCTTAAGATAACTTTTATTATTGCAGCGTGCAGTATAACCCACAAATAATTTTAATGTCAAACAATATTTACCGAAAGGGAATGAAGATGTAATAATTACCAATATTTTAAGAGGTGCTCACACAGTCACATCTAACTCCAGGTTTGGAGAATGAAGTACAGCAATCCTTATGGAACCTCTTTCACTACTGGTAATTAAGGAGACAACACGTTTACCTTTTCGAGCTATGACTTTTACTATCTAAAAGCGATTGCAAATTATCAAAGTAACTGTCAACAAATGTCTTACTTAACCCAAATACTCTATATAAAGCCACTCTTTCCGGCTTCTAGGTTACGTTTCAAAAATCCCTTTACGAAGTCACGACCACCTTTTTTTACATCTGTTGGAAGGATGAGCAATTCCTTATTTTTCTACATAATCGTAAGCAACTTTGGCGGTCAGAGTTCATAAGTAAGTTTCTGTTTATTTCTAACCTATTTTACTACAAAGATAAAAACGTGAACGTGTGTTTAAGGGGGTAATAAAACTAATTTCATATAATTAACAACGCATGTATACATTAATTATGCATGTACATTAAATGAACATGTGTATGTGCATTCCACTGTGGAGAGGCCAGAGGGCACACCTACAAGTGACAGAACAAAACAACATGGTGGACTAAACTGTGGACAAGATTACAGACAACCATGGTACAATAAAAATGTGCATAAGGTACATCTCGACATCAACATATTTATAATGTTAAATGTGAATACAAAAAAGCTTGGCTCTTCAGAAATAAATTGCTCCTAATGAGATCACCTGTTTCTAGTAACAAAACAATTTTTGTTATTAGACGTTCTAGTACTGCCCCATTTGGACCAATTTTTAATCCTATATTTCAAACGAAACCATTGGCATTGCTATACGATCCGCAATTATTGCCATTGGGCATCTGTTTTGTCCTGTACCAACGACTTCGTTCTAAATTGACACATGAAACTCCTTGCTCCAACAATTCCAAAATTCATTTTCGATGTGTTGGACATTTTCCCATCCATGTCTGCATCAATCAGGTGAAACAACTTTTCGTGGTGATTGTAGGAACACTTTCGACTCCATCGTTAATATATTTGAGAGTGCAAACGCTTTATACTCGTCATATCACTTAAGGTGTAAATCGTTAAGATCCTCAGCTTCAGTCATCAAGTTCGAAGAGGATTCATTGTACAACTTGTCGCCACTTGTTTTAACAGGAACTTTAGAATTTACGTTGCTATATGCCACCCATGTGATTAGATGCAGCTGTTTAATTGCCTTTTCCAACCTGTTTACATAATAACCAATCTTGTCATTGTTTATTTCACTAATGGGTTTTTTAATTCATTGTTTTCACCTACGAAATTATTTCCATTGACGCACCTTACGTAACGTACATTTCTTTTTCTTCCAATTAAACCTATGTAAAGAAAGAATAAAGTGGGTGTTTCTTAATGGTGGTGATTCGTGTTTGAGTTGTGCTACGGTCCACGGTTTACTGAATAAAAATCCTCGATAAATTGAACATTCGAAGACATTATTCGCTTTGTTAAAAATAGGGAAATTCGTTCAACATTGATAACTATTCGAAATTTGACTCGTGGAACCATCGTAGGCACCGACTTCTTCGATAAGAATATTGATACATGACATCGATGTGATTTCAGAATTGTTAATGCCCTTAATGATAATGGTCATCATGTTTCTTAGGATGAATTACAGCAATATTTTTCCATAATGTGATGGATCTCAGTTGGTGGAATTTTCTTGTAGCACCTCAACGTTTTGGACATCAAGCATGTGTATACAAATTGTAAAAACATAGGTTTTAAGTGCAATACAGTTGAAATATTAGATTAGATTATTGGGTATCGGAGAAAAGTAGAACATTTATTCTTTCTTAACCTGACATCGATTTCTTTTTACTGTTTCGATTCTCGTCTTATCTGTAAATTATCTAACATTTTCAATATCTTCTATTGTATATGCCAGCATGGACTTGCTAAAATTGTCTGTATATCTAAATTACGAATATAGAAACTGTTGGCTAGATTTAAGATGATAGTATCTAAAAAGTCATTAGGAAAGAATTAACGCATGAGTATTGATATAAAATCCTACCGTTAGGAGTTGATCAGTTATCTTTTGAATCAGATTGAAAGGTTATTAATATCCCCCCATACAACCCATGCCAGCTAGAAATTGGTGATGATGACTTGTAACGACAATAAAATGTTTCTTTTAAAAATAAAATTACAAAATGTCTATTAGCCAATAGTAGAAATCATATCTGCAGTTTTACTGACTGCTTCTCCACCATACATTATTCGTACTAATTTTGGCGCATTGCAGGGAAATAATACAGTAGTGCGCTTTTAATGTTTTTGTAACAACAGTAGCTTTAAATAGAAAAATCATATACACGAGAATTAGTACAAATAAAGTAAGTTCCCCATGGAAAATAAAAAAAGTTAAATTACAAACAAAACATATGAACTATACAAAAGGTAATCTTGCATTGCCCAAAGGTCTTTCTTATAGAATTAGTAAGTCATTTTTACTTCAATTAAATGATATGTAGTTATATTATGGACAATTACAAGCGTTTTTACGGATGTCCTAGCCATTGGTCGAGCTAATATAAGAATCTTTATACCAGACAAATTTAAATTTGAGCTAGTGACGTAACGAAGCAACGACTGAAGAAGTGAAGTTGATGCTTCTTCCATGTATCTTCTCATGAAGTTGAATGGTGTTTGTTCTTCTTGATGTCGAGTTCAGGAAATGATATGTATTCCTACACTTTCTCTGTGTTCGGAGCTTTAGAGTCGTATATCACAGCAATAGTCTCACTTCGTAAACCAGAAATGAGATTTTTCAATTTCGAACATATGAATACAAAAGCAGGACGAGGCTTGATAATCAGGACATAACGAACGGAAGAAATGATACTAATAATTCTTCTTTGTTGTATAAATTATAAATAGCATATTTCTTAGAAACATGGCATAGGTGAACAGGAAATACACGAGACAGAACAAAAAATGGAAGACAATTCTTCCAACTACATCATAATCTTCTTCTGAAAATTCAGGTTAAAGAATAGGAACAAAAATGTTTTTCCCCTCAAATATATGTAGTTACTCCTATTCTCTTTTAACAATAGTGGCTCAAAAAATATTGAATAAGCTTCCCGGACAACTCCATCACAAGATGCTTTCTCTTCTTCAAATTGAATAAGTAACTCGTCATTTAAGATATTGGGTTTACTTGCATAAGTTTCCAGCCATTGCTCACAAACAGAATCCCTTTTTAAATATTATGTTTTAACTAGTCAAAAAGGCCCATGGAAAGAATAATGGAGAAAACAGGTTGTTTTAGGTGTTTTGCTGACGTCAGCAGTGCATATAAAAAAAATTTGGCGAAATTTGTTTATCCGTTTTCGTAATGTGCAGAGTTTGAAACGCTGATGAGAAAAATGTATCATGTGTTATTGAAGAACGGTTAAGAAGATATAAACGTTTAAAAGCTTTGCTGGCGTCAGCAAAGACCTACCAAAACGCACAAAAAAAAAAGAATTACTAAGTAATAAATTAAGGGAAAGAAGTAAATACCAACCAAGGAGAAAAAAATACCAACTTACGCTTTCAATAAAGGAATGTGTATGAGATCAAAAAATCATTATTATTACCCTGACTTTTAGCTCGTGAATTTTTTCTATAACCAAAAAATAATTCACTTAACAAAGCACGCCACGGGAAAGCAATTCATGGGGCTTTGTGCTTCAACCTAAAATAAAAAAGTGGTAAAATGATAAAAATACTGATTTTAAAGTATTGTTGTAATTATTTTGGATAACAGTCAATTGGCATGGTACACAAAAATATAAAGTTTATTTGTCACAAAATGTTAGGCTTGCGATGTGTGTTTTTACCCAGGTAGCTGTAAGGACGGTGTATAAATCGACTTCATTATTTAGATAATTAAGAATCACACAAAAAAGCAGCATAAAATGTAAACATTATTATCCTGTATATAGAGAATAAGAAAGAGTCTCAAGCATAATTAAGTATATTCTCTGACACATTTAATGCAACATTGTGGCAATTTAATTGGGGTATAGTTGCAGACTAAAATTGTATGGTGACATATTTTTCAAAGTCAACAGCAGTAACGTTTATAAATGATGTAAAAATTAAAAGTATTTCGTGGGTAAAAATTGATGTGGGTATGTGTAAACTCCAAAGCAACCCATACGAAATCTGAAAGACGATATGAGTAAATATACAACCATTGAAAATGCTATTAATTTAATAAAAAGTAAAAAAGGGTGGTTTTGTCAATTCTATATTTACAACTAATTAAAAAACAGAAAATGTCAACTAAACTAACCGATTAGCCTACTTACTTACAAGCAAACAGCCAACAAACCCACCGACGAACACTAACTAACAAACAACTTACTCACAAACAACTTACTAACAAAAAACGTACTAACGAACAACTTACTAACAAACAAGTTACTAACAAAAAACTTACTAACAAACAACTTATTAACAAACAACTAACAAATTAAGTAACTAAATCACTAAATACTGTCAGCAACTTTCAAGCGTACAAAGCTTTATATGAAAATAGACCTTTCGGAATTTAAAATTCGGCTAAACTTTAGAATACCATCGCAAAAATTGATCTACACAAGAATGAGAACCAACGAGCCAACGACCAATTTATCAGATTACCTAGAATAAATCCACCAACGAGCCAACGATCCAACGACTACTTCCTAGTCCCCGTCCCCTCCTACGCGTGGTATTTCCCAAGCTAACGCGGATAAGAATACAACACAAAAATCACTAAGCATAACATTTGATGAATTATTATGTATTCTCTTAGTATAAATTATAGGGAAATTTTAAATAACAGTCAATTTTGCCAAGGTAAACTTTTATTTTCTCTTTATAAACTCGTATTTGTATTTCTACTCAACAAATCATTCCTGACTGGTTGGTGTCAATTATTGACAACCTACTCATCCACTTATGTGCACACCTTTTTTAATAAAACATGGTATTTATAAAAAAATTATTTTATCTACAGAATATCTGCAGAATTTGTATTATGTCAGATCCGAATAATATATATTACCACACAAAATAAATGACAACGACTATATTCAATTATTTAAGTCTTCTTTTTCTGACTAACGCGCACTTAACACAATTTTTTTCCGAAACTATTACAAATTATAAGTTTTATTGATATCTTTTATAATCTGTTTGAATAAATCTTTCTCTTTATTAGCATACCTCCACATAAATTCACCTAGATGGGAGCCAAATAAATGTTTCCGAATACCAAATTTTGGAAGATTACTTTTAGCTTGTCGCCAATGTCCTTCAATTTTGTTAGTATTGTCACCTTTAATACACCAATATTTACAAATTCGATGGAATGATTAACCTTTAAATGTACGTAATCTATTTCATCCAGAATATCATAGGCCTTCCAATAATCTGAAATAATTATGGTCCCTGGGAGTATGAATTTTTGGATTATTGGAATTAATGTTTCTCTGTTTCTTTTTTCCACTGGTACCATAAAAATTTTTCTACTCTCTTCCTCTATGCCACCAAATACCCACTGGCCTTCAACTTTATGTCCTAAAATAAAACATTTCAATATTTGTCATACCTATTTTTATGGTTATTAAATTATACCAAGTATGAAAATGCAGATACGTTTCTTATAATGTATGAATAAATAACATTAAATAACCTTTGTGGTACTTTCTTTTTCCGAATTTCGATTCGTCTATCTGCACTCTTATTCCAGTTCCACCAATGGGTGAGCTATTCCGCATCATAATATCGTCACATATCTCTCTTATGAAATTATCCCAATCAACAGCAGTTGCACTGGATAATTTCATTTGCATAACAATTTGATTTTGTTCCATTCCTATAACAAATCATTCACTATAAATTTATCTACTACATAATTTCAAATATTTATTCTTCTTTATAGCGAAATTGAGTTGGTGGATGGACAAGGTGCCCCTTTTAGCAACAGTTAGAACGATCGACCATCTTCCGTTCATAAACATTCGCGGTCAGAAATTTTCGCGAATTTCGTTTATTAAATTTTATGTCGCGAAATGTTCCAAGAGCATACCTGCACCGGCCAAAAAAGGGTTTATAAATTTTATGTCTAAATTTTTTAATTCTACGTTTCTGTACTTAAAGTAGTTTTAAATACAACATTACCTGTACTCCACCAGTAAGTTAACTCGATTATCTCTTCCAAAGTTAAATTACTTTTTTCAAACCACGAGCCTTTTCTAAGTGATATATCACTATGTTTTTTATTGCTGCATCGCCATGCCACCCCATCAGATGAATAATTTATAGTTTGTAATTTCATTGTTTGCTCACAACTTTTGCAATACCGATTTCTTGCCAATAAACCAACTCGAAAGCACCAATCAATAGTTGCATCTTTTGAAGGTATAATATCATTCAGCAAACCACGAAATGTTATAAAATCACTACTACAATACTTCCTCGAATAGCTCCCTGTTGTAATTCCAGTTTGACTACATCCGTCTTTAAACACTTTCAATGTTTTAGCAGAATTTGTTTGTACGCCTCTATCACGATACCTTTTCATTTTCTCGTTCCTTTCGTCAATTTCCGTTTACGCATTGCAATGTTTTCTTACAAATGAATTCATTGTATTGTAACAACCTTATGTGTATTGACTATCATGTATTTTAAATGATGGAATCCTTTCCTATGATAACTCTTGGAGATATGAAGTTATACGTTGAAAACCTATCCAATGCATGGAAGACAATGAAATTGTTATGTTAGATCTAAGAGAATATACAATCCTCCCAGGTTAGATGAGAACGATGCAGCAGAAGAAGATTAATAAGTTAATGCTATTTACTGATAATTATTTATTTAGCCCTATATAATTATCCTCCCACCGAAAAAGTCATAAGATAACTTAGAGAAAAAGAACAATACAAATAAATTGAATTCTGCGTAATTGGGACCATAAACAATACGATTGGTTTTATTCATCTGCTGAAGCGAACTTGCATATGATTAAAATAGACAGCATATCTTCTTTCTTTACAACTTTCACGGTTTGATACATGGCCAGACTCTCGACACTGAGCACAACAGTAGCTTTATCGATTATTTTTTAAGTGAAGTGGCAATGACACACGTCTCAATGAGTAGATCAACTGGCTTGCGACACATCGCATTTTTGCTAATTTTGTAATCAAGACATTTTCAGGCCACAAATACTTTTTTTTATCATGCACAAAATTTCGAACTCAAATTAATAAATATAAATCAGTTTTCTAAAGTTTGTAACAGGAAAAGTTAAGCGAGAATTTTAATACCAAAGTTTACTTCGCATCCAAAATCCGTTTCGGTGTACAGGTTATTTTTACTTTCATTTTTTTATTAAAAAAGTAAAACATTTAACCACTTGTTTTAAACTGGAACTTCTTTCTTTCTAAACATAAAAATTCCATCACTCTGCCACCAATCTATTGTACAGTGATGATACATTTAGAGATTTAGAATATTGCTTTTGCTCTTTCTTTTAAATATACAATTTTTTTACATTCATACAAGAATTTCTTAAAATTATTAAGAAACTTTCGTATCCTTGGATGAATATTTTTTTTGTTTGACGTCTAAAATTATTTCTGCATTTGGTGTTCTTATAACAGTCTTTTCGTTTTATTTTCAAAATATGTATATTTCTATACTATGATGATTTTAAGTCGCTTACTTCCAGCCCTAAAAGTTGCGTTTATTATTTATCGAAAGAATAACTACATTGACAAACGAAAAACAAGCCGGTCAGTTCACTTCCTTTATCTAAAATCAAAGTTTGTCTCTATCTCGTACATCTCCGTATTTTAAACAAATATTTTAGTTTCTTGACGAATTTTCTATCTCTTTATCCCTTTTCAGCTCTAACTTTTCTATTCTCAAGCACATTTTATGGTCCCTTGCAAGTTCAAAAATAGAGACAGAAAGAGTCTACTGCAGTTGTTACAATTCTACGTCAAAAAAGTTGAATCAGTGCAGTGACTTCTTTTAACGTTAAACATTGCAAAGTCTTTATGTCCGTTAAACATTACTACTCGCCGCTCACGACTGCAAGCAACGTGCGCTGTTAAAGAAAAATTTAAAATGTCAATAAAATCTATTATCAATGCTCAGACGGACGAGACTTGGGCGAATTTAAATAAAAGATTCTTTGATCAGAAAATTGACTTCTCGAAAATTTTATCGACAAACTTACTCTCATTTGTACAGTCATATGCCACGTCAAATGGTTCCAATGTTGGTTATGTCATACCGTCGATACTAACGACCATAAATTTTCTTGCGGCAAAGAAATGCTGTAAAGTAGAAATTCGTGATGGATATTTCGCGAATCTAAATACACTACTTATTTTTGTTGGACAACCTTCAACTGGTAAAAGCCCTGCTTTAAAGTGTGCAGTAACTAGACCGCTGGAGAATACTGAGATTACTGATTGCATTATTTATAATTCAACAGCTTCGGGTTTTACCAAATTGTTATCAAAAACTCAGTCCTGTTTTGTTGTGAATCCAGAGATTCAAGAATATTTATTGAAGATTTTAAAAAATAATGATGAAAATGCATCTGGTGAGGTTGAAATGTTATGCAAAATTTATAGTGGTGAAAGCTGTAACATAAATTTTAGCACCGAAAACCGCCGCAGCATCAATGAAAATTGTTCGCTGTGTATATTAGGTAATTTTTATTCACTTTCTGTCTTTCTTTCACAGTTATATTTTTAGTTTAATCCTATTACCGTTGCTTACTCTCATTTATATCAAATTATAATTTCTTTTTAAGGAGCTACACAAATAAAAATGATTGCACACATTGTCAGTCGAATGGATCAGGGTAATGGTTTATTCGATAGATTTGTATTCACAATACCAGCATCGTTGCGCCCACTACCCCACGAGCAGGTTAAAGCAAAAGAAGATCTGAGACCATACATGTTTTCTCTCGTTGAACTTTACAAGTTTCATGATACGATTGATTCCACCAATCCAACCATATTTTATTTCTCCGACGAAGCTATGATGTATGATTCATACTTTTTTAATCAAATTCTTGCCATTTGTCATTTTATAATTTCTAAATTTTTATATATTTTACAGAACTTACAATGAAATCGAAACTTCATTTTTAAAAAGTCTCAATGACGATTTAATCCATGGCAGACCGACGACAAAATCAAAAACTCCTGAATTGCTACCAAAAATAGCAGTAGCACTGCACATACTGGAACATAGTTTCATTTGTTTATTATCTGGCACACCAATCATGGTTCCAGAGGAAATCAGCCTAACAGTCCTTAATCAGGCAATATACTATATTGATACGTTACAAGATCAAAAGGAAGTTCTTCATTATGTAAGTAAAACTTAACACTATTTTGATAGAGCACATTTTCTTTTGCATCATGACATCATATTTTTTGTTTTCTTTTGTGTTTTGTTGTATTAATTCTTATTTTATTTAGTTCATACGCGAACTAACTGCAACCAAAAAAGACAAAACTAAAATTCCACCATCGTACGATGAAATAGCTCATGCAATTGTAAAGACGAATGGGCCTGTCATTTCGTATAGAAGCTTTAAACAACAACATCAAGAAAGTATCGATCTGTGATGCTATCAGAATACACAAGTATCGTTCATGATCTGATAAAAAACGACTGTGGACACATCATTTCGGTAAGAACTCCGGGCGCGACAAAAGATTCTAACTTCTATATTAAAGGAGAATTCCAAGCTTTGCCGCATGCTATCCAGTCTGGTTTGGACAAAGAAGTGTACGAAAGGAAAAAGAATGCTAACATACCTAAATGTGTTTCGGAAACAACAATTAATCTTGTGTTAGATAAGTAAATTCTTCTTGAGTATTTAAATAACGTGGGTATTTTAGAAGTCATTATTCAACTACTCTTGGTCTCTGTAATGGGACGGCGATACGAATAAGTGAAAAAAGCCCTAGGGAGCGTTCACATATTACGTAATAAAGTAGGGGAGAGGGGGGTCATCGAAATTGCTTACGCTTGATTATGGGGGAGGGGGGAGGGGTCAAGTGGTTTGATGACATAGCAAATCAAAAAGAAGGTTAAGTAGATGATGACGTAATTTTGGGAGGGGGTCAACCAAATGATTACGACTGATTACATGGGGGAGGGGGGAGTGAGGCAAAAAATTGATTACGTAATATGTGAACGCTCCCCTAGGGTCGAGGTTGGTCATTATTTAATTAAAGAAAAAAAACTCGAGTATCTAATCATGTCGTTCTTTGTTTGACTTTAAAAAAGTAAACGTTCGTCATTCAACATCTTTATAGTTCATCGAAAGATTTAATGCCTATCATTTGTAATTATTTGATATTAGAACTAATAGACTCTGTTTTAATTTTATTTATCATTATACAAAATATTGTTTCCTTATATAATTTAAAAGCAAATATATATCTTTGTTGAAAATCAATCTTATATATTTATGTATTCTATATCCTTCATTATCCAATGTCGTTCTTTAAATTCTAAAAATAAAATGATAATTGGCTATGTTGGCTCGTTGGCTCGTTGGCTATGTTGGTTCGTTGGCTCGTTGGCTCGTTGGCTATGTTGGTTCGTTGGCTATGTTGGCTCGTTGGCTATGTTGGCTCGTTGGCTATGTTGGTTCGTTGGCTCATTGGATCGTTGGCTCGTTGAATCGTTACAAATTAAAAATCTGCGATGGTATTCTTTATCCGTAAAAAGATATATATAAACTATTTAAATTATTTTGTATACGATATCACTATTTAAAGCTCAAATTTTCTATTTACTTAAAAGTCACTGACAAAGTGCCTCCATTAGAACACAACCTAAACGTTCAAGACGTGTGATACTTAAAGTTTTCAATGGAGTAACCTTAGTCTTAGATGTGACAAAACTTAACTTTACTCCTTCTTCCGTGACTACACGCAAAAAACCACAGCACAGTAAACTTCTGTTGAGCTGTCAGAGAACCCATGTAATTCACTTCTCACAACCTTAACTAAATTACAAACATAGATGTGTCGAGGAATTCTAATGACAGACACCTTACGCAAAACATCAACAAATGCTGTCCAATTAGATTTAATATGATTGGGAGATCATCATCCCAATCTAACTTATCCTTACAGATGACTTGAAAGATTGTCTTGACACGAGCGGTTATCGGAGAAATCATTCCTAATGGATCAAATAAGGAAGCTGCCAAACTCAAAATATTCCTTTTAGATAGAATAATATTGTCACAAAGTAAAAAATCAGTAAACTTAAATACAAACTCATCTTTATCTACGGCCCACCCTAGACCTAATACAGATTTAAACACTTCCTTATTTTGAGGAAAAAGAGACTCACTAAATTTCATACTATCACTAGCTAGTGCTGTTTCAGACAAGCAGTTTTCCTTTTTATCCATATATCTTTGCAACTCCTTACTGTTAGTGATCCATTTTCTAAGATTGAACCCAGCATCGAGCATTATTTTCTTAACATTGTCATAAAAACCTTTACCCTCACTCTCTGTCTCTACAACAGATACTATATCATCAACGTATAAATCTTCTAATAGCTTTTCTACAAGAGCTTTAAAAATATCAATGTACTTACCCAAATGATGTCTGCTAGTTCCATTTAATAAGAACGGACTACTAGTTAAACCGAAAACAACACGGAAAAATCTATAGACAATAACTTCACTGCTTTCCCCTTCAGCTTTACCAAACCATAATAATCTCAAAAAATCCTTACACTCATCAGCAATTTCCACATTTAAAAATGTCTGCTGAATGTCTGCTAGTATAGCTATATAATTGCAGCTAAATCTCAATGGAATAGTAAAAATTTTGGTTAAAAGGTTAGGTCCCGAATATAAACAATCATTGAGTGATGGTCCACTAACAGAACATGATGCATCGAATACCGCCCTAATCTTAGTCGTTTCTTTATCTGTTCTGACTACTGGTCGGTGTGGCAGATAGTGAGCCTTCCCAACATCCTTACTAATTTCGTCACAAGCAACCCTCTCTATTATACCTTTTTCTTCGTACTCAGTATATATCTTACTATAATCTTCAAACATACCATTTTTCCTTAATCGAGAAACTAAACTCTCAAGTCTCTTTTTACTAACATCAAAATTATCAGCAATGGTATCATGATCTGGTTTAAATGGCAACTTTACAATATACCTTTCACCATTATGCTCAATTGACTGTTCAAACTGTCTAACTACACAGTTTTTACCTTCACCCACATTTTCTACCTCCCAGAATCTACTCAATTCTTCCTTTAATCAATCGGATCAGAAATGTCACAACGCCGCAATACAGTAGTTTCTAAACAATGACTCCCCCCATTGCCTTCCCCGGTGAAAATAGAGCCACTAAGTACCCAACCTAGAATTGACTCTGATGCTGTGGGGCAACAGTAAAAAATGAATGATAAAAATCAACACCGATGAGAACATCAACAGACATGGTGGAGTCAGTTCCTTCACTATCTGCTAAATCTAGTGAACTAATATGTTTAAACTTTTGTTGTGCTAACGAAATACTCTGACCACAAATAGGGCTACACAAGTTTGGGACACACAATGCCTCCACAAAAATAAAAACATTATCCTTATATCTATGTCTTACTTTAAATTGAACTACATTCAACTTACGTAATTTACTCCCATTAATGCCAAAAGTCTTAATAATAATATTTTCTTGACGAACTGGTTTTAAGTTCAAACTTTGAGATAACTCCTCAGAAATATAAGATCTCTGTCTCCCACTATCAAGTAAAATTCTACAACCTGAACTTACCTTCCTCATCCCACACACGTGCCTGAGCTGTTTGCAAAAGAATACACTTAGAACGATTTGTCGTTGAACCATTATTAGAAGTAGTAGACGAAGCAACTTCCTTCTTATTTTTATCACTTCCGTCCGCACCATCTTCGTTATTATCTCGCTCATCCTTCCTACCCCTACCATTGTCTCGATTACTATTTCTCTCCTCTCTTTGCTCACATATGCTCACGTGGTGCCTACCCCTGCATTTTCGACAACTATATTTAGATGAGCACTCTCTCGCGTAGTGGTTTTTCGATAGACAAACGAAACATCGAGAAGCCTCTCCTAAAATGTCCTTGCGAGACCGGATGTTGGTTATAGTTCGAGAATTGTGGAGAAGAGTGATTAGGCCTTTCACAATATACGCAAGGCTTGAATGCACCACCCTGTCGATTAGTCACCTGTCCGTAAAAACTACTAGTAGTGAAGTTTGATCTTTCATTTTCTGACCACTTTGCGACAAAACAATTTTCAGCAGTTAATAACTCTTCTTGAAAATATTTTAAAAATAAATCTAACGTCCAAATACCTAACCCAAAACGCCGAGAAATTTCCCTCAAGAAATCATCGAGGCTACCATGCGAGTTTGTGTCAACTTTGAGAGATCTCAATTTTCTGACACAATTTTCCACTTCATTGTACAGCTTTCGCAAACCTCTTAAATTATCCCTACTTTTGTCCTTTCCACAGAGCCTCCGTATAGGCCGAAATTAATACTTGATGATTGCCATATCGCTCATGCAAAAGTTCAATTGCTTCTTTGTACGTGTCCGAACTCAATGCTAACCCGGACACAGAGGCTCCGGACAAGTAAAGCTTTAAATAATTAAACTTATCGATATCAGTTAGGTTCGTTCTTACTGATAGATAAGTTAAATTGATCCCAAAACCCCCTCCATTCTAAAATCGTTCCCTTGAATACTGGTAGTTCTAACTTAGGCAACTTACAATTAGAACTACTCGCAGATGAAGTTACTGACGGGTGAGACCTTTCAGACATATATAAACTTTCCAACTTTAGGGTTTAGGGTTTATAAGTTGTGAGGAACTAAAAGTCGGGGAAAGGGGACCAAAAAGTCATCGAAAAATTTCCTTTTTATTAAAGAAAATTTCAAACTTAACAAAAATTTATAAAAGTTCACTATCATCGTCTTCTTCACTTTCCAGGTCGGACAGAGTGACAGTCCATCACTGTGTTATTGCTTGCTCCGTCTGTAACACTTCTTCTCTTAGAGGGATATATACGGCGTTTAGCACCATGGAATCTTCGAACTTTTTCTGCGTACCAAATTTGGATATAACGATCTGGATTGAAGTTGGTTATATTAACACCTTCCTCGCCAACTCGCAGTTGTGTTTCGAGCCGTTCCTGCGCTAATCTATTCTGCGAATCCGTTTTGATTTCGTTAAATCTAAAGTATAAAATAAAACTTGTTAATAATTCATTGAATGTCATCTTAAATCATTTAAAATTTAAAAGGGAGAACTTAAGAAAGTATTAAACAGCTTCCACTTACACAATTTTTTTCCAGAACATTTTTTTATCGAACAACGATTATAAAATCCAACATGGGAGACTTTTTTCAACCCTCACTTCCGAATTCATGCATTCAGCCATTAAAAATAAACTTTAAAGAATCTAAGTTTTAAACAACCTTATGTTGTTACAAACTCAATGCACCATTCTCGCGCACACACTCGGGTTATGGGGAAAGTGAGTGAAACGAGTGCATTTAAAAATGGTAACCTCGCTGAAAGATATTCGACGAACGTTCAAAAAGATGTCAGTCCCACAAAGAATACCTAAGATTCTATACTAATTAGGGACTAATTCATGGCTTAATGTAATGCCTCGCATGAATGTAAGAAAATGCTAGTAATCGCATTTTTGCCCCACTTTTAAAATCACTTCGCATTTTGCGAAGTCCAAAGCGCTAATTCGAACCCTGTTTATGAAATTGTGACAGAATTCATGTCATTCTGAGCTGTACCAGCTTCTGAGGAAGTTATCCAATTGCTTAGCCAATTTTGGGTCATCTGTTTTCAGGTTAACGACAACCTGATACACACGGCCAGATTATCTCAGACATTATGAGATAATCATTAATTCAATCCAAGATCAGCTGTAAGTGATAATATAATTTAAAAAAATTTGTACTAAATTTTAAAACCAGCAAAGCATGAATTGAGTATTTTTACAAAATGTGTTACGTTGACTTACCCATCTCTTCTATGCATATTTTGCAAAACCAGTTGCTGTGTGGCGTTTTTTTTAAGTTTTGTGCAACTAAAATAACTCCATATTAACCGTTTCTCACTTGCAATACATTCCAAATATTTTTTTTGCATGTCCCACATTTTCATTGCTGACTTCTCTGTTTTTGGCTACTAAGTTAACAATGTGCGAAATAAATTCTGGTTTTGCAAATTTTTTAAAGAAAATTGCTATGATTGAGTCGCGAATAGAGTCGGGAAGGTTCCTTGCAGACTTAGAAAGCATCGCTGACAATATCAGAGAAATTGTTGCATGTCTAAAAAAACGTTGTGGTTTGTGTAGTATAGGTTTTTTACCTTGAGGCTGGCTTTGTGATGTTTCTACTGTTTGCACTTCGCAGCGAAATACACTTTTTTCCTGCTTCTTCCACATTTATGTCAAAGTGACCTTCATACTTCACCAGCTCTGTAAGTACAATTCAGCCACCCAAACTCGGATAACAATTTATAGTATTTTAACTTTTCACCTGTTACTTCAATAACCACGCATGGCAAACGAAATATGTCTGTGCTTGTCCTGTTTTTTGGTGGAATGCGGACAGAAACATTATCTCCAACAACAAAGCGCATTTAATGTTTTTTCGATGCTGATTGACGCACTTGCCTATGACGGTTCATTGTTGCTAAAAGCATAAATAATATAGTTAGTTGATAATAGTAATATCAGTTAGTAAAATTCAAATTGAGAATATTAAAATATTTGCAATATTTGTTTCAAACTTACTAATAAAATCATCTTCTTCATTGTCAATAGCAACCTTGTTAACATCTTCCTCTTCTAATTCCACAGCTTCAGAAAGTTCAGCGTTTTTAGTTTTTGTGTTAGCCAGATCTGCATCACGTGCATGGGCTAAATAAAAAAAATTAAAAGTAAATAAAAACATTTTTATTTTTGAATATCGAAATGTAAAAATTAACATTAATGCAATAATAACCGATTACCACGGGCTGTACCGCAAAATATCGCCCGAGGTCTAAGTGCCGACCGAGATTGCGAAATTCTGTTTAGTGTTTATAATATAATTCACTACTTTTGTTATCACTCAAGATACGAATTCGAATCAGTCCTGTCTAAAAACAGAAACACTTTATGCAGAATTTGAAGCCCCTTATAGAATAAATCCTTGTAAACAAAACATCACGATGTTCGACACTTACAGAAGAATGTGTAAAGTTAAGTGCGCAACAAAGTTTAGTTACAGCTATTATGGAACTAAATTTTTTGACTAGCTAGTCAATAATGGGCTTCGACAATTTTATATTGACTGAGTAACTAAAAGCCGAATGACGAGTCTGAAAATGAAGGTGACGCATTTGTTATAAATTCGTCGTCCTGTATTTGGTATTTTTGATAAAACTGGACATATCATCATCGTTTTTTAAGGACAACATAGCTTACTAGCTATGTCGAAGAAGCTTCCAGACAAATTTATTGACGCTCAATCTAATCTAACCCTAACTGTAAACTGTAAGGTACATCTGCAGAACTTGTGCAGTGTGGGGTGTTGGGTTTTTATATGCAACCATTAATAATCAAGAACTGGGTAGGGCCCAGCTCCTTTACAGGCAAGTGAGACTATTATCCCTGGCAACCTTTAAGATTAGGTCTATAGGTAGAAACCACCCCCACTGTGAAAGGTTCTACATCACATTCTCAATGACTAAGGTAAACCTAATATATACTAACCACAATGCTAAGGAACTGTACTTCTGTCACCACAATTAACATGAGCAAAACTTGCAGTTTAGCTCCATTTAATTGCTTTGGGTTCCAGAATAATAACACAAATTGATAGAAACAATGTATTTCTAAGACTATTTATGGAAATTTTTGGGGGAATGGGTAGGAATGAAGGTGCCTCCTTCGTGCTTCGTCATATGCTCAAATATATAATGCATATCCTGAGCGTCAGGATATGCCCCAATATATAATGCATATCCTGAGTGTCAGGATATGCATTATAGGCGTCTTCATGCCCTGAGCGTCAGGTGCATGAGACAGATGAGATGCACTAAGCGTCAGATGCATCGACATGTCCTGAGCGTCAGGCACATGCTAATGATGGTGTTTTCTTCCATGGTGTATTAGAGAATAATGATGTTTTTATTCATACCCTGAGCGTCAGGTGTATGAGAGATGCCCTGAGCGTCAGGGGCTTCGACATGCCCTGAGCGTCAGGCACATGTTTCCTATTCACATGATGACTACACTAGAGATGCCCTGAGCGTCAGGCACAAGCTAATTTTTGGTGTTTTTATTCCTATTTAAGTTCTGCTGATTGAGATGCCCTGAGCGTCAGGCGCACCTCAATGAGCGTCAAAAAATATGGTGAACACATGTATACACGCCCTGAGCGTAATGTACGTTTCCACAATCACTTGTATCAACAAATTACTTGCCTAAAGGGCTGACGAAGGAGGCCCGACATACCCAAATTTCCCCATGTTAGTACACCAGTTTTGTAACACATTGTCACTCAAGTGGATATATCTACGATAACAGTCGGTAGACCACCTTCCTAGTATTTTTATAGCTGAATCAGGTATGCCGCAGGATGCCCCTCCAATTCTAAAATTGTGTGTGTTTAAGTTAGCACTGCATTTTAGGGATACATTGAGCATGGCACAAATTCACCACTATGCAAAATAAACCAAGGACCGGGGGACCAAACCGCGAAATGATAAGTAATGCGCAAATGCGTTCACGGGACAAAGGCATCCACCAATCCTGGCCAAACGGATCTTAAAGCCGGCTCTAAATGGATCAGTTTTTTGAGCTTTTAATATTAACGTACAGAATGTTATTGTCCTTTGAAAAACTAAAATCATGTGGTGATAAGTGTCTTAGAGGATCCCGTTGGTATTTTGTAGCAGAGACGTACTCAGATACTCGCAATAGACCAAAATACGCCATTAACACCAAGCAACGCCACGTGGCTTTATCGTAGTTAAGAAATTTGCTATCTTCCAAAAACGACAAAATCTCTGACAGATGAGCCGGGGTGATTGGCAGGCGAAGTGTAGGTATGTTAGGCAAGCTTCTCTGTATACCACGCGTAGTGTATCTTAGTCTATTCATATTTGACATTGTGTTGTGAGCATTATTAACACTTTCATATTGTACTGCGGCAAGATAAACTCTGATGGTTTTGTATTTGATCGTTGACGCAAGGTGCGTAGCAAAGAGTTGTAAAGTCAGTACCTGAAGTGGAAACAAAGGGGTTGACAATTGATAGCAAAATCTTTTATACGCACAGAACCCAGTACGATAAGTTAACCTTGTGTTTGCTGAAAGCGCTGAATTTAAATAAAATCTCAATCGGCTAGTAAGAATTCTGACATTGCTTGAGGAAATGGTGTAGGCAGCCTGTCTGCTTCTGGACACAACTCTTGGAATTTTGACACCTGCAAACGGGAAAGCAAATCAGCATAAACATTTCTCGCACCTATGACATGATGGATTAGCAAGTTAATGTTATTTTGAGCAGTAAAGAAAAACTTTGTTCTAATTAACCTCATAATATGCTTGCATTTACATGAACCTGTGCTCCAAATATGCACCAATGCCTCATTGTCTGTGAACAAGACAACCTGCTTATCCTTCCACCCAGCACCCCAAGTATGTACAGCAACCACAATAGCCAAAAGCTCTAAAAATATAATACTGTGATCCTTCCTGGTGAACTTAATAGAAAACCACGAACCGTCATAGAAACCACCCAAACCTATATTGGACGCATCTGTAAACAGATTTAAACTGGAGGAAGTAACTTTCTCTGACTGTATCATAGCCACACCGTTCCAGGTTGGCAAGAACTCACACCATCATTCTATGTCATTTCGTGATTCAGAAGTAATACTAATGTGATGGAACAAACTAGTCACAGATGTGGAAAGATCAATCAGGCGCCTCAAGAACATGCGGCCATATTTAACAACCTTGCACGCAAAGGACAACGGGCCAATAATAGACAATAATTCCTTCTTTGTACACTTTTTTTTTTCTCGCCACAGTTGTAAAGTATTAATTAATGCCTGAAATTTTTTGTTAGGTAAACGTATAATGAACTTACTAGTATCAATTTCTATCCCAAGGTATGTGATAACCTGTGATGGTCCAACAAGCTTATCTGAGGCTAAAGAAACACCAAGTGCTGAAAATACATCTTTAATTACTTTTAATGTTGTTAAACATGCCTCCCTTGTTCTCTCTCCTGTTATGAAATAGGATAGTGAAGGATCCAATCCAGCATGTCCGCAAACGTATTAAATATAAATGGCGAAGAACGTCCTCCAAAGGGAAGAACGATATCAAAATAATACCGGCCTTTCCATTTATAACCTAACAGATTCCAGTCCTCAGGGTTAACTGGACACAGTCTGAAAGCATGTTTTATGTCCAGCTTAGCTAAGAAGCAATGCCGGCCTAAACGGATAACCATGCTGACAGCATCATCAAAAGAAGAGTACAAAACTGAGTATTGATCCTTTGAAATTCCATCATTCACTGAACTTCCCTTTGGAGACGATAAATCTAACACAACCCTTTCTGTCCCATCCTTTTTTGGAGCAGCGCCTATAGGGGAACAATAAAAGTTACGTAGTGGAGGATATGGAAAAGGACCGACAGTATGTCCACGGTTTAATTCCTTAAGAATAGCCTCCTCAACCTTTACCATGTGAGTTTTGGAAGATTTGTTATTTTTATTGCTAGAAGTAAGATAGCCACTATCATAACCCAGGCGAAATCTATGTTTAAAACCCGACACAATGAAGTCAACTAAGGCCCTATTATGATAATTGGACAAAAGACTTGCCAAAACATTGACTTTAATAGGTGTGGAAACTAAACTCTTAACCATGAAAAATTTATTGGGAACCTTGTCGAGGGGCCCTGGGTGGGCAATTGCTGGCTGAGTGATTTTGGTGGCAGCGAGAACACCTATGGGAATACAGGCAAGGCTTGGTTAAACCGCCGACACACTTGAAAGGAGAGGGGGCCATTCCGAAACCGACTTGCAAATGCACTTACCAACCGGTTTGGACAGCTGGATGCAAAATTTCCTTTCTCGGAACAAGAAAAACAGGTAACGTCCTGGAAGCGAGAGGCAGAGGTGCTAAAACCATAGGATTAGGAAGATGATGTTGGAGTGAGCAAAGGGGCCCCGCGCAGGTACTGATTGAACAAAAGGTCATCTATGACGTCCCACCGACGCGAAGGATCATTAGCCATGTGTAACCGATGGAGTTGGTCAAATGCATAAATTGCCGAAAACGGGTACTGATTGGTAAACTGAGTTACCAAAGTTTGGTAGGCAATCATCTCGTGGCAGAGATGGGGAAAAAAAGACAACACACACCTGAGGTAATTACTCCATGCTAAGCACCAGGACTTAAAATCCTTCACGCGCGACTTACCTGTGTTCTTTCTTATAAGGGAGACACTGGGAGAACCGTCCACCGTTTTTACGTTCAGGTCGTACTCACCAATGTCGTCCATCGGAATAGACGAGGCCAGAGGGGCATTAACCGTGGGAGGAAGAAGCAGGTCGAAGTTAACATACTCACACTTCTTAATTATTTCTAAGACCCTTTTGGGCACAGGAGGGGTAGACGGAATAGAGGAGAAATTAGTACGCACAGCATCAACAGTGGCCTCGCATTGGGCGACATTCCCAGTTTCAACTTCAGGAATAATCACAATGGGGTTGCTCAATCTAAAAAACTGTATTGCGCGCTTGCAAAATCCAGACGGTTAGCAGATACTCGTAGCTGTTCTGCGTAACTGATACCTGTTTTTTCCTTTAGCTCCCATGTAGTTTTGTTGCTCATCTGCTGGCAGTGAATGGAAATCTATGTCCTCGTTGTTATCCAAATTTGGATCATCTATAATTGAAAATCTGCATGTGGTTGGCAAAGACCAATTCATACGGTGAAATACCAGTGGCACTGTGGTTTTGAGTATTGATGGCATCTATTAAGATACATGTAATATTTAAAAAAAAATATTCAACTGAAAGTCAAGTTGCCTACAACAAATATGTGGCAGCCACTTGCTCCATTCTGCAGATTTATTTTCCGATAATTCTGTTAATTTGGCTGCTATTTTAGTCTCCACGTTAATATGGGCTTGTTTCACCATGCCCTGACTTTGAGGGTGTCTTGATCTCCCTTGTGTTTTTTGCACTTCCGATGGCCATGACTCCGATATTTCATGTAGGCATTTGTTTACAAACTCATGTCCATTATGAAAGTGAAAGATACTGGTCGGATGAAAGTAGCAGAAAATCTTTTCCAATTCCACACGAATGGTAATTGCTTCTTTGGTTTTTAGAGGTGCAACAAAATTAAATCTGCTCCGGTAGTCGATGAAATGTAAAATATATTTGTAATCACCATCAGGCTAATGCATCATGACAATGAGATCAACCTGAACGCATCAAGATTTTGTAAAGTTAAAAAACATCGAGGCTGAACCAAAAAAGTATTTTTTTATAAACACTCGTGTGAATGAATTAATCTACACTTTCTATTACCTGTAAACGCTTCATAAAACCATTTGATATTATTGGTTGTAAAGGAGGAGATGTAATTTGACGTTGTTTCAAGTGACATGTAGCACATAAGCGATAAAGAAGATATCTAAAAAAAGTGCCATAAACGTGATATTTTAAGCTTTTGGTAAACAAAATTATTTAAACGAATACATACCTTTGCCTGTGTTTTCTTTACATTGGAGTGTATTAATGTGTTGCAATGTATTTTCTCTGTAATCTTGTAAAATTCTTCAACCTATGTCACACGAGCAAAACCATCGGTATACCTTTCGACACACCATAATATAATATAATGTTCATAATATAGAACCTAATATAAAATAAGAAAATTTAAAATTAACAGGAGAAATTAAAAATTAAGACAGACAACAGTCAAAAAAAATACTGCATTCTTGCATGGAGCTATTTAAATATTTTTTAATCCAAGTACTTCATATTGAATAACCTGAAACCTGTTTCTCTTGACAAAGTATTTAAACTTTCTATCAACACCCTCCCCGCCAGATTTTAAAACTTCTACAATTTTTTCCAAATACCTGTGTCATGACGGAACTTTAAATTAGCTTACCGTCAGCTGGTTGATATTTTTTTACATAATTTTCAAATTTCACTTCACTGTTCAATGAAGACATCCTGTCCGTTTAATCGCAGTTCGGTTGGGATTTATTTGTTTCTTGTATCAACTTCTTCTTTAACTGTATTTTATATTGTAAAAGAAATATGCAGGAGGTCTGCACGACTTTATTTATCATTAAGAAACAGGTATTTGGAAAGTTTAGTCATATCTCGTCCTTGCCTCTTTTGTCAACCCCCTTACCTTTTTTTCAAAGAATTTTTATGAGAACCTGGGCTCTTAAGTTTGGGCCTAAGTGGTGGCAGCAGGTTGATTAACGATTTTTATTTATTCGCGGTCAATTTTGTGCTTGAGATAATTGTTAGTTGGTCAACCAAGGAGATCTGGGTCAAGGTCTTTGTGTGCTGTTTATTATACTATGTCCCAAGATCGGCCTGCCCGATCTTAGGACAGGGCTGGGTTTTTTAATACTTATAGCATTTATTCGCCATCTTTTTATGCACCAGATAGTGTGTGATATTGGCCGATCCAAGGAGATCTGGGTGAAGGTCTTTATGTGCTATTTCTTTACTGTGTCCAAAGATCAGCCTGCCCAATCTTTAGACAGTACTGGCAAATTAGCTTTTCGCTTAAAAACGCCAAATATTATGTGATAATAAATAGTTGGGGCTCTCACGTTCCAAGAATAACCCTTCCTGTTCATAAGCAAATCTGAGAAGGCATCAGAAAATGACCTAACCTAGTCCAATCTTATGACATGCCGACCGTCTTAAGACTGGGAATATCTGTGTCTTAAGATCGGTCGGTGTTCTAAGATTGGGCAGAACTGTACCATTGAAAAACAAGAGAAACAAAAAATAAGGAAACCATTGTAGTTATTGACTAGCTACTTTATTTTTTTGAAAATAAAATAAAATAAGAAAATAAAGAGCAAAATTTAATTTACCTTCTCCAGTTTATTTTACCTATGCTAAAAAAAATTTATAGGGATTTAATTTGGCGGATGTCTTTTGAGTCTACTTTTCGTAGGGATTAAATTTTATAGATTTTACAGATTTGGCCAAAGTCTGCAAAATTTAATCCCCGCGAAATTTAAACGTAATAAAAGTATTTAGGCGATTCATTTTGTTATTTTACAAATACCCCAACAACCATATCTAATCTAGCTATAATTTTATTTTTGAGTTAAGCAGCTTGCCTTGCGGGAACAATAATGATACACTGGACTAGCTTTGTGCAAGCCATGTTAAAAATACCTTGCAAAACAACGTCCCCCTCAAAATCAAAATAAATGCAATATCTTATAGCACCAATACTAGGCTAAAATATATTTACAGCAGCGAAAGTATATTTGACAGTGTGTTTTTAGCTGAAAAAATCGATTATGCAATGGAAGAGCAAAAAGTAGCAGAAAACCATGTTGATAGCCTAATTAAAAGAGACAATGATGCCTAATTAGGAGAGATAATTCGGGTAAATAGACTCATAGCCAGCTTGGAGATAAATCGCGTAAATCGACTAATAGTAGCTTAATTAGACTCATTGCCTATTTTGTGGTTATTCATAGATTGTTCCAGGAAACCTATCTTAAAAGGGGGCGTAGAAGAAGTATTTCCGGAACTTAAGTTTGCTTCGTATGCTTCATAGGGTCCCCTACACCAGCAAACTTCTGGGGGTTTGCTTTTTAATTTTTGCATTTTAAGCTGGGGTATGAGCTTTCTTTTCTATGAAGACTTGGTTTCGCAATTCCTGAAGTGTTTCCAAGATGTCATATTTAGGAGCATTAGCAAGTTAGAGCACATTTCAAAGAATCAAATGATGCTCAATAGCACCCGTCTCTTTTTCCTTTCTTCATACTATCAGTAATTTCTCATACTGCCCTTTTTCTAGCGACCTTGTCGCAATGGCTCTTTTTCGCTTTTTAAACACGAAACTCAAGAAAAAGGAAATAACCATCTCTTCTGCCTAATTTTAGAAAAGTAGTTTATCCCGTCCCGCCTATACAAACGCTTATTACGCAACACCCATAGAGCGAGCACTCAAAAAGCGAAAAAAGAGCCTCGCTAACGAGATTGCTTCTCCAAGGTATTTTTTCCCTCAACTTGACCTCAGCAGGCGAACGAATTGGAGTCGGGTCGGAGCACGCCCATCTCATATACATTGATTTTTACCACGCTGATTTGGCACTATTTAATCAGCAATGAGACCCACGCAGCAGTTTTGAAAGAAAAAGGTTTGTTTTAACAAATTGGTACAGCGTTAACATCAGGTCCCAACAAGTGGTGGAAGCATGTCCCACTATAAATCAAAGCAAAAACGTAAACTACTGATTCATTTTTATATAAAATTCATAGCGTATGAGTATAAAAATAAACATTATTAATGGAATTTAATTGGTAATAGGTGTAAACGACGCTGTACTTTCCCATAACTTCGTAGGTCTTATGAAAAGGTGTATGTATACTATACCTTGTTCAAGGTATATGGTATATAGAAGAATTCTTTGGTTTTATATGCACCATATTTCACTCTAAAAAATATATTATATATATACCCAAGTTCAAATAATGCAAATTAAAAAAACCTTAGCTTCTTATTCATGTGAAACCGCTTCCGCAATCTAAACTTAGTGATCGTAATCGGATCTTCAACTATAGGCTGTTCAGAATGAAACGGATAAGGGAAAACGTATTTCGAATATGGGGCAATATTTTTCTCGTATTTAGAACAACAATGGCACTAAAACCAGATAAAGCAGTAGATGTTACTCTTGCCACAGTCGCGCTACATAATATGCTGCGGGTGGAGAATAAAGAAGGTGACACATGTAATAGATTGCTCGATATCAAGGAAAACAAAGGTACTGTAATCGATGGTGATTGGCGGACCGAAACGGTGGATTTTTCAAGGTCCCTACCTACTAATGGAGCAATGGAGCATGTTTTACAGCAGAACGTATGCGTAACATTTTTGCATTTATTTTTATGGACCAGGACAAAATCTGTTTTATTTGTGAAGACAATCGTTATTATGTCTTTAAAAACACATGCAAGCAAAAAAAACGTCTCATTAAAATAATTGGTATATAGGGTGAAGAAAATGGCGTGCTTGATAATGAGGTGAAGTGGTGTGAATATGTGTTTGGAAAATACAGTATGATGATGCTTGGACCACAGTTGCTTGCATTTTCTGTGAATGTTGCGGGTGTGCTATACTTAGCTGTATTAACCTTTGCTAAAATTCTAGCTTTGCCATCGCAATTTTTTTTTACAATTTGCTATACCAGGGAGCATTTTGTGTGCCATATCAAACAATCCATGTTCTCCTTTTTTCTTTTTCTATTGGTGAATAGGTGCCTTGATATTTAATGTTAATATTAATATGATATTTAATTAGATATTAACCCTATTCGGTTAATAACGATTATTTTATCAAACGGTGCCTTTACCTGGAAGTTCTACTTTGTTTACCTACTTTCGCATGTTAAATTCTTCAACACTCGAATCTTGCAATAAATTTTTCAAGAAGTGAGCTATGTACGACGTGTGAAGTCACGAATGACCAAGTGGACTTTTGTTCGATAATTGTGGCGACCGTTAATGTAATTATTGTTTTTGGGAGATTAAGGTTGGACATATATAAAGATATTTAGGGCTTCGTCATTTTCTTTACTACCCTATGTTTTTGCATTGTGTTTCATGAGCTTACAATAATGTGGTATATAGCTAAGTTATGATACGTAAAAACTACTCTTGAATGACCCTTTAAGAATGTGAAACCACATAATAGACCTTAATCAAATTTTGTGTTTTTCGTAACTTTTGTGTTCAGTATGGTAGATTAGTATGCGTGTCAACTGGCCAAAAAAGCCATAAGTATGAGGGCAAGCTTGGGCAAATATTTAAATACAATTTGTACTTCCCAAATGAAAAACAGTGCTTTCAATTTTGTTGTCTTGGCCACAAAAAGTAGTGATCTATATTTTATGTGGTTAGCCTCATTAATTCCAATAAATTTACCCTGTCATTTTTTTTCCAGAAGGGACAACATAGACGGTTCTAGAGTGTTAAAAAGCTTCCATTTGAGTTACAAAAACCTTTTAAATTTCTGTTCAATAAGCAACAACTGTTATGTGGGATTGAACCCATATGAATATGAAGTGAACGCTCTACCGACTGAACTACCAACCCCTTAAAGTAAACAGAGTTGCATGCCTTTATTAATTATATCAAGCATATTGTATCTAGTAAACACTTTTTGAGCACTCTGTCCCAAAAAATGATATATATTTGTAGTTTAGAAATTTAGCTCTGAATATCGTCCCTCAAAGGCACTGGATTTTAATGTATTTAGAGACTTTACTATATATATAATATAATATACTATATAAAAATATTTTCTGTTTCTTTTTAGATTGCGTACAATGAGAGCGAGAGATGTTATCTTTCAATACGTGAGATAAAAAGAAGAAAGCGAAACCTCACACCGCGTTGTTATTGTTTTTCTGTCAAAAATTTGAAGCTGTTTTATAAATCTTGATAAAGTTAATAAATTGTTTTCGTTTCTGTAGATTGTTTGTTTTGGTTTATTGTTTCCCGTGAGTTTTCGAAATTCATTGCAGCAGATTCCGTGGATTCCGTGGCTTCAAGAAATCGGTTTTCATAACTAGTGCCGTTATTTTTACGACCCCACAAGCTGCTTCGTTCGCCTTCTCATCTCCGAAATCGTTAACGCGAAAGTCTCTATTATTATCTGCGTTCCGGGTATTATTTTCCGGTTGAAAGAATATACCTTACGACGCGCATCCCCTTAATTCGTGACATTTTCGCACACTACGGATTGTACAACTTGATGTATTGCATTTCTTTCAGAATAAGGGTTTTAACTTTATAAAAGTATAACTTTGCATGGATTTTTGGCGCTAAAAACTTCAATGTTGGATTTACGTCGGCCAACACTGACAATATTGTGATTATTATCAATATTTAATTTTATAATTCTGTGGTAAGAGGTTTTACGAAATTTCTCAGTAATCGTTTTTGTTTAGTTTCGCGCGATCTAAATTTCTCGTACTTTCTGAAAAGAAATATTCCGCATATATATATTGTATTTTTGCCAAAAAATCACTACTTTTGCGCAACGAGTTGTTGTTGTTCCTCGGTGAGTTTATTTTACAACCTTGTCCCCAGGGTTTTCTACGTCTATGATATTCAGTTTTGGTGTATTCCCAGATATCAGCTGCAGTAAGATGTAAGCACCTCGCCGTATTATATCAAAGAGAAACAAAAGCACTAGGGACAACTATTGGCTAGTTTCAATTTTGCTTGCAACTTGCGTAATGCTTCGCAACCTTTTTTTTAATTTCTAGTTCTATTGGTGAATAGGTGCCTTGATATTTAATGTTAATATTAATATGATATTTAATTAGATATTAACCCTATTCGGTCCGGGGGGGGGGCGGATTCCGCCCCCCCTGACGTTTTTTTTTAATAACTCTTCAATGCTATGTTGCATAGCTACAATACTTACTGAGTTTCAATATTTATCTATTAGACACCTGCAAGCAAAATATTTAGGTCTCACACCTTTTAGAGGCTTTGATATTGGCTATTACTCAAAACTACCCCTAAAAATCTCTATGAAACCCTTATAATAGGGAAAATATAATAACTTTCGTTAGGATTATGTTTAGAAATTGAAACTTACAACACAACTTTGTTTCATCAAGAAGAATCATTTTGCATGTTTTTGGCACGTGGTTAATCCGATTTCCCGATTTTTTCGGATTTTACCCGAAAATCGGAAAAACCAGGATTTTCGGGCAATATTTGGCAATTTTTCATACGATCTATGTAAAAATCGGAAAATATGTTAAATAACCTTTATTTAGCCTTCAGAAACTAGCATCAGTGAAACTCCCACTTACCTTTGAACTCTCCTCCTTTCGTCGTTTTGCACCGTAATAGTTGCGTAATTTTGTTAATTTCCCTTGTACTTGTTCAACACTAGTTTCTCTTGTTTCAATTTTTGGATCAATTTAACGCTTTTGCTCGTGATGTTTTGTTTGAGTAAAGAGGGTGCTTTGAATTGAAGAAGCATTCATGCTTACTCCAAATTTTGATTAATACACGTACTTATTCTACTTGGGCAACAAAATAATACTAAAATGTTATATATATTCAAGAAGCTAGAAGCTGTCTTCGTTCTTTAACTTATAACAACGACACACGACCAGAAAGAGGCTCGGCAAGGTTATCAACGTTTTTGAATAGTTTGGTTTGGTTCACGAAGTAAATAATAAGCCCAAAGTACTTTAAATTGCATGAAATGTATGACCACGATTTAAAAGTGTAGCTCTTGCATAATACTGAAGAAGAAAAAACTACGAAGCTTAGTTGTACTTGTAGTTAACACTTCGATCTCTTTTATGGTCTCCACTACGTTGCAACTGTGAGAATTTGACAAAAAATCTCAAAATGGTATTTTAAAAATAAAGGTTTATGAATATAAATCTGCTATTTATATCCACAAATAGGTGGCAATAGGTATAAAAATGAAGGTATCAGGTGTAATGAAGTATCTGAATTTTTTTTTAAAATGTATGTATGTATCAGCTTAGTATAATAAATAAAACGTCGATATATGGATGAAACTTTCTGTCTCTTTTTTCTTTTTCACGTTATGGAGAGATTAAACACTCCCGTTATCAATTGAGTAATTATTTCAATGCAACGGATTTATAAAACGATCACTCGCTTGGCTTCAGAGGTTAGTCGAACGATTGTTTTCTGAAAATCCGAAGAGCAGATGGAAACTTGGGAAGAATAAAAGGATTTCAAAATGGGTTATATCAATTCACTATAAATGTTTGTCTTTTTGCTTAAAACATGTACTAATATAAAAGTTTACCAGGAACAAATATTAGTTTAAATATTTTTAGTTTTAACCAAATTTTGCACTCCCTTTCCAAAAAACATTAACAAAGAACAAATTACACTTTGTTAAGTTTGAATTTGTAGCTCATATATTGATTTTATATTTCAAAAGCCACTACACCACAAAACGTCATATGTGTGGTTATCAAAATATACAAGAGCTTTTTTGCACGGGTATTAAAATTTGCTTTAAATTAATTTATATTCGTGAAAAAAATGTTCATAATTCCCCATTTTTTATTTTGTGTGCATATTTAATTCAATTTAAATTGCTTATTAATGTTGTTGTTTTGTGTTACAGCGCTGGTGTTTTTTCCTTATTTTTGGTCAATGTTTTTATAAAAATCCTTGCAAAAAAGAAGATTTTGCTGTTTTGCAAAACTTCTAGAGGGTTGCAACCTCTATTCCATAACCAGCTGTCATTAGACAAGTATTATCATTGCAGCTTACTGCTTTGTCACCTCATCATTATTACAGTCTAGTCAGAATGTCTCAGTGAAACTTAATTCATGGGTTCAATTTAGACTTAGCTTGTCTCGACTGGAATATTCAATTACGACAGGCTGATACTGTCTTTAGACTGTTCCATGGCAGCTACTATCTGCGAAGGCTGAGTGTTGAGTCACAGGTTCTAGCTCAGAGTTCGTTGACTGGATCAGTTTACCTATTGGATTCGTTAAGCTTTTTATATTATTTATCGTTTTAAGGATATTCTGTTTATGATAAGTTTTATTTATTTTATGTGTCTCTATTTATTTCGGTATAAATTGTTTAATTTCATTTCACTGTATCTGTTGTGTGTGTTTATATTATTGTTTTTGTTTGTTCTGATGTACTGTGTGTTATTTCTGTGTTAGTATAAATAGTCATTGTATTTCCTTTTTACCTATTGTCTAAATCCTTGCCACCAGAAAGATTTTGTACAAATGAATCATCTTTAGAGAAAACAACGTCTATATAGCAACTACTCACTGTCCTAAGACAAGTACACACATTACAGCCTGCTGTTTCTAATCATCATTTAAGAAATGTTACTTTTATATCGAAGTAGCATGAAAACCTTTTCGAAGTAACATCCTTTAGTTCCTTTAGGATTTGTTGCACCTGTGCTAACAACTGCTTTCCTCTGAACAGCAATGCGATATCATGCTAGTAGGATTTCAATGCGCACAGCTGATCCTAAGTTATTCGGTTGGAACCAAACTCTCAAAATGCGCTAATTGTTGCTGATATCAGCGTAGCCATTTTTATCGAATTTCCTATGGACCCGCGCTTGGATTGTTCCGTAAAACAGACGTATTAAAAAGTGCGACTAGCGAAATACAAACACTGCATACCTAAGCTATGTATCTGAAAAAGTAGCACTTTTATAATAAAAACTTCCACATGCAGATAAGCAACCCTCTTTCTCCTTCGATATTTGAAGTTTTTTGGTTTTCACATTGATCGTTGCCGTCAGTATGTTCTCTTCTTCCTCATCCTTAATGTTTTTAATCTAGTTCTGCTCGTCATTGCATGTATTCTGCTTCTTCGCTCTCCTACTGAGTCTTTTTATGTGTCGTTCAACTGCTGCTTTCCTTGACCAGTATTTGTTACATTGCCACATTAAATTTGATTCTTTTTTTATGAACAATACAAGTCAACGGGACAGTGTTGTTCTCTGAACGGCCTTCAATAACAAATGCTGTTTCAGCGATACAAAAGATGTTTGGTTGCTGACAGACTTAAAATAAGTAGATGGCTAGCTGGTGCATTTTCTACGTTATTGTACTCATATATGTCGGGGTAGTATAAAACTACCAGGGATGATGCTCAACAAGTTGGTTTCGAAAGGTGAGCAGGAAGATTCTTCTGTGTATTTTACAATTTGTACGCACTAGTACGTTATTAGTCTGAGTCGCACCGTAATAGTTAATAGAATTCTGTTTGTTGGACATATGCAAAGTTTACTAGTAGTAATAAAGCGTGCACTCTTCAGAATGTAATATAAATATCGAACTAGTTTATTTTTGGTTTTGGAGGGTTTTCTTTTTCCATACAATAGCGCGCCTTTAATTGTCTGAAATTTGCATTTAAAAAGGCTTCCCGTCGTCTGTTTAAAATAACTCTGTCAAAGAAGTTCCACTCAAAAAGTTTATTATCGATATTGAAACAATTTTGTGTCGACTATACGCTTGAGGAATCTTATTATGAAATCAGAGTTTGTCGAACACCTGGAAAAACAATTTATTTTATGAAATACTTAAATACTTGTTTCAACGGAATTAATGGAGACGATTTCGAGACATAAGAATGTAAACAAAAATTGAATTATAGATAGTCAAAGTACATACGTACGCACTTACGAAACCAAGCACGCTTTTAGTCTAACCCACACCTCCAGTTTATTGACCTGTCGAGTGCGCAGTACATTATTCTTTCAAATTATATTTTAAATGTCACTGTGTCAATGAATGTGGCTGGTGTCTTGCAGGAGGCAGGGGATGCTTACTCAAGGGCACCAGATCCCAAGCAAAAGTGAATTTCACCAATACTTATGTTTCGGCATTCATAGGTGTTTGTTTCAGTACAGCCGAAATCCATTAGCTTTCCGATCTTTCCTGTAAATGTGAGAATACAGAAGTTCTCTAGCGGCTTCTTATTCTTTGGAGAGAAACCTTGCCGTCTTAAAAGACTAGTTCTATCTGCATTGCGATGTAGTTACTCCTATTCTCTATTCTGTCTCTGGCCAGTGAAACTCAATCTCCATACTTATATCCATAGTTATCTTAAGGATTTGTACGCGGAAACCGTCCACCGTGGATTCCAATTGACATTCCTTTGCAATGTACTCGTCTGGTTTTTTTTTTGCTTTTGTTAATTTGAAAATAAAGAAAGAAGCTAAATATTGTTTTAGATTCTCCATCACATTTTTGGGCCAGACCACTTGTTTATTTATGCTTATTAAAATCATACTTTGCGATGTAACTATGAATAGACAGTTTAAACTGTTTATAGACTTTCTTGTCCACATGGTGAAGAAAATAATTGTAGCAAGGACTACATTATAATGAAGAATAAAAAGAAAATATGATCACAGAGAATCGCAAATTAGACAGTTGAAAGCGACGTGAAAGTACTTGTGACAGATGGATTAGTGAAATTCTAAAAGGAACTTTTATCTTAATATAGGGCAGCTGCATATACATAGGGTAAACATTTACCAAAAATTATCGACAATGCGTTTTTCTGGTTACAAAAGAAAAACAAATGTATGGCTATGGAGAGTCCTGTTATAGCAGAAGCGTTACCTTTGTATATATAAACTTGTGCAGAATAGTGTCTAATTGATACGAAAGTTTATAATCAAACAAAAAAAAAATTCGAAGACGTAATACATATTTCAACGGTAGTCGTTCCATAAGCAATATATTCGACATATTTCTAGTTATTATTCACTTCCTACGAAAATGAGAAGACAGGGAATTTCTAATGAAAAATTCAGTATGGTTTATTTATTAGAATTTAAATAGTAGAAAGCCTCTGTATAATTATAAGGATTTTGTGATATCATGACATTGAGACCAGTACAAGAAATAGTGTATTTAGACAGGCGCTTCCACCATAAGATGTTTTGGTTTACGTTGTGCATATGGTTGATGTATGCGGTGGAAGGTAAATTATCTTTCAGCACAGCTAGAAATGTTTTTGAGACCTACATTATTTATTCGTGTATAAAGCAGAAAGTAATTTTTAATGGAACAAAAATAAATCACTATTACAATAAATTAGGTAATTTATCTCTATAATAATAGCCGTCGTCTGTCTCTGCGAAATAAAGGTACACTGCCGAATGCCTTTAGTACTTCATGTTTACAGGTGGTCAAGCTTGCATAAAATACCGATGCGGGAAATATGTAGGATGTGCGAGTTCTTGCAGATTTCTTTACAGATAGCGACTAGATTGATGTAAAGCAATAAGCAAAAAGTACTTACGTAGGTCCATAAGGAATGCTTTAATGTTCTTCCAAAGGTATTAATGTGTATTCATGCTCGAACCTATCATTTTAACTAATTTATGATAAGAAGAACAATAAATTTTATAATATGTAATTGGATTTTTTGTTTTTTGACTATTTTATTCCCGCCTGTGAAATTAACCAATCGAATTATAATAAAAAAGATTGTTTTTTATTATCTAAATATAAATTCGGGTTTTATTTCCTGACTTAACATCTTTATAAGAACGTCTAAATTCTAGCTGAAGCTGGGTGTGCTTATTTTTGCTGATATTCTTCTTATGTGGGCTTAACTTAACGATCTTCAACAACGCTAAAGAATTGTCATTTTTTTAAAGCTATTTAAAAGAGAGCTTTATTCTTAAACGCGCTAATTATTGTGATATGTATATTTAATGAGAACGCGGCATAACACTTCTTAGATATTTTTTCAAAAATATTCCTAAGCCTAAAAACTCGATCGAAACTCAGTATGGTTTTAAAGTTTTCCTAACTTTTGGCAAACAGCTTAAAGGTTCTGGTAAACTTGATTTTATTATAAAAAGACTAGTTTTTAATGCTTAAATGCCTATAATTTTTCCAGGCGCCATACGACTACCGCAGAGTAATTTCATATATGTTATGAAATTACACGATATACCGATGTGGAAATATGTACACCTGCGAATTCCCTTGATTATTTTCACGGCGTAGTCACTGGTATTGATTTAACATTGAAGATGTATTTAGTAATTTGCATCAACAAATAATTATTGTCGCTTATTTTGCACAATTTTTAATAATGTGTGCCATATTTTATCTCAGTTGCTAAAAGTAGAGTTTTAATTTATGTCTCAAGATTGATAAGAAGTTGACTATATAGATTGAAGCCTCAGTCGCTTAACTTTCCAAATTTTAACCCTAGCCAATTCCTTAGCGGTTGCTTTGTTTTGAGCTAAACATAAGCCTTAGCCCTTACCAAATGGATTAGCTCGAAAACATGTATAAAACGTCTTTTCTAATTTTTAAAGCTTTTCTAATTTAATAAAAATATTTTGTCTCCATTCTCAAGACGAAATAGTATGATTCATATCCAACCTAACCGTGCTACCACAAAATCGTTGTCACCAGTGGAAAAGTATACCAGAATTCGCCTGCTGCATATATTTTTGTTTCAGCATTTTGTGCATCCTCGCCTGTTAGCATGAAGTAATGAATTACTTTCCAGGGGGGAGGCTTGGCAAAGTATGGAGCATTTAAAATACGGGTGTTATTATTGACACTGCTGTTCTTTTCCTGAATTTAGTAAGAAAGTGTCGTTGTAAAATTGAAATAAACGTAATTCGCAAATCATATTGCTTTTGAATGCGGAAGGTAAACGAAAGCGTTTGTTTTGAATTACTAACAGTGTATTATCAAAAACAAAGCTTTATGCGTTACTTTTCTCCATTAAGGTTATGGAAATTGCACTGTAAATACGTGCATTCTGCTCAGCGACGCACCAAATTGTACCGTTGTCAACTGTAACGGAGCATTCAAAAGTCAGATCAGGAAACCTCGAATGCACTTAATTCAAATCAAACAGTCGACTAGATGCAGGAAGGAGCCGGGATGTGTTTTATCGCGCTGGACTGGTGTCTCGTCCTGTAAAAAAAACTGTCGCTCTGTAATCAACTCAACACAGTGCAATGGTGACATAGTGTCCGTTGTTTCTTCGATTGGAGCACTTAGTAAGTCGTGAAGTACTTTTTTCATTTATTTATTTCGTTTATTTGTTGTTGTTCGTTTATTCGTTTGTTCGTTTATTTGTGTGTAATTTCTAAGCTTGACAGCTTTCAAAGGGGCTACAAAATGATTTAATAAGCTCAATTCCACAATTTTCGAACAATGGCGTTTAATAAATGGACCACTCAAAAGGTCAAGGTGCAAGAAATTATACACATTTTAGAACCACATAGACGTCTAGACAACCTCTTTATGGCTATTTAATATTTTTATGATGAATTTGCTACTTATTTATTTTTATTTTTATAAAAAAAGAAAAATTTTCCTTCAGTATTCTTTTTGGCGGTTAAATAAGCTACGGTCTGTAAAATATATTAAATATCAGTTAATCGAAAGTTTGTTTGGACGAGAGAACAGAGACAACACGAGGTTTGTTGAAAAAAATGCTATTTTACTAGCTTTAACCCTATTCGGTCGGGGGGGGGGGGGGGGGCTGACGTTTTTTTTTTAATAACTCTTTAATGCTATGTTGCATAGCTACAATACTTACTGAGTTTCAATATTTATCTATTAGACACCTGCAAGCAAAATATTTAGGTCTCACACCTTTCAGAGGCTTTGATATTGGCTATTACTCAAAACTACCCCTAAAAATCTCTATGAAACCCTTATAATAGGGAAAGTATAACTAGAAATTAAAAAAAAGGTTGCGACGCATTACGCAAGTTGCAAGCAAAATTGAAAGTAGCCAATAGTTGTTCCTAGTGCTTTTTGTTTCTCTTTGATATAATACGGCGAGGTGCTGGGAATACACCAACACTGACTATCGTAGACGTAGAAAACCCTGGGGACGAGGTTGTAAAATAAACTCACCGCCCGCGGAACAACAACAACTCGTTGAGCAAAAGTAGTGATTTTTTGGCAAAATACAATATATATGCGGAATAATTCTTTTCAGAAAGTACGAGAAATTTAGATCGCGTGAAACTAAACAAAAACGATTACTGAGAAATTTCGTAAAACCTCTTACCACAGAATTATAAAATTAAATATTGATAATAATCACAATATTGTCAGTGTTGGCCGACGTAAATCCAACATTGATGAAGCTTTTAGCGCCAAAAATCCATGCAAAGTTATACTTTTATAAAGTTAAAACCCTTATTCTGAAAGAAATGCAATACATTGAGTTGTACAATCCGTAGTGTGCGAAAATGTCACGAATTAAGGGGATGCGCCTCGTAAGGTACACTCTTTCAACCGGAAAATAATACTCGGAACGCAGATAATAATATAGACTTTCGCGATAACGATTTCGGAGATGAGAAGGCGAACGAAGCAGCTTGTGGGGTTTTTTTCACGTAAAAATAACGGCACTAGTTATGAAAACCGATTTCTTGAAGCCACGGAATCTGCTGCAATGAATTTCGAAAACTCACGGGAAACAATAAACAAAAACAAACAATCTACAGAAACGAAAACAATTTATTAACTTTATCAAGATTTATAAAACAGCTTCAAATTTTTGACAGAAAAACAATAACAACGCGGTGTGAGGTTTCGCTTTCTTCTTTTTATCTCACGTATTGAAAGATAACATCTCTCGCTCTAATTAATTGTACTCAATCTAAAAAGAAACAGAAAACATTTTATATAGTATATTATATTATATATATAGCAAAGTCTCTAAATACATTAAAATCCAGTGCCTTTGAGGGACGATATTTAGAGCTAAATTTCTAAACTACAAATATATATCATTTTTTGGGACAGAGTGCTCAAAAAGTGTTTACTAGATACAATATATGCTTGATATAATTAATAAAGTCATGCAACTCTGTTTACTTTAAGGGTTGTCTTTTTTGGGGGATTGGTAGTTCAGTCGGTAGAGTGTTCACTTCATATTCATATGGGTTCAATCGCATGTAACAGTTGTTGCTTATTGAACATTTGAAATTTAAAAGGTTTCTGTAGCTCAAATGGAAGCTTTTTAACACTCTAGAACCGTCTATGTTGTCCCTCCTGGAAAAAAATTGACAGGGTAAATTTATTGGAATTAATGAGGCTAACCACATAAAGTATAGATCACTGCCAAGACAACAGAATTGAAAGCACTGTTTTTCATTTGGAAAGTACAAATTGTATTTAAAAATTTGCCCAAGCTTGCCCTCATACGTATGGCTTTTTTGGTCAGTTGACACGCATACTAATCTACCATACTGAAGACAAAAGTTAGAAAAACACGAAATTTGATTAAGGTCTATTATGTGGTTTCACATTCTTAAAGGGTCATTCAAGAGTAGTTTTTACGTATCATAACTTAGCTATACCACATTATTGTAAGCTCATGAAACACAATGCAAAAACATAGGGTTGTATATAAAGAAAATGATGAAGCCCTAAATATTTTTTATCTTTTTTAAATATAATGTCCAAACTTAATCTCCCAAAAACAATAATTACATTAACGGTCGCCACAATTATCGAAAAAAAAGTCCACTTGGTCATTCGTGACTTCACACGTCGTACATAGCTCACTTCTTGAAAAATTTATTGCGAGGTTCGAGTGTTGAAGAATTTAACAACATGCGAAAGTAGGTAAACAAAGTAGAACTTCCAGGTAAAGGCACCGTTTGATAAAATAGTTCAGATTTAGAACATATATCAGTAAAAAGACGCTAGTAGCAACAGTACAAAAGTTTTTAACCACAAATGAGCAAATACCTTAAAGAATGAAGAGGTGTAATTTCCCCTGTTAGTTTTGGATTGGTGACTTAAATTTATTTCCACGATGCAACAAAAAAAGAAGCAACTTGAGTTTTAGGATATATTTAAAAATATTATAATAAAATTTAAAAAGAAAGAGTTTTGTATGTTAATACTTTATGGATTGAATTTTCTTCTTCTGACTGTGTATATTGCGTATATGTATATCAGCGTAAGGAAATATGACTGATATTTTTTCACAAAAGAGTAGGTTATTTTTTTCTCTAATAGAACAAATAAGTTTGGATCGAGCAGCTGTAATAAAAGCCTATTTGTTGGCATTTTTAGCTAACTTTTAGCGTTAGGATTATGTTTAGAAATTGAAACTTACAACACAACTTTGTTTCATCAAGAAGAATCATTTTGCATGTTTTTGGCACGTGGTTAATCCGATTTCCCGATTTTTTTCGGATTTTACCCGAAAATCGGAAAAACCAGGATTTTCGGGCAATATTTGGCAATTTTCCATACGATCTATGTAAAAACCGGAAAATATGTTAAATAACTTTTATTTAGCTTTCAGAAACTTCAAACAGAACGTAAAAATTCGCTCTAGAACTAAAGTAATTGAATTTTAAGCAGATAGTGGCATTTTGAAGAAATTTCAAGCTTTTGATGACGTCACAGAAAATGTGCTGACGCAAGCAAAAATTTATTGCTGCCATTTTGTTCCTTTTGTGACGTACTATAAGTATGCCAAGTTTGCTTCAATTTGGACAAGCCTATGAAAAGTTATTGAGGGGGGAGGCGGATTCCGCCCCCCCCCCCCCCCCCCCCCCCCGGTCATAATATGTTCCAAAAAACCCGGACCGAATAGGGTTTAGACTGGCCTGATGTACAATAAACTTATATGTTTCTATAAAAAATTTCGAAGGATATAGCTGGGTAGCTAGTTCAAAAGGTTTAAAGTTTATTTTATTAGATAGTTTGAGTAAAAAGCAAGGTAAGTACTTTTATAAAATAAATCATGGATATCCAATATATGTAGAAAACTTTTCTATCGTTTTCAGTTATATTTAGATGCCCAATATGATATTTAAGATGATTTAAGTTGTTGTTTTTGTCCTCAGGGATCATAAACATTTCCACCGCTTCGTCGCCCCTGCAATGGAATAATTAGAGTAATGCTCTGTTTAAAAAACTCGCAACATTTGAAAATGGTTTTACTCGTCATTTATCGTTTATTGTGCATACACACAGATGCATACACACCTTATTTTAAGAAATTAATATTTCACTTAATGAACATGGCTTTGAATTTAGCGTGTTAATTAAGTGGACGTAAATTTCTAACTAGTGTTAATTTAAAATACAATAATTAAGTTAATAATTAAAATACACTAATTTTTACAAGTTTGGATGATACCAACACTTTATGGCATTTTTAACACCCTCCGTTCAACGTTTGTTTAAATTTTGTTCTGGATTTGAGAAATAAGTTATGAAAGAAATAAGAGATATGTTAACTGTACAATAAGTAACGTCCGTTGTATGACATACGAATACGTTCTCTTATCAGATTATTTCATGGGAATGATGAATCGTAGTAAACAGCGTTTAAACTATGACTTCGATCATCACAAATACTCAAGTGAGAAGAAACGACTTGTATATCAAATCTACAAAGATAAACTACCACATTGTAAAGGTGAAATATATCTTACATTAAGTTTCATTCGGTGTATATATCAGCATTTATACAAATTAAATTTTAGTTTTATTAATTCTTCAGACGATGCTTTTGTATCAAAGTTTTGTCCAACCGAAGTAATTGGCACCGAGAACTACAAAGGTAAATACATCTTTAACTCCACTCAAGCGAACAATTACTTTCAAGTGACATGCAAGTATGGTTCTCTGCACGGCAAGCTGGTAGTATCACGAAGATGCAAGTTATCAGCATCTCAAGAAGCTTATTGGCAGGACGTTGATTTGACTTCATGTGCAGCAAAAACGACAACATCTAATGTGTTAATACGATTGGCAAAGGTGATTATGTACATTTATTTAATCGTTTTGTCAGATACCTCTGCATCTAATGGTTGGATTTTGACGAAAACAAATGTAACGAAAAAATATGTAATGAGAATTTAGTCTTAACAAAAATTTTCACCAATATTTGTTAGTTCATTGGAATATAATTGATGTAAACAAATGTTAAGAATTGTATTGTCATCCAGTCCACATTGTCACTATTATATATGTCAAAAACGAAATTTAGAAAGCGATAAAATAACATTTAAAATAAATATGTTGTCAAAGAATTGACTAGAATGATAGTATTTATTTAAATGAGTTTAAAATTTCTGGGAGAAAAAAGTAAAATTCTAAAATGTTAAAGCCCCGCTTTTGTCAGTCTTTTAGAAGTCTAAGTTAATAAAAAATGAAACACTGCTTTGTAAAAATACAGTGTTCATGCAATAAAAGGCGCACGTTTTGTTTTCCAATCACTGGTGATCATTCGTGATCCTACGACTTCTCACAGACAGATCTTCCTTTGCAAGTTATGTAAATTCAAACGTTTTAATGAGTAGTCTTTTCTGTTCTGTTCCGGTGCTTCGATATTTTTTTCATTTCTTTAAAGGAAAGGTTCACAACATCCTATATCAGGGGTATATCTTCAACATTAAACGCAGTTATTCAAAATTCCAGTTATATCACGTGCGCGCAAGATATTGATCATGTTGCAGTTATTATAAAAAACTGTTTGGCAGTAGGAACTCGCCAGCAAGAGGTAGGCTTTTAATAGGAAAGATAAAAAGATAATTTTTAAACGGGGTTGTTATATACCAAAATTCTGGAACATATACTTATACTGTTGTTGTTGTTGTTGTTGTGTTTAATTTATTTATTTTTTGTTGTTGTTGTTTGATGTTGTTAGTGTTGTTGTTGTTGCTGTTTGTATTTGTTGTTGTTGTTATTGATTAATACATAACTTAAACTTTTCAGGTCGGTAAAAATTTGCTAGGGAGTGTAAACTCGATCCTTGGTGTACCGAGTGAAATTTTAAGGATCTCATCGTCAACTGAAAAGATTCTTCCGATGTTGGACGATATTGCTGGTATATTTTGCAGCAGTAATGAAACTAAATTCGAATTTTCGGAGACAAATCTTGCTTTTAAAACAGTTAGCATAAGACAATATGATAAATTCGTATTGATCTCTGTTAAACAGTTTCCCAATCGAACTGTTATAAACTTCCAACGTGAGCACGAGAAGGAAGTACAATGGCACCATGATGTAACATTGCTAATACCCTTAACTGAAGTTCCAGTTCGTTACACTTCAAATATATACGCATATTCCTTCAAGAACGACAAGTTATTTGTTCAAGAGAAAAGCAATAATTTTAGTTATAAAGCTGTACACAGCATAACATCCGCTACAGTAAAGAATACTACGCTAAAAAATATGACACATATGATTGAATTAACATTCAAACTACCAAATGGCGCTGAAGGAGATGGTCAGTGTGTTTTTTGGAAGGATAAAGGTAGGTTTTCAGTATTTTTTGCAACAGAATCTTGTTAACATGAGTGATTTTAACCATAAAACCCACTATAGACGGGTTTAACACTAAGAAAGATTTAGGCCTATGAATACATGTAAAAAGTATGATAGGTATTTCGTTCAATGAGGTCGTTGTTAAACGCAATGATAACTTAATCATGGACATACATGACATGTTTAATTTCACTTTTCGTTGAATGAAAATCAATTGCCATAAGTACATTAGATTGGACCATGGAGAATTCCTAGTTAGTCTAGTTGGAAATACCTACCAATCACGTGCCCTTTCAGCATTCTTTGTCATAAACACACTTGTTTGTGTTCCCCACCAACCACTTTTTTCTATGGGTCCATAGTTTTAATGTTTTAATCTCTGTGCTTGTATTGACTTTCCTCTGAGTTTTGTTATTTAAACGTTTGGCAATATTTCGTTAGTAATTCTATGCGACTTCTATGTTTTATCCATCGATAAATATTTTTTTAATTTTTAATTTAACCATTGTATAATTTATTGAACTTTAATGAATGTTGTTGGAGAACAGTAAGTAACACTTCTTTAGAAACGCGAAAAACACACTTCTGTTCGCAAAGAAAATTTTACACGACTACCTTCAAAAAACAAGATACAAGAACATGTGCTGCTACTAATTAGCATAACAATAGCAAAGAAAATTTACAAAACAAAGAAAATAAATTTGATTCGTCCATCGAACAAAACATAAACTTAATAAGCGTGACTTTTTACAAATGTTAATAAGAAAATACATAAGAAAGAGAAAGCTATGTTGTAACCCCAAGCAAGTCCCGTAATAAAAGTTAAAATTCTTGATTTACATTTAGACGTTACACATCCTCATTGGTCGACCGAGGGCTGTTTCCAGACTGGCATCTACCAATCGAACAGTAATCGCTTTATGACATGTAAATGCAATCATCTCACAAATTTCGCTATAATTTTGAATAGCCACGAAGAACATGTTACGACAAAGGAATTAGAAATTGTTACTTATATTGGTTGCTCTGTTTCAAGTATAACACTGCTACTTGGCCTGCTTATATATGCCACATTCAGGTAGGGATGTGATTGTAAATATTTATGTAGTCTTTTTTTAACTCTTATAGTCGCCAATTGTTATTAATAAGAAAAACTTAAGGATGTCCCTTAATTAACGCACTAATTATTGTGGTTCTAATTATTTCTTTCTTCAGAGAAATGTCGTAAGTAATATTAAAATTTTATATTTTAAATCATCGATAAAGAGGTCTACAAATAACAAAAAGGATATTCGATTGATCAGTAAAAGAAGCTACAATCCTGAATAAAATCGTTGAGACAGATCTCTGCAACTGTTAAAGACCCAGATTGAAGGGGAAAAAATGTTACACACTTGGTGGCTGTTTACATTAAACAGGACGGACGGAATCCCGTTTTCATCAATACTCATACTAAAAAGCACTGTGTTTTTATATCCCGAGAAAATTTACTCCGTTCCGGTTTAGCGGAATCCCGCTTAAGCTATGCGGGATCCTGATTCAGGCGGAACATTTTTCCATATAAGCACACCGTCCCAGAAAGAACGAGATAATTTTTTCTTATTTTATTTGAAAGAAAAAACATACCGGCACACGTTTTACCATATCCATATCATCCCAGTAACCGTCCTTTTCCAGCAATCGTCCCGTCCTGTCTCTTATGTAAACAGCCCCACATCTTCTGCTGCAAAATATGTCTCAACACATTTTGATTCGAATTGTAGTTGTATCTTAAAAGGAACCCTAGGTATAGAATGATGTTAGACTTATATTATAGAACTTAAAAAGTTGGTTAACAAGTTTTTTTAAATTTTTTGAAAAGCTCTTTTCGTTCTCAAGATATTCACATTTAAAGAATTTCGGATTTAATTATGCTTTCTTTATTGCGTTCTTGTTTTAGAGAAGTTAGACAGTCCACCGCAGCAAGAACGTTGATCAATATTTATATATCCTTGTTTCTCCTCATGATGATATTCATGTTTGGGGTATCAGCAAGCGAAGACCACTGTCGTTGTCATTTAACATCGATGTTTCTGCATTGTTTTACATTGACATCATTTGCATGGATGGGTGTGCAGTCTGTCTGTGTGTATGGAAAGGTTGTCCATCCACTAACCTTTAGCCAGAAATGTACAGGTTTATTTTGGAAGGCGTTTTTTGTGGCATGGGGTATGGGATATTCTAATTTGTTTATTGTGGTTTGTCTTATTTGTTTGTTTTTTTGTATAATATTTGCTTCTAAATTATTTTGCACATGAAGTATAATTCGTTGAATCGTTTCATGCAAATATAGCGTCGTTGTGTAATCCTGCATAACGTTTTATTGCGTTTTGTCAAGAAAAAAGCCTAAAGGCAATGCCTTTCAACATCAAAAGAATCCTATCTAAGTTTATTAGTTGCGTACTTATTCTAATATTTAATATGCTTGGTAACTTTAGGTGTGCCTGTCATAATTTCAAGTATCACGAGTGCATTTTCAATTCATCAGTTCGAAAAAGAAAATCGTTTGTACGTAATTATTCCCTCATTTTACTTTACTTGTTTTTAATTCCCGCATGTACTCAAGACTGTCTAAAACAAATTAGTTAGCTATGCACCACGTCTATATGTGTCCGTCTATATAACTTTTTAAAAAAGGTGAAGAATTTTTAGGAATGCATTGTTGATGTTACCCCCTGGCAACACCTTAGTTACACGTGTCAGCAAATGTATTCAATCATTTGTTAAGTTTACATCAAAACTGTACATTCTCCTTTTTACTAAAAAATTCCACAGGGAGGCGTTTTTCAATTCAAAAAATATACTTGTTTGGTTTATTGCCCGTCAAAGGAAGATACTTAACGGAAGCCAACTTTTAGGTGGTATTTCCTTTTCCTTGTTTCGTTTGTAATTTTTTTTGCTGATTTTGTGAAGACTTGGTAATTTAAGACTTTTATTTTTTGCAGCGTACTCTCATTCGTTAATCGCGCCTTGATATAAAAAGAGTAATTTTTTTGCCTAGTTGCCTATATTTTCTTGCCTAAATTAACTTGCATTGTGACATTAAGATATCGTGAAATTGCAGGATTTATGTTTTGCAAATAAGGGTCCTCAAAAATCCCGAAAATAAATTCCGCTTTAGGCGACTTGATTTCATAATTTTCTTTTTTTTAGCTGCATCATCAGTGGTCATCTTTTCATCTTCACAACATTAGTTCCTGTGTCATGTGTGTTAGTAGTTAACCTGATTCTCTTCATTCCAATTATTACAATCGTTTACTCGCACACTACAAACCAACCATGGCGGAAAGTAAAAGTCACCTTTTCCTGCGTCGTTCTACTTGGACTAACTTGGTTGTTCGGTATATTAGCCATTGGAGACCTGCGTGAAGCGTTTCAATGGATTTTTGCAATTCTCAATTCGTTTTACGGAGTTTTTTTAGTATATTTTCAAACTTTGACAAATCCTAATGTGAAAAATGCATTATGTTCCCTACGAAACTCAAAAATTCGAAGTGTGTCTTTTTACCGAAAGAAAGAAAGTAAAGAAGAGAAAAATGAGGAACCATAACTTTATAAAGCAGTGACATATAGAGCCACTTTAATTAAAAGTATCTTGATGTTAAAAACTTCGGTATTTATTACGACCAGTATCTAGTTTAATTGTTAAAATAGCAGAAAACTCAGTAGTGATAAACTTCGTGAACCCGTGCAAGAATCAACGTGTTCGCTCATTAGCATGATGTATTACTCTGAGGAGGATCCCGGCAAAAAGCTTCGCGCAGCCATTTTGAACACACAAAATTTGGATATCATTAACCCTAAAAATATTTTCATGTCCCTAGTAAATGATGTGCATCGTTATGCACCTTATTACCCAAAGCACACTATCCCAGCATCCCAAGACCAATGGGAACCTAAAAAGCTTCGAAAATCGAAAAAAAGGTCGAAATATATCATCAGGCACAAAACGGATTAAAATTTTCCGCTCCCAGATGCGAACATCCTTGTTTGCATCAACGTCCGCAAACACTAACATTCCCTGAAACTCGAAATAAGGAATTAGGATCTAAAATCCCGGCGTTCATTTTTTTTGTGCGTGCGGCAATTTTCTAGGCGTCAACAACAACATTACAAAAGCATTACGGTCAATTCAACAAAAACGGAATTTTATGCTTATTACTTTATCAAAAAGAGGAAAGATGTAACGACTATAACCTAAAAAACATTTTTGGGTCCCTTATCCAATGTGTACATCGATATTTACCGTATCACCCAACACCCACCACCTAAGCATTCCAAAATTAATAATAATCTACAATACTGCGAAAAATAATTCGAAGCACATGCATTTCACAGAACCTTTAGCGTAATCCATGATACAAAAAAAAAAAGCGGATCCAAATTTTCCGCTCCCAGATTCCAACATCCTTGCCTACATCAAAGTCCGAAAGCACTTTTATATTTCCTACAATTCGAATAAAGAATTAGGATCCAACATTCCCGTTTTTATCTCTATTAAGTTGTTTGGAACTGCTCAAAGTGTCAAGAAAAAAATTTTACAGGTCAATTATCGCCATCATATTTTGTCATTTACAAACACCCACAGATACCTTGGTGTACAACTACTCCAAACACTATCCCTACATTAACACATGGAATCAGTGTAGATAAAGATGTCAGGTCAGATTGTACCTTCTGAAACGTATTTGGTCTCAACTAACAATCAATGCAACCCTAACAATATACAGTGGACTCTCTATAACGCGAACCCCTATAACTCGAATCTCTCCATAACTCGAACGATTTCGCTGGCACGGTGGGAATTTCCTAATAAACTCTCATAAAAAACTCTGTATTACTCGAACCCCTATAACTCGAATCTCTCCTTAACTCGAACGTTTTTTTTGGTCTCTTCGGGTATTTCCTCTCTATAACTCAAACGTTGCAACATGTATCTAGAACTTGACACAAGCAGTCTTTTTGCATTGTTTTGGCTCTGTAAACGTAAATAGAGTCTTAACTGATTCGAATGTTTTATATCTACATGTGTGAGGGATCTTAAATGATTTGAATGCCATTCGAACAAAACGTAAACACGATTCTTTGGTATTGAAGTTTTACAATCATGGCGTCTGTTGCTGGGACAAAACGTAAAGCAGAAAACAAGTCCTGCAAAATAAAATACAAAGCGTTAAAGGAAATGGAGAAAGGAACTGCTCCAAAAGATGTTGCTGCCCGATTCGCCCGTAAAATTTATACAAAAACTTGGAAAAACTCCCAACTCTCTATTACCCGAACCTCTCTATAACTCGAACGGTTTCCGATTCCCCGTGGCTGTTCGAGTTATAGAGAGTCCACTGTACAAAACTATGTTGATTCCTCAGACAATTGCTGTGTACGATCATGACGGCTGTTCACTCTCCTGCCATGTTTCAGAACTTTTCCATCTTAACTACTGAGTCGAATGACTTTAAGCTCACTCAGATGGAGAGTCTTCTTATAGAGCTTGACCGACCTATTCTTAATAACTAGCCGGGAGACCCGGCGTCGAAACGCCGGGTTAAGCCACAAGTAACTGTTGTTGAACGCCTTGAGGAGCGCTTAATAGTAAAAGCAAACTGTGCAACGCGGTGAGGTGGAGCGCTTTAGTACGGGTAAGCAGTATGTCGCAAATGAAGTGGAGCGCACACACCATTGTAGTGTTGCGACTGTAACATATTTTTCAAAAAATAACTTTCCCGCAACAAAAGCTGAATTAAAACAGAGTTTACAAACCGTTGTTACTCCGTCATAGCAAAAACAATCGGGCAATATTATTTTATATTTTGCGGAATAAGTTTCCGTGAAAGTTCAAAACTTAATCATGAGAGCGGGCCGAGAACGCATAATACCTTTTTGAAAAAAAAACATTACTGCAACTTCGGTTTAAGTTAAAACACAGGAAAAATCCAGTCGTTACCCCGTCCAGCTAAAAGAACTCCCTAATTGGAGCGCTCTAGTACAGGTATTCAGGATATGTAGTGAATCGAGTAAAGCTCACACAACATTTTAGTGTTTCGGTTGTAATGTATTTTTTAAAATATATATATAACTTTACTGCAACTTTAGCCGAAATAAAAACACAGTTTACAACCTGTTGTTACCCAGTCATAACAAAAAAAAATTAGTCAATATTATTTTATTTTGCGGAATAAGTTTCAGTAAACCTTAACAAATTAATCATGATACCAGGCTGAGCACTTAGTACAGGTAATTGATGTCACACATGCGTTAGTAGTGAAGCCATAATAGCCTTTTCAAAAAAAACTTATCGCAACTTCAATTTAAATAAAAAAAACACAAAACACCCTGTTGTTAACACCGGGTTGAACGTTTATTGCAGGTAAAAAAACCTTATCACAACGGATTAAATAAAAACACAGGAAACAGCCCGTCATTAACACCAGGCTGAGCACTTAACAGGTAAATCGTGTCATACATGAGTAATAGGCGTAATAAAATTTCACAAAGAAACTTTATCACAACGGTTTAAACAAAAACACAGGAAACAGCCCGTCGTTAACACTGGGCTGAGCGCTTAACAGGTGAATCGTGTCATACAAAAGCATAGGGGTTATACCATTTTCCAAAAATCCTTATCGCTTCGGTTTTAAAAGAAATCTGTGAACAGCCTGGCGTTAACCCGGTTCAGTTTAAAAAAATACTCAGCAATTTTATTAAAACAGTAATAAAAGTGGTCGCTGGCAACTGCATTTAGCATAAGAATTAAGAATTGTGTTGCAGCCAAACTGCATTTGGCTACTTTCACTTTTTAGCCAGAGGTAGCTAAAAGGAGCTAGCTAGGTATAGACCCAACTTCAACATAAAAATAAATAACAATATACCAAACTGAATAAAATTTTTAAAAGAATAGGAATAAATAAAGATAGCTATAGCTATAGCTATAGCTAGCTGCCTTAAAATCTACGTTTTGTAGCTAGCCAAAAACTTAAAATTGGTTTGTTTAAGATTTATACGTAGCTAGAAAACGTGATGAAATATTCACCTTAACATGTGAAAACATACAGAAACTAAATATTCCTATAGGTACAAAGTATTTAGAGAGAAAAGGATCAAAAGGAGACCTACAAACCTCACAACATCACTGTTAAACCAAAAATGACCTTCGTAAGTTAAGCATGGGTCCTCCGTCGGCATGCTGAGGCCGCGAAGAACTTGGATTGGTTATTAGTGACAATCGAGCCTCGTGATTGGTTAAAAAGCGTGAGCGGTAAAAACCAAGCCGCAAAAAACTGGGTCTGCCGGGGCTCCAAAATAAAGCAGCAGGACCGCGGGGATTTTCCGTCCGCCTCGCTACTTACGACGCCATGTTGCGCACAAACAGACAGACGGAATACGGCTATTATAATAGAGACGCTGTTAAATCGATGCCTTTGGAATTATTTCAATAATTCTATAGTTACCACTTTTATTTTTTGTACATTTTTAAGTTTTTAATACGTTAGGAAACTAGTTTGTAAATCAGTGTAATCATGCCAACCTGAGAGTTGGCGAAAGCTCCCTTTATTATTATTCCGAATATTTATACAGGATATAGCCACTTCAGTGTTGAAACACTGTTATTAATGTGGGTCCTGTCTTCGGAATGTATACATTAAGTATACACCGGCATTACCTACCCAATTTCCCTCACATGGAATGGGTTGACGCGTAGCTGGAGTAAAGACACTTGCTAAACATGCCTGCACTGTGGACCGAACCACGGACCTTGTGATTACAAAGCGGACTCCATAACCACAAGGCCACGCGCCATGGAATATTCTATGGGATAAGTCTAAAACATCTTGTAATCATAAAACAGAAAAAATAAAAACATTTTAATGAGATAGAGTGGCGAGCGTATTGGTGGTGGCGGCGCAGGTCGGGTAAAACCAAGTGCATTTTCATAGGGAAAACTAGATATATTGGTGAATGATGACATAGCAGAAGGTAGATTGAATGAATGATGAGATTGCTGCGATGGCTTGTAAATAGTACCCAACACAAGACGCTGATTTTCTATTTTAAGCAACTCTTTTTCTCACGAATCGGTTTTCCTCGCAGTTGAAAAAGCATCTCACAAAATAACTCTTCTCCATTTTTTGGTGTTGTATCTCGTGGTGTATTATCCTGTTTTTCTTCTCTACCCAACCACAAACTATACTTATCATATACTTTGAGTTTTTCTCGCAACTTGATTGGCTAATTTGCACGAAATATCTGCTGTATTTTGTTTTTCCACCGAGAAACGAGTGCAATTTTTACTTATACAGAGTGCAAAAAGCTTATATTCTTCCTTTGATTGGCTGATTTAGCGTGCAAAAAGCTTATATTGTTTCCTTGATTGGTTGAAAATTCGTAGGAAAAGCCTATTATGTTCCTAAAAACGAAAACTTGTCGGTGAATTTATTTTCACAAATATACATTTTATGATTCGAAAAATTTCTTTTGTTTCAACAGTCATTAAATAGTCATTAATCATAGAGCACGCGCTCTCCACCGGGGATGCAAAACAATTGAATTATATCAGTCAACTCGAAAGAATAATATAATAGCACGACGATGGAGTTCTGTGTTATTTGGCTTCACAATGATAATTTATTCTTTTAAAAATTTATAGTTTTTATTTCCATTCAAATTCTTTCAAGCGTGACATGAACATAATTTGTTATAATGATCTAAATCGCACGTGATTTCATAAATTCAAATAATTTATAAGTTCATAAATATAAATGAAATAAATTACCTTGCAGTGATTTTATTGGCCCCCATAACAATGCTTGTTAATATCGTGAACATAATTAAGCAGTATGCAACCGACATGTGAAATTAACATGATATAAGACCGAGTATACGATAAACAAGTTATCGCACATGCTCTCGAAAAATATCGGCTGATATTTTTTTCGTTTTTTATGTTCTCGTATATTTCACTCGCCTAAAGGCTCGTGAAATATGTAACAAGAACATAAAAACACTTAAAAAATATTGCCGATATTTTTCTCGGCACTGTGCGATAACTAGTACTTATCCAAAAACTTTAAAACTTTAACTTAAAAATTTTAGAGAGGAACGTAATCTATTCTAATTCCACAAAAGTGCGTCCATTCCTTTCTTCCCATATCATGCAATGTAGAAGGAACAACTTCGTCACAGCCCAATGTGCAAGAGGACACAAAGTACTTGATATTATTTGACTAAGATCTTTTTAACTCCTGCTGCCCTATTTGGGGAAAGTGATTCTTCCATAAACCGTATTGCACGATATTTGATTTACAAACTTAGTCAAATAATAAAAAATAATTCCTTTTTTTCACTGCGATGTTTTGACCGCTGATGCGTAAATAATAACCAATCGATTTCCTCGCGGCAGTAACATTCCGAAGGAGTCGAAAAATCGGAAACATGGTACGATCGGAATATGAGCGGGCTACGCTCAGAAAGGCCAATGAGGGTTATTTTTTTTGTTTAAATTTAATTTTGTAACAACAGGCTACATTCGCGAAAGATTATTCAACAAAATAAAATTGCTTAGTGATTGTTTCAGCTGGACGGGGTATTTTTGCTATGATGGAGGGTAACAACAGGCTATAAACTGTGTTTCTCTTTTCATTTAAAGTTGCGAGAAAGTTAATTTTAAAAAATATGTTACACCCGAACATTATAATGGCCTGTGCACTTCACTCGATTTACGACATACTGTGTACCTGTACTAAACGCTCTACCTGGATGCGTGGCTAAAGGGTTGCGCCGCAGCTTAAAGTTTTTCTTTCATAACTTTTTTTGAGTCAATATTCGATTGACCTGTTCTAAAATTGTGGCCAGTTGTTAGCCTAATTTTCTAATCTAGGTTCTAACTCAAAGAAAAATGTGTAACTTTAAAGATATTACCACTTGTCTGTTTTAGTCATTGTCATTGCATAATATAAATATTATCATATCATGAACAAGCGAGTTTATTCTAGGCTACGTTTAGGCTACACCTACTAGGCTACAGCTGTGGCCTGTCGAAACGGAGCCTAGAAGAAAAATGTGTAGTTCTTAATATTTCAGTGCCTAAAAGTGGATTTTTCCACTGTCAGAGTGATTCCATAGCAACTACACGAAATACGGATGTGGGAAGTATGTACGACGCCGAATTTCCGTGGATTTCTCCTGTCTGCTTGTTCATACGTCGAAATTGTTATGGAGCGATAGCTCCTTTGATCTTGCATTTATTAGAAAGTTCACACCTACAACTAACGATCAGTTTTCACGCTTATTTAGAACTGGTTAACATAAGGTCCCCTGAGTTTTTCTCAAAACCTTTTTATCTGTACTTATGTAAATTTGATTTTAGTTGATTATAGTCTAACTTATGTACTTAGTGTACGAAAAACTTAACTGATAAATATTTTAACCCCTTTAAACTCGCTTTTTATTTTCTTTACTTGTTATACAGTTGAACTCATGTAATTCGAATCTCCAAGGGGATTCAAAATTTGTTCGAATTACACGAGTTCGAATTATTGGAGTTTTCTTATAAGGATTTTAGAGTAAACTCGGACGGGACCGGAGAGTTCGTTCGATTTATATGATTATTCGAATTATAGGAGTTCGAATAACATGAGTTCAACTTTATTTTTATCTATCCAATTTTATGGATTTGAGATTTTTACATTCTGTCTGTTTTTCTGTCCTGGATAAGAGAAATATTATCACGATATTAGTTTTCATAGTAATCATAATTACTTGTAAACATGAATATTTCATCTTCTGCAACAGATAAATTGCGAAATGCACTTTACGTTATCATTTTCTCACAGTTTTCGTACTTCGTTTACTGGTATTCATATGGACGATTTCAATTATTCAAGAAACTTGGAATTCCTGATCCGAGTCCGACTCCTTTTTTTTGGTATTACGCACGAAATTTTGAGAAACCATCAAGACAGACTTCATTTGTATGTTCATGAAAATTTATCAAAGTATGGAGAGATGTTCGGCATGTTTATGTATGGTGTTCCGACTTACATTATAACAGATCGTGCGTTGCTCAAAGAAGTTCTTGTGAAGCAGTTTGATAAGTTTAGTGACAAAGAGGTAAATCTTTATTCTACTTTGTTAAAGTACACATCAACATTTTGATTGGAAATTTGTGTCGATTCAATTGATAACATATTTGCTGGATCAAAAGCAAGGCTTTTGTATTGTCAATAATCATTAACCCGGTAAAAATATCAACGGGAGTTCGCCCGTTGTTACTTGCAGGTACCATTTTCTCTAAAGCTTCGTTGCGTTCTACAAATCGATTCGTGTATCATATTAAAATCAGCGCAAAAAATAGGGCAAAAAAGTAGTCTTTTTCGCTTTCTATTAAAAATCCACACAAGAGTCTCGCTGACTCTAACTTTTGTTTGTTTCAAAAGCAATGGTTTTGGCCAAACTTTACGCTCTTTTTTTTGTTTAAATTGAGAATTGCAGCTGCTATTACTTTATTCTTGAAGACATTACAAGCAAATTTTGTATATACGCAACGTAAGCGCGACTAATTAAACGCAACTAAACGACTCGTGTATCATCATCTAACAGACGGGTGTCGCGGGCATTATATTATCATTAGTTGCTTTTCAATTTGCGTTCAATTAAAAAACCTATGACTAATAGACCTTTCCCGAATTTCCTAATTATGTCAAACTCAATTAAAGAGGTCGATACTAAAAATGATTTTTATCCCTAAGTTCCTTAACAAAAGGTAGAACAAATTACCTAATTTCGTAATTATTTCTGTTCGTTAAATGCCTCAATTGCGAACTGGAAGTTCAAACCCTTCATATATCCGAGCTTTCTAAGAATAGCCTCGTTTTCAAAATAATTATTTTCTTCAAATCTAAATAAAATCCAACCAGAATATTATATTGCTCTAAAAACTTCAGTTTTGTCATGATAATTTGATATTCTACCTGAATATCCTTATTTGAAAAGCATAGAACCATTATAAAATTTTGGATGACGTCATAATTATTATAATTTATGAAATTCGGGAAAGGTGTATTAGGACAATTAATTTATTTCTGCTTTGCCAATTCATGGAAGCTTGAAAATTGGTATGTGCAACAATTTCAGTATAGTAAAAACATACAGATTCATATCCACTGATACTCCGTGTGCACTTAGTTACACTCGGTTTTTTTTAGCATTCTCAAAGACGTCCATATCGTTTGAATATAATGGTAACCAGTGTCATGGGTGATCATTGGGAATTTGTACGAAGCAAGTTAACACCATCCTTTACAACTGCAATACTTCGAGTGCTTAATACCTTGTTCAATGAAGCCACTGATACTGCTATTAAAATCATAGAGAAGGAGTAGCATCATTCTGTTGATATGGCAAAGTATGTTGAATAAACAAATCATTCTGTATTAACATTAACATATTTAAATACAGTGCCATAATATTTTTATCAGGAATGCATCAAGTTTCACTCAGCCGGGTTAGGAAAAATCTTTGTTTGATAGTAATTTTTAAAATTTTGATCTTTTGACTGACGTAGTCTAAGTAGGTGTAAGAACTCGAGGTAATTGCTAATTTTGAATTAAACTGTTTCTTTTTTTGGTTCGTTAAGAAAACTATTTCGGAGAGCTTTTTATGTGCTGAAACATTTTGATTGTAGTGATCAAACATGTCTTACGAGGAAGACTGGAAGATAATATTTAAAACTTACATTTAGGCCGCATTTTGGTTAAAAACCGGCATATCATTACTTATTTTATCACTAGGATAAGTTCGTAAAGCAAATCACTCTATATCAACACTGATGCTCAAAATGCAAAACTAGACCAAAACTAAAAACCGTTTCTGATCCTCCAATTATGAATCTAGTAAAAAGAAGTGATATGTTTAATAGCGGGTGAGGACTAACATTTGTTTTGGTAAGTTTCATATTTCTTAACAAGGCTTTGAAATTTAAGGCACAACTGATTACGTTTTTACTTGCATTTAATACATTCGTTAAGGACGCTTTCGTACTAAGCAAACTGAGAATACCATTAATTTTAATTTCTAGAATTTTTCAAGGTTTCTCCAAGGAGGCAATTATTTCAGCTTTGTTTGAAATAAAGACCGAATCTTATACACATCTCAACACAAAGATGCTATCTCTTGTCCAAGAATTCTTTTTGGGTAAACCATCCTGGCATCGTCTGACGAATTTACTTCCTATGGGTAGTTTTCTGCAAAGAAATGTGGCTTGTCGGTTTTTCAGTGTTTGTACAGAACTTTTTGCGCATACAAAGAATGTGCTTGTTCATAGAAAAGCACTGAACCAGCAGGTGAGTAGGTTCATTGAAAGATATTACTTGGGTATGCAGCTAATAAGCGATTATAATCGAATCAAGCAGTCTGATTGGTTGAAAGGCGTTCGATTATTGCACAACTTGGTTATTATTCGCCAGAAATGCCCGCCGGGAAACGTAAAGATGGTAACTTTTATTGCAAACAAAGTACGAAGGACATACTATAAAAACCTTTTAAACGGTAATAAAAAAGACTTTGCATGTTTAACAACATATCAACAACGAAATATTTTGAGGTTTGTCATTTCACAACACACCAGAAAGAAAACTTTACCTGTTAAACATGTAAAAAGTCCATCTAATGCGTTTAGAAGTCTCATTGTTTTGTTCTACATTTCGAATGTTTATATTTCGATACGAACAAACTATTCCTCCGGGATAAAGGAACTTACAAAAACTGATATAAAATTCAATTACTTGTTTGTTTTCTGGCATTCGTGCTAGCGTTGGTAGGAGACGTTGGTTGATTAGTGATCAATTTCCATGGGAGTTCACCCGTCACAGCAAAGTCGATAAAACTATATCGCATTTGCTAATTGTAGCTTTTTAAGATTTCATGCGTGGTTTGGCATGACTCGGTTTTAGCCGACCGGCAGACAGCCAACTGTTAATATTTTAGCGATACTTACATCTGGATTTATAAACAACATTCTTAGAACAGTATTTGTCATACCTAATTTTGATCTATTTTGTAAAATAGTTCTACCGCAATAACTAGCTGTCCATCAATTTCCAAAACATGCTACCTCAAAATTAAGAAATAACTAGTCAGGGCTTCTTAACACGAAAGAAAGGGGCACGATAACTTTATTCAAATAGTATATCAATTATAATAAAAATAAATAAAAACATGTTTTTTTTAAATGAGTATTCGGCTCTGACCATGTTCAAATTGATATATTTGCGTTTAAGAAAAATAAATGCAGTCCTTATGAATGACGAAAGATGTTCTTTTTCACGAAGTTGCTGCATGTTATATCGCTGGTATTTTCATGTATTGTACAATTTCGTTTCCCATTTCTCATAGAATGATATTTTATTTAACTTTCATGCTGAATTTATATTTAGACTTAAAAATATTATTCAGGAAACGGAGATATAATGACTTTTTTTAACAAAATATTTATCGTTACAATCATTTACGGAGCCACTTTGATAAAACACTGTTGGAAAACACCAAGGTGCAGAACCAGACATGCGCAAAGATTCATTTCCACAAGGACTTAAACATTGATTAAGTAACGTTACTTTCTCATAATGAGGGCGAAGGAAAAGAATACTCGAAAAGCCCATGACGTTTTTTTAGAATTTCTGCGAATATTTCACTAATAATTAATACGCTATTCATAAAGGACTAGAATATTATGGTCCACACTAGTCGGTATCCCGTGGATAATTTTACGGGTTCGTCCTTTCTTTAAATTCTCACAGCTTATCTTATTTGTTGTTTATGTGTGTCCAGGCTCGACTATGATATCGCGCAGAAACAGACACTCTTTCGTGCATTCTTGTTTGTCTGCCAGCATAAAGGTTTTTGATTTAGTCTTCAAGAATCCCAAATAAAGACGTGCTCAATAATTTCAAACAAACAGAATACGACTATACGATTATTATAGAGATTATTTGCGTTTCGGAGGAACGAAAAGGAGAGGCGAACTACGCTGCAGCACGCCTGCTGAATGTAAGTTCATGATAAGTGTTGATTTTAAAGACCAGACCGATTGGCTTGGTTGTACGGTGGCCCACAACTGCAAAAGAAAAAACAACATAAAAAGAAAAAGACACGGCAAATGTTATGGTAAAAACTACGGTAAAAGCTACGGCAAAAGAAAAAGCTACGGTAAAAGCCACGGCAAAAGAAAAAGTCACGGCAAATGTTACGGTAAATGCCACGGTAAAAGAAAAAGCGACGGCAAAAAGAAAAAGCCGGGGTAAAACATTAATGTTCATGTTTTCGCTGCTTTGTATACACGTGTTCGAGCAACATGCCTGAAAACACAGACGACGAGGACTTGTTTAATGTGGAGGAGCATTTTGATGAAGAGACGCTGATTAAATACCACTATAACAAAGGTTTTAGCTACCTTAAGTTACTGTGCTTGCTGAAAAAGCATCATGGAATTGTGATGAGCTATAGAACTCTTTTACGACGTTTAAAGTGTTATAAATTACACAGAAGACAAAAAAATGTGAACCTTTATTTAGTGCAAGAAAGAACAAAAGAAATAATTAATGGTCCAGGCGCTGCTGCAGGTTATCGAACTAATTGGCATTCTATCGCAGCTTAAGGAGATGAGAGTACCCAGGTTAATTGTGCAACGCATTTTAAAAGATCTGGATCCTGTCGGTTCATCAAATTGAAGAGGACATAGAGTTCGAAGAAGAATGTATGTGAACCCCGGGCCTAATTTTTCGTGGCACATTGACGGCTACGATAAACTTAAGCCTTGGGGTTTCCCAATTCACGGGGCCATAGATGGATTCAGCCGCAAAATAATTTGGCTAAAATTAGCTCGATCCAACAATTCGCCTGACAATATTGCTTGCTATTAGTTACAAGCAGTTAGTTTAATAGATGGCTGTCCCATCGAGCTCATTACTGACCTAGGTACAGAAAACAGTTTAGTTGCACCCATTCATGCTTATTTCAGAGATGTGCCAGACGCGCATCGATATGTATCCTCCCCACGAAACCAACGAATCGAGGCGTGGTGGTCACAATTTTACAAACTAAGTTCTTCTTAGTGGAGAAATTTCTTTAAGGATCTCGAAGCGTCAGGAAGAATAAACACAGCGTCGCATATAAAAATGGAAGCATTGTCGTTTTCTTTCTCCGAAGTTCTACAAAAAGATTTAGATCACGTCAAAGATTTTTGGAACACTCATAGGATCAGAAAATCGCGACATCAAACTGTTTATGGGCGTCCGGATTTGCTTTATTTTTTGCCCGAAGAACTCGGTAGCAGGGATTACAAGCAAGAAGTTAGACAAGACGTTATAGAAGATGTTTCACGGCATGTTCTGGCGAAAGATTATTCCAACGAGCTCACTGAATATTTCGACTATGTTGCTAATTACTACCAAATTTCGAAACCAGCGAGCTGGAAAGATGCATTGGGACTTTATGATAAATCATGGTTAAAATTAACAGTGACCTCAAAGTGTTCACCCTAAGGGATTGTGACTTTGCCCTTTCATCTATTTCTGGATCCCAGCGGTTGGGTGATAAATCTGCAAACAATTCTTTTTTCTCACCATCCGTATTATCACTATGATAACTCAGTTGCTCACTGAAAATTATTCAAAACATGTTCCTCCACCACTCTTTCAGAGCATGGTTTTCCTATAATGAAAAATATGTAAATAAATGACATAGTATTTGAAAGCTAAAAAGACAATTGCATATTTTGTAATAACAGACTTCTCTAATACATCTAATTTCTGGGGTTTTAGAGCAGACACCATAAAAACAACAACATTGTGAGCTTGTGTGAGCAAGTGTGAGTTGGGTAGTTGCGTTTTTTTGTTATTACATTAAATCTCCACACTTAGAAATTTATACATTAAAAACTAGTTAGATGACATGACATACCTGATGACTGTGGAATTTGTGTTTTAACTGTAAGATCAACAACATTTTGCTGGTAGTGGATTTGTATATCTAAAAAATTTAAACATTGTCGTTTATATACACATATACCGACGTAACCTAGCAAGCTTTTAGTCATAATAAATGCTTACTTTGACCACAGGATACACAAAACTTTGTAGCAATATGCACTTGTGCTCCACATTGATCACAAAACAAGATCTTGCATTCAGCCATTTTTTTTAAAATCCTTTTGCGCATTCACGCTCGTGACATTTGCCGTGACTTTTTCATGATTTTTTTCTTTTTTCTTCTTATTCATTATTAATTATTTTTATTATTTATTCATTTATTTTTATTTAAATTCGATATATTTCTTTTACTTTTGCCGTGACATTTACTGTAACATTTGTCGTGGCTTTTTCTTTTCAAGTTGTTTTTTCATTGCCGTGGTAGTAGTGGGCCACCGTATGGTTGTCTGCTCCATAAAAAAGTTCTATAAATCAATTTTTTGTACATCTTTGTGAGTGGTGAATTATTTATAATTGAGTATTTTTACACATTTGCCAAGCGGGTGGCTAAATTAAAAAAACAATGAAATATATTTCTCTTTATTGTGATCGATCAATTCACATAAAATGAATAAACAAGAAAAAAGTTGATGATTAAAATAGTAAAAATGTTGAACACCATGCGACGAACCTTTTTTATATATTTTATACTACTAAACTTACTGAACAAATTTCCAAGTAAAGATAAAGCGAGTAAAGATTTGAGAATAAAGATAAAGCCACCATGTTGCGTGTTGTTTTTGTTGCTGAATTTCGGTTTGTATATTTATTTAAATTTGGCGCCATCATAACAAACTTTATCGTTCGAAGTTGGCAGTATGTTGTGGTAAAGGGACACAAAACATAAACAAGAAGCCCAGGGGCTTGAAGATTTCCGCCATTAGCCTGAAAGATATTAAAAATTGAAGGCGACCTTCAAAACGGATAATTATGGGGTAAAACAAATCATTGAGTATTCTCAATTATTATTGTAATTAACCTGCAATTTTAAAATACAACTCAATAAATAAAAAATAAAAATTTTACATAACTATATGAAGTATTCTAAAATAACAGTTAAAACTTTTACTGGATATTTTTAAAACTGATCTGGAAATTCCAGAATACAAATCTTGTTATGTATAAACTTGACGATCCGAATATAATAACTTCTGATACATATCAGCATTTGAATATTTCAGTATTTAGGCCTTTAAAATTTACTCTCTTGTTGAAAATGTTTTGAAAATGCTGATGGTGCATGGTTTGATAACAGCTGATCTGAAAAAGAAAGTATGTTTTAAAAATGAGAAACAAGAATGCAATTTTACCATAAACTGCATTAAAACCAGGTTGTTTAATTATTGTCTCTAACCTCTCTTTGATTTGAAAAGGGAATTTATTAAAAAGATACAAATCAATGCCATGTGATGCACAAGGTATATTATATATAGAAATATATGTATATAAATTTATTCAAGCTGGCTTTTGATATCTTTGTTAAACAAGTAACATATTAAGCAGGCGATACATGATTTGAAACCTGTGGGAAATACAGGATTTATTTTGTCGAAATCGATTTATTGAGTTCAACAAATTTGATCGTTTATTATCCTTTTTTGATTCGAATTCACAAATTTGAATTTCTTTTTGGAGAGTCTGATTAGTTGCAATTTTTCATTTTGAGGACATTGATTGGTCATTGCTTTGTTTGACAAATCTAAAAAGTTGAACATAAGTAACTTTTAAAATTTCAAATTGGCAAATTGAATTCAACAAGTTGAAACAAAAAAGGGTAAACACACAATTAGTGAATTTGTCGGATTTGATAAATCGATGGTCTATTTCATGAGATTAGATTTTTTAAAATCAAGTCTATTCTAAGAAATCTTAGAAAACATTTCATGATACTTTGGAAGAGTTCAAGAAAGGTTTTTTAAAGCAAATTAGGCACTCAACAGTAACAGAATAGTTCACCGATGCAGAATATATATGGTGCGTACAGTATAATTAGCCGCTGATACAGCTAATTATTCATACAATAGATATTTTTTTACTTAAATTTCCACACTTTTCTTCGTTATCGATCTCCCCATAGCCATCTATATTTATACCAAAAAAGGGAACAAGAAACAATTGTGCAAAAGAAATATTAATTTTACTGTAGCAGTATGTCGTGTTATTAAACAACACACTATTCTGATTTCAAGAAAAGATATGGAATAGATGTAGTTAGCTGTAAATAATACAAGGAAGCATTTAACGGCTTATACTATGCATAGCGTCTAATTATCCTGCATCGGCCAACTATATATTCTGTTACAGGCTAACAGTTCACCCTGCCTGTTCGGTGCAGCAAAAATAAACTTTTGTCACCTTTCGACAACTTTTCTGCAAAAAATATAAAAAAAACTGTGCGAATATATATCTTTTTATCTAATAGAAGCCCCCACAAAGTGTCCTTTGGAAGTTATTTTTAGCCCCCCTTTTTTACCATAAGAACGGGATTTGGGTGTCCAGCCATGGAAAAAATACACAAAGCAGGACAAAGGTTTTTTGTTGCTGACTCTTTATGAAAAAAAGGCGCTCTAATTAAAGCACTATTTTGTGTAGCTAGCTAGCTCGATAGCTATAGCTAGTAAGTAATTAATTTCAGACTATTAAAAGGGGTATGTCAGTACCAATCAAAAGGAGATAAAAGTCAGCACCAAAACTTGAGATAGCTAGAAAGCAAGCACAATTTTCTCACTTATATGTAAAATAATTCTTACCTAATAAAATACATGAATTTAAAAAATAGTGCTTAGCTCCCCAGCTACATCAACAAAGCTACTACGACTAAACCAGACCAGCAAGGGGCGGCCAACAAAATGTAAGCACTTTTAGTCATGGCCGTACACGGAATGTTCTGGCTACACGAAGAGTACACAAACTCTGTTCAGATTGGTCATTAAATTGGCAAAGATTAAAATGAAGCATCTTAATTGGCTTTCGAGAAAATAGAAATTTTCTGAGGTTTAACCTGGACACAAACTTTAGCAGCGTCCGGCATAGCTGCGCTGCGCCGTCTCTATCTATCTATCCATCTATCTCCTCAGGCGATTTTAAAGATTCCGCCTTCGCTTGCAGAAATCAAAAATACATTGTTGTTAGTCATGGCAGATATTTCTTTAGTTCAAAGAAGTTTAAACCAAGGTTATAAAATGCTGTTACCGCTATAGTACATAGCATATTCTTAGTTATCTGAAGTCAAAGAAAAAAAAATTATTATTTTCTGGTTGCCACGAAAAATAATTTTTTGTTCGCCTCTCCTATACACATGGTAGATAGTAAGCTCTAGCTCTTTCTGAAAACAGGAATTTTAGAATGTAACGCAATTTCAACAGCCTTTGACACTTGATATCCTTGAGTTTTTCTGCCCTTTTCTTTGTTACGTTAAGATGTTAAGATTTGAGAATATATGGAAGTTGCTGCCCTTATGTGAACATATTCTAAACATGCTTATGACAAGAACGGGATGTGTCATTAAAAAAGAATATTAAAGGATCTTCATTTATTCAAAAAATATTCGCACAGACATAACAGAAAGGCATAAAACTATAGCTTGGTATAAAATTATATACAGCAACTATTAACGTATTTTTCTGTTTAAAATAAAAAATAGTGTTATTAGTAAAGATGCGAAAAATATACAAAAAAACGGAAAAAAAAAATACTGAAACCAATAAAACATATTAGTATTGAAAAATAAAATGAATAATGACTGCCCAAACAGTACAATTCCATCACTAGCCTAAAAACAACTACCAAACAAATTACATTTGATTTCTAAATTTTATGGGTGCTATGAAAGCTTCGAACTTCACATAAAAAAATTCGCAGAATTTAAAAAGTGGGATAAATTTTGCTTCAATTTTCACATAAAACCTTCTCTATCTTTTACATTCTGCATAGAGAAAGTCTGAAAGTCCTTTCGGGAGATTTTAGGTTAAAAACAATAGGTTTATTATTTAAAACTATAGAGAAATAAGAATGATGACCAGGCGGTTAAAATTTTGATATTTCCTTTAAACAAACCGTGTATCATCAAATTACATTATTTCATATAACTTTATCTCGATATTTTAAGAAATCAGCTTCTGTTATTTCAACATGAGATTTATAAATGCCTATATAAACGTATTCAGAAATTCTAACATGAGCAAAGACAAAACATTAATTTGGTTTAACATAAAAGCTCCATCGTTGTTGCATTGTTGTTGCAGATGTTAACGCTCCTCCACTTTTAATGGTATAGGATGTCGTGCTATGTTTGTCATACCCATTGTTAACTTCAACTCATCTGGTGTGTCATCCGCCATCGAAAACTTGTACTTTCCAATCAACCGTGTTAGAATGATTTTTATTTCCATAATGGCAAATCGCATACCAATGCAATTCCTCGGACCATAACCGAACGGCATGTAATCGGTATCGCGTCGCGTTTTCTTTACTTCATCGCTAAAATAAATTACAACACATAGCAACAATATATTTCTAAATTTTTGGTGTTATTCCTTTGCTTCCTCAGTTTTTTCCAATCATGAAAAAGTACCATTTGTTGTTTATGATTAAGAGTCAATGAAAAGTTATTTTTTGCAAACTTAGACAACATTTTACTGCATTGGTATTATTTTGCTGTCTCAAATGGGGCATGTGTCATTTCCCTTATTATTTCTACAGGAAAACGTTGCATGGATTGGAAATAGAATAAGCAGATATAGAACATTTCCTTACACAACAGTAAAACAATTTTATCAAACACAAAACTGCTTTAATAACCTCTTAATGCAATTATACAAATTATATAATTCAACCTTTTAGTAGTTAAAACGTATATGAACACTGAATGAGGTTAAGATTTTAATACCTGAAATGGTCTGGATAAAATTCATTTGGTTTCTCCCAGACATTGGGGTCTCGATGCAAGGTATAGATTGGCACCATAACATTACTTCCTGCGAAGAACTTCACACCATTTATTGTGCAATCCTCTTTACATGCACGTATTGTTAGTGCCCCTAGAAGAATCAAAATGATTTCCTCTTTTATTTTCCGGCATTAAACAAACAAAGCGTTCGAATTTTTAGATATAAAATTTGATTTTTAATTTGAAATAGAAAGTAGTTTTGAGTTTACCAATGTTATTTGTTACATACAATTTAAGATAAGTTTGAATAAGTACTGTGGCATAACATTGACCTAATACACAGCCAACTTATTATTTATACTTTTATACTTTGAGTGGGATTTATTGGTTTGCGATATTTTAAGGCTATTGAGCATGGAGACATCAGGAAAATCAATAAGTACGACCAAAACCATGAAGAAACAAAAAAAGAAGATTCATCGCCAAACATTCACACACAGAATATTCTTCCCTTCTTACTTTTCTTTTTTTTGACAAAGCAATTCTAAAGACGTGATACCTGGAGGATACATTCGCAAACATTCATCCATCAAAACATCCATGTATTTCGTTTTCTGTACATTTTCATAACTTGGTGCAACTGACTTGTCTTTCCAAATTGTATTTATCTAACCTAAGGAAACACAAGGAAACTACGCATTAGCTACTTTGCCTTATCATTCAAACTAATTTTATTTTCCAATCATGGGAGACAACTAAACATTGATGTTTTTATTTCTGTGGTTCTTGTAGTCTGACTGAGGCTAGTGTTTAGGCTCCTGCCTAAAATAATGATTTACCTCTTCGAACAACTTGTCCTGGTGTTTTGGATGTTTAGCTAGCTCATACATCAAGTTTGAAAGTGTGGCACTGCTTGTTTCGAATCCAGCTGCAAGGAATATACAACACGAAGCAAATATTTCGTCGTCTGACAATCCAATCTTGTTGTTTGCTGTTTGTGAATCTATCATTAGCTGCAATAAGTCCTATTTTAACAAAACGATTTTGTAGTGACTGCAATAACAGTAAGAAGGAAACAAGCTAAATTTTTACTTTTATTAAATTACATAAAGCTTAAAAGTTTAAAACAACAGATCTTGCATAATAGTAACAGGCCTTCTATTGTTATGACAAGGCGGTGAACATTGCAATGACAAGTTCAAATGCGCACAAGATATCTGCTAGCATGAGCAACATTATGGACAACTTACCTGCTAAAATCCAGACTGTTTCAAAGGTTTTAGAAATAAGTCGTTGTTAAAGAACCACCTAGGGGGTTATTTAGTTCTGCTTTAATTGTTTCTGTCAATGCCTAATATAATTAATATGTTATATAAAGTATTATATATAATGATGATTAGTTCCCAAAGTTATTGTTTCTATTAATCATTTTGTATTAGGTGCAAAAGTTTAAGATCCTTCCGTCCATTAACAACGATACTACCGACTGTTAAATGTATTTCCTGTCATCAACAATGTTGGCAATGATACTTTTGACCGCATACGCGTCATCTTTTTCTCCCAATCGTAAAATTTAGCTACTATTTAATTTCCCTTTCTTGACTACAGTTATTAAGACCCTTTCTTTTGTGTTAAGAATCCACGGCTAGACAGTCATAGTTTTCTAGCCGCAAATTTAGGAGCCTAATGGCAAGATTGTGGTAAACATTATATAAAATAGTACAACATGGAGTCTAAGAAATAAAATCCTCTAGCTACTGCTAACTCGCTTCTTTGTGCTACAGATGAAAGAGCGATGTACGAAAGATTTCTATCGTGCATATTCCAAGCGATGCCTGGAATATGAACTATAGGGATGTGTACAGGTTACCAACTCGTGTATACAACTATTTTTTTTATCACTTATTTAGTTTCATCGTGGAGGCATTCATGATCTCATTAATTTTTTTAAACATATTTACCTGCTGTTTGTTCTCAGTGCTTTTACGCTGAACAAGCACAGGTTTTGCATGCGCAAAAAGTTCTGTCAAAACACTGTAAAACCGACACGGCACATTTCTTTGCAGGAAATTACCCATAGGGAGTAAATTTATCAGACGATGCCAGGCTGGTTTACCCAAGAAGAATTCTTGGACAAGAGACAGCATCTTTGTGTTAAGGGGTGTATGAGATTCAGTCTTTATTCCAAACGAAGATGAAACAATTGCCTCCATGGAGAAACCTTGGAAGATCCTAGTAATAAAATAAGTAATGATATTACCGAATGCGACCTAATTGTAAGTTTTAAATATTACCTTCCAGTCTTCCTCGTAAGACAAATTTGATCACTGCAATGAAAATGTTTCAGCACATAAAAATCTCGCCAGAAATAGTTTTCTGAACATACTTTGCCATATCAACAGAATGATGCCTCTCTTTCTCTATAATTTTAATAGCAGTATCAGTGGCTTCATTGAACAAAGTGTTAAGCAATCGAAGTTTTGCAGTTGTAAAGGATGGCGATAACTTGCTTCGTACAAATTTCCAATGATCACCCATGAGCTGACCCAACATTAAATTTAAAGGATATGGACGTGTTTGAGAATGCTAAAAAAAAGATCTGCGTTAATGTACGGATTTTCATAAGATACCATGTTAATATACGCTATAGTTAGCGTTATGGCACGTGCTAGGAATAAGTCACCCGGTGCGATTGGTTGTTTTAACGGTTATTGAGACAACATTAACTTTTCAATATATAACGTTAGCTATTATTCTCAAGATGATCCCATATATCACAGCTCCACAAATTTTGCCCACATAGAAAAATGTTTAGGCACACGACCATATGCACAGTCATTATAGATGGCGTGTTGAATTATAATATAATGAATTGATTTTTCAGTGATTGGCTAATTTTGTTTTATTAGACGGAAATTGTTACACATGCCTGGTACCTGCAAGTAACGACGGGCGGACTCACGTGGATGTTTTTTACCGAGTTAATGATTATTGACAATACAGAAGCGTTGGTTTTGGCGGAGAGAATATTGTAACAATTCAATCGACACAAATTCTCAAACAAAAATGTTGATGTGTATTTTAACGCATTTTTCTAAGTGGTCAATGTGAGTTTAAAGTTTATTATAAGATTGTTTTACAGAGGAGAGTTTACCTTTTATTTTCTACCAAGCTGTTACCACAGTAGACTAGTATGATGGGCGTAGAACGTTGGACAAAAAAGAATAAGATTTACCTCTCTGTCACTAAACTTATCAAACTGTTTCACAAGAACTTCTTTGAGCAACGTACGATCTTTTATAACGTAAGTCGGAACACCATACATAAACATGCCAAACATCTCTCCATACTTTGATAAATTTTCATGAACATACAAATGAAATCTGCCTCGATGATTTCTCAACATTTCGTACGTGTTACCAAAAAAAAGAGTTGGAGACGGACCAGGAATTCCAAGTTTCTTGAATAATTGAAATCGTCCATATGCATACCAGTAAACGAGGTACAACAGCAGTGAGAAAATGATAACGTAAATTGCATTTCGCAATAATTCATCTGTTGCAGAAGATGAAATATTCATGTTTACAAGTAATTATGATTACTATGAAAATAAATGTCGGGTTAATACTTTTCTTATCCTAGATAGAAAAACAGACAGAATGTAAAAATCTCAAATCCATAAGGTTGGATACATAAACGCAACATATCGCTAATTTTTAAAAGTTGGATCATTGTCAAATCCTAGCTTTATCTTTAAGCATGTACACGTCAGCTTAGGTGTAACAGCATCGTATTCAGGTTGCAACCAAATGGAATAGAGTCCCTATGTAAGTACATATAAGTACTATATAAGCGCACGTTAATATAGTGTACGCTGATATGGTGTATTAAACTAGTCGGTGGCCCGTAGATAAATCCACGGGGTCGCCTGTCCTTTATTTACCGCATTTCGTATGTGTCGCTACTTGTGGTACCGTTTTGCGCAGAGACAGACGGAACACGATTATTAAGGAGACATATAACTCATATTGTTTCCACTTACGCACCCTTATAGCATAAAGGCGCATGCACTTTAAAGGTATCTGGACCTGACTGATTTTAAAAAGATTTTACAAATTATCAAGTGTTACATTATCTAGACTAAAAGTTAAAGCAATATATTCTTCTCTATAATAACACGGAGCTTCTGTCTATCTGTCTGTGTGTGACTTTTGCAAAGTGGATTATATTCTTCACAATTTTTTTCGATAAAGTCTATAAACCATCGCCTAGAAAATCGTTCTGTAATTTACCAAACTTTGACGATAAAATAATATTAACGTCAAAGAAAAGTATATTAACATTTGTGAAGCCATTACACTGCACCTAAAACTTTAAAGATAAATAACTTGGAAACGAGGTGATGACGTCAATGATTTTTCACCGTGTGGGTAACTAGGGACCAACTAGGACCAATTTGGGTAATTTTCCCAAACCTGATTCCGCAAATCCGTTTCGGAATTGGCGGGTTGATGACGTCATCAAAAAATCTTCAAACCCTAATATCTCTGCAACCGTTTGTAAAATGTACATGAGGCTATACATTTTCTTGATCAGCATTTCAAGATCTATACGATGAAGGCAACAGGTATACAAATTTCGAAAGAAATTCTTTTATACTTTTAATAGGGCCTTTGCTGACGTCAGCAAAATTTTTAAACCTTTATATCTTTTAACCGTTCGTCAATAGCACATGATACTATACGTTTTTCTCATCAGCGTTTCAAGCTCTGCACATTACAGGAAACGAATAAACAAATTTCGCCAATTTTTTTTGTTCATGCACTGCTGACGTCAGCAAAAGAACTAAAACAACCTATTTTTTCCCATTTTTCTACTGCCTAAGTGAATTTCTCCACGGGCCTTATCGACTAGTAACTAATATAAACAAAGTACAATTAAAACGATAGTTTCCAAGTCTGTTATTACTGCAGTAAATTCACATTAATTTAATTTTGTTGAATCAGTTAGTTAAAGTTTTAGTCTATAACCTAGATTGAGCTATAAGAGGAATGGTTTACTTTGATCTTTTTGCACGTCGGTACAAGACGCGAGATGCCTGGCAACGTGATGAACAATTGGTAATTTGACAATACCTAATCTCAAATTGTCATTAAGTCTGGTATTCTGTTTATTATTTAATTAAACGAGATTAATTAATAAACTGACAAAAGAATACGTCGTTTGACTTCAATAATTACGTACACAGACGCTATAAAGTTAACAAGGTATTGTAAAGGTCAAATTCTCAGTGATCTATTTCCGATACACGTAAATATTTGGATCAACTTCTCACACCTTAATGTGTTGTAGTTATTCCTTTGAGGATTAAAAAGAAATTGGCATCTTATTATCTTATTTTTAAAAATTTACAACCATAACAGTAATATGCAATACGTCAAATTTAAAACATTTGGCTGCTTAAACACACGAGGCTTAATAAAACAAATAGGTAATTATAAAAAACTATAACTGCATAGCACATTCACTATATCAAGCGACATTGAAATCGACTTGAAAATATACACTAAAACACATCCACACACAATTTACCCTCGCTTAATTGGAAGCTTTAAAGCTCCTACTATAACTAAGACCCCTTCATAAGAGGCTATCCTGGTAAAATAATAATAAAATAACTAAATACAATGTATTAGCCATGCTAATAACAACAACATCCATAAAGCTAAGTTTTAAAACATAATATAGTGACTTTAAAATCATTGACTCGTATCCAATGTTTGGTAAAGCGTATACCAGACAGAAATATTTAAGAAGAAACTTTTCACGACAAATCAGCTCTTTGTTCACTTCATGTTCGTCCCAACTAGGTCAAGCACTGCAGTGTTTTTTGTCTATATACGAAACAATATGTAATTATGTAAACTGATATGTTTAAACAACAAGATTCCGTCTGTTAGCGGGGGACCGTTTGTATATGTTATTACTTCAAATCAAGTGCTGGAAGGGAAGTTGCTACCCCCCGGAATTAGTAATGATATTTTAATTAAGTGTTTGCAATAACAATTAAACATCTGGATTTCAATGATAACAGTATAGACTTTTCTTTTATCAGTTGCATGTATTAATGCCGGTACTTGCATGTTAAAATCTTGCGATAGGGAAAAATGCTTCACTAAAATGTATTATGATATGTTTTCAACTCTCACTGGCATGTGGCTTTTGTTTGTTCATATCTCAGTAGTCTGCATGATTCTTCCTCAGCACTCAGTTTCAGCACTATTTATTTCACTATTTATCGCTATTTCAATACATATATATATTTCTTTCGACTCTTATATACCCAACCTGAATCGTTAAGTTCGCATGCTTAGGTTTTCCTAATTATGTTTCATATTGGGTGCACTTTACTACTCAAATATAAATAACTACAAGAAATTGACTTTGTTAAGACAGTACCGGGTCATTTTTTCAAATGATCCGGTAGTGTTTTGCCCGTCCAACGTACTTGTAAATTTAAAAATAAACTCGGCTACTTTAAATTGCGTTCTACTTTTTGCCTTGCCTCACTTTCCTTCTCTTTCCTTCTCTTTTCTTGTTATATTAAATTTCTTAAAGCCAGGACTGGCTTCAGGAGAATTTGATAAACAATTTCACATAATTGAACGAAACTAACAAATAAAATAAGTTATTTCACGTGTCATAAAAGTTGTCATATAGATCATATAAAACCCCCGGTTTTTATTCACTAACCTAATAAGCTATAAAATATATTTCATCACGATAAATTTGCATGTGTCTCGTTTAGTCTATATTTGTCGTTTTGTGTTTCATGTGATTTGAAGGCATCATTGAATATGCGTCAGAAGATGTTGCTATGTAATTTTACACTTAACGTCCAACAATAAAAATAATAAATATGTACTTTAAGTAACTCCAAAATATTTCACAATTTGTATTTGCTTATAAACTCCAGACAATTCCATCGCAAAGATTAAACTGTGAACAAGGATTAATAAGCAAATAAGCATTTTGTTTAACAAATACGGATTTAAAAAATCCAAATTAATGGAATTAATTTTTTGCGTTAATTCAGTTTCGCGATTTTTAGTCAATTTCGCGAAAATTATTAGGAAACTGGCTATTCGCGAAATTCGCGAAAATTAATATCTCGCGAAATTTGGATTTATTTTCCTTTTTAAAAATTACCTAGAACTGCATATAAAATATTATACGGATTTCAACTTTAGCAGTCTTTATTTTATGTCTCCTACATAAAAGCTCTTAAAAAAAGAGGTATAAATCTCGGCAAATATTAGGACTTGCCAACTTCGCGCAAATTAGTTTTCGAAAAAATTAAATTTTATTTTCAAAATAAAAATTAATTCCCTGAGGTACTTTAATCCGCAGTTCAGGTAGCCCGCTTTCAGAAGAAAAAATAAGCTTTTAATTATAATAATAATGTATTTCACCGGAAAATCCCGGGTAATCCCTTTACATGGGATATTCATCTACACAGCTTTTAAAGCCATTATGAACGAACATTTAGCTCTACAAGTTGAAGTATGTACGAGCGCTGTAGATAAAACATGTCAAGGTCAAATAACATCAGAGCATTTCGCATTTCGCAATTCGTGTTTTTGTTTTTATTGCTGACATATTAAATGTAGGGTGCAGAATAAGATAGATCACAAAGGAAACTTAAGTTTATATTTATGGCATAGTTATTTCACTATAGGTAAACTCTAGGTATAAGTATACTTAATTCTACATTTACAGCAAAAATATTAAGTGAATTTTTCTGATGTTTGTTGATTCTTGCCACCATGTTTACTTACCTAATTCAAATAAAACGGACTCAAAACATTTTGTTTTTTAAGTAATTGTTTATATTTCATGTTAATATAAACATTCTTCTTAAGCTAAACAAACAAATCTAGTCGCAAATCCGTGGAATTCAAGCAAAGTCGGTAAAAATATATCGCAATTGTTATTTGTAGCTAGACGATTTCTTGTGGTGTTTAGCATGACCCGGTTTTGGCCGATAGACATACAACGGCTATTATTATAGAGACTAGTCGTTAGCCTGTAGAAAAATCCAGGAGTTACTGTCTTTAAATTACACGCTATTTCGTGTGCCCGTAGCACAGCGTTTTTCTTGTGGCTATAAGTAAAGAGACTAGTCTTTAGCCTGTAGAAGATCTACACCCGTAACAGCATAGTCGATAAAATTATATCGCATTTGTTATTTAAAGATTAAAAGATTTCGTGCGTGGTTTAGCATGACTCGGTGTCGGTCTACAGACTGACACAGACAACGGCTATTATTGAAGATACTCGCATGGTTACCAGGCGTTGAATGCCAGGTTAAGCACTTAAATTCAGGTAAACCGTGCCACACATCCAGGTGGGGAACTTTAGTCCAGGTATACAGTATGTAGCATATATAGTGAAGTGTCCATATCAATACAGCGTTACGCATGTAATTTACATTTCAAAACATAACCTTCCCTCAACTTTAGCTGTAATAAAAACACAGGTTACAACCTGCTTTTAATCCCTCATAGAAACGATGCGTAGTGCCTATTTCAAAATATAATTTTTTTTGTTTCTTTGGTTTCAATAAAACCGCAGGGTACAGCCTGTCATTGCCAGGGTACAGCCTGTCATCCAGCTAAACACTTATCCAACAGTTTATTTTTGAAGTTTTCGTGAACAAAAAAAAGGCTACAGTCCTTAAAACAGCCATCCAGATTTATTTATTTTAATTCGAAGAATATAGCATGTCGCATATACAGTGGAGTGCCCATAGCAATACAGCGTTTCGCGTGTAATTCCTATTTTGAAAACATAACTTTCCTTCAACTTCAACTGAAATAAAAACTATCTATAACAACTAGCTTTCTTAATATGGGCATAAACTATTTAAACTTGCTATTGCACGTGGATCGAATTTTTAACTATCATTAAAAATAAAATATAAATTGCAAAATGATGCATTGTAGATCGCGGCTATCAAAGTGTAGATCGAGGAACGCGGTTGATTTTCAACATTTCACTTTGTATTTCTTCGTGTGGAGCTATTTGTGTTCATATTATAAAGGGGTTTGGGATTTAAATGACATGATTACTCTCTCAAATCACTTGGAAAGGGCACGTACCAACCCACACTTGCAAATAAATTTATTAAATATGGTTTATTATCCGGAGGTATTGATTTATTCAAAACAACTAGATGCTTTTTATTCAAACAAAATTTATTACAGATTCTTAGCAGCCAATATTAGACTGCGGGTAACAACTTAGCTAACTGCTTGTAATTAAAGGTTTCGAAATACATTACTGAAATAATATAAATAACAAAGCTATTGAACATTGTCACATAACAGTAGAAACACTAATGATTTCAAAAAGTCTTTTTATTATAAGTATATCTGTTTATATTAAAGTGTGACTGTAATTCAATTTTAACATGAAAAAAGTCTATAGCTACTTTTCTTTGGCCTGTAATCGTCTAGAAATATAAAATCCATGTTTACTCCCTAAATCGAACCCATTGCAGCAATTGTAGCGTTTAAACTAAATTTTGAGATACAAAAAACGTTCTAGGAACAAAAAACGAAACCAACAAATTTCATTTGAAAACACTTTGTGATAGCTTTTTACATAAAGAATGTAAGTTCTGAGTAATTACAACATTTAAGCATCAAATGTGAACATAGCTTCAGTTTAGAGGTGAAAATATCTTCCATTATACTGTCATTTTGAAAAAATATTTAGAAATGTATTACACAACAGACGGAAAATCATGTCTGCCAACAACCTCGTCCCCAGGTCATTTTGTATCTTTTCTGACCCCGGGACGGCGATACGAACATGGCCCTGGAGGAGGCCTCGTCACGTCACCCTCCAATACACAGTTTTTCTGTGTGTAATATTTAATGAGATTTGTCTCAATTAACCAAAGTTTTATATATAACCTTGCAGAGCTAAGCGAGCTCGGCGTTTTACGTCACAGATACGTGCGGCGAGTTTGTTTTGATTCCTCTCATACGCAACACACAAACTGCTCGCATATTGCCCTTGATTGTTTTCTAAATGTATAAATATACAATCATGTTATTTAGGCTGCTGTTTACTTGAAGAAATTCAAGCAATTTAGTTATGTGTATTTTACTGAATTGGTTGGCTAGCAAGCACTGGGTTGCAAAACTTGTAGCTAGGGAGGGGAAACTTGGAAATTGGTAAATGATTTGCCCACCTGACCATAGCACTTCGTTGGTTCTCTAAGGTGCAAAGATGACTACATAATTTTCAAATGGTCGTGTCATTCTAGGTGCCTGACTGAAAGTAGCTAGGCAGAAATTTAACTTCATATTAACATATACATTTTTTATTCATTTTGGCTGAACTTTAGAATTCTCATTTACTGTAAGTTCATATCTGTGTCTGCATTACTGCTTTTATATGATGACCAAGATTTTGCTGTACGAATCCCAAAGTTGCTTTTTTATTATTTTTTTGCACAAAATTTATTTGAACAATAGTTAACTGAAACTGAATTTGTATATGGTGGACTCACTCAATTTTATCAAAAGCATTTTGCCGGTTTGAAAATTGAAATCGACAAGTCCACATGTGATCTGTTTTGTCGATTCAATGTATCACTGCCTTAATAGTTTAGAAAGAATTGGTATACGACTTTACCAACAGCAAAGTATTGCTACCTTAAAAGAAAAAAATGTTTGGGGAATAATTTTTTGAGGAAATTATTTTGGGGATTTTGGACCAAAATTAGTTCCATAAAGTCACACTTTTTAGAGCTCATAAAAATTCTGCTGATGTTCAAAAAACGATTTTTAATTGATATATACATCCATTTATTGTTATCATTCTGCTTGGAAAATATTTAAAATGCCAAACTAGCTAACCGTGAAGATTAATTCAATATTCTCATAAGAGCATCCAATCACAAAAATATATCAGCAAAAAGATATTCTTTGCAACTAAATTTTTCGTTTACTGGCATAATTTTAGGTTGAATCTTATCTGACCTATTTCTGAGGTTAGAATAGCTTTTAAAATTTTCTGAACCTGTATCTTAGTCAAAATTGATATGCTGTCAAAAACGGCTTATCGGCGTCTCTGAAAAGGGCTAAATTCTGAAACTCAGAAATATGATGATATTAGAACTATTTTTTGGCTCGGTATTACTAAACTATGGAACTACCCAAAATCACACATAACCACCCAAAACCAGCCATAACCACCCAAAATCAGCCATAATCAGCCATAATCACCCTAAACCAGCCAAAATTTGAATGCCATGCGCAACCCCGCTGCTCACTGCACGTGGACTGTCCTCAATCGCGTGTGTCTGTTTTCTGTGTCTGTGTCTGTGTTCTGTTTTCGAAATTTGAAATCTCGTTGAAGCAAACATGGTCAAAGTGAATGGAGAATTCGATATGTTATCCAACTTACTAGACGAAGAAAAGGTAAGAATAATCAAGGGTTTCAGCTGCATTTTCTTCCATCTTTTTTTTAAGTTCGTTTTGTTGTTGTTTGGGTTACCATATTTAATTTCACAAACACCGATGAATGATATGTACCAGGTTGTTTATGACCACTTCACGGGTAGAGGGGCGCTTTGGCTAGCCCCCTTTTTAGGCTGGAATTAATCGGCGGTCTATCTATTTATTTCGTTTCTAATAAGAAATCTTATCGCATGATGATATCCATTCTCTTTTCAGTTCACACGTTTACCATTTGGACCGTTAGGGAAATACATATCTGAAGAATTGGATATGATTCTTGATGTCAGTCACATCAAAAATTCGTTCGTCGTGTACTCTTCTTGCGACACAAATGAACTTTGGAGCACCGCAAGAAGATACAATATTGCTGCTCCAGAATGCATAATATATGATTATGACACCTCCATCATATCAGAAGCTGTGGATATAGTGCCCGATTACGAAAATTACCCAGTGCCTGTGTTAAACATTCTCATCGAATATGCGAATAATTTTTATGTGAGTACATTTTTTTTACATCATCAATTTTATTGACATGATACATGGCTGTTTTTTGGATAAAGTAAGGGGGTTATTTGCATGTTGTCGGAAGAAATTGTTAGACCAATTACCACGACGTTTCTTTGGCTTCTTTATAGGGTAAAGTACGATCTAAATATCTCAACATGGACGATCCAAACACGAGTTCAAATGATCATGAACAAGTTTTTGCAACAGTAAGTACAATATTTTTTGATTCACTGTTTTTGTTGTTGTTTTTTCAATCATGAATGTTGATTTTCTAGCCGGACTGCTATCAGAACCCACTGCTATCTCCGCCATTGTCAGATTGTACAGATGCTGGTGACGACGTTGGTAACGCGCAGGTAAATATTATATTGTGCACATTTCGTCAGGAATAACTTCGTATTTGCATGAGTGAAATAAATCCACTGAAACAATAAGTATGTTATTATGCAACATCGATTCCAGGGCCGCAGAGGGGTGGGGTTGGGGGATACTTCTGTATTTTCTTTCAATATTTTTACAGATACTTACACAAACACCGTCCATCTCTGCTTTTCTTATCCAAAAAAAGAACAAAAAAGTTTGTTTTTTATCGCTTTATTAATCTTGCAATACTTTATAATACAATAGTTTACTATTACTATTATAATGTTATTTTTGGGTTATTTTTTCCTCAGATAACAATAAATGCTACAACAAGTGCTGAGTATATATTTGATAAGCTGTTTGCAGACACACCTGACGAAAGTCTATTCTTCGATGCAAAGGCTAGTCCACCAAAAGGTAACAGATTATTTTATTTCATTAGTTGTCCTCAAGTCCTAAAAAATGTCTTTCATGCAAAAAACGATATATATTTTTTCTTCAGGTGTTGTTACGTCAGGTTACCTTGTTGATAACAGCAGATTTACCTTGGATCAAATCTTAGCAGACGATAATGGAGCCTACAAATATAAAGGTTCTCCATGCAGCTACGTTTACTATAATGGTATTGAATGTAAGAAGGCTCATTTGAAAAATGAAAGCTGTTTTATAAAACGTAGAATCGGAAGAAAATATGTCGATGAATGTGTAGACAAGCAAAAGATTTTCGCATTGATTCGTGGTTATCGTGTTCACAATACACCAAAAGGGTTTTCAAATACTGTTTGCAGGGTGAAAAGTATCGAAACTGGCTGCTTTTTGAAGTTTTGTTTAGTTATCAATGAATGGACTGAGAACGAAGTTACTGATCCAGATTTTCAGATATCATGTCATGGAAACTCAAAGAAAGAAAATCCAAGATCTACGCCTTATTTGAGAACCGAAAAGAATGTTCTATTAAAAATGGAAGAAAAGGTGAAGAATGGTGAAAGAGCACAAATCGTTTATGACAACGCCATTGAGGAATCTGGTGGTCCGTTTAATTGCATCTCGTCATCAACACAGCCACGCAATCCGAAACAAGTATGTTTTTCACACGGCCAAGCCAAAAAAATTATTTTTATTTTTTAGTTAAGAAGGTTTAAAAAGCCATGTTCAGTTTCTTGATTTTTCAAATTGTTTGCGTGATGAATATAGCCTCGACTCCGAGTACACTTTCGAGCCAGCGCGCTTCCTAATATCCGCACAGAAAATATACCATGTGATTGTTAAGAGTTTATCAGCTATAATCAAATTTAGGTGTACAACATTCAACAACGCGTTACAAACATCGACAACAGCAAGGAGATAGATGAAGACATACCACATGACGAGCTTCTGAAAGTTGTTGCTGAGATGAGAAATAACAATTCCAGCTTCATTTAAAATTTGGTATTCACTCCCAATGAGTATCTGGTTACTGCTTTCGACCAGGAGCAACTATATGACATGGAGCTTTTTTGTGTGCGAGAAAAAAAGGTTTTTGTAATGGACACCATTTTCAATGTATGCGACATGTGGTTCACTGACATGGATTATCAGAATTTGAGATTGGTAAATGATAAGGGGGGAAAATCCATGGTTCTTCGGTCCAATACTGCTTCACATGAAAAAAAGTGCTGAAACCTTCTCTCAATTTGCTAGTGCATTGATCGTCGCTAATAACAATTTACATGGTCTATCATATCTTGGAACAGATTTAGAAAAGGCATTGTTTCAAGGGTTCAAATTAATCTTGCCAAAGTTGAAGAGTCTTTTGTGCGTTAAACATATGTCAGATCGTGATAAGAAGAAGTTAACTAAAATTAATGCGAGGGGACAAAGAAAAATTATCGCTGATATCTACGGGACGAATGATGGCGTAGCAAGGGAGTTAGGCTTGGCGTCAGCTGAAGATGAAGAAGATTTCAAAGCCAAATTGGAGTCACTACGCGATAACTGGGACGATTTGGCACCAACATTTTATGACTGGTTTTCCAGAACACGGGCCAAACAATTTATTGAATCTGTTATTGATTCAGCAAGAGAAGGTGCCGGGATAGATGATCTTTTTTACAACAACGCTATCGAATCATTGCATTCACTGTTGAAAGTTGAGTGTGGAAACAAAAAGCTAAGTATTGTCGATATAACTTCAAGTGATAATGCTATCATCAAAAGGCAACGGACCGAAGAAGTTAGAGCTATTTATCAATCTGGTAAATATCGTCTTGCTAGCAATTACAAACACTTTCAGGTAAGCAAATGTATTTTTTGTCTGTTGTAATGAGCATCAACAAGACGTCTTGATATGTATTAGAATTGAAATGATTCCCAACAGAGAGTAAAAGCGATGCTTTCATGAAAATTGATGTACGACTCTTATCTTAGATCAATCCTACAGCTTGGCATAGTCTGGATGAACAAAGCAGGCGAGAGCATGTTTCTAGACTGCGTGAGTTTTCTCCATCATTATCAACAATGTATAAGAAACCTCTTGATGTTGGCAAAAAACAGGTCAATTCACCAGAAAACGAAAGTCAACTGACGCATCAATAGTGGAAAACAGAATCGACGCTTCATTCCAAGCACCTGTCACACCACTCGTTGTGAAAAAAAAGAAAGGTGGAGACTACGAATGTCATAAAGTCAAACCAATGGATCTTAGCAGGATCGATCCTAAAAGGAAAACAGAAGGGAAGTGTATGATGCTACGTTTAAAGTCTATGCATAAAATGGTGTCCAGGTATATTTTTTATCTTCAAAAGCAAACTCGTCCCCAGCGCTTCTTAGGTTTTTTCCCTGGAACGGAAACTTAAACCTAAGAAGCGTTGGGGACGAGTTTGCTTCAAAATGTAATATGCCAGTTAAATTTCATCGCTAATTCAAATAGTTATACTTCGGTTTTTGAAAATGTTGAATATTTTGATGAAATCGTATGAATGTTCTGGAGTCGAAGTTGTAAAATATCAGAAATATAAAAGAGCGAAAGTCGTACCAATACTCAAAGTTATAATGTTAATTTTCTCAATAGATGTGTTGCTCCAAGTTGTTCATCGAAAATCACAGCAAACGATTATTTGATTGTTAAATCGACTGGTGTTGTTAAATTCACTGACAAGCAGGGTAACTTGCAAACGCGTGAAGGTCCGGTATATGTGCACTTTTTAGAGGATTGTTTAAAATCGTATTTTGACAACTTCTCTTACCAAAATGTGGATGTAACTGAAGATACTCAGAAATGTTTGACTGGAGATGAGCTAAGCTTCCTAAAATCATTAGGTTTACGCTTCACTTAATAAATATTGTATCGCCATCATTGCCCGACGAATTGTCAAAGTACATGCCGAATGTAGTCTTCTTTGTTTTGTTGGAACTGCTCATATATTGTTCTATAGAACTTTTGAGAAAGTTGTAGAGAACGAGTTTATATTTAATATAAGTCTTTCCTTTCTCAATTTGTACATTCATTTTCGTTCCCATAGTTCAGTATTATAGAAAATTAAAAAAAACATTTCAATAACAGAGTAAGAATTGACGTGCGAGTTTGACGGGAACGATTTGACCTTTGCCCAACCTCGAACACAGACTTTTTCCAGTCTCCTCGTACAAATGACACCTTGTCTGAACCAAGTTTGCACCCCTGTTTTATCTATCTTCAAAAACGCAAACTCGTGCTCAGAGCCTCTTTTCCTTATCGGCGAATTTGGTGTGTCCGTCTGTTCTTTCTATTCAAGGCAGCTCCTAAGACAAGAAAAAGCTTTATTATCATATATTAGCTTTTTATGCAACCTTGTACACCGAGCCCTCTGTCTTCCACCATGAGAATGTCAAAAAAGCAGGGTCGCCCCAGGAACGAGGTTGCTGACCGTAAAGCATCTTGTACATAGTGTATCAGCAAAATTAATAATATCGTGAGAGATCCATGCTCAAGAATGAATGTTTGTCAGGTTATTTATTGTGTCTGATTTTTGGGTGATTATGGCTGGTTATGGGTGATTATGGCTGGTTATGGGTGGTTATGGGTGATTATGGCTGGTTATGGGTGATTATGGCTGGTTATGGGTGGTTATGGCTGGTTATGGGTGATTATGGCTGGTTATGGGTGATTATGGCTGGTTATGGCTGATTATGGCTGGTTATGGCTGATTATGGCTGGTTATGGGTGGTTATGGGTGGTTATGGCTGGTTATGGGTGATTATGGGTGGTTATGGGTGGTTATGGGTGATTATGGCTGGTTATGGGTGATTATGGCTGGTTATGGGTGATTATGGGTGATTTTGGGTAGTTCCATAGTTTAGTAATACCGTTTTTGGCTCAATTTCATCAAACCAATCAAAAACCATATCATACCAAATCTCGAGTCAATATTTTAATTTTTACTGAAGTTATGGGACGCTATATATACTATATACTCAGTTTAGACTTTTTTTTGTTATTTTTTTATGTTAACTGCTTTTTAATTAGTATTAAAACTCTTGAGATAATATATCACAGTGGTGAGCTGTTCAATATATACAATATCTACTATCTTCAGTACATCCTGGATTTAACCATATGCCAGATTGAGCGCTCAATCAAATGACTTAAAATTTGATTGAGCTCGATTTTCTGAAATTTCTTCATAGCGTGTTAAAAAAGGCCTAGTAAGAATCAGTTTAAGAAAATTTTCCTACCTTTTCTCTTCCTCAAAATGGCTGTGTAATTTTTTTATGCCTCGTGTAAAATTGTCTTTTATCGGATTTGTCTAAAAATACTCCATAACAAGTTTCAAGTACTTTATTTTTTTACCGAAGTTATTGCACTTTGAATTTTCTTGAATTAGGCCGGGTAAATGTGTAGTCAATGATAAAATGACCCCGACGGTTAACCTACTGGCTTTGTATATTTTTTTATGGTAACCAAAGCATATAAAGTAATAAAACATGTCCACTAATAACAACATGATATAATTTAAAACGTAATGATAGATATTTTTTAAAAAAAAACATTTTCGATATTTTGTGCAAAATTATTTTGTCTATAAAGGACATGGGCGACACTAGGTCTCTCATCTAGTAATTTTATGTAACATCATTCTTTGCATAAAGCTGCAAATTAAACCTGGCCACTTGGAAACAAGTTGAGTTTCTTTCTTTTGTTCTTATCTTATGAATGAATGAAATAAACATATATTTCAGTTTACTAGGAGATAAATACATTATTGATTAAAAATTATGCCCTAGTAAACCCCGGAAACTGCCAAAGTTAGCAGAGCTCGAAGTATAGTGTGCTAGCTAGCTACTTTTCTAGTTTTATTAAACTTTCCCAGCTATTGAAATATTTCCATGTAAGCAGTATTACTTATGAAGTCTTATTTTATACTCTCATTGCTTAGTAATGCTTTTTATTAAATTTTTCACTTTGAAAAAAACATGATACTGATACACAGCTCCTCCGCCATTTTAATACGAACAGACTCGCCGCCTCGCCAAAATGTTTTGTATGACGCAATAATTATGTGACATATCCGCCCCAATCAGGTTTTATATCGGACCAGCCTCCTCCAGGGCCATGTTCGTATCGCTGTCCCGGTGTCAGAAAAGATACAAGATGCCCTTGGGACGAGGTTGGTCTGCCAAACAAGTGTTAATTTGTTGCGAAGAGTTTGTTATTTTTATGTGTTATTACCTCAAAATTGGTTGAGTCAATGTTTGTAGTTTAAGTTTCTTGAATATTATTGTTTTGAAGACCAGGTTTGTATATGTAACTGTTACTAGCATGGCTGCATATTTTTTAAACAAATCCCATCTCAAGTCGTGTTGATAATGCTGCTGCAGTTAGCTGCTTTCTTTGTTACGTTTACGTGTTAAAGCAGAGGTCAAATGGCGTATATATAAATAGGTAACTTTGTTTTTTCCCGCATTGAGCGCAAGTAGGCTTCAAATGCTACTGTTTCAAAGCGGAAAATAAGACTGGGCATGCGCTCTTTAAAATGGATACATTTTTCATATCGTTTTTGCACATATTAAATTAATTTTAGCGGGTTTGCTTTGGTGTTTCAAAATCTTTGAAGCCGTTGGCAAGCCATTGTGTGTATCACATCATAAGGAGCTAGAAGAAGCTGGTGCCAATTGGGTCTAATTTAGACATACATTTTTTATCAAAATTAGAACAATGAAAGTTACACTAAATCATTTTGAACTTGTGGGCAGTGTGAAGTTATGTGGATAGTGTGGCATACCTTTTTGGAAAGCTAAAAAAACTTTTAAAGGGTTAGGATAAAGTTAAGTTTGTATTAGTACTTCTGAAAAAATACTGTGTTGACAAACTTTTGCTAAAAAATGTGTTAAAGTGTAAAAAATATTTTTGGCGTGTGGCGAAGTTATATACCTTTAGTTATTTTTATTTACCGTTAAGGTCAAATTGCTGATTAGAATAAGGTTTTGAAATACATAAGCGTAAGTAATAAAGGTGGATCAGGAATCTCATTTTATTTAGAATATTCAAGCCCTTATTTCATCTCCTCTAAACTGAAGAGTACGTTTTTATCGTAACTAAAATTGTAAATGTTACCTTTATTTTTGCGAATAGTCACAGGCCAGTACACTCTAACACTGTTACACTTGGGCCTATTGACTACGATCTTTACAAAAGGCTCTGCTTCCGGCATGTGTATATATTTATGATTCTTAAAGTTTGCCTCATAAGGCAGCAAGGTGTTGATTATGTTTTTTTGGATGCGTGTTCGTTCGAAACGTTGAGGAAAGAACAGTTTTGCCGCGATATTGATCACATGAGCAAAGAAAAATAGCAAGTAATAATTTTCCTGCTTTTTCTCGATATTGATAGTGAAAAGAAATGGATCTTAAAAACTTTCTTTGTTTTAGACATCAAGAAATATTGCATTTAATTTATTTTCGAATGTTCGTTGCTAGTCCATAGCTTTTGCAACATCACAAGGACAAGGGCTTCAGCTTTTTATGCTGTTTTTTGTTTCTAGCTATATATGTTGTTATCATTTTGTACAAAAATCAAGTTACAATTAACTTTTCTAGCTATTACAACAACAGTGTCTCTTAATTTGAGACAGAAAGTCCAGTATATTTCGTTGGCCTTGAGTTCACAAAAAATTAAGCTGTTAGTGAACGTTCAGAGATGCTTCGGGTAGTTCTAAAAAGGACTTAAAAACATTTTAGACCGGATGGGCAAAAGGTTAAGAGTATCCAAAGTTTTGGTTAACAAAGGCAGCGTAAGTGTTTCATTAAATAAGGCTTGTATCTGTTTTTCTCGTCCTTGTAACAAAACTACTCACATTGTTTTCTTGTGCCACTCTACGCCGAGGTTCTCAACAACACTTGAAAGTAGCAAAACTTTAAAAACACAACACTGAGTCCTTACACTGTGCGTTTGGAAATTAGCTAACTTCAAATTGTTTGTGATTGCTTACGCCTTTCCCAATTGCAGAAATTAATCGGAAAAGCGATTTTATGCGGTCGTGTTTGAGCTTTAAAAATGCGAATTTTAAATTCATAGATCACTCATGCCTGTTTCAAGGAGTTCGTTTTCAGATATGACATCGGACAACAAACCCTAGGAGCGGGGGTGAAATTTATTAGAAATAAGATTGCGCGATCAATTTTGTTATCGCGAAATCAATATTATTGTCGCGTTCGTTTTTTGGCCAACTTACTTTCGGTTTTTTAAAATGTCTGCATACATCAATATTTTAATCATTTTAATTAACTGAAAATTACAAAGTAGCCGTATTTTGCGAATAAAGATCTCCATTGTTTGATAAAATAAATTGGATCTACGTAATCTCTTTTCGTATATTCATCGTGTGACAGAAGTTAGCTAGCGATCACAAAAAAACGTGATCGCGAAATATCGATCGCCGGAACAAATTGAATAAAAGTACATTCCTTTTAATAGTCTATTATATTTTTTTCGCGCTGTTTTCGCCTGCTAATACATAGAAATGTATATTTCAAAGTAAGTTAGTTTTACGGTTGAATGATTCCTTGAAACGAGCGAACATTCGTTTAATGCCGTTTTCAAGTTTTTTGCTTATTTCAAACGCTGTTGTCCTGCTGAGTCATTCAGGATACTGCAAATGCGTTAAACCAACCTCGTGTTTACTCCTCTCACACGTAGAATGTACTTAGGTTTAGTCTTTAAGGCTGTTATAGAGTTGTTTTTTTGGAAGGAGATAGAAAACACATTCAAACAAGTTTGAAAAGTTTTAAATTTGATTTAGTTGATCAAACACTTCAATGTTTATGTTTATATCTGAATGGTAAAGTTTATATAAACGAGAAGCGGGAAATAAGAAACCGAGTTTTTTCAAGCGTGATATTCAGACAAAGTTAATCAACTTTTGGGAACGAGAAAAATTTTCGGAAAAAGGAAAACATGGAAAAGGACAAAACGTAGATACAAGATTTAAAGAGAAAAGGTAAATATATTAATAACCAAACTGGTGTGAAAATAATTTTGTAAAAAAGCAATTTAGGTGCGCGAAATTTGAATTAAAAGAATACTGACTTGTGGTTTTCTTCCACTTCATGAACCTACTCCTAAACAAACGCGGTCTAACTAGAACCAAGACGTCTTCTATAAAAGAAGTTTCCATTTCGCATTCTGGAAGTTTTAGAAACAGAAAAACTCTGCAAGCAAGGCTGTTAAAGCAGTAACTTGACTGGATAATTCTTTGCATTTTTCAATTAACACGAAGTAAACCTTGTCAAACTCATGCTTTTGAATCTCCTGTGGTATTTTTAATTAATTACCTTATCGGTTCAAGATCCGTTGGTAAAAGCATAATGGATATATTTGCCGAGCAAAACATTGATCTAGCTAACACTCTGACATTATGGTTTTGTGTTCCCAACAAACCTTATTCTGTAAATTAACCCATATAATAACAATTTTTCTCTAGATCAAGAAATGGTGGAGAATTTTCTACTGGTTTTACTCATATCTGCTCTTGTGGATGGTGATACAATCAAGAAGGCGAAAGAACGAAAAAGTTAGTTGTTTTTGAATGTTGTTCTGTAAAGTATTATCTGAATTTTGTTCTCCAAGTACTACCTATATACTGTTCTGCAAAATGTTACCTAAATGCTACGCTGCAAAGTATTACATGAATGCTGCTTTGCAAAGTAATATCTGAATTCTGTTCTGCAAAATATTTTTGCACATGAATCGCAAACAAAAAATCGCGTTTTAATTTTTTAACAAAAACAAAAACAAAAACAAAAAAAAAAAGCTAAAAAATGTACATTGTCAGATTTTGGTGTATCGCCATGGCAAAGGTAAAATTAGGTCGAAATTCAAAAAACGGATTGGGTATTAGAACTGCAGTCTAACCGGCACACTGGTTTTTTACTTTACATTTAGAAATATTTGATGTTTCGAAAGAAAAAAGTCAGAACTTCAACCTACCGATAATTGACGTGGTAAAAAAACACGGTGAGTATAAATTTATTTTCTCCCTTTTATTTCTATAATCATTGTCAGGACAAACACACACAAAAATATTTTTAGCCCGTAAATTAATTATTGACCATAGGCGAACCAATCAGATTTTGGGTAAAAATATTGTAAAATAATAACATCTTGTAGTGGTATTGTTTTGGTTCACATCTCAGTGCCGTAACCGCTGGGGGGGCAGGGGAGCACATGCCCCCCCCCCCCCTAATAATTTTCCTACTAAAAAAAAGAAAGAAAGAAAGAGAGAAAGAAATAAATAAATAAAAGAAAGGAAGGAAGGAAGGAAGGAAGAGAGAAAGAGAGACAGAGAAAGAGAGAGACATAGAGAAATGAAACAGATGTTCTACTCATGGTCAAAATCACTGAATGTTAGGGGTGGCAGCACATTTTAAAGGCCAAATGCGATGTAAATTCTCTAAAAAGTGCCAGCACCCATAAAATTTCTAGTGTTCTTATCATTTTTTGTATTATTGTAGTCGTGTAATGTAAAAATGTATCTCTTTCTATCTTTTGGTTTCTGATGGAAATTTTTATCTAAATTTTGATGCCAATTAAACAATGCAGCTTTTCTAAATTACAAAAATATCAAAACATTCATCGCGTTTTTTAACAATGAACCATGAGATCGTTGACGCCTGGAAGGGCATTTTCCGCAAATCTAGAGACGTAAATTTTAAAAATTTTCCACTCGACGCCCACCATGGCCACTATATAAAGCGAAATTCATTATGTAATTTTTCTATATAGGCCCCAATATTAAAATTGTGGTTACGGCACTGCATCTTGAGAATGCCTTTAGAAAGCTTTTAACGTGGTTCTCCAACAATAACCTTTAATTGAATTCCAGTAAATGCCAGCTGCTCATTCTTAGAAATTCAGTAAAAAGTAATGTTACTTCTTTGAATCTTGACAGTATGATGTTATCTAATCCATCTAAAGTTAAATTAGTAGGTGTAACTCTTGATACTAAGCTCTCCTACAATGAGCATGTCGAATTTTGTGCAAGAGAGTAAATGCCAAGATTGATGCTTTACGTAGAATATCAATATTTTTGACGACATGTCAACGAAATGTTCTGGTCAATTCATTTATCTATAATAGTAATTTTGACTACTGTCCCTTAGTTTGGGGATTTTTTAATAGAATTACTTTAAACAGTGTCAATCAGATTTATGATAATGAAGTGAAACTTATTCATTATCAATGCTGTTTCAGATAGTAAAGGCTGTATTCATGATCACCATTGTCGTCTTCTATTGCAGGCGGAATGGACTGAATCCTTCTTACATGGTTTTAATTTCAAAATTATGCTAGATAGCTTACGATCATCATGCTCTATCAAGCAAGAAAGGTTTTTTTTTTTACGATATGGTCTTCTTTCCTTCTCGTACATAGCTGCTAAGTTATGGGACAATTTACCTGAGACAGTGAAAAATGCGTCTTCTATCAAGGATTACGATCCGGGCTCAGTTCCATTACCGGTGCAGTCTCTGTGCAACTTACATTGCTTATGTCGGATTTGTCATTTGATTTGTCATTTGATTTTTATTATCACTTGTATGCTCGATTTAAATTATCCTTTTAGGCCAACTTTTTTAGTACCATTTTATGTCTTTTTTTCCCTATATCGACTCTAAATAAAGTGAAATAAATAAAAATTATAAAAATTATGAAACATATAATACTCAATCTTATAGGCAAAACAAAAGATGATGTTTACGATGAAAATTTGTTTGAACTGTCAAAACAATTCACAGGTGTTGACCAATCAAGAATTATGGACGGATTTAAATTTTCTCCAGATTTAGTGGACTACATCAAGACACACTCCTACTTAGAGGTTTTATGGTGTTTTAAACTTTACAAGGAGATGACATTTTACAAAACCTTTGAGAAAATCCTCTCCTTGGAACCCATGAATAAGTTCACCATATTCAGTGCAACAGGCTCAAAACCATGGCCTTCTGGGAAAAATCCTAGGCACGTGGTATGTGACGCAATTTCTAAGCAGCCAGTAACAAGTGGACTTTATGAGAAATATTTGGTGCCTGCGCGCTGTAAAGCGTTACATGTGACTACAGAAGCATACCATAGTGTGCTCAAATTCTTCAATATCAAACAGTTAGCCACAAGGTTGGAGTTCGCGCTTGCTTTGGACATTCAAGTTGTTGTTGATCGAATCAAACCGAAAATAAAGACTGCTCTAGTGAAAAAACTTAACGCTATATCGTTCGAATTAATCATTGAGCGAGAAAATCGAGCAAACGGGAACCATGGAAACACTCCGCAACTGCATAGCTCCATTTTGAAATTAATTTCAGACTCGTATCGTATTCCCCATCATGCATTGGAAGCGCTATTAAACTATTACTCAGAAGCTCCTCGAAAAATCGCAGTATTAAATGAAGCATCGTTTCGAAGCGTTTGCCATTTTACGAAAGTCGCGAAATCGTATAACGTGTCGCTTGGTGAAATTTACGCGAAAATGGACGCCGCGATGAGTGATTTGTATCGAATGCTGAAAATGCCGTTAATATTAGCTCTCGATAAAAATCACATACAGCATAGCATAGTAAACAAAACACTTCTTAGTATAATGATCATCATAGCCCGCGAGCCGGGTGGGGTTATCATGTCTTACTATGGCATGCCGGACGAAGTACGATGGTTTATCGAGAAAACACGCATGTCGAAATTCCATATTATTATGTCGCAAAGTAAAATAAGACTCGAGCATTTATCGATTGATTTCTTCGTTAATTTGTTGCGCAAGCAAACTGTCGCATCTATAAAGGACGGGAATTTACGTCACGAACCGGAAGAAATCAACGCGGCATATATATCGTCAGTAAAGAAAATTAATACAAAATCGACTTTGGTGGATTTTCAAAGGATTTATCAAAAATCGTGGCCGCTGGAGAAACTTAAGGATGTTTCCTTGTTGGATCTTGCGATTATACAAGGTTTGACCGGGAATGAATTTCTTCAAGTGTATGGTATGGATGGCAAGAACATCACGGAAGTGACTCTGTTTACAAAATACACGTTCGGCATGTTGCAAACTTATGAAGAAAAGGATATTTTTGGTTATACTTTAAAACAACTTGGAGAGCTAGTAAAGAAAGAAATCAACCAGATTGTAAAAACGCATCCAGTGGAATTTTCAACGACGGAATCCTCCAATAGAAATGCGACTAGTATTCGAATGCTACCGAATAATGCACCGCCAGAAGTTGATGCGGCGTCTATCAATCGCCGAGCAGGTAAGGAGAGCTTTTACTTGACTTTCTACGTAATTTTAAGTAATCATTATAAAGATAGATTTTGAATCTTATTTTGAGTTTTCAAATGTTACCATTTGCAATAAAAAGATTCTCACTACCCTGGTGATGTTAACTTTTCTTTTAATTCTTCTGAGCGCTTAAAATACAAAGTTTTCGTCTGTGTTTTGTGCATGGAAATTTTCTTTAAAAATCTGCGCCGTCTTTTTTAACTACACGTTTAACCACACCAAGGAAATTGTTGTTGTTGTTCGGCAATGCATATATTTAAACTGTTAGATCAATACTAGCGGTTTCTTTGAGAATGCATATCCAAAATATGCGTTTTTAGGGTCAATGACACTATTAAATTGTGTGACACTGAAATCGAAAAAAAAAAATTTAAATTATGTTCTACTTATTTTAGGCCCACCACCAGCCATGGTTATTACGCCGGTTGCACTGTGTTTCGTTGGAACTGTTTTGGGACTAATTGCATGGATTTACCACGCAAGAAAGAAAGCGCGACAGTCTGCGTGGTAAATAATGGATTCGAAGAATTAACCACAAAATACGTAAAATACGGGCACGGCGCATATAAAAGTAAAAAGAAATTTTTTACGTCTAAATTTCCGTCTAATTTTGCGAAAACAAATTGATTTCACGAATTTTATTCAAGTGGGGTTCGCTTCTATTTACGCTGTGCCCACGATGTTAGTTTCTAAAGCTACGACGGAGTTACGAAAGCAGTAGGGATCGATTTGTAGGGTTGGCTCAACTATTGGCATAAAATTAATATCGTGTTCATATAACACAAACCTAACAAGATATAATACAGCCGCTGTAAATATTTTATATATATATATATTTTTTTAATTTTGTAAACATTTTTTAAAGACATACGCTTTTTAGTAACTTTTAAGTATCATATATGTTTAGTGCAACCTCGTCCCCAGGACTATTTGCTTCTCAACGGCGCCGCGCTTTCTGATAGTTCTTTTCGACGCCACGGTAAAAAGTGCTGGGGTCGAGCTTGTGTTGAGTGTATATTCTCAGAGAGCTTTACTTCATCATACGATTATGTTGCGCAAGAAATGTTGTGAAGAAAATAAAATTGTTCTTTTTTCTTGAGTGGAATTTCAAATTTATATTGACAAAAAAAAGAAGGTTAGCATGAACCAATCATAGTTGCGAATTGTTATTCACGAATAATTTAGTCACACAACCGCCAAAATTTCAAATTAAGTTTCTATACAGACACCTGCTAGAGCCTTGCGGTGTGTTTCAATAGAATCAAAAGATTTGTTTCTCCTTCCTTTTTCTTTCCTCCAAGGATGAGCCAACGCAAGTATACCCACTCTCATACGCCCTTTTTGCTTGTTTGCTAAACCTCGATTTATTTTATCTCAACCTCGTTCCCAGGGCTTTTTGTCCCTCATCGGCGCTGCGCTTATTGATAGGTCTGACGAAAAAGTTGTTCGTCTCGCCGTCCGATATGCAAAGAGAGACAACATGTCCTGGGATCGAGGTTGATTTTAGCTGTTTATATATATTACTTGCAAAACCTACTGAACAATCACGAGAAGAAAAACGGAACAATATAATCAGAAAATTACATGGGAGAAATTTTTGCAAGAAGAAATTTAGCCTAATTTGATAAAAAAATTGCACGAAATTTATCAATATTGTAAGTAGTCAAACTTGCATGAAAAGACCTAAAATATAAAAAATACGCGATATCAAGTAGTTATTACGCGAAAATTAATAAAAAGAAAGTGCAAAAGTGGTTTTGTATTTTTTTAAAAAAAAAATATAATAATTCGCTGCGAATATTAAAATGCGCTAAGATTTTATCAATCAGTCCTATTGCGCAAAAAAACATACGCGCAAAGTTCAAAACGAAAATGATTATTGTTCCTCTCGCGAGAGTATACACTGACTTTGAACATACCAATAAAAACATTTTAAATATTTTTTTTCTCCATGTTAAAACAGGAGACTTTTTTTAAGCTTTTTTCATATTTCCCACCGTAAATTTTGCGATTTTTATCCATATTCAAAGTTCAACTCGCGAAATTACTAAAAAGCAATTTTTTAGCTAAAATTAACTTCGCGAAACGTTTAGAAAAACAAAATGATTCTTCGTTATTCTCTTCCTAGTTTTTTCAGTATATTTTCTTTTTTTGTAGTTGATAAAAATAATGACCAACCTGTAGATATCAGCAAGTTCAATCAAAGGCTCCCTTATCTCAAAAAATAGGCCCGAAATTTTTGCGGAAAAAAGTGGATTTGTGAAAAAAATTCTTTGCAAGAAACCTTAAATTGGTTCATTCGCGAAAAACATCTTCGCAAAGTATCTCGACAGAACTGATTCGCGAAAATTAATCTTTGCGAAATGTATTTTTTGAACATCGCGAAAATACGCTTCCGCAAAAATTAATCACCTTAAGGTAGTCACTCTGGGAAGTCGCAGCTCATAGAAACTGTTCATAAAAGCAAGAAAATTAAACATAGTTTATCAGACGTAGAATATTATTCCGATGATTAATCCTTTTACAACAGTCAGTAATGTTACACAAATATTAACCATGAAATCAAAACATGGAAATAACAGGCTACGTACATAATGGGAAATTGTATAGTTTCGCATATTAATGTACGGTGTTCATATAGTACGTAGTGGATATTCATGTAGTATATAGAAAATATTGTCAATGACACTTTTGCAGCATTCTCCCTGTGGATATATCTACTTCATATTCCTCTCGAGTTATAACAAGATTCTAATTACCTCCAATCATACAACAGTATTCACTAAATTTAAACCAATCACAACCCAAGCTGCTCTATCTTTAGACCAATCCATTGAAAGGAAGCCGCACACGTGATCAAACCTTTTTTGTTTTAGTTAGAAGTTTTCGATATCGATACCACTGTCTCCATTGTCCAATCTCTCTGACTGTTTTCATGGAGAAATACACAGCACCGGTGATACCAAATGCTGTCAAAGCATATGCTGCTACAGTTCCGGTCACAACAAGTTTATCAATCTTCTGCGCATCCGGTAATATATCCGGCATGATGTCCGGGATGTTATTTGTAATGCCGTGAACAAGATTCGAAGCGACTTCCGGTACAATAGACACTCTGTCTTTGGTAGCATTTTGAATGTCACGCACACTACCAAAGGCGATATGATCTAACAAGCGAGTCATTGATGGAGTTTCTTTATTATTAGTTGATTTTTCTTGATCCAACTCGGCTTTTTGACGCGCCATTTCTTCGTCAACTAAATCGTTGAGTACAATATCAGCGTCTCCCATTTTTTATGTTTGTTTGGTTTTATCTAATGTATCTAACGTGTCTGGAAAACAAAATTTACAAATATTAAAAAAGCATGATAGGAACTACTTTAACGGTAGAGTCATTTCAAAAGTTAACATTCTCTTGCGAAAGTTTTTAAAATGACAATTTGAGAAGTGTACAGTTATTCATTTAAATTTTTCAACTTTACTATATATAATTCCTGATTTGATTTCAGGTGGAAATACATATAATTATTTCTCAGTTTTACAATATTTTTTCTATGAAAGACATAAAAAAGGTTAGCTAAAAGATATTTATTCACTTTTCATTAAAAATCTTTTTTCTAATATATTCATTCATACAAGCTTATCCATTTGCATAATTTCACTTAAATTGGTTGGCAAAGTTTAAGTCGTTTTTATTCTGAAAGGTATGACATCGATATGACATCAATGCGGGATTGGTAAAAACGATTAGAAAGGACATATCCTTGCGATTTGCAATCAATCCCTGAATTCTATTTAGAAGGACATATACCTTTTTTAATGAATGTTCATAACAAAACATAAAATGCATTTTTCCCTCGCTAAAACTGAAAAAAAGTTTTTTCTTAATTTTACTAGGTGTCAACCTAACGAATAATAATCGCCAATTTCAGTTTATTTAGTGATAACGAATTGACAAAAAAGTGTAATTGGACCAAAAAACAGTTAAGGCACTACTTACTTTTAAAGCAGAATTATCCATTTCATAAAAAGTACATGCGAGGTCTTAGCTTATTGACTATAAGATTTACAAACCACCTTACAACACAAAATAATGCATTTATATATTATTAAAATATTTATAAAAAAAATAATTTATCGCAAAATCTTATTAACAAAGTGTTTTATATATCAAAATAAAAATGTAACTTAAATTTATGAAAAAAAATCTTTATAGTTGAAAGAGAATTTAAAGACGAATCGCCTATTCAATGGTTTCGCTGTTGCAAAAAAATATTGCTAACATTTTGTTGCAGTGTTCCGTGGAACGACAGAAACTGATATACAACCAAAACTTTGGAGACGGGGACACTTTCTCTTTTAAAGTGGTAGTTCCTGCAAACGTTAAAAAAGATTTGGTTTAGCACCCCATACACTTGAATGTATCGGCCATGTGCTAAAGCGAAGAGATGTTTTTTTTTCCTGAAGTACCACATTATTTAGAAAACAAAAATTTCATTTTTTATACAAAGGTTTCTTGTAACTAAAATTTTCAGGTTGGTTAGTTGCTTAAACTTTGACTTAAATTACATCCTCAACTCTTAAAAATGTGCAGCAAAATCAGCTACGTAAGAATGCAAAAAAAAAAAAAAAATAACCCACAAATTAGTTTCATCAAGGTAGGGGCCCTGTCTACAAAGTTTTATCTACAAACAAAAAAACACATAAATGGACAAATATAAATAAGGACCTTTAAGATGTTTGTCACAACAAAAGAGAAAGAGCTATATGTACTTTAGGAGCAGAGACTCTTAGGAAGACAAAAACTTCTCGTACGGAATTAAACTAAAAAAGTCTATGTACCCAAAAGTTCTTGCTCCAACAGAACCTGTGTACACAAAAATATTTTAGTTGCAGTTCAAGGAGAGAACAGTAAACTTAGTGGCCAGCACGGTAAAAATATATAAATTATATTTCCAACATGTCTTGATCATTTCACAGTGCTCGACTTGGTGCTATCTTCTTTTTTCGCCATCTTCGTCCATATATTTCATACGCATCGGATTTCTCCTGCTCAGTGACTGATTCACCGTCTAAGCTTTCCAGGTAAGCGAAATGACTGATCACAAAATGTCTAAAGCAAAACGTGGCAACATTTTACATCTGCAGAAAAAAGAGCAGCATATCTTATGTAAATAAGTAACACAGGACTAGTTGTTAGCCCATGGAAACTGCAAGAAAATTAACCAGTCGTATATATTTCATTCATACCTATTTAGCACACAAAATATCGAAATTATTATCAGTTTTATTTACTTATATGATCTAGATGAGAAATCATGCAGCAACTCTAGTCACAATAGGCCATCTATACGTTTTCTTTTGAACACCAAAAAGGTTACCCAATTATGCAACACACATTTTGTTGGAGTGTGATGCTATGCAGATATTAAAATTAAAAAAACGGAAAATAATTGGTGACTTTCTTCCGTGCTGCAGTCTCATGGGTTGTAGTACCAATTAAACGGTATGGGTTCTACAAAAATCCTGATTCTAATACAATCTAATACAAATAGTAAACTGTACGTAATATTTTAATCATCTCCTATTTTGTTATACAGATTTGTACCACTGTTCTGTCGGGGGTGCATCCTGATTTAAAACGTTTCCCCAGACTGTTTGTAAACAGGACGAAAGCCGCACCCAGCCTTTCTAATTCAATTTTTTTTGCGTCGGCAAAAAATTGCCGACGCGAACCTTTATTATAGCGTTTCACGTCGGCATTTACCCATTTTACGTCGGCAAAAAAATGTCGACGTAATTTTGTTGTGAAATTTGAATGAATGCCACGATCAAAAACGGTCGGTGTTATTATGAAGAACATAAGGTATAGAGAACATTAAAGTCGGCCCCTTTCCTTCATGCTGACACTCTTATGCTCGGCTGGTGCATTACACTGAGACTCGAACGAAAGACGGAAGACCATTTGGAACCATGCCACAAGTCAGTCCGATCTTCATCGTCACAGAGAATACTGCGAGAAGAGTGCGCACCCATGCAATTTAAATATAACCAGAACATGGGAGAGGTTAGGTGTCCTGTACCTTAATACAGCTTTCGGACGAATGTTCTCGTGATGTAATACCAATGAAAAAACATGTTGAATAAAGTTTAAAAAATCTTTTTAATTGAGGAAAGAGAAATCAAATATTTTTAGTAATAATAATCGAAAAAATTGTATATCGTATTAAAAAGAAGTCCAGAAGTTCTGTCTCCCACACGACACAGCAGGCAATAAGTCAGCCCTGCCCTCGGTTTTGTGAGAAGAGATGTTCTGCGAAGACTCTAACAATCGAGTCTCTTGTACAGTTTTGCTTCATGTTAAGCTGTGCCAGTGACAAGCATTTTCGAAGCATGCCGCCGGCGACTTCTGCGATATACAACCTAAAGATCTTTGATTATTAGTATAGTAAATAATTACTTTATACAAAAGACATTTCAGGTGCGCATTATTGAAGTGACTAAAGTGTTTTTGGTGCGTGATTGAAAACGCTGCTCCATTGTTGCAGGAGCGTGCGGAGGTGCGGGGGCGCGATCGCACACCTCAAAAGACCAGGACTGATAGCGTTTTTATTAGACTGCTGGATCCGAATTAGTAAGAATTGAAATGGAGAATAAATGGGCTATTATAATGAAAAAGTATAATGAGTATATATTTACGATAGATTCAAGACAATTGAAGGATTCTACAAATTTTCAAAAAAAAATTTATATGCAAAGAAAAAATTTGCCTCGGCAAGATTTTGCCGACGTGAACTTGTTTTTTTTCAATTTGCCTCGGCATTTGACGTGTGCCGACGTGAATTAGAAAGGCTGCGCACCACACAGAATTCTTATCAGTGTTTTCAAGTGGAACTAAGCATTCTAAAACTGAGCGTTTAAAATTGGGATGTACTGTTAGCAAACCTTTATTTTTAATCGTGCTTAAACACCACCACCATGACCGAAGCCCAAATTTCACATTCATTTAAAGGTATTTCAGAGAATTGTAGTACCTGTAATCCTGATTTTGAGCTTTCGTCCCACCATTAAAATAACTTGGGGCAGCTTCATTTTTCATCATACTCAAATATTTTAACTTTGGAACATCTTGACTCAGTCTTGTAATAAAGATACTCAGATTGTTAATTTGATTTGCATTGATAGAAATTAGCCTCAATTTTTCCAGGACAGGAAAGGCTACATGGCAGCCCAGTGCATTGTGATCGATAATTATGGTGTGAAGTCGTTGAAAGTCATAAAACGAATGCAATTCTCTTATAGAAATAAATTGTTAAGAAAGACAATCATAAACTAACTTCAGTTTTTGAACCATGCAAAGTTTGGCAATTGAGAAAGTGAATGCAAAAGTGTTACTAAAAGCTTAAAATAACTCTAAATATTAAACAATCCTTAGTAAAAATACAGACGTCTAAAATTTACATGTTACCGTAAACTTTAATTATCAAGAAGTACAATACTAATATGATATTCAAGCTGAGTGAAAAGGGCATATCAATGCGCCAATTGTAATAGATATTATATTGTGGAGATTGCCAATATCTTTAAAAAAAGTCTATAAGAGCATTACATAAAAAACCTAACACTGTCCTTAGGTAAGGAAAATGATTTAAGCATTTTGTTAACAATTTATAAGTGAGTTTTGTTCTTAGACATTTAAGCTTTTAGTCTGGTTAACAACAAACAGTATCACAGTACAACCTTAATAACAAAAAAACTTCTGGACTCGCCATTGGCATTAAAAAGTAAATTGTCTTAATTACAAAACAAATATTGAGGCTAAACACGTAGTTTTATCCACCCCCACCCCCAGGCAAAACACCCTCCTAGTAAACTTGGCTTCCACCCAGGCAAAACCTAAATTATTTATCTCCTGACTCTCAGCTTTCTCCACCCTTCAGTCCCCAAAAAAGTCTTTTTGGCAATTTACAGCATTTTCAATTCCCCCCCCCCCCCTAAAGCAGAGTCAAAACTGTTATCTCCCCAGGCTTTAATTATGGCCAAATTTATATAGGAAATTATGGTTTAACATTACCAATGTTGCTGATGACAATGAACAAAGTGGCTGCAGTACAGTAACACATAAAAACATGGGAATGAAAAGATACTTAAAATTGTTGTAACTCAAATCAATTGATGTGGTTCGACATGCATGCTTCCTTATGATATCTGCTGGTATTTCTTCTAGACTTTGAAAGGCTAAGTTGAGATGAAATCCATTCTTTTTTTTTGAAAAGCTTTCTTCACTGGAAAAAATTGTGCCAGACATGTGCCAGACCTGTATATAATAATGTATATAATTTATATTTTTAAACTCTAAAAGATGGGAATAAAATTATTATTTAAACTGGGTGTGAAATCATGGTGTGGAATACAAACATGGTCAAAAAACATTAAGTTTAAACTAATGGAATATTTCATTGGGTGTTTGTTTGTAGAATTTCTGCGAAAAGTGCTCTTAGGGGGTTGTATTTTAAAATGTAATTTTAACACTATGTTGTGCAATTGACTGCTAGAGGATGCTTCTTTTGGCCCTGTCTCTTCAAGACGTTTTTCGATCCCTAAAACTACCTAAACAGTTATATATAAAAAAAAACTAAAACTAAAAATTAAAAAATGAATAAAAAAGTAAAGCGTGTTCATGCATGAAAAAAACTTAAACTGTTGCGCCAAACGAAACAAAACAGAAAATAGAATTTCTATTCAGCTGTCTGAAAATGGGCACTTTTTCTTAAACCTTATATATATTGCAACCTTTATTTTAATGCCGACTATCTCAAAAATCATCTACGGTTCGATTTTGAAATACTACGGACAAATAAATTGACCAATATATTTAAAACCACAACTGCCAAGACCAATGATTGATACCATAAAAAAAGGAACTTGGCGACAAATGGGTCATGTGGACACCCACTTATGGAAGAGCCTCCTTCTATAACAATACAATGGAAAGAGGAAGAATAATCGAAATTTTTCAAAAAAGATTGATTTTCTGTGCACTACAAGAACAGCTGGTGGAAACCCAAACCAAAGGAGTTGGAACTATGATACGGGACAACATTATAAAAACAACTTCGACGTTCAGCAACATGAAAGTACAAAAAAAGCAATGGCCATATTGATTATGAAAGTTAATGTACGTTTAACGATTCTAAACACTGAAGTCTTATTAAACACGTTTCAAAGACCTGATCAGATTACATTATAAACTTATTTTATCAATTTACGCGTTTTGGCTCAAATTATAATGATGTCTTAAATACAACTTCGAGCGCCAATATCTCAGTATCGGCTAAAAACAATATACCGTAGTGTTGTATTTTTTGCTTCATTTTTTATAAATTTTCGAATGATGTATAATTAGTTTTTTAAACATTTTTTGACGTCACCAGTACTTATTTTGGTCCTGGAAATACCTTATTAGCATATTCAAACGTTCCAGTATATAAGGATTTTGCATTAGTAGATTATTTTATGAAAGATTTCATAGTTTTTACATCTTTAACTTCCCATCGCAAAAAAGCATCCTGACTATAATAATGTTTTAACACATTTTTAGCTATTATATAAAATTTTATATAAATAAATTTTTTTTAAGATTTTGCATACAAGCATAGATTTGATATCTTCCTAATCTGATTTTTACTACTGTGTAGTTCTCTAGAGTATATATAAAGTGAAAGTAAAAGAAGCCATGTAAAATACAGTTGGCTGTAACAATTTCTTTTTATCCCTCATTTCATATTTTGGTTAAAAGTGAAAATACCTGTAGCTAGCTAGCAAGCCACATAATTCTTGGATTGTTTTGTGATTCTGAATGCTTCTTACTCTAAGAATGTGCCTAGGTAGACTTCTGAGTGTATTGTTACTTCAAAAGTATAGGTATAAACAGATGTCCAGCTTAACAGTCTTAACAGATATACTTGTGGAATACCAAATATCAAGTGTCCAGTGGTAAATAGCAATATTAGCCATCAATATATATTTATTACGTCACTGCTTATCACAGTTAAAATTGTCAAAGTTATCATTATTATTATTATTGAAATTGTTTACCCAGGATAGCCTCTTCTGTTCCTATTGGTACTGCTATCAATATAAGGGTTCTGCAAAGGCGATCCTAGAGAGATGTAGATAGATGTGCATATTTTTACACGACTAGCCTCACATATATTGAGGAATATATACCTATCTATTATTTCGAGGAGGGGCCATGGCTTAGAAGGGGAATCCTAGAGTATTTAATGCTCATTCTGAGCTATATGCAGACCCAATTAGTGTCCTTGCTCTACCTGAGAACTCCGTGCAACATCCAACAGTCCACACAGAATGCCATCTCCTCAATTTCCCTTACATGGCTTGGGTTAACCCAGGGCTATGGTAACATTCACTTGCCCATATTGCCATCTGCTGCATTTAAATCTCCCATTTGAGCAACGAAAGTTGTGAAAAAACAGAATTTGCTCAAGTAGACAACCACCTAAAGATATATATCAATCTATGTTCTCATGCAGAAAGGATAGATTCACACTCTTATAGTCTCTGGCATGACTGAGCCAAATTGTTCTGCCTAGATTGCCAACGCGGCCTGTTTATACACAGGACAACGGGATTATGTACCCATGTCCCAATTGTTTTTTTTGCCCTGATTATGCCGTGGTGACTGGATTATGAACGCTGATATAACGGCTGGCCAGGCAGGCTGTGATTGATATTTTCTTTGAAATTGTAAGAGACTAGACATCCTGTCTGGCCATGTCTAGCAACGTTTTTCTCTGCAAGATAGAACACCATTGAAAACTAGGCATAGCGAAAAAAATGTCTCAACGTAATTCTTAGTATAAACACCTCTTGTGAGTACATTACAACATATATATACTTTGAAGTAACTAAATTTCACTTAAAATAGATTTTACGGATGCGTGGGCTCATTTTTTGAATTTTGGGATTTGAATTCTGAGGATGACCTAAATTATTCGTTTTGCGGGAATTGTTTGGTGAAAAGTTATTAAATTATGTTCGTTCTATAAGTGAGAAATAATATAAAATTGTTGTACATAAGCCGGTCTGCCCCGATTATGTTCATTTTATAAGTGCCAAATGATATTTTTTAACTGATGTATATACATAAGCCGGCCAGTCCTGATTATGTTGCCCAAATTATGTATTTTCTGCCCCGTTTATAAACAGGGTAAGCTGCTGTACATAATCCGGGCAGCGATCATAACCTGTGGAGAACAAAATCAAGACCTCCTTGGTACGGTATAGTTTTAGACCAATTTGATGAAATGGAGCATATCAATTGTGACAGATATATACCTATGCAAAAAAACATTAAAATCAATATAATATATATTCACAGTTTCAGTTAATCATTGTTTAAATAAATCTTTCTTATATGTTACGATGTTCTTATTAAGAATTGAAAAAAGGAAGTAAAGTGTATAACTTCGTATAGCGACATGTTTACTCCGTATAGACGGAAATATTTAGTACAAAAAGCTGCGAGCTGCACAGACAGCTTCGAGAGTATAATGCCGACACTAGTTTGGCTAGACATTAGCGAATGCAGCACGAGCGTAGAAGTCTAAACTAAGCATTCTTATTAAAAATTTACTCTGGGCTATTCCAGTTTAGAAAATCGTGCCTAAAACAAGCAAATAATTTGTGTAAGAAGAAAAAAGTCTAAAATATGACACAAACATGCAGAGTACCAATTAGTATAAGTAGAACTGCCACCAAGCTTAATCTTTAGCTGATAATACAACAAACCTAATTAATTAACCTTTTCAACATTACAAACCAAGTCTCAAAAATTGGTGTTTTTTACGTGGCAGGGTCGTTGTTCCGTATAGCATACTTCATATATGAAGCATGTAACACTCCGTATGGTATAATCCGCATAGAATAATCTGTATGCCATAATCCGTTTGATGCAAATCAAACTAATGTTCCCACACTCGTATAGCTACAACAATATACTTCGTTCGTTTACGATGGATAAAAAAGTAGGAAAATGATGTGCTTGTCTTTTTAACTTGTTCTTTATGGCGATTATTTTTTATTTTTTTCAGAAATAGTTTTAAACAGTCATATTGCAATATTTCACTTTAAGAACATTCGTTGGCAGATTCCGTATAGCTAAACCAAACTCCGTATAGCAGCTATACGGAGTACAGCTATACGGAGTATTACTCCGTATAGAAACCACATATTGATACAAGTAAAAGATAGGGTCTAAATATAATATTAACATTCCTTACCCTGAAAATATGGCAAACCCTCTATGAATTATTGTGTTTTTTATCAATGTTTCTAAAACTTGAATAGTGACGCTAAGGGAGAGGGGTGAATCAAAGAGTAGTGTTATTTTGATGCTAATTATGAGGTTGAATTTTGTTGGAGAAAGCTTCACAACTTTTGTTTGTTGCGAAGATAAAAAGAGCTAACTAACCATACAACTACGAATGAGCAGGTGTATACTAAAAAAGACTTTGAAAAGAGAGAGTTTGCCAGCTAGACTAGTGTAGTATGAAAAATAAAAACAAACCAGTCTTTGCAAATGCAAATCCACAAAATCACGAGTTGAAGGACACAGGGCCGGCCGAACATTTGTTTAGAACGGACCCTCGTATTTAGATCCCTGAACACCGAAAGACAATAAAGTAACGCAAAAAATCGAATACCGAAATCGAAATAGCATATAACCAAGTTGCTTCCTGAAAAAATGAAAATGTTACCATTACCATATATGAACTGCAGGCAACAAATCTTATACAAAACGTAAAAAATACTTCTGGTTGCCCCCAACCTTTGAGTTGGATTCAGTTTTATAAAAACAGAACGAATACCAATGTTACGAAGTGCGTTGTTAAAAAATGCCGTAAAGTTGGCAAAGTGGGAGCCCATGTGGCCATTTCTTCCTCCGATCTTATGTTTATCGTTCCAATGTGTAGAACTCACAGTCACCATACGGTGACGAATTGGATGAAAGTCAAGGAAGGATGCCCAGCTATATTGATCACAGAAAAAGACGCGAGGAACCAGGAAGGATGTTATTAGACTAACTGAAAAAACAAACTGGAAAGAAATGTAAATTTAAAGATGTAAACAATTTTTTTTCTTTACCAAACTGAAAGAAATTTACTAACTTATCTTTTTCTTCTTCTACCTTCTGTTTATACAAATAATTACAACAATATTTACAACGTACTGTAGTTTTCAGAACAAAACTTGTAAACGTGCATGCTATGAAAAATGTAACATGTTTATTGACAAAAATAAAACGTTCTGTTAAAGAACGCGTCCAAGCAACTTTGTTCTTAGGTCCCTTAGGGGAGGGCAACTATAGAGGAGACCTCTGGGTTCTGTTATAGTTAGACAGGATTACGTCACTTTTTCGTGTGTTATTAGTTGGATAAGGCGCTCGAGTTTAGAGAAGTTTTGTTTTGAGTGATTAAATACAACTTTACACAGTGTAATTTTTTTGTTCCTTTTTTTGTAAAAAATTAAGATTTTTATTTTTATTTTTTGACACACGATTGTTTTTAAAAGCACTTCTAAATTTTGGCTGAAGCTGGCGATTTATTTTTTTTAATAATAATCAAAGCCAAAATTGTTCTTAATGCTAAAAAATTAAAAACACGTATATGATGAAAATAAAGTTTTTCGTGAATAAAATATTTCTTTTTTATGTAGCGACATCTTCAGGTATACCTATTATCACGTTATTAACTACACAATCTCTAAAAGCATAATACCTTATTTTAGTTTTAACTAGTTTTAACTTAAACAACTATTATAATAACACGACCAACATAACACTTTATTCGAATATTAGTTCAATTACATCTATTCTTTATATTTCGTTTAATTTATCTTTTCATGTTGTGAACAACTTTCTCGTGTTAGCCTTTAAGGTCTGTTGCCATGGTGATTTATTAGTTAACAGATGACCAGGAAAGCAAAAAGACAAAGTCATGTTTATCCTTGGACTTTTTTATTCTAAAGTTTATGCTCCCCAGTTTTGGCATTTTTTAAGCTTAAGGATGGTGTGTCCTATTACGTTACTAGGATAGGGACGTCTATCTTTTTATTCTTATGTCAATGACACTGCAGATTTTAGTTTGCTTAGTACAGTTAGTTTTCCTTGGTTGGAGAATGGACACTCCTCAATTTTCTTTGGTGTAACATCACTTGTCTTTTAAAAAAAAAAAAAAAAGTGAAAGGAATATTTCAGCTCTCGCCAAAAAAAATATGGTTTCTGAAGTGTCAAAATATGCAACTTAGCTAGTAATTAGTCACAACAGTTTTCCCAATTTAGTTTATAGGCTGGGATGTCAAAATTTATGATTTTGACTTTCGCAGGGTGATCCAGATTTTTGTTCTTTTATTGATGTTTCTGATTTATGAAACATATTTTATGAAATGTACTGTTCTAAAAGTAAAACAGGTCAGAAAATTTGATACAGACAATAATAACGTCATCAAAACTGAAATTTCAGACAAAACGTGAATACGTGAATGTTTGTGTTTAAAATTTGCTGAAAAGATTTTCCAGAAAATTAAGTCTGCTACGTGCTGTGGGTGCCTACGTGCCTTCGTGTTTATTTCTTTCTTGTTAGACAAATAAAAACACATTGGTAATCCGTGCATGTTTTACGCTACTGTTCAGTGGATTAATAAATAAATTCTAAAATAAAGTCTAAATGAGAAAACAATTTACTCTGTTATACTAATAAATGTAGGGGAAATCCAAGAAGATGCAGAATAAAAATGCTTGTAGACACGTAAAGCACGTGAAGCAGTAAGGCACGCAAGGCAAGGACAAATGTAAGATACACAAGTCACTGGATACATTCAAAACTTTCTTGCAAAAAAAATGTGTGCGTGACCATGGAAAGATTCAGTGATCTGCATAAGAATATGGTCAATACACGGCTTTAGAATGAATCTGATCGAAGGCATTCCTTAGTAATTAACCACGTAAAAAACATAGAAAGAGGCTTTTGTCTTATTTATTTTAGTAGTACATCTTTAAAATTTGCAAATTAAAAAATTATCCAGTGGTAGTAACTACCCAAATCTTCCCCTTCCCCATCCCTTTCCAATCCCTTCCCCATCCCTCCAAAAAACCTGTGGCCGGGTCACTTACACAACCCAAATTTGAATAGGGTTAAAAGAATCTATATTATAATGCCCGTATACGTCTGTCCGTCTGTCTGTCTGTCTGTCACGCAAAATGGTAGCTTAGCTGCGACGGGCGAACCCGTGGATTTTTCCACGGGCTAACGACTAGTTAAAATAAATTACGGTAAAGCAGCACTTGGGTTAAAAAATCGGATTAAAAAATCGGATTAGGTCTTATTCGAGAAAAAATATTTTCGAAGGAAATGAAGTTAGCAAAGATTTTCTTCACTTGGAAAAATATTTAAATCACTTCTCCAATTTCTTTACTTCTAAACAAAAGATCTACCATCTTAGATGTTACATTTCCTACACTATAATGCATTGTTCAGCGGCTTACTCATAAAATATTCTTACTCAATCTTATTATGTTTTTTTGTTTAAAATAAAAGCCTTCACAGAATTTCTCTTTTGTCCAAATGTAAATAAATTCGATAAAAAAAATGTAGAAAAATACCATCTCTTTACCAGGACGCTTTTAAGAAATTGAGATTAAAAGGTAACGTTAAATCCTGGAAACTAAGTTTAAAGAACAAAAAAACATAACAAAAACATAAAGTGTAAGACGAGCTTTTCTCATTCGTGTGCATTTCTACCGCCTTTTTTAAATGACAATAAAATAAACGGTTTATTTTAGTTGTGTTTTAACGACGGTGTTTTCAAGTCGTATATCAGTTGTTGGTGAGTATCAAAAATGTCGAACCATGGCTGGCAAAGTAAAAGACACGTTTTATTAAATTCGCATAAAATAAAAAATGCAGTAGAAACTGTCAAATGTAGAACTAATAGGAGTTGGTTGCAGTTCTGGAAAGATGAAGCAGGAAACCAAGAAAAGGTGTCGTGTTTTATTAGCAGGTTACGTTATACTTTAACATAGTTTAGCTAGCTAAGTACTTCCTAAATAAAAATTTTCTTTGTTGAACTTAGATAGATTTCAAATCCAGTTTTTGAAAAAAGGTTTTTATTAAAACTTGAAACTTGCTATAACTTGTTTAGGTTGGTTTGATTAATTTAAGTAAAAAAATATTTCAACAAAAATACATGTGCAAAAAACATTATGAGCAATTCTCATGATTAAAATTGTCAGATAGGGTCTAAATAAAAATATGTGCCATACTTGATTGGTGCAACCCAATTTCCTATTTTCTTACATCATGGAATGCTACTCTGTCAACAAACTCGCCAAATTTCAGTTCAAATGGACAATTTTTTAACATACATCGTCTTTTTAGGTTGCGAGTGGGTTGATTTTACCTGCCTCTGCATGAATACAGTTAAGGTATTATTGAAATTCATAGATCTCTCAGAGACGCTAGATTCCCCCTTCTCTAAGTTTTATTATATTCTTTTTCTTAAATAAATTCATCAATTTAAGTATAAATTTTGGCAAATAGGGTCCCCAGAAATATACATATTTTTAGGATTTATTCTTGTGCATCTGATTTCAAACAAATATGTTGTTATTGCATTTTACCATAGTCATAAGAAACAGAGATAGTCTGGAGACTCATCGCAAACCCGATTTTAACCCATGTCCCTTGTCGTATTAGTACCCAGACTACTTTTGAGGGCATTAAATTTGAAACAACGCGGGAACTTTCTTCAACTAAGGCTTCATTCACAAGTAAATTCGTTTGTTTTGGTGAAAATGCCTGGGGCAAATTGCTCGATTTATGGGTGTAATGTTTCCAGAAAGACCCCAAATACGTCTATATTTGGTGTTCCGAAAGGAAACGATGAATATAGTAGTTCATTGCGTGAGGAACTCATCCATGTGATAACCAAAGATCGTGTTGTAGACCAGAAGTTAAAAGTGCAGATTGAGAACAGAACATTACACATATGTGAACGTCATTTTGCAGAAGCTTGCTTACTTCAACGTAAGTACAAATGCTTTTTCCCCACAACATAATTTTACAACGTATAAATACAAAACAATTTAGAATTATTATTTAAACACAAATATGCATATTCTACATATTCTATGTTCAACTTTTAGATGATACAAAGAGAACGTTGAAGCCTGGCTCAACCCCAACATTGAACTTGCCACAGAAAAGTGTTGCTTCTTCAACAAGGTAAAAATACATTAACAATCTTTAGATAGACAACTCATTGTGTCAAGTGTGAGACCTATTTTGTTTATTTCATATTGTGCATTTTTCATAAGAATTGTAGCTAGCTACTTCCTTACTATTTTAGCACTGGTCCAAGAGCTTCAGCAGATAGCATTATTGAGAAAAGAAATCAAATTGAACCTCAAGAAAAAGCTTACAAGCCACAGTACACTTCATTTCAGAATTTTGTTTCACGGATCAAATCTTTAAAGCTACCTGATTTTTGGAAAATTGAGAAGAGTAACAGTGTCTATGCACTTATTGTGAAACAAAATGATGATTTTATGATACCAAATATTGAAATACATGTTGTTGCAGACCTATCTTTCACTGTCAGAATATTAACATGGTGTTTACACAGAGAGCATGAAATATATAAAAATAACAACAAATCAATGAATAATATAACATTGTCCCAGCTTATACACTTGTTATCAGATTTTAACATATGTCCAGGAGTCATAGATGAATCTTTGCACAGCAGCAGCTACCTAAAGAAGCACTTAGTTCCACGAACATTTGTTGTGCAGAAACATGCAGAAATTCCTTTACATCAAACTGTATACCACAGGTGTTTTGACTGTTTTTGGTTTGGTAAAGGGTGATAGTTGTTGTGTTAATTGTAGCAAGGCAGCAACTAAGGCACGAAAAGCTTCAAAACGAAAGTCTAACATGTTGACCGAGCCTGCAAAATCCAATGCTACAATTTCACTTACATCTCCGCAACAAATAAAATTAACTTTGCAAAAATATCGTGTGGAGAATAAACAACTGAAAGGCGAAATTCAAAAGTTACAGGATGAAATTGCAACATCAGCTGTTCCAATCACTACAGATCTCTGCAATGATTTGGTATCTATCATGTCTAATGCTGATAATTCCAAGACGCAGACGCTTGCGAGATTATAAAAATTACATCCAGAACAGGGGTTCAACAAAAACATCATTGCAGAACTCAATCAGAAAGTTTTAAATTTTACTAACATTGAAAAAATCGTAGTTTTGCTTTTCGATGAGATGAAAATACAGGAAAACCTTGTTTGGGACAAGCACACAGGGGAACTGATAGGTTTTGTAGACGTTGGAGATATTGAACTGACCTATGCTACACTGGAAAAATCGAATGAGCTTGCAACACATATCTTATCATTTCTTGTTTGAAGCATAGTAAATCCGTTCAAGTTTAGTCTAGCAAATTTTGCTACAAATGGAGCAACAGGGTATCAAATTTTTCCTTTATTTGGGAAAGCAGTAAGCATTTGTGAGTTGCAGTGTAATCTGAAAGTTGTTGCTGTAACGTGTGATGGTGCATCAACAAATCGCAAATTTTTTCGTATGCACTTTGACATGACATTAGATGATGACATGAATCCTGAAGTAGTTGTCACCTACAGGACATTGAATTCGTTTAGCGTTAAAAAGCGTTACATATATTTCATTTCGGATCCACCACATTTAATAAAAACAACACGTAATTGCCTATCTAATTCTGGAGCTGGAAGATGTACTCGCTTTATGTGGAATGATGGGATGTTCTTGGTATGGAATCACATATCAGACATTTTTTATGAAGACCAGCAATGTGGATTGCGACTATTGCCAAAGCGAACATACAATCATATAAAGCTGACTCCTTACTCAGTGATGAATGTGAGATTAGCAGCCCAGGTATTAAGTGCTACTGTTAGTGATGTTTTGCGATCCTTTGGGCCACCAGAAGCAGCAGGCACAGCCAAATTCTGTAACACGATGGATAGCTTTTTTGATATTATGAACATACATAGTCCAACTGAATACAAACATGACCGCAAGCCTTTTCTAGCACCATTTACATCAATCGACGATCCTCGTTTTATTTGGTTGACAGAAGTTTTTTTGAAATATTTTCAAGACTGGCATCAATCCATCAACAATCGTCCTGGCACATTCACCAACAACGCCAAAGCTAATATGTTTATATCCTGGCAGACCTATGAAGGAATAAAAATATCTACACAATCTGTGATTGAGCTGGTAAAATATCTACTTAACAATGGTATGCCATATGCTCTTACTGAAAGATTGTCTCAAGACCCACTAGAGGTAATGCAGATTTAAATTTTGTTAAATTATGAAATGTTTTTCCAAAAAACCTGGTTTCTAGTAACTATTTGTATTACAAATTTGAATGGACTATATAAACAAACAGCTTTATTTGTTTTATTTAGAACTATTTTGGTCGCCAACGCTCCATGGGTGCCAGAAAAGACAACCTCACTGTTCGAGATTTTGGATATAACGATAATTCCATTAGAAACCAGAAGATATTTAGACCAATACAAGGTGGAAATGTTAATACTGATGCTGCTGTGGAAATCATTGACGAACCTTTACCATGCAGAAAGAAGGTTAAACATAACTGAAACGAAAACAATAAAACGGCTATTTTTATAGCCACACATTTTAAAAAAACAATATTTTTTGCTTTGCTGTAACGCAAAACACAAGGAAAGTACACATTTTTTCTATTTGTTTACTTAAACTGTCTGAAACTTTCACATTGAAAAAAAATGCTTATATATATTATTGACTTTTTGAGCTTTACAAAAATTATTAGAAAAATCATGCAATTTCATTTAAAAAAAAAAAAAATATGCTAGTAAGCTAGATTGAATATAAAATTTGGAAAAAAATATTCAACAAGCAGTTGAGCCAAGATAATATTTTTATGGATTTGCAGCTATAAAAATAGCTGTTTTGATTTGGTAAAGCCAAGTGATAAATCAGTGGCTGTGGTCCAAGCTGGAAGAGTGCTTCTTTATCTCCTTCCGCAACGATTTAAGTTTGTTCTGGTTAGACTTGATCTTATGAGCCATAGAAACGCCTTTAACAAACGAAAATGTACGGACACGAACATACAACATAAGGAGATCCTCTAACAAGTTAAGGCCCACCTCTTTTTTAACCGAGTCACTGCATTTACTTTTAATCGCCTTAAAACCTGTTACAACACTGGCATTTTTCATCAGTTGTGATCAATCTCTTTACCGTCAACTTTACTGGAGTATTTGTTTGTTGCTGCTCTAAAATAAACTTCAGTAGTAGTAAATACACGTATAAAGTTCTTTGAAACTCTCCACAACCCACCACGATTACGAGCATCAACAAGTTTATGTTCTTTCAAACTTTGCTGTTCTTCTGATAACTTGCCGGCTAACAATATTTCCATGCATTGTTGATGGTAAAGGTTACATTGACTGTTTGACTTTGAAAAACGTATGCGGTGATATCTTCGTCAATCAACTGTAAAATCAAATCAAAGTCGTCTCCTGATAGGTAATCTTCGTGTCTGGCAGCCATTTTATCTTGATTTGATGCTCTCACGCTCCGGCCACCTGGTTGGACGAGTTCATAACAAAATCGGACATTTCGGGCCGATTTACTAGACTATCTCTGTTTCTTATGACTATGGTTATTTGAAGCGAGTATCAACAGTGTTGATATATTGGTACATATATGATAAAATCTTTGTATTAAGACACTGCGATTAAGATCTCAAATTAAGGTGAACTCCTGGAAACTAAGTCGAAAAAAAATAAATAAACAAAAGCATGGGACGAGGCTTTGTCATTTAAGCGTATTTTTGGCGCCTTTTTTGTTGTTGAACATGCAGCAACGTTTTTGAGTAAAGTTCTTGTTTTCAGATCAACTTTCAACGCCTTTTTGTCGTGTATTAGTTATTTGTAAGTGTTTAAGAATCGTAACTGGAAAGATAGAGAATGCGTTCATTGTTTAAAAAAAATTATTTTGTTACAATGCCCTTATTGAAAATTGAGAAAAGGATAAAAAAGCGTTATGAATTAAGAAGGCTCTTTTTGATACAGAGAATAAGGAAGCAAATTAAACCGTTTTCACTTACTGATGACATTTCGTGAAAAATAATAATAAAGAAGCAATTTCATACAGCAAAATCTTGGTCATCATATAAACTCTGCAGCAATGCAGACACAGATACGAACTTACTGAAAATAAGGATTCTAAAGTTCAGCCAAAATAAATAAAAAATATAAAAAATTTATTGTATGCTTCTTATCACAAACCGTTTGTGTTGTCGATTTCTTTTAAAAGACACGCACAATCAATTAAACTTTTGAAGGAGATAGACAACAATTATAACAATCGTCTGCGTTTGTCTACTTTGAGTTTTTCTCGCAACTTGATTGGCTAATCTGCACGAAATATATGCTGTATTTTGTTTTTCAACCGAGAAACGAGTGCAATTTTTACTTATACAGAGTGCAAAAAGCTAATATTCTTCCTTTGATTGACTGATTTAGCGTGCAAAAAGCTTATATTTTTTCCTTGATTGGTTGAAAATTCGTAGGAAAAGCCTATTATGTTCTTAAAAACGAAAACTTGTCGGTGAATTTCTATTCACAAATATACATTTTATGATTCGAAAATTTTCTTTTGTTTCAACAGTCATTAAATAGTCATTAATCATAGAGCACGCGCTCTCCACCGGGTATGAAAAACAATTGAATTATATCAGTCAACTCGAAAGAATAATATAATAGCACGACGATGGAGTTCTATGTTATTTGGCTTCACAATGATAATTTATTCTTTTAAAAATTCATAGTTTTTATTTCCATTCAAATTCTTTCAAGCGTGACATGAACATAATTTGTTACAATGATCTAAATCGCACGTGACTTCATAAATTCAAATAATTTATAAGTTCATAAATATAAATGAAATAAATTACCTTGCAGTGATTTTATTGGCCCCCATAACAATGCTTGTTAATATCGTGAACATAATTAAGCAGTGTTCAACCGACTATGTGAAATTAACATGATATAAGACCGAGTATATGATAAACAAGTTATCGCACATGCTCTCGAAAAATATCGGCTGATATTTTTTTCGTTTTTTATGTTCTCGTATATTTCACTCGCCTAAAGGCTCGTGAAATATGTAACAAGAACATAAAAACACTCAAAAAATATTGCCGATATTTTTCTCGGCACTGTGCGATAACTACAATCATGTTCATAATAGTTTTGGAAAAACCACTTTCCCCCTCCCCCCCACCCTTCAGTGTTGGTTGGAGGTCTTTTCCAGAGTCGCCGGCAGTATTTTGGGGCACAAATCAACACAAAATCAACACTGACTGTAGGGGGAGAGGGGGAAAACTCTAAAAAAAGCCTCAAAAGCCGTTTTTCCAATAATTTATGAACATGATTGTCTGTAAATGACATAAAAAAATTGAAAAGGGGTTCCCCTTGTTTAGAGCCAAAATTTTTTTTTGATGACACGTTCCACACGTTCCGTCAAATTCAATGAAATTGAAGTAAAGTTTAATTTTTATAAAAAATTGACGGAACGTGTGGAACGTGTGCTACTGCAGTCTCCCCTTGTACACTTGGCTATGGAACTTGAGTGGAACGTGTGCGGAACGTGTGTGGAACGTGTGTGTTTTCCATTTCTTTTATATTACGAAATGTCTATGTTATATAAAGAACAATTTTAGTCATGTATACATAATATATAAGCATATATAAGCTCTTGCCACATACGACAAACAATAAGAAACAAACAGACAATAGGAGGCCTGGAACCTAGTTTATGAAACAAGAAAACCAACCAGCTCTGCATGCACAGTATAAGGAATGACACAGTAGTACTTGTCCTTAATTCAGCCAACACAAACGCACACAAAAGCTTTTATAAAAAAAGCCGCTTAAAAAACTAAGTCTCAAATTTTCGAGACAATCATGTTCATAATAGTTTTGGAAAAACCACTTTCCCCCTCCCCCCACCCTTCAGTGTTGGTTGGAGGTCTTTTCCAGAGTCGCCGGCAGTAGTTTGGGGCACAAATCAACACAAAATCAACACTGACTGTAGGGGGAGAGGGGGAAAACTCTAAAAAAAGCCTCAAAAGCCGTTTTTCCAATAATTTATGAACATGATTGTAGTACTTATAACAAAGAACCCGTAACGATAAATTTAAATTAGCATACAATAAAATTCGCAGCTAATGAAATCACTTGATTTTTGTCACATGATTTGTTTTAACCAATTAAAAATATAAACAAGAGTTTTAGAAACAAAGAAAATCTGTCACAGAAAGAGAGACAGACAAAACTGGAGAATTATTATAATAGATTTGATAAAGTCAGTATTAATAGTTGTTTGCAGAACTTTCAAAAACCGTGGTTTGGTTGCATATCAAAAATGCCGAACCGCGATTGGAAACATAAGAGATACGTTTTAATGGATTCGCATAAAAAAATAAAAAATGCAGTAAGTAAATCAGATTGTATATTCAACGTAACTTGGATGGAGTTTTGGAAGAATCGATCAAATATCAAAGTACCGAGCGAATATATATATTGCGTCGTTAAAGGTTGCACTGAGTGTGCAGAAGTAGGGGCCCTAAAGTACCATAAGTTTATTGTTCCTATGTGTAATAGACACCACCGTAGAAATGGATGGATTACTGTCAAGAAAAGCCATGAAATGAGAAGAGCAGCATGGATTACAGAAAAAGATGAGACGCCAAAAGTTACAACAGGCAAATCGAAATTCGTTAGACCAAGCAATTCGTTCGTTACAGCACGCAACTCACAAGGTACACCAAACAACCCATTCGTTAGGCCAAGCAACTCAAATGCTACAGCAAGCAACCCATTCGTTACACCAAGCAACTCAAATGCTACAGCACGAAACCCATTCGCTACACCAAGCAACTTAAATGCTACAACAAGCAACCCATTCGTTACACCAAGCAACTCAAATGCTACAGCAAGCAACCCATTCGTCACACCAAACAACTTAAATGCTACAGCAAGCAACCCATTCGTTACACCAAGCAACTCAAACGCCACAGCAAGCAACCCATTCGTTACACCAAGCAACTTAAATGCTACAGCAAGCAACCCATTCGTTAGACCAAGCAACTCAAATGCTACAGCAAGCAACCCATTCGTCACACCAAACAACTTAAATGCTACAGCAAGCAACCCATTCGTTACACCAAGCAACTCAAATGCTACAGCAAGCAACCCATTCGTTACACCAAGCAACTCACACGCTACAGCAAGCAACCCATTCGTTACACCAAGCAACTCAAACGCCACAGCAAGCAACCTACTTGTTAGGCCAAGCAACTCAAATGCTACACCAAGGAACTTAAATACGGCTGAAACTACAAGAATATATAATTTTTACATGTGATTATTATGCACGAAGTTAACTTTATGTCTTAAAATTCAATATAATGTTTTGTATATATACCTTCATTCAGACACCTACAATCTTGGACATAAATTAGTAGACAAGTATTAAATTTTAACTCCCCCTTCCCCCAAGCTCAGGGGGAAATTGAAAAGTCCATACATATTTTGTCCAAGATTGTCTCTAATTTTGAAGACTTAGTCAATTTTGGTTGGTTTGTTTAGGTGCAAGCTTTTGATTGTTCATGAGACAAGTTGCTAGCTAGGCCACTTCGGCTTCATGCGTTGGTCTTCATATTCCATAAATTTCAAAAAATTTCAATAATTTCCCTGTGTTTCTTATGTAAACAAACAAACAAACAAACAAACATAGAAGCATATGTGTGGTTAGCGGCACCAAAAATCCGTTTGTTAAAATGCGGGTTTAGCGGCACCAACGTTTTCTTATCGTAAATAAACCCTGGGTTGGTTTAATTTAATAAATAAGTCAATAAACACTCGTTAAGCCAGGTTTGGTTACTTCTAGTACTTCGGAAATCCGGTGCCGCTAAGCCCTCAAAAAAGCATTCATGGTTTGTAAAAACACTGCCTTAGCGGCACCAAAAAATAATCAATATATTTTTATTTTAATTACTTATTTTAAAACTTTTATGGCTTATAAACAAGATATTGAGTGAGCTTTTATTCCTAATCTCATGTTTTTGTTGTATCTTAACCCGGTTCCGCTATACCCTCAAAATGCCATTGCCCGAAAGTTTGTTTATCTTTTGGATATTGACATTTTGGGTGTTTAGCGGCACCGAGCAGAGCAAGATTAAAGTTGGACACTGAGGTATTTTTAGCCGACATTTTTGATTTGATAGCAAAAATAAAGGACAATACTAAAAAGGTAAACATATTTTTAGTTGGATTCTAAGTAATAATTTAATGCAGAGCAAAACAATGAGTAAAAACTTCTGCATATCTTTTCGATCTACTAGTAGAGGCACTGACACACAGCAGGTTTCTTTGTTTACTAAAATTTGTTCTGCTAATTCAATACTCTCGTTAGGAGTGATACAAGTCATGAGCTTTTTTATTTTTGTTTAATAGCATGCATAGCAGAGGGACGAGAATAAAGAACTGATTTAACTTGAAACTTTAAAAAAAGGTAAACATCACTATAATTTTTTTATAAGAAACACTTTATAAAATTGTGGACTCAAAAAAGCCAAATATAATTTAAAGATACTTTTAGGAAGCTTTTAGGAAACTTTTTACCTGGCACACGCTAAGAAAATGGCCACTATTAGGAAGCTTAGGTGTACCGTAACACTAATTCTTTCACACTTATCGCATCCAATAAAAAAGTGTCCTATATTTGGATAAAACATGAACAGCTCCTGTTTTTCAATATTTCCTTCACCTCATTGAATGTCATTAACGAAAGACCCAAATAGAGCATAAGCGTACGTCCAACTTCAAAATAAAAATAGTAATGTGTACGAGTTTGATAGAAAAAGATCAATGAGAGTTTTGTATATGTTTTTTTTGTTTTTGAAACCAAGCAAAAGGCCAACTAGTGAAGATTTCTATTCTGAGGTCATTTTACTTTTTACTTTTCATCAAGATATACAAGAAAACATGAAATAATTTATCTATATATATATAAAACTCCTTCTGTTGTCATTGTGAGTTTTTAAGCAACCTTCGGTTTGTCAGAATAACCTTATATATATAATACACTCAACATTTGTCCAATACTTTTCAACTCATGATAATGTTGTTAACACAAACTTTTTGTATATTGTGTTTAATTGCTTATAATCGAGTGCACATTTCAAATACATGGTTTATTGGAAAACTTGCAATTGGTTTTATTTATCCAATTTATTTTTTTTATTTAAAAAAAAGGTGCGACTGGTTTGGTGACATAACCTGTAACTTTTAACAAAAAGATAAAACTTTGACAGTATTCTGTTCTTAAATTAAATTAATAAAATCTTGTTCCATATGTGTTGTTATTATATATATATACACGTTTTTTTTTTATAAGAAAACCGTTTTTTGACCTGTGCCTCAATTTTCTTTGCAGAATACCTGAATTACGTTAGGTTTCGTAAATATTTTCTAAATTTTTATTCCTCTATTCTGACTTACTCAAATTGAACTAGTTCCATGTTTTATTTGAAGTTATAGTTATGTATTTTTTGAAGACATCTTTATTTTTAATGAAAAAATAGACTTCTTTTGTTATTTTTAGGATAAAACTTTGTTAGGATGTATATATATTTCATTAAAAAATAAGAAACTTGATTGTTTTGTGTTTTGAAATTGTGGTTTAAAAACTGTGAATGGTCTCCAAAAATTGGATCTTAACATGCTCGCTGAGGCTGGGGATTTTCTTAAAATTTTCTTAAGATTTTGAGGTTTTTTGAGCCTCATTTTCTTATAAAAAATCTTCTTATAAAAAAGGACGTGTAGTCAGCATATATTTTAGCTAAACAGTTGGTTTTATTTCTCCCATTTATTAGAACTTATTTCTGTATAAACTTTTAGAATTTGTGGCATTTTTGGAATATTTCTTAACAAAAAAACTTTTTCTAAAGAATGTGCTTTTCAAAATATCTTATATATACACGTTTTTTTTTTTATAAGAACACAAAAATCGGGGATAGCCTTCCAATGTTCTTAATTTTTATATATCATAGCCTAAAACTGTTCTTACAATGTTCTTAACCTTTTTTTTTATATCAATAAAAATATAAACTTAGGCAGCGTTTACATGGGCCCGGTAGTGAAATTTACCCGTGGTGAGTTTTCAAACCGGGCTGAAATCAACGTCTGTGTACATGACAAAAAATGAAATCCACGTAGGATGGTTCAACAGATTTAGTTAGAATAGATTATTTCAATGACATTGATCTGAAAATATTGTAAAGTTTAAAACGTGATATAAAAGTTATGTTTATATATTATAGGATTATTTGTCTTAAGTCTTTTGTTAATTTTAAGAAAAAGAATGTATTTAATATTCTTCTTTTTTTCTGACCTTAATTTTTTTGTCCAATCGCGTCGAAGCCTTCATAATGTTCTTAACATGTTCTTAATTTTTGGGGTTTTGAAGCTTTCTGTTCTTATAAACTTTGTTCTTATAAAAAAACAACGTGTAAACTTTGTAACTAACCTTTTATGGTAAAAAACATTGTTTAGGAAAAAAGTGGAACATACTTTTCTTGTTGAATTTAAATATTTAGATGACTTTGCATTCAGTATGTGAAGTAAACTGTTCAAAGTATTTCAAATGGATTTTCACTTCATTTTCTCACATATTATGGTTGTTCATCATCATCATCATTCTCGGCTTAACGTCCGTTTTCCATGCTAGCATGGGTTGGACGGGGTATATTAATGACCCTCTTCCAATCTGATCTAGACTGTGTTAGATCTAAACTCAACTTCCTCTGTATCAAGTTTGTCCTTATAACCTCCTGCCAAGTCTTTCTCGGTCTGCCTCTGGGCTTTGCCCCAGGAACTATCAAGTCTCTACACTTTCTTACCCAATTATCCTCCTCCATTCTTTCCAAGTGCCCCAGCCAATTCAATCTTCTTATCTGGATAACATCTTTAATTCTACGGAGACTTAGCCTGCTTCTTAGCTCATCTGAACTCTTTCTGTCTCTCAGACTGGCGTTACACATCCACCTAACCATTCTCATATCATACCTTTCTAAACGGTCAAGATCTTCCTGCTTCACTGCCCATGTCTCACTACCGTACAACATAACACTTCTTACTTGTTATTATAGTGAAACTAAGGAATGGAAAATCCTTGATATGGATATATGTTATCATCTAAAAGTGAAAAATTCCAAGGTAATATTTTTGGTATTTATTTGTATCATCTTCGGTTGTATTCATTTGTGTATTGTCTTTATTTATTATATTTTTTATGAGTCGTGAAAATATTTTTATAGGGGATGTTCCACGAGCTGTTGGCATCACCCAAATTTGACCTGTACACTTGGACAGAAATGTAGTGAACATGCAAAATGAAATAATATTGATGAAAGGTGTGCTAAAAAACGATCCTTTGTATTGTAGAGACCGATAGAAGTTTAAACATTGGAAAGATACTTGTTTTAAATGACAGTCTGTGTAAAAGCACTAAGTTCCGGATACAGATAAATTATAGTGAACTCACTATAAGTGTCACTGTAGCTAGCTAATATATCATTTATGGAGCATATTTATTTTTAATAAATGGACAGCCTGAATCTTTGGGCGTTATCTTTTCTTTTTACTTTGTATTCTTATATATCACAGTATTAAAAACAATGTGTAGTCATTTTAGTAATTCTTTTCGTAATTTTGTATATCATGAAACACAATAATTTTACCTTTGTTGTACTCTCACTGTAATTGGCATGTTTCTGCTAAGAACTCCCTTATAAATGCTTCTTGCCTTACCTATCTATTGAACGTGAAATCATAAAAAAGTTATAAAATGTAAACATAGTAGTTTTGTATTTTTAGTTTATTCCACACATCTTTTAATAAGAAACACAATTTTAAGAATCACGAGACGGGCATTATAGGTAATTACTAGTCATCGGGGCTTTAAGAAATTATGTTTCTTATGGAAGAAAAATTTTGTATTCTTGATTTATAAAAAGACACATTTACTTGGGTTTGAAAACAATTTTTAGAGAAAGGTGACTAAGAATTAAAAGTTTCTTTTTTTCTTCGCGTCAATATTTCAACAATACATTCAACAGACAACAGCCTTTAGATTGCATTTCAAAATTTACTTGATGTTCGATCCCGAACGAAAGAAAAAGTGTTGCGTAGTGCTTAAGATAACATCAGTCAACTCTCGTTTTTATAAGAGAAATGTTCTGACAATGAGGTTGTGTTCTACAGTCATTATTTCCGTGACTTCGACGTTTAACCAATTGAAACCGTTATGCATATTAATTTACTGTTTCTTAAGTAATACTAATTTTTAAGAAAATAAATTTGTGATTTAAAAAAAAGATATATTTGACAATTTATTATTGCAAATGACGTGAAATTATTAATATTACAAGCAGGTCGTTAATGATTTTCTGTCATGACTTTGGCGAACGCGTTTCATTTTTTTGTGCGGAGAAAGTTAATCGAGATAAAATTTCCACAAACTGCTGACATTTTTGACCTTTTTAGCTTTACTGAATGGCACCATAATTCTAGTTCATGACAATAGCGAGGGTTAATGCCTTAAAAATAAGTACCATTAAAGTATTCTGATTGGTTTAGAAGTCATAAGTTTATTAACATTTAAAGTCCTAATTTATTATCTTTTTTAGCTAAACAAACCAATATTTCGAAAACAACCGATCGTTTTCTAAGATATAATTATGGTTTGACTTTAGTTTTAAGTGAATCGGAGGAAATCGCTTTATATCCAACTTTTGTGATGCTCTTTAAAAACAAAACCTACTAAAAATAACAAGTAATAAATGTCAGTCCAATATATCACATTTTTGTGAGGACAATCTAATCATTTATAACACTCACAGCCGCCGAAATCAGAGTTGAAATTGTTGTACTCGAGACGCAACAAGGAATTTCGCGGTTCTGAGCACGAAAATTAAACCCAAGAAGAAATAAATTTAAAAGTCAGCCTGTTCCTGCGGCAACTCCAGCATAAGAATGACATAAGATTTAAAAGTTGCTTCACCACACCATTGACAAGTGGTACACAACTTGAAAGAGTTGCTTACTGTTTTTAATGATCATGTAAATATGGTACTACGTGAGAGCACCCTTCTTATGCATATCAAGTTTTTTTTCTCTGCATCAGAAAGTATTATCTATAAAGATGTCCATTGAGTAATATTGTCGTCAAAATTGAGGATTTCAAAAAAAGTTATGCATTCAAAGATACATCCACCAGCACTGTAAAATGTATTAAATATCAGTAAATAGAAAGTTTGTTTTGACAAGGGAACATAGACAACACAAGAAGATGTATTTGTTAGAAAAGTGTTACGTTACTAGCTTTAAAGAAGGTAATTAATATCGCTAAAAAGATTTTAAAGTTATTGTTGTTGTTTCAACTGGCTCTATATGCAACAAACTTGTACTTGCTAGATAGCTAGTTCAAAACGTTTGAAGTTTATTTTATTAGAAAACTTGAGTTAAAAGCAAGGTACGTACTTTTATCGAATAAATTATGGATATCCAATATATGTAGAGGATATTTAAGATGTTGTTTTTATCATTAGTTATCATAAACTTTTCCGCCACCATTAGCTCGACTTTCGTGTACTAAAGTCGAAAACCAACAGCCGTTTCATAGCCCCCTTAAGTAATTAATTCTAAGGAGTTGCTTCACTTGTTGAAAAAAAACTTGTATACTTGCTTTAATTATAGATTTAATAAATACATTTTTTATAAAAAAAATCGAAACAGAGGAAAGCATGTCATTACTTCTAACATAATTGAAATGCGACCTATAAATCATCTTCAGATGTTACAATTTTCTTTTTTTACGCTTCTATTTTTTCAACGAAGTTCCACACTAACCATTAAGAACTTACTTGAAACAATGTTTGATTTTTAAATACGATGAGAATACCATGTTCTCTTTTTTACGGAAGAAATCAAACAAATTTTTCATATTTATTCTTGACTCGACAGTACTAAATTGGTTGACACTTCAGATAAAGATGAGATCAAGTTGTCGACATTTTAACGATTTTCTTTATATATCCTTTTGCTTCTTTTACTTTATTTACATTAAAGTGTTAAAATAAAAATGGATGTTGCTGGTATAGTAAACTTACACAATCGAAGCAAATGTATTTAAGCTCCTTATATCCTTGTTTTCCTCGTAGCTGTGATAAGTAAGTTTTTGGTAGCTAGAGCTGATAAACCTTTACTTTGTCTTGTAAAAATATGTTGTTAACGGCACCTGTTTCTTACATCGCAAATATGTATTAAAATTCTGTATTATCTATCTCAGAGTGTTTAAATGTCAAAAAGATGTCATTTACAAAGGAAAAGGGACACCATTAACGTAAAAGTGTTTAATTCTTAGCTTTCTTCATTTTTATGTTAAGTCCTTATGAGTTTGCTAATGTGAGAATTTATCAAACTGTTGTTGACATGTAAAACTGCGTGTTTAGCGGCACCTGTTTCTTACATCGCAATTATGTATTAAAATTCTGTATTATCTGTCTCAGAGTGTCCATATGTCAAAAAGATGTCATTTACAAAGGGAAACAGACACCATTAACGTAAAAGTGTTTATTTTTTTGCTTTCTTCATTTTTATCTTAAGCCTTTATGAGTTTGCTAATGTGAGAATTTATCAAACTGTTGTTGACATGTAAAAATGCGTGTTTAGCGGCACCTGTTTCTTACATCGCAAATATGTATTAAAATTCTGTATTATCTATCTCAGAGTGTCCATATGTCAAAAAGATGTCATTTCCAAAGGGAAACAGACACCATTAACGTAAAAGTATTTAATTTTTAGCTTTCTTCATTTTTATCTTAAGCCTTTATGAGTTTGCTAATGTGAGAATTTATCAAACTATTGTTGACATGCAAAACTGCGTGTTTAGCGGCACCTGTTTCTTACATCGCAAATATGTATTAAAATTCTGTATTATCTGTCTCACAGTGTTTAAATGTCAAAAAGATGTCATTTACAAAGGGAAACAGACACCATTAACGTAAAAGTGTTTAATTTTTAGCTTTCTTCATTTTTATCTTAAGCCTTTATGAGTTTGCTAATGTGAGAATTTATCAAACTGTTGTTGACATGTAAAACTGCGTGTTTAGCGGCACCTGTTTCTTACATCGCAATTATGTATTAAAATTCTGTATTATCTATCTCACAGTGTTTAAATGTCAAAAAGATGTCATTTACAAAGGGAAACAGACACCATTAACGTAAAAGTGTTTAATTTTTAACTTTCTTCATTTTTATCTTAAGCCTTTATGAGTTTGCTAATGTGAGAATTTATCAAACTGTTGTTGACATGTAAAAATGCGTGTTTAGCGGCACCTGTTTCTTACATCGCAAATATGTATTAAAATTCTGTATTATCTATCTCACACTGTTTAAATGTCAAAAAGATGTCATTTACAAAGGGAAACAGACACCATTAACGTAAAAGTGTTTAATTTTTAGCTTTCTTCATTTTTATCTGAAGCCTTTATGAGTTTGCTAATGTGAGAATTTATCAAACTGTTGTTGACATGTAAAACTGCGTGTTTAGCGGCACCTGTTTCTTATATCGCAAATATTTATTAAAATTCCGTATTATCTGTCTCAGAGTGTGTATATGTCAAAAAGATGTCATTTACAAAGGGAAAGAGACACCATTAACGCAAAAATGTCTGATTCCTTTCTTTCCTCATTCTTATCTTAAGCCATTTTAAGTTTGCTAATGTGAGAATTCATCAAACTGATGTTGACATGTAAAATTGCGTGTTTAGCGGCACCTGTTTCTTACATCGCAAATATGTATTAAAATTCTGTATTATATATCTCACAGTGTTTAAATGTCAAAAAGATGCCATTTACAAAGGGAAACAGACACCATTAACGTAAAAGTGTTTAATTTTTAGCTTTCTTCATTTTTATCTTAAGCCTTTATGAGTTTGCTAAGGTGAGAATTTATCAAACTGTTGTTGACATGTAAAAATGCGTGTTTAGCGGCACCTGTTTCTTACATCGGAAATATGTATTAAAATTCTGTACTATCTATCTCACACTGTTTAAATGTCAAAAAGATGTCATTTACAAAGGGAAACAGACACCATTAACGTAAAAGTGTTTAATTTTTAGCTTTCTTCATTTTTATCTTAAGCCTTTATGAGTTTGCTAATGTGAGAATTCATCAAACTGATGTTGACATGTAAAATTGCGTGTTTAGCGGCACCTGTTTCTTACATCGCAAATATGTATTAAAATTCTGTATTATATATCTCACAGTGTTTAAATGTCAAAAAGATGTCATTTACAAAGGGAAACAGACACCATTAACGTAAAAGTGTTTAATTTTTAGCTTTCTTCATTTTTATCTTAAGCCTTTATGAGTTTGCTAAGGTGAGAATTTATCAAACTGTTGTTGACATGTAAAAATGCGTGTTTAGCGGCACCTGTTTCTTACATCGCAAATATGTATTAAAATTCTGTACTATCTATCTATCTATCTATCTATCTCACACTTGTGGCGCCGTAGATTAGTGGTTATAGCTCTCGTACTCTGTGCGGGAGACCGGGGTTCGATTCCTCTTGACGGCGATTTAACATGGGCGAATGAATGTTACCATAGCCCCGGGTTAACCCAAGCCATGTGAGGGAAATTGGGGAGATGGCACACTGTGTGGGCCGTTGGATGTTGCCGGGAGTTGTCTAGTAGAGCATGGGCCCTAATTGGGTTTGCGTAGCTCAAAATGAGCATTAAATACTCTAGGACTCTCCATCTAAGCTATGGCCCCTCCTGGAAATAATAGACAGGGTATATCCCTCGATATTTGTGAGGCCAGCCATGTAAAATATGCACATCTCACTGTTTAAATGTCAAAAAGATGTCATTTACAAAGGGAAACAGACACCATTAACGTAAAAGTGTTTAATTTTTAGCTTTCTTCATTTTTATCTTAAACCTTTATGAGTTTGCTAATGTGAGAATTTATCAAACTGTTGTTGACATGTCAAACTGCGTGTTTAGTGGCACCCGTTTCTTACATCGCAAATATGTATTAAAATGCTGTATTATCTATCTCACAGTGTTTAAATGTCAAAAAGATGTCATTTAAAAAGGGAAACAGACACCATTAACGTAAAAGTGTTTATTTTTTTGCTTTCTTCATTTTTATCTTAAGCCTTTATGAGTTTGCTAATGTGAGAATTTATCAAACTGTTATTGACATGTAAAAATGCGTGTTTAGCATCACCTGTTTCTTACATCGCAAATATGTATTAAAATTCTGTATTATCTATCTCACAGTGTTTAAATGTCAAAAAGATGTCATTTAAAAAGGGAAACAGACACCATTAACGTAAAAGTGTTTAATTTTTAGCTTTCTTCATTTATATCTTAAGCCTTTATGAGTTTGCTAATGTGAGAATTTATCAAACTGTTGTTGACATGTAAAACTGCGTGTTTAGCGGCACCTGTTTCTTACATCGCAAATATGTATTAAAATTCTGTATTATCTATCTCACAGTGTTTAAATGTCAAAAAGATGTCATTTAAAAAGGGAAACAGACACCATTAACGTAAAAGTGTTTAATTTTTAGCTTTCTTCATTTATATCTTAAGCCTTTATGAGTTTGCTAATGTGAGAATTTATCAAACTGTTGTTGACATGTAAAACTGCGTGTTTAGCGGCACCTGTTTCTTACATCGCAAATATGTATTAAAATTCTGTATTATCTATCTCACAGTGTTTAAATGTCAAAAAGATGTCATTTAAAAAGGGAAACAGACACCATTAACGTAAAAGTGTTTAATTTTTAGCTTTCTTCATTTATATCTTAAGCCTTTATGAGTTTGCTAATGTGAGAATTTATCAAACTGTTGTTGACATGTAAAACTGCGTGTTTAGCGGCACCGTTTCTTACATCGCAAATATGTATTAAAATTCTGTATTATCTATCTCACAGTGTTTAAATGTCAAAAAGATGTCATTTACAAAGGGAAACAGACACCATTAACGTAAAAGTGTTTAATTTTTAGCTTTCTTCATTTTTATCTTAAGCCTTTATGAGTTTGCTAATGTGAGAATTTATCAAACTGTTGTTGACATGTAAAACTGCGTGTTTAGCGGCACCTGTTTCTTACATCGCAAATATGTATTAAAATTCTGTATTATCTATCTCACAGTGTTTAAATGTCAAAAAGATGTCATTTACAAAGGGAAACAGACACCATTAACGTAAAAGTGTTTATTTTTTTGCTTTCTTCATTTTTATCTTAAGCCTTTATGAGTTTGCTAATGTGAGAATTTATCAAACTGTTGTTGACATGTAAAAATGCGTGTTTAGCGCCACCTGTTTCTTATATTGCAATTCTGTATATAAAGGAGGTTATCTACCTTAGTGAATTGAAATATCAAGTAACGATGCATAGTTTATTTTAGACACCGCTGACGCAAAAGTATTTAATTATATGCTTTTCACATTGGCTTCTCACTTCTTTATGGTTATGCAAACTGAAGAATTTATCAAACTGTAATTTATCTTGCAAAATCTCTGATCTATCTCTTCTAGATCTATCTTAAAACGTTAATTTATCAGATCTACATGATGCTTGCATAGTTAATACTGACACCATAAATGCAAAGTATTTCATCTTATTTTATCCCCATTTTTCTCATAGGTTTTGATAAATATGTGATTGGTAGCTTAAATTTGTGAACTCCTTGCATTTCTTACAAAATTCCTTGTTTATCTGCATCTGTTTGTCAACTTGAAATTCTGCACTAAATGTTCTGTCGCATATTTTAAATTATGAAAAAGTCAAGTAAAAGAATTAATTTTCCCGGAGAATTAATTTAAGCAAATTTCTCAAGTTTCTGTCAAATTGGTAGAAAATAGTTGACACTAAAGATATAAGGATGGTCGTTATTCGCGAAATTAGCAAAATTGTTTTCCGTAAACTTTAGATATTTCCCCCCTTCTGTTTACACTGAAGAGCTTGGCATTGGAGAGGGCCTGCAAGTCCAGGTAAATTAAATTCGTAGAGAAAGGCAGCCTAGAAATCAATATAATTAATATTTAAATTATAACAATTTTTTTTTATGTCTGTTACATAAAAGCCGTTAGAATATGGTATAAATTGAGAATATCATGAAATTCCTTTTTCGTAGAATTTACAAAATTCAATTCTTGCGACATATCAGGACTTGCGAAATCTAACTCTCGCGGAAAATACTAAAGTTGGAAGTACTTGGTCTCCCGCACAGGTATTGAAAAACAATCGAGATTTGTATCGTTTAAATTAAATTATGACAAGATATTAAGCTATGACAAGATTTCTCTTTGGTTTTTTAGGACAATGTGTTGTGGGATAGATAACTTCATTTATAAACAATTCAATATCACTGACTAATAAATAAACTCAAATCTACAAAACTGTATTGTTCTAATGTCATTGATTTTTAACAGGTTAAGGAATTCCAAACAAAATTATGAGCTAGTTATTTTATGTACTTACAAAGAGATTTGATCAATTATACATACATTTACAACGTGCAGCTTGTACAACGCCCCTCCAACAGCTAATTCAATTCGCAGTAATCTAGACTAATTTTAACGCATTTACTCTAGAGAAACAAAAGTCAATGGATGAATATTGACGAAAGTTCCAAAGTTCCGTAGCAAAATAATGACTGACAATAAAAGTAAAGACGACAAAATAGTAATGTGTAGTGATTCCCTAGAAGGATAATGGATAATGGATAAGGCGTCAAGGTATTTATTATCCATTTTATGTAAAAATTGGTTTATTTAGGCACGTAGTCTAAAGTAGTTAACAGCAAAACTTTTGTAAATTGACACATGTATTAATTAACGCAATTTGGCGTATTTTTTTGTATGTAGTATGTATAGCTCTCAGAATTTCAAATTTTTATTATACGGGCAAACAACATTTTATATAAAGTATAGTAGACTATATTCGAACCTGCACATATTCAAAATTGTAGGTTATATGAAAAGATTGTATTTCCCGCTAAATTTTTTAACAGAATTTAACGTAAATTTCCCTCGGTTATTTGAAGTTGCAGTTATTCAAGGCTGTTATCTTACTCCCTGGACCCAATACTCACCCAGTTATTGAAAATTTAAGGCAATAAGGTTTTTTAACTTTAAAAAAAAGCTTTGAAGATGAAAATATTCGTCTTGTTCATAAAAATATAACTATGTACAAAGCAACCTTTTCAACACTTCAATCATTTCTCCATTTCTAGAAAAATAGAGCAAACAAGGAATTCTTATTCCTTGTCATGACCAAGATTTATAGCTTTTTCTGTGACTTTCGCTATGCAAATATTCAGTGGATCTAATTTGACAAAGTAAAATATGGTCTTTGCGTATTTTCCACTTGTTCCTTTTGGTAAATGCCCCACTACATTCTCTTTCTCATCTATAACAGCCACGACAGTAAACACTATTGTGAAACAAAAAAGCCAGCTTTAATAAAAGATTTTTTAAGCATTCATAAGTTGTTTCTGGTATTATTATTATTAGTTAAAACAGCACAGTAGTATCTAAATATGTCTTTTTTTATAAACACCTCCAAAACCCGCCTGAAATTTTCAGTTATTCAAAATTTCGGTTATTCGAAGCTAATTCTTATCGCCCGTGGGGCTGTGATTAACCAGGAGTCTACTGCGCGATATTGTAAAAGTGTGTCACTTGTAGTTTTAATTTTACAGATGGAAAGTGACGATGTCAGGTTTCTGAACTGCTTTAATAAAGAATAACAGAAAAAAAAACGGAAAAAGTTTTCCCTGACATAACTGTGAAAAGTATTATGTATAAAACTTTAAGAACAGGAATAAGTTTTTTTCTTTTAAGAAATACATTGCTATTTCTGACCCAATCTTTCAGGTTCATGAAAGCCTTTTTGGCATCCTATGACTTTTTATGGCATATAATACATTTGGAATAACTAAAATGTAGGCGCTAAAGCCTTTAAGATCACTAACTTTCACGATAAAAGGCTTGTCCTTCCGCCAAAACTAATATTTACTTTTTATTTTGAGGCAACGAATATTAATTAGTGTTACTTTTTGAGAAAGTGTAGCTGCTTTTTGCCTTTTACTCACGCAAGCATCGGCTTAGATTCTGCACGCTTTTTAAGACACTTGAATGCCGGCGCCGATATTAAGATAAGGTTTGGTTGTACCATACATGATATAAGTTCTCTTTCGTAACCTGTCTGTAAACAGTTGTGTAGTTTTGGTAATAATCACTGCAGTTTGCGATTGTTGTCCCTTACCATCGCTTGTCCTGTTCAATTTTTTGGAAATATAATATCAGAACATTTTATGCAAAATTCCATTCTGGTCCCCCTTCAACTCTGTTTGGTTAAGAGCTATTTTTATGTATAAATTTGACAACAAAAAGATCAAATTAGGAAAACTGTTATTTGAAGGTATTTCTAACGTGGGAATTTGTTATGTTCTACTCCATAATTTCATTTTGCACTTTTTTGTGATTCAGAAAAAGCGCACCAGCCACTTGTAAGCTACACGTTTGTGAATTAATGTATTTTGCATAAAAATCCAACTCCTGAATTAGCCAGGATTAGGAGTTTCTTTAATTTTTCAGCAAATGTATACTTAATAAAATATTTTAGTGACACGTATCAAAAATCTCACTGATATTATAAAGCAAATCAACAATACTTATTAAACCAACCAAAAGTCTTTTATTCATTCGCCATATATGGGCTACACATAGAGATAAAACAAATTATATCTATGGCCTACAATACTATTGTGTTTAAATGTCCTGTAAATTGCATGCCATGCACGTATTTTTTACCATTTAGATTTTACACTTTATGGAATTATAAGTTAAGTAAAATAAATCTGCAGTGAAACCGTTTTGAACACAAAGAACACGGGTATTAGTATAAAGGATTGTTAGCGGCTCATGAAAAAAACCACGTGCTTGTTCGTCTTTTAATTTTACAATTTCCGTCACAACAAAGTTTTTTCGTGTGTTTTCAGAATTACATTTTTCTTGCGGCCAAAATAATATATGTAGAAATCTTAAATAAAAATTGCAAAACCTCCAAAATAAGTTTTAACGGAATATTCTAGTTAGTAGTTACTCAGAAGTATATGTTAACAAAAAACAAAACATAAAAAAGAAAAATCAAATGTAAAGTTTGTTTTTTTTCCGGTTCCGCTAAACCCACGTTTTAACACACGTAGAAATTTATAGTGTTTATGGCTAAAATAAAGCAAAGGAAAGCAAAGTAAGGAAGTTTATCGGCCTTGTAGTAGATGTGATGCATATATGACAGACTAAAAACACTTTTATTTTTCAAAAATTTTGGTTCCGCTAAAGCCACAATTTTACAATCGTGTTTGTTAAAAATTTGTGGTTTAGCGGCACCAAAATAAATCACTTTTAAATACTTAGAAACACTATTTTATGGGCATAGCAGCAATAAATTTACCGGCACCAAATTTGGTGCCGATAAAATAGTTGGTGCCGCTAAGGCGGTGTTTATACACACTTTGGTGCCGGTAAACACACATTGGTGAAAACAAACGAACAAACGAACAAACGAACAAACGAACAAACGAACAAACGAACAAACGAACAAACGAACAAACGAACGAACGAACAAACGAACGTAAATAATAATCATCATACCTAAATGAGTGCATGCTTGATGTACGACTACATCAGCGTTATTGTAATACATTTTGACAAGTAACCACTTTAATGGAGGATCGCTTGGTAGAAAAACCTAAAAATCATGCAGAATTTGGTAAGGTTATTTGTAAAATGTACCCATTTCAAAACTTGCCCAAACGTTGTTGATCTCTGCGCTATATTATAATTGTGCTATAGACACACGAAATGCGATACATGAAGGACACGAGAACCTGTGAATTTATCCACGGACTACCGACTAGTCTATATTATACAGCTCGCTGTCTCTCTGTGAGCCAAAGAGAGTAACTGCGAGTAGCGATGGGGAATTCCCGTGATTTTCACGGGTTTAAGTCTTGTACGTTGTATTATGGAAAGATAATTTACAAGAGTACCCAAGAGTACCCAAAGTTTAAAAAAGGCTATACATAGTCCAAGTGCACACTTACTGGAATGTTTACACCAAGTGCACACTTACTGGATTGTTTACACCAAGTGCACCTTTACTGGGTTGTTTGCACCAAGTGCACACTTACTGGATTGTTTACACCAAGTGAAGACTCACTGGGTTGTTCACACCAAGTGCACACTTACTGGGTTGTTCACACCAAGTGCACACTTACTGGGTTGTTCATACAAAGTGCACACTTACTGGGTTGTTCATACCAAGTGCACACTTGCTGGATTGTTTACACCAAGCGAACACTTACTGGGTTGTTTACACCAAGTACACACTTACTGGATTGTTCACACCAAGCGAACACTTACTGGGTTGTTTACACCAAGTACACACTTACTGGATTGTTCACACCAAGTGCACACTTATTGGATTGTTTACACCAAGCGAACACTTACTGGGTTGTTTACACCAAGTGCACCTTTACTGGGTTGTTCACACCAAGTGCACCTTTACTGGGTTGTTCACACCAAGTGCACACTTACTGTGTTATTTACACCAAGTGCACACTTACTGGATTGTTTACACCAAGCGAACACTTATTGGGTTGTTGTTCATACTAAGTGCACACTTACTGGATTGTTTACACCAAGCGAACACTTACTGGGTTGTTTACACCAAGTACACACTTACTGGATTGTTCACACCAAGTGCACACTTACTAGATTGTTTACACCAAGTGCACACTTACTGGGTTGTTCATACCAAGTGCACACTTACTGGGTTATTTACACCAAGTGAACACTTACTGGGTTGTTTACACCAAGTGCACACTTACTGGAATGTTTACACCAAGTGCACACTTACTGGATTATTTACACCAAGTGCACACTTACTGGGTTGTTTTCAGCAGGCTGTTGAAACAACTGAATAGCTATTGGCATCAGGTCACCATTAGGTTTTTCATGAAAGAGGGCTATTGGTCTTGTCATCTAAATACAAAACGTTTAATTTTTAAATTTAAATGAATCAAGCGTAGAAAAGAAATTGGCGAAGTCGTAGAAAATTATACGTGAAAGGAAGGAGGAAGGCGTTGTTTACAAATTATACCGCAAACTGATTTTTGCGGAGCGTAGCGGAGCCCATTTCCTCATTTAAATAGTATAAATATAACATGAAAAGGAAGTACGGTGGAGAGTATATAGGATTTCCATACGATTTCGTCCCTATACATCAAATTTATAAAAAATTCTGCCATTTTATCAGTGTTGCACAGTAATTTTATCTGGTCATTTGTTGGTAAATTTTCGTAAATTTCTGATTGAGCGAGACAACGTGTTTTTAGCACGGCGATGGAGTTTTTGTTGTGTTTTAAAGATGGTGTTAAACGTAGTCAGCCAGCTAGAAGCGAAATGATGAGATTTTTCAAGAAAGAAGTGGAGGTTATGATCACTGTTTTATAAAGGTTGTGAAAACCCCTTACATACACCTAAAGTTAGCTAGCACAACAGTAGGAGCTAAGCTAGCATAAAACTACCAATTTAGCTAGGATAAAATTAACTACTTAACTGGGATGAAACTACCAATGTAGGTAGCATAAAATTAGCTATTTTTTGAGTGAGATACTTCTACTCTGTAGGAATGTCCCATCACATAGCTTGTTCTAGCTATAATCATCCACAAAATTTCTTGTCTCTGACAATTTTATACCAAAAAACAAAAAGTTTAGCAAAGTCAGCAAAAGAACATATCTAGCTGCATATTTTGCAGATAGTACGTTCCATTCTCACTCGTGATCAATGTTTATATGTATTCGTTTACATTGCTCAGCCACAAAGGACAGTTCTTAACATTGAGGGGGAATGGAGAGCCATATTTTTGTGTACGATTGTAGCTATATATATTGTACGCACGTCCAGGAAATACAGTGCGGCTCAAGTTACAGAAACGGAAATTATTTCAATATATATATATCAGGAAACTTTTTTAACGTGTACATTACCGAGGCGTTTATATAAATTCTGACAAGCGGTTCTCGTGCAATCATCAACACCTACTGAAAATCTTCAAATATATATATCATTCATTTTTTGGGTTCAATCAGAACAACTTTCATAAAAATGAAAAAATTTCCTGATCAGGAATTCTCATAATTTCTAAACCAGGAAATAATTTCCCGATAAAGAAATATTTTCCGTTTTTGTAACTTGAGCCGAAATGTACACTGATGTTGGACACCATTCTTGTTCCGTTTAACCGTTTTTAGCATTTTCTGATACATCAGGTTCTAATCAAAATATGTCACTGGCCCATGCAATATTGCGTCCTGAACACACTGCGGTACTGCTAATGCAGAATCCCCAGGAAATGTTTCATCAAGGCGAAGATGAAACCGTTTAATCGATTACCATGGAGCATGTGGGAACTTTTTTTTTTATACGATTCATTATACGATTCAACAAAGGGCATCTAAAATTTTTCGCTTGCGAACCTAGGGGACTCAGTCCCACGCTCCGCAACACTTTCTATATTGATTATTAGGAGCAATATACTAGCCAGGATCGGACATTAGTCTTTAAATCTATTGTGTCTTTGCATTCCTTTGCTAGCACTTTATTCTGTGTTTTATGAACAATAATATTATTGCCTTGCTTCGTTTATGGACAGAGAAGTTTTCGAGAGCGCACATATCGCACTGCATTGGAGGAGCGCAAATGTAGGAAAGGGCAGAGGAGTAGCTTTACACCGGTAGCTTTTAACGTGAAAATCAAAAGTCAACTTCGTCCCCAAGGTCCCCTGGTGCCTAAACCGTTACTACGAAAAGGCAAAAATTCCCTGGGAACAAGGTATTATTTCTGTATAATTTTTGCGAAGTTTTTCTTGTAAATTTAAAATATTCTTAGACTTAACAGGGTTAAATACTCTACAAAACGAGCACCCTACCGTGCGACCACTTGGTACAGATATTCCTTCAATATCCTTCAGATCAATAATATAGATTTCCTTTTTATCAATAGCTTTGCTGAGCGACTTCCCGCCCAGGAACGGTTCAACCATCTCGCTTGTAACTGCGAAGCTGTAAAAAAGCAAAAGCGATTTAAAATAAACGTCTTAACAAGATTTTTACGCATTTATCGGGCACCTTTAACTGCAGAGTAACAAAGAAAGGAACCATGAAGACAAATAAACTAACTATCAACACAATAAAATCAACATTAAATTGACTTACTTCTCAGGTATGGAAGTACATAGTGAAATCAGCACTGGGTTGCATCCACGTAATCTTTGAGCGCCAAATTCTTTATCACTCTTCCAATCTATTGTGTATCCCTGTGGCAGATATATAAATTTATACTCTAAATATACTACAGTGAAACCTCTCTAATAGTAGACAACATTGGGACCTGAAAAGGTGTTCTTCTGCGCAGGTTTGTCCCCAATCGGCTTATGCTGCTTTAAAAAACGTTTGATTGACCTAATATGCTATCTTGTATTCAAATAATATTTTTCGTTATTTTATGAAGGAAGGAAATTTGTATTACTATTAAGCGTGTCCGCTAGAGAGAGGTCAGCTTTGGGGGGAAGGGGGAAGGGGGAGAGGGGATGTATATCGAGCCAGAGAAATGACGTCTGTTATATAGAGATGTCCGCTATTTATTATCTGATACATAAAACAATTTAGATCTCGCATACGGTATGCAAAATCTAAATCGTTCTATGTAGCAGATTATTTATAGACAAAAATTAATTAACCGTGTCAGACTTACATATGGGGTGCCAAATGTTCCTTTAAACAGCGGCAGAAAATCTTCAAAACTTTGCAAACGCTTTGTTGTAATCAAACTATTCCATTTCTTTTGGACAATCAAATGCATTTTACGAGATACAATATCCCACTAAAATAAATAACCAGTACTGTTAAAAACAATGGCGGAGATATGCAACCTTGTCCCCAGGACTTCTTAGGCTTTTTATATTTGGACGGTCCAAACAAATATAAACAGCCTAACAAGTCCTGGGTACGAGGATGGAAGATACTCCATATCTTCTTTAAGGCTTTCCTTGATGCAATCAAACTTGACATAATTGAAGTGTGGTATAACAGGAACAAAATGAAAGCAATATTTTTGCATATGTCAGCATCTCAGCTTTTTTGCAAATCACACGTCCGCTTGTTTGACCAAATTTGTTCAAAATTTTCAGTTGATATATTATTTAATTATTGCATATTCCATTTGGCGACTTCGCGAAAATTGCATTACCATTTTTCAACTGTTTCGGTTAATTTCGAAACAGTATTACTTCACTTACCATATACTCATTAGAAAACTGTTCTTCCGGCGGAAGTTCTTCTATCTATAAGTTAAAATAAACATCAATTGTGTAATTGCACACGTCCTCAACATCTCTTACTCAGAGCCTCTTCCACTTCCTGACAATCCTTTGAACGAGGTTAGATTACACTTTTTCTCCTTCCATTTTTTCAACCAGTTTCTTAAATTATACCTCAAGAAGTTAGAGAGACAATGCATATCACAGAAGCTACCCATACACACGTCGTTTTTTGTATTGACGATATATTTTACAATATTTGCGCATAGAAAATATGGAAACGATGCTAAAAATGGTAAATCAAATAGCGGTTAAATCTGTTTGTCATATTAAAATTACTAGCTAGTAATAAATAATAAATAATAATAGCAAATAATAATAATAATAATAATAAATAACAATAGCAAATAATAATAATAATAATAAATAATAATAAATAATAATAACAAATAATAAATAATATTAATAAATAATAATTATAAACAATGATAAATAATAATAACAAATAATAAATAATAATAATAACAATTAATAACAAATCTCATTATTGTATATCTATGTTACACCTTCATTTACCTGTCTTGGTAACCCTAAACAATCTTCACAAAACCTGTAAAACTTCCGCTTCTCTTGCAACTCCTGTGAGCGTTGATTCACCCTCTTGTCAAACTGAGGCAAGATAGAATCATACACATAAAATACATATTTCTTCTTGCCGCTGATCCATCTATGAATTGGAAATGCAAACTCCTTATCTTCCAAAAACATATCCTTCAAAGTGGAACCGACTTTGGTATGTTGTTTTACTATGATATACTCGAGAAACCAGTCGTCTTTGAAGCCTTTGGTGTCACGCGATATTTCCATAGCAATGATGGTCCCTACATAAACAGAACACACGTAGTAGAAATAAACGAAAATACGAAGGAATGAACGCTTTTAAAGTTGATGATACAACAATGCAATTGAATCTATTTCACTCACGCTTGTGTCTTCCATGAAGGCTTATCGTATATGATTGCGAATAATCCATTATTAGGAAATCTCAATTTTAATGTTTATAGAAACTGTATTATAATTTGATGTTGAGAGATAATACTAGGAAAGGAAGAACGAAATACTTATTTTGAGGAAATATAGTTTCATTGTGTCCTTGTTGCAGATAATCCTGGAGTGTGGTCCAACTGTATATATCCTCACAACATTTGTGTTCAACATCTCTTGTGTCGTATTTTTTTTGTGCCACACTTTTTTATGTTACTGAAAACCGACTTTTAAGTAAAAAGAGCGTTGATTAACCTTCCGTGGCAACTTCGATTGTGCATAAATTGTAGATTTATCAGTCTGATAAAATATTTGTTAGAAATAATAGCGCGAAATAATAGCGCGAAATAATAGCGCGAAATAATAGCGCGAAAAACTTTCGTGTATCGGTTACACGCAAAATTCATCAAAATTCACGGGGATTAATTTTCGCAAATAGTCTCAAATGGAATATTCCACCAGCATTAATTTTCTGTTAGATGAGCGAAATTACGTCACTAAATAACTCAAGCTGATTAGTGAACTCAGCGACGTTGAGGAGCAAAGAGGACATTGGGCGAGGTTGAAAATAACTTATGCTCTAACAGAGCTAATTGGAATTACTTACCAAGGTTCTTTACGTTACGTACATTGAACGTATCAATATTCCCTCTTTCGAAATCATCTTTCCACAGGCAATCCAAATGAATACTACGAGACTTCGCTCCAGTTTCATCGTAAAGAACGCATCGTATATTACTGTCGGTGCCGGCTCCTTTGCAATCTCCAGTTTTAACGATGATTTTAAAGTCACGTGATGAGAACGCTCCCATTGTTTTGGCTTATTTATTGTGTGTATAGTTCTAAAGAAGGTATGGTGATGAGAAATGTCAACAATAGGATGTCCTTATTTGTATTATATCAAATACAACAGTTTTAGGTAAGAAAAGTTGTGGATTCGACTTTTCTGATTTTTTTATCCTTTCATTTCATCATTTCCTTGTTTATAAGGTTTGCAAGGTGCTGGATTCTAAAAGTTTTATATCACCCACCTATCGCAAGTATATTCTATTGAGGCTGCCTCGAGACTGACAGTTATTATGAAAAACGAAATAAACAAACAAACAAACAAACAAATAAACAAACAAATTAGAAAACAAGCAAGGAAATAAACAAGTAATAATTAAACCAACCAACAAACAAGCAAAAAACAAACAAACAAACAAGTTGCTGATGTAAAATTTTGAAAACCTACTTTTAGATTTTTTTCTGTTATCCATAGCTACGTAATTTACTCCGTCTTTATACGGTGTTGTGGTTACATTTTAAAATTAGAAGTGTAATTAAGTGTGACCTGTTGAGTGTTAAAATATTCTGAAAATTTTGAATTACGGTTTCTTTCAATTATTTAAGATGTAAGAAGTGGAATCATTGAAATTAATTATGGTTCCACAAGGTGGGTGCAGCATTTTAAAATATGTGCGGAAAAAAAATTTCTTCTTAACCACCTTTTATTTGTTTCATGAGTGCAGAGCGCATCCTTATAAACTCTTTATTCAAAACTTCATACTGTAGTTATTCGAATCACCGCACCACCTTTTAATATTCATACCTCACTCTCCTCCTTCAGAGTTAAGTGTAAACAAACTATTAGTACTACTATATGAATGAAAACATTTCCTGAGAAAAGAACGACATATGGAGATCCACTGGACATGGCGTGGAATTCTCCTGCCACTGTGGCAATTGCAGCATAAACAACAGTAGAGACAATCAATGTTATTGGTTCAAGAGTTTTTAGTTTTATTATTTATGAGAACCTTTCTTCTAGAGTAACCTTACTAAATAGAAAACTAATTATTGCGGGAACTGAATTAAAAATTTAAATACACTCTTTGTGCTATAAGCAACACAAAATTTTTAGCTGAAGCTCATTGTTGCTTAAATTTCTGCATTGATGTTGTTTACATGCTCTGTTGTTTAAAAAGTTTCGAGTCCCGTGTTTCATAAAAAGAGTGGGTAAGCAACAGTAAACTTTCTGTGAATTAGCCGCTACTAATCACAATCGGCACCTATGTACCCACAAACGGATTGCAACGCCTACACTTAAAGGGTATTCATACAAATTTACCCACTTTCTCATCGCAATTAAGGTTTTCCAGGACGTTTTCATATCTGATAAGATTTTTGTGACATTACTTAGCAAGTAATACGGTACATAAAAGAAGATTGAAACTTGTTGAAATTGAGACCGACTGAGAAAAAACTTTGTTTAAAACTTTAAAACAGGAGCAAACAGACAAGATTTGTAATGGCGAGTCATAAATAGAACTGAACTACGTCGTACAGACAAGTTTAAATTCAAAGAAATAAATTTCTTCAATAAGTTTATAAATGTTGACTGAAAATCTTACCGGGTAGGAAATCAGCTAAAGTTTGTGTTCAAATGAAAGACTAAATCACTTGCTAAGAAATTGTGCACGTGTCGTCCTGTAAAACAAGTGATGAGGCAGCCTATTCCAACTTCAAGCTCTTCTTAAGAGACGATTAATAATTTGCATTATATACCGTTGTGTGGCTGTAAGGCGTGTGTATTGGGTGAGTGACAATTTGGTAATGAATTGATAGCCATTTTTTGTTTTTATATTATATTTCAATTATTAATTTACAAAAAATGACACACAATAGAACACAATCCAGAACGAAAGAAAGGCTATAAGGAATTAAAGAGCGTATTGAAATTTCGTTCAACATAAAATTATTTTATCCTAAGTTGGTACATATACAAAGTCGAAATAGCATTGGATAATTTTATCTAAAAAATAGATGACATGAAGGTGGAAAAGGGATAAAAAAAATTGACGAATTAAAAGAAACACTTGCTGAAGCTAACAACCAACTTCAATTTAAGGATGCTGAAAAACAGAGAAAAGTAGAAAAACAGAGAAAAGTAGAAAAACTGAGAAAAGTAGAAAAACTGAGAAAAGTAGAAAAACTGAGAAAAGTAGAAAAACTGAGAAAGGTAGAAAAACTGAGAGAAGTAGAAAAACTGAGAAAAGTAGAAAAACTGAGAAAAGTAGAAAAACTGAGAAAAGTAGAAAAACTGAGAAAAGTAGAAAAACTGAGAAAAGTAGAAAAACTGAGAAAAGTAGAAAAACAGAGAGAAGTAGAAAAACTGAGAAAAGTAGAAAAACTGAGAAAAGTAGAAAAACTGAGAAAAGTAGAAAAACTGAGAAAAGTAGAAAAACAGAGAAAAGTAGAAAAACTGAGAAAAGTAGAAAAACTGAGAAAAGTAGAAAAACTGAGAAAAGTAGAAAAACTGAGAAAAGTAGAAAAACTGAGAAAAGTAGAAAAACTGAGAAAAGTAGAAAAACTGAGAAAAGTAGAAAAACTGAGAAAAGTAAAAAAACTGAGAAAAGTAGAAAAACTGAGAAAAGTAGAAAAACTGAGAAAAGTAGAAAAACTGAGAAAAGTAGAAAAACTGAGAAAAGTAGAAAAACAGAGAGAAGTAGAAAAACTGAGAAAAGTAGAAAAACTGAGAAAAGTAGAAAAACTGAGAAAAGTAGAAAAACAGAGAGAAGTAGAAAAACTGAGAAAAGTAGAAAAACAGAGAAAAGTAGAAAAACTGAGAAAAGTAGAAAAACTGAGAAAAGTAGAAAAACTGAGAGAAGTAGAAAAACTGAGAAAAGTAGAAAAACAGAGAGAAGTAGAAAAACTGAGAAAAGTAGAAAAACTGAGAGAAGTAGAAAAACTGAGAAAAGTAGAAAAACTGAGAAAAGTAGAAAAACTGAGAGAAGTAGAAAAACTGAGAAAAGTAGAAAAACAGAGAAAAGTAGAAAAACAGAGAAAAGTAGAAAAACAGAGAGAAGTAGAAAAACTGAGAAAAGTAGAAAAACTGAGAAAAGTAGAAAAACTGAGAAAAGTAGAAAAACTGAGAAAAGTAGAAAAACTGAGAGAAGTAGAAAAACTGAGAAAAGTAGAAAAACTGAGAAAAGTAGAAAAACTGAGAAAAGTAGAAAAACTGAGAAAAGTAGAAAAACTGAGAAAGGTAGAAAAACTGAGAGAAGTAGAAAAACTGAGAAAAGTAGAAAAACTGAGAAAAGTAGAAAAACTGAGAGAAGTAGAAAAACAGAGAGAAGTAGAAAAACTGAGAAAAGTAGAAAAACAGAGAGAAGTAGAAAAACTGAGAAAAGTAGAAAAACTGAGAGAAGTAGAAAAACTGAGAAAAGTAGAAAAACTGAGAAAAGTAGAAAAACTGAGAGAAGTAGAAAAACTGAGAAAAGTAGAAAAACAGAGAAAAGTAGAAAAACAGAGAAAAGTAGAAAAACAGAGAGAAGTAGAAAAACTGAGAAAAGTAGAAAAACTGAGAAAAGTAGAAAAACTGAGAAAAGTAGAAAAACTGAGAAAAGTAGAAAAACTGAGAGAAGTAGAAAAACTGAGAAAAGTAGAAAAACTGAGAAAAGTAGAAAAACTGAGAAAAGTAGAAAAACTGAGAGAAGTAGAAAAACTGAGAAAAGTAGAAAAACTGAGAAAAGTAGAAAAACTGAGAAAAGTAGAAAAACTGAGAAAAGTAGAAAAACTGAGAAAAGTAGAAAAACTGAAAAAAGTAGAAAAACTGAGAAAAGTAGAAAAACTGAGAAAAGTAGAAAAACTGAGAAAAGTAGAAAAACTGAGAAAAGTAGAAAAACTGAGAAAAGTAGAAAAACTGAGAAAAGTAGAAAAACTGAGAAAAGTAGAAAAACTGAGAAAGGTAGAAAAACTGAGAGAAGTAGAAAAACTGAGAGAAGTAGAAAAACTGAGAAAAGTAGAAAAACAGAGAAAAGTAGAAAAACAGAGAAAAGTAGAAAAACTGAGAAAAGTAGAAAAACAGAGAAAAGTAGAAAAACAGAGAGAAGTAGAAAAACTGAGAAAAGTAGAAAAACTGAGAAAAGTAGAAAAACTGAGAAAAGTAGAAAAACTGAGAAAAGTAGAAAAACTGAGAAAAGTAGAAAAACAGAGAGAAGTAGAAAAACTGAGAAAAGTAGAAAAACAGAGAAAAGTAGAAAAACTGAGAAAAGTAGAAAAACTGAGAAAAGTAGAAAAACTGAGAAAAGTAGAAAAACTGAGAAAAGTAGAAAAACTGAGAAAAGTAGAAAAACAGAGAGAAGTAGAAAAACTGAGAAAAGTAGAAAAACTGAGAGAAGTAGAAAAACTGAGAGAAGTAGAAAAACTGAGAAAAGTAGAAAAACTGAGAAAAGTAGAAAAACAGAGAGAAGTAGAAAAACTGAGAAAAGTAGAAAAACAGAGAAAAGTAGAAAAACTGAGAAAAGTAGAAAAACTGAGAGAAGTAGAAAAACTGAGAAAAGTAGAAAAACTGAGAAAAGTAGAAAAACTGAGAAAAGTAGAAAAACTGAGAGAAGTAGAAAAACTGAGAAAAGTAGAAAAACTGAGAAAAGTAGAAAAACTGAGAGAAGTAGAAAAACAGAGAGAAGTAGAAAAACTGAGAAAAGTAGAAAAACAGAGAGAAGTAGAAAAACTGAGAGAAGTAGAAAAACTGAGAAAAGTAGAAAAACTGAGAAAAGTAGAAAAACTGAGAAAAGTAGAAAAACTGAGAGAAGTAGAAAAACTGAGAAAAGTAGAAAAACAGAGAAAAGTAGAAAAACAGAGAAAAGTAGAAAAACAGAGAGAAGTAGAAAAACTGAGAAAAGTAGAAAAACTGAGAAAAGTAGAAAAACTGAGAAAAGTAGAAAAACTGAGAAAAGTAGAAAAACTGAGAGAAGTAGAAAAACTGAGAAAGTAGAAAAACTGAGAAAAGTAGAAAAACTGAGAAAAGTAGAAAAACTGAGAGAAGTAGAAAACTGAGAAAAGTAGAAAAACTGAGAAAAGTAGAAAAACTGAGAAAAGTAGAAAAACTGAGAAAAGTAGAAAAACTGAGAAAAGTAGAAAAACTGAGAAAAGTAGAAAAACTGAGAAAAGTAGAAAAACTGAGAAAAGTAGAAAAACTGAGAAAAGTAGAAAAACTGAGAAAAGTAGAAAAACTGAGAAAAGTAGAAAAACTGAGAAAAGTAGAAAAACTGAGAAAAGTAGAAAAACTGAGAAAGGTAGAAAAACTGAGAGAAGTAGAAAAAACTGAGAGAAGTAGAAAAACTGAGAAAAGTAGAAAAACAGAGAAAAGTAGAAAAACAGAGAAAAGTAGAAAAACTGAGAAAAGTAGAAAAACAGAGAAAAGTAGAAAAACAGAGAGAAGTAGAAAAACTGAGAAAAGTAGAAAAACTGAGAAAAGTAGAAAAACTGAGAAAAGTAGAAAAACTGAGAAAAGTAGAAAAACTGAGAAAAGTAGAAAAACAGAGAGAAGTAGAAAAACTGAGAAAAGTAGAAAAACAGAGAAAAGTAGAAAAACTGAGAAAAGTAGAAAAACTGAGAAAAGTAGAAAAACTGAGAAAAGTAGAAAAACTGAGAAAAGTAGAAAAACTGAGAAAAGTAGAAAAACAGAGAGAAGTAGAAAAACTGAGAAAAGTAGAAAAACTGAGAAAAGTAGAAAAACTGAGAGAAGTAGAAAAACTGAGAAAAGTAGAAAAACTGAGAAAAGTAGAAAAACAGAGAGAAGTAGAAAAACTGAGAAAAGTAGAAAAACAGAGAAAAGTAGAAAAACTGAGAAAAGTAGAAAAACTGAGAGAAGTAGAAAAACTGAGAAAAGTAGAAAAACTGAGAAAAGTAGAAAAACTGAGAAAAGTAGAAAAACTGAGAGAAGTAGAAAAACTGAGAAAAGTAGAAAAACTGAGAAAAGTAGAAAAACTGAGAAAAGTAGAAAAACTGAGAAAAGTAGAAAAACTGAGAAAAGTAGAAAAACAGAGAGAAGTAGAAAAACAGAGAGAAGTAGAAAAACAGAGAGAAGTAGAAAAACTGAGAAAAGTAGAAAAACTGAGAAAAGTAGAAAAACAGAGAGAAGTAGAAAAACAGAGAGAAGTAGAAAAACTGAGAGAAGTAGAAAAACTGAGAGAAGTAGAAAAACTGAGAAAAGTAGAAAAACAGAGAAAAGTAGAAAAACAGAGAAAAGTAGAAAAACTGAGAAAAGTAGAAAAACAGAGAAAAGTAGAAAAACAGAGAGAAGTAGAAGAACTGAGAAAAGTAGAAAAACTGAGAAAAGTAGAAAAACTGAGAAAAGTAGAAAAACTGAGAAAAGTAGAAAAACTGAGAAAAGTAGAAAAACAGAGAGAAGTAGAAAAACTGAGAAAAGTAGAAAAACAGAGAAAAGTAGAAAAACTGAGAAAAGTAGAAAAACTGAGAAAAGTAGAAAAACTGAGAAAAGTAGAAAAACTGAGAAAAGTAGAAAAACTGAGAAAAGTAGAAAAACAGAGAGAAGTAGAAAAACTGAGAAAAGTAGAAAAACTGAGAAAAGTAGAAAAACTGAGAGAAGTAGAAAAACTGAGAAAAGTAGAAAAACTGAGAAAAGTAGAAAAACAGAGAGAAGTAGAAAAACTGAGAAAAGTAGAAAAACAGAGAAAAGTAGAAAAACTGAGAAAAGTAGAAAAACTGAGAGAAGTAGAAAAACTGAGAAAAGTAGAAAAACTGAGAAAAGTAGAAAAACTGAGAAAAGTAGAAAAACTGAGAGAAGTAGAAAAACTGAGAAAAGTAGAAAAACTGAGAAAAGTAGAAAAACTGAGAAAAGTAGAAAAACTGAGAAAAGTAGAAAAACTGAGAAAAGTAGAAAAACAGAGAGAAGTAGAAAAACAGAGAGAAGTAGAAAAACAGAGAGAAGTAGAAAAACTGAGAAAAGTAGAAAAACTGAGAAAAGTAGAAAAACAGAGAGAAGTAGAAAAACAGAGAGAAGTAGAAAAACTGAGAGAAGTAGAAAAACAGAGAAAAGTAGAAAAACTGAGAAAAGTAGAAAAACTGAGAAAAGTAGAAAAACAGAGAGAAGTAGAAAAACTGAGAAAAGTAGAAAAACTGAGAGAAGTAGAAAAACAGAGAAAAGTAGAAAAACTGAGAAAAGTAGAAAAACTGAGAAAAGTAGAAAAACTGAGAAAAGTAGAAAAACAGAGAGAAGTAGAAAAACTGAGAGAAGTAGAAAAACTGAGAAAAGTAGAAAAACTGAGAAAAGTAGAAAAACAGAGAAAAGTAGAAAAACTGAGAAAAGTAGAAAAACTGAGAAAAGTAGAAAAACAGAGAGAAGTAGAAAAACTGAGAGAAGTAGAAAAACTGAGAAAAGTAGAAAAACAGAGAGAAGTAGAAAAACTGAGAAAAGTAGAAAAACTGAGAGAAGTAGAAAAACTGAGAAAAGTAGAAAAACTGAGAAAAGTAGAAAAACAGAGAAAAGTAGAAAAACAGAGAGAAGTAGAAAAACAGAGAGAAGTAGAAAAACTGAGAAAAGTAGAAAAACAGAGAGAAGTAGAAAAACTGAGAAAAGTAGAAAAACTGAGAAAAGTAGAAAAACTGAGAGAAGTAGAAAAACTGAGAGAAGTAGACACAAAATGTGATAACCTTGATTTAAGGATCAAAGAAGCGCAAGATGATTTTATTTCTCCAACAGCTAGCAGTCTGGTGAATGCTGACTAAACTAGTGACGCACAGGGCGTGTCCTCTGGGTTAATATTTTGAAAAGGCTGTATCTCAAAATCTTGTGTCTTTTGGACACTCTAGATTGATTTTTTTCCCTTTTAAAAGTAGACTTAATTTCCTAAAAAAAATGCTCTCCATTTGAACGTTTGCAGCTTAACCATTCAGTTCGCCAATTCACAAGATGAAAAAGAAAAGACGAAAGACGAATTTCTAGTTCTCGCTGCTTTTAATATTTTAGTACGAGAATCAAAAGAAATTTTGAAAGAAAAAGTTGGTAAACTTTCTAACTCAGATAAAAGACTGGAAATAACGCATTCTCGTTCCCAGAGCTTTTTGAGATTAAAACCTCGAAAGTTTTATCTCAAAAAGCTCTAGGGTCGAGAATGGAAATGACGAGCAAGTTTATAAAGTCTAACATAGCAGAACTTAAGGATATTATGCGCAATGCAATGTTAGCATCTGATATTGACCAAAACAGTAATGCATATGTCAACAATATGATAAGCTGGATAATATGGGAACTGGTGAATCAACAGAGATTGTTCAGGATGCTAGTAGGAAAAAACATAAATAGTAAAAAACATTGTGGAGATTGCCACGAGGTAAAGTTCAAGGACGATATTTGTATTGATAAATGTTTTTAATGTTAATGGGATCGATATAGGAGAATTGTCTTGCAAAGAAGAATGCATAAATCTTGACAACAAATGGGTAGCGAAGTTTTAAAAATTCAAAGAATACGTTATCTATCTACAAATAATTTTCAAATATCATGCCGCATGATGGTTAAATGTCCACCTATTTTTTAACCGGTAAAATATGACTTAGTGAAAAACAGGGCCGTAGCAGTCACCCAAGTCTTTGGGGCTCTAAATCAAGAGTAGTTCATCGTCTATTGTTTTATGGGGGCTCCGACGACATCACTCGTCTTATACTCCTCTAGCCGGCAGCCTACTGGAAAATGCGTACCCTATCTTTACAACGTCAAAAGGAGCTAGTCCCGGTTGCAGTAAATGTAACTGGGACTAGCTCTTTTATGTTTTATAAAGCAACCAACACCACGGTCTGTGAGGGTGTGGAAATTGGGAGGAAAAGGCACGACAACGTCAGCAAAAATTAGAATTGTTAATGATTTTTGGTCTACCATTTTAACCAAATAAACTAAGATCCTAAGTCCGCTGATATCAACAACTTTGTTGTTACTAAGAAGTTCAGTCTGTGTAGAGCGTAAGTATTATGGATACAATCTTTAAAATTTCAGCCTCTTACCCAACATAGTTTGACCTGGGTTATAAATTCTTACCTGAACCGAAATGTGGTGCCTCTTAAATATGCAGAGTTGTGTTTAAAATTGATATGGTCAAACAAAATCTTCCTGCAATGTTGTTTTTGTGACACTCAATTGCGTTGTTTGATCAAAACATAAGAGCAACTTACTTTCTATTCTTTTACTACTACTACTTACTTGTTTATAAATGACCAAAATAATTAAATCCTCTACGTAGGAGTGCGGGATAATTTTGTGCTAAAGAATATATGCCTAATTATTTGATAATGATGATGTTACGTGAATGAAAGTAGAGGATGAATCACCAATTAAAACAATCACTATCAATTACTAAACTCTCCTTTTTGTTAAGTTAAGCTTGGTCTCGAAGGACAGAATACCTTAATGAGATTATTTATTCGCGAGATTAACTTTTTGTCATTTCTGCGAAAATCTTCGCGAAAAATGACAACAGAAATCAGTCGCAAAATTAAATCTTCGCCAAAATGTTACGAAAATTTTCACAATTCTGCTAAATTTGGAAAATTTGGAAAAATAGAAGTAACTAACCATATATTATTTCCTTCTGGCTTCTCTATATTAAAAATACCATTACTGTGCCTATGCTGTGTCTGTGTGTGTGTGTGTGTTACGGGTACACGAGATAGCAAATGCGATATGTTTTTATCCATTCAAATGATTTTATCTTGTTGCGACAGGCAAACTTAACCCCTTAAAATTTTGACCCCTATTTTCGCTTTCTCTATTAAAATACTGTTACGTGGCACTATGGGCCTTCGACATAAATAAGGGGAGGGGGAGGGGAGTCACTTAAGCGCTTAACCTGGCGTTAAACGCAGGGTAGCACAGTTACTTGTGGCGTAACCCGAGGTTTCAATTCAAGGAATTTTTCACGGGCTAACTGATGCAATCGTGTTTAAATTGACTTAGAACAAAATATAAATTATAATAAAATAAATCGAACTACAGCAGAAACAAATTAGATATATAAGCTAAGCTACAATGTATTGTCTACAGAGAGACGACATTAACATGAAAAGCAATCACACTTTTTGAGACAACAAACGAAGTTTTCTAATGATTCACACGAAAGCACTGAACTAGGTGATGTTGAGTCGAGTTGAGCCCTCTCCTGTAAGAAGCTCTCTCAAGTCAATAACTGACTGTTCTTGCATGTTCATTTCTAAAAATTCAAGATTTGGAAGAGAATAAGAAAGAGATCTTATCGTAAAAACATCTTTCATGAATACCGGATTCAAACATTTCTTTTAATAATGTTATAATATTCTCATCATGCATGGTTTTTTCACCAATCAACAGACGTAAATCACCAAAACATATATCATTAATAATTTCAAAATGAAATTAAAACTCTTTAGTGAATAGAAACTATGTTAGATTGCCTACCACAAAACATCCAAACAAGTGGACAATAGTTAAAGTGAGATTGAACGAACGCATTAAACAAATTTACAAAAGATCTAGAGCTTACTGACTTAAACCATAGGCTTTGAGCTTCGTTAAGGATGTGATTTATAGAATTAAATACCTTTCTCAAGCCTATTACAAATACTCCTATAAGATTTCCTTTGTCCAAGCGACCAAGTCAACTTTTTAACCATACGTAAAGTCCATGTTGGTTGCGAAAATCACAAAGTAAAAGCGAGAACTTGGGTTCTCTGTATTAAGATAAGTATGTTTTCGAGCAGCTTCAGAAAATATAGATAAGACGCTGATGGTTCTATAATTGCTAATTTGGGTTGAATTATTTTTTTAAAAAAACTTCCGGTTTGAAATGAACTTTGGATTAGTCATATTGAAAGGATGTGAATTGGCTTTCACATTTTTGCATAATTATGATGATATTTTACCTCAGTCAGCACTTTTTCAGGTTAATAATAAAATGGTGCATGAAGCCGTGATCGATCAGTTTTGTAAGCAAAAATTTAAGCTAGCAAAATTTATGAAAAACGTTTTGGTGTTACTTTGATAGATTTATTAACACATAACTGACTCAGTCTTGGTGCTTTGTTGTACATTAAGAAAGAATAGTAGACTGCTGAAATAATAAAAAAACAGCCCTGTCTTTTAGTAAGTGTTTGTAGCTAAAACAAAGTTGTTAATATGCTTAGCACGTAGTAGGTGATGAAGAACCTACTGCAGACGTGCTGATAACAGCTATCTTTATGTATTTTAGCTTGGTACTTTGTTTACATTTAGCTATTAGCTAGCTCAACTTTTTCAACGTTTGCAAATTACGATAGAATTAGAGACTTTACTCCTCAGTAAAATGCAATAACAACATATTTGTTTGAAATCAGATGCACAAGAATAAATCTTAAAAATATGTGTATTTCTGGGGACCCTATTTGCCAAAATTTATACTTAAATTGATGAATTTATTTAAGAAAAAGAATATAATAAAACTTAGAGAAGGGGGAATCTAGCGTCTCTGAGAGATCTATGAATTTCAATAATACCTTAACTGTATTCATGCAGAGGTAGGTATAATCAACCCACTATGATAATAGTTGAAATATTTTTTGACTGAAATTAATCAAACCAACCTAAACAAGTTATAGCAAGTTTCAAGTTTTAATAAAAACCTTTTTTCATAAACTGGATTTGAAATCTATCTAAGTTCAACCAAGAAAATGTTTATTTAGGAAGTACCTAGCTAGCTAAACTATGTTAAAGTATAACGTAACCTGCTAATAAAACAGGACACCTTTTTTTCCAAACTTTAAATACGCTTATTGCAGTTACCAAGATAATTTTTCTTGTATATTTTAGTGGTGGGACAATACAATATGTTAGTACGTTTTCTGTTGGTGGAACATAAAATTTCTGGCCGCTAAAGTTCCGCCATTTTTGGTCGCATAAATTATCGTATGACGCGGTCGCATAATCTAGCCATATATTGGCCAACAATTTTTCGTCGTCTTCTCTCAAAAAGACAAAAAACCCTGGGGACGAGGGTGATTAGCTACCTTTATTTCTCATTTTTTATTTCGGTTAAAAGTTAAAGTATAGCTAATTAGCAAGCCACAGAATTCTCGATTGGTTCTACTACTCTAATAATTTTTACTACAGCCTGTATTCTTATTCCAAAGAAAGCAGGTAATAATATTTGTGGTAACAATCTTTTTGTGGAATTACAAATATTGAGCATCCAATGAACATATACTAATATCACCAAAAGGACAGCTAAACAGAGTATTATTCAATATTACAGGTTGCATTCAGGACATGGGTCTATAGTTGCTAATTTAGGTTGAATTAAAAGTTCGGTGTTACTTCGGCTGTTTTTAAGTTTGGAGGAAACCCTGATGATTCTATTGTCGCATTCAATTCTGGCAACTTTTTTTCACTATTCAAGTCAATAAACGATTTTATGATTCCCACACAGGTATATCATTGGTCGGAGAAGATTTTTTAATATCCAATATAGAATTTTCTTCCATAAGTTTTTCTTTTTTTTAATTGGTTTAAAATCCAACTTTTTTTGTGTCTTCTGATTCGAATTTATAGAAGAAAAGCACACATGTTTTCAAAATTCCCTACAGCTTTAAAAAAGTGTAGGAGATTTTTCCATTTTTATTTAGTCCGAAATGCAATATTGGCGTAGTGCGGATTGAAAATATTTGCTGTTTTAACACCTTCTTGTACAAAATTATTCTTTTTGACTATTATTATTATTTTATCACCAGCTTGGCATGACTTTAAGATGATGGCTTCATCGTGTTGCAAAACGTTTTGTTAACAAACACGTCTTGAACGTTTATATTTTTGTAAACTTCAAATTTCGCTTTACATATCAAGAGTACACATTCATTGCGTTGTTGTTTAAAAAATTTGAAATTTGTATCAGATAAAGTATTACTTTTCGGATGTGTTTGTTTGATCTCAGATATTTCTTTTTTAGCGGTGGGTATTTTTCATGCACTGTCAGAGATGAAGATCATCAAAATTTTCTACGTTTAATAAACACTTTACGTAATTTAATGCAAAATACATCAGAATTCAATTTGTTATAACTCCTGTCAAGACCATATCTTGATAACCCAGACATACCAGTTGGGAATGGGGCTTTATGTTTGGTATAATTAAGTCAATGCCAGTTGGATTGGTTTTAGACTTAAACATGTTTAGATGCCCGTTCGTGTTAAATTGGAATCACCGTTGCTATGACGTTTTCGTTTGTTTGAAAATGTTGATTAATAATTCTACCAATATGAGAAAGAAAGTGATGGTGAGTCATTCGTATAAATTCACACTTATTTTTCTTATAACAATACGAAATACGTCTGCCTGTAACGCCGAAGTGAACATGTTTATTTTTTCTTCAATGTAACCAAAAAATGTCTTACTTGTTAACTTTTCTGACGTTACAACACAACGTTCATTCATTTAGATTGACGTCAATACAGTAATGAGTAAAAAATGACAGCGAGGACTACGTTTAATAACATTATAGAAGTCAATACATCGTAGTTATGACTTTAAAGGACAAATAACTTCAAAACGAGGTGGTGACGTCAGTTATTTTTACCACGTAAGTAACTAAAGACCAGCTGGGACCAAAATAAAACCAACTTCCTAAAAGCTTTGTCAACCCACTCGTTTCAGCACAGACGGGTTAACGTCATCATAAAGCATTTAAAACCAAATGTCTCTTTAACCGTTCGTCAAAATGAATGATTCTATACATTTTCTTAATCAGCAATTTAAGGTTGCATAGGAGCAACGGGTTAATGAATTTCTTAAAAATAACAATTTGTGCATCAAGGGTTATTTTTTGGCGTCAGCCAAATTCAACTGGTGGTTCTTTGCCATTGTATTTATCTGCCTAAGTGGATTATTTCAACGGGCTTATCGACTAGTTTTATTAGTATTTAAATAATAAATTTTAAAACAACTAACTCTATGAAGATGAACACCGTTGAATTGTTCAATTGCGATATTATTATTCACATCAACAGCCACCACTGAAGGCATTTTTATTAAGACGGAAGGGTCTTCACAAGGAAATGAAGTTTCTTTTCGTTTCTGTGGGATGTTTTTACTTATGATTTCGTGTTCAAGTAAGCTAAATGGAATAATTTTCTTTTTTATCTCCGCATATTTTGTCAATAAATCAATTTGTGAATCTCATATACTCTCGCCAACTTTTTGCTGAAAAAGTTGTGGGATCGATCCCCACATCATACTTTATACCAGAAGACAGCTTTTGTACAAATATATACCTAAAAATGCTTATTTTTGAGGTTGTTTATATGGAACCCGAGCCAGTCCGGTTGCAGGGCCAGCCCGTTTGCCGTGATCTCACCTAAATGCTATTTTCAAAGGAATTTAACATTTCCTTTATATGGAGAGGCGAGCTGGCCGCTTGCCGAGATCTTTCCTTTTTTACCCGAGATTTCGACAAGCGGGCTGTATAAAACTCTACATAAACAGTAACAAAGCGGGCTAGCCCACCTAGGCGAAATGGTTTATTATGCTCAAGTAATTAAATTCTTTTGTTATAAAAATTATTTCTTTTGTTCTACATTATTTAAAGTTTTCATTGTTCAAAGCCAGCACGCCTAAGCGAGGTAGTTTTCTTTTGCATGTAAACACAAGTTAAAAGCCAGTCCAGCAAGTGAGCCAGCTCGGTTTGCCAAGCCAGCCCGCCTCCTTTTAAACAGCCCCTCAGTATTCATTTGCATAACCATTCAGCACATATAACTAGTTGTAGCTAACTATAGCATGATTTGATCCAACAACAATTATGTACCGTATAACACTATATTCCAATTTTTTAATTTACTCATAAGGGAACTGCGGACGTATTTTTTTTTCCCCATGCATAAAATAAAACTTGAAAATTTATTTGGCTTCTAGCTTTTTAGATGCTTTATGCACGGGAGTGCTCGCACTAAATCTAAACGATTTTCTAAGTAGCAACATGTTCTTCAATCTTTTGGTGTTAGGGTTAGAAAATCTCCGCCATATTTTTTTTCATTCGTGACGGTGAATATATTTTAAAAATATCTATTGATAAACAACCAATCATATTTTTTTTGACTGTTAATGAAAACCAATCAAGTATAAGTATTTTTTAACGTAGCATAATTTATACGTAAACCGCCAATATTTTAAACTTCCTAACAAAACAAAGATCATTTAGATCACTTACTCAAAGATCACTTATTTCAAAAGAGATTTGAAAGATGTTTCTCTTTTTCATCCACCTAGTTATTAGTATTAAGTCAAAAGACAAAATTATAATCTGACATTTATCTACAACCAGTGACAAAAATCTAGTAACACGGCAGTTTTTGCGGCACTTTTAGCAAAGTTAGCCAAAACATCAACTCGCCAATAATCCCCAGCCGTGGGAGGCTGAGAAAGTGCAATTTCTGTTTATGCGTAGGCACGCTAAACAACGTTTAGAATGCCGCACTAGTTGCGCTTTCCAACATGATGTTGTTACGGAATAATCCACGTCCGGTCCTATGAAGTGCCGAAATATCAGAAAAGAGGGTCATGCTGGCATCAGCAACGATTTTCACAGCTTAATAGTTTGAATTTTACCAAATAACCTAAGTTCTAAGTCCGCTGTGAACATAGACAAGTGACTATTCGCAAGTTCAAATTGCATAAATCTGATATAGAAGTAGCGGAGGTGACTACTTGTGCACAGCCTCGTCCCCAGGTTTTTTTTGCTTTTTTCGTCGTCCTCTCTCATATCACAAAAACAAAAAAACCCTAGGATGTACTTGTGCAGACGGACTTCAAAATTGTGCTTATGTGCCAACATTGTCACTGATTATAGTCCTTTAATTTCCTCTTCTCGAGTGAAAGAATAAATTTATCCGACGAATTATCCTCAGGGTACCAAAAATAGGTCGAGTAAACGAAGGTTTGAGTTATCTGAGGTACGAGTTAACTCGAATTTTTTATAAGAAAGTTCGAGTTACCGAGAGTTAACTGTATTAAGAATGTACTCATTACTATAGATTAAGAATTTTAACAGATAAACGTTTTCTTTCCTTTTTATTAACTTGTATGAACCGTCTATTTAAAAACAAAAAAATTAATTTTTAATCTTTTTCGGTAGCCAAGAAACGCGGCGAAATTCTTGATTCTTATCTTCATTTATATTTATGTTTCTTATAATGAAATAAGGTTTGAGAATACGTAGTGGCGAGTAAACCCTCGCACACTCTTGGTTGATTATTCGAGAACGTTGATAATTATTCCAAAAGAGACTGTCATCCTAAGACAAAACATGCGACTAATATTATTACATTTATTGAACAAGTGTGACCATACAACAAATTTAAAATCAAAAGCAAAGAAAAGCAAAGACGGAGGTGTAAACAAAGTAGTTTTTTTTTTTTAACTTATTCAAAAGTTTTAAGACATGAAAAAAACTGTCACAGATGGTTTTACTAAACTCTTCTTTCTTCCAATGTTGTTTATAAATACGAAAATTTAAATATGCGTCTATGAAAAGGAAATAAACAAAAATCGGCTTGCCAAACTACATTTTGGGAAACACATCCAACCTCAATTAAAATTAAACTTGTATACAACTACGTGTTCCTTTCGTCAAAAATAAAAAGTCCTAAGAACGAGTTTGAATTTCTTGGCGCTTTTCTAATAGCTTCTGGAATAAAACATTATATTGGAATTTTTTAAAACATGTAAAGGTTTTAACCAAAGTTAACTTCATGCATAATAATCACATGTAAAAATTATATATTCTTGTAGTTTCAACCGTATTTAAGTTCCTTGGTGTAGCATTTGAGTTGCTTGGCCTAACAAGTAGGTTGCTTGCTGTGGCGTTTGAGTTGCTTGACGTAACAAATGGGTTGCTTGCTGTAGCGTTTGAGTTGCTTGGTGTAACGAATGGGTTTCGTGCTGTAGCATTTGAGTTGCTTGGTGTAACGAATGGGTTGTTTGGTCTAACGAATGGGTTGTTTGATGTACCTTTTAAGTCGCTTGCTGTAACGAACGGATTGCTTGGTCCAATGAATGGGTTGTTTGTTGTAACTTTTGAGTTGCTTGTTGTTGTGGATGGGTTGTTTGAGCTATGGAATTGGTTGCTGAGTGCAACTTTCGAGTTTCCTGGTGTAACTTTCGAGTTTGTTGATGTAACTTTTGAGTTGCCTAGTGTAACTTTTGAGTCGTTTGCTGTTGCGAATAGGTTGTTTGAACTAAAGAATTGGTTGCTTGGTGCAACTTTCGAGTCTGTTGATGTAACTTTTAAGTTAGTTGGTGTAACTTTCGAGTTGCCTGGTGTAACTTTCAAGTTGCCTGGTGTAAATCTCCAGTTGATTGGTGTAACTTTTGAGTTGCTTGGTGTAACTTTCGATTTAGTTGATGTAACTTTTGAGTTGCCTGGTGTAACTTTTGAGTTGCTTCGTGCTACTCTTGGTTTTTCATCGTCTTCGGTAACCCATGCTGCTCTTCGTAGTTCATTGCTTTTCTTGACAGTAATCCATCCATTTCTACGCTGGTGTCTATTACACATAGGAACAACAAACTTATGGTACTTCTGACCGACTTTATACCTTTTAATATGTACGTGGGCCCCTATTTTTGCGTTTTCAGTGCAACCTTTAACGAAGCAATATATATGTTCGTTCGGTAATTCGATATTTGATCGATTCTTCCAAAACTCCAGCCAAGTTACGTTGAATATGCAATCTGATTTACTTACTGCATTTCTTGTTTGTTTATGCGAATCCATTAATATGTATCTCTTACGTTTCCAATTGCGGTTCGACATTTTTGATATGCAACCACAACACGGTGTTTGAAAGTTCTACAAACAACTTATTAATACTGACTTTACCAAATTTATTATAATAATTCTCCAGTTATGTCTCTCTTTTTCTGCAACAGATGTTCTGTATCTTTAAAACTCTTGTTTATATTTTTAATTGGTTGAAACAAATCATGTGACAAAAATCAAATCATCAATTGTTGTCTATCTCCTTCAAAAGTTTTAATAGATCGTTTGTGTTTTTTAAAAGCCCTTTTAGACGGTGAACTATTCGATAAATTATACATCAAGTTTAGTAAGAATAGAATCCTTTTGACACATGTTTTGACACATGTTTTTAAAAACATTTTTATATATTATAAAACATTGATAAATTCCCTACGAGTATATAAGAAAATAAATTCGTGAAAAAAAACTGGAATGGAGAAAAAAAATTCCAAACAAAAAAACGCCCTCCCTTGGTAAAGCTTTGGTAACTCCCCTCCATCAATTTTTTTTGGTTTAAAAATACATCGTTGTATTGCTCTTATTCAGCTCTACAATATCTTACTACATCTTTTCAAAAAAATTATTCGTTCTCAAGTTATAATGCATTTTGTCTAAAATATTACATAAATCCACGAATTTACCTCGTTTGATGAATCATTCGGCGATAACTCGATAATTATTCAAATTACGAAATAAAAAAAAAGAATTTGTAGCCAGACGTGGAACTGTTTCAAAAAAAATTGTTTCGCTAGTTTTCAACGAAACGGAGGGGAGTTACCAACGCAAACAGGCAATGTATCGACCGAATTTCTTGTTTCGAGAAAAAAAGGCTTAAAGGTAGTGTCTGCTAAAAAATAAAATTTGAGTATTAAACAAAATAGTGGAAAAGAAACAAAACCTGTCTTTAAAGTTCGCCAGCTTCATCTTGTGCCAACATAAACAGAAATATATTCTTGGCCAAGTTGGAACACAGCGCTCAACTTTTCAATTGCGCATTAAAAAGACTGGGTAAATAATTTAATATGCGTAATTATGCATTTGACGTAGACATTTGTATAGAAAGCCAGTCGCGCAAGGCGGGTAAAACACTACACCCCCAGACAGGTAAGGGGACACGAGGGATATTTTCATACGCGCGTTATGCAACATGTCCCATAGCATGCGCATGCAAATGTTTCTCGTGACGCCATTTCTCATTTGCTGCAGAATGATCTTATGAAAAACTTTGATTTAAATGTTCCTACTTCCCGAAACATGGATGTTGAGGAAGTGAAAAGTGAGGTGATCAGAGCTGTATGCACCGTTGAATTTACTAACCAGATCTTGCTTTATGGCTTCTTTTTTGTTTTTATTTTTATAGTATACATCATTACTACCCCATAACACAGCATTTTGTTTTATAAAAGTCGATTAAAAATTGGTTTTTCCTCTTTTGCTTGTTCTCCTATTTTCTCTCTTCACTAGCCAGGAGACCCAGCGTAATTTTTCTAACCACCGGGAAATCGGAGTAGTTAAGGTGGGAAAAATTACGCTGGGTCTCAAACGATTTTTCTGCGGCCAAAATCTGGCCGCGCTTTTTGATTGGCTAATTCTATTGTTCTTTGCTCACGTGGTCTATGTTGGGGAAAGCCCTTTTCAGCCGAATATTCCAGCGAGTGGTTTCACTCACCCTAACAAACATTAGTAAACTATAAAGTTTTTACCAGAGTAAGATGTGGTTAAGCTTGGTAAACAACTCACAGATAAATTAAAATGTCCTCCGAAGCGATTAGTCACATTGTCCAATTTAAACTCGGGGTTTCCGCTGAGTCATTCGTTCGCGTCTAAGCTTTTGTTTGAGAGAAACTCATTTTATCAACTCGAAGAAGAACGCTTAGTTAACTCTTGATGTTTGACTTCTCAAGAAAAGCAATGTTTACAGTTTCTTGCATTTTCATTGGTTAATTACACTATGCCTCAAATGGTTTTGCAAAATATTTGTTGCATGATATGGGGACACGAGGCACAAATGTGCCACAATAAAATCTCCCGCGCAAATTTCGCCTTAGACCGGTATTACTAAACTATGGAACTACCCAGAACCACCCAGAATCAGCCAGAACCACCCAAAATCACCCAGAACCACCCAGAATCAGCCAGAGCCACCCAGAATCAGCCAGAATCAGCCAGACTCAGACAGGGCAACTCAGACTCAGACTCAGACAGCTAGCTATAATTGCCAACCAAAAAAACCCATGCTTCATACCTTGAGACGTGTACTACGATAAGGCTTTCAAAACTATATATGCACGCTCAGCTAGTTAATTAGACGACATGGATTATAGCAACAAAGAATACCTGATGCTATTTGACCTGCTGGATAAAGAGAAGATAAAGTTTAAACATGCCATAGTATTTTTTTCTCACAACCATAATAAACAAGTAATGTTCTTCGCTGCTCAATACTGCCATTATCCAACGGTTACAAATTACTACGTACAGGATTCTTCGATGTAATAAGGTACCATTGCTAAATTTCGGCTAGCCTCGGATGTTGTTTGTTTTCATTCAAAAAAAGTGTTTGAAACTTCTGAAAAAACTATTTTGACTTTATTATTTTGGCTAACTCGTGATGACATATTAATTTAACATGTAAATATTCCTATACAATTAATATATGGTGCTCTGCGCGCAATGTTTTAATAAAACTTTCATGCGACGAGAACATCCCCCAAACTTTTTAAAATACCGATTTTTTCTTTGAAGAAAAAGTGCGGGTACCTACAATTCTGAACGCTATTCTGGAAGGATAACACAAAGACACTATTAATAAGGCCATGATACACTATAAAATGTCTGAAAAAAGGAGCATTCTAAGTTAAACATTTCATTCATTCTTGTTTCGTTTATTAAAAAAATCTTCATGCTCAAAAAAAACCCAGACAGTCGTGTCTTTGTTGTCGCGAAAACATCTTGCAAAAGATCAAATCATTTTTTTCCTGCTTTTAACGGCAGAGTTACACTTAAATGATATTACAAAAACATTGAAGTAACAAAGAAACTTGTTCGTGTAATTTATTTTCGTATATTACTGTTTCAATATAATAGACTTTTTTGTGCTGATTTTGCGTATTTTAAATTAAATTGAAAAAAAAATAATTTAATTCGAAAATCGAATGAATGGAAAACGATTTTTTTCTTCACCTGAAAAATATTTTTAGCTATGATACACAAAACGATTTTGGAAAAATCGAATATTTTTATCACTATCGCGTAAGTGTAGCTCTGCCTTTAACACTTTTGCTCAAATGTCGCTAGACACACCACGTCAGTATATGCCTAGGAAAAATCTTAACAAAATTTTTATAGTGTATCATGGCCATAGTGTATCAACGGCTTGTTAGAAGCAACATTTATCCGAAATTTTGCGACAGTCTTACGATGAAAGAAAATCTTAAAAACGCTCTGGCATTAAAGCGCATTTATGAATTTTTCATTTCTTTTTCATTCAAAGTTTAAAAGACTACCATATGGACCATTAGCGAAGTATATCAACGAGGATGTTGACGAAATATTAGACGTTGGTCACGTAAGAGACAGTTTTCTGGTTTCGTGTATGTCAGATAAGGATGAGTTATGGTATGCAGCGGACAGCTACAATATAAACCCACGCCCTTCATGCATAATGTACGATTTTGATGCGTCACTAATACCTGAAGCGATGCAAATTCCTAATTTTGAAAGTTACCCAGTACCAGTGTTGAACATATTGATGGAATATGGAAATAACTTTATCGTAAGTAATAAAAATTTTTATAATATGCATTGTATATGTTTTATTTCTGACATCTACTTAATAACCGCTGTTTGTACTAGGGAGAACCTCGATCACAATATCGCTGCTTAGAATCAGATAAGAAGCAAGTGTAACTAACTGCTCAGAAGATATATACGAGAATGTCCTCTTATCACCACCTCTTTCTGATTGCACAGATTCTGGATTGGTAAGAAATATAGAGTTGGTCAAATCCTGGAAGAGGTATTGCCGCATTGTTTTTCTTTACTTTTTTGTAGACTTATAAATGTAATCTCCTTTATAGCAACCGGCTCAATCCGTCCAGGAATCATTTACAACTTTTACTAATAAAAAGGTATACCTTCGTATATGTTTTAAACGAACACGGGAATAGTGTTTTGCATTTATGTACTTATGTGTATTTATTCCTAGAACAAGGGAATAAATAATACTGCAGCTTTCATCTTTTCAAAAATATTCGCTGAAGTTACTGACTCGAGCCTTTTCTTCAATTCAGATGCAGGACCACCGAAAGGTATTTCATATTATCTTAGTACCAGTCTAAGATCTTTTTTTTTATATTTGCCTACTTTCACGTCCATATGCTGTTCTTAATTATAGGTACGGTAACATCTGCGACATATTTGGTAAATAATGATTGGAATTCACTTGATTCAATTATGGCCGACGATAATGGTGTGTACAAAAATATTGGAACCCCCACCAATTATTTCTTCTACGCCGATGGTGATTGCCAAAAAGCACATTGTGAGGAGCAGCAATGGTTTGTTAAAAAAAGAGTGGGCAAGAAGTACACCAATGAAGCCGTAGAGAAGGAGAAAATATTCGCTTTGGTTCGAACATATCGTCGTCACTCTGTTCAAAAGAGCTTTACAAACACGATATGCCGAATAAAAAGCATCACAACTGAAAAATTTATGAAATATTGCCTCGTTATCAACGCGTGGTCTGGCGAAGAAGCGACAGACTTTCGTATAGCATGTCATGGTAATGCAAAACGGAATACTGCAAGGTCGACACCATTTATCCGAACAGAGAAAAGGGTTCTAAAGCTAATGGAAGACGATTTGCAAGAAGGAAATAGACCAGAAAGTACTTATGATCAAGGCATCGACAATTCTGGAGGACCATTTCGATGTTCTTCGCAATCTACGCAGCCACGAAATCAAAAACAGGTATTACCAGTTTTCTATTTTAACTCTGGCTTAAACGTTGAAATATACAAACAAAATTATTTGGAACTTAATGTTTTTAAGGTGTATAACATACAGCAGAGCATTGGCAGAATTTGTTGTACGAATAATGAGACAGATGTTAATGAAGATGAGCTGCTAAAGGTTGTTGTGGAAATGAGGCGGGAAGAACAAAAATTTATTCGCAACGTAGTGTTCACACCAGACGAATATATTGTCACCGCTTTCGATGACCAACAGTTGAACGACATCGAGAAATTGTGCGTAGATCAAAACAAAATAATTGTGATGGATACCACATTCAATGTGTGTGATATGTGGCTTACAGATATCGGCTATCAAAACCTCCGACTTGTAAACGACAAAGGTAATCATCCTTGGTTTTATGGTCCCGTCCTTTTGCATATGAGGAAAACACCCGAAACATTTTCACGTTTTGCAACAGAATTTCTTTTAGCCAACAGCAAATTACGTAACCTAACTTATTTGGGTACTGATCTTGAACGAGCATTATTCCAAGGCTTTAAACATGTCTTACCTGATCTTAAAAGTCTGCTTTGTGTTAAACACATGTCTGATCGAGACAAAAAAAAGTTGACACAGCTTGGTGCAAAAGGGCAGAAAAATTTTTTAGCGGATATCTATGGCATCAATGACGGCGTTGTTATGGAATTAGGATTAGCGTCGGCTGAAGATGAGGACGATTTTAAAGCCAAGCTTGACTCTTTGAAGGAAAATTGGGAGGACCTTGCTCCAACTTTCCACGACTGGTTTTCGAGGAATCGAGGAAAACAGTTTATTGAAAGCGTGATCGAGTCGGCGAGAGAGGGATCTGGTCTGGATGGGCTATTCTACAACAATGCAATCGAATCACTTCATTCCATTTTAAAAATGGAAACTGGAAATAAAAAACTTGGAATTATCGAGCTTATTTCAAAAGTGAAGGTCATTATTCAGAGACAAAGAACTGAAGAAGTTCGAGCTGTTTACCAGTCTGGAAAGTACAGATTAGCAAATGATTACAATCAGTTTCAGGTAATAATATAATTGTTGTATACACTTTTTTTTTATAAGAAACAGGAAATTTTGCTTCAGCCTGAAATGCACTTGCCATTGTTCTTATTTTTCAGCAATTCTGATCCTCATTGTTCTTATAAAATTGTTCTTATATAAAAAAGGGTAATTGTATAATTGGTAGTAACATACTCGTTTTAAAAAATTACTTTTTATAGATGCTGACATGTATACGTTCACGTCGAATAAAATTATATTATAAATAATTGCAATATTACAGGTTGATCCAATCACTTGGCACCGTTGGGACGAGGCACGTAGAATGGAGCATGTAACCAGTCTTCGACAATTTTCACCATCGTTCAGTGACCTGTATATAACATCTAAAAACGTTGGGAGGAAGCCAAACCACATTAATCGCAAACGCCACTTCATAGATGCAGTAATAGTCGAGGAAAGGATTGATACAACTCAAACCCCGGTCACACCACTAGTTGTTAAAAAGAAAAAAAATGGCCATTATCATTGCCAGAAGGTGATGCCTGTTGATTTAACTATGATTGACCCTAAACGAAAGACCTCTGGGAAATGTATGATGCTACGACTCAAGGCAATGCATAAAATGGTTACAAGGTATTTTTAGTTCGTGTAATTCTTTAACGTAATGAAAATGTTAAACTCTTTGTCTAAAGGTTTAAGCTCTACACTCTTCAAGCAATTTCTTCAAAAGTTCAATATTCTCCTTCGGTCCAGAGAATTGAAGCAAACAGGGGATCCTCAATCCCTTATCATCTCCAAAGTTAGTTCTTTTCCCTGTCACTTTTACTTTGCAAGTACACAACATCTCTGACTTCAGAAAGTAAAATATCGTTTTGGCAAATTTTCCTGTTTTTCCTTTAGGCAAATGACCAACAATATCTCCTTTTTTGCAGACCGCCACTGCATATTTGTCTATGTCGTTTGTTGGTTCCATTTTAGCTTCTAGGACTTCACCAATAACAATAAAGTAAAAATTCTTTGTGTTTACACGCTCAACTGAACCACAATGCCTCAATTACTTAAGAAAAGTCCATCCCATTAAGGTTAAGTTGAAAATCTGGCGGGAAAACGAATTTTTCAGTTATTCGAACTCCCGGTTATTCGAAGTAAATTCTTATCCCCCTTGAGGCTTCGAATAACCGGGAGTCTACTGTATTACCATTAAGGTCAATCCAGTGCGTGAGGTTTTTTGTGCGTGTGTTTTGCCAATTTTGTCGTTGTGAACAATCGCTTTTTAACATTGTATATTGTTTTACATGTAAATAAAAACATCTAAACAAAAATCCTATTTTTTCTTAACCCTACGCAATTATAGCTACGTTTTATCCTATTTTACAAAAACCGTTAAAAGTCCAGCATTGTTATTTGCCCAAAGATTTAGGGGCAAGGCGGTTTATGAAATCGCGCCCCTGACGGTACCAAATTAATAAATTAGTGCATGATTTTGTTACACGTGTTAAAACCTAATTCCACCGACCATCATGACAGAGGAGCAGGGCAGAGGAGACTGGGAGTTAGACTGGCTAAATCACTGCTGCGGTATATTAGCATTTCATCCATAGAAATAAAGGAGGTTTTACTATAGAAGGAGGGAATATTAGAGATTATTTTTTCATCAAAGCATTGAAATTGCTATGCTACTGCTGGATTTACTAGAGAGGCGGAACAACGCTTACGCGCAATTTTTATACTGACTATGTACAGGTCTGACAAAGTACCCTAAAAAGAGCATATGATATATGATTTTCACACTTGATGTTTTTGACTAAAGAAAATTCTTTACTATCAAATATATTTCTCTGTAGTAAATGAATATCGAAAACACAATGTCCAGTGCAACATACGTGGTTGACTAAAAATTTTAAAAAGGGTTAAATTTCTCCGTATTTAATTCGAAATCTTCTTTTGTAGGGTGTACGTCACTCTCACTGTATTTAAGTTTTGCCGCATGGACATCGAAAAAGCGAGTCCAGCGGCGCAGTTTGCGCATGACATTTGAAATCTGCTGGGTGATTCTGGCTGATTTTGGGTGGCTCTGGCTGATTCTGGGTGGTTCTGGGTGATTTTGGGTGGTTCTGGCTGATTCTGGGTGGTTCTGGGTAGTTCCATAGTTTAGTAATACCGGCCTTAGACCCTATTCTTACGATCGATTTTAAAACAAGTTTACTCAGCATGTGAAACGAAGAAAACTTTGCTATGTTCGTTTTATTTAGAAAACTGTTAAAAAATTAATTTCCCTTTTTTGGAGGAAAAATAATAAACAATATTCTTATTTTTTTATTCTTCTTGCTTTTTTTATTAATTTTTTTTTGACACGCATGAAGTCATTACAATGAACACATGTCTTTAAAAATTTTCCAGACTTGGTGGCACGTGCGCTTATAAATAATTCATTTAGTTTTTGTCTCATTTGCAGATGGGGGTAAATATTATTACTTCGCTTAATGTTGTGCCTGGATTAAAAAAAAATAAGTATATTTTGTTTCAATTTTTTCTGTAAAAATTTCTACGTCATGCGGTACACATTATAACAGCCTCGTATTCGTTTTAAAGACCATAAATAAAAAGTAGCGTGCGTTGAAGGTGAGCAAGCAGGAAAGTTTGAACTTCATTAAATAATATTGTTAGCTCTGATGATTATTTAAGGATACGGTAACCCCCTTCAGATCAATTTCACTACCCGAGCAGAAAGCGATATAAGAAACAAGGCCTGTGCGTCTGATGAAGCCCTTGTTTCTTAGGTCATCCCTTTACCCACACAACATCCTTTCTCTACATGCGATACTTCGAATACTCCACTGGAGAGTAGGGACACCCAATCAAAAAACATATAATAATTAAAGAGAATTATGCAGAACGAATAAAAAATCGCATCTCTACATATAACATAGGAAACATTCACACTTTAATAATCTATACAAATATATTATTATTTATCATCTATACCTTTTTAATTTATTTATTTATTTTTTTCGTTTTTATCCTGTTATGTTACGTTATCCTGTTTTCTGTTTAACAATAACTAGACCCATAGTTCTGCGAAAACACTTTACCTTTAATTTCAAATAAAATATTCATGAGTTATTAATTATTCATAACGTTTAAGTGGGTGTAACCATGATTCTTGCAGGTAAAAGCAAAGGTCTTTGATTTGCTTTTTCTCGAAATAAAATTTTCAGTCGTAACGGTATATATTTTTGTCGAACACTCCCCTCCATCTTGTCGAAATTGTACGAAAACAAGTTTGTTGCGACAATTATATCTTTGGCTACAAAACTTTGCTTTTTCTAACACAGAAAGTGAGGAAATATCGAGTTATTGAGCTATCATGCTTAAAAATAGATAAATCAGTCATAAAACAGCTATTGTAACACAAAATATGCTATATTTTTGGAACCACGTGTTATTTTGAGTAAAAAAAGCAAAGTTTTTTAGAGCTGAATAAGAGCTTCGCAATCATATTTTTTTCAACGAACAAAAATTTTACTGAGGGGAGTGTTCGACAAAATGAACTGGAAGGGTGAATTTTTGTATATAATTTTTTTTCTCCTTTTTGGATTATTTTTATGCAAATATTTTATCATCATTCTAGAGATAATTTATTCGGCTTTCAGAATATATATATTTGCTAGGGTTAATATAGCGAGCAGAGGAGATATTTTAAATATACTGAGTATGTGTCTCAGGGGGTTACCGTATCCTTAAAGGATTGAGACAGAAAAATTTGTACTTTATATACTTTTATGCTCAACTAAGTAAACTATTATTTTTTAGCAGACACTACCTTTAAGCATTTCTTTTGGTACCTGTGTGCAAAAGTGTAGCATTGGAATTTTAACCTTGTTAATAATTAATGAGTCGAAACATTTTCGGTATAAAATTAAAGTAAGTTAAAAATTTGTATTGATAAATGTGAAACATGGCTTCTAAACGTACAAATAAACACGATGATAATAGAATAATAAATATTAAAAAAGCAGCATGTAAAAGAAAAAGTTTAACAGTATAACTTCACAGTATTTAAAAAAATGCAGAATAATTTATAGCTTGCTAATAATAGTGTGCATGGTGAATTATATTTCTATTACTTTAAAGTCTTTAATTTTGATACAGAGCATGCGTGTTTAAAAGAAAATTAAATTCGTGACTCATATTCGTGGCAAGATCAAAGATAATGTTATAAAGAAATACATTTTCCCTGTTTTATCCCACCAAAATAACACTTTTATATTATATTTTTTCTAAAACTTACTGGAAACTTAGCATAAAAGTTACATCCGTGAAAAAAAAAGAATTAACGGAATGTATTGTGCAGGAAAATATTGAAAAATTATTACTAGAAGCAGAAAAATAGTTTAGTTTAGCTACGAATAAAATCAAAATGTTTTGATTTTATTCAGCAATAGTTTAGCAAAGATCTAAGAATATCGACATCCGATAGTACACGTGGCTCCAAATTTCACTTTTGAATAGAATGAGTCAGAATGAATAAAGCTTTGACGTAACAATCGCAACAGATGAGTAATAATTTATTGAATAACCGACAGTGCATTTGAACCTAAATTAAATTATTATAATATTTTCTGTTACCATATTTAGTAACTTTACGCGAATAATTTATCGTCTAAAAAGGGCCTTAAAAGAAATTGACAACAAGCACTTTGTGGTAAGAAGCATACAATAAATTTTAAAATGTTTTTGGGTGGATTCTTCCACAGGTTTTCGTTTAAAATGTTTTATTTTCAGCCTTTTTAACGAACTAACATCCCATACTCATCTCTTTTATTGTTTTTATGATCTTACTCGATTGCTTTAAAATCAATGGTCATATCAACCTCGATCCCAGGACATGTTGTCTCTTTTTGCATATCGGACGGCGCAGTTTTTTGTCTTTTTGACATGAGAGAAGACAACTAAAAATATTTTTCGTCGTCTTCTCTCATGTCAAAAAGACAAAACGCCCTGGGAACGAGGTTGTGGTCATATGATATCTGGTATAAATGTGGACCACTGGCATTGAAAGTTACTGGAAGGAGGAAAAACTTGTTGCTCGTGTTTTTCTGTTGTTGAAAACAACGTTCAACCAGTATTGTACGCTTCTGAATTTGAACGAAATATACCACTTTTCGTCGTCTTCTCTCATGTCAAAAAGACAAAAAGCCCTGGGGACAAGGGTGCGAAATATACAACTACATCAACATAAGCGAAAGTTATGTTGATGTACATCATGGAAGTAGAAATAAAGAGGTAGAAATAAAAAAAGATTCCTACCTCCATGTGTACATCAAGTTAAACTGATCCTTATCTCAACCAATATTATTGGATTATTGAAAGAAATGTTGTTACGTTGTTTTCAATAATTTTTATATTTAGGCAATTAGTTGATGTTTTTTTCTTCTTCTGAGCTTGCAAGGATGAATTTAAATAATTAAGAACTGTAACGCAAGTAGCTACTACAAGGTGACTTATGCTTATCCAGACAATTATTTGATCTTTTTTTCCTCTGAGTTTGCAAGATTTAAATAATTTTGCAAAGCAAAATTAGCTACTACAACGTGGTATAAGACTTTCCTCACCATGTTGTGGAGATGCAGACAACAAATTTTACATACTGAAATCTTAGTGCTGAAATTCTAAAGGTATTCGCAACACTTACTACAAGTTATGGCTGCTATTGGAGGCAACGACTTGACATTGAATTGTCCTTGCTGACTCAGCAAAATTTTTAAACCCTTATATATCCTTAATCGTTGGTTGAAAGTACACAATCCAATACATTATCTTGATCAGCGTTTCATCCTCTACACATAAGAAGCTGAAAACTTTTTTAAATTTTCATTGTTCCTTTGCTGAAGTGGATAATTCCACGGGTCTTATCGACTAGATGTTTTTTCATTTTAGCTATGGTTGTGCAATAACACGACCAACTTTGTTTCCAAACATGTTACGCTGATGATGGTTTGTGTTGAAGCTTCAGTAAGGTTAGGGCTAACCAATCCAGCTACCAGTACAAACTAGTGCAGCTAATTACTGGCTTCCCTGTGATAAAGAAGTTAGCAAACGTCTGAAATAGATTATTATTTTTTATTGACATATGGCCGATAAGGGGGGGGGGGGGGGAGGGGATCAACATGATGACCGATATAAAAATAACAAAGAGACAAAAATCCTTTCAGAGTTATTTTCCACCAAGTAATAATAACACATGTGATATGGCTATAAATATCTAGATAAAAATGTACGATCAAAAGATATATATTATAGCCTAATTTGCGGTTAAGTCTGATTAATAGAACGAAAACATGATCGCTAGCTAGCTTATCAAGAATCATTAAACATTTTAGGTTTGTAGCTAGCTAACTAAGACTCTATTTTACTGGTTAAGTATTACTATTACTAAAAACTTTAGATTAAAAATTGCTGTAACATAATCAGAAATATAATCAAAAATACTGTAGAAAATGGCAAGTGTAAACATCATGGGAGCTGGCTGCAGTTCTGGAAGATAGGGCAAACAATTAATATGAAATAATATTTAGTGTCAACCTCGTTCCCAGCGCCTGTTGTCTCTTTTCTATAACCGGGACGGCGTGAAGAACATGGCCCTGGAGGAGGCCTCGTCATGTGACCCTCAAATGCACAGTTTTTCTGGCTGTAACATTTAATGAGATTTGTCTTAATAAGCCAAAGTTTTATGTATAGCATTGCAGAGCTAAGCAAGCTCGTCGTTTTACGTCACAGATATGTGCGGCGAGTTTGTTTTTATTTCTCTCATATGCAGCGTAGGAAACTGCTTATTGTTTTCCAAATGTATAAATATACAATCATGTTATTTAGGCTGCTGTTTGCTTCAAATTTAAACAGATTAGTTATGTGTATTTTACTGAATTGGTTGGTTAGCAAGCACTTGGTTGCAAAGCTTGTACCTAGGGGTAACTTGGTATTTGGTAAATGATTTGCTCACCACTAACTAACACTTCGTTGATTCTCTAAAGTGAAAAATTGCTAGATACATAATTTTCAAATGGGCATGTGGTTCTACAATCTTGGACAAAATATGTATGGACTTTTTAATTTTCCCCTTCCCCCCAACTTCAAGGTTAAATTTTGAAGGTCAATCACTGTTTTGGCTCCAACACTGAGCTTGGAGGAAGGGGGAGTTAAAATTTAATACTTGTCCACTAATTTATGTCCAAGATTGTCTAAAATTCATAAAAAAAAATTGAAAAGGTAGGTAGGACAAAATAACCATTGAAATCCAAAAAATACCTTTAAAAACTGCCTGCACAGATGCTTTCCACATGGTGACATGGCTGGTTACCATTTTCAAAAATTTGCAAGCTCAAAAACATCTCGTGCAGGTTTCACATGACACCAAAACAAACATTCAAATTTTGGCGGCAAATTAATATTAAAAGCAAAAGTGATTGGTGGCAGCTGTACAGGCTGTACCGACACGTTACCGTAATACTGCACGTTACCGCACACGTTACCGTACACGTTACCATACACGTTACCGTTATTTTTACTAGAAACTTTGGTGAGACAAACACGTTACCGTCACATTTTTATATGTTTTATATAACATTATTTATCACAAAGTTGACGGTAACGTGTTGGACATAGGCACTCCGTAGGCTAAAAAGCAGGGTTACAAGTACGGTAACGTGTACGGTAACGTGTATGGTAGCGTGTACGGTAACGTGTAGCACGACGGTAACGTGTGGAAAAAATCTTCTGTTTTCCTTACGTGCAATGTCTTAGAGAGTTTTGTTGTCTTTATAAATTTTTTAAAAGACAAATGCAACCTTTACCTACACAAAATAGACCTCAACATAAATTAGATGTCGTAAATACCTCAAAATAAATTAGATGTCGTAATATATATAAACGCAAGAATCTCGTACACCTTACTATGCAAATTTTTTTACACCTAAGTTGTTACTGGTGGATTATACCGTGCCAGACACCAACCTGGTATTTTGAGAACCACACGATAAATAGCTGTGCACGGATTCATGCGCATAAGACGTTATTCAAATTAACACTTTATTCTCTGGTCCTTAGCCTTCACCATTATGTCTATTAGTGTTGACATACTTCTAATTAAATTATCAATTACCTCAATAGGAAAACTTAATATGCAACCCACATCTACACAAAGAACTTGTATAAGAACACGAAACGCATTATTCTGTTTGTTTGTCTGTTATACAAAAGAAACACGACTATGGCCTAAGTCCAAATAAATAACCATTCGTATAAGAACACGAAGCCATGTTTCGTTAGTTTGTTTGTTTGTTTGTTTGTTTGTTTGTTTGTTTGTTTGTTTGTTTGTTTGTTTGTTTGTTTGTTTGTTTGTTTGTTTGTTTGTTTGTTTGTTTGTTTGTTTGTTTGTTCGTTTGTTCGTTTGTTCCTTAAACAGTATTGAAATGATTTTGTTTTTTAACTAATACTGCTCTCTTTATGTCTGCAGGATTTACTCACATATTTATGGAATCAGTTTGCATCACAATGCATCGAGAACTCTCTCCTTCTCATCCTTTATTTAGGCTTATGGCGCCTCATTTTATATACCTAATTGCAATTAACTGGTAACGTTGTTTTTTATATTGTCTTGATGATATTTCCTGTTAACAAAACCCTAGTGTAAACCTTTGTATAAGCCGCAGGCTAAAAAAAGACAACAAGTCTATTGTCTCGTTCACTCGAAACATAAATATAAAGTCTTACACCAGTGAGCTGGATATCGATGAGCCGGATATGTAGAAAAAAATCTTTTTAGCAAATTTTGTTCCCATGGTTAACTTTTATATTGGCATAACGCGTTAAGTACCCCGTGGAACAAGTTAACTTCATAGTTTCGTTCATGTCACTAAGTTTCTTGCAAAGCTCTCCATGTGCTGGTAACTACATATAACAGCAGGCTAAACCACCGTCAACCGAAATTAAAGCCTCGTATACTGGTGTATACGACAATTAATCACAAAAGTTAAATTCTTTGCTTATTCATACCATCATTATGTAATTTATCTTATTATTATTATTTTCAGGCGTGGTGGCAAAAAGCTGACTGCGCGAAATGGGTGGATTGATGTTACCATGACACCAGGAATAGATGGAACATTTGAACTTATGTCGAAAAAGTAGGTGACATTAATTGCATAAAACGCTTAAGTTAATTTTTAGCTACGAGCCTGCTCAAAAACATATTTTTCGATAAAATGGCCGTTTTGTAGCAATTTTTATAGAATTTCCAAACAACATGTATTGAACAATAGTCCGCAGCTGGTAGCTTCAGAATTTCACTGTTAGCATAGGGCAAGTGAACGACCTTAAAATTAATATGCCCAAATTACGGCACCATACGCATCCTGGGGGGTTAGGAAATGCAACTTTGAGAAGTTCGAATTGAGTGTGTCTAATACGGAAGGAGCGTGAATGATTGCTTGTGGGTACGAATTTTGAGATTTGGACCTTTTTTCTAGTAACAGTGTGTACAGTAATGTAGTGACGTAGTACCGCATTAAAAAGGTCTGAACCCTATTTAGGCCGGGCTTTCTAGGCGCTCTAAGTAGCCGGGGGACAGGGGGGGGGCTAAATAATCCCAAATAATGTCAGCCAAACATTTCCGAATCCGAAAACACACCAAAATGGATGAAAGTAAACTTTGGAATTGGAGACACTCTTTCAGATGCATAAAATTAGTTGATAGGAGCATGAGAAGGTTAAAATATGTCTTTGGAAGTGTTGTTGAGGATATTTCAAGAAAAGAAAAATTTTCGGCGAATTTATTTTCCGACAGACGTGACGTCACACTAAATTTTCTAAAGCTAACTAAAAATAATGAAAAGTCAACATATTTCAACCCCTAAAACAGTATGCATCAGAAGTTAGTACAAAAAAAATTGGGATGTGAGGGGCTAAAAATGGACAAGGATACTCTTAAATTTTGCAAAAAGATATAACAGTCGACGTTAATTTATTGATGTAATTTGATATATTTATTTATTAGATGGAAAAAATGGAGACTGGACAGGGATGGATGGTTGCCGGGTAATTTGCAAGCAAGAGGGGTATGTGGTGTTTATTATAACGCGAAGCCTTTTCTGGTTGGACTACGAAATAGAGGGTTTCTTTTTAAATGTGTGATTGGTACAGTTCATTAGTGTTCTGCCCAAACACCGGGCTAGCACACAACACGTTTCATATTCACCGATGATTACTGATGTTCTTTTCATGTGTAATGTAGTTGTTTTGTGACCAGAAAGTTTATCAAAATTCCCACCAAGAAATTCGTCTTCAGCCTGAAGTGTACCTACTTTTCTTACATATACAGCCAAAAAATTTTCTTATATTTTTCTAATACATTGAGCATTTACAGTACAATAAAAATATTTGCGAACCAATTTATCTAAGTACAAGTTTCCCAGAATGGCAATAATTATTTTGCAAATGTCTTTTGTCTTAGTATTTTCCTAGTTCAATTTCAGTCTTGCCATTGTTTTTAATTAGCTTTTGCCTTTCCCAGCCTCGTTGTGAATAAAGGTTGTATATTTTTTAGCCTCGTTTCTATGTGATTGAAAGTTGTATAAAATGTATCTTGGTTTCAGGTTGACGATACAGCGCATCTCAGCAAATATTATTACCGGGATGATGCCTTACTCCTAAACGAGGCTATAACCAATTACGTCACCGATGTCGTGCAAGACATATATGGTAAAAACATGTTGCATTCGTTTGTTTGTTTTTTCAGTAGTTTGTTCGTTTGCTAGTGTATTTGTTCGCTCGCTAGTTTGTTGGCTCGCTATTTATTTTGTTCTCTAGTTTGTTCGCTTGCTAGTTTTTTTGTTCACTTTGTTCGCTCGCTAGTTTCTTTGCTTGCTAGTGTATTTGTTCGCTTTGTCCGCTTGCTAGTTTGTTCGCTCGCTAGTTTATTCGCTAGTTGATTTACTGTTTCTTCCGTTTCTTCTGTTCGTTAGTTCGTTTATTTTCATGGTTTTAATTCTTTCTTAGATGAGCCACACAAACTCACTGCTGATTACGAACTTCAAGAATTTGCAAGATTATTAGTTGATGAGAAAGAAGGTGCAGGCATTAAGGTATAGTGTATATAAAACACTTATTAAATAAAGTTAATATAAAATGCAACGCGCATGTAACACTGCGACTAATTTATTGCTGTGTCTGTATAACACGTGTGTCGCTTGATGTTGCGCCCGCAACATGTGCTTTGCAGTATCTACCTTCTTGTTATGGCCACGCAGCATCGATAGCACAAAATGAAACTTTTCAATGCTAAGCAGGTATTAAATCAACGTAAAACCAAGGGTCTTCAGCGTTTTTGCTTGCTTTCGAAGCCTATGATAGACCAACTTTTTTTTCAGGGTGTGTTTGGCCGCGGAAAATTTACAAATACGGATGATTTAATCAAGTTTATATCCACTGTTATTTTTCTCTCCTCTGCACAACATGCAGCTGTGAATTTCACACAGTACGATGAATATGCTTTTACTCCGTTTTATCCTGGTTCTTTGAGAGGAGAGCCACCGCGTAATAAGGTGAGTTAGTAAGAATACTCTTACATACACTTTAGCATTGTGGAAGATTCAGCAACTGCTCAATACCACAAGAAGCACTACTAAACGCAGAAAGTAGATAACCCAAGTTTATCCTTCCTTGCCTTTATAATGCATCAAATAACAGAGGCGAAATCACATGTTTTCAGTTGGGGAAAGGGGCAAGATTGTAAATTCATGGACCTTTCGTATTTTGTTAGTTACCGAAGCCCCGACAGCATCGAGGCTACTAAGGAAAATATTTATAAAATTTTAACCCACTAGATTGACTAAAATGCTCCAAATTTTAAGGCTATATAACAAAAGTGCATCGAAAACGGGAAATATACCAAAAAACTGTGTATATGAAGTAAACATAGGGAGTTTTTTAAATGTGTGACTGGTATCCTTCACTGATGTTCTTCCTGTACACCAGTCGGGCACATAAAGTGGATCTTTTTTCATGTTGGGTATTTTTTATATGGGGTGACCTTTACCTCTTAATTGACTGCACACCTGAACAACAAACAAACCTTTTTAGGAAGAGATCACAGAAAAAGACATACTTAACCAGTTACCAGAAAAATCAATGATTCTGGATATTATGGTGGTTACAAATCTTTTAAGTGAACAAGCAACCCGAAGATTGGGCGATTTTGAAATCCAGTACCAATACGAACCTAGTAAATTAGAAGCTGTCGCAAGGTAATGACCAACTTCGTTTTTAGGACTTTTATCAAAAATAACTTGGTCAGAATAGCCTAGACTTTGTTCTCAAGTCTAATTGTTACGTTTCGTAACATCTCTTGAGTCACTTTGTTATTCAAAATGTGTTATTGGAAATACAATAGTTACACTTTATTGAGAACCAAGCCTTCCCACAAACTGAGTTTGCGCACATACTATCAATATATTGTTATCGCATTATAGAGAGATAGTGGTATAGCACGTTTCACTCTTTTTTCCTTGATTTTTAACCTGGTGTATATCTTAAAAAAAACAGTCTGTCTTTGTGATATGGTTTCTTCTATCAAATAACAAAACAAACTGACTGGGACAATTTCAAACATCCCATAAAATTAATGGCTTTTAGATAGTAACTGTCTGGGACGACAGTTTTAAAAAGGGTTCCAACTCAGGTGGGGGAGGAGGGCGGAGTTGCAACACTTTTTTCTATCTTTGTTTATCTCTACATTTTGCTGATGTTTTTGCGGCATTGACAGTAGCTGCATTTTCGCGACTGTTCAGTTCCAGCATGTCGACTTCTGTTAAACACGATCTAGGGACTGTTAAGCCTTTTTTTAAAAATTAGATACTGGAATCAATATTTTATTTCCAACTTTTTTCACGAAATTTATATGTTTATACACTTTATCTTCATCATTTTTAGTATATCACTATTTGTTGTCGTTGTTGTTGATATTACTTTATATTCTTATTCGTGATAGGTTCCAGAAAGCTTTAAGAAGAGTAAGTGACACAATAAAGGAAAGAAATGAAAAGAGAGAACGCCCTTATGATTGTCTGGATCCTGACGGTGTACCAAATGCAATCAGCATTTAAAAAAAAAATTGGTCCTCACATCATTCTCTGAGCTGCTAGATAGACACGTCCAAACCACCCAAAAGTTAGGAAACATTTAAAACCAGAAAAAGTTGATAATTTTGTTATATAAGCTTTGGAAAAGACAAGAATATTTTTCGCAATTCGCTGATGTTTTCATAACAAAAGATTCCGAGATGCAGCAAAAAGCTATAGTACTGCGTATATATAAGGCAGTTTTATATATGAAGTCCACTTTATATACGGACTTATCGGATTTTTTATCAGCTATAGTATTTATTACATATTTGACACATTTCTTATCAAGGACTAACTCAATTTTGAAGTATCCATACCACCGGAAAATAAATTGACCCTTTCTTCGTCTGTCTTTTGTCGGTTCTTGAACAGAAAGAACTTTGCGAGAACGGTGAGGGAGAAGATGAACCCTCGGCAAGTTGATTATGCAAAAAGAAGCACGCAGATGAGTGTTCTAGATACATATTTTCCCGAGTAATTGCGAACTACATTTCGCAATTGATTTTTGCCAATTGATTTTTGCAATTATTATATTTTATACAAGCATTATATTTTTTTTATTATTGTAAATATTTACCTAACTAAATTCTGGTGATTTTTCTTACGCGAACCTCAATTATTCGCGTTGACAACAATTTTATTTTGCTTGTTTGCGAATGCCTGATGTATTTTTTTTTAAAAATGATAGTCGTTGTTATCTTCACTTGCCTTTTATATTTTTATACAGTATCATTTGGGAATTGGTGGTTAGTGCAGGAGAAACAACATCTTTATCCATCATCACCCATGTTTATCCTTCATCACCCATCAATCTTTTTATGCTATATTTTAGCAAAGTTTAGGCCAATTTTTTGCAAATTTAAAAGAATATTTTATTGAAATTCTAAATTTTCAAAATTTTTTTTTTCATTTTTTATGTGTATTCGCTTCAGGGTCGCTTGTTGGGCACGTGGTTAGTTATATCGAACACACTTTTATGATATGGCGTGAGAAACAAAAAACTGCTGGAAACGCTGCAATGAAGTTGATGAAAGTCGTCTAAAAACAAGTTAAGCTAAGTCGTTTCTATATTCCCAAGACAGAAGTTAGCGCCTTTAACTAGCGTTACCAGGACCCCTTTTTAACATGTTACAAGCCCTTATATCTTACTAAAATCGTTTTTTCTTTTGACAGCAATGAATACATATATGTATTTGTAAAACACAGAAAATTGCTCAAAGCTTAGGGGTTTTTGCCGGAATAAGGAGTAAGCGTCGCTAAAATTAATAGTAACCCATGAATTTTTTTAAATGAAAATCCCGTTGCTACTGCTTCTGATGTTTTCACAAAGGAAGGTAAGATGTGTGTAAAAAATTCTCAAATTCTTAGTTTTAAACTCCTAAATTTCAATAATCGTGCAGATTTTAAGATCCCATCCGTAAACTTAAATTTCGTACCTTTTCTTTCGCAAAATAGTCACTTTATTTCGCAACACACAGATTGGCTTTTGTATATTTATCGATGTTTCTCGGGATAAGAATTTTTAGGGGAAATTTAATTTGGCGGAGAGCAAAATAAATTATTTGGGTGGAAATGGAATTGGGTTGAAATTTAATATGGCGGATTTTTGTTAAAACCGTCAAATCCGCCAAATTTTCTTTCGATACGCAAAGAGTAAAATCAGTTTTTTATTGAACTATGTAGTAGTCCAGCCAGACTGACATGCGTCTGTTCAATATTCATAAATTTTTTAAATAACGGTAAAAGGTTATGGGAAAAACACATATAATACGACTTTTTATCATTTATGAAACAGTATACGATCCGATTCTAAACATTTAACAATATGTTCTATTTTAATGACCAGAGTCTTGCCATGGGTTTAAAGTTTCTAAAAAACAAGAAAAAAACATTACCTTGAAGTCTAACTAAACACGCACGTCCGCATTTATCCCACTGGAGTATTCGTGTTAAAAGACAAAGATACAGGTCTTTTTTTATATGAAACATACTTTTTGGTTCCAGCCTGAATGTTTCCAAACCTTAAAGTAGACTTTTTGAAGTCCCTTACCTTACCTTATACCCTTAAAATTCTTTTTAGCAAGATCACTATTAATCTATCAATTTACTTCTTCACATTTCTTAATATTTTGCGAGAGCAGTGCAAAGTATACCTATAATCTCAGGCTTAATTCAAAAAACATTCTGTCTCTCATTACAAAATACGTGTAATAATATAATAAGCATTCATAACACTTTCCCACTGGGCGTTTTCCATTCGTATGCTTATCACGCAACCCCTCCACTAACCCACAAACATACTTCGCTTCTCCCAGACATATTTTTCACTTCTCAATTTTCCCTGCATCCGTTACGAATAAGCCTGCAAATAAAAATATACTTACTCGACGCTCTCTTTGCTTCTTCTAAAGTGAAAACAAAGAAAATGTAAATATACTGCACAAAAAAGACCTACACTCACTTGTCTAATTAAAATACAAAACCGTGGCACCAACTGCCCCCACCTGTTAAAATATAAATATATACCCCCCCCCTGTTTCCAGTTTTGCGCCTTTTATTCTATCAGATTTTTATTTGCTTTGGTTTCCCCAAATTGTGCTTGGGAGGGAGGTCTCCAGAAACAGTTGTTATGATTGCTAAGTCAGTAAGAACTTAAACAATTAATAATATAGTACAAAAAATCAATATATAAATCAAAAAATGCACCTGAAACAGGAATTTTATACACAGCATAAAGAACAAATGCTGTCGAAATATGTGCAGCTGCAAGGTTTTTCCAGATTGCTTTTCTGTTTACTCGAAACATCTGCATAATCTGTGGCATAAGTGGTGGAGCAGACATTTTTTGTTCGTTCTAATATCCTGTGAAATAAAAAATACATTGTAAGAACAGATTTATGTCGCAAAATTTTCCAACAGCATCAATTTGCAAATACCAGCAACAATAAACACATCCATTAAAACATTTTAAATACAAGTGCACATTCGCTTGGGAAAAAGAACATCACATACAGAAATATACAATGCCTAAAGATCTTGCAGACTAAAAAGAAGCATGAATATTCATAATGCGTACTAGAAGACGTATATGGACACTTACAGGGCCTATACAAGCTTACAGAGAAAGTTTTATTGCAAACCAAGTTGCAGATCCCGAGTTATTGGGTCATTGGAAAAAAATTAAGAGGCCTGGGACGAGCAAACAAGTGTCATTTTGGCAAAACATTTTATGTTAATCAATTCACCTTTATAATATCTATACATTGATAAAGTTTGAATGTTCATCCCTTAACAGGTCTAAAATTAATGATGACAGAAAATGTCAAAATTTGCTATTCCTTGAATATGATATCATAATTTATGCACCATAATTAAATCTGAAAAGGGATTTTTAAAAAATTTAAAAAGACATATATATTATATATATAAGTGAGTCCAACATCATTTTATACCTTATCTTTTTAAATTGTTTGTTTTACGCAGACACAGCAATCTTTCTCTTTATGTAACCATTATTTGCAATCTTCATTTTCAAGTTTTTTGTAATTGCGGTTGTCAACTAGTGCTATTAAATCACTAGAATACTGTAAAGCATCAAATTTATAAAGAAAAACAAATTTTGTTGTATTTAAGATTATGTAATATGTGATATGGGAAAGCTAAAAAAGTATCAAAAGATTGCACATCGGTGGACGGAAGAGGATGTTAATAATGCGTTACAAGCTGTAAGAAATGGCGATTCAATAAGGAGTTCAGCGAAGCGATATGGAATGACAGAATCAATGCTGCAGACACAAATTGTAAAAATTAAAGAAGGGTGGAAGGGTAATTTGATTCTTTCCCTCTTATGATAAGTGGACTAATTATAAAATATATATCAATATAAATTTGGTCATTTTAGATTCTACACAAGGACGAAAGACTGTTTTTACTCATGAAGTGGAACAAGAACTCTTAAACTGTATAACAATACTTTGTCAGTACGGTTTCAGTCCAAAGATAGAGGAAGTAAAAGATATTGTCACTAAGTACAGTTCCATTAATGAAATTGATGTTTTGGTTTTTAAACACGGAAAAGATTGGGTTTTTACAGCTTAATGTGGAGAAATGCTCTATCATTTAAAGCATGCAGAAATGATTTGCTATAAAGTTTGCTATAAAGGCTACAACAGAAAACCCATTTTTTATCTATATGAATATAACAAAATCATAGAAAATTTTTGAATGCAGGCGAGTCTGGATTTCCAACAGATCCATGACAATGCAGAGTCATTTCAAAATGAGGCGGAAAGGCGTACAAAGTAACACTAGGAGCTGGTTGAAAATATAACTACACTTGCCACATGTAGCACAACTGGCCAGGCTTTAGACCCTCTCCTTGTTTTTAGTGAGAAAAAATTATAAATACCTGAAAAAGGAATAATTTAATATTTTACGGAACCGGAACAACATATGATAAAAAGTATGATAAAAACTTTATTCCTTAAAAGAGAAAAAATACGGTGGCCATCTTTCATAAATTTTGTATTTTGACTGGAAAATATCAACAGTTTTATAGAGACATTTTGAGTTTCTAATTTCCAGGTAAGGCTGTTTTAGCCAATTCAGAGACCCCTGCAAAGTCTGGAAAATTTTTTCGCTAGCTGTGCTACCCACAGGAGATATTGACGCCCAACATAACTTTCTGGATCAGCCCCTAGTGGAAATAGTGGCCCCCGGTGGAAACAATCCACTAACTATAGGTTTTTGTGATTTTCTGGGCTAGCCACTTTAAATATTTATTATTATTATTATTATTATAAAATTACACAATGGATCAGTTTTGCTGGAGCGAAAAAAAGGAGCGAAAAAAAGCAATGAAAAAACATCAATTGAAAATCTACTTGCTAAAGTTTGACACGTTGGCCTTTTGCCTAACTATGTTATTGCTGGATTTAGGGCAACAGGAGCTTATTTTGTAGATGAAATAAAATATCTGACAGCAAGGTTTAATCCGAATATGTTTCAAAAGTACTACACATGGAATGATGCTGACAGTTTAGAAAAGATGGAACATGCTGTAGTGTGAGTCGTATATCAATCACCTCATAAGTCACTAAGAAAATCTCCATAAAAAGCTTGCATTGACGCCAACGCAATCACACATAAATACACAATGTCAGTTTGCTACTCTGTCTCCAGCTGGCTCCAGTGCAAGAACAACACCTGCAACAACTTCATCAACAACAAAACTTCCTTGCAGTTATTATTATTATTATTACTGAAATTATTTACCCAGCCTCTTCAGTTCATATTGGTACTGCTATCAACGAGGGTCCTGCGAAGGGGGTCCTAGTGCATTTATTAAAGCTCCCATTTGAGCTACGAAAGTTGTGCAAGCACAGCAATCGCTTAACTAGATAACCACCTAAGATATCAATCATATTATCATGCTGATCACTAAGCAGAAAGGATAGATACACACTTTTATAGGCATAACTCGGCCAGGGTTTGAACTGGACGCGAATGCTCTTGAATAAGGCTAACAGTTTATATATAAAATTTAGATTCTATACCAAATTTCATCAGATTTGGAAGGTTATGGGGGGGTCACATGGGATGTCCTGTCAGTCAATATTCCCTAATAATGAGAATAATTAATAACAGGAGTTTACTTATACACAAATGCCTGTTGTAAGTCATTTCATAAGACAAATTTCCTGTGCATCCCCTAGGCATCACACACTGCTTCCTATCAATTACTAAAAACAGCACAGAGAAAAGTGAATTTTACCAGTTACCAAGCTGCTTATTGGAGTAACAAAATAAAAAAAACGGTTGAAAGAAGTAAGAGTAAGAAAAGATTCGCTGCTGCCACTTCTTCTTTACAAAATTAGACAAATGAAATGAAGTTTAATTAAAATAATAATTTAGCTCTGATCTAAGTATTCAAGTGAGATTCGGCTTCCGTAAATTTCCTGCTTCAAAGACCCATTGTGAAGTCCAAAATAGTGAATAATAGTGCTGAAGGTGTTAGGGGAGTGGTGGTGGGCACTTGAATACTTAGATCAGAGCTAAATTATTATTTTAATTAAACTTCATTTCATTTGTCTAATTTTGTAAATAATAATTTAGCCTCTGATCGTAAGTATTCAAATGAGATTTCAAAGCCACCTATTTTGGGTTCAACAAACAGTTGAGTAAAAACTGGGCAAGGACCAGTATTAGATTAAACAGAACTACATATTTATGGTTTGTCTGTTATAACTCCTGGTAATGCCACAATGTACCATAACGGTACCATGTCTATTACATATATATATAAATAATCTAACCCAAGTAAATGTGTTTATAAACATTTAAGAAGTTCGTTCCCAAAGTTCTTGCTTATGGGCAATTTGTAATGTTTTGCAAATGTGCTAGTTCCTCTCCAACCTGCCGCTTTTGCGATTGTCTTCATAGGTACTCCTATGTCCTCTGCCTTGCTGGTAGATGCACTCCGTGTAGAATGGGTGCTGAACGTCTTAATATCGATGCCAGCCAAGCCTAAGAAAGTTTTAACGTATTTTGCAATGGTGGTGATTCCGATAGGTTTATGGGGATATGCGTAGGAGAGAAGTAGTTCCCTTGGTTGGTTTTCAAGGTTCTCTCGTATAAGGTCTGTCCTCCTCAGGTATTCATCTAGGCAGTGGACTATACATATCCGGTTATCGAGGTGGTACTTCTCGAATTGCAGAGGTTCCTGATGTTTGCCTGGTTTTGTTGTCTTCAAGATTGTAGAGATGTAGAAAGTGTAACTATCTGAAGATCGATGACAAAAGTTAACCTTTAGGGCACCTATTGTCTGGGCTCTCTGGCCACTCAGTAGGCACAACAAGGTGGCTAGTTTTTTCGTTAGTAACTCTAACTCCAGGTGCTGGTTACCAGGCAAGGTTGTCATATAGTTTAATATTACATCAGGGTCATATATCACAGTGTGCTTTGGTAGGGAAGGACGTAGCTTGAAAACTCCCTTGATTAGTCTGCTAACGTCCTCATTCTTACCAAAGCTTGTTCCTGCATCCTTTGGTAATACAGCTGATAGGGCTGACCTTGCTGCTGCGATGTATCCGTAACTTGCCTTTTCTACATGGAAAAGGAAAGCAAGGAAGTCCATACCTTGTTTATGACTAGCCCTATAAGGTTCTGGGATTTTTTCACTTTTACAAAACTTCAGCCATTTCCTTAAATACAGATTATAGCTGGATTGGGTTTTTTCTGACCAAGATGCAGTGAGCAGTTGTTTAAGATCGTCAGAACATGACTGTTTTAGGTTTATTGCCTCCCTGAGACAATTGCTATCCGAAGACTTAGATTTGGGTGCAGTGGATGAAGGACACTTGGTTGCTGTGGAAGCAGTAATAGGTCCATTCTAGGTAAAACAAGAATTTCTTTAATGATTAGTTCAGAATACCGTGTGAACCATGGTTGGTTAGGCCAGTCCGGAACTACCAGGATACCTACTGCCTTATCACTATGGATCTTTTGAATTACCTGGGGAAGGCAGGCGAAGGGTGGAAAGGCATAAAACGAGATATTGTGCCAATCCTCAGTAAACGAGTTTACTCCGATGCAGTCGGGATCAGGTCGATATGAGAAGAAGGCAGGTAACTGCTTGTTTATTCTACTCGCAAAGAGGTCTGTTTCTGGACGGAAGTCCAGTTCTTTCAGTGCATAGCGGAATGTTGATTTGTTTAACATCCATTCTGTTCTTGTCTCCTGTTGTCGCGACTCTCTGTCCGCTTCTACGTTAAGAATGCCAGGGAGATGTGTAGCGACTATCCAATTATTTTTGCTTATTGCCCATTCCCAAATGCTATGTGTAATCTTATCCATTGGGATAGATTTTACGCTACCCATTTTGTTTACACAGGCTACTGCTGAAGTGTTATCCATCTTTAGCAATATGGTAGCATTTGCAGTATGGTTGCAAAGAGCCTGTAGTCCAAAGAATGCTGCCATTAGTTCTAGGACATTTATGTGGTGTTCCTGCTCCACAGATGAAAACTCACCCCCTGTGTGGGTTGGTGTCATTGACGCTCCCCAACCTCTTGTTGAGGCATCCGTGGATATAATGACCTGAGGGTTGCCTCGAACTATTGGGGCTATGCTACCCCATAAATTATTCTTCCACCAAGATATGTCACCCATGGCAGTAGGGGTTAGTGTGATCTGCACGTCAAAGTTTCCGGCGCTCCTTCTTAAGGACTCAATTTTTAGTCTTTCGGTAGATCTATAGTAGAGTCTACCGTGTGGTACCCCAATAAGGCTGCTGGTAAACTTACCAATTAATCGCGCTAGAGTTCTTATTGTTATATTCTCTTTCTGTGTCACTTCCTTACACAGATCGATTATGGCTGCCTTCTTTTTGGGGGTGAGAGCGACGGTCATATTCACTGTATCGATGACGAATCCAAGGAATTCCAAAACTTGTTTTGGTTCAAACTCGGATTTGTCTGGGTGGACTGTAAATCCCAGTGAGTCTAACAACACAACGGTTTTGTGTACGTTATTGCAGCACTGTTGTTTACTGACGTTCATAGTGATCAAGTCGTCAATGTAGTCAGCAATGGTGACCTGTTCCTTCCTTAATTTAGATAAGGGTGGTTTCATTATCTTGGTGAATTTTCGAGGTCCTTCTGTATAGCCGAAGGGGAGTACCAGGAACACGTATACCTTACCCTCGTGTTCGAATTTTAGGAGCTTCTGGCTTTCTTTGTGTATTGGTATGCTATAGTATGCATCCTTGATATCAAGTTTTGCCAGATACATGTCCTTTTGGATTAATCTGAGAATGGACGTTAAGGTTTGCATCTTAAACTTTCTTTTCTCAATGTGTACATTGAGTTTTTTGAGGTTTAGGATGAGCCTAAACCCGCCGTCTGATTTCTCAGTGACGAATATGGGTGAGATAAAGTCGCCTGGTTCGCGAATGCTCAACCTTATCACTGGCTAGTGTGTCGTGTATCCGACTTAGTTCGGCCTTTTGTCGCTCGGATACGATGGATACGACTTGGTCTACGATACCTGTGCAGTCCACGGGGATAGGAACAGGGTGTTCGGGGTCCTGTAATGTGAAGTCATGGTCACCATTTTTGCTGTGCTGTGGGAGCATGGGATCGTCGCTTTCTTGTTGCATTATTCTAAACGTGTCTACTCGATCACTTGGTACTTCGCGTCCGTTCACAGTTGTTTACGAAATCGAAAGAGGAAATTTACGGAAGCCGAATCTCATTTGAATACTTACGATCAGAGGCTAAATTATTATTGACCTGAATCAGTTGCAAGTTTAAAGCCGAGGACAAATGAATACAACTAACGGTGGAGAGACTTCAAAATGGTAGATTTATCCTCCTCCTCGGTTATTTTTCAGGAAGCTATTTCGAACGGTTCATTTTATTCAGCGATCCAGGCCAGAAATTTCAACCAAGAGCAATGGCGTCAAAACGTGTAGCTGTCAAAACCGTTGACTGGCTCAAGCTTGGGTCAACAATTCCAAAGGCAGCTGCTGCTGATTTTAATGCCTTTCGAACCAGACATGAAACTATTAAAGGAAGGTAAGTCAATTCTTTTGAAGTGTAAAATTAATTTGTAGCTATAGCTAAGCTGGGATTTTGAAAAATGTTTTTCTAGCCACTGGCTAGCTGGCTATCTAGCTATATGCCTTCTCAAATCAGGTTAACATGCTTAAAATTATAGATGAATTTCTAAAAAATGACTAACTCTGCATCAACACTAAGTCAGAGACAAGGTCTAGAGAGGGTCTAGGATTTAATACTTGTGCTGAAATGTAGCTAAAAGCATGCTAAAATAGGCAATAAATATCTCAAAAAGAGTCTCGTCTTTTTGTACTTTTTGTATGCTTTGCTACAAAGAACAGAGGGTTCAAGGTACAAATTTCAGAAAAATTAAATATGACTGTGCTAATTCCAAATAGGTCTTTTATTGTTCTTCGCTTGGAAATGATGGATGTAATAATTCCTAGCCTGACTTGACCATGCTACCCTAATTAGAGAAATCACCATACGTCGTTGTTTGACTAGGTATATATATAAAGAATATGTTGCATTTGTGCAATGAAATTGAAACATGAACCTAAATCACTAAAAAATTGGGTGCATAGCTGAAATAGCCAATGATAACCTTGCAAGCAATTTACGCCAGATGCCACTGAAATAAACATATCACAAAAACGAAAATTGCACTGATTTGTTTTTTGCTTGAACCCACGCATGACCCTGTTACCAGCTATTTTATCAAGTTGTTTTTTACAGGACAACGTATATAGTAAAAACCATTTAGCTTATGATACATGATTTTCTGTTTTCTCCTCTCGATTGAGTGAAATAACACCATAGTAAAGTAAGCCATTTGTACAATTTGAGGAGTATTTAAAAAATTAACGCTTGAGTGTGCTTCTGGTTGGGTCATTAATCCTGCTTTAAGAACAATTTCATATGTGACCTCGATTAAGCAAACAAAAAAATATACCATGTTGTCAATCCAAGTTAAATAGCCACCAATAATACCAGTATGGCAAAGTGCTTTTTTGATTGATGAACCAGTGCAGAATACAGATGTGACTTTGTGTAAACAATAATTAGATGGCCCTTGTCCAGTGGCTTACCCTTCATTAAATATGCTCATCTGATCGTCTTTTTTCCTTCAAGAAAACACTCGAAAATGCTGACATATTGTTTTTTTATACAGACAGAGTATTTTTTCCCAGTAAAACTCAATACCTTGACAAATAATCAAATATAATTGTATTAAATTTAGCTTGGAGTCGCTACCAGAAAAGCCAGCACCCATTGATTGGAAATTTTATCAGAATGCTGTGAAAGAAAAAGCCTTAGTAGAGAAATTTCATGCAGGGGTAAGCTTGATTGGTTGGAACGTAACATATTTTTAGGTTACACAAGGGAAGTAAATGTTTCTTTTGTAGTGGCGTTTAAATTGTTTAAATATTTTTCTTTGACCCTCTATTCCACCTTGTTTACTTTCGGTATTGTCTGTTTGTATGTACTTAGGGCGACTTATCAAAGTAAAAATAAAATAAAAAAAACATTAAAGAAAGCGAACACATGCATAATAAAAATATCTTTCCTCTAATACGTTTTTCGTAAATCATTATTTTGTGGTGGTGATTTCTTCATTCTTTATTATTTGTTACGTGAAATTTCGTGAAAATTGTTTACAATTTAAAAATTTGTGTTGTTTTTAGTACTCGAAAGTTACAGTACCATACCCAGAAGACACAGAATCTGCAAAGATTGCTGCTGAAGAAAAACAAATTGTAAGTGGACCAGAATGGCCAGAAAACTTAGGACTAATTTAGCCAGCAAAAATAGTTAAAAATAGGGTTAGATCAGTTTACCCTAGATTTTCATTTGCTAAATGTTGCGCTGGGTTTTCATGTTTTGAGAAAAACTTACGTATTTAGTGTTTATTCGTTATATATTTTTTGTTTCCCTATTTTTTTTCGCATTATTTTTTTATTTCTTCAGGAAGTTGAGATTGTGGAAGCCGTAAAAGCAAAACAAGTGAAGATTTCAAAATTACAAGAAGAGGTATAAGCTTGATTGTTCAGCTCGAGTTTTAATTATTATATAGTTTTCTCTCGTCAAGATGTCAAGATATATAAGTATTTTTGGAAGACTACTAAACTTTTAAGATAATATACACTCTTTTTATACCAAATTTAATTCGCCTTATAGTCGCTTCAAAAATTGCTAAAATTTGTAACAACTTCCAAACAAATTGTATGAGGCAAATAAAAGATATATTTGTTAGAAGAAATGGTACAGATAAACATGTTGGGAACAATTTACCTATATGAACCTGGTAAACAATGGCTAAACAATTTTTGGGCACTTTTCCCTACGTAGCTAAACAATGTTTGGGGCGAAATGAATAAAAAAGAATGTATATATCTTAATTTTTTTTTAACAATGTATTACATTGTAAACCCAGAAAGCTAGGTGTTTTTGGCATTTCTATTTGATGTGTTGTCTTGTGGCAGGACTATGGATTCACAGTGCACTTCAGGACACTTTAGAATAAATTACAAAATTTGACGATCGATCCTCGTAGTATGAATTTGTTCCCTGCTTACATGCATGGAACTACGTGGGTTTTTTATTTAGAAACATGCTTTTTTAAATTTAAGCTGGTTGCTTCTATATTTTTTCTAAAATTGTTTAGAGTCTGACCCCTGTTTTGTACCCTTAAAACGCTTTTCCCTTTCCCCAAGTGCCCTGTCAATTAAATTTCGCAAGTAGCAATTGGCGGTACTTGTAATCTCAGCCTCGTGTTGCTTATATAAAAAATGGCTTACACGTAATCTGTTATTTAGATTGCTAAGATCAGAAATCAGAAACCATTTGAAGAAATGACGGTTTGTTATTTATTTGTTTGTTTGTTTTTATCTTACCGTCTATGATTTTTGTTTGTTTGTTTGTTTGTTTGTTTGTTTATCTTAATTTTATCTATATTGTTACTTTTTGTTTGTTGTTGTTTTTGTTGTTACTTCTGTTGATGTTGCTGTTGTCGAAGATTACTGATAAAAGACGCTTCATCCAATAAATGTTGGCAATACAAATTGATGTGTTTTTGCTTTCTTTAATTTAGACGGAGGAGTTCATGGCAAGTCATCCAGACATGAAACGAGAAGTCGATGCTGAAATTCGCGAAATTGGCTGGAGATAACACGTTTGAAATTAGTTGTATATTCCTTACTAAATATAAAATAATGTTTTTGACGTTTGAGTAACCTTCTAGTTTTTCCTTCTCTTCATTCATCAATTTTATCTAGTTTGCAGTATGCTGGCATAGGGGCGACGCATAATTTACAGCATTTTCTACGAGGAGAAACATGGAACCCGATGGCGGTTACAAAAAACGGCGTACTTAACGTTGTAGAAAAAAAATGCTGCATTTTTATAACGGTGACATTCACAAGCATATCCAGACCCTTGTTTGTTTAAAAAATAAACATAAGGCTATACATATTATTGAGCCTGATTCAAATTTTAAACCCTATTAGTATGATCTACTTGTGATAAACTTTGTTGCATTATGACAGTGAAGATTATATGTATGATAAATGTTTGACAAACATATAAGAATATATGAGCTATTTTTGCACAAGCACATGCCACCTTATTTCGAAAATTTCACAAGCTTGTAAAAAAACGTGCGTTTATCAAAAAATAAAGTTCATGTAATTTCTTTTGTATATAAAAGGAATTACATGAACTTTTCTTTTGTATACAAAAGGAATTACATGAACTTTTCTTTTGTATACAAAAGGAATTACATGAACTTTATTTTTTGATAATTTACTTGATAATTTGATGATTTTACTGGAGAAAAAAAAGCGCGTAAAGGTGAATCTTCATATAAAAACGCAATGGAATCCAGCAAAGAGCGATGATTGCCCAATGTTTACATTTCGCTGGATTTCGGGTGGTAAAATTGGCGAAATGTACCAAAGAAAGATTACGTCGTTTTTGTTTTGAATTGAGTTTAATCTGAATCATGCTGAACTTTTCAAGATGGCTGATTCGGTGAAAGCTCTAAACAAAATATAAAATCGATTTTCTTTATGTACACGTTTTGGCGCGTTCCCTGAATGGAAATTGTTTTCGCTGGGAAACCAGCTAAAGTTTAGCTCTGTTTCGGCTTTATGAAAATTCGCCTTATAACAGAGAAGTTGTAATCGGTTTTGTACACATTTCTCAAAAGTTCGTCCGTACAGGCAAATTCAAAGTTTAAATAATTAAGGAGATATTCCTTGCTCTTCCGTTTTACGCTAGTCTACCATACAAAGTCAAACATATACTCGCTCAACCTGCGTTTGCTACAAAAATAATATTCCCGTGTTGTACGCGCGTTATAATAGGACACCATATCAAAGCGAAAGTTTGTCCTGGCAGAACTAACAGTTACTTATGCGTGAGTGAATGTACACGGCTGTGTAAACATAGCGATATAAGCTTGTTCACTGATATTTATTCAGTGCGCCATATGGTTTGGTACTGATTAAAACTCCATTTACACGTCAAACATCCAAAAAACTGTATAAGTTGTATAACGTGTAGTAGTTAGATGCAAACATATTTTCGGCAAAATACTACTTATGCAACACTGGCGTAACATATAAATATAATTTTGCGTCGAGGCAATTCTTCAACTCTTCTTGATTGTAAGTTCTCCAATCATGGAGGTATATAATAAAATGTAAACTAGACCTTATTACCATGTACCACGGGGTATATACATATCAAAACATCCTCGCTCATCTCTAAGGTTCTTCATTGCACTCAGACATCAGAGTTGGTTGTTTGTAAGAAGAAGACTAAGCATGGTTAATTTTTTTGCGCTGTTGATTTTTTTTGGTATCACAGCGGGTATGTTGCTCCATATTTCTTTGTTTTTCAAAACTCACAAGGCAGCGTTTAATTTTTAAATTTATTTACTGAAAAAGCATAACATAGGCATTCTCTTAGCCAGACCATGTTCTGCGTATAAGCATGTCCGAATTTTCACTTGCTTATAAAATAAACCCATGTAACAAGAAACTTCGGTTGCTGGGTGACTTACAAAAATGCACAATCTTATTTTAATAGACTCGTAATAAATTTTAGCGGATGAAGTTTGTTACCCTCCTTATGGATGCTTCACCAGTCAGTTCCCATTCAACCAAGCATTTGTACAATTACCCGAACGTCCCAGTGAAGTAGGAACAACGTTCCTTTACTTCACTAGAAAAAATCCGATACATCCACTATTTTTGAATCCGACTGCACCCAATTCTCCATCGGCGAACAATTTTGATCCCAACAAAAAGACAGTGATGCTAGTACATGGTTACATTGGTGAGCATTGTTTTTTTATTGTTGTTGTTGTTGCTTTTTGTTGTTGTTGTTTTTGTCGTTGTAGTTGTTGCTGTTGTTTGTTTTTGTTGTTTTTGTTGTTTTTGTTGTTTTTGTTGTTTTTGTTGTTTTTGTTGTTTTTGTTGTTTTTGTTGTTGTTACTGTTGATGCAGTTGTCGCTTATAAGAGATTGTTGCCATTGTTTTTCATACTTTAGAATCTCGCAAGCAGTGGTACGTCCAGATGTTCATTGATGAGCTACTCAAGCATGACGACATGAATGTGATTTTTACTGACTGGTCCTATGGAGCAGGGTTTCCTTACCATCAAGCATACGGAAACGCGAGACTTGTTGGTACGTCAGTATCTTAACCATTGTTTCGGTATGCATGAGAAATTGTTAGTCTCTGATAAACAAAGTAAAAATTAATAAGTACTGGGAAGACTGATATCCATCGTGAACCTTATACCTGCAACCTCTTGCGTATGACCACGTACATACAGTATGACAGGCGGTAATCTATATTACATTTATGCTCTATGCTTATTAACAAGACAAAATCTAAATATCAGTATAACCGTATAACTAACGCTGTTTGAATTGCCAGGTCTTCATTCCACAGGTTAACAATAGATATATACATTGATTCGAATATAATACAGAGTAACTATATTCAACTCCTCAGCGAAACCCCTCCCTGATAACAGAATATATACCATGTTATTTAGGTGCTCAACTGTCTCGCATGGTGGAGGTGTTGCACAATGACACTAATGTGGGTTTACATAACATTCATCTGATTGGCTTTTCCATTGGGGCACATATTGTTGGATACGCCGGAAGAAATTTAAAAAGAAAAGGAATGATAATAGGAAGAATTACAGGTTTGAATAAAGTTATTTTTCTAGTGTACAACGTTGTCCCCAGACTGTTACCCTTTGTGAAAGTGCGGTGGTTATATCATACCTTCAAATTTAGCTTTCCTAAAATTATCGCAATTAATGTGTTTTTGCGTAGGGACAAATATTGAATAATTGGTAGAATTGGTTAACATAATGGTAAATCATGTTTTTTTGATCAAAATTTCAACAAAAAATGGAGTCGATCACGATCTGTAACAAGTGACAGAAAAGGAATGAGATAGGTTTTCATATCTTGGTTTCTTTTGCTGAGGAATAATTTATTGGACAAGACAAAGATATTTTCACCCGCTATTTATTTTAGCGCATTCTAACTATAAGAATTTATTGTAGCGTATAAATATCTCGATCAATTAAATAGCATATAAATATCCTGATAAATCTCGTTTCCAGAGCTCTTTGAGATAAACCTCAAAACATTCAAGATTTATCGAGCTCTGGAGGCGAGAGGGATCAGGTCTCAAATATAGTTCTTTGTCAGTGAGCATATTTGCATTGGTAGCAAACGAACTTAAAATCAGAATTATTATGCTTGTGACATTATAATTTTGATTTTCGTCAGTTACGCCACCATTATTTATTTATTTATTTAGGACTCGATCCAGCTGCTCCTTACTACGAAAGTGAACACATTGACGTCCGGCTTGATCCGACTGACGCCGACTTTGTTGACGTCGTTCATACTGACGGTAAAACCATTCTAATCAACGGCTTCGGTACAATACAAGAAATGGGACATATTGACTTCTATCCTAACGGAGGTTTCCATCAGTTGGGTTGTGGAAAGCTGGATATAGGTACATACATTTTTTTATTTATAATGAGTACTTAAGAAATATTTCGTTAAGGGGCGGGCAATGACACACTTGACAATCAAAGACACAAAAGCACGGATTAAGGTGGTTTACCAAGAAAAAATGTCTAAATTTCAAGAATTGTGTTTTCTGACAGCAAATTCATCTTAGAACACCGTGGCAAGTAGTGCTTATGACAAATTTAGGTTTTTATTGCGCAATCTGGCACTTTTTCCAACCAACCGCAAATATAAGTGCATAGCAACGCCCATAGCAACCATTTTTGCATTTTTAGACGGCTTTCTTGCCCCTCCGTCGATGTTTAATGCTTTGCAATTGCTAGATGATACTTTAGGGCCTCCTAAGACAATATATGACAGTTCTGAATATTACATGTGGTGTTCCACACGCAGTCAGTCATCAATTAGACTTAAGTCTTAAGGTCTTAGGTATTTTGTGCATTGCAGGTCAAAATATTGCTGCCGTAGTCCTTTTGTCGATCCGCAAGGAAAGATTTTCCAAAAAAAACAAACTTTAAACTGGTTTTTCGCCGTTTAAGTTCGGAATCCACGCGAAACAAGAATTCTCAAGATCGAAGCACGCACGCTTTACAATTTCTTCTGTCGATGCAGGCATTAGTATTACCTAGTGCTTAAATGAAACCGATTTTCAAGTTTTGAGAGAAATTCGCAAAATCTAATAATAAAGCAAATTATGTGTTGCAAATTAGGACTGATTTTTTTCTTTTTTTGAAAAAAATGTGTTTTTTTTAATTCACCGAGGCACAACAAGGAACATTTTACTTGATGGTACTACATTAAAATTTAGTTATAACAGCCAGTTACCATGACAACGTTATAACGCTCAATTCCTCATTTAGATACCCTCGTTTCCAGGGACTTTGGCATTGTTGATGGGGGAGAAGGCGTTTAAAAAGATTAAAATTCCAGGGGACAAAATTTAACCTAGTCCTCAGGGCTCTTCTACGCCTGTGATATTGTGCACAATATCATAGGCGTAAAAGAGCCCTGTGAACAAAGTTGGACAGTAGTTTCAGTTAGAAGCATCAAAGTGACTTTAAATTTTCTTATGCTGAAAGAAATTAAGCTAGAATGGAGTCTCTAGCAAGTCAATTATTAAGTACAGTAGACTCCCGGTTATTCGAAGCTCCACGGGGGATAGGAATTTACTTCGAATAACCGAAATTTCGAATAACTGAAAATTTTCTTATTTTGGTCCAATTTTCACTCTGACGGATTTTTTGGAGGGATTTGAATAAATATATCAAGTTTCTACTCTACAGTTTTAAACGCAACGAGTGTTTCAAACGTTAAAATATACAAATATAATGTTTACTTAAAACAAATATCAACAATAAGCATTCTTCATATCTATATTCTTATGAAGTGTTTGTGAAATAGTTTTCAATAAAAGTTTGCTTTTTGCCCTCGGTAAAGTGCTGGTTACATTTGTTGGTTATCGCGTGTAGTTTTTTCCTTATTTCATCAAATTGCTTTGTACATAGTTTTATTTTTAGGAATAAAGACTATTTTTCTTTTATAAAAAGTGTTTGAAGTTGAAAATTCTCACTTTTACTCCAGCTATTGTCAAGAATTTTAAATAACTGAGAGAATATTGAGACAAGGGGGTTAGAAAACCACTTCGAATAAACGAATTTTCGAATAACTGAAGTTTGAATGACTGAGAGAGATTTACTCTAAAACGAGTTAGAAAATTCAAGGGGAATGAAAATCGCTTCGAATAACCGAGAATTTCGAATAAGTGCAGGTTTGAATAACCGGGAGTCTACTGTACTGCATTATTTAAGAATGTCGTTCTTCCCTTTTGAGCACTTACTTGTTTCTCATGTTTAGGCGTGGTTCAATACTTAGCCTGCAGTCATTACCGTGCAGTAAGATACTTTATGGAATCTATCAACAGCCAGTGTCCATACTATGGAGTTCCGTGTGCTTCTTACAAAAGCTACACCAAAGGCCATTGTGTGTTCTGCTCTAAAGGTACGTGCCCCCGTATGGGATATCACGCACAGAAACCGGAACTGAAACAAGATGGCGTTAAATTCTATTTGAAAACACACACGGAGTTTCCATTTTGTGGTATGTTAGGCTTTTCTAGCCAATGTTTGTTTACTATTAGAGAACTGCTATGCATTATGGTTTATTAAATGTAAGAGTGTTGATTGGCTGCTATATAACATGTAAGAATGTTGATTGGCTGCTATATAACATGTAAGAATGTTGATTGGCTGTTGTTTGTTTAGGATACCATTATATATTTGGCTTTTATACCGACAAACGATTTTTTGGAGATTTATCAAGCAGTGTGGTGACAGTAAAACTTATTGGTTCCAAAAACAACGAGACCATTGATTTGCCTCGGTAAGTCATACTTTTTAGAAGCATTAAATAATTTTCAGAATTTGATTTAGTATTACCCATTTTGATCCCATGTTTTGAAAACACGACAATTTGAAGAAGGGTCGGGGAAGTGTATTTTCAAGGAAAATGTTATTTTTCTACCGATTCTTTCCAATCTATACATTTGTCATGCATCTGTATATTTTGGATTAAAGTTTTTAAAATCGCAGGAATGTTTTCAAATACGAAAGGCATCCTCCTTTCCGGGATATTTTGTCTTGGTATAAACTTCTCGGCAGAATTAATGAAGATTGCGAACGTTGAAAAAAGTTAAGGTCACAAAAAAGTTCTCAGTCCATGTTGTTTACAACACGTATTTAAAAAAAAAACGTCAACAACGAGCTGAGCATATAAAAAATATATACTGTTTTCCAGTTTTAACGACCCACTTTCATTGATGCGTAGATTTTCCTATCTATGCTGAGTTAAGGATCAGTTTGATTAAACGAGACAACCCTGTTCTTAAGCTCGTTTAACCCTGCTCTATCCACCAACAGAAGCCCTCGTGCAATGCACTTGAACTAAAAACTGTAAAAACTTCTATTCTGCTTTCTTAGACACACATATGACTCTGGTAGCATTGAACATTTAAAAGTCTTACTGAAAAAAGATATTGGAGTTGTGCAGTCAGTCAATCTTCGCCATGATAGAATCATCGACATATGGTACTTGATCGGTATGACAGTGCGACCTATTTGGTCCAACACGGAGTAAGTGCAACAGGGCTAACAAACTTCTATGATACCATTATTAAAAAGATGGCGGACGTTGATAATTCGTTTGATAACTCTTAACTTTACTTCGCACAAGATAAAGTTGAAACATAAACTTTTACAGTACAGACCCCCAAACCGCGACATTTCACTTATCGGGTAATCGATCCATTTCCCTTTGTTTTGTTGTTTTACGGAGTGGAATTACTTTTTAATGTAAATACCGAATTGTCAATGCCGTCAGAAATTTAGCTACCAGAGACAAATTAAAATTATTATCCAAAGGTTTTCCCACCGATTGTATCGCCCGCAAAGAGTCAAAATCTTTATTTTAGGTCACGTGAATTTTCTTATTTTCACGCTGCTTTTAATCAAATCACGTGCTCTATTTAGATACACCGCATGCTACAACAAATGGTTGAACAGTTATGATTCAGGAGTAGTCTTTCAACAAGCGTCCATCAGTTCGTGTCCAACTAAATAAATAAATAAATAAATCAATAAAAAACAGTACCAGTAATATTATTTTGTTTTATATTTAACGACTTACCTCTTCCCTGAGTGCTTTTCCTTCACATTATGATATTGCACCTTTTTGGAAACAACTGGGGACATGGTTCGTGGCAATGAAGTGAGGGTCTCTGTCGATCTGCTTATAACTGAACGTTTCTTTGTTCCAACTTCTTATCGCACTTTTAGGGCGAGTTTACACAAAATGGGCGGAATTTTCATTGTTTCTTTTAACGCCAGCCACTGATGGCGTTATGTTCTTGCCACTTGGCGTAAAAGTGACTTACAGGAAATGTTTCTCTTTTTGGAACTTCACCGTAGTTACACCATTTTTAGGCCAGCTTCAAATAGGATCAATAAAGAAATGATAAAACACGGCTTTAATCTTAATGTGAACACGTATCAGTCAGACTATTATTATTCCGAATATTGATACAGGATAAAGACACTTCAGTGTTGGAAACACTGTTATCAACGTGAGTGCTGTGTTCTCTGAATGCATACATTAAGTATACACCGGCATTGCCTACCCAATTTGCCTTACATAGCATGGGTTGACCCGTAGCTGTGGTAAAGACACTTGCTAAACATGCCCGCGCTGTGGACCGAACCACGGACCTTGTGATTACGAAGCGAACTCCATAGTAACAAGGCCAGGTAACCATTTTGAATTTTAAGATTCGAAAAATCATTAATCCCAGCATCATCTTATTTGGTGGTAAATGGATATATGAACTGGTCTATCGAAGCAATCCATAACCAGGTTGGTCATTTATAAGTTACTAGCTCTGTAAAAGAGAAAATGAACTAAAAGAATCAAGGATAGGCAACCTCATTTCCAAGACTTATGTCGCCAAACGTCGCTAGGTGCATTAAGGGACCTATAATCAAGGTTATATTGCTATGTGTATTATACTCTCAGCCTTGTTCCCAGGAAATTTTACCTTTCTGATTAGTTTAACTCCGCTCATGGGCCAAGAGACCCTGGAGACAATGATGTTATACACCTAAATGTCATTCTCTTTTGTGAAGATTATATCATCCTGGAATATGATGTTACATGTGTGCGTGTTCCTGGTAACTATTTTCTTTCTCCTTTAAACTGTTAAAATATCCTGATAACATGATTAAAGATACACGTTACACGCAACCTCGTCCTCAGGGCTCTTCTACGCCTGTGACTACGTGGCTGTCCCGTCAGAATATCATAGGTATAGAAGGACACTAGAGACGAGGTTGAGCTACATGCTGTTCGTTTAGAAGCAGCTTTTTATTATCAACATAAGGCTGAAATCCTTCAAAAACCGAAGCAGCTTATAAACAGCCTGATTCTTTTCACATCTTTAAATTAGAACAGAAAAAACAACAGTATTGAAAGTGCCTATATACTATTCTGATGCGCATGTGCATAACCCGAAAAGTCGGATTACATTGTAATTCCCCACTTATCGCAGAACATCGGAAACAGAGCGTACAACAATCGGCCTGAAGTGAGTAAATATTAGAAAGAAGAAACAAACAGGAATTTAGTTTTGTAGACATTTCTTTTGCAAAAAATATAACGACAAATGTGACTAAAAGTTTGAGCCCAACTGAGCAACCAATCACTGGAATCTGGTCTTTACTAAGTAGATAGCCAACAAGTAACAAGTAAGAAACAATTAAGTCTGTAAAACACAGCAACTTAAGCAACATTCAGCTTCAGACAAAATGTTTGTATTGCTCATAAAAAAGCGTGTACCTTATTAGCACTAAATATTTTTTGACGACTTTTTTTATCCGATGAAATTTTTTTGCCGATTTTTTTACTAACAACTATTTTTTTTGCCCACTTTTTAAGTCAGTATCTATGAAACCATGACGTTAAGAGAAAACAACTTTGTATCGTTCTGAATAACGTTTTAAGTAAACGTAGCAGAGGAGAAAGAGAGCTGACAAGAAAGAAAGAAAGCAGAAATTGATGACCAAAGCAAAGAAAATGTTCAAATGAAAGAAAAAGAAAAGAAATAATCATTGAAATTGACTGATTTATGCAGTTTTTTATGTAAGTTTTAATTCAAAGATAAATAGCTTAAAAAGTTAAACATTCTTGGTCATTTCCGATCGGCAAAAAAGTGACTAAATTCAAAAATTTAGTTCGCAAAAAGTTATTAAATTATGTCAAAGTGACTAAAATTTTTGCCGACATTTATTTTTTACCGACCTTTTTTACCGACTTTTTTAATCTTATCGGTAAAAAAGTCGGCAAAATTTATGAGAAAACAAAGAGCCGTGAAAGACTGAACCATCGCGTGCAAACATTTGTAAAATAATACAAGAATATTTATTGGCCTGAGTTTTCCGCCATTGTGTGAGAATAATAAACAACTTATTTTGTTGAAAAACGTAACAAGACAATTTCCTGTTTTTTATGAATCACCATCAATTTTCCTGTCCGACATTCAAAATCCTAGCACCACATTTTTGCATACTTGTATTATCAGTGGTGTGCGCAATTAAAACTTTAAAGCAGAAATATGGAATGCCAGAACCGCCATAAGGCGTAAAAACATAACGCCTTGTTGCGAGTTTACCATTATGTTATGTGTTTATGACATAATGATATGCGTTTCTTACGGTATATTACCCTCGTCCCCAGGGTATTTTGCCTTTTTGATATGAAGGATGAGGTCTTCTCTCATATAAAAAGGCAAAAAACCCTGGGGACGAGGGTGACTTTATACACTTCCACTCTTCAAACCAATCAAAATGTTTTGATATATGTTTCCTACAAGCTAGGTTATTTTACTTCTTTAAAGTGAAAAACATTCTAAATTTGCGGAAGTTTTAGCGACACTAAAAGAAGTGATTGGTGAAAGGTAATGCTCGCGAGATTGTCCAAGAGAATCGTTTGTGTTCGCAAATTCTTTTGATATGGCTCCTTTGCGAATTTTTTTTTTACTCGCGAAATCTTCTGTCCGCGAAATTCCCTGCACCTAAAGTATACCTTTTCTTATTAATGCGATACGAATTTTTCATATACATTATACGAAGTGCGAAAACTATCACTGTGGTTTCTCTTCTGAACACAAGAGAGAAATCATAAATCCCGCGAAACTAATTACATGAAACACACTCATGCACATATGTTGATAATTCAATATATAAACATCCCTGTTATTTCTTACTCAACGGTGATTAATGCACAGTGAGTCATACAATAGCATGAGATTACAATTTAATTGAGCATAATTCCAGTTGACTGAATTACATATTATACATTTCAATGCCAAGTTGTTTTGCATTTTCAAGATAAAAGATTATATAAAAAGTTATATACAAACTTTTCAAAGCAAAGTTTACTAAGATTGGAAAGTGCTTATCACGTAATTTTAACAGTAATCATTTTTCAATTCTGTATGACTCGCATAACATACAATGGTATGTATATATTTTTTAATTGTTGTTACGTATGGGATTTTATATGACGCGCGGTTTTATAATTAAACCTTTCAATGTAAAAGATGATAGTTTATCATGACCGGCAATTTATTTTGATACATGATGTAACACCGAATCAGTAATGACGAGCCGTTTGGTTATTTTTTATTTTATTATTTTTGGCGTGTCATTGTACTGATTATACGCATCATTACCCAAATTGTTCAATATCAGTCCCGCAGAAAGATATAAGATTTGAAATCTAAGAAAATTCAGAACAAGGTGGAGACATTATTGGCGATAAGTGCGAGTAAGTTAATTATTCCAATCAAGCTAAATCCAAGATTCTTTGAGTGTTTTAGATGAAGAGAATATGATTTTTTTATAAAATAGCCTGTACAACCTTGTACGATATTTCTTTTTGCCTTGGTACACTTCAGAAAAGTAATATTTTAGCCTCGAAATATGCAAGATATACAATATACAATGTACCGTGCGAGTTTGTAGATAAGCTTCATAAGTGCTGAAAAAATTGTTCATACAGTTTTCACAGAATAGCGACATGTTCTTGGCAATATTTTAATTTTATTTAATTTAATTTTCGACAACGTGCATGTGAAATATGTAGAATTTAGAATTTATGTAAAATTGCTAACTCTCTCAATGTAAAAAGTTGCAAAAATTCTTATTGCATTTTTTGATTCGAACGATATTTTAACCTTACTTGGTTACGCTTCTCTATAATAATAACCGTTGTCTGTGTGTCGGCCAAAATCGGGTCATACTAAACCACACACAAAATCTTCAGGCTACAAATAACAAATGGGATATATTTACGACTACTGCTCTTCTGTTATGCACTCGAGTTTATATTTATTTAACAAAACTTTACCCCCTTTCGTATCTATGCAATTAGTCGTACAATAATTTTCCCCCATGGTGTATTTTTATATGTTGTTTTATATACGCCATTGATTGTTATATAAAACTACGTATTATGCTTGAGAAATATAACTCGCTTGACAAGACTTTAAGTTGTTGTTAAAATAAAATGTTGGTTCAAAGTTTGTGTAAAAAGATGCAAGGTATTTCAATATTGTTATCAACTAAGTATATTACAAAGCTAAGTAGCATTTTTGGATTTTTACTTCGTCGGAGAAAGAGACAAATATTTTGTTTTAAAAACTAAAGCTGTGATACGTACCCATGAATGTTTTTGGTAGAATATGAAAATACTTGGTTAAAAAATTCGTTTTTATAAGATAAGTATGGTTGATCACGAGCATACATACGCATTCTTGTAGGTAAAAACGCGTCATTAAGAGCGCTAAGCTAATCAGAATGCCTGGAAACCCGTATTGCGGGTTAATAGACCTTTCCCGAATTTCCTAATTATGGCAATACTGTCGATACTAAAAATGATTCTGATCCCTAAGTTCCTTAGCAAAAGTTAAACAAATTACCTAATTTCGTAAATATTTTTATTCGTTAAGTGCCTCAATTCCGAGCTGAAAGCTTCCTAATAATAGCCTCGTTTTCAAAATAATTATTCTAATTAATCTAAATAAAATCCAACCAGAATATTATATTGTTCTAAACACTTCATTTTTGTCATGATAATTTAATATTCTATCTGAATATCCTTATTAGAAGAGCACAGAACCATTATATAATTTTGGATGACGTCATAATTATTATAATTTATGAAATTCGGGAACACAATGCCTTTGATTTGTTCTGACTTCTTTGTCAAAAGGTATTTCTTAGCTGTTATATTTTGTTATAATGTTTCATCTACAGGGTTGGATAACTTTTGTTACTTACTTTCCTGAAATGGTTATTCTTTTTCCTTACGATGTTTTCGAAACTCATTTCATTCTGGATCAATAGGAGGTTTTATAATAAATGGGTGGTAAAAAATTCTGGTGTTTTTCCTCCCCTACGATTATGTTGCCAAGAGAGTATTTTATGAAATTTTAGTCTCCTAAATGAATTCTTGTAGTGTTATTTGTATTTAGTGACTTCAAAAAATGACATCTAGTGCTGGCGTACGTTGACGAGACAGTAAAGACGACAAAAATAGAATTTCCTTCGAATCAAATTATTCAATCATTTTCAAGTTTTCAACGATTTGTAAAAAATTTAAAGGATTCTTAAACATTTTTTCTCAAGGATGGGAAAGGGCTTTTTTAAAAGATTTAAGCTCACCTCAAAATCAAGGAAGCACACTCGCGTCACATATTTCGATGTTGTGCGCAATCCACAGCCCAGCAGTCCTACGACCGGACTTTCCCGTTACGGGGAAACCATTGACGAGCACATGGCGCACATTGTAAGAAAGAAAACAACGCCACGAATGGAAATTGAAGAAATCATAAAGGAAGAGATAATTGCTGGACGTCGACCGAAGAGTAGTTTAGAAATTATTGAAGATGAAATATGCGGATCGCCGTCTGATATGGTTTATGACGAAATCAAAGGCTTTGATGACTTCATGATGTACTAAAACATACGGAACCTACGAAAAGATATACCATAATAGAGTATTTACTACAAGAGATTAAAGTCTATATTTATTAAACTTTGTACATAAAGTATTGTGTTGAATATAAATTTCGTAACTGTACTTAGCTACGTTGGCTCGTATACGCCTGGTTGGACATTGTATTTGTATGCAAGATAAAGTGACCTGAATGAAACTGTTTGTCTTAGATTTTGATTGGCAAGGGCGGTTGCAGCTAAGTTAAAAACATAGCTAGGGCGGTTGAGGCTGAAATTGATGTGATGCAAGGGCAGTCAAAGCCGTAGCTAAAATTATTGTGACGTCATTTACAACAGAGGATGCACACGACATAACAACTTCTTGTCAATGTTTGTTATGCCGCAGTTATGTCGTAGTATGTAGTTTATATGGAATTATCTCCAAAAAAAAGAATCCAATATCTCTATTTACTTTTTGTTTGTAAATGATTATGATTCTAACGCCTCGTGTGTTTTTTTTATATAAAAAAATGCCGAAAACGCTGGGATCAAATTGTTGGTTTCAGGCACAAACGCAAGACAGCAGATTTCGTTCAATAATAAATATACATTTTGTAGACAATCTTATTCTCAGTGCTCTTTTTTTAACAACACTATCAGGATCAACCTCGTCCCCAGGATCTTGTGGCCCCTGAGCCGTTATTACTCATCAACAAGGCAAAATGCCTTGGGAACGAGGTTGTATCAGGATAAATTGACCGGAGACGGGATTTCAAGGTATTCATAACCTACTGTGTTCGTGTTCTTAAAGCTGGTGTTACACTAGAGTGTATATAAAAAATATAAAGCTCTCATTGGTTCTGCTAATTCTTGCGACGAATAACGAAGTGCTTTTCTGTTAGAGAAGAGACGACAACAGAGGAAGGAGTCAAAAGAAAAGAGAACTGAGAATCCAAAATGAAAATAATTTACAAATATTTTATCAACAATAAGATATTTTAACCTTAAATACAACTTGGCAGCATTCTTTGGTGTACGCTGATTCGTGTGAAAAAAAATACTAAACCGTTTTGTTTAAAAGCCCCTTTTCTTTTAAACATCTCCTTCGAATGAAAATGTAATAAAAAAACATCTTTTACACACCCTCTAACAAACGCCACTAGATGTTTACTGGAACTGTAGCCTGCTTTAGTAAATCACTCAACTTAATAGAGCAGGAATATACGACGTCACGATTTATTCAATGGGGCATCTAAGACCTGGTGAAAATCCAAATCAACACCGTAATTTCAAAAGGGTGTGGACTGAAACTGTTCTTGCAAAGGTGATGTTTTATGATTCCTTGTCAAGGAAGCACGGATTTGTCGTCAAAATAGTCGTCTTTTCTTATCTTAAAGAAGCTGCTTTTGCTTGATAATTTGACTTTACTGGTCAGGGATAAAAAAAAACACTTCAATACGAAATAAACTAGCTCTAAAATTTTCAATTTTATATTTAAACTCAGTTTGAAAACGAGGTTTGAAGTGAAGTGAAGTTAAAAAACAAATAAAGAATTATAAATCCAATAATATAATAACGTTAATATTTCCGAAAAAATTCTAAACTGTCGTTCAAAATGTTCTCTTGAAAAAGAAGAATGTATTATAAAGAATTGTTATGTATGTGCTAATATACAGTTTTAACCTGTTACATGTCGCTACAAAAGAAAATAGTTGGCAAGGAAGACGCAAACGGATGCAATCCAGCATAGCAGATATCGCTAACCGATATCCCGATTATTGTAAGCCGATGTAAATAGTAAGTATGTTCGAATTGTCTTAAATCGAAAAGTTAAGATTATATAGCGAGCGTATAATATATAATTATATAATATATATAATATTTTGTGTTGCGTCACGTCCATTGCGAACTCAACTTCTGCAGTCGATCAAATATCTCCAATTTCCATTAAACACCAACTGAGAAAATTGCGCATGCGCACTTCAGTACATCATAAAACCGTCGAAACCGCGTACTTCTCTCATTTTCCGTTTTTCATACGAGGCGTCAGTGTAATCTCCTTCGTAGGTGATTTCTTCCTCATCTGAATCATCAGCGCTGTCTTCGAAGTACGCTTTTTCCGGAGCAGTTTTTTCAATTTTTTTGAACTGTTTTAAATCGTAAAAACCTTCCATATTCGTGTTTGGTAAAGGCTGGGGGTAATTATTTTCGTTCTTTAGAAAGTTTAATGATTGGGCGGCTGACAGACCTGGCAAATCATTTGAAAGAGGAACCGTTTGGGATGTACTCTCCTCTTTGGTTTGTTCAAAAGTATTGAACATGTTTTCGGTCTCCGCACTAATATCAGGACCAGATAAAAAGTTCATGTAACTGTCTGACATGATATCACTCTGTGGTCTTTTTTGATCTTTTTTCTTCGATTTGTTTCTAAATTTAGCCTTGTCAAAAAAACTGGATAATCGAGACGAATGCGACCTTGCTCTAAACTCGTCTTTTTCGTTTGAACCGTTCGGTGCTACATCCGGTGATATCACAGCATGCTTGCTACCTTGTCTTGTTTTCCTGAAACTACCGAGACTAAATCGGCGACTTCCTTTTGTTTCTTCATCGGGTACTTCGACTCTAACGGCAACTTTTCTAGGTTGGTTTTGAGCCGCTATCTCGGTAGGCTTGAAAAGCGTTAATAGAGATTTGGGAACGTCCGACGTAGAGTCGCTTTGTGCTGACTTTTTCTTGTTTACAGGAGGCGTGCTGCTCTCCTGCTTGCCTGTTTTAACGCGAGTTTCTTTAATCTTTTCAACAGAGTCAATGTTTTTTGTTTCGCCGTGAATCAATCTATACAAATTTAAGTTCTCTTCTTTCTCAACTAAAATTGAAGTCGACCTTACAATTGTGTGTTTTTCTGCTTCAATAGATTTAAAATCAACATCTGGATCATTACTGTCAATACTTTGTAATTTGTCATCTCTTGTAACCTCGTCATAATCAGGTTCAGGAATTGCTGGCATTACTTTAGTACTCTCCACCGAAGAAGAAATTTCCAACTGTTTTTCTGAATACTGTTCCGTTTCCATCGCAATTTGATTGATGTTTAACACAGGAACTTCATCTATGTTTTCTTTTTCAACAGCACCTACACCCGCGTCCATGGTAGATGTTTTATAATCAGGTTCAGGGATAACTGGCACTATTTTCGTGTTTTCCACCGGAGAAGAAATTTCCATCTGTTTTTCTGAGTACTGTGTTTTTACCGCAATTTGATTGATGTCTAAAGCAGAAACTTCCTCAATGTTTTCTTTTTCAACAACACCTGCATCCAAGTTTATGGTAGGTGCTTCCTCTGCGATTACACCCTGACTGTTAGTCAATTTAAATTCTATGGTATCGTCCTCATAATCAGGATCTGGGATCTCAGGATAGGATGGTCTGCTGGCTGGATATACATTAGATATTTCTGCATAAGGACTTTCATATGAAACGTCGAGCGGTTGTTCTGTTCTATTAACATTTTGTAACTCTCCTCCTGGGATGATAAAAGTATTACTTTCTTGTTGATATTCTCCTGTGCCGATATAACTTTTGCTTTCACGATTGTGTTCTTCCATCGCTGTATTTCCATCGTATTTTCTCTCGATCTCTCCACCTTGGTGCTGCTCGTCTGATTTGTTAGTTCTGTTCTTTATCACCTTTGCGTAAAGTGGCTCGGGAGAAGGTTGCTCCGGGGAAGGTGGTTGAAATTTACTTTCTTCCGCGGAACTTATCGAAGACTTCTCCTTTAGTTTCTGCAGCAACTCTATCTTCTTCGGATTGTGCACGGCCTCTACATCAGACATTGTTTCCGTAGTTGTTTCGACGCTGTACCTAGTTTCGATTTTCTTTAACCCCGAATATCTTCTCATAGCTTTCGATGTTTTTGGCATAACAGGAGGCGGTGGTGCTTTTCGTTTGTTTAGTTTTTCTGGTATAGCGACGTCCATTATTGGGACTGTTTCACTTAGTTCTGTGGTATTAAACGTCGCTTCCTTGGATGTACTACTAGTCTTCTCAGCTGCAATAGATTCTGCTTCCACTTTCTCGATGCTAATCTCTTTTTCCTGTTTTGTGGTTGACATCGAGGCTGTATCATTTTGTATCATATCTTTAGTTTCTGAATACAGGGCAGATTGTTCTTTGGAATTCACCAAAAATAAGGAGTTATCTACGGATGTTTTCATCGGTTTTGGTTTAGCAGACACAATAGGTGGAGTGTGATTCTTTTTTGGTACTCCATTTTGAATGAGTACAGGCTCAGCATCATTTGAAGAGATGACATGTGGCTTGAGTTCCTCGACAGAAGCTTGAGATCTATTTGTAGCATTAAATGTGGCATTGCGGTTACTAGCTTGAATGTTATCGCGAGCTGTTTTAGGCGGCTCTACAACTCGCACGTCTGAATCTGGGTAGCTTTCAACGTTTCGAACTTCGGTTACCGTTGAAACTACTTCCTCTGTTATTTTTGGCTTTGTATACTGAGCATACAATTCTGCAGGAGGTTCTGGAGGCATTATTGTTGTCAAATCAGTGTTTATCTTCTTTTTAGTTAAAGAACTGGGTCTTCTCGTGCGGCTGATTTCCTTGGATGAATCATTCAAAATGGGAGCAATCTCTTCTTTTTTGTTCACTACATCTACGTATCTTTTTACGGAAGACGATTTCTTAACCTGATGTCGTTCTTTTATATCCACATGTTCATGTAGAATGTCCTGGTCGATTCCAGTTTTAAAGTCTTTTTCTGGTAAAACCATTTGGACACCAATTTCTTTCTTGTTTTCCGGTTTTGATTGCACATTCTCTGATGTCGCTTCACCAAACGTCATAAGTGGTTTGTTTATTTGTAAAATCTGTGCTATCTCTTCAGTATTTTTATCAGGCAAATTTACAGGTAGCGACATTCTATTTTCAAGTGGAGCTTTTCTGGATGCAGGTTTATCTCTCCTAACTACATGATTTTCGGAAGCCTTTCGGAACAACGTTGCTTTTGAGGGCATCATGACTTCTCCACCAGAGTGTCTATCGGTGGTGGTGGTTGAAGCACTAGATACAATCTTTAAAGGTGCATTCTTTTGGATTTCATTTTGGTTTGTGACAGCAGGCTTTGCCGTGTTCAAAATGGTGGTTTTAATGACTTCTTTACTTTGTGTAAGGCTCGCCTCTTTCTCTATGAAGTCGTGCTTGTTTGGTAGTGGAGCAGTTGTGTGGATCACTTTTGGTTTAGTTGTGATCATTTGCGGATCTGTAGCTGCAGTTGATGCAATGTTTGTGGATACAGACTTTGATATATCAGAATGTTTCCTGGTAGCACTATCAATAACATCCTTTGCAGATGAAACGTCCGTTATTGTATCATTTTTTATGATTTCAGGAACAACTTTGGAGATTTCGCTAACTCCGACGTCTTTGAACATGGGTGTAGATATATTGTTGTTATTGCGTAAAGGCAACTCTGCTGTAAACTTGTCGGCGTTATGATTTGAAAGTTGATTTTTTTGCTGATCTTGAATATAACCGGTAGATCTTTGTTTTGATAGGGGAACTTTATCTTTTTTGGTTTTATGTTTCTCGCTGTCTGATTTGGCTTTGGATAAACTTTTGTTCTCTTTCTTCTTCTTTTTACTGTCCTTTCTTGCTTTTTTTTCTTCAGATTTGCTTTGTTTACCATTATTTTTAGATTTGCTTTCGGTATAATTTTGTTCATAATATTCCACTGTAGATGCTAGTACATCAGGTTTACTATGATTCAAACTGGAATCAAGAAACATCTTGTTTTTCTCCACATTTTTATTGGTGGTAATCTGTCCTGGTGTTGATGATGTTTCCACTTTGGATACTGGCCAATCAAATGTTTTCTGGGAACCATGACTCTTCACCGCTACTACACTTTCACTTTTCGTTACTGAAATATGCTTCTCCAGGCTAGTTTTTGGTTGTGTGTGTGTTTCAGGTGATCGTTTCACGTCATGGCTTGATCCCGATGTAGCTGTACTTGTTGTTGCGAATGTAGCTGCTTTGGAGGTGGAATCCAATTGTGTTTTCGGCGCTGCGGTTACTGACGTATTTTGGTTTGCATAAGGTGTTGTTACTGGCTTAGGATTGGTTTCTATTTGGGTTATGATTGCTTTAGCAGCAGATTTTTCTTGGTTTGATGTGGTAGTTGGAGCTTTTGAACCGGTTACTGCAAGGGGTGGTCCCATTCGTTTCACTTCAGAATTTGCAGATTCTGTAGGTTGGACAGTGGTTGTTTTAATCTCATCATCGGTTGTGTGTTTTTTTTGTGATTTTATCGATATGTCAGCATTTGATGTTTTCACTTTTGCGGAAACAGAAGTCGTGGCTTGATTTCTTGTTGTTTCTGTTGTTTTTATCACACGACTGGATTCTGATTTTGCTTTGACGACAGAAGTTTTAACGTGTTCTCCTGTATTTTGAGTTGTTGTTGTTTTACTTGGTTGGGTGGTTGATACAGTTCTAATAATGTTCTGTGTTCGAGTTTTTACAGCTTCAGTGGGTTTAGCTACAGTGTCTTTAGTGGCATGTGGAGCAGACGAGATTACAGTAGCATCCACCTGGCGTATGATCGTAGCATTTTCCGCATGTCGTTTGTGGTCGGATGTGGCATGTGGGCTAATAATAGCTTCAGTGTTGTTGTTTGTTGGTTTAGCATCGATGGTTTTAGTTGGTTTCGAGTTAAAGGTTTGGACTTTCACAGCACTATCTGATTTTTGTTTTTTCAGTGTAGGTTTTCTCACTTGAGGAATAGAGCTGTCAGAGTGAGTTGAATGTTTTTTCGTTAGAAGTACTTTCCTTTGATCATCACTTGTGGGTCCGCGTTTGATCTCTTCTTGAGCCTTTGTCTCCTTATTATCCACGTTATTTTGTTTTTCTTTAACATTATGTTGATGTGAAATATTAGTCGGGGTATAAACAGGTTTGCTTCCTTTTGAAACGTCATGTTTCATTGGTACGATATGGTTAACCTGGTTTGCAGTTTGAGACGTAGTTGAAGCGGTTGTTTGGTGATGTACTTTTGCTTTAGTATCGCTGGATTGCTTTGAAGAGGAAGTAGAATCTTCGGTGGGACCTTTTACAGATGTTTTTCTGTAAACTGGATCATCTTTAGAAGTACTTTTTACATTTATAGTCCTATCTGAGTTGGACTTAGTATTTCTTTTACTTGTTTCCTCCGCGGAACGTCCTTTACTAGAACTAACATGATCTGTGATAACTTCAATACTTTTCGGCTTCTCCACCTTTTCCTCCCTATCGCGTTGCTTTTTTAACTGAGCTAAAGTTTGGCTAGATACAACAACAATTTTAGAACTTGCACTCGTGGCGGATTTAGCAGTTGGTTTCCAGTTTTGCTCTTTTACTTCAATCATGTTACCTTGTTTCGAAGCAGACTTTTTTTCCTTTGAGACTTTATTATCATTTACTTTTTTAGATTCATTTTCCTTTTCACTTTTTGGCGCCTTTTCCTTGCCGGCTGCCATTATTGTCTTGTTTGCTCCATTTTCGCTTATTTGGTCAGATTTTACGGCATTAGGATTGAAAAATATTGGTTGGTTGGTCAGGCTACTACTTCCAGAAGACTTACTCGATGAAGATGTTTGAATTTCGTTAGGGATTCTAGTATTATGCATACTTGGAGGTTGTATTGTTTTCACAACTTTTTCAACGTTCTTCCTTTTTTTCTCTTCTTCACTAAGAGATGGACCAGCTGAGGAATTTACAAAGTTTTTAACAGCATCGTTGTTCGTGTTGGAATTTCCAGACTTGCTAGCAGGCTGGGAGTAAAAAATCGACGTCGGTAATGCGTCGGCGACATTGTTGTTTACGCTTGAAAGTTTATCGGAATTATTTGACGAATTAAGTTTAATTGCTTCAGATGTTACATCCCTGCGTACGGATGAAGAAGTCGTAGCCGGATTAACACTGCCAGGTGCAAACGCATTGTAGCCATTTTCTGTTTCCTCGGCATCGCCTTTAATGAATGAACTAAGCGGCTGCACCTTTTTCGATGAGGTTCTTTTAACGCCTGGTATCACACTTGGTTTGGAATTTTCCACGGGTTTTATTCTGGGCAATGTCTTGATTGGTCCGCTTTCATTCGGTACTATATTCATAGCATAGTTGATAACTTTTATATTGTTGACAATCGGACGGACCGCATGGGATGATTCGTCCGGTGAAACGCTTTCCGTCGTCATCTTTGCAGGTAGATCTAGAAGAGATAAACACAGCAAATCATTTCTACAGTCGTTCCCACGGCATCTTCAATTTCCATTTTCGTACGTTCATTGTTTTGAATATTTTTTAAGTTCAGTTTTAGCCCTTTTACCCTATTTATGTTTCACAAAGAACACCCTTCATTTTAAGCGTTTTTAGCAAATTTTTAAACCCCTTACTTTCGGCTGCTAGTAAATTTTTGAATCCCTTACTTTCGGCTGCCAGCAAATTTTTGAATCCCTTACTTTCGGCTGCCAGCAAATTTTTGAATCCCTTACTTTCGGCTGCCAGCAAATTTTTGAATCCCTTACTTTCGGCTGCCAGCAAATTTTTGAATCCCTTACTTTCGGCTGCCAGTAAATTTTTGAATCCCTTATTTCGGCTGCCAGTAAATCTTTGAATCCCTTACTTTCGGCTGCTAGCAAATTTTCTGCTAGTCTAATTCTCACACAAGTTTTTTTTCATTTCCAGAAAGATGGCGGCTTTGGCAGTCGCTTTGAATAGAATAGGGGTATTATTACACGAAAAATATTGTGCAACTTTTAACAAGCCTTACCGCGAAAGATAGGTGGAATTTCAGTCCTGCGGAAACGACGGCAGTCATAACACTACCGTAATTATTCTAATTTAGTGCGGCCAAAAAAATAATTATTTTGGACATGCCGCATTAATAATTAGAGGAGATAAATTACCATCAAATCATCAACTCAAGACCGCACTAATAATAAGAGGAAAATTTTATCATTACCGCACTAAATAAGAGGAAAAAAAATACACATATTATTTTTTGATAAATTTTTAATTAACAACCACAGACAAAAACCAGGTCAGAAATGGTGCCTTTTACGCCAGCTGCATGGAGAATGCATGCACACATCTGCAAAATGATGACAACGAACGAAGAAGACCCTTTCATTTTGTAATCTTTTTTATAGTTAAAGTTGAAGTTTTTGATACTAAAAATATTTTATTTCCTCTCTGATAGGAAAAATGTCAACTCGCACTATAATTAGAGGAATTTTTGACCCTTCCCGCACACCAAGTAAGAGGAAAATTGAAAATTACCAACATTCCATCCGCACTAATAATAAGAGGAAAATAAATTGTTCAATTTTCGAAAAAAAGGCCATCCGCCTCTAAGGCCGCACTAAATTAGAATAATTACGGTAGAACGCTAAATGTACACGCTGAGTCAGCATATTTTAAAAAAGCTATGAAAAGAGGGTAGACCTATTACTATCCTCGCTTACGTTTTTTTGTCACTCGTCTTTTTTGTCACGTGTTTACTTGTAATGTTAGGCTCGAGATACAGGCGCTTATAGCTTATAAATAAATTCACGCCGAGATCAGCTGCAGCCATACAGACTGAAATATGACTATGCATAACGTGGATCTACAATTTGCCACTATGTGGATAACGTAGAATAAATATTCTGAGCAAGCATTGTCAGTATTCAAGTGGTGGGAATAATAATGTAAGCGGTTAATAAGGGTATGAGTACCCACGACTTTTCGAAGTAAGAATTCCTTTTTGCCAAAATAGATTATAAAATAGATTGAAATTACGTGTGATATAAAGAATAAAGCTACAACCATTCATATAATGAGACAAGGTGGCAATTTTCGATGTTCGACGCTACAAGTAATTATGATATCCCTATGGTAGATTCACGCAATTTAATCTTATTCATGATCACAGCTACGTCAGCATGGCATTTTTATCAAATTTTAGGGCCGTTGTGGGCACTAAGACGAACTTTTCCGTGCGGCAGACGTGTTCAAAGCGTTTTTTGCGATTCCACAATTTACAGTACAAGACTTTCTTTATAGCGATTTTACGAAACAAGGATGGGGACATCTACGACTGAGAAAATATTATAATTTCTTTTAGTGCGCATGCGCAGAACAAGTTAAACCCAGCAAAACAAAGTTGCCGTTCTCTCTCCGACCATTTTAGAGGAGCATTTTTAAGGTTGTTCTACTTGGGTAGACCGTTTAAAAAAGTAACACTGTCATATGAAAATACTACTAACAAAAGCACGCAGAAAAATAACCTCGTCCTCCAGGAGTTCTTGCCTTTGTGACATTGAGACCAGCGGCATCAGGAAACATGCCATGGGGACGACGTTTTTTCTAAATTTTATGGTGTTCAACGGTTTGTTGACAGTTTCTCTTTATCAGTTTCGCATTGTTTACAGTTTTAAAATCAGCCACTGTTTTAATTTTTCGCAATCAATTTTTTTTAAGCGAAAAATTAAAAAAATATATGGCGCGTTTTTCATATGACAGCCTTTTTATTAGAAAAAACTTACTGATAACACCCCATTGCAGATGTTGCATGCTTGCAAGGTATTATAAGCGGAAAATGAAAATACACGTTTTTTTTTTAGCAACTTGGATTAAAATCTAAACATTTTCTTATGCAAAAATTGGCTTTCCTTTACGGATTTTTTTTATGCAACGGGCGTAAATAGGTCATAAATTCATGTCTACATTGTTCCTTTAGAAAAACGCCATGCATGCGTAGCAAGTCTTCCACATGTTTAAACTTTTCGGTGTCTGTCGCAAAAATTCGGATTTTGTACAAAAGTGCTGTGCTTAAATTCTGAGACAAGATTTACTTGTTCGTTTCTCGTTTGGATTATTTCTACGCTCGCCATTTTCCCAAGTTTAGTGTTTTACCGGTTTAAAATTTTCGAAATCAATATCGTACCCGGTACAACGCCGCGTTTTAATGGAAAGGGATTAGGAACTAAGTGTATTGAAGCGATCCTAAGTTGTAGGCAATTGTGAACGTTCGGGGACACATCCGTTTCTTTTGTTATCTTATACTCTGTTATGAAAGGGTACAAGAAAAAATACGACTGTACTTAGATATTCCTGATACTTTATTTACATTAAGGTATCTTCAAACTTCATTGTTGTGGATAATAAATACCATTAAGTAACATCAATTTCAAATACATTTGATGGACTATCTACCCCCAGTCATATGACCTTGATTAATCCCTTATTCTGCGGACGAGAATAAAAACATTCGAATTTTAACTTGCATTACAAGAAAGGTCTTCGTGAGACAAGCGTAAATTTACAGCGTTGTGTTCTCTAACATTTATAATTTTCGGTGTATTTAAACGGTTGGCTACCATGTGGTATTAGTATTTGGAGGTGCGATTGCCAAGGGTGACATTTTTATTAATATACCGTTCTTACTGTTTTGTGATGACATAAGATTGTATTTTCATATTCAGTTGTAACACCAAACGCGTTTTCGCTAGCTAAATATTTATTTTATACAGAAATTCATGAAAATAGGTGTTTTTAGCCGGATTTAAGCCCAAGTTGAGTGCGCATTTGCCAAGGGCAAAACTATTCCTGTGAAGAAAAAAAAAGAACTTCGGAAAGGAAATATGCTGTATTTTTAGAATTACTCGTTGCCACAGCGATATTTTTTCTGATTTTGCAAAAATGGAAGGAAATAAAATAAAAACATGACTTTTAGGTAACAAAGAGCATATTTTCCACGTGTAGAAGACATTCCAGCGCTTGGAACCCTCGTATTTCTATATTAAATCTCTTCGTCACTTTGTATTTTAAAAAATCAATATTATGCTATTTCTATTTTTGTTTAAAAATTGTAGCAAAAGATGACTTAAGATTCTATGCGACGTTTCCTGCCAAAAATTACAGCTTTAAGCAACTCGGTTGTTTATATAAAAAATGAAATTGCTGAAGTATTTCGTTTACAAGAGTTAAGCAAATTTCCACTATTTACTTTTGCATTGAAAGATTTTACCCTGTCCCAAAAATTCTCAAAAAATCAGAAGTCAGATTACCAAGCTACCCACAGACTTGTACCTCTTTGTCAAAGACTCAATGTCTCAACAAATAGAACTTTCTATGCCAGAACTATATGCACAATCACATGTGATTGTGCATATAGTCCTGGCATAGTTTCAGGAAACCAAAAAAGTCCTGTCACGAGATTGTTGATGTTATAGAAATCCGCTCACAATCGTGACCTTTAATAATTTTTTTCCTCTTTACGTATCTGTGAGAAATTATATAACATTGCTGAGTCATAAGAACACTGTTGAACTTGTATACGACGTTTATGGGTGTGTTTTTATCCAAAGAAGGTCAAAGGAATGTTAGTAAGGTCAAATATGTAGCTATCAATCGACACTAGGCAGAATTGCTAAGCTATAATCAAGGTTAAAAATGCTAATAAATAAATAGCGAATGTTCTGCCCCAATAGTTGGTGCTCATGCAGCAAATGAAAATGTTGTGAGATTTAAACCTCCTCAATTGGCTAAAACCGCATCCTCTGCACAAATCTATCCTATGTTAGCTATGATAGACTAAAAAATCGGGGTTACGGCGTGCCCCCGGGCCACTTCGGCTGCTACTAAGACTATCACAGAACGATGGTTAAATTTCGCTAGCAAAATTCTAACAAAAACAAGACAAAAAGGAAGGAAATGCGATATTTGAACTTCTTTACTTGTAAAAAAAACTAAATACGCTCTCCAACGAAGGCAAGATATATTTTTCTATATGTTATATATATTGTAAAATCATAGGAAAGACCTGAATGAAGCAAGACATAATTTAACAGACGGAGAAATAAATCAAGTAATAATCAGATTTTTATAAATTTAAAATGTTTTTGTTGTTCGTTCAGAAAGTTAATAACAAAGTCAAAACTAAAGACATGCAAAAAAACAATATGTCTAACCAAGAAAAAAATCTATAATTTCTTCGTTTCATTCGTTCAAAATAAAAATTGTCTATGAGAAATATTGATTGAACTTCTAAGCATAATATTTTATCCCTATAAAAATAAACATAAAAAAGTTATATAAATCATACCTTACAACTTCACATCAATCACACTATATATTTATCTTGTAAAACATAAACACAAAACTCTCTTGAGGATATTAAAACTTTTTTTTAACGTTTTTCGTATTGCAATTAATGTGTCCCTATGCGATTTAGAAATCTTGATAAAGCCATTCCTTTTTTATATAGAAAACAGTTTAAGTAACTGGCTATAGAAATCAACATTGCTTGTATTCAATGCTTCGTTAAGACCTATTGTTACCTATGTCATTGGTTCGTTAGTTCCACTAGTTGAGTTTTTGTTCAAAATTAAATTTCTTTATCTATTTCTTTGTGTTTAATATTATTTACATGCAGTTTGACATTTTAATAACATGTTTGGCATTTTTAGGATTTAATTTGCTTATATTAACTCCCTATTTTTTTAAAAAAAAACAACCTATTTTCTCCGTCAAAACGCGGTATTAGTGTTAATATAAAGGATGGAGCGTTTCATTCTCGTATGCAAAAGAACACATCAGGCCCTGGGATCGAAGTTGTAGTGTTCTCAAGAATCTTAAAAGAAGCTATGTTGTTGGGCACAAAAACTAAACCTCGTATCCAGGGCTTCCTGGGCGTCTTATGTTGGGGACAAAACCTGATGTAAAAACCTAAAAAACCTGTTGGAGGCAAGTTTTGTTTTACCCACGTCCATTGTGGTTAAAACATTCCTGAAGAAAATTCGCCATGCTTCAATAAAATAAAAAGTGTCGTAGACTGCGTTTTCAAATCATGTTGGTGGGTAAAAGAGTGGGGGTTATAAACTGGTCCCGTGCACCGTCATAATAAAGACAAAGAAGTAGTAACGAGATTGTGAACAACAAATACTGTCTGAAGACGCATGAATGCAAACGTGAATGAGTTACCCCCCAAAAAGTGTGGAACGCTAGCAGTGTTTCCAGGGGAAACAGTTATCCAGCGATTTAGAGTTGTACATTATTCTCACTGTATATCCTGTTAAACTAATTATTAATCATTAATCAAGCACTCGATAACCCAATTAAAAATAATATGATTTCGATAGGAAATTTCTACTAAGCAAGATAAAAAAGAAAAACAATGTCTTGGATGGATCTTTTCTATTCTGCTGATGCTTGAAGATTTCCCAACAAATGTTGCCAGACGTGCGAATATCGAAATGTTAAACTGATTAAATTTTTTAATAGTTATTATATTAAGTTCATTCATAGCTATATGTTACAAATTTATCGTAGAACCTAGAAACCTAGAACCTAAAATGCCTTTGTTTGGAGGGAAAAAGGATAAGGAGAAGAAAGAAAAAGTAGACAAACAAGATGAAATACCCGACGCTGCTAATAAGGAAGAACGGGTTCGAAAGATTCAGGAAGAAAATAAAGCTCAACAAATGGCTAGACAATTAGCTTTTAATGCCCAGTTAGCACATGGAAGCCCCACTGCAAAAATAGGAAATTTTTCAAACGTGAAAGAACTTTATCAAAGAATATCTGAAGGATTGAATGTGCCCTTAGATGAGGTATTATGTTATTTTATGTAATGCAAGAGCTGTGAGCTGTTTATAGCTAGCTCAAAAGGTATATAAATCTGCCTTAAGCAGTTAGGGAAATCCTCTTAATTAAGCTGTACAGCTTAATTTAGATGTCAGCTTAATTAGGATGTATGATACAGTCTAATTAGGCGTTTTACAGCTTAGTTAAGATGTACAAAACTTTGATCGTCTAAAACACACATTTAACTGAATTTTAGCATCTATCTAACTGAATAAATCCAATACTTACGTGCATATAAACATCTCCAATACATTAGTTTTTTCGTAGCACCCCGGAGATCCGCTAAATTTGAAGTTTTAAAAATATCCGCTTAAATAGGATGTATCACGTGACGTGACATCCTAACTAGGATGCAGTACAGCTTAAATAGACTATCGCTTACAATGAACTATTGTTTATAGTCCATATCTTTTGAACCCGGGGTGCTGGAAATACTGTTCTTCTTTTATAATATAGTGGTCAAACTGACGATGAAAGAGCTGCAGCGGTGATTCTGCTAAAATTTACATTTTTCGAGAAATCGGGGAAAAACTTTTTTTACCTCCTAATTTAGATGTATGTCACCTAATTAAGCTGTATGATACAGCTTATTTAGGAGATCTCCAAATTAAGCTATACAGCTTAATTAAGAGGATTTCCCTGACTGTTAAGACCACCAGTGACAAACAGTGAGGGAAAACTTTTAAATATGCTGTTACGGTATAATTAATATGTGACCTTCAAATTAAATGTCCAATATAGCTCTAATAAGCGAATCACAACCGAACTATGCTGTGTTATATTTTAAATGCTAATATACAGCTTTTATTCCCTGGTCGCATCATCTTTTTGTATTTTAATAGAAGGAGTAACTTAAAATTTGGCTTTGTTGATAAAACTATGTTTATTCAGCAAAGAGTTTAAAAGATAGCACACTTTAAGTCAAGGTATAGCTTAATTTGCCTACAAACATCCACATTAAAATGTATACAATCAAAATAAGCCGTGGAAACATTGACTTGCCACCATCATGCCTGTAGATGCAATTTTATTGGCTTGAAATAATTGTAGTTGGTCACACATCCTTGATTCTCAGCACTAAAAGAAGATGCCAAGTGAATTTTGGAATATTTTGCTTTCAACAGTTTAAATATATAAGCGATTTGCCACTTAAGTAGGATGCAATAGATGCCTTAAAGAGGTGTAGTTTATTTATCCCGTAACAGCATATTTAAAAGTTTTTCCTAACTAATAAAAACTGTCACGCTTTTACAGATTTTTTTTGCATTGTATACACCCACTCCCTTGCTTTGGGAAAAACGTCTCTGGAATGTTAAGAATGTCAGATTTTTTTAAGTTCACATCTTGCTTGTGTCTGGCATAAATGAGTTGATCGATGTGATTTTCTACTATAGGAGATGTTAGCCGAACGTCACAAATATTTGATGTTAAAGTCACCTGACTAACCCTATTTTTTATGACAATTTTTGCCACACAGAGTGGAATAAGAATAGAACAACAAAAAAAAATTTTATGCGTGTTGTTTTCCCACAGCCTTCATCCACCATTACTATTGTGCTTTGCTCTAAAATGCTGATCATAACTGCAGAGCTCAAACTAGTTCAACACCACATATTTGTGATGTCTGTCTACATTTTCTTCAATATATACTAAAAACAACATCTACAAAATCATCCTCTATGCTATCTGGATCCAGCATGGTGACATCAACATTTGGCTATTCAATTTAGGATTATGTCATGGACAATTTGTCATGTAGTTAGTTTTGTTGCTTAATATAATAGTGGCGAGCCCTTTGGCTTTGTTAGGTGTACATTGATACCTTCTGTTTCATTATAATTCATTAAAGTCATTGTGTAAATTTCAACCAAATCCACAGTGGATTTGGTTGAAACGGAGGAAATTTTGGTAGGAAAATTTTTTTGCGGAACTTAATTTTGTTAAAGATCCTATTTGTAAATTAAGGAAAATCACAAAAATAAATCTTTAAAAGTAGACAAAAAATAATTGCATAAATAACTTTTTTAAAAAAAGTAAATACTGTATATACTTTGTAGTCTATGTTTGTAGTCTATGAATAAGACAAGTCAAGTGTACAAATAATATATTATATTATATATTGTTTGCTGACTTTTATTTTTTATGAAAAATATTTAAAATGCAAATTTTCTATATATGTGAGCATTCCAGTTGCATTAAACCTTTTTGGAGAAATTGTTTGGTGGAAATTTTGCTATTTAGGCCTCTCAACCGTTAAAAAGTGCAAAAAAATCCATCTCTTCCAGATTTTACAGTACCAGGCTTTTTTAGATCTTTTTGTCTGATCCTGAAATATAAACAATTAATAATTTGATAGTCAAGAAACAGTATTTAAACTAAAAATAAAGCCATTGCAGTATTTGAACATGGGTTTTGGTGGTATTATCACCTACATTTGACATTACTTATGTGAGTAATGTCAGTTAAATGTGAGGTGGGTGCTAATTTTCTTGAGGTGGGAAAAGCAACAAATTTCAGACTAAAAAACTTTGATCAATTCAACAAAGCCTAAAATCTTTGTATTTATTATATAGTATTTATTTTATGATATAAAAGTCTGATTTACAGTTTAACTTAAAACACAGTGGGAGCCAAGCTTTTTCCCACACTGAAAACACGCTTAGGATCTTTTAATTTTTATATACTAGTCATTAACCCGTGGAAAAATCCACCAGTTCACATGGCAATTGCTCTGCCAGGGTGCTGGAATAAAGCTGCATGCAGCCATTTTGAACACACAAAATACGGCTATTATTATAGAGACACTGAAATAAGTAATTTTACTTCATAGTAGCATTCTCATATATATTAACATGAGTTGTTAGTTGTCATCTCATAATAAAATTTTATTGCGTGAACAAACGTGTGAATTTAATTTCCAGTTAGTTTTATTTTCCTTATTTTAACCCTAGGATAATGTCAAAAAGAGAGATGAAAATTAACTGGACAAATATTGAGTGGCACATCAACCTCCATAAACTATTTAAACTGTTTAATTCAATGTATTTCCGTATCATCATCATCATTCATCATCATCATTCTCGGCTTAACGTCCGTTTTCCATGCTAGCATGGGTTGGACGGGGTATATTAATGACCCTCTTCCAATCTGATCTAGACTGTGTTAGATCTAAACTCAACTTCCTCTGTATTAAGTCTGTCCTTATAACCTCCTGCCAAGTCTTTCTCGGTCTGCCTCTGGGCTTTGCCCCAGGAACTATCAAGTCTCTACACTTTCTTACCCAATTATCCTCCTCCATTCTTTCCGTATATTTTAAAAAAAATCAAAATGACATTAGGATTTTAGCTGGTACTGGTTGCTAATTTGTTGCATCTAATAAGAATAAAAAAATTAAGTGGGCTACAGGTTTTTGAACAAAAAGACTATTGTTTTTTTCAAACTTAGAACTTTGTTAGCTTAGAGGCTTTATTAACAAGAGAAAACCAGATTACAAAAAGCCAGATTACAATGTACCTGTAAAATCTGCCCAAAATATTCTCAATATTTTTTTAAAAAAAAATATATTTTTATGTCAACTCATTTCCACTACTGTGCCAAGTTTTATAGAAGTGGCAAACCCCCCTTCTGAAAAGGTCCCGGCACACACACCCATCAAAACAGGGTTAAGATAGCTTTATCGATAGGAAGATGTTTTGACAGTGTTACTAACAAAGTTGTCATGCGCATAAAAAATGTTTTCTTCTAGATTTTATTTTGTACCTTAAACAGTCCAAAAGTGGATATGGAGAAACTGCTTGGTGGACAGATCGGTTTGGAAGATCTTATTTTTGCGCATTGCAAAGGAAACTGTAAAAAAATTACCATATCTAAAGATGCTGCTGCATTAGGTCTCACAATTACTGATAATGGAAACGGTTTAGCTTTCATTAAACGCATTCGAGAAGGTAGCGTGGCAGCAAAGTATGAGCAGATGCACGTGGGTGATCATATTGATTCTGTAAACGGGAAATTCATTGTTGGATCTCGCCATTTTGAAGTTGCCAAAATACTAAGGGAGCTGCCCGAAGGAACTGAATTCACTTTGAAATTATATGAACCAATGAAAGGAGGTTTTGGTAAGTTTGACTTTGGCATATATTTTTTTGTTTTCTTATTTTAGGTGATTTTAACTGGGAATGTATAACTATTTTTAGATGGTATTGCTCCAAGGCAAGGCAAAGGTAGCTCGTCTAAAAATACAGAAATAGTTGGTTCAGGTCGTGCTACTCTTAGATTACGTTCGAAAGGTCCTGCTGTTGTGGAAGAGGTATGTTGTTTACTTTAAGAAAAAAAAATGTTTGTGGAAAAATTTTTCGCGGTTTTTTGAAAAGTATATTTATACAGAAAATGAGATGGTGAACCGCAAAAGTTTTTTTTTCCCTGCTTTACAATGTTTTAATTAGAAGTAAACTCAAAGAATTTTAATTTAAATTACAAAATTCATTAAAACTAGTCGCACCTAGAAGAAAGATTGTTGTAGAAATGCAAAAGTTTTTTTCCCATAAATATTTTTTTATTTCCCTGCACAATATTTAAATTAGAAATGATCTCAGAGAATTTTAATTTATAATACAAAATTCATAAAAAGAAAAGATTTTTGCAGAACTGCACTTTTGTAAAAGTTTTTTTCCATAGAAAATTGTTAATTCTGATAAAATTGACTTTACTGTGTGTGTCTTACACAAGTAAGATTTTGTTATGATGTTTCAATATACATTTTTTTAAGGCTCCGTCGTGGGAGGGGAAAGCAATAATTAGAATAGATGATCTCTTGGAAAAGTTTCTTGGTATCAGAGATCCGGAGCTAGGTTAGTATGTCTTTTAGTTTGACATTTACCAAGCCTGCTCATCTTCGCATTCTATAATTTGCGTGTTTTGCGCGTCAGTAAGTGTGAATTGGAAAAACTTAGTGCCCCGTCGAATTAAAAAAATAATAATACCCTACTCACACCAAATAAAACTGGTTTACTTTAAATTCTTTTTCATTAAAACTCAGTTTTCACCATTCACATCTAAAGTTTAAAACACATTTGCAACGATTAAAAATAGGATTCATTATACATAAAAATTCTAACTTAAAGCCTCTTTGAAAGGAGTGAGAAATATTCTCTAGTAAGAACTACGAATAAAGTTTATGAAGAACCTACCTGATAGCTAAGTAATAATAATTTTTCTGATAGCTGCTGATAGCTAAGCCATAATAATGTTTCTTAAAAGTTTATTTAACTGACTGTTGTGATAACAAGCGTCTTTACACTTTTACAACTTCGGCTTCAGCTTAATAAGTGTCTTCAGATATACAGCGTCATGTTTACTTTGCATATTTCAATCCTTATTCAATTTTGAATTTTTAATATGAATGTGTAGCTAGCTACTGCTCCTTATGTTTAACACAATCACTAAAATAGTTCGACCAGCACAAAAAAACACCAAAAGGTTTTATTCTGAAATAACAACTTAACTCGAATATGAGTTCAATTACATTTATCTTTATTATTATTGAAATTATTTACCCAGGATAGCCTCTTCAGTCCCTTTTTGCTACTGTTATCAACGACGGTCCTGCGAAGAGGGTCCTAGTGCATTTAGAGCTCCCATTTGAGCTACAAAAGTCGTGCAAGCACAGCAATCGTTCAAATAGACAACCGCCTAAGATATCAATCCTATTCTCATGCTGAGCGCTAAGCAGAAAGGATAGATTCACACTTTTTAGTCTCTGACATGACTCGGCTGGGGTTTGAACCCAAGGCCTCCCGCACTGGAAGCGAACGCTCTACCACAAGGCTACCAGTCTTCTAATGTTGTGAACAACTTTCTCGTACGTGCAGCACGCCAGCGATCCGTCATTTTTGTTTAAACAGGTTTTACTGTGGTATGGAGGAGTATATATAAAAATTAAAATAATTCAGGTTTTATATTTAAAAATTATATCCAATTCAGCGATTTGTCTCGATGATTAGAATAGGCTTTAGATCGAACCTTTAAGCTGAAGTGGTGGTGGAGTGGGGTTCAACCTATTTTTGCGATTTTAAACTTAACACGCTATATAATTTATATCGCGAAATAAATCACAGTCTGCAATTCGCGAAATTATTTATCGCGAAAAAAAAATCTTCAGATTCGCTAAAACTTTATATTGTCTGCATAAACTTGTTAGATAGGATAGGAATGTAAAGATCTTAGATAACTGATACAGATTTAAGATTGCATTTTTTATTTATATGGTTTTCAAAAGTCTTATTTGCGAAAATTTCTTCTCGCGAAGTGAAAAAAAAGAAAAGAAAATAATTGGAGAAATTTCTTTTCGCGAAAACTACTAGCTAACATGTTGTCTGAGATGATGAGAAAATGGTGATAAACCAATAATTTGCTGAATTGTCTTTTTAACTGGGTTTTTTATTTTTCTTATTTCAGCAAACACACTCATTGACCTTGGTAACAATTTAGAAAACCCCAGTGATTACGCTCTTGCTGTTGATGGCCAACTTGGTGATTTCGAATTTCCAGATGATTTTATCTTTGACATATGGGGAGCAATCAATGACGCAAAAACTGGCAGAATATAATAGATTTTTTTAAATTTAATATAGGAATTTATACATTTAAATTTTTTTAAGGTATCTTACTAGCTTTCCATATTTCATTTTGGGCACATCACTTATGGAAAGAATCTTATTGCATATGTTCATGTAAGTATTATAAACATGAGAAAACGATTGCAAAACCTCTTTAATAAGACGTTAATTTATGAGGCTTGAAACTCCTTTAAAGCAGTTTCAATGAGTATCCGGGGAAGGGAGAAAAATAAGGAAAATAACACAAAAAATAAAACAAAAATCAATGCAACGTCATCAAATCCTTCTTTTTATATGTAATCATTCGTTGGTTTGTGGAAAGAGACTTGACGGGTGTTGACGTTAGAAATTTTAAAACGTTCTTTGCAGTTCTCACTTCTTGTTTCAAAAAATAGGGCGCTTGGTTAAGAATAGGGCGTTTGGTAAAAAGTAGGGCGTTTGGCAAAAAGTAGGGCGTTTGGTAAAAAGTAGGGCGTTTGGTAAAAAGTAGGGCGTTTAGTTAGAAAGTTGGGCGTTTGGTTAAAAGTAGGGCGTTTAGTTAAAAATTAGGGCGCTTGGCCTCCACGGTGTATAGTTTTATTGCAATTTCAATTTATCTCAATTTAGGAGAGAAGAGAAAACAGAAAGGATTTTTTTTATGTTCACATATTTTTTTTTACGAACAGTTTCCTGTGCATTCTTTTAAAGAATAGTTCTCTTTTATGATATTTTTTGTTTCGATTTATTTTCATGTTTTGTGTTTCACTGTGTTTCCGCTTCATATATAATGTAATTTTTTTGTTATCTTTTAACTGCTTCTGTTTTCATGTGTCGCATATTATATTCTTTCAATCCATTTTATTCCTCAAATTTATCCTTTGTTTCGGATTTGAGGTGTTTTTTGTTGTGTACGCGATATGTATTTGGCGCTAATGGCTAGATCGGTAACACAAAATTTATAACGCAAAAAATTTTCTTTTTGTTTCGGATTCGTGGTGTTTTTGTTATTTATGCGCTATGTATTTACGCTAATGGCTAGATATTACGGTAACACAAAATTTTTAATTCAAAATTTTTTCACAAATTTTGACTTTTCATATTTACTTTTTCTAAGATTGTTTTCGAAGTAAGTATCAGATTTCTTCTATTTTTCGTTTTTAAAGCATGCTTAACCATATACATGATCCTTTTGGGTTTATACAACCTCGTCCCCAGGACTTGTTCAGGTCGTCCAAATATAAAAAGCCTAACAAGTCCTGGGGACGAGGCTTATATAGCCACATACTGCTGCAAGATTACACATACTTCGGGGTCACATTTAAAGTTTATTTATAGGAACATACAATGTTATTATTTAAGTGGGAACACATGTTTCTATTAATGTTTATTCATTTATTTGTTTGTTCGTCCGTTCGTTTGTTCATTTATTCATTCACTGATTTATTCATTTTTTTATTCATTCATTCATTCATTTTTTTCCTTACTTTAATATATAAACAACTTTGACCCTTAAGATAGCAAGGACTGGGAACAAGGTTTGTTGTACGCAGAATATATAAATAGATTAAATTTATATGTACGATTTCTGTGTAGAAGAAAGAGAATTATTAATGATTGGGTTTTGATTTCTGTCGACATTGTTTCTCCCATGCCAAGATGATACCACATGTAAACAAACGATATGACTTGTAACGTGAAGAAGGAGGAGGGTAGGGCAAGAATGTGTATGTTGTTTTGTTCATAACATGCATTAAATAATATTATCGATCTTTCACAAAGACGGTGGCAGTGAGCGGAGTGGCATGAAAAAGGCAACTGTTAATATATGACCTTATGCAGAGAAAGCCAAAGCGCGCGTAAAATAAATATTATTGAAATTGTTTACCCAGGATAGCTTCTTCACTTCTGTTAGTGCTGCTATCAACATGGGTACTGCGATGTAGGTTCTAGTGCATTTAAAGTTCCTGAGGTTGCTAAAGCCGTGCTAGGACAACAATCGCTCAAATAGACGACCGCCTAAGATATCAATCCTATTCTCATGCTGAACGCTAAGTAGAAAGGATAGATTCACACCTTTATAGTGTCTGGCATGACTCAGCGGGGGTTGGAATCCAAGAACTTCCGCACTGGAAGCGATCTACCACGAGGCTACCAGTCGGTACTAAGGGGAATGTAAACAAAACATTTTCAATATAAATGCGAATGAAGCGATATGCCTTTTCTGCAGGGGGGATGTTCTTTTTCTGCTTCATTCTGTTATTTACGTTTAAGAATATCTTTACGAGCTAAATAGATAAAAAAAATAAAAATAATTCGATGAACTCCACAACACACCAACTCAAAAAGCAAAGTAAATACAAGAAAAAATATTTCTTGGAAAGAAAGGGAAAAAGAACCCTGACTACGAGGTTGGGTGATTACAAGGTACAAAAACTATAAGCGCAATCAATACAGAACATTTTCACACATGCAGGTACTTTGCAACAAAGGCACAAAAAAGCTTTTTTTGAGTTATGGAAATATTTTATATTTAAGTCAATCAAAAAGGATGACCAAATTTATAACAAAGATGAATCGCCTCCTCCGGGAACAAACTTGCCACCGCTTGGGACATCGTGTAAACATTTCACGAGATATAAAAGTTGCAGCGAGGGGGGCAAAGTCCATTCAGAAAAACAACATTAAAAGCGTGACTGGCGGCAGGAAAGAAAATGGCATTAAATACTGGGTAAAATTTTTGTGTTAATTCAATTTGACGCTTTGTATAATCATGTTTTCTAAAAAATATCGATCTGTTATAAGATTCAGTATATAAAATAATAGAAAACGTTGTAAAACAACTGTCTATAGCTTTCCCTCTAGCCTGTATCTTCTTTCATTTTTATCTTATTCCTCTCACACAGGCAACTTGCAGGTAAAACTGCATATATATCTGGAGCAAGCAGAGGAATTGGAAAAGCCATTGCACTAAAGTTAGCAAAAGATGGTGCTAATATTGTGATAGCTGCAAAAACTGTGACAGCTCACCCAAAATTGCCTGGTACGGTTTACACTGCTGCTCAAGAAAGTAGGTATTATGTGTAGCATGGGAGCAACTTAAGAATACCCCTTGCAATATGTAAGAATTCCTATAAAAGTAACCTACGCGACCTACGTGACCAACGCGTGCTATGTATTACGACAATGGAATTCCTACAAAAGTAACCTACGTGACCAACGCGTTCTATTTGTATCGGGACGATGGACTTCCTACAAAAGTAACCTAACCCTAACCCTAACGGACGTGATTGCAATGCATTATTTTTATGCGCGACCTATGCCTTAGTCATGTAGGTTAATTTAATTGTAAAATTAAAATGAGAGGGGGTATTCTAAAGTCATGCAGTAGCATGTACCGCCTTACTGTGTGATTATCTAAACAAAAAGCTTTTGCTACAATCTGGCAACTCCACTCACTATAATAAAATAATAGACAGGGTATATCATGCCTCATTATTTGTGAGGCTAGCCATGTAAAATATGCACATCTATCTATATATACATGGTGTTTTGGCATCAGAGATGCTGCCTTTGACTGGTTCGAGTCCTACTTAACGGGCCGAATGCAGCTGACTCTTGTAAACGACACAGGATCAGATCTGCTTCATGAAGACGCTTTTGGGGTGCTGCAGGGATCTGTGTTGGGACCCCTGCTCTTTCTTTTGTATATTGATGACTTAAAATCTGTCATCAATTCAAACTACCACCATCTATATGCAGATGATACAATAATTATTTCGTCCCATAAAAACTTGGATACCCTTGTCTCCCAGGTCGAGTTAGAACTTTCGCAAGTCGACCTCTGGCTGAATAATAACAAAATGACTATTAATACGGACAAAACTGAAACAATCTTTTTCGGCAACCACAGCCAGTTAAAAAAAGTTGAGAACAAAACTATCAACTATATGGGTATCCCTTTGAAGAGGAGCGGAAAAGTTAAATATCTTGGGGTAACATTTGATCAAAAAATGCAATGGGAAGAGCACATTAATGACATAAATAGAAAAATACTAATTAAATATTCTAAAATTAGAACCATTGCATCCTGTTTAACACCTCACACAAAACACCTTTTAATTAATGCACTTGTCATGCCATATTTCAACTACTGCTCCTCGGCATGGGCTTGTGCCACCCAAGGTAGATTGGAGAAACTAGAAAAACGATTAAAATGTGTCCGTACCTTTCTTGGGAAAGAGAGGGAATATTCAATGAATAATTTACTCATCAAAAACGATGCCATATTAGTTTTCAAGGCCATGAATCACATTGCTCCTGATTACATGCGCTCATAACCATCAAACAAGAGGAGCTTCAAAAAACAGGTTCACACTTCCCTTGGTCAACACGGAATTTGGCAAAAAAGCCTTCCCATTTAGAGCTGCAAAAGTGTAACGAGAGGTTTTTGTGATTTTCTGGGCTAGCCACTTTAAATATTTATTATTATTATTATTATTTATTACATTCTCCAATAAATCTTTAACTATGGGTATTCAATGTTTTAAAATAAGAAATTGTAACTTGGTCAACAACAAAAATTAATTTTAAGATGCTAAAATTTCCTGTTTTTTCAAATTGAAAAATTTTCTTTCCACAAAATTGTTATTGATTGTAGTAACTGAAATAACTGGTCAACTAATCTGTTTCGGAACAGGCAAAATGACATCATCAAAAAAAACAGACAGAGCCATGAAGTGATGTCTAAATTTTCAAATAGCAATAAACAAACATCCACATTTATTATAACAAGACATGCTGGGGAAAGTATTTTGCAAGCCAATTTTCTTAATAATAATAATAATAATAATAATAATAATAAATATTTAAAGTGGCTAGCCCAGAAAATCACAAAAACCTATAGTTAGTGGATTGTTTCCACTGGGGGCCACTAGAACAAAAAAGAAACAAAAAATGATAAACCTTAGACTGCCTCAGCTCAATCAAACATAGTAACATTTATAATCTGTGAAAATTGAAAAGAAAAAGAATAAAAAACAAAAATTAAAAAGTTAAAAAGTGATCTCCATTAGAATTTGCCAAATACATTAGAGATGGAAGTCTTAAACGAAAGCAGACTTCCATCACAGGTCACTTGGTCTGGAAGATTATTCCACACTTTTGCAGCTCTAAATGGGAAGGCTTTTTTGCCAAATTCTTTATAGTCTTTTATGTTAACAAAACATTATCTCATTTACTTCCCAATATTTCCCTTTTCTTTCACAAAGAAATATTTCAAATATGTCTATTTCTTATCACATTGCTTTCCAGATCTTTTTCTGCATCTATCTGGTTCTTTTTTGAAAGCCTAGCTTTGCAGCGTCAAAAGGATTAAATTAACCTACATTTTTCGGTTTTTTATTTAACTGCTGACCATCCCGGGTAAACAATTGATGGAATAAATATCTCATAAGCTTTTTAATTTCTTTCTCAAATGGAGAAATTTTTAATGTTTGTCAATGCAGACGTCATTGATAACAGTATAAAAGGGGTAATTTTCCCTTGGTTGCTTTGATATGAAGTTTTTTTACTAATAGTTGAACAAGCAGGAGGCCAATGTCTACCTTGTGTTGTTGATATCCGGGATGACCAAGCTGTGCAGAAATCTGTGGAAGAAGCAGTTGAGAAGTTTGGTGGTATTGATATTCTGGTAAACAATGCATCTGCTATAAGCTTAACAGGGACAATAGAAACTGAAATGAAAAGGTATTTTGTTGTACTTATTTTTTATTCTTTCAGTTTTATTAGATACATATTGTTTTTTTAATTGGGTTTTTTTTGCAGCTCTGTTGTAACATCAGATCCATTTTAAAAGTCGAAAAATTCAATCAACAAATATAAATCTGCTTGGAAAATCTATTTTTTTGTCATACATTACTGAGCATTATACACAGTAGTATGGAAAATGCACTTCTAAAACCACAAATATCGAGGGATATACCCTGTCTATTATTTCCAGGAGGGGCCATGACTTAGATGGAGAGTCCTAAAGTATTTAATGCTCATTTTGAGCTACACAGACTCAATTAGGTCCCGCGCTCTACTAGACAACTCCCGGCAACATCCAACAGCCCACACAGTGTGCCATCTCCCCAATTTCCCTCACATGGCTTGAGTTAACCCGGGGCTATGGTAACATTCACTCGCCCATGTTGAATCACCGTCAAGAGGAATCGAACCCAGGTCCCCCACACAGAGTACGACAGCTATAACCACTAATCTACGGCGCCGCTAAATCTACGGCGCCGCTAAATCTACGGCGCCGCTAGAATAATTTAGAATAATTATTTTTTGAACCAACAATTGAAACAAAAACTATGCCTTTATCGGTATAGGCTACCATGCGATATCAGGCTTCGTTGGTTAATCAGACTTGCAAGTATACCCACTGGCTATATTTTAACACTTTTTTAAGTTCATGCTTGTAATGATGATGGAACTTTTCAAATACATTCATCTTGAAGACAATATTAATTAGAGACAGGAAATTCTCAAATGACAAACAAAAAATCATGACATAGCAAATTGCAACTGTGAGGAAATTATGATGAATCCTAGGCATTGGAACTGAATGCTTGGAAAACTCTTGGAGAAAAGGGCTGTTTATCAAAAAATATGGAAAAATCAAGAAAAATTATAATAGCTTTTATCTTTTGTCAAGTTTGATTTCTTCAGCTTTTTTGTCACATTTCAAAATTAAATTTAAAAAAGAACACAAGAACTCTTAATTTGATTTGTTCAATGTTCCTTTGAAATAAAAATTTAAAAAGAATTTGGGTGACAAGAAAGTTTCATTGCTTTTTAAAATAGTTCTCCCCTATTGATGATTCCTTAAGGGAAAATGATGAGCTCATCACCCTTAGTGGAAACAAGGCTTTATTTCTAGTCTCATAATGTGAGTTGCTTTGCGTATACTAACACAGCTTTTCTAATTCACGTTGGCACTGGAAAATACTGACGTGTTTTTATTTAGGCTTGATGTAACTTGAACTTACAAAAGTTGTTTGTGTATGTAAGCTTGTGCAAATCAAAATATAAATCACTGACGCTGCAATAAATCATTTGGTCTTTTTCATAGCTTGTTTAAGACTCTGAAATGCTAACTCAAAAAAAGATATTTATAATTTTCTTAGGTACGATCTGATGAACTCCATCAACACAAGGGGAACCTATGCATGGTAATAACTCTATTTGTTTTTGTGTGTTCGCTTAAGGTTAAATAGTTACGTCAATGTAAGTTTGGAGACTAAACCAGGTAATTTGGAATTAAATATAAGTTATATACTGTAATTCAAGGTTTGCATACTAAAGTCATTCAATCAAGAACTTTTATATTATGTCATTTAGTTCTCGAGCTTGTCTACCATACTTGAAACAAAGCAAAAATCCTCACATCTTGAATATCAGTCCACCGCTTAACATGAAACCAATCTGGTTCAAAAACCATACAGGTAAGATATTATCATACTGTAAAAATTACTGTAATGCATTAATTAGCATCCCCGATAAGTGCTAAATGTTGGCAAAATAAAACATTATCAGCATATTTCATTTGGTTCTACCTGCCAGGAAATTTTAGTTGGTTCGTAATGAGCCTAAAATGACTTAAAGTTCCCCAAAATTAGTTTTTTGGTCACACATGGTCACAAAGTGACCTATGAATTAGGGCCTGTCCCTCCGTTCATGTTTTTCTAAAAATTTCATGTTTGATATTCACGTAAGCTCATTAAGATGTAAACTTATTATTAGTGAAGCAAACTGAACAAAAGATCACAAGTCGTCTAATTCTTCACATCTAAAGACTTTCTGACATTTTCACCTAAAAACATCCAGGTTGATAGACCTCCTACCCAATAAAAGCTGATGGGACCCCATCTTTCCAACTAAGATTGGAGAAGCTATATTTAACATGAATCTCTAAATGTTTTTATTGAGTGTTAGAAGGAAACCCCTGATCCTAAAAATAAGCTGTGAATCAGTTATCTACCAGTGGTGAAAATGAAAATATTTCCTTGCTGTTGCAAAATTGTTTATTTGTTTTTTTGCTTATGATTGTATTCGTCCGTTATTCTAGCCTACACGATAGCAAAATATGGAATGTCAATGTGTGTTCTTGGAATGGCTGAAGAATTCAGAAATGATGGTGTAGCTGTGAATGCTCTGTGGCCGAAGACAGGTTAGTGAGAATGTTATTTGTTTACATAATAAGTTGCTGTATTTATTTATACGACATGAAAAACCCTCACTGAAACAAGTTTTGTTAAGCATCAAAAAAAATTATTTTATATGTTAGTTACAACATGTAAACATGCACTTGTACGCAGCCATATATTAGTTGCTTGTCACGTCGGTCATAGTATATAGCTAGGGTTACACCTATCCGAAAAATGTTACACATAGTATATCTCATCTTTGCCATCTGCCATTTTGCGCAACAATATAAATTTACACAATTGACATTATGGCTCTCATATTGCGAAACACAAACGTAAACACCATGCTATATGATAATGCACTTTTCTTGTAGGCATAGCAACAGCTGCCATCAAAATGCTAGGCGGTGACGAATTAATGAATCAAAGTCGAAAACCCGACATTATGGCTGATGCAGCTTATGTTATACTGACAAGAAATAGTCGTTCGTACACCGGTAATTTTGCTATCGATGAGGAAGCTCTAAGAGAAGTCGGTGTTACAGATTTAGAGGACTATTCATGGGTGAAAGGTACAGTGTTTTGTCAGCATGAATAAACATTATCTCTTCACTCTTTATCGGTCGACATTTTCAGTGGATGAACTTGTCTTAACTTCAAATTATTATCACTTAGGGCTGAAAGAAAATTTCGGCTTACGAATAATTTCCCGTTATTATCAAATTTTCGTTATTGATCTAAAATTGTCGGTAAACATCGTCATTAAAAAATGGAAGTGAGTACAAAGTACAAAATTCGCCAGGAACCTGATTCTTTCGTGTTAAGTCCACAAATCTATAGCTTGGCGTCACAATTTTTTTCTCTGTACCATGATATCAATAACAGCATATATTGTGCCCATTCTTTGAATATCAACGGCTTTGTCTTGTGAAAAGTTGAATTCCCGCATAAATTATTTATTTTACCTCTCCGCCAAATAAAATTCCCGTCAAATTTTGTCATCCGCCAAATTAAGTTTAGCCAATCCCGCCAAATTTACCTCCTACCAAATTTACCTCCTACCAAATTTTCTTCCGCGAAATTTTCTTCCTTTTTAAGGAACCTTGGAAAAAGGTAGACATTTTTTATATTCTTGAGGAAAACCTAAAATACACAAGAAAAGAATCTAGGATATTTGGGGGAAAAAATGCATACATTTAACAGAATGTTTTCTGATTCAAAAATCGCTAAAAATTTCAATTTTATTTGTCATATAAATACATCGTTGAATTTGTTTAAAGCTTTGATAAAGTCCACAAGGTCGAAAATTTTTATATTTACATTTTTATTGTAACGTGGGGTAACGTAAATTTTAAACTCGATCATTTTTTAACGGCTCCGAATGATGCTGAATTTGATGCCAACTACACCACCATAATAGAGCTCTTTTCCTTAGGTACCAACTTGATCCCTGATTACTTCGTTGACGGGGCTGAGGACTTCTTCATGGACAGGTCAGGCAATATCGGGGGAAAATTTGAGGACAAATCTGGTCCAACAGCAGGTGTAACGACACTCTTCAATCACATCGAGTCCATTTTAAATGAAGAATTAGTGCAGAAAGTTTCAGCTGTTTACGCGTTCGAATTAACCGGTGCCGAACCAGGTGTTTGGTTGCTTGACTTGCAACACGATGCAGGTAAGATGGCGCTTGCGCAAAAATTTGTTAGTACGAAATTTCGTCTGCGCTTAAATTTTCGAAGAAGTAAATTCGCGGTAATAAAAGTTTGTCAATTCTTTGAAGAGACGATAAGGTCTTTTTTCAGTAATTCTTTTTTGTGCAAAATTATAGTTAGCCTTTGTGATACGAGCAAGTTTGGTTAAAGGCTATCTTTTTCATTTGGCGAAATATCACGTAATATCTCAGCATGACTGATTCGACAAAGTTAATCTTCCCGAAATGCTTTTTTGTACCTCGCGAAAAATAACGCTGCTCCTCATTTTTCTTATCTTTTAAGCTTTGTAAAGCCTAGATATTCTTGACTCGTTCAAAATTTTTAATTTGTTTACAAAAGCATTTGTTTATCCGGTTGTTCATAGGTTCGGTGACTTACAATCCTGTCAACGAGAGTGCAGCGACCTGCAGAATGATCATGGACAGTGTGGACTTTGAGAAAATGTTCAATGGAGAACTGAATTCGATGCAAGCTTTTATGGGCGGGAAACTAAAGATCAAAGGAGACATGTCCGAAGCGTTAAAATTAGAAAAATTAATGAAGTCGGTTCAGGCTAAATCGAAATTATAGACTGGTGTCACGTGAAATATAGTAGCGGAAATGTTTTTTGGAAGAAATTATTTTTATGCAAAATATTTAAAAATGCATTTGTTATGCTGTATGCCCTTCCAGCGCAGTATATATATAGCAATACTGCCATACCTTTTCGCATTGTAAATATAAAACGCCTCTAGTTCGGGGAATTCTGAATCCAATGGAAATTGTGTGCCCATAAAATCTAATTCGAGTCCATAAATTAGCCGAAGAAATATTTATGGACTTACAAAAGCAGAATGGTATCATCCTCGTCCCCAGGGTTGGTCCTTGAACCGTTTAATCAAAAGGGCAAAATGCCCTAGGAACGAGGTTGAAATGACACAGAACTGAATACTTTCCATTCTGTTGTCCAAAACGAATATTCAGCATAAATTGAATGTTTGGGACGCATCTGTTTCACTGGATTCCGGGTTCTTCTATTTCATTTAATTTTTCCATGATTTCTTTTGCAAAATATAGTAATTTATAAACATACGTCGTTATTATATTCGATTGCCAACCTCGTACTTAATAAAACGTTTTAGTGACAATGAACAAGACATTTAAGGAAACTGGGAACAAGAAAGGTTCTGCTTCTGATCGCGAAAGTTTTTCCCCTCAAAATAAGAAAAAATGACTACTCTCGGGTGCTTAATACAAGGGGGGGGGGGACGCTTATTAATTTTCAGATTTTTTTCCCACCCACCCACACCTTATTATGACCCCCCCGCTTATTAATTTCGTCCAATGAATAAGCTCCTGATGGTCGAAAAAATATTTTGGGAAGTTATTTTTTGTTTTGAACGTTCATACATTCTGTGTTTGCTGGTATTTATTTACCATCATTGACGCAAGCTAGCACTACGTTTATTTATTGTTACGCACTGCATCTGTATCTACTTTGTATCACATATTTTTGTCGTATGGGCGAGGATGATTTGAAAGGAAGCCACTAGTGTGCACCAAAAATTCCCCCCCCCCCGCTTATTGGTTCTCAAAAAAAATTGCGACCCCCCCAGCTATTAAGACCCCCTTGTATTAAGCACCTGAGAGTAGTCCTCTTAATTTCGCGATTTTTTTATTTAGCTTGCGAAGATTCTTGGGAAATTAAATTCAAATTAAGAAATAGACGCTTTGAATTTGGAATTAATTTTAGTAATAATTAAAAAAATATACGTTTCTACAGATAAAAATTACAATATTATATAATATATACCAAAATATTTTAAACTTCTGAAGGTACCAAAAATACACGATCTTTAACTGGCACATCTTTTGCGCGTATTCTTTCCCTAAGAAAAAACAGAAACAATTTTACAACTAAGAATAAGGGCGACTCGAAGGCTGTTAGGTGTAAATTGGCTTTTTATGGGTGCGCCGATGTTTGACGGGTCACGAGCCATAAAAAATTCTTGTTTTCAATTGAGGTCGTCCCCAAATTCACCATGATTAAAATCATAGAAAATCCTGGTAATTTTTCGAAAAGTACTTAAAAAAACAATTTATTTTTCCAAAACCCTGAATTTCTAGAAATTTGGAAATTGCAGAAATTCCGTAAAGCTTTTTAAAGTCACCTCTTCTTGATAGGTCTAAAGAAACCAAAACGCGGGAAAAGTGTAAAAATGATAAATAAAATAAACAGCGAAAAGAAAAAATGACACAGGTTTACCGATATGTTAACACCCTACATTGCGAATTATAGCCGAAATTTCTCCCTCACAAAGACTTCAACAAAGTTAAAAAATATTCAAACTTACATTAAATATTTGTCTCGATTGGCGTCCCATCGTTTGGTGTTGGAATTAAAAGCGCTAACATGACCGTTCTTGTGTTGTTTTTGGTGCCACTGGCTGATGTTGTAACGACCTGGACCAACCGAGTTCTACAATATATATGTAAAATTAAATACCTCAATTTTTTTGAAAAACCTAAAGAAAGCACCAAAGTGAAGAATACAGGATAATTGATGACACACAACAATAAGAACATCCGAAAAAAAATCCGAAATCCATTTAATAAACAGATGGATATTTTACGTTACAGTTGTACGGTAAAAGTCCTCAAATCAACGTTAAAATAACGCATATTTGGGCTGTTTCTATACATCATAGTGAAAGATTATGAACAATAAACTAAAACTGTTAAAAAAGGGGCATTCTAAAAAAATACGTTCGCTCAAGTATTCAATGTTTTCCCTTGGTTGGTCAAGTTCGCTTTCGTCATACCTATTATTTCTTTATTCGCTCCCTCCCTAACCCTCTACAAAAACAAAACACAAAGCTATTAAAGAAAATTGTTTGCATTCCTAATAAAATACCTTGACAAAAGAAACGAGAGGTCAGCCCTCGCAACAACCAATCAAAAAGCCTGCAGAGGAAAAAGGTGAACACACGCCTAACAAATATCCCCCCTCCCATCCTTCGATTTTGTTCGTCATCACGTGGCCCTCTCCTTTCCCTTAAGGCCGAACGTACTTATTAAATGCTCTCAAGTCATTACCACAAAATTACCATGTTTTCACAGTGACAAAAAAAAACTTACGTTACTTCCAAGAAAAAATTGCGTAGCTTTTTTATCGTTCCGTTCAGCGGTCGAGCCAAAGGGTGGTCGGCGTAACGGTTCTGGTTTCGACAAATTCACTGGATCGTAACTACCGGGTCCCGGTTCGTCCTGAAATGAAAATAACAAACTCGATGTTACCCGTTGTGCTTGTCAAATAAATTTGGTTCGCTCATTTTTGTTACACTTATTTTAACAATCTTAAGCACAATCGTAAATTTATTTTACCTAGATTTTACAGAGAATGGTTCTACGTAAGATTTAGCGTAAATTTATTTCCACGGATCGATAAGTTTTCGAAATATTACATAAAAGCAAACTTTAAACTGCTAAAATTTATTCACTTAAGGCGACAAAAATTTAAGTTTCTTAAATCTTACTGATTTTCGGGGCCATTGTGACAATGTTTTGCAATGAATTCGATCTGACGGTACATCTGGAAAGCGAGCCACCTTCCCGAATTTTCCTTGTCTTTTCTTGTGTTCACCTGAAAAGAAATGCAGACGCTTTTAATATGGACGTAAAAGACAAAAGCAAAACAAACAAAAAACTGCAACCATAACAAAATTAACATCAGCAAGAAAATGCTGTGAATATAAACAATTGCAAAGAAGAAGCAATGTTTTCGTGTAAAAACAAACTTATATTACATTATCATGAATCAATTTATAGAGAGGTTAAAATAAGACGTCAATTTGCGCATTTCTTCCGCACTTTGTAAATATAGTGCGTATAAAAGTAATTGTTTTAAACCACCTTAATAAACGTCGAATTGACGATGATCTTGAGCTGAAACCAAATAATCACACTATCGCGATTGAATAACCACAAGAAAAGCGAATGCCAAAAACAATCAAACAGACCAAAAATCAAGAAAACAAAAATGAAATAAACAAAACATTTCATACATGACAAAAACTACAAATTTTAATAAAGAAACAAAAGCATCTGTTCTTACTTTTCTGTCCATCTAAAAATGATTTGATCTCGTATTCACCAGGTCCTAAGTGTGCTTTGTTCTACAACAAAAAAATAACATACGATACAAAATCTTAAATAACTCGATAACTGTAACTCCACAAAAGAAGAATATACGATACAAAATCTTAGATAACTGGATAACTAGAGGTTTAAAAGTAAAAATGTAATCTCTCAATAATCTTTCAGGAATGGCAAAACGCTTTCGAAAGTGAAGGGGTCGAAATTACGTATGTTCTGTGAAGACCGCTAGCCGCAACAGGCAGGAAAGATTGTGTACTTGTACGTGTATTTGTAGTTTAGTGTGTGTGTTAATAAATTTATTATATGTGAAGTGTGTCAATGTTATATAATATAAACTCACAGGTGCAGCGAAATGACCAACGGTGATAGGCTTATTTCGATCACCAGTAAATAAATCATAGGGACCACGTTTACTAATGACTCGCTCAGCCAACTCATCAGTAAAGCTTTTACAGTTATACTGTCCAGGACACAGAGCAGAACCCTATAAAAACAAAGCACAAAGCATTGATACAAAGCCGTGCAATAATAGCTAAACGTAGCCACAGAATTAAGAGCAGATCCAGTATAATACTAGACCCTTTTTAAGTTATATGTCCTAGAAATATTATGGGAGCAAGGATTTGAGGGTAGGGGGTGACCATTATGTTACCATGATTCACTAAGCATATTTAGAAATATTTAAAATCTATAACTGTAAGGCTTTAAAAACGTAAATAAAAATTCCTTCGATAACTCGAACCTCTTAGGGTTAAAAAAAGACATTAGATAGCGAAATTTTAAAGAAAAAGAAGAAAAAGAAAACAGTTCTTCCAACCCAAACAAAAATATATATAATTGGTGAAGGCCACGGTTTGGAAGTGACTTGTTCTTCAAAATTTACTGAAGAAGAACAATTGTATCTCTCGTCAATGAGCAATTTAATTTTGTTGTAAAAAAGAAGTAGTAACTGTCACAGATTGTCTACTCAATTTTGGACCAGGGGAACACAAAAATGGTTCCAGGTTAGTGAAGGTTTAAGCGGAATTCAAAACAATTCGAGTTACTGCAAGTTTAAGTTGCTGGAGATTCAAGTAATCATGATTACTATGTATGTATTTCACACATACGCGTTATTGAAACTGTTAGAAACACTTACAACTTCTGGTAACTGTCTTTTGCCAGATGCTCCAGCATCAAGCATACCAATGGTACTTGCTGATTTTAATTGTTTCTCTTCAAGTAATGCATGAGGGATGCCACCTTTACCATAAGTTCCAGGACCAGGAACATCACTCTAAAGAACATTTGTTGTTGTTTGATTTTTGTTCACGACGTTTTCTAGTTTCTGGGTCACCTAATATAAAGCCCTTATTGGATTTACTCTCCGGTCCAATAATTGTTTTTATTACAAGTCCCACGTGACAATACAATATACAACTTTTACAAAGTGTGTTTTTCAAATAAGCAAAATATAAGAAGGGAAAAAATCTTAAGGATTAAAAACAAAAATCAGCAGAACATTAAGAGGGTCAGTGTAGTGCTGTAACCAAAAATACACGAAGTCCGTTCTGGAATGCTTTGCGTATGATATTCGTCTTTACAAAACTTTACAACTGATAATGAAAATAATGATATAAGATTATATAAGATTTTAAAAATTTCAAAAACACAACCAACCATTCCAGAATCGTCAAATCTTGGAGCTCTAGTCTGACATACACCTCTTTTACTGCCAGGTTTTTTGCTTAGCTCGTCAAATGAATCAGGAATGTTGTATGTACCTGGACCAAGGAGGCATTTCTATGAGAAAACAAAGTGTATTATGTAAACAACAAATCAATCAATCAAATTATCACGCTTACGTCAGTCATTTTAGTGTTTTATGCAACTTATCATGTTTTCGGTTGAATGTTGAGAGTTTACAGCAAAAAAATATTACCTGAGAATCCATTTCATTTGTTCTGTAAGTTTGCCAATAAGAACATAAATTATTGTGCACAAAGAATACAAAGAATACAAAGAATACAAAGAATACAAAGAATACAAAGAATACAAACAAACAAACAAACAAACAAACAAACAAACAAACAAACAAACAAACAAACAAACAAACAAACAAACAAACAAACAAACAAACAAACAAACAAACAAACAAACAAACAAACAAACAAACAAACAAACAAACAAACAAACAAACAAACAAACAAACAAACAAACAAACAAACAAACAAACAAACATACTTGTAGTTGTTTCTTTTTCCACTCTTCTCGGTACAACAGATGAGGTATTTTTGCAGCTTGACTAGTTTCATATGCTCGCTCCCAGCCTACAAAAATATAGGTTGATAAACATTATAGCTCTTGTAAAAGTTGGTTGGAGACCACTCATTCACTTCTTTTCCTAGAGTTGTAACTACTTCTTTTGGTTATATGAAGAAAAAAAATGGATAAATATTGGTTTGGTCACAAAAAATTCTGGTATTATCAGGTAAAAACACCTAGTATGGTCTTATGATACATAATTTTAACGAGTTTTTACAGAACTTTATTAGGAGAAGATTTGGTGTAGAGAATTTGGAAAAATTAGTGTCGAATTAAATTCACCTCAAATTAAGAAAACTTATCCATTTCTTTGAAAAACAGTTTGAGCTTGATAGTATCATCAAGATCATTGGTGAGAAATGAACACAGTGTACATTTTAAGTCTCTTTTCTTTATTATATATGACTTGTCTTTCAAGAAAAATAATGTCATTTTTATCATGTGCCAAAATAACTACATGTACATAATTTAGTAAATGCTTTGAATCGTCAAATATAATTTATGCCAAAAAATCCGATGTAATCAACAAAATCTACACCAAACGAGGTAGTAGACTCACAGGTTTGTGCCAAATGTTTTTGAAAAAATCACCTTACACTTAAGAGACCTTATTAATAACAATCAGAAAGGCAATATTTCATGAATCTATAATATTACGAAGAATGGTATGTAACCTGGTCCTGATGCACTTTTTGCAACATTTTTTGCACTGAAGGTGGCATTATCTATGTTGTATGTCCCCGGTCCAAGTTTTCGGCTCTATAATAATAAGATTAGTACTAAAATTAAGAAACAACATCAAGTTAGCAACATCATTCTAATCTGAACTAAAATACAATTGAGGCCTTCTTTTTTTAGCTATAGGATCAAGTCTTGCAAAAAGTGCTAAATGTTCAAAAAAATATTTATTATATGGCCTGGGAAGCGGCTGACATTTCATTATATTTTTTAAGAGCAAGGGTGACTCCTGCAAGTCACAATTTCTGGTTAGATACAATTATAAGCTACAAATAACATATATTACTCAACTTTATCGACTAACACTGAGAGTTTAATCCTTTACAAGCTTTGATAATAACTCTGGTACTTCGTTCTTTTTAAAGTTCTCAAGTGTGGCTTATTTAAGACACAAGTTAATGTGGAAACTAATTAATACCATCACAGATCACAAATTATTAATTTTAATTATCTTTTAAAAGTCACTGAAGAGTGGTACATTTCAAAATTGCAATTAATCCAGTAACAGAAATCAAAACATAACATGTTAAAAACTTGAATCAAACTTAAACTAAATGTGTGACCTTTTGTTGTCACTAAGGAATAGCAGAAAAAAAAACTAATGAGACTCATTTTTTGCACTTTCTTATTCCACAATTGTTGCAGTATATACAATATATTTCAGAAAAACAGATGCTTTGTGCTCACTACAAAAAAATAGATTAAAACTTGCGAAGAGTCTTACAGTATAACCTGACACCATTTAAATTTAACTTCAACAATAGCTAGAAACAAAGCCTATTTTGATTTTTGCAAGGCACGTTTTGGGTATATGCCAGGCACAATTTTGGCCACCATTTAATTCAGTTATCGCTATCTTTATGTTGATGACACTAAAAGTTGTCACAATTTGGAGGTTAATTTTTTAATGCAATCTTGTGAGCCAATCCGAACACAAAAAAGAAATGTGATAGCAAAATATACATACCAAAGGTAACATGGACTTTCTATCATAACTAACTTGAGTTAAAGTACCAGGCGGTCTCCTCTTCGGATGAATTCCAGCCACTTCAAACCTGGAGTGAGTCAATTTAAAACTAACATATATAGCTTAAAAAGCTTATATCAGAGATATGACAGAGAAAATGATTTGTAGGAATTCTGGTTAACAAGATAAAAACAAGCATCTGCAATTCTATTGTTGTTTAAAAGAATACTGTAAGGTCTTTTTAGCAAAAAAAAACGATTTCTGAGCTTTTTAATGATATAATAAAACTGTAAAACTACTATCCCAAACAGGTTAAAATCAGGAACTTTTTCTCCCAACAAACCAGCATATTTTTTTAAAGAAAAATCTGAAGTATTTGAGCATTTCGAAAGGAAAATAAGCTTCTTACAAACACCGAGCTTAAAATGAGTAAGAGTTCACAAAGTAAAAATATACTAAGGTGCTAAAAATTGTTTAAAATGTATAATATATACATGTGTTTTTATCCAACTGGTTTTACAAGGGTTTGACGGATCTTTTCAAGCTCCTTTGCCAAAAGTAATAAGGTTGTGAGGAAAAGAGTTTGGTAAAAAGTTATTGCCTGGAACCAAAAGAAAAGTTCTTTGACATAAAAATACAACAAAACAATGTGATACCATATTTTAGGCAGACTGTGTTGATCAAGAGAACATTAGTTGACTTGTTCCCAATGCTTTTGGCACTGGAATTTGCTTTGTCTTGTCTTTTAGCGTTTTTTCTTTATTGCGTTAAAACAAACAAAAAAATTACAAAAAAAAATAGATATACTAAAGCAAACTGCATATTTGAATTTTAAAAAAGTGTTTACTTTCATCAAAATAAAGACTTCTTACGGAAGGTTGCGATTATAACAAACAACGACTTCACAGTAACTTGATTTGACAATTTCAAACAATGTGTACCGTATAGATTGTGTAAACTTTAAGTTTGTATGTTAAAAAGGAGTTATAATCAATCTTCAGGATTATAAACAATACTACTTCATTGGATATTTTAATTGTCAATGTAACTTTTGCCCTCTGCCAAACAAAATCCTTCTAACAGTTATATTTTCTTTGGTAGGAAAGAACATTTAAAAGAAACAAACCTAGCTTTCTGAATGCCAAAAGGTGCACCAGAAAACTTCTTGCTACCCATTATTTTTTTGAAGATATTTACTCTTTATTTGATGCATAAAAAGTTTTCTTGAATACATGCATTCTAAAGATATGTAGTATATAATGTAATATATTAATTATGTATATAATATTACGAATAAGTGATGTAAAATATGTTCTTGGGTTTATGGAGTCACCATTTTCTACAGGTTGGTATGAGTTCTTTCCACCTATATGACATCCCCCAACCTTTTTTACATTATTTTAACCGGGAGGTTCTCTAGTAGCGTACAGTGTTTAATTTCACCACCCAGTAATAAATTTCATTCACGGCAAGCGTTTAAACTCAGTGATGATGTACTCCTCTTTTATGGATCCATCCTTAGTAAAAAAATGCTTGATATAAGTGAAGCAAATTTCCATGAACCACTGCTTCATAGATAGATAGATAGATAGATAGATAGATAATTTATTTGTTAAAGAAGGTTAATTACAATGGCAGTTTAAAACTGATGTGGACCTCCTGAAAATATAAAATTTAAAACAATACATTATATACAAGTACATGAAATTACCAAAATTAATTTAATAAGTACTAAACGTTATTTACTAGTTGCATGTACTAACCCAGAACATAAACTTGTCATGATGCAAAGAAAAGTCATATAGCTGTATTGCTTAAGTTGTAGATTGTAAAAGCAACCCATAAGCTTGCACATATGAAAACCTTACTGAAAACAAACATTTTAAAGTATTGCTTGGAATAGTAGATTATTATCTTTGTTTCAGACACTGAATAAAAGGTTTTTCACAATTGAAATAAAATAACCAGGGTTATAATAAGTCACCAGGAAACCCTGAATTTTAAATAAAATGATAAAATTTAGTGTTAAAATATTAAGATAAAATAAATATCAAATTCAAAATAAAAGAGGAAAAGAGGTCAACAAAAAGATTCAGAAGTTTGCCTGTTTCTGAAATCATACTCTCTTCCATCTCTAGTAGAATCTCATATACTTACATAGTGTGCTAAAGGCACTTCACACAAAGAAATTTACCACAACGTCAGGGAAAGGGTCATTTGTAGGCACTAGGCGTGTCAATAGCAATCACGGAGACGGGCAATAAGACATTATTTCACACATATCACTTCTGTGATGTGTATCCATTACCAGATTGACACTCCGAACCATCCCAGGTCTCAAGCCCCAATACAGCCCCAAGCACAAAAAACCAATGAGATGGCCTCATTGGTTTCTCACTTTGAACTACCCTGAAGCCCGCAACACTGGGACAATGCAGACAACCAACCAGATATGGCCACAAACCAGGGAACATGAAACTCTGTAGTTTAATAATACTCATAAGCATCATCTAGTGCTTTACCAGAAATAAAGGTTTGAAACCGAATTTGATTCAAAATTGAAACGTCTTTTGTTAGGTCTAGTTTGAAGGTTTCATACGATTTCCGTTTTATATCATCTGCTAGATTGTTCCACAATACGGAGGCTCTATAACGAAATGATGTTTTATATCGAATAGTTTTAAATTGTGGCTGTTTGATGAGCATATTTTTTCGAGTACAGCTAGCCGTTGGATGTTGCCGGGAGTTGTCTAGTAGAGCGTGGGCCCTACTAATTGAGTCTGCGTAGCTCAAAATGAGCATTAAATACTCTAGGACTTTCCATCTAAGCCATGGCCCCTCCTGGAAATAATAGACAGGGTATATCCCTCGATATTTGTGAGGCTAGCCATGTAAAATATGCACATCTATCTATCTAGTGTTAACCACAGAAAATATATAAATCACCTCTCTCTTGCACATGAGAAAACGCTCTTGTATATAGACAAGAAGAAGTAGAAGTTGGCTGGATAAGTAATTGTTCAACAATCACAAATTGTGAGAAAGAAAGACATTATGTAAATAGTTAATGCAATCAATACACCTTTACGATAATTCAATTGTACATGCGTTCTTACGGCTCTCCATCGTTTTACAATATCGGAAAAAAGGAGGTAAAAATCGTGTTTTTATGAGAGTTTGTTAGAGACGAAAGCGTGTTTTCTCCAATTTTTCAACTTCCGTCGTATCAATTTCTTTCAAATTTTCAGGAAACGTTAATAATAATAAGATACAACTTATGTGTACTTTTCATTAAAAACAAAACGCGGCAAGAAAAGTTATCACAAAAAAACATGTTTTCTCCTTAATAAACTCTTATAAAAGTGTGATGTTTACCTCCTCCGATCGTAAAATAAGCTGCGATGGAGTGTTAGTTTTCCCGAATTATCGTAAAGGTGTATTGGGGGGAGCTAGCTAAAGCACAAAGTTTTCAATGTGCACATAAAAATAATTCCAGACATATTTAGGTTAGCTATATATTGTATTACAGCCAGGTAAAGGAGCTACGCAGAAATCATAGAAAATCTTTACATTAAAAATACATTACAGCAGTACATTTGCAGGAAAAAAGGCAGTCAACTAGTCAAGTTAGTCAGCCACATGGAACGTTAGCATCTATTTGTATACAAACTCACTGTAACAAGATTAACAAAGTTGCAGAAAACCACAGATTACAAGGTCATCGAGGCTAAGATTTTGTTGCCGTGCTGTATCTGAGGTAAACAATATCCATTAAGGACCACATGACGTGTGAACGAGAACGCAACGTACCGTTGAATATTTTATTTTTTATTTTTTTGTTTTTGTTTTTGGCTAAAGCATAATTTGTATATTATATTATATAATAAAAAAAAAAAAAAAAAAAAAATTAAGGACCACACGACGGCCCGATGCCTGCGTAGGTGCTGCAAGATCACTGTCACTTCAGCTGTTTTTTTTACGTTAAACTTTAAACCCTCGGACATTGTTTAGGGAGGATCCTTTTCTCTAAATCCTTTGACATTTAATTATTTTAAGCAGAGAAACTTTTTTTAGAGATTAGAAAGTGCTTAGAATTGATTTTTTGTCTACACGGTTTACATGCGTATGACCCAGCGATTGTGATTTCGGAATTAATTTAACGCTACCAACGACATCATATTTTTTGGTTTGGATGCAGGAAGGGGGTAGGGCGGTGGGGATGAAAACATATATTTTGATTTGAGTCGTCGTCCCTTGAACAAACATATAGTCGAACTGATCGACATCGATCGTCCGAAAAATAGAAGCAGGAATCCTACTGATGCAATGGATCGATCAGACTAATTTAGTAGTGGAACCCCAAAGCTGATATAAGAACATGCTAAATTAACCCCCTGAATAAACTTCATAATACATAGCTATTTTAGTTGTGTTTTTTTTTACACTACTGGAACAAAAAAGGTTCTTTCTTAAAACCCAGAGTATCTCGCAGGATGTCAAGAGCCACCTATATAGCGTTTACCACTGGTCTATTTTAGATAGCAAAAACCTTTGGGAACGAGTCGAAAAGACGTTATCAAAGGTATCCTGTTTAAAAATGTTTCGAATGGGTATTACGTTTCAGTACTAAGACCTTTTAGCAAAGAATTGTAGAATGGAGAATTACGAAACTTAAAACTAAATTTTTTTTTTACTGTTAGGCGTTAAAAAAAACACAACTCTTTTGCCGCGATACTAGTATGAAATCGCTGTCTGATCCCACGACACGACAGTTCCAAACTTAGAAAACATAATTGCAGTCAGCAGGATTTGGTCAAAAAACACTTTCGATCACATTTTTTCTTTGTTTATTTCTTTGAAGGTGGAGACTGTGTGGCAGAAGAAGTAGGAGAAGTTGGCTTGGTAAGTTTACTCAATGTATTTTAATGCACCCATAATATTTTAATGTGGTCTGGATTTTAGATTTAGATAAATGATGGTAGATAGACACACAGGTTAATGCAAAAATCAAATTTCCTCGCACACAAAAACGCGAACTGAGACAAAATTTTGCCACAGATCTTTTTATGGTTGCAAAAAAGACGAGTGTTATTACGTGTCATAGTTTTCTCATATAAATATCGTTTTTCATATAAATAAACATATTATGTAAATATCTTCTTCTTCATATAAACTTCATATAACAAATATACTTATGTACAGCCAAACGTAGGCAAATGATGGCGAAAAAACAACATGGCAGCAACATCAACATCAACAAAAACAAAAACAAAAACAGCAACAAAGACAACAACAAAAACAACAACAGCAGCAGCAACAACAACAGCAGCAGCAACAACAACAACAAACAACAACAACCACAACAGCAACAAAAAACAAAAACAACAATAACAGCAACAGCAACAACAAAAACAACAGCAACAACAGCAACAACAAAAACAACAACAACAACAAACAAAACAGGGCAAACAAAAAATAATAAATGACTGAAAATAATAAAACACTGAACAAAGAAAGATTGCAACCGATAAAAAACTTTGTTATAAAACTGTTTCTAAAGAGTTCTACGAAAGCTTTTCCATATATACATATGTACAATAACCTTTTTTTTCGTTTTTATAAATATGTCTCTGCAATACAAACTATTAAATTATTATAGCGTAAAAATAGCGTAAAAATACCTAAATGGCCGCGATCGAGGAAATATCAGTCACTACACAAATCTAACGCAAAAGTTTTATGAAGCAGGTTATGTTCTGAAGACTTCCGTAGTTTACTATTAGAAAACTGAAAAGTAAAAATCTAAATATTTTGGAGGACTGGTCTACAACTACATTCAGACGGAATTAACACAGCAGCATATCATATTCAGGATAAAAAGGATAATTTTCCCTCCACTTAAGACTATCAGTTTAGGGGCAAAGCAGTCCGCCAATTTCAAAGCAATTTGTAAAGGTTTGTGCTTGCGAAAACCATTCACGACAGTTTGTGCTCGCAAAAACCTTTGATCCTCGATTCAACACAGTTTTGTTTCCTTCGACGAACAATTGATTTCTTAAACTTATTGCTAACAGGTAAATGTAAAAAACGCCAAAATATTATAATTGGGCATATTTGCGGACCTTTTCGCCTGGGAATGCAGACATCTTGGAGAATTTTTTGTTTTGTTGTGTATGAATTTATGTTAAAGTGACCTTAAAGTTAACCCTTCGGTCATGATGTCTTTAAGATTGTCAAAAATAAACATATGCTTTCTGTTTTCATCCCTACTGGCTTATAATATATAATCCAAAATATAGACATAACTATAAATATATAAATATATCTGAATAAAAAGCAAAACACAGAATAAGAAAACTTGCATGCGTAAATAAAAAAAGGTTCTGTTATAAGAAAAACAAACACGACGGAAGTCTCTGGCCATAACTACTTCGTCGCATTCACGTTCACAAAGTGCTCAGCATCCAGTTGTTTTCATCGAAATCATCTTCTTCTTCTGTGTCCTAAAATACGAGGAAGAGCCTAAATATTCGTGCTGTTATTTTGTAGGGGAAATTTCGCGCATATACAGGGTTGGCGCATATACAGGGTTGGCACAAGATACTATAACTTAAAGAAAAAGTTGTTTTTCTTTTTTGACTGTCGCAAACCGCTTTAGGCTCTCGTTTTAACGTGAGAAAGCCGTTTTACCGTAAGAAGGCTGCTTTACCCCTAAACTGCAAGGCGGTTTAATAACGATTAAATAACGGTAAATATGAATAATACGATGGTGGTCGTTATTCTACAGTCTTAGAAAATCAATGTAGTTAAAAGCAGCAGTAGCCTCGTAGCCACGTTGACGTCGGCATCGCGTTTAGCCTTTGTCTCAGCATACTCTCTGGAAAATTGGTCCTAAAATGGTTTGCTAAGAACATCGATCTTTCAGGCATGTAGTCAAAGTCCGACTTTAATGGACAACGGGTGATTTTTAAGTTGTCAAAACGCTGATCTGAATTTCGAGAGCTGGCTGTGCAAACACATTCTTTGTCACATGTTCATTGCATTGGGAGTATTCTGTTGATTTTATCGAAATAAAACGGTCATGACTAGTTCTTGCCAAGAAAAAAAAAGAAACTCGTCATTTCAAAAGGGTTTTCCAGACTATGCGTGCACAAACTCACCCAAATATCCTTTAGATTTGCTGATACAGGGTGGCCACAAATTTTGAAGAAAAATAGAAGATTTTAGAGGATACAACAGTTAGTAAGAGCTGACATTTTCGAAATGAACAAAAAGTCCAAGCTATGCAAAACAATTAGAAGATGTCTTTATCTGTAAGTGGAAATAGCAAGTGAAACTATCAAATTAGTGTACCCGAAGAAAATAGAGGAGTTAACGAGGAGATTTAGTTATATTTTCATCTTTTTAGTGGATAATAGAGGACTTAAGAGGAGGTTTTCAGAAAATAGGACTTTAGAGGATTTTAGAGAAGGCGTGGCCATCCTGTGATAAAGTAGAAACATTATAACAAACTCAATAAATTCTCTACACAAGTTTCTGTATGTCTCGCCTTTTTGTCTCGCTTAACCCACAAATCCACAACATAACAAAACCCTACCTGTTCGTTTGTTGCTTGTAAAATATTAGATGTGGTCGATCTATACACCGGATTTGCAAACGTTCTTAAGGACGGTCTACATAAAGGAAAAGCGTGAATAGCACAACGTCATATATAAAGTTAAAATACGGTTATGCAAACATAAATAGAAAAAACAATTCTTACCCAGGCTGTGGCTTTATGTAGTGACACATGAGAAACATACCAAACATAGTTAAAAAAGAAATACCAACCACAATAAAAATCGAAATAGCCAGAAGCTCATCTTAAAGTAAATAAATAAAATAAATTAAAAATTAAATTGACAATAAACAAATCACGTAACCAGGTGTGTTTGCACTATGATTAAAGTCACTTACGCTGCCTCGCTTGACCAGACGATTCTTTGTTGCCTTTGACTGCTGCTTTAGTGGGTGGGGAAACAAACAAATAACTGTAATCACGATCGCACCGTTTACCGTAAAAATATCGCGGACATCTAGTAAACAAACAAACATAAAGGACGTAGCAGATGGTAGTCTCTTACACGGTGATGTATCAACTACCAAAAGACGTACTTACAAGCATTTCGGCTTTAAGAGAAATCGGTTTTTATAAAATTCTACACAGGTTCCACCATTTAAACAATAACCGTCCACGCATGCGTACTTCACTAAAAAATAAATAAATAAAAAGTGAATAAAAAAAGAAACGACGACGATAAAAGCGACAACAGAAACAACATCACACCTATGCGACCTCTTTGATAAACTGGTTTAAACGGCTCAACCCGCTTCTCGCATCGGGCGCCACCAAAGCCAAGTGGGCACCTAAAACGAAAATAAGGAACATTGCAAACTTTCAGAAAAGAGGTTAGAGTGGTGTATCTAAATAATGACATTCATCTCCTCTGTTAATACCGTCTTAAAAAAGATATGACGTCTATATAGGGCGCACTGATGTAAGCACTCCACACACATGGATGGTGCTATGGTTTGCCTGCACTTAAGCCCTCCACCTGACGTTCAACGTTGAGAAGGCATTATTGTTATTGCTACTTTATTGCTTTATTGCCATTATTGTGACACACCACATACCTGTACTAAAAGTCCCCAACCCCGGACGTCCATCATTGTCTACCTGCATTTATTAAGCGCTCAACCTGGCGTTTAACGCTTGATTACCGGTGGTTTAACCCGGTATTTCTACGCTGGTTCTCACAGCTAGTCTGTTATATTAAAACCCGTATTGTCTGTGTTTGTGTGTGCAAAAAAAGTCGTGCTACGGGTAGACCAAATAGCAAATGCGATATATTTTATCCGCTTTGTTAAGACGGGCGAATTTCTGTGAAATTAAAGGACGGGCGACCCCGTGAATTTTCCCACGGGTTAACGACTAGTCGTATACTTATTTGACATGACAGCATTTCAATAGACAACATACCTGCATCTTGGTAAAGAAGGTTTCTTATTAGTTTCATTAAAACATATTCCTCCACGTAAACAAAAATCTGGAACACAATTATACGCATCTAAACAAACAAATTATTATTGGGTGGCCAGAAAATCCAACCATCTTAGAAAATGAAGGCTTGATGTTTTGAAACCACAAGAAAGGGTTCACACTGATTTCGCAACTAATTTCTTAAGGATATTTAGGCGGTTTTTAGCTGTTTTTTAGGGAGATTTTTATTCTTAGCAGGGATAACACACACAAAATTTAGGAGATTTTAGAATAATTTAAATTAGTTAAAGTGTAACTTAGAAACACAAGAATCAAGGATGTCAAAGGAATTGAACAAGGAAGATAAATTTGGATTGATCAAATTTTATTTCCATTTCCTTAACAGGGATACATTATGCTTACAAACCATTTCTTGTTCGACTTCCATTAAACTTATTACATTTTAATCAAACGTAATGTTAAACACGCTTTTGATATGTTTATGTTAAAATCGACTCGATATATACCTGATGTGTTGCATGTTCTACCATCTTTCATGAGCTGGTGTCCTGTCGGGCATGCGCATCGATGACCGTGGCGATGAGAAAATAAACAAAGATGGCTGCAAAACTTGTTTCTACAAGGATTGGAGGCTGGAAAGAAAAACACAGTAACATAAAGAAAGCTGATTCAGAAAATCTGCAAGTTTTATGGGAACAACTACAGACAAAACAAATTTGGTGCTAAAAATAGAACCAGCAGTAGTGTCTCTTGCTTACATAAGGGTGGCCAGTAATTCTTGGGGTTAAAATTCAAAAATATTTTACGAATTTTTACTTTTTAAGAACGTAAAATTAACATAACCAATTGCAGTTAATGAAAAAGTCCACATAGTTAATAATTCTGATAATTATTAAAGATAAAATTCCAGAATATTTCAAAAGCCAAAATCCTAACACCTTAAACTTTCCGGAAAAATTCCAGAACCACTTAAACTTCTAGGAGTCCATGCAAAAAATAAATTTTGAAAGGTACCAGAAGGTTGTAACACAGGGTGGTACACTGATATCCCTGTCGGCTTGTATCCTTGTATTTGCAGACGTTCATACGACTCCCCAGTAAATTTATTCACTCGATGAACTGCCTCAATTTCCCAGTCCGTCCAGTAGGCGTAATCTTCAAAGATGGCAACAGAGAATGGATGATAGCCACTGATTTCTAAAATAAACTTGTGATCACTGCCGTTCAGGGAACTTGACTCAATGGTTTTCCGTTTCGCATCCACCCAGAACAAACGCTGTATGGTGAAGTCGATAACGAGTCCGTTGGGCCAGCTATCAATGCGGGTAAAAATCGTCATTCGACTTTCCGGATCACCATCCATACTGATTCGCTCAATTTTAGCGTTTTCGCCCCAGTCTGACCAATACAAGAACCGGTTTCTGAAAAAAGGCATACAAAACCCATTTAAAATGTTGTGTAAATTCTCCCGCAGGGTGCTCTTATTTTTACTTTAAACCTTTTACTCAAATCGAGTTCCTGAGAATAAAACAGGCGAGACCCTGGCACCCTTGCAAGCAAAGGGGCAACCCACATTTGCCAAATTTTGCGAAAATAATAATTAATGGCATTAAGAGGGTTACATTGGCTTTCAGTAAAAGACAGGGAATCCATTTATCTTTAAAAGTTAAATTCAAGAACTTTTCCAGTAATATGCCAGAAGTTTTTTGACCTTTTTCCAAGAGTAATTATGTTTGACAAAAACAGAAATTTAACGAGAAAAAAATAACATGCACGGTTTCTATAATCTGACGACTGAAAAACCCAACCCTGAAAAAAGGGAACCAGAAAAATATTTCACAGGACTTTTTTCCCTATTTGCAACTTTACAGAATTTTTTTTCCACGAGTAATTCCATCTCTTGGATTTTGTAAAAGACTTTCCAGCAGTAGTGGTCAACCTAAAAACAAGCTGTAATTTAGAAATTAACCGACAACGTAAATTTCTTACCCATCACTGGGGTCAACCGCTATACTTCTCGGTTCTGTTAGACCAGTAGACACTAACACAGAACGGTGTTTGCCATCTAACTCGGACACTTCAATAACCTTTTCAGATGCATCTACCCAGTATAGTTTCAAACTCATCCAATCAACTGCAACACCATCAGGTTCTTTTATGTTTTGAACAATAATTTCATGTTTACTTGGCTCATGGAGACTCAACCTAAACAAAAAAGAGAGCTAATTAAAACACTTGATGTGGACACAATCGAGGATATTACCGTAATAATATTGCGGACATCTAGTAAACAAGCAAATATAAAGGACGTATCACAGATGTTGATATCTTACATGGTGATTCATTAGCTACCAAGAAACGTAATATAATCGAGATGTAGATATGAGGTCTGAGAATATTTGGAATGTAATTATTTAAACCTAAAACTAATAGTTCAACTAAGAGTGACAAGATGAGTTTAAAAACCGATTTCAACAACATTGAGTTATTCTGGGTTAATTTTAATGTGTTCGCCTTAGCGCAAATCTCAGGCCAATTTGGTCCTTAAAAACCTAAAATATACCAACAATATCCGAAGTCGTTATGGCACACAAGCCGGCATAGTTCGTATTTTTTTAATCCCAACATGGTTGAAAATTCAGCGTGGTGGCTATTTTCAAAGTTTAAAAAAAATTAGTCAGTATTTATAAAAATAGAGATAATTGCACAACACTTTTCACGTTTGCAACCGTTTGCAACCGTTTTCCCCTTTTTTATGTTTTTTGCCAAGGATTTTTGTTATAACTTTGATTTTTATATAACTTTGAACAGAAACACAAGGAAATATATCAGAAATGTAAATTTCAAGCATTTTGTGAGAAGGGATGCATCTGAAAGGTTTTCTTATCAGCTCAAATTAAATTAGTTTACTTTTTACCTTCCAGTTTCAAAATATGCTTGCGGTTTTCTTATATCTGAAAAATTTGATTTTACAAATAATTTTCTTTACACAAAATATGACAATGAAGTTAAAAAACTTCATTAAAAAAAATTGTTACATGACTTAAATTACGCAAAAATAAAATATCTGAAGAATCTAACCTCCTCGTTATGGTACGCATTTTATTTATTTTTATTAAATCTGAATCTGAATCTAGTTATAATCAATATGCTTATAAAAAAACGTACTTGGACACATTATATCAAAACTAGAAATAAATGTTTTTCGGAGTTCTTCAAAGATTTTAACATTTTTTTTAGAGAATGATGATTTTGTTAGGATTTCAAGGCCATCTATAGTCTGATGTCAATGTCAATGGGTTTTTTTATGGAAGACACCCTGTAAAAGTGATGGCTCTACTGACTCTGCTGCTATTGAATTGATATTACTTCCTAATAGCACATGCTGTTGTAGTAAATCAGGTAAGCGAGGCATGTCCTTCCTACTAATAACCAACAAGATATTACAGACTGTTACACAATAAGTATCAACCAATTATTCTTGCTTTGCTCTTTAACCTACTTAAAATTATCTTGCTCTTCTGAATTAAATTTTGTATCATTTGCAAATAAAATGGAATAGATTTTTTTTACATTCACAAAAAGCTGTGCCAATAAAATTTCTACATTAGTTACTTTAACTCATACAATGAAAAAGTAAAAAACTATAGTCCAATAAAGCAATAAACAAAACGCAAAACAAAAAATTATCGGTGTAAAACAAGGATTTTAATTAGAAATTTTCGAGTTTTTGTTGCGAGTAAAGACGTTTATGTCAAAAAAAAAAAAGAGAATTAAGATTATTTAAAAAAAAAAAAAAAAAAAGACAGAATCGATTTTTGTGAAGAAATTTATGACAGAAAAGAAGAAATGCAGGGTTCAAATTAGAAATAAAAAGTACAAAATTTCTTGACTGTAGAAAAGAAGAAATTCTTGTAGTTGTGGACTGGGAGCACCACTTGCCATTTATCCATTGTGGATTGGGTTTTTTGTTGTTGCAGCAACCAATAGGAGTTTAAAATGATTATTGAAAAAATAGAATTCGCAATTGTAACCTTTGTAGAACATTTTGCAAAAACGGCATTTTAATTTACAGTTTGTGAAATGCGACCTGCTAATTTAAACCGTGAAATGCAGGATTTAGAGTCTGCACATGAGCATCACAGCACTCCCATGTATACCTGTGTAATACACAATATTCTTTGCACAAAACTGAATGATAATACGGAAATAAAAAATCTTCAATAATATAACTTACGGTTTATGAGTAGATTTATTTTTGAAGAGAAAAGAGAAAGATTTTAAGTCGAAGTATAAAACTACAAAATAGAAGAATACAACACATATTTTTGTGTAGAGCTGTAAACCAACATGCTTACCTAGAGATTTGGTGTTCTTTTGCATCACTCCAATACACATAACCATACATGGCGAAGTAAGAAATTCCAATCACACAGCTTAAATCGTGTGCAACTTCATGGTAATCGTGAGACTGGCGAAGTTGCAGTTTGCGAATACTTATCTGATCAGAAAACAGAACGAAGAATGAAAATCCTAGAACAAGACAAACTAGCATATTACACCAAGTTGTTCATGTTTGTGCAAAACAAAGAAATAATCAGGACCTGAAAATATTTTCAAATCCCTTTTGTAATTGTTATCCAAACAGCTTTGATCTGTTTGCATCAGTTTTTCACAATTTCCCTATGCAATCAAGAAAAACAAATATTGCAACTTCTTTTTTCAGCTTTTTTGTGGTTCAAAAGGCTGCTTGAGATTAGGGACATTAAAAAAAGGGAATCGTTGCTTAAAGTACAAAAAAACTGGGTATTTGAAGAACTTTTTTACATTTAACTACTTATGCTTTATACAGGGAATTATGCCATATACTTTACAAATTATTAATTGTGGAAGCTTTTGAAAACGAATAAGGGAACTCTGATTCCGTTATGGAATAATTTTAAGAAAAAACATACAAACAGTCCTACCTAGGGCTTTGCAATGTCTTTTTCCTTCAAGTTGATAACCTGGAAGACATGAGCATTTGTAGCTCCCTTTTTTATTGGTACACAATTGACTGCATGTGCCCAGAATACGACACTCATTTACATCTAAAAACAAAAAAAGACAGATGGATTTAAAAAAGTTCCGAAAACAACTTTTGGGTAATGTAAGTTGAAAAGGGTTATCATGTACAAAATACATTCATGGAGCTTCAATATAAAATACATTTTCACTCATATCACTGAGATTAAAAACCATATCCATCATCTGTAAAGCTATCAATCCAACATACAAATATATACCTTTGCAACTATGACCATCGGCTTCAAGCTCAAATCCAGGATTACAGTGACATTTATAACCAGTAAGAAGATCCTCACATTGGTGAGCACAGTGACCATAATTACTAGCACACTCATTTTTACCACAACTGGTAGGTTCGTCAGCATGGTTGCGGCAATCAAACTTCTCGTCGCAAACTAACGACTGGTTAATACATTGATATGAGTTAGCACATCTGTATGGTGTAAAAAAAAATATGTTTAAAAAATTGTTTGCTGAAGGAATACATCACGTGCAGTAAATAAAAAGAAACAACAAGAAATGTATAGTGAAAAGTGTTGTAACAAAACAGTAAGAGAAGTTGACATAATTTTACAATCGTAACATTGACAACAACACTCTTCTGTATATTTTTTAAAAAATTTCTATATCCTTACAACCCATCCAACACATGTTAGCATTAAAAACAGATGTTAAACCGAGAATGATGATAATAAAAGTTGTAAACTACCAATTGATACTTAAGTGATTGACAAGGAAAGGGTGTGTGAAAGGTGTGTAAATTTTCTGCCTTACAATAGTTTGCAAAGACCACATAATAATTGCAACACATCCCTGCTTTCAACCATTATCATACGTACCGAAAGTAACCAGCTTTGCATTCGAATTCACAATTCTTTTCATCGTCACCATGCTGACAATCCATAACACCATTGCACATTTGTTTCATAGAGATACACTGTCCTGAATCGCATAAGAACTCTTCGCAGTGTGGCGAGATAATGCGATCAGAGGGACAACCTTCCTCATCTGTTCCATCAATACAATCTCTTCTCCCATTGCAACGTAACTTGTTCTTGATGCACATTCCAGCACCGCTCACTTTACCAGACTTGCAGTGAAAATAGTTCTCTCCACAAACTTTTTTATGTTCAGCAGTACAAGCAGGTGGTAATTCATCGCTATTGTCCTCGCAATCACTGTCTCCATCACACACCCATAACTGATTAATGCACATGCCATTGCTACATGTAAAAAGTCCTGCACGGCAGCTTGCTTTTGCTGGAAAAAAATTGATTTGCTAATAAAATAGGCTGTCTGTTCTCACACCTACGCATTTTCAACATAATTTGTCCTTATGTATTAAGAAAAAATAAAACGATTTTGAAAGTTAAAAAGTATTTATTGTCCTTATGATCCTTATGATTCTTGTCTTTATGTAGTATATTAGAGATTAAAATTTTTAAACAAAAGACAAAACGTCTGTTACCAGACATCTTAAAAATAATGTCTGGTGCTTCTGCAAATTCTCAGGAAAAAGCCATTAGGTTCGTGATGTGTAACATGATTTCATTATATGTCATATTATGTTTTATTAAACAAATTTATGTATTTAATTAATGGCAAACTTAAAGTATTTTCTACTGATACTAAAAGATAACGTACAGGACATTACATCCTGCTTTGGCGAAACACAAGACATATATTGGACGATGTAAAATAACCTAGGGTATTGAATTTAATGTCACAATAAAATAAACCACAAAACAAACAAAAATCGTACGACATGTTATTGGGTTTTCATCGCTATTATCTCCACAATCGTTTTCGTTGTCACACTGCCAACGTGGTTCAATACAGTTTCCATTTCTGCATTGAAAATCTTTGCCCTCGCATTTTTCTATAAAACATAAATAGGGTAGCAGTAACCGTTTTAAAATTATGAAGTTATTTTCAGACTATACAAATTAAATTTTTTACTAAAACATTATTGTCACGATTTTATAGTTATAATACTATGATCTTTTACCAAAACTATTTAGTTTCAACAATTCCTCTTTAAACTAAATTGTCCTGAATAATTAATTAATTCTACCGAATATAGTTCCAGTGCTATGCCTTTCTAGAAATATGCAGAAAAGATGACATAATTATTACAGATAAACGTTAATAACAACAAAGATGGTGTGTAAAATGTAGATGATCTTTATAGTACTGCAATGTACAACCTTCCGACTTCTGATAGCAGGTTAGTTTAGAACATCATACAGCTATGATATGGTGTGCTATTTTTACTTTAGATATCTTTCTTTTCAACAGCGTTTTATGCTGCAGAGGATTTGAATGTGAATAAACAAAAAGTCTGCACACCCTTTCAATATGATTAATCCAAGGTTTATTTTAAAACAGAAGCAGATCAAAAATCACAAGGTTGTAAAATATTCGATTTTTTTCTTGTATATTATACATTTTGAAACTGGAAATTCCTGCTGACTCAGCTATTAAGAGAATAAGTCAAACACTGAGTAAATAATGCAGCAGTTTTCACAGCTAAAAAAACAAAATGAGTGCTATACAACTCCCCTAACCTTTTCTTCATTACTAGTCGCTAGTTCATTAAAAAATCTAAGGAAATTTTCCTGTTGCAACAAAGTTGATAAACAAGAAAGAGACAACAAAATATAATCTCAGAATGTTGAGGCCTGCTTAGGAATTAAATTTTATTAATACAATAAAACAACATACTCGTACAATTAACTTCATCACTTTCATCACCACAATCGTTATCACCATCGCATCTCCATCGCAGATCAAAACATTTACCACTGTTTTTGCACAGAAACTGTGATGGAGCACATGTCACATTCTGATTAGCTATGAAATTAGTTTTTAAAACTCATTTTAAGTAGGCCTCTTTATGCCTATCCATTTTTCATTCTCTTGAGAAAAAAAACTCATTTGTTAGATGTCAACTTGTTAAAGGGAACCCGAGGTATAAAATGACGTCGGACTTATATCATAGAGCTTAAAAAGTTGGTTAACAAGTCTTTTTTAAATTTTTAAAAAAGCTCTTTTCATTCTTAAGATATTCACATTTAAAGAATTCCAGATTTAATTATGCAGCATAAATTATGATGTCATACTTAAGTAATAGCAAATTTTGACATTTTCTGTCATCAGCAATTTTAGACCTGTTAAATGATGTGCATTCAGACTTTATCAATGCATAGATATTATAAAGGTGAATTAATAAACATAATTTTTTTGTCAAAACATTACTCGTTTGCTCGTCCCAGGCCTCTTAATTTTTGCTGATGACCCCATAACTTGGGATCTGCATGTCGGTTTGCATTCAAATTTTGTGAATAAACATATAGGTCCTATACAAGCTTACCCAGACATTTTTATTGCAAACCAAGTTGCAGATCCCGAATTATTGGGTCATTGTAAAAAATTTATAAGTTTAACATATATTATACCTTGGGTTCCCTTTAAGTTTGGAACACAATATTATCAATACAATGGTTTCCCTTCTGTTTCTGGATTTATTTGTTCCAAAAGACTTTATTACTAATTGAACATAGGCCAAGAAAAAAACCCTTAGCCCTAATATGAACATTTTTTTCATTTCTTTGTTTTAAATATTGAAAGCCACACAATTAAAAATTATACAAGTAAAACTTTTGTTTTGCAACTTTAATTTTTCTTGCTTCTTGCATTCATAAGGACTTTACCTATGAATATATATCAAAGTTATTGTTTTCTCGACTTAATTTCAAATAAATCAAATGGTTACATACACAACAATGTGAGGATGTTTTAATTTCAAAAGAAGGAATGTATTTGAATGTATTTGAAATGCCATGTTGTATGGCGTGTAGTTTTCAAGTAAATATTTTTTTTTACAAAAAACTGTTTTTTCTCTCTTTTAGTTCTCCTATAAATCACCAAGGCGTCAAATCTCAAAATTTGAAGCCAACTTTAAGCTACACTGGAAATTTTAACTATTATTCTGCAGATGCAGAGCTCCTAAAATATTTCTAATTTTTGCTTATTATTGTTTCTTTCAAACTTGGGAGAGTGAACAAAAATTCTAAGATGGCTTTACAAGTAAAAAAAACAACAACAACAAACAAACAAACCACAATTTCTCTCATCACTGTCATCGCTTCCGTCATTACTGCAATCAACTTCTTCATCACACACCCAACTGTTAACAATGCATTTTCCATTATCACATCGCATTTTTCCGTAGCCACACGTCAAATTAGCTAGATGCGGAAAACACAACATATTAAATCAATCCTAAAATTTAAATATTCAATTGTTGACAACTTTTTATATTTATTCCGATAAACTGAATTTTATCACTTTTCCCTTTAAAATTGAGATAAGCCCCCATAAAAATTTTGTTTAGAAATATCTTTGTTTAGCGTATGAAATTTAGATTATCCCCTTACCAAAAAAAAAAATTATTATAAAATAAATAAAAATAAAAGATAATGCAATAAAACATTCATGTCTAAGTAATTAAACTTTTAACAAAAAAATTAATGTAACCATAAAAACAGCATTTAATTATATGCATTTTTTAAAAAAAAATGATTTAACCACAAGTGGTTTTAAACTGTTTTTGATGGTGCAGTTAAAGCTTAAAATGTTTGACATGGATTTTCCAAAGGGAGCTGTAAATAGTTTAATGTTTTATACATTCAGTATCTACCAGTGGATTTTTTCACCAGATATAAAACTAGTTTGAAAGTAAATACATAATGCAATTTCCCATTTTAAAGCAAAACAGATGACTTTTTTGTTGAATTGAGGTCTTACAAAACAAATGCAAATAAGGGTGGTGGTGCAGGTGATTATTATTAACATTAAACTTACAGCAATTGAGTTCATCAGAGTGGTCTTTGCAGTCATAATCACCATCGCACACCCACATTCTACTGATACATTTTGTTTCGTTATAACATGACATGTGATCTTCCTCGCATTTAAACTCTAAAGGAAAAAGTAAAGATAAATAAATACCATGAGAAACCTGAATAATGAAAACAAAAAAAATCCAGATGTGTCTAAAGAGTTTTGCGACATTGGATTTAGAAGATATCATTCTTGTTTTTGAGATTGAAACAGTACAAAACCTTAATAACACATATACCTTACCATATAAGTTTTATTAATTATTGTTTAATCAATAATCATATTTGACATAAAATATTTTCAAAAATAAACTTTTTAAACAGAAATAAAAATCCATAAATTTTTTGTCCTTTGCTTTAATTTTTTTTTAAAGATGTGCCTTGTCTAGTACATGTGCTAGGGAGATGATAGCACAGTCGGTAAAGCATGCCATTTGACCGGGAATCAAGAGGTTGTGGGTTTAAGTCCCACTAGATCCATCACTTACAAGGAAACATTCAGGTTTACTTCAAGAAGAAAAATCCTTTTTTTTGAAAAATTCATGAAAGTAAACATTCACAAGAATTTCTGTCTTTAAGTATGCTGCAAAATTTCTGTCTTTAAGATAATTTTTTTTTGAATTTTTGAAGGAAGTAATTTTAAATTTTTCCCAATCAGGTAGATTGAGTGGCTTGCAACCCACAAATACGTTGAGACTTCATGTACAGTCTAAATGTAAGTTTCTGCAAACATGTATGTGACGATTCCATGCATTGGATAACATACTATAATTATCGATATTTAGCGATAATTATATGAAAAAATTATATGAAAAAAAACAAAGAAATTATCGCTAAGAAATTGATTAGCAATAAGGCTATATAATAAACAATGCCAAGCTATATTTATTGCTAACTTGATTTGTTTTCTCTGCTGATATCGATAATAGTGATAGAAATAGTATTGATAAGTTTTGCCAAAATACATACAAATAAAATGTTTAGAAGGATATTTTTTTAAACAAAAAACATGGGTGTAAAACTTTTTTTTAACAACAATTTTATAATCTTTTGCATACAGTACCGCTTAAATGTAACTTTCGTTGTTATTGTTAACCTATTGCTAAATCCATGAGCTATTTTTGCATGTTGCAAACAATAGAGTTCATGTCTCACACGCGAACTTTAATTAGCTCATGTAAACTTCGCGTAACTCATTGTTGTATTTAATTGCTATAGCCGTCAAGGGATCAACGAAAGAAAAAGTATAAAATTTAACAAAGCTTTAAGTTTTTATTGTTTCTACTCATGAACGGCAACGTATTATCTTTTGTTTTTACATGCGATTTATTATGATACTTTGAAAGGATCTCGTGTTTTACGCGCAATTTTATTGTTTTTACACAAACCTAAATGTTGTATTTTATTTAGCACCCGAAACAATTTTTAAAAAATTAGCGTTTCGACATAATTACAACTGGGCTACGGGAATTGAAAACATTGTTTTAATGTCCAGATGTTCTGCCTTCTCTTTCAATAACAATTGGAATAACTTTGTACAGATGGTCGATGTATTTATTACATTTAGCTACCGTTACACTTTTCCAAAATTCTTTAATAGCATTGACTAACTCTTCCTTCGTCAACGGTTTAATGCGCCGACATATATATCGCTTTAATTCCGACCACATCATTTCAATTGGATTAAGATCTGGGCTTTCATCGGGTGTAGGCCAGTGATTAATATTGTTATTTTCCATGAATTCTCTTCCTAGAATGTTCTTTGGATCGTTATCCTGTTAAAATCGATGACCGTCAGGGTATAACTTGTCCATCGACGGTTTCAAAGTATTTTGCAGAATCTCTTCCACGAAAAATACCTAAAAAGTAATTAGACATTACGCACTAAGAATTAATGTTTTTAACTCATTTAATTTTTTCAGCAAAAGCCAAATGTTCTTATATAATTAAAAAAAGCGCTTATTTATTTATTACCTTACGCATTATCCCTGTAAAAATGAGAAGTGTACTTCTTCCTCGTCGAGAAATCCCTCCCCAAACGTGAACCTTGTATGCTTCAGTTTTGGTACGTCACCTTTTTTTCAGAAACATTAAACAGCGTGTCTGTTGATTTCGATTGTAGACTCGTCAATAAACATCACGTCATTAAATCGATCTTCTTCAGCTAACCACTTCTTGCAGTAGGCTAAACGTGATTCGCAATTTGCTGGGCGCACAGCTTGACAATATTTTGGTCCAGTCGCAATCTATCCTAATTTGCGTCTAAACATTTTGACAGTGGGAACAGAAGCATCAATATTAAAGGTGTTCTTAAGTTTTTTCTGTATGTCAACTGCCGAATATTCATCGTTCTCGTTGTAACATTTGTCGATAAAATTAAAGTGTTCTACCGATAGCTTAGCTTTTCTACCTGGTTTTCCGTTATATGAAATCGGAAGAATGTTGACACCCACTAATGGACTTTTTTTTTAAATATCCGAAAAGAACCATTTTCACACTTTTCGTTTCTGGTTTTTCCGACAATAGACAAATAAAAGGTTTAGCAATTACTTTTTTCACAATAAAAGTTACATTTTTCATATTTTCATCAGTTTTCAAAACTTCAACTTCGTGTAAAGATGGCAGATCGTGTTAAAACTAAAGATATTCGAACTCCAAAATATATATTAACGTATTTTCATTCCGACCGAACTACATCGATAGTGAAGAAAGAAAGAATTGCGAACATTCAAGATATTCAAAAATTCTTAAAAAATCCTGAAATACCACCGCAAATATCATATGGAGTGAAAATTGAAGTACATTTAAAAAACGTTGCTGCGAAGAATAATGAACTCCTTGAAGCTATAATTATAGCAGCGAGCGGTGCGTTCTTAATTTATTATGTTAACAAAGCGAAGCAATGTGTGAAAATTTATTAGTATATTTTTTATTTTTCCTTTTATTTACTAGATAAGGAAAAGGAATTGGATGAGATAGATTACAAATTTCAAAATGACGAGAAGTTTACTGCCTATTTTACGTCGGAAGAAATCAGCGATGAGTGCATGGATGATAAAACAAAAAAGACGAAGTTAATGGACCCACACAGGCTGATAAACATAAAAAAATGATTAAAAAAAGGAAAGGAAATGCAAACCCTGAACACGTTAAAAAAAAGAAACTCGAGGTTCAAAAAAATGCGGTAGATAAAAAAATTTAATAACTGTGGTGCTGAATTATATATAGCTTTTATTGCATTTAATATTTTTTGTAATTGATGCATTTTTATTTAGGCCGCTGTCGTTACTTCTGTTGAAGGTGAAGGTGATATGATAGAGTTACGAGAGGAGGTTATTAAGGACGTGGCAGAAAGTAAATGTGATAGTTGCAAAGAAATGCTTGTTCATTTAAAACTTGTTGTGGAAAACGTGAAACAAATGAGAAAAATGCAAGAGGTAGTTATAAATATTTTATCACGTGATTATATATAAACTGATACAGTATATTAACTTTTTTAATATATTAATCTTTCTATGCTTCTTTTTTTAGCTTTTCGCGAAACGCCAGGATGAGTTACAGAAAGACGTTAGAAAAATGATGATAAGAGCTCCTGATAGAGCTGCCCTACAAAGCAATTCCCAACCATTGTCGGCGCCTGTTAAAAGTACACCAATTAACATGACGACAATTAAGCCAATTCCCGCCAAAGAAATCGTTACAGCACTGCTCTTATCACCCATTCAACTTTCCTTTCCTGGCTATGAAAGCAGCATTGCAACAACACATGTGTCTTCGTCGACAAAGAAAACGCGACCATCTTTAGAAATGTTCGATCTTCCCGATTCTCCGCCACGTCCACCTGATCTACCGCCATTATCACCGCTTCCATTATTCCAAACAGCTGAGACTTTGCCACCAAAACTCGCTTCAACACCTAAAAGAAAGAAGGCAGAATCAGTTGCACCGCCAATGCAACCTTTTCCACCCTACGCCAATAACCATCCATTTTATCCGCCATTTATCCATCAGCCGTTTTTCCCAACTTTGCCCCAGACTCCCGCGCCACAAAATTGGATGTTGAGCAATTTAGAAATTTTTAATATTAAAAACCGATCTCATTCTGAAAAAAATTTTGCTTAGCGATTGATGCGTTGGATTTTCCCGCTGTCAGAAAGGCAGGGTCGTAGCGTGTACGGCACGAGCATCATTAAAAACGGGCATGTTCTTTTACAAAAGAACCACTGAATGCTACCAAAGTGGAATATATAAAAAAATAAGCTGTTCAATTTTTATTCCGTTACTGAGGACAGGAAGAAAGGTGTTTGGTGCGATGCTAGAAACAACATGAAAGTGACATAGATTTTAATTCCGTGTATTTTTTTAAGTTTCTTTTTTTTGACAAACTTGCATATGTGCAAAAAAAAATTTTTTTTCTACACTGCTTGTATTATTCTTGACTTTATCTCTATACACAACGCAACAAAAATTAATAAAACTTGGGACTCATGAAAATGACAAATTACTTTATTTATTTTAATCTTCGTCAAGTATTTTAAGTTTAATTTGGTCGACCGAAACTAGTATTCGAAAGTACTATTTTTAGCCGCATGCACAAAAATCGAGGCGTGTGTTTATCGAAACAGTGTTCTTAAAATAGAAATAAAAAAACAGGTAGCAATGCGCAAGTTACAAAGCTATTATAAAACGTTTTAGTATGATCGCTTTGATTTTAAATTCTTCGCATAAACATGATTTTACATTAAACACAAAATCTTTAACGCTTTACGCGTGTTCATTCATTTTTTAAAAAATATATATCTTTCAATAGCTTTCGTGATCGTTAACACTTTTAAACAATAGCATGCATGTTACATGTAAGAACAAAAGGCTTCATCATATCTTATTTTATGACTCACGCACGACAATAACAATAGAAAGCAATTAAGTTCATGTGTAAACAAAAGATATGTGGAGGTTCTTTATGTAGACATGAGATCGTTACACAACGTCGTAAAACTCGCGTACATGTAAAGTTACATTCAGGCGGTACTGTATACAGTAATAATGATTTGTTGAAAAAAAAGTTTATATAGAATAAAATGTTGAGAAAGATTGTTTTAATACGCGCTACATCTTAAAAATATTTAAAAAAAGAGTGTGCAAAAAACGTTTTTAATAACAATATTTTAGTGTGCGATTTTTTTATTCTTTCATTTAATTAACAAGCTGTTAAATTTTATTACTTCGGGCTAATACCTAAAGATTGAAAATAAAACTTGCAGTTATGAGAAAATAATTACTGTATTATTTTATCAGGAAGCTATTAGTAAATCTGGCAAAGTTCAGGAAAGTAATTTGATAAACAAAAGATAAGATGGCTTTCGGCTTGCAGGAAAAGGTGTTGTATAGCGCTCACGCAGCTTACATTCGGACTGTACTGTACCTGGATCAGGTGGGTACTTTTTATGAAAAACATTGTTTTGGCAAGCTGCTAAACAAAAGTGAAATTCAAATATTATTTACACAAAGTTACTGTTGTATTTTATGCTCTAAAACTTCTCTTTTGAGTGTTCTTGAAGAAGCAGAAGTGATTCAGTGAATCAGAAAAAGTGATCATCAAGTGTTCGCTGAACTGCTGAAGCTTGGTTACGTTAAAAGAGGTTTCCTTTATATTTGCTACTAACAAGGATGCTAACTCGCCGAAAACATTGGTAGCGTATGATCCGCCAACTCCGTGAATCCGATAACTCTGTGAAACTGCTTTCGAAGCCTACAACAACTTACCACAGCTCTGTCTACCATTTTTAATGAATGAATTCGATTTGGGGGGTTTGATACTACAACTTAAAAGGGAATTAAGCCCAAATTTTTTTTCTTCGGAAATATCTTTTACAAACCCAACTTGTTTTGATGGTATATAAAAAAATTTGAAATTCTTTAAATTTACATCCCTTTTCTAGTATAAAAGTTGACAACAGTAATCGCCATGTTAAAATCAAAACAATATCTGCGATGGAGATACATGACGTATTATACGCTCATTTCAATTTTTTGATCTCTTCATCTTTTTTAAAGTTGTTTACACAATGTGAACAAACGTAACAGCGTATTTGTTGATGTTATCTTTCTACCAAAAACGATGCCTACTTGTAAAGCTTATGGTTGTAGAAATAGCAGAGGTGAAGAAGTCTTTTTTATGATTCCTCGACCAAACAGTAACGAAGAAAAGTTGCGTTGTTTGAGATGGATAAACAACATAGGTCGCTTTTTCATTGTTGTTATTGTTTGTTTGAAAATGCTAAGTCCCGTTATGTCAACAAATTCTTTAAAACCAGTATATTTTCCATTTGGATCAGGAAATTCTTCCCTTATTTTTCGCACAACACAAGCTGGAATCACAACGCGACATCCTTTTCCAAGCCTTTCATAATAATGTACCCAGGAATCAAAGGAATGGAATCAAAGTTTATGTTATAGTGTAAACCAGGATAAAATATTCAAAAGAAATTATTCATTCATCAAAACTTCTTTGAAACAAATTAATTGCTGACAACGCGCAGGGAAAAACAACAATAAAAAACTGCAAGTTTGGCGGATATAAGGGGTCTCGGAGGATATGTGTGTACTGTATCTAATTGTAACAGAGGTCAACAAAGACCACAACAGACTGTCTAAGACAGTTTCTCGTAAATGTATAGTGTGGTCAACAAGGACCACATAAACAAACTGTCAATCAATATAAGTAAAACAAACTGTCAACAAAGACAGGTTCTAAACAAACTGTCAACAAAGACAGGTTCTAACAAACTGCCAACAAGGACAGCTTAAGATTGATAGTTCATGAATAGCAAAATATATTTAAGAATACCAGCATGAGTTTAAAATACACAACACACCCCCTCCGACCCTGTCTTTCAGACTACATGAACGCAAAGTAAATATATATACAACCTATACAAAATATATACATCTCCCGTGTATAAATGTCCTAAAAATATTTACATTGAATAAAACTTAATGAACTAAACAGTAAGAATGCCCTGACGGGATGGGTGGGCAGTAAAACCACAACTACTGTTGGCTAGCACGAGCGAAAGAGGAATCGTGGAGCGAGACTGTGACTAAAAGAGCCGAACGACCAAAGTGAAGATTAGAGCCCAGGCCTGTGAAACTAAGATGGCAACCACAGCCACGCGCTACCGTGCTAATGCCAGTCCATGTCGTTTAGCAATTAACTAAAGTTAAGTAAACTTAACTACCTTTAATTGCTGACAACGCGCAGGGAAAAACAACAATAAAAAACTGCAAGTTTGGCGGATATAAGGGGTCTCGGAGGATATGTGTGTACTGTATCTAATTGTAACAGAGGTCAACAAAGACCACAACAAACTGTCAAGACAGTTTCTCGTAAATGTAGTGTGGTCAACAAGGACCACATAAACAAACTGTCAATCAATATAAGTAAAACAAACTGTCAACAAAGACAGGTTCTAAACAAACTGTCAACAAAGACAGCTTAAGATTGATAGTTCATGAATAGCAAAATATATTTAAGAATACCAGCATGAGTTTAAAATACACAACACATGCCCAAATTCCCCCACACCACCACACTTGACAAACTATACAAAATGAAGATGTGTGGTAACGCCTACGAGCGCCACCAAACTAAACTATAACAAAAATGAAGAAGGTGTGTGACGGCTCCACCCACAAGTAGGTGGCCCAGTGGTGCATAGATTGCGAGAAAGGCCAATGACCTGTGCATCATTGAGATGTAGATAGCGTCTATAGGCATCACTGGTCCACCTGCCTAAAATATGGATAGTGCTGTCTGGCACCCCTGCTGACGCTGCTGCAGAGGCACCACCAATGCGAAAAGAATGTGTATTAATGTGTGGAATATTAGGCAAACACGAAGCCAGGAGGTTTACTATGTCCTGACGAGTCAAAAATTTGAAGTCCTGGTAAGTGAAGAGTGGCCACCCTGGGCCGGGATGAACCGCTAAGAAACGGCGCATACACTGAACCGGGCAAACTGCGTTATTGGTAGCGCCAACCCTAATCGTACAACCAACACGAAAGGGATCTGTTTTAGACGACCGGATATGAACCAGCATGACCGAATTGTCTGCCGAATGTATTCAGAGCAGCGCAACAAGCCAAAGAAGGCCAAAGAGGTAGCAGCTTTGAAAAGTAGTCGTTCATATACTGTAGCTTGTAAAAATTGAATACGGTAATGAATTAAACACAAATTCTGATATGTAATTGGGTGCCTGCGCGGCCGGGTGAGACGAGCTCCTTGGACTCTTTTAATTCCCGCAGGGTGTAACACAAGGGACTCATGTCTGCTATTCGAACATAGTTGCCGGCCATGATGGAGTGATATTGCAAGCCTGAGATGTAAACACGAATGGTAGTGTGAGATACGCGTTGTGCCAAACTAGAAATGTAGCGAATTAGAATATTCTCGTTCAACGGCCAGGGAGGATGAGACCACCTATAACAAAATCGCTGATATGAGGCAACACCAGTGGAATACGTGGCCCTAGTAGTGGGTGCCAGAGCTTGAGATTGAAAGTACTGTGAGGCTATACTAAGATGGTCCAGATGGTTGGCTCGACTGGTATGGGTGACTCGTCTGCGGACTGAAGGCGTTGTTTGAATCAACGAACCTGTAACCGATAGATAGAAGATCAGCTGCAATATTAGTATGTCCAGGAATATGTTGAAGCAAAATATTAATGTTCAACCGCGCCGTGAATAAAAATAAGTGGCGAATTAACGACATGATGTGTTTATCCCGCGATGTGCCTGAGCGCCACACATGAACTATGGACGCGTTGTCTGTGTAAATGATGATCTGCAGATTGCGCCATTCGCGACCCCACGTCCTAACCGCTGCTACAATTGCGAAAAGCTCCAATATATTAATATGAAAAGAATGAAATGTTGGGGGCCATGGAGCGCAAAACCAACTATTGCGAAAAACAGCACCAAATCCTACCCCTGATGCATCCGTAAAGAGGCTAAGTGAAGCGGCTGTGATTGGGTCGCCTTGAATAAAACAGACACCATTCCAGCTAGGTAGAAAATCCACCCACCATTGAATGTCTAAGCGTGCCTCCCCATTTAATGTGATATGATGATTGAGTGATGCAACTGTGGTAGACAAATCAATTAACCTACGGAGGAACATTCTGCCTGGCTTTACCACTTTGGCAGCGAAAGATAAAGAGCCAATCAAGGAAAGCAATTCTCGTTTGGTGCACTTCTTCCTACCAGACCAGACCAATAGAGCTTCGTGTAATTCCCTGTACTTATCCGCTGGCAAGCGAATGATTTGTTGCTGAGAGTCGATCTCAATGTCCAGGTAGGTTAAAGTTTGTGAGGGTCCTGTGGTTTTTTCCTCCGCAATGGGGACCCCCAGTTTAGTGCACATAGACTGAATAGATTCCAAGTAACTATTTACTTCTGCTGCAGACCTCCCACAAAGGAAGAAATCGTCTAAGTAATGGATCACAAATGGAATAGCAAGCACAGTGAGGAAGATCCAACATAACAAATCTGCAAAACAGTTAAACAAGAAGGGTGAGGAGCGGCTGCCAAATGGCAAGCGAGTGTCCACAAAATAATAACCCTGCCAACAGTAGCCTAGTAAACCCCATTGAGCTGGTTTGACAGGGCAAAGGCGAAAAGCATGCTTGATATCAATTTTGGCTAAAAATGCTGTAGGACCCAACCCAGACACCAATTTTAGGGCATCGTCGAAAGTGGAATGTTGCACTGAAAACTCTTCTTTGCATATGCCTTCATTAATAGCATTACCTCTAGGTGAGGAGAGATCTAAAATTATTCTGTAAGAACCGTCTTTCTTTGGTACTGCACCTAAAGGTGAACAATGCAGAGGCGTAATTGGAGGGCTTAGAAAAGGTCCTGAGGTGTGGCCTCGCGTTAATTCTTTAGCAATTGCCTCCCACACTGGTTGAGAATTAGAGCGTGCAGATAGTAGGTTGCGTGGCCGGGTAGCTGTGCATGGGCCATGAAAACCAATGTCAAATCCAGAAGACAAACCAGAGATAATAAATGACACTAAAGAATGACAAGGGTGTTCCCTTAGCAATCTTTCAAAAAGAGCAACGTTGACAGGACATTGACAAGACACAGGCAGTGGATTTGGATTAATATTTACGGACAACGGAGCATTGTGAGGCAGGATGGGAGTCGCCGCAGTGTTTACATTGGTGTGCAAAGCGACATTGTCGGTTCGTACAGTGACCCGGTGCATTGAAGTATCGACAAGTGGCGATGTTATCGACCTGTCCGACTGCACCTATGTCAGCCCTACGGAGGGTCTGCGTGGCTCGAAAAGGCTGTGGGGCACGAAAGGGCTGCCCACTATATGCTAAATTTGAAGGTGTTGATTCGTTCCCAGCTGCTGACTCAGTGCGAAGGGGGTAACTTGATGCAAGATGTCCATAATTCCGGCACCGAAAACACATGACCTGCAGTGGGGCACTTTGGAGATGACGGTTATAAAAATCGTCATCTACACGGTTCCATGACAAACCTGAATCAAAAGCCATTTGGTACCTAAACATGCGATCGTATGTCGACCATGCTGTAAATGTAAACTCTGAGGCGAAGTCACACATGATAGACTGATAGTGTAAAAGCTCGGATGCACGATGTGGAAAGAAAAAGGTGAAGCACCGGATAAAATTATTCCATGCTAACATCCAAGATGAAAAGTCACTAACCTTAGGGCGGTTTGATTGCTTGGGAACTAACGCAACTGACGGGCTAGACCCACCGAGAACCTTAAACGTAAACTCGTCTGAAGATGAGGCAAAAGTAGGCAGTAAGCTATCAAAATTTACATACAGTACAGTCTGAATGTAATCTACCGCGGACGCGAAACTCGCATGAATAGTTACACAGAACAATAACATTGCGATAGCTTTTGTTTTTTTAAAAAAATAATTGCCTCGCTGATAAACAATGACCCCACGCGATCGATTGTTTAATCACAATAGGTTGCAAGATCAATTTTAGCAATCTATTTTGCGCGAACTCTTTTGAAATTTTTAATTGCAGTAATTAAGCGTTTTTTTAGATCGCATTTTAAAAGTTTATAAACGAAAAGCGGCGATAGAAATGTTTTTTTAGATCACATTTTAAAAGTTTATAAACGAAAAGCGGCGATAGAAATGTTTTTTTAGATCGCATTTTAAAAGTTTATAAACGAAAAGCGGCGATAGAAATGTTTTTTTAGATCGCATTTTAAAAGTTTATAAACGAAAAGCGGCGATAGAAATGTTTTTTTAGATTGCATTTTAAAAGTTTAAAAACGAAAAGCAGCGATAGAAATGTTTTTTTAGATCGCATTTTAAAAGTTTATAAACGTAAAGCGGCGATAGAAATGTTTTTTTAGATCGCATTTTAAAAGTTTAAAATCGAAAAGCGGCGACAGAAATGTTTTTTTAGATCGCATTTTAAAAGTTTAAAATCGAAAAGCGGCGACAGAAATGTTTTTTTAAATCGCATTTTAAAAGTTTAAAAACGAATAGCGGCGATAGAAATGTTTTTTTAGATCGCATTTTAAAAGTTTTTAAACGAAAAGCGGCGATAGAAATGTTTTTTTAGATCGCATTTTAAAAGTTTATAAACGAAAAGCGGCGATAGAAATGTTTTTTTAGATTGCATTTTAAAAGTTTAAAAACGAAAAGCGGCGATAGAAATGTTTTTTTAGATCGCATTTTAAAAGTTTATAAACGTAAAGCGGCGATAGAAATGTTTTTTTAGATCGCATTTCAAAAGTTTAAAATCGAAAAGCGGCGATAGAAATGTTTTATTAAATCGCATTTTAAAAGTTTAAAAACGAATAGCGGCGATAGAAATGTTTTTTTAGATCGCATTTTAAAAGTTTATCAACGAAAAGCGGCGATAGAAATGTTTTTTTAGATCGCATTTTAAAAGTTTAAAAACGAATAGCGGCGATAGAAATGTTTTTTTAGATCACATTTTAAAAGTTTATCAACGAAAAGCGGCATTTAATAGTTGTGAACAATTCTTCTCGTATGTTTCTTAAATTAAACGCGCTGGAATCTTTTTAAGTAATTAAATCAACAATACATTCTCGCGCAATGTATTATAAAACTTCGCGAAAGATTTTTATTATTTAATTACTTCACGCTAATACTTAAGGGAATAGCTTTCAATACATTTACACAATGCATCTCGCTCATCATCATCATCATTCTCGGCTTAACGTCCGTTTTCCATGCTAGCATGGGTTGGACGGGGTATATTAATGACCCTCTTCCAATCTGATCTAGACTGTGTTAGATCTAAACTCAACTTCCTCTGTATCAAGTCTGTCCTTATAACCTCCTGCCAAGTCTTTCTCGGTCTGCCTCTGGGCTTTGCCCCAGGAACTATCAAGTCTCTACACTTTCTTACCCAATTATCCTCCTCCATTCTTTCCAAGTGCCCCAGCCAATTCAATCTTCTTATCTGGATAACATCTTTAATTCTACGGAGACTTAGCCTGCTTCTTAGCTCATCTGAACTCTTTCTGTCTCTCAGACTGGCGTTACACATCCACCTAACCATTCTCATACCATTCCTTTCTAAACGGTCAAGATCTTCCTGCTTCACTGCCCATGTCTCACTACCGTACAACATAACACTTCTTACACAGGCCTCATACAACCTACCTTTTACCTCAATTGACAGGACTCTGCTAGTCAACAAAGGAAGTAACTCTCTGAACTTTTTCCAAGCAGAACCTATCCTGCAAGTAACACTTCTTCCAACACCCCCTATATTTCGCTATTACAAGAAATATAATTGCTCCGATATTCCTTCGCTAGCGCATTGTTTTTTAACACGCAAATATAAACTCGCAAAACCCTTAAGGGATTTAATTATAACAAAAGACAAACGACTGCCGTCCTCCACGCAAAGGTGTGATATTAGCGTGTACGCGGTAGATTACATTCAGACTGTACTGTACTCACCTTTTTTAACCTTGTCCAAAACAGCCTGAGGAAGTGCTGGCAAGGGAGCAGGGCGCGCTGTGGTTGTGACGGAAAACCCAACCTGGGCTGGACGAGGAAGACCCCCTGTGGAAACTCACCCCCCTCAGAAAACGGCTCAGACACAAAATGGTGTACAATAGGAGCTCTTCCTGCGAGTCGTTCCCCCTTGTGACCCTCAAAAAATCGTCGTAATTCTCCTCTAAAATCTGTAACCACAGCTGTTGTAAGGATGGGCGACTCAACAACGTCGGTGGTCGAAGATGATGATGCCTGATGACCAGTGAAGACATTTGACGACACGACTGTAGTTGACTCAACGCCGGTTGCTGTGTTGGTCGGCTGGCCGCGTGGGCGGAGTCTGGTCGACCTCGTGGCCACGTTGGTTGATGGAATAATTGGGGCCATACATGATGTAGTGGTCACCTACGTAGCTACCACCGAATGTGGCGGATTGTAGAAAGAAAACAGGCGACTAGCAAGTATTTGAGGCGATCCCGAGTCAATTAAATTTAATGCATTGCACACTAACCGTAAAGTTTGAACTGGCTAATTTGGCCCAGTCTGCCAGACTCTTCGTATCTGCGTCAGCCACTGGCAAAGCTCCTCCAGAACACCGTCGAACGACGATGCAAAGAACTATCGTTATCGACATGCACAGAAATCTAACAAGTAACATCTTTCGTCACGTAAGTTATTATTTGCTGAACCAATTAAAGAATAACAAAAGATAAATAACGATTAAAACCACAACTACTGTTGGCTAGCACGAGCGAAAGAGGAATCTTGGAGCGAGACCGTGACTAAAAGAGCCGAACGAACAAAGTGAAGATTAGAGCCCAGGCCTGTGAAACTAAGATGGCAACCACAGCTACGCGCTACCGTACTAACGCCAGTCCATGTCGTTTAGCAATTAACTAAAGTTAAGTAAACTTAACTACCTTTGTTATTTGAGGCACATGGGCTCTCCTCCTTTTCTACTTGATATTCAAGGAATGAAAATTATTTTTATAATTGAATTGAATAATCTGCAATGGTGTGTATTTTCATAGCGCGTGGACCTGTAAGATTATAAAGCGAAAAGTGAGAAGATTTATTTTTGTGTGACTATAAGAAATATGGTCTGTGAAAATATTTACGAGAAACATATTTTTTGAAGAAAGACTTACGTATTAGTATGTGTGGAGAGTTCGTTATATTTTTTCTGGTATCGTCGATGTTGTATGCTGGCTGTCTGTAACACTGTGCGGTTCAAACATAAAATTTCAAAATCCTTGTGCATCGTGATGCACTTGTTATCATTCAACTTGTCGTTAAATAAATTGGAAAATTCTTGGCAACACTTGAATATTCTGAAATAGGAGAGAGTCAGAGCAGGAGCTTGAATTTTCCATATCTCGCTGCTTCCGCTCAGCGCAAGCTTATGCTTCTTCAGCGTAAGATACGTCACAATATATCAGTCTCCAGAATCAGCCGTGGCCTCAGAAAATTTAAATGGCGCTTACCGTTCACTCATAGAAGGGGTAACTTTTATATTAAAATCAATCCAAATAATATTTATTTTTCACAATTTCGACCAGAATTTGGGAAACGAATATAATGTTAACCGAAATAATGCTAATTAAGTTTGAGGCTTAATTCCCCTTTACTCATTTTAGGGGTGTCGGAACTTGCGCATGACAAAAATTTGGCGGTAAGTTCAGCCAGCTACACCTTTTTGTGATTTTCAAGTGAAGCGCGACGGTGGTCATTTTTTATATATATTTTTATCTCAATTAATTGATTATAATTATGGTCATGTTAATAATGAATATTTTAATTTTTAAATTATTTTTGCTAGTCATCAGAAAGCAAGAAAACGCGTTTTTCAAATTTCACGGAGTTGAAGGATCCATCACGGCTTAATCAGATGATACTGTAGTACATGTCGGATCCGGCTTATTTGTCCACTAATAAATGTTTTTTTTTTTCTTGTCATACCCCCTAAACGGTCCGCGACAGATAGTGCTACGATAATAATGGTTTGAAATAACCAATATGTTGACGATATGGATATAAGGACGTTAAATGTGTTGTTTTCACGGAGTTGGCGGATTATACGCTATATATGTGACTGTCCAGAGGAATTTGATAACAAACAAATTAGCGTTAAACTTTAACGTTATATCGCTACGAAGAACAAAATAATTAACGCTAATTAACGCTAGATAAAGTCCACTTTAACGTTATAGCGTTAACATGAGATAACATTATAGTGTTAATTATCATTGCAAAATAGCGATAAATGTTCGCTAATAATGTTAATAGCGCTAAATTAACGTTAAAAGCGTTAAATTAACGTTAAAAGCGTTAATATAATTTAGCATTGTCTATTCTTAAGCTTAAGAATTTTTTTTTAAAAAATAATAGGGCCACGTCATGACTTTGTATAAAGGTTACAAAAATTTGAATGAATAATACTCTCTACCATCTCTATTCCATGTATTAAAAGAGATAATCTGTAAAGTAAAAGCCCACCATGCGTTCTTACAGTCTCTTTCAGGGATATTTACGTAGGTGTGCGATGATTAACATGTGTAAATCAAGTAATGCATCAAGTAAACATGTAAATCAAGTGTGATGTAAAACGCACGTGCAAAGGATGTTACGCGTGCGATGCGGGCTCCAAGGTTAATCTTTGTTGCGCATTCATTTTGCGGTAGAAAAGTGGGGGACGTTTTGAATCGTGAACCCCAAACACGATGATCGAGCGTCTACTGGTATAGCGACTCTCTCAATCTTAACTTCCTTATGTCTGAAATAGTATGCATGACTATACTGTCATTTTCATAAATTTAGTGTTTATTTTTCAGGTCATCACAAGCAAATAGGCAAAAATATGCTTCGTTTTCAAATTAAAAAAAATCTTTATCCACGTGGCTTAAATAAAACTTCAAAATTCATTCAGAAAATTCAGCTACATTTTAACAAAGTTTATATAGAAATTTTTTAAAATTGTTTGAATAACACTTGTGGCATAAAGAAAAGAATCCATTAAATTCAGACCTGCTATGGTTTCCAATTGTTTTGTCAAATGAAGAAATTATCTACAATTAAATCCATGATATAATGTCTGTTCCGCCTGTAAGTGCAGTTTTGCAGACTTGCTTCATCCGTGCTCCGTCGGCGAACACCTCCACATTAGTTAAGAACCGCATGGCTGGATTTCTTGTGTAAGACCTGGTTACCAACGACGAAGGGGCCAGGCAAAAGAGATTTATGTCTACGTAGTTCTTTTAACTAAGTCAGGAGTCGGTGAATTAGCTAGGATGGTCAGGTCGGCTATGAATAGGCTTGCTCGTGGATTAAAAGGACCAGGACTATTCAATAATTCTGACATCTAAAAGTGTCCAACGAAAGTTCGAAACGAGCTACGGGGAGTCAGTCGTGCAGGAAAGGTCTCAGCTCTGTTCGCATTATTTGACATTGGCTAAAAAACAAATTTGGCCAGCACACGAAAAATCAAAATTGCGTAATTGTGCTTTTTTACGTTAATAGCGTTATTTTAACGCTAATTATTATTATCGTCTTAACGTTATTATCATTACAAAAAAATTTGTAGTAGCGTTATTAACGTTATAGCGTTAAATGTTAGCGCTAAAGCGTTAATATTAGCGCTTTAAACGTTAATTAACGCTAAGTGTTTAAGTAAGTAAGTAAACATTTATTTACCTAATAAATCAAATTCCCCTGGACAGTCACATACATAGCTTAGCTATTTAATTAATCTTTGTAACTGTTTTAACCTGCTATTGACAAATACATATTTACTTACTTACTTGTGACCTATAAGTTCTCACAGCGTTCTAAGATAAAACATTGGTGGTTTACTAGAACCAATTTTCTTTTTTTTTTTAATTCTAAAAATGAAAGCAGTCTTTTTTATGCAATTTTTTTTAGCTTTTTTAAATACCCCAAACTCGACCAAAAAAACCCCGTCAATCTGAGTCGTTTTCTGTGCTTACCCAATCTGGCTGTCAACTCACCAGATTAGTTAATTTTCCTCTGATCAGGTAAGTCTATAATACACCTTTACGATAATTCAATTGTACATGCGTTCCTACGGCTCTCCATCGTTTTACAATATCGGAAAAAAGGAGGTAAAAATTGTGTTTTTATGAGAGTTTGTTAGAGACGAAAGCGTGTTTTCTCCAGTTTTTTAACTTCCGTCGTATCAATTTCTTTCAAATTTTCAGGAAACGTTAATAATAATAATAAGATACAACTTAGAGTGGGTTCGCCCATATACGGCCATCGCCCAATTACGGCCAGAGATATAAATTATGTATAACTTCATTTATTTATTACAATGTTATGTTAATTCCCTGTTTGAAACACTTAAGAACCTTTTAGCTTCGAAAAAAACCGAAGTTCATCAATTCGATCACTTAATTTGTCAAGAAATGTTGGTTCGAAGCTTGTCGCTGACTGCGCACATTAAAAATGGATGACAAAATATTTTTTCGAAAATTCTTGGAACTCTCATAAAACGTTGTGAATAGGTAAAATTCAATCAACTCTGTCTAAATTACATACTTGGTGCTGTCCTTTAACCACCTCGTTAACAGTTCCTTATCCAGACTAGAGGATTGGAAATAATAGACCCAGGAAATTTCCACGTTAAAAAAAAATATTGCGCCCTAATATGGCCACATACATTTTAAGTGCATTTTAAGGCTTTAAACAATGTAAAGTTTCAGTTTAATAATAAATATTGTAAGAAACAACCTTTTGTTATTGTTTGCTTTGACATTGTTCCTTTTCCTATCTTTAATCGTGACAAAACAACCACGTGGTTGTTCTCGCGATAAAAATGGACCCTGGGTGGGTCACAAACTGAGCTAGCATGGTTTAGGGGACTGGAAATGAATGTGAAGCATTTTGGGAGTGTTATCAGTTGGCATACAAGAATATTTAACTCCCTCTATTGCAGATTATACTATAATGACCAGATTTGAGTGTCTATTAAGAAAATTAATTGGTGGCCGGTTTAGGGCGAAGTGGCCGCGAATGGGCGATTTTGGCTAAGTTGTTGTTTTCTCTATTTACCCAGGGTCTGTTTGTGCCGTACACGTGACAAATGGCCATAATGGTGCACAAACATACCTGTACTTATCAGGACCAGACGATAGTTGTTTATCATAGAATTATCGTAAAGGTGTATTCCATCCCGAAAAGGCGAATTTATTTTTTCTCCTGAAAAAACACCTGTACTTATTCACACATCTAGCTAGATAAATTGTATTGGTAATAACTGCTTACCCTAAATATTAAAACACAATTAAAAAAGATACCTGTAGTGGTGAGAATTTCTGTAGCAGCAGTTGTTTTTGCAAAATTGGGAGATAGAGTTGAGGTTCCATTTGCAGATAGGGAATTGCACAGGCAAACAAATTTTAACGTCCAAAATGCAAGACTTAATAACTTATTCATATCAAGGCATATGTCCTTGAATGATGCATTCTTTTAACCTTCCATAATGGGCTGGCTTTACTCTAATTATATATTAGCTATTATTAGCAACTCGCTCCAACACAAAATTTCCATTTGGAAATGCATGTGTTTACGCGGAAGCGAATCGCTGGATCTCCTTTCTCCATCGCAGATTGATTACCAAAGATTATTGTTTACACACTAACCCTGTTTTTAAAAGTTATTTGCATACATATAAAAGTAGAAAGTATGCGTGACCAAGGTCTAGTAAGGCTGCCATTATATCATTCATACTATGACATCACATGCTCTAAAACACAGACATGGAACTTACAGGATAGAGCTAATCTAGTCCTACTAACCTGCAAATCTGGACATTATATTAAGGATCAAAACATTCGATATTAAAAATATTTTGCCATCTTGTCCCGAAGTTTATTTTGGCATGGAAAGTGTTTGTAAGGGCTTTTATGATATTTTAATTTGTTTTTAATTTTATAGTTGGTTTCTCATTCAAAAATTTACATAAGCCATAAAATTATGACTAGCTAACCTCACCATTTTTGCTAAAGAGGCAAACAAACCATATGCGTGCGCTGATTCCACAGTAAAAACATAATTGATAATTAAGAGAGTTCTGTATTATAATATAAAATGTATAGCTACAGAGTCAGTTGCGTTGAAACGCAGTTTGTTTATTTAAGGAATTAATCGGAATGCCAGGCAATAAAACTAAATTGATGAAAAGGAGAAGGGTAGTGCAGGGAAAACCGCTAAACATGGGAGAGATAGATAGATAGATAGATAGATAGATAGATGTGCATATTTTACATGGCTAGCCTCACAAATATTGAGGGATATACCCTGTCTATTATTTCCAGGAGGGGCCATGGCTTAGATGGAGAGTCCTAGAGTATTTAATGCTCATTTTGAACTACGCAGACCCAATTAGGGGCCGTCGACAAACAGTTTTCGTCTCCGTTAACGGCAAATTGGCCGTTAGGGGGGGGAGGGGGTAATGCATCGTCCGTTAAAAATATAAAAATGGAGACGAATTTCACTTTCTCACCTTTTTTATTTCTTTTAGGGAAAATGAAAAAAATTCAACAAATTAGAAAATGTTTCCACAGTAAAAATCCGCCATAATCTAGAATTGGTTGTTAAAAAAATGTATCTCGTGTTTGTATAAGTCTCCACAAAGATTGTTCCGTAAAGCGCGGAGGGGGGGGGGGGGCAAAATTCTATTTAACGGCAAATTTGCCGTTAACGGAGACGAAAACTAACGTAGGGGAAATGGGCTTGCCGTTAAGGGGCAAGGGGGAGGGGGGTCCGAGTCTAGCGGCCAATTTGCCGTTAACAGAGACGAAAACTGTTTGTAGACGGCCCCTTAGGGCCCGGGCGCGCTCTACTAGACAACTCCCGGCAACATCCAACGGCCCACACAGTGTGCCATCTTCCCAATTTCCCTCACATGGCTTGGGTTAACCCGGGGCTATGGTAACATAAATAATAATAATAATAATAAATATTTAAAGTGGCTAGCCCAGAAAATCACAAAAACCTATAGTTAGTGGATTGTTTCCACTGGGGGCCACTAGAACAAAAAAGAAACAAAAAATGATAAACCTTAGACTGCCTCAGCTCAATCAAACATAGTAACATTTATAATCTGTGAAAATTGAAAAGAAAAAGAATAAAAAACAAAAATTAAAAAGTTAAAAAGTGATCTCCATTAGAATTTGCCAAATACATTAGAGATGGAAGTCTTAAACGAAAGCAGACTTCCATCACAGGTCACTTGGTCTGGAAGATTATTCCACACTTTTGCAGCTCTAAATGGGAAGGCTTTTTTGCCAAATTCCGTGTTGACCAAGGGAAGTGTGAGCCTGTTTTTTGAAGCTCCTCTTGTTTGATGATTATGACAGTTTTTTGTCAAAAGTAATTTTGAGCGCATGTAATCAGGAGCAATGTGATTCATGGCTTTGAAAACTAATATGGCATCGTTTTTGATGAGTAAATTATTCATTGAATATTCCCTCTCTTTCCCAAGAAAGGTACGGACACATTTTAATCGTTTTTCTAGTTTTCCCAATCTACCTTGGGTGGCACAAGCCCATGCCGAGGAGCAGTAGTTGAAATATGGCATGACAAGTGCATTAATTAAAAGGTTTTTTGTGTGAGGTGTTAAACAGGATGCAATGGTTCTAATTTTAGAATATTTAATTAGTATTTTTCTATTTATGTCATTAATGTGCTTTTCCCATTGCATTTTTTGATCAAATGTTACCCCAAGATATTTAACTTTTTCGCTCCTCTTCAAAGGAATACCCATATAGTTGATAGTTTTGTTCTCAACTTTTTTTAACTGGCTGTGGTTGCCGAAAAAGATTGTTTCAGTTTTGTCCGTATTAATAGTCATTTTGTTATTATTCAGCCAGAGGTCGACTTGCGAAAGTTCTAACTCGACCTGGGAGACAAGGGTATCCAGGTTTTTATGAGACGAAATAATTATTGTATCATCTGCATATAGATGGTGGTAGTTTGAATTGATGACAGATTTTAAGTCATCAATATACAAAAGAAAGAGCAGGGGCCCCAACACAGATCCCTGCGGCACCCCAAAAGCGTCTTCATGAAGCAGATCTGATCCTGTGTCGTTTACAAGAGTCAGCTGCATTCGGCCCGTTAAGTAGGACTCGAACCAGTCAAAGGCAGCATCTCTGATGCCAAAACACCATAGTTTTTTTAACAAAATTTTATGATCAACAGTGTCAAAAGCTTTTTTAAGGTCAATGAGCACAGCGCAAACAAAGTTATGTTGGTCGAGCTCAGTAAGAATAAAATCAGAGACATCGACTACTGCAGTTCCTGTGGAAAAGAGTTTTCGAAATCCGGACTGTCTGTCATTCAGGAAGTTGTGCTCAGAAATAAAATGAGACATTTGCTCATGCACTAACTTTTCAAAAATTTTCATAGGAATTGGCAAAATGGAGATAGGCCGATAATTAGTAGGATCTGTTTTATTGCCACTTTTAAAAATAGGCGAGACCCTTTTAGTCTTCCAACATTTAGGTACATAACCAGTAAATAAAGATTTGTTGAAAAGACTTGATAAATAAATACTTAAAACTGACGAACCTGCTTTTAGCAGTCGTGAACCAATTCCGTCCAAGCCTGTAGCTTTATTAAGTTTTAGTGAACTAATTATTTTCTCGACACTTTTGGTCTCAATACGAGCCCACCGAAAGTCGTGTCTGCTAACAGGTGGATTAACATTAGTAGTGTCAGAAGAAAATTTAGAGGCTAGTTTGGCACCAACACTGACAAAAAATGAATTGAATGTGTTGGAAATTTCTTTTGGGTGAGAAGTTTCTGTACCATCGTTTTGGACTACTCGTTTTATCGAGGTAGTATTGCCTGACTTATCAGGAACCAGTTTTTTTAGGGTTTTCCAAAGTTGTTTTGGCCGTTTTTGAAAGTCCTGCAAAACGTCATTATAGTACTCGTTTTTGAGTCGATTTTTGAGACCTATTACCTGGTTCCTTTTTTGTTTGAAAGCTTCCCAGTCTATGATGGATTTTGTTTTTGATGCTTTCCGTTTCAAGAAGTCTCTTTCTTTGATGGCTATTATTAATTCATCAGTGACCCATGCCTCAACACGGCCAGAAAATCTATGTGTTTTGAAAGGGGCATGTTTGTCAGCCACTGTTTTAACATTTTTATTCAGTTTCTCACATGCTTCATCAAGGTCATCATAATTATTAAAATATGACCAGTCTAAATTCCTGAGGTCCTTCAGAAAATCCTCTTCACTGAAGTTCTTGTAGCTACGAACCTTGCATGTTTTAGGTTCAAATTTTGGCCTTTTGAATTTTCTGATCACATAAACTAAATTGTGATCACTGATGCCTAAATCCATGACACCAGTTTTAGAAATACAAGAACTGTTAGAAAGTATCAAGTCTATAAGAGTGCTACTATTTTCAGTAACACGAGTTGGCTCCGTAATATGTTGTTTTAGGAAAAGAGTGGAGCATAATTCCTTTATTTTGGAGGAAAGAGCATATTTTGAAAGCATGTTACAGTTAAAATCTCCCAAGATAAAAACTTCTTTTTCTTTTGGGAGCTTGTTAAAACACTGTTTAAAATGAGTACACAGGTTTTCAGTACTCTGCAAATCACTACCTCCAGGTGGCCTGTAAACCCCACACACGTAAATAGGTTTAGTTTTTTTCAGGCACACTTTCACCCATAGTGATTCAACATTTTCGAAGTAAAGGTGTTTCAAAAGGTGGCTATCCAAGTTTTCATTAACAAAAATCAGAACACCCCCACCTCGTCTATTCCGATCATTCCTATAACAAACATAGCCATCAATTTTAACGTCATTGTCAGTGATGGTGTCATCAATTTTGGTTTCACAGATGGAGAATACATCAAGTTTTGTTTGATGTAGCAGAAGTTTAACATAGTCTAGTTTGGATGACAGACCATTAATGTTGAGATGGGCCATTTTTAAGCCCTTCCCATTTCTGATTGCCTCAAAATCAAAGTTTTCATCAATAGTAATATTGATGTTGTCCGGAATTTCGTCACCAAATGACTCCTCATTAGCAAAGGGCAAATTACGAGAAAGACAGGGACTACAAACGAAAAACAGTTTATCTTCAGGAGTCTTCATAAATTGTTGATATTTTTTATCAGAAATGCGCTCACATTTTTTATGAGCCCATAATCCACACTTGTCACAAGAAAGTGCTTTGTGTGTTTTTGCCACAGGTTTTAAGCATGAAGAACAGGGATACTTAACAGGACCTGGGTTGAGGCAGATGTCCCCTGACAAGAGGATTAAAAAATAGAAATACTTGTGCCTGCTTGGCTTAAGTTTTGATAAAGCCATTAATTTTAATTGGAGAGTGAGCTGGCTTTCAGAAACTCTATTGCAGGCATCAAGTGAAGAGATAGAAAAGAAACTCCTATCTAGTCGACTCATTTCGTTGTTGTTGGGTGAGCTACTTTTGAACGAAGGTTTTGTATTGCTCAAAAATACAACGAACACAAATATCAGTTTTAGCGTAAATGTGAAACACGGCGATTCAACATTCCCCGCCCATGTTGAATCGCCGTCAAGAGGTATCGAACCCTGGTCTCCCGCACAGAGTACGAGAGCTATAACCACTAATCTACGGCGCCACAAATCTAGCATCTAGCAACCACGGTATATGCAGTGTAGCTAAAGCTAACTACAGTTGAATTACAGTTGTAAATAAAATTAGAATTACAGTTGTAAAATTCTGCATATGTGTTAAACAAACCTTTTCCTGCACTGCCAGTTGAAAGCTTTTTTTATCTTGTGTTTATCGTAATTACTTTAATGATCTTTTCAAAACCAAGAGTAGCCAGCCTGGATGTTCAAGCCCCTCCAAGAAAAAAACAAATGTCAATAGGGGAGAATGTCTTGTAAACCCTGTGCTATTTTGAATTTGCTGGTTGAAATATTAATTGTTGGCACAAATAATTTTTTTTAATAAAGTACCTGCAATGAGAATATTCTGAGGCAAGTTATTGCAATACCTTTGAAAAGTAGAAAAATACTATTCGTTAATACCTTAAATTGCATGGGTTTTAAATTTAGTTTCTTAATGTCCTCACAATACCTTACCCAGTGCTTTGTACTTTTGACACTTCTTTAAGCTTTTGCGTATACCGTCCTTATTACGTGATTATCTAAAAAAACAGCTCTAGCGAGGATCTGGCAACTCCGCTTGCCACATAACTTTTTATTAAGCCATTCCTAAAAACAACTTTGCAAAAATGCAGGTGATCAAGGTGGACGTTTGTGCAGGGTCGTGCGAAAAAGAAACCGTCAAAAACGTCCTATATTCCCGTGATTTGCGTCTTGAATTATTTCTAAAGTCTATTTTATGATTAAAATGGTTGCATTACTTGGCGACTTGTCTCAGACAGCCCTCGAAATAGCGGTCGGACATCGGACATTGTCCGACCCAGACGCAAATATGTCCGATGAAAATCAGTTCTGGCCTGTCATTTTGTCTGGCACGTTTCATTTAAATTTACTTAATATATAAATGTTAAATTACTAATTCTTAAAATATTATCAACAGGTTAAGATGAACTTTTTTGACAGTGGAAGGCAACTTTTATGGTGTCTATCGCTTAGTACTAACAGATGGAACTTCTTACCTTTTCCCCCTGGTCTCTCAAAGCTTAAAAATGGCCATATTTTGTTCTGACATAATCAGAAAACGAGCCAACAAAGGCTTAAAAATGTCGTATTTTGTTTTGAAATGACAAGAAAACGAGCCAACAAGGTTAAAAAATCCCTTAATTTTTTTTTTGAAATGACAAAAAACGACCCTACAAGGCTTAAAAGTCGCTGTATTTCGCTCTGAAAATGTCCAAAATACAACTCTACATAGCTTAAAAATCGTAGCAATTTATTCTAAAATGACCAGAAAATAACGTACTTTTCTTCTTAGAGAAGAAAACAACTCTCAGAAGCTTAAAAATCACCATACTTTGTTCTAGATTTATAAGGAGATGACCCTACGAAGTTTAAAAAGCTTAAAATTGGCTGTATTTTGTTATAAAATATAGCAATCAAATTTCCTATTTTTAATTATGGTAAAAAGTATCGAAAGCAGTTGGTGTGAAATAAAGAATGTCCGTTTATTTACAAATATATATATATACTAGTCGATAAAACCCGTGGATAAATCCACGGAGAACAATGGAAAATAATTGTTACATGAATTTTGATGACATCAGCAAGAAATTTATAGAAATTTATTTACTTGTTGCCTCTATTGTGTGGAGCTAGATACGCCGATCAAAATATTGTATAGGATCATGAGCTGGATGCTTAAGGAGATAGAATGGTTTAAACACATTGCTGACACCAGCAAATGTGCACAAAAATTATTTTTCGGAAATTTGTTTACTTATTATCCCTATTGTGTAGAGCTTGAAACACTGATCAGGAAATGTATAGGATTGTGTACTTTTCACAAACAATTACAGAGATATTGGGATTTAATGGTTTCTTTATGATGTATATAATCAACCCATCTATTCTGAAATGGATTTGTGGACCCATTTTAGGAAAATTACCCAGTTTGTACCCAGGTTGTCCCTAGTTACCCATGTGGTGAAATATGACTGAGATCAGCACCTCCTTTCCAAGTTATTTGGCCTTAAAATTATAAGTGCATTGTAATGGCTTCCTTAGTTCAAGTTAAGCTTTCGATGTGAAATTAATGTTATTGACTTATGACGTTTAATTTGTCAATTAACATTTAAGATTTATTTTCGGCAACCTCAAAGGAAAATTAACATGTCCACTTTGCCTGTTACATATACAGACGGACGCAATGTTCATATTATTATAAAAGATGTATATAAATTTCAATAGCTTTCATGATCTAGCGCTTGTATACAATAGCTTGCATCATATCTTGTTGTTATAGTTCGCATACGATAATAACAATAAAAAGCAATTAAGCTATGTAAACAAAAGATATGTGAAGGTTCTTTATGTACATATGAGGTCGTTATATGAGGTTTTTAAACTTGCGTACATATAAAGTTACATTCAAGCAGTACTGTAGGTACAACGGCATGTAGTTACACACCAATAACACAGACAATATAGCTGTTCAGTATGATCATTGCCACAAGAACACTGTATCTGTACTACACATATAAAACCCTACCAGATGATTAGTAGTGATTATTAATTTCTATAGTCTATAATAACAAGTATAACACTTTGTAGTCTAAAATGTTTGTAAACTGTTGTTTTATTGTCTATTCCAATGTTGTCTTAACCTGAAGAAGAACATGTGCTTGCTCGAGGAATTATGTTTGTATATGTTTTTAGATATTTACAATGGATGAGAATTCTGACCAAAAGTTGATTGAAGATAATATAAACAACATTAAAAAAGATGAGGAACGCCTGAAACTGGCAAAACAAGCTAGTCTAAAAACTGAAGATAAATATGCTGATGAGGGCACAGATATTGATGATTTATCAAAGTATACTCACGTAGCAGATGGTGTTAAAGTTTTAAACGATACATCTTCAATAAATCGCAAGGCTATATTTCATGATTTAGATCGTATCAAGCATTGGCGTGAGTCGATGGAAAAAACTTCTCCAGAACCAACTAAAATGTCAAGCTCTGTTGATAACACAATAACAGAAGAACCCATTATGGATCAAAATGTGGATCTGATTTTAAACAGTTTACCAGCAGTTGACCAGGGAACATCACATAATGAGGAGGCTGCCGTGAAAAAGTTGGATGAATTACAACAGAAATTAGAAAGGAAATATTCTTTACAGAAAGGGGAGTAACATGGTATAATTATTGAGAATTTTGCCTTGTACTTGCTGTTTGAACAATAAACAGAAATACACAATGTCATTATATATGTATTTAATTTATGTAGAAAGACTATATATATATATTATTTTCAAAAATCTTTTGAGTTCTCACTTTATTAAGAACATTTGATATTTTCATGTTTATCTGCCACCATGTTTCCTTTTCCACTTGGGTAAAATTTGTCTTTTTGCACTATTTCGGTTGAAAGTTGAAAAAGATTGCCAACATGACGTTCACAAATTAACACAACTCTTCTTAAACACAATCACTTTAAACTGACGTTTAATATGGAATAAAAATTTATATATACCTTTCAAACCTTGTAGTTTTCCCCACCATTTTCTCATTAAATCGGGATATTTATAAGAGACTCAAGCAAATATATGCTTATTTGACTTTTTAGCATCTTAAAATATCAGCTATCCGATATTCATTGTAATCAACTAATTCTTTAAATATATTACTTAAACTGATGAAAATTAAGGGGTGATTCACAAACAGAAATGTGTAAGCTGAACGTCAATCGGTAGACATTGAAACATTTTATATCATGAAATACTGATTTTTTGGAAAATATTATAAACTGATTTGTTGCTACACGATTTACAGGAACATGCAAGAGTGGCATTACATGTTTTATCTTTTGATTTGATTTTTAGGATAGAGTGTAAAATCTTAACATCTAATTGACATTTAGCTTACACTTCTCATAAGTCAAGCTTAAACTGATTGAAGTGTATTCAAACTTCTTTGGTGGTAGTCTTCCACTTGCGTAGTTTTAATTTCTTAGTTTTTGTTAATAATTGTGATTACATAGGTTTTTTGCAGTTATTTTTTTCAAATTTGATCTGATTTTACAGTGTATTTCTATCAGATTTGTTAAATGATGATCTTTCTTTGATAAACTAATGTACATAGATACAATTTTGATTATATTTACTGAAAAATTTATATTTGTAAATGTGTATAACACAAGTCTTAAGAATTGATTTTGTATTCTGTCTAAACAAAAGTTTTTAGTAAGGCTAAAGAGCTAGCTGACATTTTTATGATCATACACAATCTACACAATCTAGGCAATTTCTCTCTCTCTGATAAAGAAGTATAGTTGCTTTATTGCTTCATGAAAATCCAGACTTTCTACTAATTTAAATATTTTCATAATGGCAAATTTGCTGACATAAAATGCCGTTGAGAAATAGGCGTCAGTAATACTAACTCCTCACTCACACAGACAATTCCTGCGTCTGACTTGAATTAAAAACAATTAAAAACACTGAAATTGCATAAAATTTGCTAGTTTAAAATCTCTTCCGACTTGCCTGAAGTAAGCAGTGAGTGTCTAGTTCTAATTGTTGAAGTCAAATTTTAAGCCATATGGATGCTTTGTATTATTATCATATACATATACAATTTTATGTTTAGAAAAAAATGTATTCTAGATAAACATAATATGCACAAACATAACACAAAAAGATGAATGAAAATGATCTGTACGATGAATCTACTTTGTTAAATCAACCATGGAACCCAGTGAGTTATTTTGAAGAGGAGAACGAAGCAACAGGTATTTCACTTTGTTACTGTTTATGCATTCCCAGTCCCTAGATGATTTAAAAAATAAAGCGAAAGGGCATAAAAAATGGACCATTGATCTAGATTTTGGTGATATGCAAAAAAAGCAGTTCAAGAAATCTTTATCCCTTTCATATCCCGTAAAATTTCAACCCTGTGATTTATCATTATTCACCACATGAATATTTTTTGTTTATTTTCAGGTGGGAATGAACAATCTGCATACTCTCCGAACAAACTTGCCTCCTTATTTGAGACAAACATTGTTGCCATCAATGACGACTTTGAATCTCGAAAGCTAAACCTACAAGAAGTAGATGCTAATGACGCATCAGGTGAAACTAACACTGATAATCTCAGTCAATTTACCTTAGACACTGAAGATGGATTACAAGTGCTGGACACACCATATGCTATTAATCAAAGGAGTATACTTGACGATTTCAACCGTTTAAGAAAATGGCAAAATTCTGTTGATAAACCTGATAAAGACGTGTTTAAAAGTAATCCAGTTTCTGAAAAAGATGTTTATATTGGAGAGCCTGTGTCAAATAGCGATACGTACATAAAACAACAATCGTCCCTTGAAAAAGATGATGAGGTTGAAATGGAACTGTCTTCTGATCAAAATTCAGATGTCTCTTCTGATAATAAAAATGTTTTGCCTGATGAATCCGTATCAGATAATCTCAATTTAGAACAAGAGCAGAATGAAAATAGAGACAACAATGTTGACATATTGTTGCAGGGTCTACCTATTTCCGATGCTTTTTCTAATAAAGAACTTGAAACAGACAATAATATAAATGATAATAACCATGAATTGCCTGAAGCATGTCAATTTATCAACACTACCTCTTTGATTGACCAAGACATTTTAGTTATACCGGTAGCTACCAATATGGAAACTAGTCATGATAACAATTTATTGGATGTTGAATTATCCATGCCAAAAGAACCTATAACATTGGTTGACATAGGAGATTCTGAACTGCCTTCACATCAGTTTGATCTGCAGGTATTGCCAGAAAGAACAGATGTAAACAATGAGACTGGTATAAGTTTAAGTGAGCTTAATGCTATTGAACAAAATATTGTAGAAGAGCCAAGTAATGAGTCTGCAACAGACAATAAACCCTCAAAATCAATGCCAGACTGCACCTCTTCTCAAAGCTTTGTTGCTGAAGCTCAGGATATCATAAATGCAACAACAGAAAATATAATCTCATCAAATGACACCACTGATATTGATGCATTAGTTGACCTTGCTGAGAATCTTATTCTTTCGACTTCATTTCAAGATAAGAACCAAGACGAAAATTCTTCCCTTTCTCTTACTACAGAATTAACAGATACTCCAAGTTCTAACTTTTCCAATAATGTTGACAATGATACAAGTTTAAATGAAACCATTGAAACAGTTAATGCAACAAGTAGCCCCAGTACATCCAAAGCAAATAATACAACCGATATTACCACTGATATTACCACCGATATTACCACCGATATTACCACCGATATTACCACCGATATTACCACCAATATTACCACCGAAGTGGTGGATACCTCTGACAATATTGAAGATGTGAGTAGTAATAATGAACATGTTATTGGTTTCAAAGAAGAAACTGATTTGGTTGATATGGCTAGCTTTGAAAATGATCTTGCTGTACTTGAGAATGAATTTGCAAATGAACTTTGTGACAGAAGTGACAGCAATAAACAAGCACTTTCCTCTGCTAGTAATTCACTAAGCAATGATTCTAATGAATTACCAAAAAGAAAAAATATAAATATTTTAAAAACTGTAGAACTAAGTAGTGAAACTGCTGGGGTTAGTGAAAATTCAACTTCCAAAATTTCATCAGAAAATGTATCAGTTGTGAATGATTCAAAATGTAATGATGTTGATGTTTCTCCTGTGCACCTAAGAAATTCATTAAAATGTTTAACTCCAGATGATGAAGATGAAGAAGTTCTTACAAACACTTTGGAGGAGATCTCAAATGAGGAGACTATTAGTCATGATTTATGTTCACTTCCTATGGAAGCTTCGTTGGAAAATAGCGGTTTAAATAATGTACAAACTGAAATTGAAACTGAACAGGATAATAATGACTTCACGGCTGCGACTGATCTCACAGAAGAAGAAAATACTGCAATTAGAATGTCCAATGATGATATAAGCACTGTCAGTAACGAGCTTGAAAACACAAATAATGGTGACAATATAAACCAAATGGGACTAGAATCAGCAACAGAGAATACAACTGTAAATTTGAACAGTTCACAAGATATTATTACAAATGAACCAATAGTTGCTGAAGAGACAAATGACGAGATAGTTGAAGAATCAAACACTGATGTAACTCCTGCCATTGACACACACGAAACAAACAATACAGAAACTATTGAAACATCTGAGGCAACTGACACCATATCTGAACGACCTCGAAGGTCTACTGGTTCTGTCAGAAGAGTAAGATTTTCTCTAGATGCAGAGCAAGAAAACCGAGAGGAAGCAAGGGCTAATGAAACTTCGGCTACTAGTGGTATATTGTTTTGTCTTTTTTAGTTTTAAAGGCTGCCCAAGAGAAGTTTAGGGGGGGGGGGGGGGGGCACATGAGTGATTATTGAATTGATTATTGAATACCATGAAAAATCTATCCGCCTTTACCACTCTGTGTATACTAGAGAAGTATGTGAAAAGTAATGGTGAAGAAAGTAATACATGCAAAGTTTAAACCTAATAATGGCTTGCCTTTAGCATTGATGGAAAACGGTCACATAATATCTTTATAAAGATTTTGTTTTGTTCGCTTTGACTAGTTTAAAGAATTTCCTTTTAAGAATATATTGTGCTCTATGTAAAATTATTTTTTAAATGCAACATTCTTTAGCTTCCACTACTAAACATATATTTCATATTGAATGATTTTTTTTTACCTGTATAATCTAGCCAAGATACTAGTTCCAAAACAATAAATTCAGCTAAAGTAACATTTACTAGGAAAAATCTGTCAAATTATGATTTTTGCATGTGTTTAAAAAATTTTTAAGCAGAGAAATTTGATGTTTGCAAATTTTTTCAATTTTTTTCAAATTAAATTTATGCTAATTTAGAACTTTGACCAGGTGGATTTTAAAATAACAAAATCATCAATGTCAAATGAGCATTATATTTTCATTTTTCATCACTTAGTAATTTTGAAAAACTTAGATTTGTTAAATTCAGTAATCCATGTCAAAAATTCCATTTCACCCAATCTCAAAATTAAATCCACCTACTTTTCTCTGCTTAAGGTATCCAATTTGTTCAGGTTCCAAAACATTCTTAAACTTAGGTGGTCTAATAGCAATTCCTTATAAACTGGTTTCTGAGAAAAATGTGTATGGCTGATCAAAATGTTTTGATAAAATTCTACGCAGTGTGGCTCACAGAATTAAAACAAGCTTCCTCATTTGCTTGAATGTACTGTTTTTTTATTAAAGAGTATCAACAGCTTTTCTCACTAGTGAAACATAAAAACATTTTAATATTATATACCTACTAAGAATGGTTATGCTTTAAGGTCTTAGTGAAAGTGAATTTTAATTTCAGAGGCAACAGCAATAACAGACGAAATGAGAAATCTAGGTTGGTATGCACCAAAATGGATCCCGGACATAGATGCTAAAAGTTGTATGAAATGTGACATGAAATTTACAGTTGTCAAAAGACGCCATCACTGTCGGGCCTGTGGAAAGGTTTGTGCTACCATTTTTGTTGAATGTTATTTTTATTTTAAATACAAAACTTGAATATATGTGTCTTTTTGTAAGCATCATATGCAGGAAGATTAATTTATTTAAGCAAACTTTAGTTACATTGTACAAAATGTCAATTATGCTAAGACCACTAAAGCATACCGTAAATGACAGAGTAAGCACCCGGGGTGATTATTTAAAAATTTTATGTTTAGGGGGGGGGGGGGGGCTTATTAACTTGACTAAAGTAAAAACAATTTTTATTTCTTTCTTTTCACGAACAACATCTAAACAAAAATTAATCTCAATGTTTTCGTCTTCGTCTTCCTGGTCTGAATCGACTTTGAGAAACTCGGGTGTTGCTGTGACAACGTCATTTTCATCTATTTGGAATGGATCAGTATCTTCCTCAGTTAAAATTGAAAAACTGGCTTTTAATTTAATAATCTTCGAATGGTTTGATATTTCAAATGTCAAATTTCTTAATTAAACCTGAGAGCTAAAAAGGAATAAAAACGAGCAATATGTCAAGTACTAGTATTATTAACTTTGAAATGTTTTACAAAGTCGAATTTACATGCGCTAAGGGAACATCATGTCTATAGATCCACCTGGTCTTCTGTAGTTAACGAAAAACTTGTGTGCAAACATGACAATCGAGAAGAAGCTCTAAGCCATGATAAACACGCTATTGGAGTTTTTAAAGAGCGGTTATTCGGCAGGGGGGCGCTTGTTCATTAAATCATTAATAAGAAACATTTAAATAAAATATGATTTCTGCACCAAATAAGAATCATTTTTCAAAATGTCACTAGTTTGCTACTATCATACCCCTTGTTTTGTATTTTTGTGGACCGCTCTGCAACTTTGGATTTGCTTGTCACTTTGCATATTTGGATATTGCGGGCACGATCTTAAAAAAATTGCTGAACAACTTATTGAGCTGTAGAACGAAAGTTCAATATTATTTGTTAACTTGGATTACCTTTAAAGTAATCTATATTTGAAAGTTAGTCCATTGTCATTTTATTTCTTTAAACAGAAATATGAGAAGAAGTGAATACATGGCATGGTACATTCCATATTAAGCATGGTACATTCCATATTAAGCTAAAACCTGAAAATGTTTTTTTTTTGTAGGTGCTTTGTGGCCAATGTTGTAACATGAAGTTTCATTTACCTTATATGGATTATAAACCTGCTAGAGTTTGCCAGACATGTTGTGATGTTATGGTGGCAGGTATATTGCTGCATGTTTATTACGTTTTAGACAAAAAGTATTATTTTTTTGTGTCTGAAATAATTGATTGAGAATTTGTTCACTGATTGAATAGTATTGGTAAGAAAAGCAGGGTGAGTCCAGGGAACTTGGGAATTGTGAAGACTTTGATTTTTTATTTTGATTTTTTTTTGGTCAGTCTTAAATATACCACGAATTGGTGATTCAGTACCTCCCACACCTTACCAAGCAAACAATCCTTCGTCGTCCCTTCCTGAAGCTCCACCACCATATTCAGAAATAAATGATGGTGGTCGTACAGAAAGATTAGGTTCGAATTCTTCAGACGCTCCTCCGTATACAGAAGCTCCAAGCTCTGGTGGAATGTATGCAGAACAGCCAGCGCAAGTTTTACCAGCAGCTCAAGCGTTAGAGCATCTACCTACAATGAGGCCTCCAGATTTTCCTGGTTCACCAATAAATGGTAATAAATGTTTTTACCCATATTTTGTAGTAGCCAGGTGAGGCAACCATGAAATTCTTGAAATAATTGTTATGACTTCGTTCTAATTAGAAAAAAATAAAAATCTGGTAGTGAAGATAGTGATGTTTATTTGCAAAAATGATAAAATCAGCGATCTTATATTTTACCTTTGCAAAACTGTAAACAGATTTCAATACAGAAAGAAGAACACATTGTTTTGCCTTTTACTTTGTGCATACAAATTTTTGTGTTGTGTTTTTGTGTTTAGTAGGGGGCAACCCTCTATTCAAGAGGTGTGAGCCATTTGATTCACAGCAATCTTCTTTGTTATTTAGATATGATGAACTTCCAATTACCTGCCTATACTCCAAGTGTACGTCAACGTCAAAGTCGAAACCGTAGTGAGTCTGAAATGAGTGCAGTAATCATGTTTAACAGTACTGTCACCAACCTCCCACCCATTTTGCGACGTAATAATGAAGGTAAGAACAGGACTTTACCCCTTATTTCTAGAGCAAGTTCTGCGTTATAACAATTTTTGTCAGCATAGTATAACATTATGTGAGTCAAAAAAAACGAATTTGTTTGAGCGAAAGATTTTCAAATTAATCTAAAAATAGATTTCAATGGGATTATTAGTCGGGTGAAATTGATAAGGTATTAGCACACCAAAAGACCAACTACAATCCCTCACCAAAATATTGAGACAGTGACACTTTTTCTGCCATTTTACAAAATTGGCAAAAAGCATCAACTCGGATATTTAAGATTCCATACATAAGAACTAATTATATCTCCCACTTTACAAATAATGTAGAAATTTTTAAGAAAATGATTATTGGACAATATGATATGCAGGTCTTCCCTAACTTAGAAATTTTTGTAGGGCAAAACTAATATGAAACACTGCAAGTTTTTAATCAACTGTTCTCACATGTTTGTTGTTATATATATAGTAAAGGAGAGTTAGCAATAAGGGTAAAAAACATTTCAAAACAAATCTTTTAGGATTGTTTTTCACTTTTTTTTTTTCATTTTAGAAACAAGAATTGTGAACAATCCAGACCTAACCACCTTATTTAACGAAATTAATGGTAAATATTTAACAAAATTTTAAGTAGCTAGGTTGTCATTTTGTGTGATATGTATTTGTTTTTTATTTATTTTGTTGTTGTTTCGTTAAGATGATAGTGCAGAGCCTATTTCGTTTATTGTCAACAAGAATTTGGTTGTCAAAGTTAAAGTTATCAACAGTAAGTTATTTTTTGTTTACAGTCAGTTTTTTTTGTTTGCAATCAATTTGTTTGTTTACAGTCAGTTCTTCAATATCGTGATTGTGAAGAATGAGTCGTTAGAATCACTTCAACAATTATTTTTTTTGCATGGTCAAAATACTGCTCAGAGAAGCTACTTTTTATACAACACTTTTACTTGTGGTCCACCAGTCTACCTTATTGTTGTTATAAAATTTCAGTGGATTGCTGTGTTGAGAAAAGATGTTGGTGTTTTGTTTCTGATGGCATGGGAGCATCAAACCAAGAGGAAGTGGTACGCTTTATCTTTTTTTGTGTGTTTGTGAGATTAACCAGGAAGCTTAATTTTTATTTTGCACAGCAAGTATGTGTAATGAATTTTTTATGTTGTTTTTTAGGTTATTTTAATTAAGCATGGTTCATCAAACCTGGAAGAAGTGACCCTTACACGTAAGGTTTTACAGCAAATGAATGCTGTATTTGAGAAAGCTAAGCATGGTAGGTACTCCATTACCACTATTGTTGTTTATGTTGTTCCCGCTGTAATTCTATCATTGTCATTGTTGTTTTTACTATTGATGTTGTGGTTGTTGTGGTTGTTGTGGTTGTTGTGGTTGTTGTGGTTGTTGTGGTTGTTGTGGTTGATGTGGTTGTTGTTGTTGTTGTGGTTGTTGTTGTTGTTTCTGTTGTTTTTGTTTTTTTTTGTTTTTTTTGCTGTTGCTATCGTTCCGTCGTTGTCATTGTTGTTTTGACCATTGTTGTTGTTGTGGTTGTTGTTGTTGTTGTTTTTTTTTTGTTTTGTTTTTGCTGTTGCCATCGTTTCATCGTTTCATCGTTGCCATTGTTGTTTTGACCATTTTTGTTGTTGTTGTTGTTGTTGCTGCCTGTTAACATTGTCGTTTTTGTTTGCTTTTTTTTGTTTTTGTTGTTAATGTTTGTTGTTCTGGTTCATGTTTTTTATCACTCTTGCCATGATTACTATTTTGATTGTTTTTATAACCTCTACTATTGATAGGTAATCCTGTGGCAGAACTTGAAGAAATGGAGTTTGATCCTAACATGCTGTGCTCGCCAAAACACGTTGGTGTGTTATTTTTTAAAGCTACTTTGCAGGTATGTTTAATTAAACTGATTATTGAAAAAAAATCAGACTTAATACCACAATATCTGACTTTAACAGTTCTTGCACGTGCGAGAAACTTGCGGTCGCTTAAGAGCCTTTAAAACCACAGGGAACAAAAATATTAAAACTAATCTTTTCTTCCCTTTTGAAATTTTAAAAACAATCTCAGTGGCTGAAAGACTCTATCCAGTATAAGCTTGAGCCATAAAGTGTTTTAACAGGACTTTGGCAATCTAACACCCAGATCAAGTGATTTTTTTTCTTTCTTTTTGGTCAACTCCGAACGAGTGTGAAAATCCCTTGCAAATACTTTTTCTGATGTCAAATGGTTTTCAACGTAAGAGATTTTACTGTTGATTTACTTATGGACAAGGCTTATGTTAAAACGTTTTGTTAGGTAATAAGAAAATGGTATGATTTATCTGTAGTGTTTACAAAAGCTGATTTTGCCAACCTCACCCTATCTGTTTGGTTTGTATATTCAACCTTCAGAATTACCTTGGGCGAAAAACTTCCCACTTCGTTTGCTACTAAGGATTGGTGCTGAGTTCAAATGTAAGTATTTTTGTCTAAAGGCCGTTTCAAATTACAGCAATATTTTGTAGGCTATTGCTGGATGCTGTTCACAATATATTGCCAAACTTTATGTTACTTAATTCTTTTGTTTTGATTTCAATAAAATCACCGAGGTTACGAAACAAAAGAAATCCCTCTGTAATATTTTTTAGATTTAAAATATTGCAAACATTTGCGTCATATGTTTTTATCAATATATTGAAGGTTGTTCTTGCACTGCGTCAATATATTGTGTCAATTTTCTGCAATTTATCTGCAGTATATTGCTGTCAATATATTGCTGTAATATAAAACAGTCTTAAAAACAGAAAACGCAATATATCTAAACGAAAGGAAGTCCCGTTAAAACGATTAAAATTTTAACATCCGTTTCAACGCATCCTCTTTTTTATGTCTATCATCTGTTTAGATTATCCATGTCCATTGTCCAACATTTTGGATCGTCCGCCGGTTTATTCTGGTGTTGGAAGAACTATATTGGATTTGTTGGCCGTGAGTTTTCTTCTCTCCTTTTTGTGTTGAATTTTTAGCCCTTTTTTCCAACTTCGAACCAAGATTATGAAGCGTTTTAAGAGGAGTCTTTTATAAACAAGAAATTCTTGGATCTGAAATAAAAAATGAATAGAAGAGTATATTTAAAGCTTACCTCCCCACTTAAAAACAAGCTTATTTCATATGAAAGAGCTTGCAAAGTTAAAAAAAACCTTAATTGGTTCTCAAGATTTTGGACTGAGAAGTTCCATTAATTACGTTCAAGCCATTGGTCAGCCAGTTCAAGAGGGCAGATAGACTACACATAAAGAATCAAGTACTTATACAGCAGTTTTGAACTGACCGTTCGCCGAGACTAATTGTGTTCATGTTTAAGGTAGTTTCAACTGTATATTTTGTTTTTTAGGATTTTCGCAATTTTCAGTACACTCTACCACGGGTGGCAGGTGTGACAATAAATCTTCGTGAACGAGATACTATCATACGTTTACCACAGCATCGATATGATGAGGTATGAAGAATTGCTGCAATGTGTGTGAGCAACTGGATGTGTTTACATTTTTGTCCGCCATTTTAAATCTTCTCTAAACGGATCTTAACTTTTTTTAAATCAGTTTGTGATCTTTAAAGAATGTTTAAGATCATTTCTCTGAGTGGTACTTTATTTAGCCAATCAGAATACACCTCAATTTTTGTTCTAAAAATGGATATATTATACGAACTTCGTACAGCAAACATGAAACTTAAAAAGTTCGAAATTTTGGGATTCATACAGCAAATAAATATCCTGCTAAATGAGGTTTTTTCGTATTTGTACTGATTGAGCTGTGCTCGAAATGAGGCTTAAGATAAAAACAAACAAAACATGAAAATCCCAAGGTAGCTTCGAAAACATGTGTTCTTTCGTTTTGCTATTACTGAGATCTTGTCATTTAGCTAAGTCACTTTTGAACCATATAAGTCATACTGACAATTAGGATAGTGTATGAACTGATACTGATAATTGCAGGGTAGTGCATGAACTAATACTGATAATTACAGGATAGTGTATGAACTGATACTGATAATTGCAGGGTAGTATGTGAACTGATACTGATAATTGTAGAGTAGTGTGTGTATCTAAAAATAAAAGAAATGAAATAACTGAAGGGATGTTCCTATAGAAAAATGGTGCTTATAAAAATTTAAATATGACATCGCATTTACCTACATTGAGATTGTATTGACTAATTTTTTCTCGTAATAGGTATTGAAAGCCGTTAACGCTTCGGAAGAGAACGTTTTATCACTTGCTGGAAATTTTTCTTCAACGTGCGATGGTCATTTGGTCTCCGTTGAGAAAGACGGGCGTTACAAAACACAGACTTTAAGCATTGTCTTAAAAGAAAAGAGAAAAGGTGTATATCTAAAACCCTTAATTTGAATTTCTTGTACCTGTACCAATCGTTCTGCGTTTTTTCATTGTAAAAGTGCAAGACGTCCGGAAGTATCTGTTACGTGCGTTTTAAGACGGTCTTTAAAGTAGAAATTTTACGTCCATTAAGATCGAAGCATCAAGGTGGTCAGGTTTTTTTGAAATTCAAGGGATTTTTTTTTTAATATTCCCGTCCAAAAAGTTCATTATCTATTCTCAATTTACAATTTGGCGCCCTCGCTACCGGGGAAACGACGTTAACAAAATTAACAAAGAATGTTTATTATTTTCTGTAAAATCTCTGTAATTGTTAGCTTGCAATGTTCTTCTCCCTCGCTCGACAATTGTTGGAGAATTTTACAGGTTTTGTTTGGTCCCTGTGTTAGGTGTCAGGCCTAACAATTTTTTTTCTTTCTTATAGTGACATGTGCAAGTTTTGTTGTGATCAGCGCAGCATTGAAATCAAACCCGGAAGGGATAAAAGCAAAAGCTAGTATTGTTGAAGGTATGATTTGACTTTATAATCATTGCAACTTATCAGTTACCCAAATTTTCTGAGACAATCTTACGTTACTACTTCTTATTCCACACTTAGTGTCGTCGCCAAGATTTTTTATATTTTTGTGCATTTGACGGCCAAAAGTTTTGTGCGAAAAATTGTTTATAACGTGATTTTTGTCTAGACGGAGTTATGGTTCAAGTGACCACGGATGTGATGAAAGAATTTAAAGCTGCCATCAAGAACATGAAAGAATATTCTGTCACTGCTGGCGCGCCATCTTCTGAAGAGTCTTCTCAAGTTGGTATAGAATGGTGCACAGCGGACGTTGTGGAAAGACCAAGGTAGGGCTTCTTTAGCTTACTATGTAACATCTAGGAGGGCCTCCTAGGTAACATTAAAGCATGCATAATCAGGGTGGGTGGCAAACATGAACACTTTAAAATCAGACTAGATAAACTTAAAAACATTGAAATCAGACTAGGTGAATTGGAAGCCTTGAAATCAGACTAGGTAACCTTGAAAACAATGAACAATGGCGAATTTTAACTATGTTAACGCCCTAACTATGTTAACGCCCTAACTATGTTAACGCCCTTTATGTTTGCGAGTTCTGTAGTTGTTTGTTGTTAGTTTTCAGCCAGTGTTGTAGTTCTGCGTAATAATCACGCTCGAAGTGTTTTCAGCAACATACAAGACTGTCTTCGATAACATTAAAATTTCTTTACAGGTTACTCAGTCCAATTGACGCTACGTCTTTCGATAATCTTACCAACATGAAAATACGACACAGTTACGACTATACGTCAAACAACCTGACGGCCAAGATACACTGGGTGGAAGTGTATTTCTTACCGCAAGATAACGACACAGTCCAACGTCTTTCGGCGAGAGAGCTCGGTCAGATGACGTCGTCTATTGCTAAAGCTTGCATGAGTGCGCTGTCGCCGCATTTAATGACGTTGATCGCCTTGGAGATGACGAGAATCGGGTTAAGAGTTAATCTAGCCGCAGACTTCGTAAGTTACATTTCTTTCGAGTTGCAAGGGGGTTGGTAAAATAATAATACTAAGCACTTAAATTTTGTATCAAGGTTCTAGTAAAAAGAACATATCAAAATCAATTCGGATGGATAATTGGAATTATTTTAAGCTGATACCTAAATTTTGTTCAAGGACAGAGGTTAAAATTTCTGATGTTTGAAATTAGATTGCAAGTCAAGTGTAAAGTGTATTGGTGTAAAAATAAATCACATCTGAAACACACAAAATTTTCACAATTAGCTTCGTATGAACCAGCAAACAGTGTGTTATGTGGAATTTTTATTTCCGTGTGACCATATGACTGCAGGGTGTTAGCTAGAACTTCACAATAAAGGCCGTGTTAGGCCCTAATTGGGAACTTTCTTGAAAGTCTTCTTCAGGACGGCCAATGGTGGCGAGAAGAGAAAAAAATTCGAAATTCTATAGTCCTAGTTAGGAGATGACAGTTCTTTTGATACTAATTCGTTGTCTTCGTCTGGTGGCTTTTAATAAACAAATACATCAGCTAGTTAATAAGACAAATTAGTAAGTCATTAGAAAAAATAGATTCTTAATTGGGAAATTCAACTACCTTAGTATTTTCAATTGGAAATTGTCCTTCTAACGGACAAAATAAAAGCTAGCTAACATCCTGGATCGGTGAAACTTTAGTATATTTTTCTCAAATACAGTGGGAATTTTTTTACGATGTACGCTATCATTTGTATATTTTATGTTCGTTCACTTTTTAGGTGGAATACAAAATTGGTGCCAACCTCACCACCTTGCCTCTCCAACTTTTACCCAACCTCGATGATAAGTTAGTACCCGCCATCCATGGTGTGATGTCGAATGCGCAGGAACGTGTCGCGGTCGAGCTCATCTTTCAAGTCGTGAAGATCGTGTAATGAAAGCGAGTGCGTGTCATTTAGATAGTGTATTTAGCCGACTTGTAGTGTGATCCTTTTTTTCTCTATTGGAGCAGCGATAAAGTTTGTGAAAAGAGATGCTGATTGTATACGGCTCTGGGAAAAGACCGGTAATGTAGCGGAATGCCACTTATTGTAAAGGTATCAATTAATTTTGGTCTACTCGATGGCCAGTGTAACTTTAAAATGTTTGTTAAAATTTTTTTTTTGGTTTATTAATATAAATTTTTTATATAACATGCATAATAAGCTTATTTATTTCTGTTGGTACTGAACTAGAATTCGGACGTTGCGATTTTTTTGAAACCTGAAAACGAAGTTTATCTTAGCATCTGAGTTAATAAAGTACCAATGACGTTGCATAAATATTTGTTTCTTCACCGCGTAGGTTTTTAAAGTAGTGAGGAGATTTACATATTTCCTTCGTAGAGGTTTTAGGGGAGTGGTACAGAATTTGTCAATATTTATATATTTTTATATATTACACTTGTTATATTTGTTTTTTGTATGTTAATATGAAATTGCTGTGTTCTTCGCACGTGTTTCCGTTTTGTGAGAGGTTGTATTTTAGCATCATTACATCAACGATTTTGTGAGTATGACAGTGTTCCCAGCTTATGCCATTAAAGGTCACATTTTATGTTCAGGAACAACTTTGTGTCCAGCTCTTTTTTTATAGTCAAATACCAAAAAAGCGAAAAACGTACTGGTTTTGAAGTTGGAAATTTATTATTTACCGTGGGTTTACTTTTTGTTAAAAAATATCAAAATGAATTTATATGTTGTTATTATTATTGTTGAACTTTAATTTTGAGCCTGAAGTGAAAAAAAGACCAGAATTCCTCTCTTTCACTAGTCTAGTGCGTAAAAAAAGTATGAGTGTTTATTTTTGCGGATTTTAAATCCACAGTTTTTTATACTGCAAAATGTTTCTGAAGACATTGAACCGCGAAAATATATATGCTCCGTATATACTTTTTCATAAGATGTTCTAACATAAAGTTGTTTGACCCCAGGGCTTCATTTCGCTTTCTGAAATGTGGCCAGCGCCAGGACGCCATACGAGAAAGAGAATACGAAGCTCTGGGGACGAGATTAGAGTTAAATGGAAACACATGTACAACACGCAAGAGATGTTCACAACAAATGCTGTCGAGATACAATTTTTTCATCTCTACAACAGTTTTGCGAATCAAAAAAACAAATTATTAACCGTAAAAATTTTAAGGATTAAACCTTCAAACATAATTTTTCATCTTTTCACGAATCGAGATGCTCTTGGAAAAATTCGCGACATAAACCTTCGCGTTTTGACCGAAATATGCGTTACACTGCCGGCGGAAGTTTTTGCCCGCGAAAGTATTTTGAGTTCTTTACAATGTTTGTTCGAAATCAAGTCAGTATGTGCGTAGTAATCTTCGTATTAGTTTTCACGGTCCTGCAAGAAAACCTACGTGGGAAAATGAGTGGGCGCACTTTCTAAATCGAGATCTAATTTCTATAGGACTGTTTAGTCTGTTATCTGGCATTCAAATTAGCAACACCTTAAGAACATATCAAGCCTTAATGTCAATTTAAGGCCTAAAAGTTTTATATTAAAATACACCCCTTTTTGACTCTGCTGGGACCTGGGTTAAGAAAAAGTAACGCCCTATGGAACAGAAAGCTTTTTCTTTGCATTTTGGGCCCTCCTTAAAAAACATTTCGACTGATTTCACAGGATTTTAAAGATTATTGAAGACAGGAAAGTAATAAGAGGTATTTCAGCCTCGATCCCTTTAAACTATAAGTAGCTCCAGTCTAATAGACCCTACAAAAAACTGTGAACTTCATGCAATCGCGCACCTAGGAGGAGATCCGCACAGACGAACCAGTCAGTTCGCTGCGGACATTGCGCAAGGTGAGGATGTTCTGCCCAGATTGCGAAAACGGCCTGTTTACAACCGGGACAGCCGGATTATATACGCATGGTCCGATTATGTTTTTTTTGCACTGGTTATGTCGTGGTGACCGGATTATGAACGCTGATATAATGGCTGGCCAGGCAGGCTGTGATTGGCATTTTCTTCGAACTTTTGTGAATGAATTAAACATTCTCTGGAAGATAGAACACCCCTAAAAACTAGACATGGCGAAAGAAAAAAGTCTCGACGTAATTCTTAGTATAAACTACTCTTGTAGTAAATACATTTCAACATAATATACTTTGAAGTAACTAAATTTCACGGAACCTAAATTATTCTTTTTGCGGAAATTAAGTTTGGTGAAAAGTTAATAAACTTGCGAATCCCAAAATTTAGTATTTGCCACGAAATTTCGTTTCATTTGAGAACAACAACAGCGGTCGGCCCCGATTATATTTGTTCTATAAGTCTCGAATAATATTTGACTGTCATACATAAGCCGGCCTTCCCCGATTATGTGCGTTCTATAATAAGTGAGAAATAATATAAAAATATCGTATATAAGCCGGTCGGCCCCGATTACGTTCGTTCTATAAGTCTCGAATAATATTTGACTGTCATACATAAGTCGGCCTGCCCCGATTATGTTCGTTCTATAATAAGTGAGAAATAATATTAGACTGTCGTATATAAACTGGCCTGCCCTGATTATGTTCCTTTTATAAGTGCCAAATAATATTTTTTGAGTAATAAGCCGGCCTGTCCTGATTATGTTGCCCTGATTATCTATTTTCTGCCCTGTTCTTAACCAGGGCAAGCTGCCGTACATAATCAGGGCAACGTTTATTATCCGGGCAGAACAAGCTCACGGACACGAATTCAATATGGCTTCCTGATAAACAAAGGCACGTTTCATAGATTTTTTGCGTGGAAAAGTTTGATTTTGTTAATTTTGATGTTAATTGTTTGTGCTTTCAAGTAATAACACAAGTATATAAACAGTATTTGTATTATTAAACGAAATATGTGCAAAATCAGTTGCATATATGAAATAATGTTTTAGGGAATGATAGATATGAGTGCTAAAAAAGTGCTAAAAACTAGTTGATTTGGTCTGGTAATTTCCACATGATTAAGCAAACATTAATAACTTTATTTTACTTCCATGGATGGTAGCCATAGAGTATTAATAACTAATAAAAAAAATGTATAGCTAGATCATGTTACATATATACACTTACATTGTCACCCTGTTCCTAGTTATTCTGCCTTATGATGGATTGTTCAATAATTCATATTTTTTGACAAAACATCATCATCATCATTCTCGGCTTAACGTCCGTTTTCCATGCTAGCATGGGTTGGACGGGGTATATTAATGACCCTCTTAATTTTATATAGTAAATTTCTATATATAGGCGTATACCATCCTCTAATTACGTGATTATCTAAACAAACAGCTCTAGCGACGATCTGGCAATTCCGCTCGCCACATAACTTCATGGTTTTGAGTATAAGTCATCCCTAAAAACAACTTTGCAAAAATGCTGGTGAACAAGGTGGGTGTTTGCACAGGGTCGAGCGAACCGTCAAAAACGTCCTATTTCCGTGATTTGCGTCTTAATTCCATGATGTGTTTTTTCCAATGTGAGATCCATTGGAATTATTTCTGAAGTCTATTTTATGATTAAAATGGTTGCAATTGGCGACTTGTCTCAGATGGAGCTATAGTAGCTGCTTGAAACATTGACATGTACCTCTTTCTGATGTTTAAAAAACAGGCGTGACATTAGAAAAACGGAGTGTATATTCTGCCGGTACCGGCAGAATAGTAACACGCGTTAGTCGGACGGTACCGGCAGATTAAGGAAGAAAATTATTCTGCCGGCAGTAAATTTCCCGCCAAATCGCGTACGTCAACATCATTCAGGCATTATCGTAATGGCGGATGCGGTTAATGGTGCATTTACTGTTGGAGAGTTATGTAATAGATTTGAACGTTTTGAAACATCACATTTTGTAGATTTATGGATTAGACATTCTTGGACAATAATAAGTGGGAAAACACTAAACCCTGATTTAAAATATTATTATGAGCTTAAACTGCCAAACTGTCTTGTGTTGTGTTCATGGTGGTGGTAAATTTTAATCAGAAAGTTCAGGAAAACGCTCCTCGCAGTAAGTACATATTAATAAGTTATTTATTTTTCAAGGTTGATTCTAGCTTTTTATTAAAAATAATTTCTGCATAGTATTAGTTAGCAAGCTCTGTTCACCCAGCCAGCCTAGCTGGCTACTGTTCTTTTTTCTTTATTACAGAACACCGAAGAATAACTGCCCATTTAGTATCAAGATTAGGGCATCTGCAGATGGCCAAACTTTAGAAGTAAAGGATATAGTTGATAAGTATAATCATGAACTCAACAAGGTAACTAGCTAGCTATACACGGTGGTACAATTTTTATAGGCGTTTTGCCACCCTGTTGTGGCTTATTATAAAGTCAACTTAAGAATCATTATGTTCGAAGGTATAGTTTAACAGGAAAACAGCATGGCTCTTGTCTTGCAGTTGCAGGTTCAATTCCTGCTGCCTTCATTTATTATCTGTACATAATAAAGATTAAAAGTAATCTTTGTAATATATATAAATTTGATTGTTAATTGTGTTACACTTTTGATGATATATATATATGTTATACTTTTAAATGGTATATTTTTCACAGATATTGTTCAACCACTTGTCAAAACAAAAGCGCCTCACAGACCAATGCAAGGAAACGGCTAATTACCTGTTCTCGATGGTGATTTCCAAATTTATGACTTTAACAAGATGAACGAAGAAGGAAAGGCTAAAATGATTTTGTCTGTTTTGTTTTCACACGAATGTGCTATCAACTGTATAAATAAAAACGAAAGCGTAGATCAAACAGGATCTTCCTAATTGCATAAGTGACAAATCATTCAATATAAAACTAATTAGGAGATTTTGCCTAAAAGAAACTTATGGTAAGCTGTACGAATACATAAAAGATGCAGTTGAATCACGGAAAGAAAGTTTGTGTGGAAATTGTAAAGCAGAGTTTGTCGCTTCCGTGCTTAGCTCTCGTTGAGGTCGGACGTATCTAAAACGCTCCGGTCTTGGCACGCTAAGTCGAAGAAAGAAAAAAGAAGACTAAAGCTTGAAGAGCTCCTGCATTGACAGCTACGTCCTTTTTGATTTATTATATATTGTACTGCCACAGAAACTGCAGTAGTCGATGTCTCTGATTTTATTCTTACTGAGCTCGACCAACATAACTTTGTTTGTGCTGTGCTCATTGACCTTAAAAAAGCTTTTGACACTGTTGATCATAAAATTCTGTTAAAAAAACTATGGTGTTTTGGCATCAGAGATGCTGCCTTTGACTGGTTCGAGTCCTACTTAACGGGCCGAATGCAGCTGACTCTTATAAACGACACAGGATCAGATCTGCTTCATGAAGACGCTTTTGGGGTGCCGCAGGGATCTGTGTTGGGGCCCCTGCTCTTTCTTTTGTATATTGATGACTTAAAATCTGTCATCAATTCAAACTACCACCATCTATATGCAGATGATACAATAATTATTTCATCTCATAAAAACTTGGATACCCTTGTCTCCCAGCTCGAGTTAGAACTTTCGCAAGTCGACCTCTGGCTGAATAATAACAAAATGACTTTTAATACGGACAAAACAATCTTTTTCGGCAACCACAGCCAGTTAAAAAAAGTTGAGAACAAAACTATCAACTATATGGGTATTCCTTTGAAGTTAAATATCTTGGGGTAACATTTGATCAAAAAATGCAATGGGAAAAGCACATTAATGACATAAATAGAAAAATACTAATTAAATATTCTAAAATTAGAACCATTGCATCCTGTTTAACACCTCACACAAAAAACCTTTTAATTAATGCACTTGTCATGCCATATTTCAACTACTGCTCCTCGGCATGGGCTTGTGCCACCCAAGGTAGATTGGGAAAACTAGAAAAACGATTAAAATGTGTCCGTACCTTTCTTGGGAAAGAGAGGGAATATTCAATGAATAATTTACTCATCAAAAACGATGCCATATTAGTTTTCAAAGCCATGAATCACATTGCTCCTGATTACATGCGCTCAAAATTCCTTTTGACAAAAAACTGTCATAATCATCAAACAAGAGGAGCTTCAAAAAACAGGTTCACACTTCCCTTGGTCAACACGGAATTTGGCAAAAAAGCCTTCCCATTTAGAGCTGCAAAAGTGTGGAATAATCTTCCAGACCAAGTGACCTGTGATGGAAGTCTGCTTTCGTTTAAGACTTCCATCTCTAATGTATTTGGCAAATTCTAATGGAGATCACTTTTTAACTTTTTAATTTTTGTTTTTTATTCTTTTTCTTTTCAATTTTCACAGATTATAAATGTTACTATGTTTGATTGAGCTGAGGCAGTCTAAGGTTTATCATTTTTTGTTCTAGTGGCCCCCAGTGGAAACAATCCACTAACTATAGGTTTTTGTGATTTTCTGGGCTAGCCACTTTAAATATTTATTATTATTATTATTTTTAACCACGCTCTTGTGCAAGGTGCTTAATTAGATACCACAATTGTTTTAATAGCACAGATGGGAATATTTGCTTTTTTTACCAAAGTTTACAATACAAAAGTCAATAATTCTTTTGTCATTACATTCTTAAAATAATGTTACCATATTCTGTTACGAAAAGGGGAGATAAAAAAGCAATCGAAGAAGGTACATAGCCGGCATTATATTTTTTTCCACTTGACTCGTGTTTTTCGCTATTACTGCCGGCAGATTTATTCTGCCGGTAGTTAGTGCCGGCAGACTAATATCTCTCTTTATTCTGCCCGTAGTTGGTTACTGCCGGCAGAATTAATACCCCCTTATTCTACCGGTAATTAGTGCCGGCAGAATAAATACCCCCACTTATTCTGCCGGTACCGGCAGAATATCCACGTCCTTAGAAAAAATTGATGATGCTAATTACCAAAGGGGATTTGTGGAGAAGAGCACACATGGTAATAAAAATTTTTTTGGAGAAATATTCTCTTGCCTGTCTAGTTCATAATAATATAGATTTGTTTGGTATATGATGAATGATTACAAATATAACAATAGATTAAAATGTTATACCCCCATGGCGGAAAAATTTTCCCAGGTGTGATCTACCCCAGCGATGTTTAGCCTGTCTGTTCTGTAAAGTGCACAAGTTTCGGTGCTGGTGAAAATGGTAATATGGTACATCATGAACGTAAGGCTGAGGATATCATGTCATAGCCAGCCATTGTTGTCAGTGAAAAGAGAAAGTTACCGAGAAAGGTGAAATCACGGAATTAAAATGTTCACGGAAATTGGTCGGTATACGCTATATATATCTCTTATAATAATACGGAGAGTGTGTCTGTGTGTTTGTGTGTCCGTAACAGGCAAAGTGGATTTCTTCATTTTGCTTTGATGTTGCCGAAAAATGCATGTCTAATATGTTAAATTTTCTGACGTTACGTCGCCACGTCAATAACACTACTTTAACGTCAATATCTTGCTTTATATTAATGAAGCCATTACAGTGCACCTAAAACTTTGAGGCCAAATAACTTGGAAACGAGGTGGTGACATCAATGATTTTTCACAGCGTAGGTAACTAGGAACCACCTGGGATCAATTTGGGTAAGTTTCCCAAACCTGGGTCCCTGAATCCGTTTCGGAATTAACGGGTTGATGACGTCATTAAAAAACCTTCAAACCCCAATATCTCTGCAACCGTTTGTCAAAAGTACATGATGCTATACATTTTCTTGATCAGCGTTTCAAGATCTATACGATGAAGACAGCGGTATACAAATTTCCTAAAAAAAGTTTTTAGTACTTTTATTAGGGACTTTGCTGACGTCAGCACAATTTTCCAAGCCTTATATCTTATTAACCGTTCATCAAGAGTACATGATTATATACATTTTCTTGACCAACGTTTTAAGCTCTACACAATTTCTAATTTATTTTTTTTGTGGATGGGTTGCTGTTGTCATCAAAACATCTAAAACAACCTATTTTCCATTGTCCTTCTGACTAAGTTGATTTCTCCACGGGCCTTATCGACTAGTATATATATAATATACTAAAAACGTTCCTTTGAAGCTAAAATATGACAGTATATATATATTTTGGTCTATATATAATGTCAAGACCATGACGCTGCAAAACTTAATTATCACTGTATTTCGTTATAAAATTATGAGAAAGCGTTACGAAGCTTAAAATTTGTCACACTTCCCTCTGAAATGACGCGGAAATACCCCAACAAACATAAAAATTTCCTTTCTTTGTTACAAAAAATAGAACATTGAAACTAGATACTGTTTTAATTGTGTAAAAAATGTTTCGAAAAATGGTTGTTGTGAAATATATGTATTTTTTTCCATAAGCATGTAGATCCATTAATTACTTGATGGATAATTTTTTTCATTAATGCCCTGAAACGATTTTGAAACGATCTAAAATGCTAAAATAAATTATGGTGTATAAACAATCATTCGTAAACATAAAACAAATTTAGTTTTTACTAGTCGATGGCCCGTGGGAAAGTCCACGGGTTTACCAGTCCTTTTTATACTGCATTACGTGCATCTCACTAATTGTGGTACCATTTTGCGTGAAAGACAGACAGACCTATATGGGTATATATATATATAATGAAACGATTTAAAACAAATCAAAAAATGAGGAAATGATTTCCATATGATTTGAAACAATTTTATTCTGACACTGTCTAAAACAATCTTTAAACATGCTGCCACATCTTTTGTCAATCTGCCCTGTCAATTGACAGGCCAGGACCCACTTTTGACGTGGCAGTAAAATATATTTGCATTTATCTTGGACCTTGGATTTACCATAAACTACAACAAAGTAGAAAAACTGAACTGTTGGAACAATCTATTGATTTCAACTTGACCGTTATGTGTAATTTGAGTAGTTGGATCGTTTTGGCTGTCTATTTATCTTTGAGAAAACAGTACTCGTTGTCAACAACAGTTGACAACGAGTAGTTTTTTAAAGTGCAAGTTTGTCAATAGTTTGACCTGTCCCATCTTATGACATTTTTTTTAAAAGCGCGAGAGTCTTTTCAGTTGGGCCTGTACCAACTTTAGACAATTGCATACATTTGTTTAAGGTTGGGTTGGGCCCATCAGTAGATTGGTTATCTCAACTGTGAATGCACTGCCCCATCTTTTGACGGGTCGTCCTGTCTAAAGACGTGCCAGTTTGCGTCTAAATTTGGGCCGGCATCATTAGTTGAGTCAAAACAATTTCATTAAAACAAGTGTTATTTTAAAACCATTTCAAATTAGTGTGTTAATTAAAAAATAAAACAATATGCATCCTTTTTTTAAAAAAATGATCTTTTAAAGTTATTGTAATGGCTTAATTAATTTAAAATAAGTTATTGACGTCAATTTGACCTTGCAGAATTAATCTTATTGATTAACATTTGAGACACATTGTTTAGCGACTTCAAAGAAAATTGAACTTTATATATCCCACTTTGCCTGTCACAGACACAAGGACACATTTGAGTAATAAGTATAATAGGCTAGCTGTTTTTAAACCCATGGAAGAATCCACTTTAAAAGAACAATTTATTGTGCTTCTTGTCATAAAACTATGGTATTATGTTGTAAATTTTATTAAAAAAACTTGCAAATAAAATGTTAAACCAAATAGACAACACTGTATTGCAGTGATATTAATTAATTGACCACGACTTTGTACATTAATTTGCAACAAAGCAATTATATATATCCATTCTCTGTGGTTTTGAAATCAGTAATGATAAATTTTAGTTAGCTAATCATGCTTTATTTCATAAATGAATTGTTCTAGCCAATTAAAATTGCTAACAAAACAGAATATAGTTTTTAGGGGATTATTTATGCAGTTGTTACATATAAGGTTAAGTAACTTGTTATTCAACACTAGTCGATAAGGCGCAAGGAAAAATCCACTTAGGCAGAGGAAAAATAAAAAAAAGCTGCATTTAAATTTTGATGACGTCGGCAGTGTCCCGTTCATATACATAAAAAATATTCTTAGAATCTTGTTAACCCGTAACATCTATTGTGAGGAGCTTGAAACTCTGATCAAAATAACGTATATGAACATGTACAATTAACGAACAGATAAGGAGAATATACACATTTAAATATTTTGATGACGTCAGCAAAGACCTTCCAAAAAACAAAAAAAATTATTTTCAGAAATTTGTATACCTGTTGCCTTCATCGTATATATCTTGAAACGCTGATCAAGAAAATGTATAGGATCATGTATCTTTGACAAACGGTTGCAGAGATATTGGGGTTAAAATGTTTTTTGCTGACGTCATCAACCCAGAGACCCAGGTTTGGGAAACTTACCCAAATTGGTCTCAGGTGGTCCCTAGTTACCCACGTGGTGAAAAATTACTGATGTCACCACCTCGTTTCCAAGTTATTTGGCCTCAAAGTTTTAAGTGCACTGTAATGGCTTCATTAATTTAATATAAGATATTGACGTTAAAGTAGTGCCTTTATTCCGTAACGTCACAATATTTGACATTTGAGACATAACTTTTTCGCTACATCAAAGGAAAATGAACACATACACTTTGCCTGTTACAGACATATGGAAACTCCGTATTGTTATATAAGATGGTTGAGTAGGGTCTACTTGGAACTAAAATTGGACATATTTCACAAAGCAGAGCCAACCCACCCAATTCATTTATTTATTCGGTTTTGAACTTTTAACCATCACTGAGGATTCCCTCTTACTTCAATAAATAAAGAGTTTATAGAAAAAGGATTATCAACAACCTTAATGCCTTTTATTACAGTAAAATCTTATGAGGAACATGATCTTATACTTCATTTTGATCAGTATATAGGCTTGGTTTAACAAGTTTTTTCTTAAAAAAAAGTTATATATACTATGACAGGTTATTACTGTAACAGTGAACGATTTTTTGTTTCCCTATTTCGTTGTTAGGGTACTGATGGGGTATATATTGATCTACAGATAGGTAACGGTTACTAAAAATAGTGATATATATATATATATTAAAAGTAAATAGTAAGAATATATTTGTGAATTATTAATATTTTTGGCTAACAAAAAAATCGTTCATGCTATGTATTTAAAAAAGTTAGGGTGATGGGGTAACAGTTACAGTACTGTGAAAAGGTTTGTTAACATCGTGTTCGTGTAACGAGCGTGGTGCACACGAACCACGATAAAATCGTGGTCTTTATGTATAACAAACATTCAAACATTCTATCGTGGCCACCACGCTAATATTATTATCTCCACGAAGGATCGTGTGTCCCACGATTATTTTCGCGAGCTCAACGATTTTTATAGCCAGTATAAATTAATTTTTTTTCTTTTCAAAACAGTCTTTGATTAAAGTTAATTTGTTTGTTTCAGGTTTTATCAAGTTGAAAAAGCATATTCTTTTTCGTCATGGACACGATTGTATTTTTACGAAATGTCATTTGTCTAGAAAAGTTAAATTTGTCTGCAGCGATAGAAGTGTTTTTTAAGATCGCATTTTAAAAGTTTAAAAACGAAAAGCGGCGATAGAAATGTTTTTTTAAATCGCATTTTAAAAGTTTAAAAACGAAAAGCGGCGATAGAAATGTTTTTTAAGATCGCATTTTAAAAGTTTAAAAACGAAAAGCAGCGATAGAAATGTTTTTTAAGATTGCATTTTAAAAGTTTAAAAACGAATAGCGGCGATAGAAATGCTCTTTTAGATCGCATTTTAAAAGTTTAAAAACGAAAAGCGGCGATAGAAATGTTTTTTAAGATCGCATTTTAAAAGTTTAAGAACGAAAAGCGGCGATAGAAATGTTTTTTAAGATCGCATTTTAAAAGTTTACAAACGAAAAGCGGCGATAGAAATGTTTTTTTAGATCGCATTTTAAAAGTTTGTAAACGAAAAGAGGCGATATAAATGTTTTTTACATCGCATTTTGATTCACGAACGATTAAAATCTATTATATAGCTAGCTTTATGACAACGAATTAAAACAACAAGTGTTAATTTATTTTTTTGCCGTCGGTTTTTGATTTAATTGATAAAGTCTTTGTTGTTTTACAATAGAAGTTATCTATTGTGGACGCCACGGTGTAATGTTTAATTTTTGTTCGTGTAGTCCACGAAACATGATCGTGAGGTCCACGATTGTTAAAAAAATACGCATCGTGGGCTATCGTGGTTCGTGCGTAACATGAAATAAACACGAACCACGATGTTAACAAACCTTTTCACAGTACTGTACCCGCAGATTTCATGGCCTGCATGAAACAAAATTGAGATTAATGTTTTCAGGTCTAAATTGCACCTGTGAAAACCAATATCAGCACTGCAAAAGTTTTTTTCTATGATCTTTAAAAAAAATACACTAACTATTCATAAGAATTAAAAATCACATGGGTAGACACTGTAGAAATAATTTTTTTGTGTGTGATGTGCCACACACCTAGCCTTTTTTTACAGTTAGTTTTAAGTAAATACAAACTTGATATTATACCATACATACATATCATAGTCCTGCTGAAGTTTGAGCACTTTTCTTTGAATAACGAGGAAGTATATACCAACTAAATTTAAATAGAAACAATAAAAATGTAGTAAAGAAGAATTTAGAAAAAAACTTCATTTTGTGATGTTGTTAAAAATTCTTCAATAACATAACACTTCACGTGTGTTTGTGAAAAAATTGTTTTCAGTATATATTTTTTAAAATTCAAATTTAAAGTCACAAGTTAATTTTAAAACATTTAATTTTTTAACTTCTGTTTTTTTTTCTTTCTTTTATTTTTCTCCTAAAAATTTGTTTAAAATTTGTCGTGGATTTTTTAAAAATTATCAAAATGACTAATAACAGGTAAGTTTATCTAAAATTTATATTTCTTCATTTTTTGTCATGTTTTAATTTTCACTATTATTGTCATCAAACAAAACTTTGTCTATTTTTTGTTTTAGCATGGAGCCTATAATTTATAAATCTATTGTTTGTTAAATTAAACTCTTATCTGATTATTATAATCTGCTTTATCAGGATCGTTAAATTCATTAAAACTTGTTAAAAACTAATACAAAATTAGCATAAGATTAAAAAACATTCTAAACGTATTGATTTGACCAGTAAAAAGTAGATTCAAGGCAAATTTAAAGTGGTGAGAGTATTAACCGAACCCATATTGCATTTCGGTTAATACTCCCACCACATCACAAGATTACAATTTTGACCAAAGATTTAGATGACAAGACACTAAACCATGCCACATGCAAAATTAAATTAAAGGGTCCTTCAAATAACTGACAAAATCACATCAACGATCACCATTGATACCATTTGAACTGAACACTGAGTATGAAATATAGAAAAATGAAAACTAGAATTTTATTTCACTGTTGACTGCATAGAATTATTTCAAAAAGTCAACCAAAAGTTTTAAGTTAAATACTTGTCCACAAAAGAGACGCTGATTCTTTCATCAAACTATTTCTCTAAACGCAGTTTTTGGATTGATAATAACCAATTACAAACCTCTCTTAGGTTTAGTTCTTGGTTTTGTTGCTTTTAGTAAAAGCATTTATCATATCTGTTTTTACTGTTAGGGGATTTTCCATAGGCCATACAGTTATCCAACATTGTAATTACTGTAAAAAGCAGAAGGAATGTCTGCCTGTTCTTAATCTGTCCTAGATTTTTCTGTTTTCAAACTTAGATACTTCTCTTGTGTGATAGATACCTCTATCATAATCAATCTAATAAATCACAGTATGGATAGGTTGTATTATGCAGATTTAATTTATTTTTAATTTGTTGTTTTCCTGCTTCTCTGTGGAGGCTAATTAAATTTTAATTATTTAAAAAACGCCCATCTCCACAAGTTTACAAAGACACATTATTATTTAGATAATTGTAAGCTTTTCAATAAATAAGGAAATTAAGGAAATAACAGTGACAAGTTACAATTGATTACAATAAATACTTACATTGCAGTGCATTATAAATGTATTTGTAAACTAATAAAACTTAATTAATTAGGCTAATTTGATGGATTGGACACTTTTACATTTTTAACAAACCATGCATTTCCCCTTTTTTTATCCTTGACCTGTTGTGTTTATGTTATGCTCTATCATTAGCTCTTTCCCATTGCAGGATGTTATTTTTGTATTTTATTGTGTAGTAGTTGTTTGAAAATATTTTGTCACTGTATGATTATGCTAATAACACATCACTGCCGTAAGAGTTAATCCAGGGTGTTTTTAAATAACAACATGAATACTGTGTACAGGCACGTTACCTTTGTGCTTTGTGAGCGATAATAAGGTCATCTGTATTTGAAAGTTTGTACATTGTCATTTTATAGCTTGTGAAATGTGGTATATTTGCCATGGATACATTTTACAAAAAAGTTGGCCTCCACACAACAGTAAAGGGAATCCTTTACTGTTGTGTCAATCCTTTTAATTAGAGATAATTTTATCCAAGAAAAACTAAGTTGTAGCACTTGACGATAAATAAACTTTCAAATATAGAAGCAGTAAGTAAAATTGTTGAATTAATTTTAATATATTTGTTTTTAGCAAACAAGAGAATAACCAAGAACGTATTGAAACTGTACAAACATCACCAATAATGCAGGAAACTGCAAGCAAGTTCCGGAAGGTAACCACAGCGCTGTTCTATGCATCAAGTTCGATGCTTATTGTAATGGTAAACAAAAATATTCTAACTACATACAAGTGAGTTTTACGTTAAAAATTTTTGGGTTTCAATGTACTTTTATCACTTGATTTTGCAAGACTTTCACATTTTAATTTTTTGATGGAGTAGTGCATTTTGTTCGTGTTACTTTTGGAAATTACAAATCTGTATTGATGAATCTCTTTGACTATACCTGTATTCTACACAGCAAAAGTCGTGTTACAGGTTGTATAGATGTTTTCAACAAAATAGCGAATACATTATCTTTTACCAAATTTTTTCAAACCCCATCCTGTCACTATCTTTCTTCTAAACAAAATTCGCCCATGGATTTTATCCTGGAACAAATCCCTAATTTGTGCTGCGAAATTCACCCAAAAACTTTTCTGTGATTGTTCTTAGATTCCCTTCATTTCAAGCATTGGGACTCGGACAGGTAAGTTGTTGTCCTTATTATAGTGTTTTTGTCAGGTTTGGTATTGAAATATAATCAATAAAAAAAGAAAGACACTGTTTACAATGCAACACAATAAGAAACAGCGTTTTAATATTTAGATGTGTACGTCTGTGGTTGTTTTGTTAGTAGCACGATCTCTTGGTATCATAACATTTCCTGCATTTGGAAGAGACACAGTGAAGAAGGTTTTTTCTAAATTTTTACATTGCTTACAATATTTCGAGGATTCTATTGTGTTATTTCTTTAACTGTGCCAATAAAGGTTCAACTCCCTGTTAAGGCACAGAGGCACAAAGACCTTAGTAAGTTATCAATATTTGCAAATCCTATTTTACTTTTTAGGTATTTCCACTCCCTTTGTTCTTCTTTTTCAACTTGGTGTTTGGGTTAGGAAGTACAAAAACATTAAAGTAAGTTTGCCTTACATTTTTTACGAGCTTTTAATGTTACAGACATTCTCTTCCTGATGTTTTTTTTTGTACATGTACAGGACGACTTCGTTAAAATTTTAAAAATTTGATATCTACTACCGCTCATCAAATCACATGATCATATACATTATTTGGATCAGCGTTTTAAGCTGTACTAAATAGTGACAAAAGCTTCACAAATTTCACAAAAAAATTTCCTTTGTTTAAGTACGGGATTTTTTGACACCAAAGCTTTATTTAGGTAACCATTCTGAATTAAGTGGGGTTTTCTACGGGCCAATGTAACAGTCTACTTTGTGTTAAGAATGCAAGAAATATAGCTTGGAGTGGACCTGAGGATTTGAATATGTGAGACAAGTGAACCACATTCTGACAACTAGTTTTTTGTTAATTAACCTTTGTTACTTCATCGAACAATCCAGAAGTTAATCCGTTAGTGCTTTCAATTCCAACTAGAAGTTATATTTTTTTATCTTTTTGTAAAGCCTATACCAGTCGCAGCGTAAATCGAGAAAACAAAAACAAAATAATCATGTCTCCACAACACAGTCCTTATACTTTGTATGTTGGCTCTCAGCAATTCCCAACACGAATGCGTGCATATTAATAAACAGGCAGGCAAATGAGGCAATTTTTGTGTGAAGGAAACCTGAAGGAAATTGAACTAGAAAGGCAACAGCTTGTCTTGCTTAAATTGTAGGTGTTTGCTATAAAAATTAGGAATAAGCAAGCTGCAACCTCCTTGTAAAATTGGTATATCTATGTTGAGGTATTTTTGTCAATTTGGTAGCCAAACACGTTATTCTCAAAATACCATAGCAGATGCCGTTAAAATTTGTTAGCCTGCAAATGCTAATTTTAAAGTTGACCAAGAGAAAGTAAAATTTTTGATACCAAAATGATGTCTTAAATTATACATAATATTTGGGTTGCTGAAACAGGTTCAACTCTCAAGTAATATCATGAAACTTTTACAATATAAAGGTTAAAGGGGATTTTTAGCTTTAAAACATTTTTTTTTTTAAATTTCACGAGACAAGAAACAAAAAATATGCAACAAATTTAACATATTAAATGTAAACACTTTCGACCAAAGCAAAAATATTTCACTTGCCCTGTATTCCCTGTTCAAACAAATTTTGAGAAATACAGCTTTATTTAGCCCTTGTTTTGAGAAATACAGCATTATTTAGCCCTTGTTTTGTTCCTTTGAAAATAAGTGAAGTGGAAAGTTTTTAAATATCTATATAACTTTTTAATAACAATGTTTTTTCGTTTTAGTTTACCCATGTTTACAGTGCTACGAAGATTTTCAATTTTATTTACAATGATTGGTGAATATATAGTTTTAAGGTAAGCTTAATTTTAGTGCTTTTTTGTTGCAGTATTTGTTTTACTGCTGTTTTCTTAACATTATTACACAACTTTAAAGATAATGAATCAAAATATAAAGGTGGAGAGAATTGTCAGCAGTAAAAAATACTGCATGCACAAACTAAACAATGGTTTCATACGCAAACGAAGCAGTGGGGGTAGCTCATCAAGTGACATCAAACACTCCTGCTTTTAGACACATGAAATGTAAAAACTTGGGTAAAGGCTTTGGAAAAAGTACTTACAAAAGATTCACCCTGTTGTATATGTGAATTAGTAACTTTAATTCCATAAATCTTTATAATAAGAATTTATTCAGCCTAATGTCTTACTTTACTTCTCAAGTAGGTATTAAGAGTAATATTTTCAAAAGTATAATCAATTAAACGGCTTGCACAAGTTGCAAGGTAGCTAAAATAGTCAAAGCTGCATAGCTAGTTATGTGTAGCAAGATTTATAAGTACTAAAATTCAAAAAAAAAATTATTTGCATTCTGCTTAACCTCTGATTTCTTCATCTTAAAATAAAATATTTCCCATCTCAGTTTGACACCATAACAGATTTTTTGTGGATGGGATTTCTGTAATCATTCGCTCTACCCTACTTTTTATTTATCCAACAAGATACATGAAAACATCAACTATAAATATTGTTAATATTAATATTTTTACAGAATAAAGCTATTACATGTAGCAAATATATAGATGTGCTATAAAAAGCATAAAAAATTAAAAATCTTTATAATAATTGAGCATGCAAGATAATTTTGAAACTAAGAAGCTTTTTTAAATTAGACATATAACATGGCGAGTTTTACCTTTTGATCTCAACTTTTAGGAAAAAAATTAATTTGGCAATTTATTAATAACATTTGCCGTTCCCGCCAACCTTTTTTCATGCTATTTGTCGGCATAAGGTACTATGTTAACAAGAAGAAATTTTGTTGTGTAGAAAATTTTGTCAAAATATATGTGCCAGGTTTAATTCAAGGTAAATTTCAAATTTGGCCATTCACCAAAATAAATCCATGCTAGATACAAAACAAAATTCACAAAGTCCTTCAAAAATAGAAAATGCATTTTAATCAAGTGATTTTAAGGGGCAATGATTTCTCCATCGTCAAAAAACCAAAACCATATTCCGTCACTTTTCTATTTCCCAAAATTAATTCACGCTAAAAATCCCATTTAAGCCAATCGCCAAAATTTTTAAATTACACTTTTTCTGATAATCTCAGCTAGCAGTTTCTAAAGCATTTTTAAGTTGTGAAAAAATAAAAATAGTGATAAAAAAGTCACCTCTTTATGGATATAAAAAATAGCAATCAAACATGCATGTTTGTGACAATATGTTTCCCAACAACATCAAAAAAGCAAAAAAAATGTCCAGTAGCTATATATGAGAACTTCAATCTTAATTTGACGTACCTTCTTTTCTTTTATAGTTTTTGTGCATAATAGTTCTAGCTAGCTATAATGATTGAATGTTGTCTTGTCACTGTGATTGTTAACTTCAGTATCAATAGCAAAAATACACTAGATGTCCATCTGTAAAACTCTATTTGACCTGTTCATTTTTAGTAGCCTTCTTCAGATTAAAATTTTTGACAACCATGAATATGAAACAAGATTCAGACTAGGTAATAACTTGAAATCACTTTGATCACTTCAAGTGTACCAACCAGCTAGATAAATGCTCAACAAACTTTGGGAGATTTTTCTGAAACAGCTAGCTAGCTATTTCAAGACTACATTGGCAAATGAATTCATCTTATAGCTTTAAATGTCTTTGGTAATAGAGCAGCTTTTTCACCATCACTAATAATGTATCTGTTTTCTTCATTTTTAGCTTTAGTCAATGACAACCAGTTTCACTTTCTGTTTTTCGTCTTCACTTCATTGATTTTTCTCCAATGTTTTTATTCTCGTCAGAGCTGAAATCAGTCCTGGCTGAACTGTTTGGGGTTGAAATTGTTGCAATAAAGTAGTTTTATCATCAGCGAGATGGATGAGCGAATCTCCTTTTCACATGAAATTAAAATTGTTACACTTGATTTTGTGTATGCTATTAGGTTGCCACATACACATTGAGTGGGCGCTTGTTACCGTGCATGCAATGTCTGAATGGCATATAAAATGCCGAATAAAACAAAGTATATAATGAGAAATGAGAAATTACATGCTGCTTCCTTCTTATTTTAAATTTCAGGTGTGGAAAACATAGAATAAAAACTGCTCTTATTTAAGTAACTCACAAATTTAATCACATGAAATGCATTGCAGAATTTTAACTTGAGTTTTTTGTATAGAATAAAGGGTATTATGCTAAACAGGCACTTAGGTACCACACCTAACTAGATAAAATTCCATTCATATTTTCAAACTCATGTCTAGGAATTACTTTTTGGAATGAATTTCAAGCTAGTTATATTTAATTGTGGTATTTTGCAGACCAGGATATATGAAAACCAACTTCATGTATATACTTCCAGTATAAGTGAAATTTTTAAAGAAACTACGTTCACTGGATAAAGCTAGAAGAGAGATTTAATTGATGCCTTACTAATTAGACCAACTGTTAAAACTTAGGAAATTAGCCAAATAATATGTCGGCAATAACAGGCCTATCAATAAGAAAATAACACCAGAGCAATAAATCGCTCCCCCAAGGTTACAATAATTTAAACTGGGTAAGCAATCTGAATAAATAGAATAAGTTTATAAACACATATTTTATCATAAAGTCTTTTTTATCTATTTTATTTTATCTTTTTTTATATATTTTGGTTCTTTTATACTGTAAATAATAAGAAAGGGAACATTAATTTCCATGTGAGATGAATTAATATTGCTCAGCCAGAAAAACCTTTTTGGAATTGGGGGAGCAATTAATGGCTCAGCTAGTTTCTAATTTCTCAGAATTGGGCGAGCCTTTGCGTGAGCAAGAGCAATTGCTCTCCCCTTATTGATAGGCCTGCAATAATATCGCTGATGGCAGAGTCAATTGCAGCTGACACAAATAAGTAAGTCGTTTGCAATTTTGAGGTAATTCTATTAGACGTGTGGTCGCACACAATGAAGAGGAACATAATTGTTTTTTGGGAGCATAGTTGACCATTAAAAATTCTTAGGAAAAATCAACTGCGTCATTAGAAACACTAAAGTAACACACTAACACATTAATTAACACGCCTTTTTTCTGCCTGTGGGTAAATTAATATTTGTTTAACTTGTGCATTTGAATTAATCCTTTTTTGTAATGCAGATTATTTTGTATCTTTTATTATAAACAATTTTTCTGCTAAAGAAGAGAATTATTACTTTACTGTTCTCATTTTGGAATTAGGGGGTAGTTAAAGAATCAAAACAAAGATCTGTGTGAACATTACTTTTTAACTTCATCCCAAGAATAAATATAATACAATACAGGTGAATTTTAAGATGTTACAGAAAATTTGTAACACCTCTGTAACTTTAAAAAATGACCTTAACAGCTTCGGCTGTCGCAAAACTAAACTGCGCCGGCAATATGATCACATTTGCCGATTGCTGACACAAATTTCAAAGGCTGCCTTATCGAAAGACTAAGATCTTAGTTTTTCTTAGCCAAGACACACCCATATTTAGGTGTTCGCAATCTTTTTTACTCTGAATAAAAAAAACAAATTGTTTAAAGTGAAGTTATGCAAATAACCTTGCTATGTCATAATCTGTAAATTTCCTTTTTTTAAAAAACAAAGAACTTTGCACAACATTTGACGACACATTACAGGAATTAGTTTGATTGACAGATTTGATCAATCACAGTTTACTTAAAAAATCGAACTAAATCCCTGTGGGCAAATTTAAATCTGTGTTTTCTTGCTTTTTAAATGTAGCACCTGTTTGCTCATCTATTATGACTTTAGTATCTATGTAGAAGATGACCTCCTTTTCTTGTATACCTCTGTGACTATCCCTAGCAACTTTGAAGTGTCTGGAAGGCAATTGCAATCAGAACCAATATAAAAAGCATAAAATTCTTTAGGAACAAGATTCTTGAAAATAAAATATTTTAATATGTTAAGTCTGTTGGGACCAATTTTTTTTTACCTTTAGGAAGCGACCAAATTGTGCAATACAGCTTTCTGTTTATTTGATGTTGCTTGGTGCAATTGTTGCAGCGAGGTAATTCGTATGACCTAAATATATTATCAAGCCTCCCAGGTGTAGTAGAAGGCAGGCTCGTAACAATGTTTTTGCCCAACTCTTTAAATCTCGTCACGTTTGCTATTTGTTCTAAATAAGATCTGTAACATTCATTCCTACAATGGTGAAAAAAGCAAAAGTTGTTTTAACACAAAATCTATTTGTTATCGCGCACAAATTTATTATTTGCTTTGTTATTTATCTTAAGATATAGTACTACTCCTTATCTACAACTTTTGATACCTGCGAATCTGCGTCATTGTGGTTTTATTATGTATCAAGTACTGCAGCTTGTTTTAGATTGTGTCTGGATAGTTAAGATAGTCTTGTAAGTATTAATTGGTTTAAATTGTTTATTTTTTAGCACTGATTTGGCTTTTGACGCTACTGGTTATTTCATGATTATGATCAACAATCTTACCACTGCAGCGAATGGTATAGGCCCCTTTTTTTACCTCTTTAACTAAGTTGACCAATACTTCCGGAATTCTATGGATTTCTTGATTCGTAACTGGAAATGTACTTGAATAATGCTGCTTTTTAAGGCGTGTTCTGGAATTTTTCTGGAAAGCAGAAATTTTGACAAGTGACTTGTCAAAAGAGCATTTGATAAACAACTGAAAAGTGGTCATCGAGTTATGTTGTTGAACAATGTTAAAATGTTGCTGGAATTATTGAAGATAAACAAAATAAAAACAAATGTTAAAATTAAGCAGAATTATGTCAGCGTAAAACCATTGTTGATGTTGTGGAGTTTTTTGACATAATATTGTTGGCCACTCTCAACCCTCATTTTATTCCAGTTCTCGTTTTATTCCAGTTCTCGTTTTATTCCACTTCTCGTGTTATTTTGCAAGTGAAAGGTTTGATAATCTCTCTTCTAGATGCCATCATGGCATTGTATGTTGATTTTTTAAGCCCAAAAAAGGATTTGAGAACCTAACGAATTCCTTTTAATACAATTCCTGCTTCCATTTACGCGATTCAATTAGAATGCCAAGGTTGGAAACAAATGCAAAAGAAAAATTATTAAGATCTGTGCAGCTGTCTAAACCTTTTTTGCAATTTTTTATTCAGTGTGAAGTGATAAATTAGCAATGGCTTCCATTTTTCTCGCTTGACCCTTTAAAAATTTGGTATCCATATAACGGCATATATGGGTAGGGGATGTAGCCTCCCCCTACAGTGGGCTGAAGGAGGGTGCTGTTGAGTATTCGTAATGAAAAGGCAGATTTGCAATTGTAGTGAAAAAACTTAATGCTAGGTACCTGTTAGCGAAAACAAAAGCAAGGTTCGGGATTTTTTTGCTTAACCAATTTCTTTTTAAAATCTTTGTGTAGGTGTGTACATGAAGAAGAAACTGGACTCTAAAGATCTTGGTAAATATGGTCTAATGTTTTACAACAGTGTCTTTATGTTGGCTCCATCTGTTATACTCGCTACATATACTGGCGATATGGAAAAGGTAAACATAACTCAAAATTCACTCTTGATGCTTGACTCTATGTAATCGTCTAAATGATTGTTTTAGCATCCTAAATCTGATATCTTGTCTCTTTCTGTAACACCTTTTGCATCATTGTATTGCACAGGCATATTTAGCAAGTGCCTTTACCAGAGCTACAGGTCAACCCATGCCATGTGAGGGAAATTGGGTAGGCAATGGCGGTTTATACCTAATGTATACATTCAGAACACAGGACATAATTGATAACAGCATTTCCAACACTGAAGTGGCTATATTCTGTATAAATATATGAAGTAATAATAGTATAGTAAACAAATTTATAAATTAAACAGTTGATGATTTACAGAAATGAGTAAAATAAAATGCAAACAGATTAAAACAGTTTTTTCTTATCTTGTCTGTTGTCTCTCCATCAAAAGTTAAGTAAACAACACACAGTTGTTGTGTCAGGAGTGATGGCCACGCTAAAAATTGAGCTTTTATAAGAGTCAATATAATAATGTATTATATTTCTGTTGAATTGGAAAATTCAAGTTGAAATTCTAATTGGGAAAGTAGCCTTATAACGGCTACTGGATTACATCCTGATCATTTTATTTCATCAGATTGATGTTTAAACCTCCTAAAATCTACTTATTAAAAAAGTAGTCCTTATTTTATTTGATTTCAATATACAGTTGAACTCATGTAATTCGACTCTTCAGGGGGTCTCACGATTTGGTCGAATTACATGAGTTGTCGAATTAAAGGAGTTTTGTTGTAAGGGTTTCATTCTGGAGGGACCGAAGAATTTGGTCGATTTACATGATTTGTCGATTTATCGGAGGTCAATTTACATGAGTTCAACTGTATAGGTAAAAACGTGGATGTTTAGTTTATGATTTATGGGAGGTCGATTTACATGAGTTCAACTGTATAGGTAAAAACGTGGATGTATGATTTATGGGAGGTCGATTTACATGAGTTCAACTGTATAGGTAAAAACGTGGATGTTTAGTTTATGATTTATGGGAGGTCGATTTACATGAGTTCAACTGTATAGGTAAAAACGTGGATGTTTAGTTTATGATTTATGGGAGGTCGATTTACATGAGTTCAACTGTATAGGTAAAAACGTGGATGTATGATTTATGGGAGGTCGATTTACATGAGTTCAACTGTATAGGTAAAAACGTGGATGTATGATTTATGGGAGGTCGATTTACATGAGTTCAACTGTATAGGTAAAAACGTGGATGTTTAGTTTATGATTTATGGGAGGTCGATTTACATGAGTTCAACTGTATAGGTAAAAACGTGGATGTTTAGTTTATGATTTATGGAAGGTCGATTTACATGAGTTCAACTGTATAGGTAAAAACGTGGATGTTTAGTTTATGATTTATGGGAGGTCGATTTACATGAGTTCAACTGTATAGGTAAAGACGTGGATGTTTAGTTTATGATTTATGGGAGGTCGATTTACATGAGTTCAACTGTATAGGTAAAAACGTGGATGTTTAGCTTATGATTTAGGTTTTCTTTATTTCACCTTTTTTTTAAAAAAAAAGTTAGACGTTATAAAATTTAAATGACGCTATCGTATTCTATAATTGAAATGTGGAAGGAAATTGGGCTAAAATTATAAAGTGACGCAAGACACAAGATTTAACACTCATGGATTTGATAAAATCTGTAAAGATTACATATGGCCAGTGATTCTCAAATGCATAATTTGCATTTTTATGAGACAAAATAAACATCAAAGTATGCAAGAAACACGCCAACAAAATATATTTAATGATATTTTAAGCAACCAATTTGATAAGGGCTTTAGGGGCGAGATTTAGGTCAAAAACTGAGCGATCGCCATGTAACTGGCCAGTCTAAGAATTTAGAAAATTATGCACCTAAGGCTTAAGTCTAGATTAGTTAACATGCATCTACGAAACAGTTCTTTAAAGAAATAAAATTTAATTCAATAAAGAATAAAATTAAAACATGAAAAGTTTAAAGCTGAAATTTTGTGAAATTTAAAAAATATTCTTAGCACATTTATTTACAGCACTTTTAAGTCAAAATTTTGTCATTAACTGATTCTGTAGTTGATTTTTTAATCGACGTTGCTGTTGTTGTTGTTGTTACTGCTGATGTTCTCACACGATGTTTAAAATGAAGACCCTGGCTAATGTCGTTCTACAAAGGTCTACCTCTTTAAGTAGCCAATCAGCCAATGGTAACTTTTGAATATTTTTTTTATTTTTAAATCATTCCAGGCTTACCAGTATGAAAATTGGGATTCAGTCAAATTTGTGGTCCAGTTCATACTGTCCTGTATAATGGGGTGAGTGAGAATTTTACTGAAGACAGTTTTCAAGGTTGCCACTCCTCCTCAAAACTCCTCAAATCTCCTCTAAAATTAGAATTTTGAGCAACTTTCTCCTCCTCAACTTTAATTTTACAACGTTTCGTATGTTTTTATTTTCAAAATGTATAGAAATGTTATACTTGTACAGTATTTTTTGTTATGAAAGCACTGTTATCTTTTTAAAAAAGTTTGGAAATTCTCATTATAACTCCTCCAATCTCATCAAATTTTATTTTATAAAAAATTGGCAATTCTCATTGTGTATCAAGGTGAACAGATGTTCCAAATTATATAATTTTTGAATCTGACAGGGGTGGTCACAACTTAATCTCCTAAATAGCTAAGAAAAGTAAGGACACTCCTAAAATCTCCTAAATATTCTTAAATTTAGACCTAAAATGGATTCTGAATTATTATTTTTCGTAACTCTTTATTTCTTTCTAAAAATTTTGGCAAAATCTTCTAAATTTGAAAGGATTTTTATACGCTTTCAGTATTTTATTCTAAAATTTTCCTAAAGTCTCCTAAAATTATAAAGCTTTAAATCTGGGGCCACTTTGTCTAACAAGTGATTAATCAGGAAAATCGATAACAAATCGTATTAACTTACTGAAAAACTTAAACTTTGAGAGATATTCTGAGCATACCCAAATCTATACTGCCCAAGAGTTGATGCAGTGTCGTTGCTGAGTCTCGTTCATAAAGCTGAACTGCTCACAATTGTAGACGTTTGATAGAGCAAGGCAAAGTGCAGCCCCACATCTTTATTCGTTTTTTAGATTACAACAGTGAGATTTTTAAAGGCATCCATTTGCAATCTTTGTTGCACCACCCCCATATTCTCCAAATCGACTAGTTATGCTGATTTAACCAATGGGCGCTTATTTAAAAGACGATTATTAAATGCATTCGATGGTTACAAAAGTTCTAAATTATTTCAAACTCATTTGTGGAAACTAAAGTTAATAAATTAGTGGCCCATTCCTCCTACCCATATATGCTTGCTCTAGATTATATGAGACAACCTTGGACAAAATATATATTTCCCTTCACCTTAACTTATCAACAAGTCAGCCAGGCTGTGTTTGCAGGTCAAGCACTACGTTTTTAGTTACAGTTAAAAGAAATTGCCACACCCTGTCCGAAAAAATATATTTTTCCAATTTTTTACTTGCTGGCTGGAGTTCGTAGTCAATAAGTTTTCTTTTTGTTTCAGCTTCGTATTAAACTATTCATTATTTTTGTGTACACAAGCCAACTCGGCGTTAACTACGACCATTATTGGATGTCTTAAGGTGAGTCGGTGTATAGATGAACCAATCACTGTGTTTGTTATTATTATAATCGTATAAGTAAACCAATCACGGTTTTTGTTTTTGTTATAATCGTATAAATGAACCAATCACGGTTTTTGCTTTTGTTATAATCGTATAAATGAACCAATCACGGTTTTTGTTTTTGTTATAATCGTATAAATGAACCAATCACGGTTTTTGCTTTTGTTATAATCGTATAAATGAACCAATCACGGTTTTTGCTTTTGTTCTAATCGTATAAATGAACCAATCACTGTTTTTGCTTTTGTTCTAATCGTATAAATGAACCAATCACGGTTTTTGTTTTTGTTCTAATCGTATAAATGAACCAATCACGGTTTTTGTTTTTGTTCTAATCGTATAAATGAACCAATCACGGTTTTTGTTTTTGTTATAATCGTATAAATGAACCAATCACGGTTTTTGCTTTTGTTATAATCGTATAAATGAACCAATCACGGTTTTTGCTTTTGTTATAATCGTATAAATGAACCAATCACGGTTTTTGTTTTTGTTATAATCGTATAAATGAACCAATCACGGTTTTTGTTTTTGTTATAATCGTATAAATGAACCAATCACGGTTTTTGTTTTTGTTATAATCGTATAAATGAACCAATCACGGTTTTTGTTTTTGTTATAATCGTATAAATGAACCAATCACGGTTTTTGCTTTTGTTATAATCGTATAAATGAACCAATCACGGTTTTTGTTTTTGTTATAATCGTATAAATGAACCATTCACGGTTTTTGCTTTTGTTATAATCGTATAAATGAACCAATCACGGTTTTTGCTTTTGTTCTAATCGTATAAATGAACCAATCACGGTTTTTGCTTTTGTTCTAATCGTATAAATGAACCAATCACGGTTGTTTTTTTTGTTATAATCGTATAAATGAACCAATCACGGTTTTTGTTTTTGTTCTAGAATGTTTTAGTCACATATTTTGGTATGGTCATTGGTGGAGATTATGTTTTTACATGGACGAACTTTCTAGGGTTAAATATTAGGTATGCTTTGTTTTTTTTCTTAATGGATATTGTTATTTAAGTTAAAAGTCTCAACCACTACACAATTGCTTATACCCATGTTGCGTATAGATGATTTCAGTTGCTTACGTTTTCAGCGGTAAGCTCTTTCGGCTTTGGCATTTGCGTGGCAGGAAAAAAGATAGGGGCGCTAGGTAAAGCAAAGTAATTATAAGTCCATTTCTTCACACGAAGGCATTCTTAGGCATTTAAATGAATCAGAAGGTATCAATCTGCACTGGATAATAGTTTTTAACCTCAATGATGTTTCCGCGAGAAGAAATCCACAGCAAAAGACCTTTCTTCACCAAATCCTAGCATTTTTTTTTTCCTGCGACGCAAATGCCAGAGCTTACCGCTGAAAAGTAAACAAACAAAGTCACGCTGGAATCCATCTATAGTGAAGCTTTCCACACCTTTTTTAAAAGGTAGTCCGAAGTGAGAAATGATAATAATGTTATGTTATAAAGGTTCTCTTTTAAGCTCTTCTTTTCAAGATATTTACGTATTCTGAATAAATCATGTTGAATTGGTACTGCAAGATTTAAGATATCTCGGATCTTTTTTACAAAAAGGTGTCCTCGATAATGCTGAATTGATCCTGAAATCCTTGTGTGTTAGTTTCAATTCTCCTCATTTTGAAATTTTACTATGAATAAGGAATGAGTTATTGCGTTTGTTAAATTTTGCAAATTTGTAGTAAATTGACAAAAATAAATTCATTGAACATTTTCATGGATTCCGACAGCTAGCAAAGTTTATATAACTAGTCAATGGCCCGTGGAAAAATCCACGGGTTCGCTCGTCTTTTTAATACCACATTGTGTGCGTCTCGCTACTTGCGGTACCATTTTGCGTGACAGACAGACAGACGTATACGGGTATTTTAATATAGATACTTCAAAAATATAACGGATCGTGTACCTGCTGTCCACCGGTCACCAATTATAATTTGGTTCTGTTGTTGTTGTTTTTATACTTTTACAATAGACAAATCAACACCTAAAAATCCCCTTTTTCAGATAAGTAGAAAAAGTAAACAAAACATATTCCCAAGCCCTATTCAAGTTGGGGTATTAGCGACCTGATCGGAGGTTGAGGGGGATGCCTGACCCTTTAACTTTTGGAAGTACTGCATTATTTTAAAAAATACTCGGCCAATATAACACGAATCATAAGGTAAAAAAGATGACTCACTTCCATGTTTGGTTACGTGTTTTTTTACTGCCGTCAGCAAAAATACGAAAAATTATATAATCAAATGAATGAATAATCAGATTTTAAGACTTTTAATCGGTTGCCAAGATTCTTGCTGCTACAATAGGGCGCCAAAATAAACAAATTAATTAAGTTCATTAGTTATTTTGCATCAAAGTGGCGGAAAATGTCTTTCACAATGTGTTTGCCCACACACACTTAGAGACGCAATATTTGTGATTGGGCGGGAAAGGGCGGGAGTTAAAAGGAGTAATATGTAAGGATCGTTTAGTTGTGAACTATAGAGAATTGTAATCAAGTAAAAACGACTTAATCAGCCACCTGTTGTTGGTGTCGCATTTTTTCCACTAAGCAACGCCATATAGATTACAGCTACTTTAAATTTAAAGTGATTTCTGTCACGTAAATAAGGTTAAATTTCCTTGCTTTTGTGCAAAAAGCCAATTATTGGATACAAAACTTGTTCAAACTTAGATACATTCAAACTGTTCAAACTTCCGATGCAGTTTCGTAGAGCTTAAAGTCATGCCTAAATGAAATACATGTCTTGGGTACGAAGTTGTAAGCTACCAATCCGATTCAATAATTGAAAATACACTACACGGGATTGGTTTATATTTTCATTACCGGATTCCTACTGTATATGTATACATATTTTTTTACTTTTATTTTTAGCATCGTTGGAAGTATAATTTATTCTTATTTGGTACTATACAACCCTGCTACAACGCCGCCAGCACAAAGCAGTTCAAGTGGCAAAGTTTGAAAATAAAACACGATGTTTTTCTACCCATACTCAAACCAATGATGTGTTGGTTATATAGGCTCGGCTTTGGATATCGGTAAATACGACACGCACGTTTGTTTCCACAAGGATACACAAAATTTTGATGCTCTGTTATCGTGAGCTCATATGGGAAATTATTACCGCTAAATATAACGTAATCTGCAATGTATAAATATATTTTCACTGCAAGAATTATTTATTAAACTTGTGTGTTTTATTATCATTTGATGCGAGGGTGCGAAATTCTTTGTTATGATTGACTTTAGCGGCCTACATGAAATTTGAGTTAGTCGATGGAAATGTTAGAACGTACAGATGGAGAGCAGCTGTAGTGATTCGCAGCTCTTTTCTGTGGAATTCAACTCTCGTCTACATAGTTTTTTTTTCTTTCATTGCCGTCACTCTATCTAACCCTGTTCCTCCTCCTTTGCGATATTTGCATGCGTTTGTAACCTCTGAAAGGCTTGAGATAACAATTTCGCGAATGAGATATGTTGTTAATTTCCACGAAAATGTAACTGCGCTTACTTATAGGGCAATCTGGCATCCTTGTCCCCTAGGCAGCTTGTGTCTTTCTGACATGGGGACGGCGATACGTGATCGTATGCACCTGGGGACGAGGCTGGGAATCTGATTAACAGATTGCTGTGTGTGTAACCATCACTCAATTGGATGCCCGATTTAAAAAAATTGCGAGGAACTTCGTGAAGGCACAATTTTTGAAAGATTTACCAGATTTTGATTTTGCAGTATCAACAAATATTAACTCGCGGAAATTTGTCTTCCTAATATATTTATTATGCCGAAAGGGAAAGAAAAGCTTAATTTTCGACAGCGTCGTGCATTTACTCCAGATAAAGCTACTTTCTCTGTGCATTGTGAACCAAGAAATATGAGTATATTGCAAGAGATTTGCAGTCACAAGCAATCCGCTCAAACCAGACGTGCGAGTAATTATTGCCAATTCTGAAATCATTTTTTTTGCGGTCGGGGGGGGGGGGGGGGGTGGGGGTAACGACGATTTTTAATGCTTGTTTGGTTTGCTATAAAAAATGGGATAGCTACCTAACGTATACATGTATCTAGCTCACTTGAAGTAACCTGCTTCCTCAGGGTTTGGTGCCTGTTCCTAGATAAACTACCGTCTTACCTAGCCATTCACCCCAATGTTAGAAGGAATCGCCCTGGAAAAGTATTTCCAAGAAACGAAATCATAATTTCTGCACTTAATATACATATTAATATACTAAATACTAATTCTAATTAATATACAAAAATTATGTGAAAGTAAAATCAAATTCCTGCGGGTAGAGACTGAAAGATTTCAGTAAAACAACAGATCATCAGACGATTAAATCGTAGAGAGGCATGTGTGTGGGCGGTAGGCCGTGAATAAATCTACAAGAAGTTGCCTGCCACTACTTGCAGTTACCATTTTTGTTCTAATTTTCGCGCATTTTTAAAAAAAACTCAGCGCACATCAAAAATAGTACGCTTTCCCCCGACTAAAGTTAGGTCTCAAAGTAAAGAAAAAATTGTTTAGAAAGAAAGAAAAAGGGTGTGTATTTTCTTTCTTGTCATATTTTCTCTCCCGTAGTTATCAAAGATTATTGGTTAGTATGGAAACTAGTTGGCAATCTCCTATATAATATTTTTATGTGCTTTTGCGCCCCCAAATGACCAAAATATTCCGAGATATGCAAAATACTGCTTATTGCTGCAAATAATGGTTTTTTATGTTGTTTTTGTGATGAACGCAAGTTTTCGCAACAAAAATGTGAAAAATTGATGTTTATGCGACCTTAAATATTTTTATGTGCTTTTGCGTCCTTAAATTCAAAAAACGCACCGAGATATGCGCAATACTGATTTTTGTTGCAAATAATGGTTTTTCAAGTTGTTTTGGTAATGAGGACGAGTTTTAGCAACAAAATATTGAAAAATCGGTGTTTATGCGACCTTAAATATTTTTATGTGCTTTTGCGCCCCCAAATGACCAAAATATTCCGAGATATGCAAAATACTGCTTATTGCTGCAAATAATGGTTTTTTATGTTGTTTTTGTGATGAACGCAAGTTTTCGCAACAAAAATGTGAAAATTGATGTTTATGCGACCTTAAATATTTTTATGTGCTTTTGCGTCCTTAAATTCAAAAAACGCACCGAGATATGCGCAATACTGATTTTTGTTGCAAATAATGGTTTTTCAAGTTGTTTTGGTAATGAGGACGAGTTTTAGCAACAAAATATTGAAAAATCGGTGTTTATGCGACCTTAAATATTATTATGTGCTTTTGCGTCCTTAAATAACCAAAATAATTCTAGATATGCAAAATACCGTTTTTTGTTGCGAATAATGGTTTTTTATGTTGTTTTGGAGATGAACAGAAGTTTTAGCAACAAAAATGTGAAAAATTGGTGTTTATGCGACTTTAAATATTTTTTTGTGCTTTTGCGTCCTTAAATCACAAAAATATTCCGAGATATGCAAATTACTGTTTATTGCTGCAAATAATGGTTTTTCGTGTTGTTTTGGAGATGGACAGAAGTTTTAGCAACAAAAATGTGAAAAATTGGTGTTTATGCGACGTTAAATATTCTGATGTGATTTTGCGCTATTAAATTAGAATATTTAATCGAGTGTAAAATATAGTTAATCTCAGTTTTTACTGTTAATTTATAAATTTAAGGCTGTTTCGAGGACATTCGAACATAAACCAATAATTTTTGCATATTTTTACTGTTTGATCGACCGTACGTTAGATTTGTTGGCTTGGGTGGTATGTATACATGCGGTTCTCGGCAGGGACAAGTTGAGCGGTTAAGTACAGCTAAAGCATTCCATACCCTGGTGAATTTTGGTGTTCGACGACACAAGTATTAATAGTGGGACCGTCGTGAAGCCCGACGTGAATCATTTCGTTGTGTGGGGGTGCTAGAGAATGACGGTAGCAAATATTTTCCCCCTTGACCACCTAGGTGCGTGCGCAGAAGTGGCAAATTTGCAACCTGCCAGCTGTACAGTGTTGACCATTTGACGCTTTTGTCTATATTATAAAAAATTGATAAAAAAAACTTTCTTTGTATCAATAATTTTATCCACGATTGTAGACACATTTGAACTTTAAACAGATTTTCAAGACGGTTGTTGCGTTGGAATTCCAAAGCCTCGAAGAACTTAGATTGGTTATTCATGAAAATCGTACTGCGCGAGCGTTCAAAGCAGTATGAAGATTGCGTGCGTAATTTAGCCCGACCTTTTTGGACGAAAAACGGAATACACCTATTGTTACAATAGACTAGCTGAGTGACCTGTTATTGAACGCCAGCTTGAGCGTTTAATTACAGGTAAGCTGTGCCGAACACCCGCGCTAAGTACATGTAAACCATGTCGTATGTCCGGGTGAGCCCGCAATTAATTTAAATTAATTAAAATTAAAACACGGGTTACCCCGTACATCTAAAACTGTCACTAACAGTTTTAATTTGAGGGGATATGTTTTCGTAAAGGCGATCAGCGTTTGTAAAACTGTCACTGAAAGTGCAACGAGCAATAAACGGGTCTGTAACATAAAAAATGGAAATATTTTCTTCTTAAAAAAAGGAAGAAATAGCTAAAGAGAAGTGAAATGATTCATATATACATTATTCTACAAATTATCTGTTAAATACGTTACGTGAAAAAAATATTTTTCAAGTTTTTCTTCACAGAACTACTTTAGACAAAACAAATATGTTCTCGTGTTTTCTTAATTATTTAGACATTTAATTTCTTTGCTCCCGCATAAAAAGCATAAAGAAAAAAAAGAAAAAAACTGTTTAGAAAATATAAAACTGTTTACAAGACATTTAAATAATTCGCGACATTATTTCTACGACGCGTTATCCTTCATAGCGCGTTTTAAAGAGTCTAAATGTTCGTCGTGTTCGTCCGACGTCGTCTGTTCTAAAGCTCTCTTTCTCGTTTTCGGTGTATAATTAGGATTATATTTCAAGAACTGGTCAGCTTTTCCCAACATCTTCTTATCTTCTTTTACCGAACGCGTTGACTTATCTCCTTTTAAACTCGTACGACTAGTTTTGACCTCAGCTTGCCTAACGTTTGTTTGACGTCGATTGGTGTATTGCGATGCCGCTGGTATTTCGACGACAAAAATGGCTTCATCGACAACTTGTTCTCCCGCCTGAGCAACATAAAGAGCCGAATCGTTGTTTGTCACTGCTCCAAAGTCGACAAACTCCAAGTCGTCGTCATTATCATCGTTGTCGTAATCTCTCTGTGGAAAGTTGTCTTCGAATTCCGGCAATGTAATCACCCTATCAACTACGACTGAACCAGCAACACTTCGAGTGCTAATGACGTCATCTAAATCCCAATCATCGTCCTCTTCAATTTCTTCGTGTCGTCGCATCGGCGTTACTCGGAGCGCAACAACAGTTCCACCGGCCGTCGATGGTTGAACTGTGACTTTCCAAAAGCAACGCCCATGGAAGTAACAATACAATAGATATTGTTCCGAATCGGATAAGTTTTTAATTTCGGGATAACTTCGTTTGAAATCGTCAAGCGTTGAAATGCTAATTTGACCGAGGTTGGATTCGATTTGACCAATCCAGTGAGCAATCGTTTCGGGTCGGACATCTTTGTGTGGAAGATCAATATTGCGCATTTCTGTCGAAACAATACTCATATCTTGCAAGGAATCTGGTAAGAGTCGAAATAGAAAACAGTTAAACAAACAAATAAACCATTAAATAAATAAAAAACAAACAAAACAACAACAAAAACAACAAAAACAACAAAAACAACAAAAACAACAAAAACAACAAAAACAACAAAAACAACAAAAACAACAAAAACAACAAAAACAACAAAAACAACAAAAACAAAACCAAAAACAAAAACAACAAAAACAACAAAATAAACGAACAATCAATCAATCGAAAATTTAGGAAAACAAATGACAGGAATACACCTGTTTTTATAAGAAACCAAGCAAACGCCAAAGTATTAAAAGTTGCTGAAGTTCTGAGGTTACTGTACTAGAAAAAGTTTCTTGACAAGTTTCTTATAATTTATATAAAAGAAAAGATCAAATAATGCCTTCGCGTTTTATTCATCATCTAAAATGTAGCATGATTCTTGTTGTGCATTACAACTAGTAAAAGTTTCTTAACTTTTCAAAAGGCGATAAGTTAGTTTCTTATAAATTGGATTCTTATATATAAAACGTTTAAACCGGTAGTTTCAAAAACGGAGATGTTCGTACCCTTATTTTCGGATTCAACGACGACTTTCCATATTTCTTTGCCGTAGTAATAACAATATAACGCGTATAATTCTTTCTCGGTGGCGTTCGGTGCATGCGACAAATATCTCTCGCGGAATTCCTCGTACGACTTTGGCACCGAATTCTTTTCTTCCTCTTCTTCCAACACGGGAACGAGGTGGGAGATTTGAGAAGGATCAATTGCTATGTCACGAATCTCTCCTGAAGAAAAAAAAAAGAAATACTTAAGCGTGGAAATAAATAAGAAAACAGGATGAATTTTTCAACATAAACAAGAGCTTGTTGGCATGATGTTATGTAACGAAACACGAAAATATACTCGTTTCCGTAGTTTTAACCAAGAGTTTCATGTAAAAGGAACGCGAGTTAGTCAACTTTTTGTTTTAAAAAAATTTTGTTTTAATACACACAGGCTCAAAAGGTGTAAAAATACATGTATTTAATCATAAGCCCGTAGAAAAGTCTATGCGAACAAAAATTATGTGAAGTAAAAATCAACTTCCTGCGGGTAAGGCCTAAAAGATTTCAGAAAACAACAGATCGTCAGACGACTAAATCGTAGAGAGGTATGTGTGTGTTTCCGGTAACCGGTAGGCCGTGAATAAATCTACGGAAATTTGCCTGCCACTACTTGCAGCTACAATTTTCATCTTCACATTGGAGTCATTGCGATCCCAAAAATTCATGCTTTAAGCGAATAACCCTTCGCTGGTCGCAACTGCCATATCTGCTTTACAAACAGATAATCTATCGCTAACCTGCATAGGAAATTCTTCTCGTTCTTGGTTTTGATGAAAATTGCGTCTTCTGCACACTTTCTTCCATCCTCTCAGTTCTGATAATTTTCTTATGAACTTTCATATAGCCATCAGCTCTGTCTAAAAAGTTCGATCGTATACTCTTAGTGCCCGACGAAGAGGCACTTTCGCGAGACAATCGGCGTCTTTTCCTCGTTTTGTCGACGACAGAATATACCGCTTCAGAGTTGGATATAGGACCGAAATCGGATTTTAAAACTAATTCCCATTCTTCAAAACCATTATAATGTACAAAAAGTAGCAGTTGTGTTCGAAGTGGTAGATTCTTTACACCTGAGTGCATATCTTGGAATTCTGTCAGGCTGTCAGTTTTGGCCGACGCACCTTCATCGAACACGTCTGACCATTGCTGCAAAGAAGTGGGTAGTTCTTGTACTATTTTACGGTTTGTTACAAAGTAACCAATGGGAATAGAAAATCCAGCGTGTTTCAAATTTTCTTTCATTTCATCCATTGAACTTACTGACTGCATCCATTCCAGCGAGTTGGTGTCTTCAAATTCAATCAAAAACTCGTCGCTATCCAAATGCACATGACGGAGCGCGAGTCTCAAACGAATTTCACTCGTCCGCGTACTTTTCTGTACACGCAACATCCACTTGTGTGTTTTATACACTAAACAATACACAACAAACCTTTCGTACGAGGGCGCATCAGCAAACTGTGGATAAGCTTCTTTAAATTCTTCGTAAGTGTTGACAATTTTTTTTGGAGCAGCACTCCAAATAGTTAAGTATTCTGCAATGTGTTCGGGTGTAGCCAACATTAAACTTAACTCCTTTAAGAGGTGTTCATCAAAAACATCTGCTTTGTCCAGCTGAACAAACAACTCCTCTATTTTTAAACTGCTTTGAACTCGGTGAGTTTTGAATTTCATTCCGCCGATGTGTTGACCCCCGTCTTTCGATTGAATCATGACAGCCCATTCTTGGTCACCATGGTAATATGCAAACAGTAGTAATTTTTCTTTCTCCGTCAGTTCTTTTACATCTGGAAAAGCGAGTTCAAATTCAGCCATGGATAATCTTTCTTGTCGGTGATTGGTTAATCGAGTTTCCCAGTGACGTAGCGATCCAGGTAAAGGCTTAGGCTTGGAAGAACTCTCTTGTTCAGGCAACTTAAAACCGGCCTTTATTAATTGTCTCCGTGTAAGGGGATCATTTATAGCTAACTCAATCAGAGCATTGCGTACTTGTGCGTCTGAAACGTCTTCGTACTCTCGCAGGTATTCTGGAATCTCCCGAGGTTCGACATAAACGCCCATCCATTTTTGTTTTTTATCAGCACTCAACAACACCTTCCAGCGCGCTTCTCCATATAGCAAGGCGTAAACAACAAATTTTTCGTGTTCCGTCAATTGCGTAACTTGATGATATGTCTCGCTGAATTGTTTAAACGTCTTTATTTTGTCCTGTCGTACAGTTCGCAATACGATAAACCATTTTCCGATAGGTACAGGTTTCGCGCGTTTCTGACGTAACTGGTGTGCAAAATCTTCCAGCAGGATATCATCTTCTTCCAGCCTCGCGTAGGGAATATCATCCTCGTTTTCATCCACTGCGTGCAAACGAATTCTGTCTTTCCCGTTAGCAGCAATTTCAAACAACCTTCTTTCGATTTCAGATTCTGTCAAATCGCTTTTTTGTGACGACTTGTTGCCTCGTTTACGTGCTGCCTTAATGCTAACCATCATTCCTTTCTGATTTACGCGCGCCACGATTTTCCATTTGTTTCTACCATACAAGTAACAATATACAAAGAATGCTTCTTCATCAGTCAAACCTTTCGGTGTGCGTATCTCTTTGGTGAATTGCTTAAAATTAGCGATAATGCGCATTGGTTGTTCTTTAATAGATACAATCCAGCTAGCAATGCGATTTGGCTTCACGCTAATCAAGTCACGTGATTTCAACGGTTCCATTCGCTGTAGAGAGTTCGTCTCTGTGTCTAATTTCAGTGAGTGTGACCGTACCACATGTTTTGAAGGAACAGCAAGGGAGTGTTTAGAGGGTTCGTCAATCCAACCCTGAAGATCTTCATCATTAAGGTCGTCGTCGTAACTATCTGCGGAGTCACTTGAATCGTAGAGGAATAAACTTTCCATGCTTCCACCGAGGCGAGCGTTCTTCATGAAGAATAAATTTCGCGGATGAAGCAAGCGTTCCTCGCGCTGAGATCGTTCAGTTCTCGTTGTCTTAGACGTAGTTACCTGAACTCTTGGTGGTAAACGAGTGAGCGATTGACTGCGTCTTACAGGGTAACTTTCTTTCTCCAAATGCGATTTCCAGTAGACATTATATTTCGAACTGTTGTCTACAAAACTATCGTCTTGAATTGCACCCGACTTCCAGTATACATCCATTTGTGTGGATGGATGCCACAACACGTCTATATTCGTAGCAGAGTTAGGCGATTGAGGTGCTGAATCGGTAGTACTGCTGCCATCTGGTATATGCACTGCTGTCACCCATTGCCCAACGTGGCGCATTTTGTTTTCTTCCAAAATATCCTCAACTCCTTGTTTGTACTTAACAACAAGCTCTTTACGTTCTGTGTTCGATGCAACTGTTGAAGCGGGTTGCCTTTCCAAGTCCAAAACAAGATTCGTACTTCGGAAACCTCGAAGATCCTTATCTCTCGGGTTGGCACCATACAGTATTCCTTTAATGGAACCTTCCCTTAATGAAGTTGTGGACACACTGTCGCGTCTGTGCACAGAGTAAAATGCAGCAAGTTCAGATTCTTTAGGGTCGTCATCAACGATCACTGAAGATTCAATCTGTTTAATACTTTCTTCATCTTCTGGCCAGTTCACCTGGCGATGTGTTTCACTAACAGGTGTCGGTCTGCCTGTACTATTAATAGTGATTGAGTAATTTCTAGTATGATGCCGAACTGGTGCGGCGCTTTCAGTAGGCGATATATGAACAGAACGAATGCTTTCTTCATCGATTTCAATTTGCTGCTGCTGTTGTTGCTTGAGCATGGCGACAAGGGTGGGTGAAACAGGGCGCCCGTCTTCATCTAAATAGATGACTGACTCATCGTCATCCGGTGGTACATCAGAGTCGCTGCCAGTGTCAGGAAGGTCGCCTGCAAGAACTTTATAATGTACGTTTAATTCTGTTGGTTGAGACTTACTTGCTGCAGGAGATGAATTAACATCCACCCTAACTGTTTGGTTTTGATTAATTACCTGATTTGTACGCCTCCTGCTTGTTCTTTTCACCTTGGTTACACGAGGGGAGGCATCGTCGTTAGTTTCAGGTACATCGTAAATCACTTCTTCTACATCAGTCGTGCGACCATCCACAAAACGGAAACGCTTATCAAGTTCACTAGGATCATCGTATATTTCTTCATCAAAAACGTTTGAATTGTTTTCTGTCGACAACACTGTGAGTTTAGCATTTATTTCTCTTACCATGCTTCTATCTTCTTCTTTTTGTTGAATCTTGCGCCGATCAATTTCGTCATGGTGAGGAAAATCAGGATCAGCTAACATGTTGGCTTCTTGAACGTTTGATACAGCAATCGGTTGGCTTACTATCTCCACTACAGATTGAGTGTGCGAGGCATTTACATCTGGTCTAGATTCTACGGTTATAACAACATCACTCTCACTAGATGGGATGTTCTGGTCAATTGCAAGCTCTTTTTCTTTCTTTTCTATTGACCTTACAATCTGCGTTTTCTTCTCAGTTTCAACTTCATTTTCATTCACAGGTCGGGACAAAACGCCTCCTTTCACCGGTGTCACAGCCTCTTGTTTATGCCTTTCCCTTAAATTTGGGAGCGCTATGAAACTCTCTTCTTGATCAAGCTCTTCATTTTTATTTCCCTCTGGCTTGTCAGTAACAGCTTTCTGCTCAGTTGGAGGATCCTTCTTCTCGGGCATTAGCCAATTTGACATCCAATCTTTGATCACCCCGCCGTCTTCTTCAGGGTAACCTAAACCGCCATCATCAAAAGTAGCCGGTATATTATCAGGGGTATCAACATCCACAACCACGATGCTCTCTTGTGTAGAGACCTGCGAAGAAGCCTGCACTTCAAGGATAATATTGTTTTTATTGGAATTGGGAGACGCCTTTGCAAATGACGGGTCACTTTCATGTGGCTTGGCGATACTAGTTAGCGTTTTACTGGAATTAGCATAACCTTCTTCATCTAAACTGTCATTATCACCAACTACAGAAGAAGAATCAATCACTCCATTTACATGGTGAGTTCTTTGCGTCACATCCATAACTATTGGTACTGACGTAGATGGTTCCATCTGATCATCCCCAGTTCCACCAATTGGTTTGCCTCGGGCACCCTCTTCTGAAGAAAAATGATCCTCTTCGGAAGAAGAATGATCCTCTTCAGGAAGGTCAAGGTCTACATTAGTAGGCAAGCTTTCATCTTCAAGCAGCTGCGAGGTTTTGTCCCCGTATGAATCAACGTCTTCTGAGTTACTATAAAAATCTTGTACATGACTACTGTCTTTATTTGTTACAGTACGTCGAGTAGTTCGCGTCACTTTCACAACTTTTGGTAGCGGTTTCGATTGATCAGCAAAATTTAAAGAAATTTCCTCAGGATCACCTAATCTGATATCCTCGGTATGTTCTGATTCAATTGGTTTCAAATCTGCAGAATTCTCGACGAAGGTGGTAATTGGTTCATTTAATTCAAGAACGTCAGGAAATTGAGGTTCTTCCTCTAACAGTGGTTCCTGATGCTCTTTAATTTGCACGTGAACTGGTACTGGAAACTTAGTAGAATCTTCAGAAACTGAATCATCCTTTATATCTGTATCAGTATCCCTAATATTATCTGAAGAGACAGGGAACACAATAACTGGTACATGTCCCTCCTCTGATCTACTTGTTTCTTTTATGTCTTCCATGTCACTATCATCACTAGCATCTTTTACGGGACTCCCACTTTCGTTTGTAACAACTTGTTGAGTAGTTCGCGTCATTTTTACAATTCTTAGAGGCGGCTTAGATTCTGCACCAAAGTTCGACGGAATTTCTTCAGAATCTCTTAAACTAACCTCCTGTGTATATTCTAAATCAATTGATTTCAAATCTTTGGGAACCTCCACATAACTAACAATTGGGTCAACTGCATCAGAAACATCGGGAAATTCCAGTCTCTCATCTATAAATAGGTCGTGGTCATTTCCAGTTTCTTCTCTAACAGGTAATGGCGAAACATTACGGTCTCCAGGTACTGAATCCTCTTCCGTAGATGAATCTGTGCCCATCTTGTTATTTAAAGGCACATGGAAAACAATAGTAGGTAGATTTTCCTCCTCCGCCTTCCCTCTATCTTCCCTGTCTTTCAAGTCACTATCATCATCACTTTCTACCGGACTGCTATCTTCTTTTTTAATGGTATGTTCAGTAGTTCGAGTTACTTTTACAATTCGTGGAAGTTGTTTAGATTTTTCATTGAGATTTACAAGGATTTCTTCCGGATCTCCTAATTTTACTTCCTCTTTGAATTCTGGTTCAATTGGTTCGAAATATTTAGGACCCACGACGTAGCTAACAAGTTCTTCAGTCATATCCGGAGTATCTGGTTCCTTCTCCACCAAAGGTTCGTGAAGTTCTTCAATCTGTTCATCAACTGGTAATGGGGAGACATAATCATCCTCATAAACTGGCGTTTTATCTTGGTCATTGTTTCTGTCATGAGGTGCAGGCATAATAACATGTGCAACCGTTCTTTGTTTTACCAATGGAGATTGACGTTCTGTTGGTGGTTCATCTTCTTCCGATGAATACGGTTCATCAGAAGGAATAATTTGTTCCTGCTCATCTGTCTTAACAGTTACTTTAACATCATGCAAAATTGTATTATGGTGATTAGAAGTATGAGATATTTTGTTTATTTCGTTAACTGGCGTGGCATCTACTTCTCCTTCGGAAGAAGAATCGTCTTCCTTAGGCGTTTCAGTTTCTTCCAACTTATGTGAATGTACACGGAATAAAATATTAGGTAAACGATCTTCTTTTTCAGTCTCCGACTCTTGATTGGTTTTCACGTCTTCCATGTCACTATCAATATCACTATCTTTATCTACTGTTGGGCCATCTTCAGTTCTTACGGTATGTCGAGTAGTTCGAGTTACTTTTACAATTCGTGGAAGTTGTTTAGATTTTTCATTGAAATTTACAAGGATTTTTTCTGGATCTCCCAATTTTACCTCCTCTTTGATCTCTGGTTCAATTGACTTAAAATTGTCAGGACCCACGACGTGGCTAGCAACCTTTTCAGTCATATCCGGAGTATCTAAAAATTCCGCTTCCTTCTCTACCAAAGATACGTGAACTTCTTCAATTTCTTCTTCAACTGGTAATAGAGATTCATCATCATCTACAGAGACTGGCATAACATCCTGATCTCCGCCTATATCATCAGGTGAAGGCATAACAACTTGTGTAACTATTCTTTGTCCTGCCATGGGAGATTGATGTTCGGTTGACGGGTCGTCCTCTTCCGATGAATACGGTTGATTAGAAGGAATTTTTTGTTCATGCTCCTCGTTCTTAACAATTTCTTTAGCCTCATGCAAAAATTTAATATTGTAATTAGAAGGATGTGATGTTTCGTCTTTTTCTGTAACTGGCTTGTCTACTACTTCTTCTTCAGAAGAAGAATCGTCTTCCTTTGGTGTTTCAGTGTCTTCCAACTTATCTGAATGTACACGGAATAAATTATTAGGTAGATGATCTTCTTTTTCAGTCTCCGACTCTTGATTGGTTTTCACGTCTTCCATGTCACTATCAATATCACTATCTTTATCTACTATTGGGCCATCTTCAGTTCTTACGGTATGTCGAGTAGTTCGAGTTACTTTTACAATTCGTGGAAGTGGTTTAGATTTTTCATTGAAATTTACAAGAGTTTTTTCTGGATCTCCTAATTTTACTTCTTCTTTGAATTCTGGTTCAATTGGCTCGAAATCGTCGGAACCCACGACTTGCCTCGAAAGTTCTTCAGCCATACCTGGAGTATTTGGAATTTCGGGTTCCTTCTCCACTAAAGGCTCGTGAACTTCCTCAATTTCTTCATTAACTTCTGATGGAGATTCATCATCATTTTCAGAAACCGGCATTGTATCTTGATCTTTGTACCTGTCACCAGGCGAAGGCGTAACAGCATGCGTGACTATTCTTTGTGTTATCAATGGAGATTGGCGGTATGTTGATGGTTCGTCCTCTTCCGACGAATGCGGATGATCAGAAGGAATATTGTGCTCGTGCTCCTCGTTCTTAACAATTTCTTTGACTTCACGCAAAAATTTAATATTGTAATTAGAAGGATGAGGAGCTTCGTTGTCTGCGATAATTAATTTATCTTCTACCTCTTCTTCCGAAGAAAAATCACCCTCGTCAGGCATCGAGTGGTCTCTCAAAACATCTGAGGGTACACGGAATACAATATTAGGTAGACCATCTTCTTCTTCTGTCTCTGGAACTGGATTTGCGTTTACGCCTTCCAAGTCACTATCAACATCACTAACTTTATCTACTGCTCTACCATCTTCAGTTCTTACGGTATGTCGAGTAGTTCGAGTTACTTTCACAATTTTTGGAAGTGGTTTAGATATTTCATTGAAATTTTCAAGGATTTCTTCTGGATGTCCCAATTTTACCTCCTCTTTGAATTCTGGGTCAATTGGCGCGACATCGTCAGGACCCACGACGTGGTTAACAAGTTTTTCGGTCATATCCGTATCGGAAAATTCCGGTTCTTTCTCTACCACAGGTTCGTGAACTTCTTCTATTTCCTCATCAACTGGTAACGGAGATTCATCATCATCTTCAGAGACTGGCATTACATCTTGATCTTCGTCTTTATCATCAGGTGAAAGCGTAACAACATGTGTAACTATTCTTTGTGTTACCAAAGGAGATTGGCGGTGTGTTGATGGTTCGTCTTCTTCCGATGAATAAGATTTATCAGAAGGAATATTGTGTCTGTGCTCCTCGTTCTTAACAATTTCTTTAACCTCGTGCAAAAATCTAATATTGTAATTTGAAGGATGAGGTGTTTCGTCTCCTTCTTTACCTTGTTTGGCTTCTACTTCTACTTCTTCTTCGGACAAAGTATCCCCTTCTTTAGGCACGGTGTGATCATTAAAACTATCTGAAGGTACATGGAATACAATATTAGGTAGGCGATCTTCTTTTTCCGCCTCTGACTCTTGATTTGTGTTCTCGTCCTCCAAGTCACTATCAATATCACTAACTTTATCTACAGTTCGGCCATCTTCAGTTGTTACGGTATGTCGAGTATTTCGAGTTACTTTCACAATTTTTGGAAGTGGTTTAGATATTTCATTGAAATTTTCAAGGATTTCTTCTGGATGTCCCAATTTTACCTCCTCTTTGAATTCTGGGTCAATTGGCGCGACATCGTCAGGACCCACGACGTGGCTATCAAGTTTTTCGGTCATATCCGTATCGGAAAATTCCGGTTCTTTCTCTACCACAGGTTCGTGAACTTCTTCTATTTCCTCATCAACTGGTAACGGAGATTCATCATCATCTTCAGAGACTGGCATAACATTTTGATCTTCGTCTTTATCATCAGGCGAAGGCGTAAAAACATGCGTAACTATTCTTTGTGTTAGCATGGGAGATTGACGTTCTGTTGATGGTTCGTCTTCTTCCGAAGAATACGATTTATCAAAAGGAATATTGTGTTCGTGCTCCTCGTTCTTAACAATTTTTTTAACCTCGTGCAAAAATTTAATATTGTAATTTGAAGGATGAGGTGTTTCGTCTCTTTCTTTACCTTGTTTGTCTTCTACTTCAACTTCTTCTTCTGACAAAGAATTGTCTTCTTTAGGCGTGTCGTTGCCTTCCAGGCGATGTGAAGTTACAGGAGATGCATTGTTTGAGAGGTCGTCTGGAACTGATTCCTCACCTAGTGCCACGTCTTCCAACTCATTATCGTCATCTGCAAGACTGTCATCTTCATTTGAAAAGGTATGTCCAGTAGTTCGAGTTACTTTCACAATTCTTGGAAGTGGTTGAGATTTTTCATTGACATTTACGTGCTTTTCTTCGGGATCTCCCAGTTTTACCTCCATTGTTAATAATGGTTTAATTGGTTCCAGATGTTCGGGACCCACGACGTGACTAACAATTTCTTCGGTCGTATCGGCCACATCGAGGAATTCCGGTTCCTTCTCAACTAAAGGTTCTTGAGTTTCATTAATTTCCTCATTTACTGGTGATGGAGGGACATTATTTTCTTCAAAAGCTGCCATTACATCTTGATCTAGCTGTCTGTCGTCAAGTGAAGGCATGACAACATGTGTGACTATTCTTTGTGTTACAAATGGAGATTGATGTTCCGTTGACGGTTCGTCCTCTTCCGATGAATACGGTTTATCAGATGGAATATTTTGTTCGTGTTCCTCTCTTTTAACAATTTCTTTAACTTCACGCAAAAATTTAATATTGTAAGTAGAAGGATGAGGTGTTTCGTCTCTTTCGTTAACTAGCGTGACTTCTACTTCTTCCTCGGACAAATAATCGTCTTTTTTAGGCACGTTTTTATCCTCAAAACTATCTGATGGTACATGGAATACAATATTAGGTAGACGATCTTCTTCTTCTGCCTCTGACTCTTGATTTTTGTCCACGTCTTCCAAGTCGCTATCAACATCACTAACTTTATCTACAGTTCGGCCATCTTCACTTGTAACAGTATGTCGCGAAGTTCGAGTTACTTTCACAATTCTTGGGGGTGGTTGAGATTTTTCATTGAAATTTACAGTAGTTTCTTCGGGATCTCCCAATATTTCCTCCTTCGTGATTTCTGGTTCAATTTGTTCCAAATGTTCGGGAACCACGAAGTGACTAACAATTTCTTCTGTGTTGTGGGGAGGATCCTTCTCAACTAAAGGTTCTTGAGCTTCATTGATTTCCTCATTCACCGGTGACGGAGAGATATCATCTTCTTTAAAAACTAGCATAACATCTTGATCTTCGTGTCTGTCATCAGGTAAGGGCACAACAACATGTGAAACTATTCTATGTGTTACCAATGGAGGTTGACGTTCTGTTGAGGGTTCGTCCTCTTCCGTTAAAGACGGTTGATCAGATGGAATATTTTGTTCGTGTTCCTCTCTTTTAACAATTTCTTTAACCTCATGCAAAAATTTAATATTGTAATTAGAAGGATGAGGTATTTCGTCTCCTTTGTTAACTGGCGTGATGTCTACTACTTCTTCGGAAGAAGAATCGTCTTCTTGAGGCATGTCGTTGTCATTCAAACTATTTGAAGTTACAGGGAATATAATGTTTGGCAGATTTTCTACTTCTTCTGGCTCCGACTTCGTGTCCTCCAAGGCATTATCGACATCTACAGGAATGCTATCCTCATTCGTAACAGTATGTTGATTAGTTCGAGTTATTTTCACGATTCTTGGAAGTGGTTTAGGTGTTTCATTTAAATTTGCATGAAGTTCTTCGGGATCTCCCAATTTAACCTCGTCTGTAAGTTCTGGTTTAATTGGTTGAGAATTTTCTGGAACAATGACGTGACTAACAATTTCTTCAGTCATTTCGGGAGTATCGAGGATTTCGTTGTCATCGCTAAAATCCGGATCTGGTAATTTTTCATCTTCTTTTACGTTTATTGGTATTATGTCTTCATCAACAGGGTATTGCAATGACTGGCCTCTATTTTCTCTCTCTTTCTCGAGATCGGCAAAGATTATCTCCTTTATAGAAGGCTGAGATGATTCTCGCGTCTCTTTCAAATCATTGTTAACATAAATTACTTCTGTTTCACCGATAACTTTGTCTGGTAATTCGTTGTCTACGCTAAATTTCAGATCTGGTAATTTTTCATCTTCTTTTACGTTCGTTGGTATTATGTCTTCATCAGCAGGGTATTGCAACGACTGGCCAATATTTTCTCTCTCTTTCTCGAGATCAGCAAAGATTATCTCCTTTATACTAGGCTGAGATGACTCTGGCGTCTCTTTCAAATCCATGTTAACAAAAATTTCTTCTGTTTCATCGATAACTTTGACTGGTAATTCGTTGTCATCGCTAAAATCTGGATCTGGTAATTTTTCATCTTCTTTTATGTTCTTTGGTATTATGTCTTCATCAACAGGGTATTCTAACGACTGGCCTCTATTTTCTCTCTCTTTCTCGAGATCAGCAAAAATTATCTCTTTAATAGTAGGCTGAGGTGAATCTTGCATCTTTTTCAAATCCATGTTAACATAAATTTCTTCTGTTTCATCGATAACTTTGTCTGGTATTTCGTCATCATAGCTAAAATTCGGATCTGGTAATTTTTCATCTTCTTTTACGTTCGTTGGTATTATGTCTTCATCAGCAGGGTATTGCAACGACTGGCCAATATTTTCTCTCTCTTTCTCGAGATCAGCAAAGATTATCTCCTTTATAGTAGGCTGAGATGATTCTGGCGTCTCTTTCAAATCCATGTTAACATAAATTTCTTCTGTTTCATCGATAACTTTGTCTGGTAATTCGTTGTCATCGCTAAAATCTGGATCTGGTAATTTTTCATCTTCTTTTATGTTCTTTGGTATTATGTCTTCATCAACAGGGTATTCTAACGACTGGCCTCTATTTTCTCTCTCTTTCTCGAGATCAGCAAAAATTATCTCTTTAATAGTAGGCTGAGGTGAATCTTGCGTCTTTTTCAAATCCATGTTAACATAAATTTCTTCTGTTTCATCGATAACTTTGTCTGGTATTTCGTCATCATAGCTAAAATTCGGATCTGGTAATTTTTCATCTTCTTTTACGTTCGTTGGTATTATGTCTTCATCAACAGGGTATTGCAATGACTGGCCTCTATTTTCTCTCTCTTTCTCGATATCAGCAAAAATTATCTCCTTAATAGTAGGCTGAGGTGATTCCGGCATCTCTTTCAAATCCATGTTAGCATAAATTACTTCTGTTTCATCGATAACTTTGTCTGTTAATTCGTTGTCTACGCTAAAATCCGGATCTGGTAATTTTTCATCTTCTTTTACGTTCGTTGGTATTATGTCTTCCTCAGCAGGGTATTGCAACGACTGGCCTCTATTTTCTCTCTCTTTCTTGAGATCAGCTAAGATTATCTCCCTTATAGTAGGCTGAGGTGATTCTGGCTTCTCTTTCAAATCCTTTACATTAACGATTACTTCCGTCTCTTGGGTAATATGGTCCAGCATTTCGTCGTTGTCGTCAAAGTCAGGTAATTTTTCATCTACTTTCACCTGTGTTGGTATGATTTCTTCATGTACCGGATATTCTAAAAATTTATTTCCCCTTTCTTTTTCAAGATCAGAAAAGATTTGCTCCTTAATAGATAACTGTCTGACGACTATTCTGGCATCATCAACCACAATCGGAGCAACAACTCTTTTGTTTTCTAATTCATTAGACGCTTTTTGCTTCGTTCTAGGAGATACTTGATGAACTAGCTCAAAGTTCTCGTGGTCAGAAGAAGTTTCTGAAGATAGATCATCATTTTCAAACTCAGGCATATATTCTGTTTTTGCAGTGTATACAAACTGAATCTCTTCCTCGTCAATCGGCAGGTCACGTTTGTAAGGTTTTTCTTCGCCTTTTTCTAACACTTCTTCTTGCTTTTCGTCCGGAAAGCTCAGCGAATCTGTATCAGGCGTAGATTTATCAGATTTATAGTCATCATATTTTAATTCTGTGTTTTCTTTAAGTGGGATGGTAATAACTGTACTATTATCTTCCTCTTTATTCGTTGGAGGATGAATCTCATCCGATGCATCTGTTACATGCTCTATTGTTTCTTCAGGCTCGTCTAACATCTCAACTGTTTCTTTGGCTGGTATGTAATCATTTCCATACACAGAACGGAAAATCAAATCGTTTAATGGTGTAAAAGGAACAGTTTCTTCTTCGGGCGACTCTTTCTGCTGTACAGACGTCCGTTTTGAAGAGGTTCCTAATTGTTCGAATCGTGAGAGAAAATCTTCGTTTTGTTTGCGCTTGTTATCTTTTGTGATTGGTTCTTCCACAACAGTTTCATTCAAAACCTCCTCTGAAAGGGTACCATCCACAACAACATCAACTCCGGTGTCCTCTTTAGCCTGTTCTGTAAAAATTGAGTCTGGTAGATCGTTTAATTCAGCTGTGGTATTAATTATGGGAGCTTTTGCCTTTTCAGTAAATTCTTCTGAGATTTTGTTCTCAGTTGTAAGCTCTTCAGGGGTTTTATCTTCTATGATCTCGTTAATAATTTCCTCATCATTTTCTTGAACAGTATCTTCTAAGACCTCCTCTGGAACAGTGTCGTCTTTTGACAATTTCATACTGGTAATGATACTCAGGCGATCATTCGATTCAATGCTAGTAACAGAATCATGTCGAATAACAGAGAAGTGACCTACGAAATCGGAAGTCTCAGTTTCACCATCACTTGCTTCGTCATTGACGGGAGAATCTGTTTTTATAACCTCTATGTCAATAGTTTCATCTACTGGTAGTCTCACTGTTTTCTCATCCTTATCCCCCGGTAGAGTTTCTTGCGGTTTAGCTTCTTTCGGTTGAGCTTCTTCCTCATCTTGAAATTTAACAATTGATTCTTCGGAGGTATCAACAGGTTTGTTTGGTTCCTCTTCAGAAACATGAAGTAAAACATTCTTTTGGGGGTATTCTTTCTGGAGAATAGTACTGATTGTTGAGAACTCAGGCTTGTCAAGTATCGAATGTTTAGGTCTTTCTATATGATCAGCAACGTCTTTTCTATAATCAGCATGCTTCTTTTTCATGATTATATTCTGCTCCACAACGTGAGAAACAGTGCTTGGTACAAATCTCTTAGGTTTTGGTAGTATGATAGACGTAGTCTCTTCGTACTCTGGTTCCTCCTCCTGTTGCTCCCCAGGCTCCTCCCAGTGTTCATTGGCTGGTTCTTCCTCTACATCTTTCACAGCATCTGCTATTATAATTTCTTCCGTTGTCTCGTCAACAAAGACTGTTTCCCTGAATGGTTTATTTATTTCTTCTTGTGGTTGCTCCTTGTCAAAAATAATATCCATTTCTTTATGTTCTACCTCTGGAAGAAATACTTTTCCCACAGCTCTGTATTCCTCGAGTTCGTCATCAGTGACTGGCTTTAGCTCTGTATCAGAAACGTTCTTCGTATCAAAGACAATATCATCTGATGCATCAGCGTCAGGAAGGCTACTCATGTTTCTATGCTGCTCTAGTTCTCTTGGTTTATTTGTTTCGTCTTCGTAATCGTCTTTCTTGTCAGAATCTAACTCGGGTTCTTCAGGTTCTTTAAGTAACATAGGCTCTGCCTGTATTTGTTGGATAAATATTTTGTTTTCCTCATCTGGAGATTCTTCGTGTGAAGACTGATATCTGAAATCAAAAGTTATTGGTTTCCCATCAATCCTTTTGTACACTGTAGAAGACTCTCTTGGTTTGTCTGGTTCGTCTTCTTGATCGTCTTTGTTGTCAGAATCTAACTCAGGTTCTTCATGTTCTTTATGGGAGATAGGCTCTGCCTGTATTGGTTGAATAAATACTTTGTTTTCCTCATTCGGAGATTCTTCGCTTGAAGACTGATATCTGAAATCAAATGTTATTGGTTTCCCATCAATCCTTTTGTACACTGTAGAAGACTCTCTTGGTTTGTCTGGTTCGTCTTCTTGATCGTCTTTCTTGTCAGAATCTAACTCAGGTTCTTCATGTTCTTTATGGAAGATAGGCTCTGCCTGTATTGGTTGAATAAATATTTTGTTTTCCTCATCCGGAGATTCTTCGTTTGAACACTGATATCTGAAATCAAATGTTATTGGTTTTCCATCCACCCTCTTGTACACTGTAGAAGATTCCCTTGGTTTGTTTGGTTCGTCTTCTTGATCGTCTTTCTTGTCAGAATCTAACTCAGGCTCTTCGTGTTCTTTATGGAAGAAAGGCTCTGCCTGTATTGGTTGAATAAATATTTTGTTTTCCTCATCCGGAGATTCTTCGCTTGAAGACTGATATCTGAAATCAAATGTTATTGGTTTCCCATCAATCCTTTTGTACACTGTAGAAGATTCTCTTGGTTTGTTTGGTTCGTCTTCTTGATCGTCTTTCTTGTCAGGATCTAACTCAGGTTCTTCATGTTCTTTATGGAAGATAGGCTCTGCCTGTATTGGTTGAATAAATATTTTGTTTTCCTCATCCGGAGATTCTTCGCTTGAAGACTGATATCTGAAATCAAATGTTATTGGTTTTCCATCCACCCTCTTGTACACTGTAGAAGATTCTCTTGGTTTGTTTGGTTCGTCTTCTTGATCGTCTTTCTTGTCAGAATCTAACTCAGGTTCTTCTGGTTCTTTAAGTAACATAGGTTCTGCCTGTATTGGTTGGATAAATACTTTATTTTCCTCATCTGGAGATTCTTCGTTTGAAGGTTGATACCTAAAATCAAACGTTACTGGTCGACTGTTTATTTTTGTCTCAAGAGTAGTAGTCTCTCCATATTTAACAGGTTCAGTTATCTGTTTTTCAGATTGCTCATTTTTTTCTTCAATCTGATCGTATGCAGGGAGTTCTTCTTCCAGCTCAATAAACTGTGGATCTGCGAGTGATTCGAATATAATGCCATCTGTTCTATTGAGATCAGGCAGAAACATTCTACCAATAACTTCACGCTCTTCTAACTCATCCTCGCTTAAGACGATTGGTTCGTCATAACTTTTCTGAAGCACTTCTTCTTTCTCTGCCGTTTCAGTTACCTCTACAGGCAGAACGTTACTTTTTTCGTCGGGTTCTACAACTTCTGGTTCTTCCTCGTTATAAACGGTCATTGTTGTATAAGAAGGACGTTGCAACTCTAAGTAGTCGCTAAACTTCTCAATTTCTTCATTATCTTCCACATATTGGTCACCATTTTCTGGAAAATCCAATGCAAACTCGTCATCCGCTACATGACTCTCATCAATAACGTCTTCAACAACTACAGTGACTACTTTGTCCTTCTGGCTTTTTGCCACGCTGGTTTCATTAGGCTCATTAAAAGCAATTTTTTCATCTTCTGGACTGAGAATCAATTCGTCATCGGCGACTTCCTGTTTATGTGGGGATGCTCTTTGAAGCATTAATTCCCCAACCTTTTTTATCTCTTCCCAATCTCCTTGAGACTTTCTTGATCGTGGCTTAGGCTCATCATCGCTTTCACTATCGTCCTCATTTACATCATCAACGTCATCATCAGAAGGCTTTTTTGGTACATCAAATATAACGGAATTGGTATCATTTTCATCATTTGGCATAACGAACCTTCCATACTTTACGTACTCTTCGTATTGTGTTTCGTCGATAGGAACAGGCCTCTCAAACTCTTCTTCTGATGGTAGGTCAGCGTAATCAACTTTCGCATCAGTAGAACGTACAGGCTCTATTTTGACCTCTTCCGTCGGCATTGGAAAAGATTCTTCGTCAAACGTTGGTTCCTGCAGCTTGTCAATAATTATGACTTCTGTGTCATTTTCATTTGGAAGTATGTACTTGCCATACTTCTCATGCTCGCGAGCTTTTTCTTCATCGATCACGTCTTTTTTAACTACAGGAAGCTTGTCATCTTCTAAAGGCTTTACATATTCTTCTGTCGTCTCTTCTTCTGTTCCTGATATGTTACCATTTTCCTTACCATCGCTGCTATAATTGTCATCATCTTGTTGGACACTTCCTTCCACGCTCTCATTTAGTTTAAATGGTTCATGCTCCTTAGGAGTAGCTTCATACTCTGTAACAAAGCGTTTTTCTTCTCGAAGCAGCGGAGGAATCACTTCGGCTTCGTAACTAGAGATGACGTAAACTTTGGCAGAATGTTCTACTGAACCGCTTATAGTACGTACATAAACTGGTTTATTTTTTCGGTCGTTCACATTGTCCTCATCTTCTTCTGACACATTTTCGTCCTAGAAGGAAGTTATATAAAAGTCTTAGATCATGAAAACAGATTTGTTCATGCAGATATAGGAAAAGTACTGACCTCGGATGAAGGATTCGAATCAACAAGAGGCTTGTCAAAATCATTATCTTTATGGTCACTTTCTACAATAAATCATTTACACAAAATCAGAAAACAAATTACACCATTTTAAATACAATTTCAAGCATTTCAACAATACCTTTATTGTCGTCAAGTTGAAAATCTTGTTCTTGATCCTTCAGCCAAACTTTAGGAACAGATTCAACAACTGCTTCATGTAGTGGTTGTGCCACGACATCTTCCAACTCATCCTCTTCAGTAGGAATTTTAACATCTTTATCCAATAGTTTCTCCTCTATTTCCGATGGGTCGACTTTTTCCTCATCCGAAGATTCGACTTCTTCTGGCTCGTAAAAGATCGATTTTGTGTTTTTAATCTAATCAAGCAAAAGGATTGACGTATAAGAAATCATTTCTATCTCATCAACAAATAAAACAAATGTTTCACGCTATATTTTCAAAACAATAAATATAAATAGGTCACCTTTCTAACAGAAGGTTCTATCAGCTTTTTCTCTTCATCGAACAACTCAGGTATAACCAATTTTCCAACTCTTCTTTCTTCTTTCTCTGGTTTCTCTTCCACTTCTTCAAGCTCTCTTTCTTGAAGTGCTAAATATTATATTAAAAAGGTATTAAATCACATAAAGCTCCGATGACATCTGTGCTATGCGTGGATGGGAATTCTGGTCTAGATTCTTCAAGCTCCATTTCTTGAGGTACTAAATATTATATCAGAGAGCTATTGAGGTGACACACTTAAAGGAGAGACGAACTGCGCACCACACGGCTGCTGAATAATTCATGATGGTTCATGATGACAGTGTGTTCCATAAAAAATTAATTTACATGTTACAGCCATTATACCAAAAAAAGTCCTGACACAAAGGCTAAGAATGTCTTGATATTGAGAATATTCGTAGAGTTATAAAAATTTATGTTTTCACGTAGAAACGGTATTTTCACTTAGACCTTTGCAGAACAACAACACACAGACCCAGAATATAAAACAGACTGTTAAAAATAACAGTTTTTGTTTACATCTTTGTGAGTGCTGAATTATTTATAGCTCAGTATTTTTACACATTTGCCAATCGGGTAGCTTCATTAAGGTGACGGTATACCTTTTGAGCATGGTTTTTTAAATCGCGATTTTTTCAGCGATAGTTAATCAAAATTTATTCATTCATACATCACCAAAAAGCATTTTTAAACACCTATCAAATGGTATAAAAATAATTTGAAACTTTTTAACTCGTGAAAAGTACAGAGACATTTTTGAAACACACCCTGCCTTCAAAAAAGTGACTTCATTTACAAAACTACTTCGTTTCCAAATCTCGTTCGATGTTCTTTAGAATCGTGATATATGTATGTAAAAACGATTTTTTAATTATTTTCCACAAAGTCCCCGTTTTTTATTTATTTTACTTTTTCTAAAAAAGCCATTTTTTAACGTAAACTTTCGTCTTTAAGATGTAATATCTAGAGAATCGTTGATTTTTTGAAAATAAAAAAAAATCGCTTTTAGATAAACACGTTGGCTTCAGCACAGTAGCACTCTCCCTTGTAGATCTTCTGTAGTTTTGTAAAAGAGATTTGAAATGTAATAGATGGTATACGAAAAAAACAACACTACGAAAAAGTGTTTTAAAGATTTTTTAAAATATCACACCTTTCAAGCATACTCATAATGATGGTGATACTTTCACACTTCCGAGGCGATGAATATTCAGAAAGTTGTCCTTTTAAATTTTATTATTCGCAAAGACGTGACTGAGAATACCATAGAAATAGAACTTTCTAAGTCGTTTAACATATTTCTGTGACTTGCAGAAACAGAACAGGATGGCATACATTTTTAGAACTGAAAGTGTTTTTTTTCAGATGGTCATTTCTTTTCGGAAAGGAAATATAATTTATTTTTAAAAGTTATACTCAAGAGGATGATAAAAACATTCACTCTTAACTCTTATTCAATTTGAGGTGTGAAAGACCGATCAGAAAAAAAGTTAGTTATTTGGATAAAGTCAATATTCCCCTTCGAAAAATAAATAAATAGTTTCACCATTGGAAAGATCGTCGTTCTTTTAGTATAAATGGCTAATAAAAAAAAATATCGATTTCTTGATACAATAAAGGTATACCGTCACCTTTTAAAAAACAACGGGACGTATTTTCTCTCATTTTGATGGTCACGTGTCAATACGTACAAAATAATTAAAAAAGAAAAAGTTGAAGATCAAAATAGCAAAAATGTTGAACAACATGTGACAAACGTATTTTATATAAATTTGCGAGTAAAAAAATAAAGAAAATAAAGATTCGTGAATGAAGATGAAGCCTCCATATTGCTCGTTTGATTTGTTGTTGAATGTTTCCGGTCTGTAAATTTATTAAATGTTGCGCCATCTCATCATAACAAACTTCATCGTTCAAAGCTCGTAGTATGTTGACTCAAAACATGAAAAAAATATTGTTGTTGGTCATGACAGGTATTCCTTAACTCCAAAGAAGTTTAAACTAAGGTTATAAAATGCTGCTACTACTATAGTACGTATAATATTCCTAGTTATCTGAAGTCAATGATCTTATTTTTGATATTTACTAGTAAGTACATCCAAAACCTACTTATTTTCACCCCATACAGCCATGGAAGAAAATATTACCGCTGAGTTGGTAGTATGGCAAAATTAAAATGTCTTACACTAAAATTCTACTCGCAATTTGAAGAACAGTTACGTTTCCTGGAGAGAGTAAAACATTTAATTACGAGAAAGAAAAGAAAATTAAGCGTAGGAGAGTAAAGTGTTGCTAATAATGTTGTAATGTTACGAGGATTATATTATTTATAAATGTAGGAGTAACAGAAATACATTCTGCCGGTGCATTTTTTGAAGCAATTAAGCAATACCTTTATCGTCATCAAGTTGAAAATCTTGTTCTGGATCTTCTAACCAAACTTTGGGAACAGATTCCACAGCTGCTTCATGTAGTGGTTGTACCACGACATCTTCCAACTGGTCCTTTTCTGTAGGAGTTTTGACTTCTTTATCCAATAGTTTCTCCTCCGCTTCCGATGGCTCGACTTTTTCCTCATCCGAAGATTCGATTTCTTCTGGCTCGTAAAAGATCGGTTTTGTGTTTTCAATCTAATCAATGAAAAGAATTGACATCAACATCATAAATGGAGTCACTCGACACAGGAGAAAGTATTTAAGAAATCATTTCTATCTCATCAACAAGCAAAACAAATGCTTCACGTTACCTATATTTTCAAAACAATATATAAAATCACTAACTTTCCTAACATAGCGTTCCATCGGCTTTTTCTCTTCATCAAACAACTCAGGTATAACCAATTTGCCAACTCTTCTTTCTTCTTTCTCAGGTTTCTCTTCCACTTCAGTTTCGACGATATGCATGCCGTATTTGAATGAAAACCCTGCGCCAGATTCTTCAAGTTCTCTATCTTGGATCACTAAGAATGTATTGAAACAAAATGCTTGAGTCATATTCATACACAAAGAATACGCCATACGCATTGATTAGTTATCTTATATCAGGACAGGGAAAATATAACAACGAAAAGGGTACAATAATACATCCGCCAAGGTTCAAATTAATAAGCATGGCGCGTCACTAGATGTGACAAACTTAAATCAGATGGTTTTGCTGTGTACAGTGCATCGATGAACATACCAAAAAATGATGTAGTTAACGCCAACTAACAACAATTCCAAAGTAACAACTACGTAATTGTGTACAAGGCGTTCACGAGCCTTATGTAATTTCCACGTGTCATCAACTAGTCTACAATAATGCTCGTAATCTGTCTGGTATAAAGTTCGCGTGACATACACACGGTGGAAAAAGATGGTGCTAAGATAAGGTATTTTAGAATACACACTACGTAATTCGTTTCCTACCTTTTTCCTTCAGCTTTTCCTTTTCATGAGGCTCGAGTTCCGCATCTGTTAAATCAGAATCATCCGTATCATCTCTTCCTTCCTCCCTATTTTCTTCTTCTTCCTTGTAATCTACATCCGGTACTGAGAACACTTCCGTTTCCCTTGATTCGTTAATGATTAGTTCCTCGTCAACATTAAGAGTGTTATCATCAGAGAAATATGATAATATATTGATTGGAGTAGCCTCTTCTTTATAATCTTCTTCTTGTTCTTTAGTCTCTTTTGTCTGCTTTGGCTCTAGTTCTTCCAACGATAAATACTTTGAAATGTCGTATTTTGGTACATCATCATCTTCCGGGACCTTTTCCGGTTCCTGTGGTGTTGGTCTTTGATATATATCTCCTAATTTCTGCCTATGTAACGTCAGGGGGCGCGGTACGAAAGAGGGCTCTTCATCAGTCGAATCTATAAACATTTTAATATAACATTTTGGTTAATGATTACATAAGAATACAACACAACATTAAGGGACAATGATTTGCTTATACCTTTGTCAGTGCTGGTGTCTGATTCATCGGCTTCCTCTGCAGTAGAATCTGCTTCCTCCTCACTTCCAAATGGGTCACCTTCGGGAGGATGCTCTTCGGGTACACTTTCTTTAATGTGTACTTCTTCAATAACCACTTCATTGGAATCGTCGGGAATTTCATCTTCGATTAATACCATACGTTCGATTTGGCGAAATTCTGGCATTTTTGGAGAAATTCGACCGGCTTTTGTGTCGTCTAAACAAGACAACAGTGAAATACAGGAATCAAAGAAATGCTGGTTTTTATGCCTATTCTTAATGTGTAGCCGAATGCAAAAATAAAAATAACCACCTATTAACGTACTACAAATTCTAATTTATACATAGGGCATATTACTCAATTATCGGGCCTGTTCCTCTGGCCTTAAATACTAAATTTGTCGTACTTTGAGGCTACCGTTGAAACAATACGAAGAGATGAGAATGATTACCTTTTGTAGGAGACATTGGTTCTTTGTAATCGTATATTACAGGCTTGATCTCAGATGGACTTTCAAACTCGATCGGTTTTTGAGTAATCGCATGAATGTCAAACGTCTTGATTTCCTTGGGCGATGAATAACCTTCGTCATAAGGACGATTTTCTTTTGGTTTTTCCACCACAGCTTCTTGCATAGGATCATCTTTACTTTCTTTATCATCTTCGTTCTCTTCATCCTCTTTATGCTCTTCTTCGTCTTCAGTATCATTGATCCCACTGCTTGTTGATTCTTCATCATCGCTGATGGCGAACTTCTCTTGTACTCCGAGCTCTACGGTGGAGACTACTGGCGTGTAACGACCAGTTATGATATCCGACTGTAACTCTTCTTCGTCGGAAAATACTTGTGATAAGTGTTTGCCTTTCATACGTTGCGAAAATACCTGCTTAATTTCTTCTTGTGGTTCAACTTTTTTGGTTTCTTCAGCGCGAGCAGCTTGTATGACGTGCGGCTGCGATGAAACAACGTCAACCATATGATACTTCTGCTGGGCTATATCGACAACATCGTCAATTTTCATATATTCCTCCGGCAAGGACTCTTCATTTTGTGCTATTTTTGGCTCTATTATGGTGTCAACTACGACGCTTTCGCGTAGAGTTTCCTCATCGGGGATTTTTTTGATAGGTGACTGCAATATAACACTTTCGTTGAGCTTCAGCTCCCTGTCCAAGTCCTCCAGACTTCGTTTAACCTTGAGTATTTCTTCATCGGATGGTAACATTAGGTCAGGACGCTCATCAGGCGACTCTTCGGAAATTTCGGATGATGCGTCGGTTTCATCTTCCGATTTTGTAAAGTTAACTTCTTGCGTTTGAAGGGGCGCGCTTGTCACATCAACATATTTCAAGGACACTGTATATGGATCGTTAGGTTTTATAACAGTTACGTCAAATGATGTAGTGAATCGAGGCGAATCGGGTTGAGCGCTTGGCTCTTCCGCGGCAGGATATTCTTCATCGGATTGTTCAGATGTTGTTAGTTCTTCTTCGGGAAGACTTTCTGTTTCGTCCTCTTGGAGTACTGGTTCTTTATTTAATATACCATCTGGTTCTTCAAAGTCTTCCTTTTCATCTACAGGTAAGCTTTCGACTGGTTCAACTATGACTGGTTTAACTTCTTCTTCGGTATCATCAGGTTTAATGCACACTGTTGAGGTTGGCTCTTTATCTGAGATATTCACCTCATCGTCTGAGGTAACGTTTTTCACAAAAACATCGACATAACGCGGATCAAACTGCTCGACTGACTCATCTTCAGAACTTGTTTTAGGCGTTATCACATATTTTGGCGTAGTCACCTCCTCGACTGCATCATCTACAGTCTCCGGAGAGGAACCCTCGCTTCCTTCTTCATCTATGCGTTCCGTAGGTTCAGCTAGACCTAATCTGAGAGAGATAACATCTGGTTGCTTGCTGATATCAATGTGATGCTTTGAAGAGAGAATTGTATCCGCATTAGGTTCTGTTGGTTCAGACTCAACAGGCTCCACAAATTCCACGTGTATATAATCTTCATCATCATTATCACTGGATTTTAAGGTATCGACATCGCTTTCATTGGCAGAAACATCATCGTCTGAAGAAAGTTCAACTTTTGTAGGCAGCTGTATGTCTTCCACGGGTTGTTCGTCTTCCCCACCAGTGTAGAAAAAGGTTGGCGTGTGTGAAACTGGCTGTAAGATAGTAACTGCAACCAAACTTTCGTCATTAACTGGTGCCGCATCCTCCTCAGACTCTTCTTTTTCTCCTTCTGCGAATATATCGTCTTCGCTTTCGGCTTCGCTATCACTTTCTGGATACTCGTCCGCCGGCACTTCAACAGTGGATCTACGAAACGGATAAACAATACGCGGGAAAGCAGCCTCGAATATTACAGTGTTTTGAATATGCTCTGCCTTTTCGTGGGTTTCTCCATGCTCAACCTTCGCTAAATTTAGGCTTTCCATTTCTTCTACTTGTGGCTCAATGATAACATAATCACGGTTCGTTGATTCATATGACACTTCCGTAGTAAGTGCGACCACATCTTCCACGGTTAACGGCGATTCTTTTTTATTTGCTTCCAAGGTTGACTCCGTTCTCACAAATGTATGTTCATGTAATTCTGTGTCGTGCAGAACTTCGTCCTTTTCAGCTCGCTCTTCTAAAGCGATAACATTTTCAACTAAAGAAGGCGTTTCAACAACGTCATACTCTATGACGTCAACGTCAGAAAGAGTGGAGTCGTAGATCTTCTCCTCTCGTTCGTCGGCAGCAACCTCGTCAAGCACGGGAGCAGATTCGACAATTTGTTCAGTTGCAACGCTTACGATTTCTTCTTCAACTGAAAGACAACAACGTAAGTATATAGAAGGCTTAACTTTAGTTAGAAACATTCTTCTCTCTATTCGTTCTGACTCCTAACGTCGGTCGCCATAACAACGCCTTAACAAGACTTATAAATGCTAAGCCTTACAGATCGGCTAAAGCACCAAAACATAATTTAAAATTCTTTAACAGGTAGCAAACAATAATGGATGATTTGTTGCTAAGCAACGACTAATCTCTCATACCTGGTTCATCGTCATCAGACGATTCAAACGATGAACTTTTATCGGTTTCCTCAGGTTGATCGTACACTTCTTCTGAGGTAGATTTCTAAACGAATGAAATACTCCAATATTCGGGCGTTCCTATATTTGGGCGTTCTAATATAGGGCGTATCGAACTATGTTTTGGTTGATATCAAAATCAGTGGAATAGGGTTTTGTAGGATTTCGTATGCATTTTTTGTTATTTTTCGAATTTTATAATAATTTATACTATACTATTTATCTCATTAATCACTCTGTTACGCAAACAAATTTCTTAAACTTCGTTAATATGACTAGCTGATAAGCGAGTCCAAATAAACTAACCTCCTGTACTTGCGCCTTTTCTTCATCAGAGCTTGGTTGGTCAGGTTTCTTTACGGTGATAACAACATATTCGTCAATGGTGGCATTTGAGCGAATGACTTTCTCTAAGTCGGATGACGGTGCATCGAGTCTAATCGCGCCTGGTTGGGAAAAATTAAGGTTTAAATTGTCAATGAATGAAACATAGTCTTTACACAATAGATAATTTTTTGTATTCTTTATATAATATTTTTTATTGTTGCTGACTGAGTTAAAGCCTGGTTCCCACTGTTGACATGAGCATAAACACAAGCATAAGAAAACCTCAGTGTGAACGTCGTCGGCAACGCCAGCCATGACCGGCGTAAAAAACGCCGGAATTCATGAAGGACCGGCGTAAAAAAAAAAAATTCCCGAGAACGGCGTGAAAATACTTAGGGAGCGATATCATGTTAACAGTGGAACTTGAACAGACAAACTCTCTTTATTTAAGGAGATGCTTTTAGATATACTTTAATAGCAACAAATTCAATTTTAAGAAGAAAACCCCTCCTTTTTCCCCATCATCTAATAAGGCGATCCACTTTTCCAAAAGAAAATAATATATTTTAGAAATTAGATGAACACACTTCTGGACAGGTTATATAATGGGAAGAGATTTTTGCCATTTAACCCGCCTATGAGGATGAGGTTAGCGAGTATTGTTGCCCTTATTTAGTATAGTGTCCCTAGGAGGTAGTAAAACTGCAAGTCTTCCTAGCCCAAGTAAAATTACATTTTCAGCATCTATGACGGAGGAAGACAATATCCCATACTTACATCAGGAAATAAACTTAATTTACCTTCTTCTGTACTTGACAAGAATATCGTATTCTTTTCATCAACTTTAACAGTTAAATTCTCTGGTACAACTGGACTTTCTTCTTCGTCGTTATTATCCGATGGTGTCGGTGTGATGTCGCCGTCATCGGATGAAAGCTCACTTTCAACTGGTTCGATTTCGACATGTTCTACTTTAACTTCAACCACTTCAGTGAGGTCAGAAGGAAGGTGTTTGGTCGGTTCATCTTTAACTGGCTCAGGGAGTGTTGTCTTCTTCTCGTCAATCTCGGATTCTTCGTTGACACTAGACACAAAGTCGTCATCTTCTTCAGTCACAGTGTCGATACAAAATTTGGACTTGTCACGATGTTGCTCATCGTCGCTAGAATCTGATTCGGAGAAATCCTGGTGTTGAACTGTTTCAATAATTCTAGTATCATCTATCACCTCAACGTCATCATTTATTTCAACATTCTTAGTTGTGCTTACCTGGTCCCTGTCATGGGGGAAAAGATCATCTTGAAATAAATTTTCTGGAAGGCTTTCAACAATAAGTTCATTACGCTGAACGATAATTTCTTCAGATGTCTCTGGTTCCTTAGCCTCTTCCTTTTCAATTACAGTGATTTCTTCAGCTTTTGAATTTAAAATTTCCAGTTCCTCTTCACTCGAGGAAGACGAAATATCATCTTCAGTTTCTGGATAACATTTGATAACTGGTTCGTCATCTTGAACGACAATTTCTTCAAATACCTCACTCTCTGGCTCCCCAGTTTTTTCCTGTTCAGCTGGACTCTGTACTTCCGGTTTTGAACCGACATTCTCTGTTTCGTCATCGCTAGAAGAAGGAGATAAGGACTTTACTTCGTCAAGTTCAGTTCGTGAAAAACTCACATTCTGGTGCTCTTCCATTACAACTTCTTCGATCGTGATCACATAGTCTGCGTCTGGTTCCTCCCTTTGAACGATATGAGTAGACTCCTCCTCAACATGCTGGAAATTGTCCTCTGACTCATCACCTGATGTTGTAGAAGGCAAATCACTGGGGTTAGTTACTGTTACCTCATAGTTTTGGACTATAATTTCATCAGGAGTCTCATTCGCAGGTTCCTTTAAAGCAAACTGTTCCTTTTCTTCTTCGGAGGAGGAAGAAAACGATTCTAATTCGTCATCTTCAGATTTTGGAACAATGTTTACAGATTCGTCCTCCTCAATGATAACTCTCTCGATCACTGTCGCATAATCCACTGCTTGTTCGTCTTTCTCAGTTATATACGTTATCTTCATAACATCCTTTTTGAGATCATCAACTTCGTCATCGCTTGATGAATACGGCGATGTATCATGTTGGTGTTCAGGTTCTGGATAACTTTCTGCTATTGGTTCATAATCCTGAACGATAATCTCCTCAAATGTTTCACTTTCTGGCTCCATTTCCTCTTCCTTTTCAATTACAGTAACTTCTTCAGTTTCCTCATTTAAAATTTCTGGTTCTTCCTCACTGGAAGAGGAAGAAGATTCTATTTCATCAATTTCGGGTTTGGAAACATTTTTTCTTGTCTCGTGTTCTTCAATAACAACTTCTTCAATCACAGTAACATAATCCAATTCTGGACTTTCTACTTTTCTTTCGTATGACGATTCTTGTACTTCCTCCTTTGGTTCTTCTTCCTCGTCCTCACTTGATGAAGATGATGACAGATCGTCGTGAGGTTCAGGTTCTGGATAGACTTCGACAACTGGCTCACTATCCTGAACGATAATCTCCTCAAATGTTTCACTTTCTGGCTCCATTTCCTCTTCCTTTTCAATTACAGTAACTTCTTCAGTTTCCTCATTTAAAATTTCTGGTTCTTCCTCACTGGAAAAGGAAGAAGATTCTATTTCATCAATTTCGGGTTTGGAAACATTTTTTCTTGTCTCGTGTTCTTCAATAACAACTTCTTCAATCACAGTAACATAATCCAATTCTGGACTTTCTACTTTTCTTTCGTATGACGATTCTTGTACTTCCTCCTTTGGTTCTTCTTCCTCGTCCTCACTTGATGAAGATGATGACAGATCGTCGTGAGGTTCAGGTTCTGGATAGCTTTCGACAACTGGCTCACTATCCTGAACGATAATCTCCTCAAATGTTTCACTTTCTGGCTCCATTTCCTCTTCCTTTTCAATTAGAGTAACTTCTTCAGTTTCCTCATTTAAAATTTCTGATTCCTCCTCACTGGAAGAGGTAGAAAATTCTATTTCATCAATTTCGGGTTTAGAAACACTTTTTCTTGTCTCGTGTTCTTCAATAACAACTTCTTCAATCACAGTTACATAATCCAATTCTGGACTTTCTACTTTTCTTTCGTATGACGATTCTTGTACTTCCTCCTTTGGTTCTTCTTCCTCGTCCTCACTTGATGAAGATGATGACAGATCGTCGTGAGGTTCAGGTTCTGGATAGCTTTCGACAACTGGCTCACTATCCTGAACGATAATCTCCTCAAATGTTTCACTTTCTGGCTCCATTTCCTCTTCCTCTTCAATTACAGTAACTTCTTCAGTTTCCTCATTTAAAATTTCTGATTCCTGCTCACTGGAAGAGGAAGAAGATTCTATTTCACCAATTTCGGGTTTGGAAACACTTTTTTTAGTCTCGTGTTCTTCAATAACAACTTCTTTGATCACAATTACATAATCCAATTCTGGATCTTCTACTTTTGTTTCATATGTTGTTTCCTGCACTTCCTCCTTTGGCTCTTCTTTCTCGTCCTCACTTGATGAAGGTGATGACAGATCGTCTTTGGGTGTCGCTTCTGGATAACTTTCAACAACTGGTTCAACATCCTGAACTATAATCTCCTCAAATGTTTCACTTTCTGACTCAATTTCCTCTTCCTTTTCAATTACAGTAACTTCTTCAGTTTCCTCATTTAAAATTTCTGGTTCTTCCTCACTGGAAGAGGAAGTAGATTCTATTTCATCAATTTCGGGTTTGGAAACACCTTTTCTTGTCTCGTATTCTTCAATAACAACTTCTTCAATCACAGTTACGTGATTCATTTCTGGACTTTCTACTTTTCTTTCGTATGACGATTCTTGTACTTCCTCCTTTTGTTCTTCTTCCTCGTCCTCACTTGATGAAGATGATGACAGATCGTCGTGAGGTTCAGGTTCTGGATAGCTTTCGACAACTGGCTCACTATCCTGAACGATAATCTCCTCAAATGTTTCACTTTCTGGCTCCATTTCCTCTTCCTTTTCAATTACAGTAACTTCTTCAGTTTCCTCATTTAAAATTTCTGGTTCTTCCTCACTGGAAGAGGAAGTAGATTCTATTTCATCAATTTCGGGTTTGGAAACACCTTTTCTTGTCTCGTATTCTTCAATAACAACTTCTTCAATCACAGTTACGTGATTCATTTCTGGACTTTCTACTTTTCTTTCGTATGACGATTCTTGTACTTCCTCCTTTTGTTCTTCTTCCTCGTCCTCACTTGATGAAGATGATGACAGATCGTCGTGAGGTTCAGGTTCTGGATAGCTTTCGACAACTGGCTCACTATCCTGAACGATAATCTCTTCAAATGTTTCAGTTTCTGTTTTTTTAATCTCTTCTTTTTCAATCACAGTGACCTGTTCAGTCTCTTTATTTACAATTACCGGTTCTTCCTCACTGGAGGAGGAAGAAGATTCTATTTCATCAATTTCGGGGTTTGAAATTTTTCTCGCTGTCTCGTGTTGCTCAGTAACAACTTCTTCGATTACAGTTACATAATCCAATTCTGGATCTTCTAATTTCGTTTCGTATGTTGTTTCTTGAACTTCCTCCTTTGGCTCTTCTTTCTCGTCCTCACTTGATGAAGGTGATGACAGATCGTCTGTGGGTTGAGGTTCTGGATAGCTATCAACAACTGGCTCACTATCCTGAACGATAACTTCCTCAAATGTTTCAGTTTCTGGTTCCATTTCCTCTTTCTTTTCAATTATAGTAACTTCTTCAGTTTCCTCATTTAAAATTTTTGATTCCTCTTCACTGAAAGTGGAAGAAGATTCTACTTCATCAATTCCGGGTTTGGGAACACTTTTTCTTGTCTCGTGTTCTTCAATAACAACGTCTTCGATCACAGTTACATAATCCAATTCTGGATCGTCTACTTTCGTTTTGTATGTTGTTTCTTGAACTTCCTCCTTTGGTACTTCTTTCTCGTCCTCACTTGATGAAGGTGATGACAGATCGTCTGTGGGTTCAGGTTCTGGATAGCTTTCGACAACTGGCTCACTATCCTGAACGATAATTTCCTCAAATGTTTCAGTTTCTGGTTCCTTAACCTCTTCCTTTTCAATCACAATAACCTGTTCAGTTTCTTTATTTACAATTAACAGTTCTTCCTCACTGGAGGAGCAAGAAGATTCTATTTCATCCATTTCGAGTTTTGAAATATTTCTCGTTGTCTCGTGTTCCTCAGTAACAACTTCTTCGATCACAGTTACATAATCCAATTCTGGATCGTCTACTTTCGTTTTGTATGTTGTTTCTTGAACTTCCTCCTTTGGTACTTCTTTCTCGTCTTCACTTGATGAAGGTGATGACAGATCGTCTGTGGGTTCAGGTTCTGGATAGCTTTCGACAACTGGCTCACTATCCTGAACGATAATTTCCTCAAATGTTTCAGTTTCTGGTTCCTTAACCTCTTCCTTTTCAATCACAATAACCTGTTCAGTTTCTTTATTTACAATTAACAGTTCTTCCTCACTGGAGGAGCAAGAAGATTCTATTTCATCCATTTCGAGTTTTGAAATATTTCTCGTTGTCTCGTGTTCCTCAGTAACAACTTCTTCGATTACAGTTACATAATCCAATTCTGCACCGTCTACTTTCGTTTTGTATGTTGTTTCTTGAACTTCCTCCATTGGCTCTTCTTTCTCGTCTTCACTTGATGAAGGTGATGACAGATCGTCTGTGGGTTCAGGTTCTGGATAGCTTTCCACTACTGGTTCCACATCCTGAACAATAACTTCCTCAAACGTTTCTTTCATTGGCTCCTTATGCAGATTTACTGGATCATCTAAAGAAGACTCGATATGAACAATTTTAACTTCTTCGTTTTCGTTTTCTTCCTCCTCATCAGAATAAATATTTTTAGTATCAACTGATGGATCGTGTGTAGTTGGATCTATTTTTTCATCTATAACTGGTTCCGGCTTCTTTTTCCTTTCAATGTCATTGTCTTCCTCTGTTTCAGGTTTTCTTTTTCTTGACTTCATGTTCTTAGTCACAGCATCATCTTCATCATTTTCTTTTGTTTCCCCTTCTGGCAATTCCTCTTGATCAGATTCTTCATCTTTTAATATCTTTTCAGGTGCATCAACAAAATCAACGATTACATACTCCTCGTCGTTACTATCCTCTTCCACTGACACCTCCAGCATACTGAGTTGATCAGGAACAAGATGGTGGTGACAGTGGTGGTGATCATCACCAACAGTGATAAATGTTCTACTTGGTTTATCTGAAATTTCAGAAAACTCTTCCACGATAGTAACTGCCCCAATGTTTTTATCTCTTGGCGAAATTATAACTTCTTCATCAGTTACCTTGGTTGTCCTGTCTTGTGAATGGATTGTTACTCCACCAACGTCGCGTTCCTTGGATTTCACAGGGACTTCTGTAGTGCTTTTCTTTGTCGTGTGCTCAAGGTTGTGAACAGTGACACTTCCGACATCGGCGTCAATGGGTTCTACCACAAACTCCAATTGTGTTGTTTCAGGAGGAAACAAGTCCTCAAACGCGACGTCTGTTTGCACGTCTTGGAATCGATCACATGGAATTTCTTCTTCTTCAATAGGTTGTCTAATGGAAACAAGCTTTTCTTTGCGATCTAAAGTCTTCTGAAACTCCTGTAAACTTAGTTCAACATCGCTTTCGAGTATACTCCCTTCCGACAAGGTCTCTTCATCTTCGTCGGAATACGAAAGAACATGCGGAATGTCAGTGAATCGCTCTTCATCAGAGGAGCTACCTTCCGTCGTGGTCGCGTATTCATCGGTGGTGGTGTCAAGAAAATCATAGTGCGACATGCGGAATTTTCTGTCTGAAGATTCAATCGAATCCCTCCTGTGTTGTGTTCTCTTGTACATGTATTCACTTCTTGTTTCATACTCCGTTTTCTCAAGCAGCTGCCTGTCCTCTTCCACATGGAAGATTGAACTTTTTGACGGAACATAACTCTCGTGCAGGACTAGCTCCTTTAAAAGGTTATCCTTGTCGACTGTTCTCCTCCTTCCAGACATACCAACGTCGTATACTACAGGCAGTAGTACCTCAGCGAAAGATGTGTCTTCATCAGTCGAAACCTCTTCGTCAGTAGAGGATTCATACTCGCTGCTGAACACTTTACTTTCGTGAAAAACCATTTCTTTAGTCAGTTGATCTTTCTTCACCACCCTTGGTTGTTTTGGTTTCACCGCATCCTTGAGAATGGGCGGCATAGCGTCTACAGTGCTGGATTCTTCCATTTCTTCTTCTTCCTCTTCCTCTTCTGTTGTAGCCTGCTCATGTTTGATGATTTTCACGGAATTCTGTAAACGCGAATGATTGCGTAAATAGATGAAATATGACCGAATAATAAACAGAAACTTTTCAAAGTATGAACAAAATTAAAAACCTTATTTTATTATAACATGAACAAAATTTACCAAAGTGACAAAACATTGCACCTATTTACTACTGCGATATCAAAAAATATACAAATAATATCCAACTGACCCTAAAATTGGTGGTTTGTGATGCCCTGATGACAGTTTCCAACGACATAACGCGCTCTGATTGCGTTCTGGTGGTCTTATCTTTTTCCACCTCGATGTATTCTGCTTCAAGTACTCGTACATTACGACCTGGATTACGTAATCGAGTTGTGATTGTTTTTCCCGTGGAGAATTCACTTAGTTCTTCACCCGGCGGAAATTGCTCTTCTGGTATTAAATCTAAACAGGTAAAACGAGCTAGTCAATAATACTAATCCCATATCTAAGTACCAAAAATGTTTTACTCCTCCCAAGGCTGTATTGAAGTCACACTACAGTCGCAATTCCACTACAAGGGGACAGGGTTTATTTTCCCGATTTTAAGCAACGCGTAATCTTCCTAACTTGAAGCATGGTTGAAACCATTATTGGGCGAATCCTGGATACGTGACATTTACAATCGCCATATGTAGGATTTGAACAAAGGATCCCTAGATTCTGAGCACAATAACACCTGGTGCGGACATGGCTATGGTTGAAGTTGAATGAAATAATACGAAATGGGACATTCTCATGATATTGGTATGGTACTGGCATGGCGTTGGTTAAATAATATCTTACCATCCAGCTTGTCAAAATCCTCCTGCATATCACGTATGTTCTCCACTACAGCTTCTGTTACTATGGTAATATCCTCGTATTCTTCTTTCTTGTCAGTGTCTTTTGGATGACTTTCATAATCTGTATAAAATGTTTGTTAGCTGAAATCCTATCACACGCTTTTAAGGGGAGGGGGATACTAAACCCTTCATGTAGGCTATTTTGACCATTTCAAACGTTTTATTTGTTACGTAGCAAAAGGGTGTGGTAATGCTGTCGTAGGGTGTGGTCTAATTCCCCTAACAAATCTTTGATGCAAACATAATCACAAAGAAAAGAAGGATTATTTTTACCTGGTCCTGTTTTAACAACCACAAAATCATCATCAGTGTTGATTTCAATCACGTCTTCTGGTTTCGGTAGTAAATCCTGATAGTCATCTGATTCGTACACCTCGGATATCTCCTCGTAATCAACGGATCTACGTCTTCGTAGGATGACAGTGGTGTAACTATCCGTTTCAGTTGTCTTGGAGTGTACTCTTTGGACTTTATTTGGTGGTTTTGTAGACCCCCTATTCTTGTCACTGATTATAATTTTCGTTTCAGTAAAATCAGCTGATGTCTCTATTTTTCGTTTTAGATTTTGGTACGGCTCGTTGTCATCGTCTTCGAAAACAAAAGGTTGGAATTCAGGCTCTTGGAGCAACGAATAGGTCTCCACCACAGGCTGCACCATCTCAGTATCTTCCGTGTTGGAATGGTCAGAGGGGTCTGTGCTGTCAATTAAAGAACTTTGAGAGACGAATTGAACAAGGTGTCCTCGTTCTCTCCTTGACTGGGAAAGCGTATTTTCCATATCGATTAACGAAACAGGTGGGACAGAGGCACGCGTCGTAGTGCTGTCTTCAGGTTTATCTGTATATGGAGTATAGATTCTTCTTGAATTTGGACGAATCCGAATTTGCGGTAGCCGTTCTAGCTGATGTGTCTTATACATCACCTCGTCTGTTCTAGAGCTTCGTACTTCCTTAAGCTCATCTTCAAGGTTCTTGTCGTGTTTTTTCGTGCTGGTGATGCCATAAAATTTAATTCCTTTTCCTTTTTGCGTGACAGGAATGTTCTCCTTGTCCGGTAGATCTTGAAATGGTGACAAATCAATGTGCACAAACTGGTCGTCATCAGATGTCGAACTTTTAGGATCAACTGAAGATTGAGAGTCTTTGCTGCTCATACGATGCAATTTTGTAGTGAGAAACACATTAGGAACTTGTATTTTCCTCCTTGCTAAAGGCGAGTTCGTTATTGAGTCCTCTATGATATCATCAGACTGTGATGAACCGAATAACAAGGGTATCTCAACTGGACCTAAAATTAAAATAAAAACAACCGGTTTTTAAATTTTTTAAATTACAGTTTTGTGTGCCCAACAAGACAAATAAAGCAAAATATACCTAACGGTTGCTTTTTCTGCGGGTTACCAATCATACGGTTGCGTTCTTGCATGATTTGATTGCATTCAGTTCGAAGCTCGTTGATGACTGTTTTTTTGGTTTCTTTGCGAAACCAAGATGGCGTTGAAGATTTTTTAAAATGCTGCTGGTTGATTTGAACGGCAAGAACAGACGTCACCTAAATATTAAGTGTACGAAATTCGCAGATATATACGTACGACGGATAGCTTGATTGTAAAACAGGGCCGTAGCAGCGTAGGATACAGGGGGTCAGCCCGGTATCCTACGCCTCGCAAATACAAAAAAATTGTATTTATCACTAAATTTGGTTATTCTGGAAGAGACTTCTGCAGAGGATGCTTTTGTACCTAATCTGAAAGGTTAAAATAAGTCTGCCCCCGCCCTGCTCACAAAACTTACCTTTCTGCGTTTTGGTTTATCTCCTTCTGACTCGGATGATGTTGTGCTTGTCTCACGGTCTCCAGGTACAGTATGAACGTCCCTTTGACCTGGTCTGGTGCTTGTTCTCGGTCGTCTAAAACACAAAACTTTGCAATAACAGTTTCGAACAAACAAAAAATATCAGTTTTGGCAAGCATTTCCCTACTACATTAATGTTTAGTCTGCAGAATTTTAAGTGAAAGCATATCAATGCTTAACAATCCAAAACGGATTGCTTAATTGTTAAAAAAAAAAGGAAATTGAGATTAAAATGTTTAAAATTTGTGATGAAAATCTGTAAATACGCGTAGTGTGGTTATTTTTTATTACCAGAATTGACGTTTCTTGTGTGTCCACGCACCAACCATCTCTGCGTCTACAGCTTCTTAATTGTTTTGTTTTTTTCGAGCGCCTGTGCCTATCCTTTACTCTGCCAACTGACCTTTCTCCATGTCTTATTATTTGAACTGTTGTTACTATGTTTTAGAAATTTATTATATACTATATATATGTATATACTTTTTTATTATTTAACATCTTAAGTTTAGGGAGAAAAACTATTATGAATGTGGAACACAAAAGAAAAAAGAGTTCGAATGTTTTATGGACAGCTTAAAGTTTGAGGATAGAGTTGTTTTAAGTGTTTTCACCATCTACATTAAAGAAGTTAATGAGTAAACCGTTAACTGGAAATTTTAAAAATGGACAATCTATAATGGACAGCTATAGTGTCCGACGAATAATTTTAACAACAGAAAATTTTGTCCGAATTTTTTTGTCATAAGGTATTATTCCGAAGATTTATACAGGATATAGCCACTTCAGCGTTGGAAACACTGTTATTAAAGTTGGTCCTGTGTTCTGAATATATACATTAAGTATACACCAGCATTGTCGGAAATGATGTAGTGGTAGCGCATTCGACTTGTAATCATAAGGTTTCAGGTTCGAGTCCTCACTCCGGCGCACTTTAAATGCTGTTGTCAGCCCATTTGGTGCCATCTACTGACCGCTAACCGGCTTGTGTGGCAGACAAGCAAGTTAGAGCAATGCTATACGTATCTCTGGCGGTAATGTAACATAGTTACAGTCGGAGGGGAGGAAGAGCCAACCGTTAGGATGGAATCCCCAAGGACGTTAAAACTTCCCGTTACTTACTTACTTACTTGTCTACCCAATCTCCCTCACATGACATGAGCTGACTTGTAGGTGTGGTAAAGACACTTGCTAAACATGCCCGCGCTGTGATCCGAACCACGGACCTTTTAATTACGAAGCGAACTCCATAAACACAAGGCCACGCGCCATCAAGCGTAGTCGTTAGCCCTTGGACAGATCTACGAGAATTCGTTCATCGCTACTCGCAGCTACCATTTTTGCTTATGACAAGCGTTATACTAGTCGTTAACCCGCGGAAATATCCACGGAGTCGCCCGTCTTTAAATTACACGCTATTTCGTGTGCCCGTTGCACTTCACTTTTCTCGCGGACAGACAGACAAAATACGGCTATTATTGTAGAGATATATGAAAAGGAGACAATTCAATTACCTTGTCCAATGTGGTGATCGAGTATTTAATCGTTTGACGGTTTTTTGTTCGTTTTGCTTCAATAGCGGTTTGCTCAAGTATAAAATCTTAGATGTTAGTTGTCGTTGCACGTGGAACGAGGCTAACACTTCCTCCAAGGTCCGAACTCGGTTGGTGGGTATGTCTTCAGTCGGAGCCTCTTTCGTCTTGTATTCAATACATTCACCTCTAATATAGGTCTCTATCCCACTTTGCATGTCGTTCACCTTGCGAAAGTTTTGCACTACGCTGAATCCTAGATCAGGAAACGACTTCGAAACAACATAAAATTCCGTTTGGACCCCCTTTTTGCACATCAGATCGGTGTACTGAGTTATCTCCGTGATGGAACCGTCGGGTAACATCAATGCTCTGTTAGGCTCTTCATCAGCTGGATGTTCTCGCATGAATGCTTTGCTTGGTGAGATCACGTTTTGTTCTATCGTGTATGGCGTGCGATACCACTCTGCGTGACTTGATGGTCCATTCCCATGTCCTAAAATTGAAGAATAAATAACTAATCGAACTAATTGTAGAAATAAAGTTTTAAACGTAAATCACAAGTATTGATGACTGTTAAGTGAATTTGAACCATCTCATATCTCGGTGATCTCGTTCCTATTGAAACTATATATTAATTTAACAGACCCATTATTACACTGCTAAGTTTACACACATATTAAAAATTAAAAATTCTTAGCAGCTTAAATTCAATAATAGATTTTCCAGAAGCAATTTTGTCTGATAATTTTAACTTTTCAGAAATTTTACCATTTAACGAACTGGCCTGAAGAGTAGCTACGTTTGATAGGCCTAATTTTATTCCCAAATAGTCGAAGGCCCGTGAAAATCCACGGCTTTGACTCACAGACGGAAAGTCGGATAACTATAATATGGATTGACAATTGATTTTGGCAGCCGTAAAACTTCTGAAGGTCAAATTGAAACTCTCTATACGACATATTGTGTCAATAAACTCTCGAAAACATTCATAATATAAGTTATGATGTAGGCTATTCACAACCTCGTTCCCAGGGCATTTTGCCTTGTTGATGAAGTTGATAGCAGCGAAAAGCTTGGCCACTCCGTAATAACGGCTCAGGAGCAACAAGACCCTGGGGACGATGTTGGGCTATTCAGTTGTAAATGTTTTTCATTTTACAAAATAAAAAACGGTGAACGGGAAGAACAGATGAAACGTATTTTTCAGATTTTTTTAAACATGGAATTTTATATTCTACAAACACAGGCAGTGTTGGTAGAAACAAAGATTCTGGTGTCAGCATAAATGTGTAGACAGTATAAACAGCAACCTCGTTCCCAGGGTCACTTGCCTTTTTATATATCAAAGCTATTAGGTGTGTCAAGAAAGAGATAAGAAGCCCGGGAACGAAGCTGTTAGACGTTCAATTTTTTCCGTTGTTTACCTTTCCGAGTTTTCAAACTGTTTTTATCATTAATCTATTAATCATAGAATATTGATTTCCCAATTTCAAATATAGACTTTTTATCTCCTTAACATGAACGAGTAAATAGACTTTTAATTTCACTTGAGCATAAAATAGATTTAAAAAAAAAGGTTATCAATTCAGATTAATTTTTGTATTCCACGACTTTATTGTCACTTTATTGCTTGCGTATGGATTTTTCTTTCAGCCGAATTAAATGAATTTTAAATTCTTGTAGAAGACCACACCTTTCTGAAGTTAGAAACAACAAAGTTAACAAACAAATTTGTGCAAAAAACTATCATTCGCGAAAGAAACCAAGAATAAAAAGCATCACAAAAGTTTACGCCCGCAAAAAGGTGGATTTTTACTCAAAAGCAAAACGGATCGGAATGGAGCAAGAAAAATACTTAAATTTGATTGGCTATCTGCTAATTATTCTTTTGCGTTTATAATTTTTTAGCTTTTGTCCGCAAGAAAAGTTGAAATGATTTTAACTTTCAGTTTGGATCGGAACAGAAGATTTTATCAACCAATCAGATTTTAGAAATCACACTTGTCCGTTCCGATCCGTTCCAATCCGGGTTTTTTTGCGGAAATTCACCTTAAGAAGTTTGGACAGAATAACATGAACGTATCTGCTACGAGCTTTTGAACAATGACGATGTTTCGTAATTGAAGACGAGAAGATTTCATCATCTCGATGCTGACTTTTAAAAACCATTTTGTGGATTTTTTTCTCCGATGTTGAGTTGGTGAAGGGTAATAGTGAGCCTCACTGCTTCAAAAAACGACTAATTTTCAAAAAGCAAATTTTATTGCAGCATTGGCGAGTTTAAGACTGCTATTAGCTAAGCTTTCTCTTTTTTATATAAGAATCCAAGCCTTCTAAAATGTTAGGAAAATCATCCGCCGAGTTTTGTTCCTCCAAGGTTTTGTGGAGTCTAAAAAAGCTGCTAGTGAATGAGTCGATGCAATTTCGATAATAAGAAAATTTTAAAACCTAAATTTAAAGAAACAAAAGCATTTTACCAGAAATTCTGGATGTGTATTTCTCAGTTTTATCTTCGCGAGACAACTTTTTCGCGAACGGAGTCATTAATTACGGAATTGCTAATTAAGCATTAGTACAGGACTAAATTTGAACATAAGACACGTACCAAGTATGAATGTGCGTTTCTGCCATAAGTAATTATTAAAGTCTTTTTCAAAGCCAGCCATGGCTTGAATTGGATCCATCTGCACACCCTCGCGAAACTGTTCAACTTCGGCTTGCGATTCATCTGTAGCGTCAGGATACACATAAAACGCGTGAATATACTTGGACCCATCTAAATAATAGAAACTTAAATTCAAATAACTTGAAGAACAGGGAAATTAAGATTAAAGTACCTAGCAAAATCATACCCGTCTCCAGGATATCCTGGCCCCCGAGCCGTTATCACTTAACAATATAGTTGTAATAGAACTTTATTTACAGTCTTTGCTTTTTGAAAAGTGTAGCTATCGTTTTTTACAACCTTGTCCCCAGGGTATCTTGTAACTTCCCCAGATGTCAGAAAAGATGCAAGATGCCCTGGGGCCGAGGTTGTGTTTCTTAAGTACAATATCTATAGAAGAACTATCGATAATTTTTTATGTCTTTTTATACTATACTATTATTTCAAGGGGGAGGCAAAAGTCGTTTCCAGAGTGCTTAAGTTTTTCAGCACAATATAATACCCCGAATATTTTGCTTTATTTAAGTTGTTGTTTTTGTCCCCAGTGATCATAAACTTTTCCACCACCATTAGTTCGACTTTCATGTAAGTCACTAAAGTCAAAAACTAACAGCCGTTTCGTAGCCCCTTTAAGGAAATATCTTGTCTAAGGAAACAAATGCAAAACACATAAATAGTCAAGTGCTTACGTCTCTACACCTGCGATCTCACCTAAAAACACAAGCTACTGTTTTCGTGTAGTAGAATCACGAATTTGCACTGTTGTTCGAAGCGAACTTACCTGTTGGGTATCCGCCCTCCGCCATTATTTTTCTTCTGTATTTTTAACCTGAGAGAGAAACAAGAAAAACCAGATAATTTTTTAGGGCGGTTTAGAATGCACGTTTTTTAAAGCAACTTTTGGAGAAGTGTCAATTTTTGATCAACCGTTGGTTTATCGTTGGTTACTAACAATCTAATTTGGAAACCAGATCAATGTGTGTGCTAATCAATGACCTTTAGTTCTATCACGTGTTTAGTTGGCTTTAGATAGACTTTTTTACGTTTACTCAGCAATTAATCCGTTTTTTTGAAGAAATTGAGTCTCAAGTTGCTAACAAAATAAAAGCATATTACGTATTTGTCGAGTTAGTATCACTCGAATCAAATCACAACCACATTTTTTGTGAGTTCTATACTTTTCCCTTTCAGACATTTGCATAATGTCAAAAACTGAACTAATAAAATTTCAACTATCATAAACACGTGTTACTGACGTGTTACTGACGGATTTTAGTCGGGAAAAATACGACGGAATTAAAAAAACGAACGCACTTACTGTTAAACTAAATATGCAATTATTTTTCAGTATTTTCTCATAATAATTTCTCCTTATTTGTTAATTTTGTGTAAACTTCTAATACAAACTAAAAATCGCTTTCTCGCACCACAAATCTCTTCGTAAAACAGGTTGCTTTTACTCAGTTAAGTGACTTGTTTTGTTGTTGCTTGAACCTCATTACTTTAAAAAAAAATTGTTTTTATGCAAAAATACAAATTAGATCTCATCAGGGATCTATGATACCATTGAAGTTGTATTCAACCAATTAAGTCCAAAAGAACATGAAATCAACGCTAATTATCTCTGAGTGGCCATGTCATTCAAATTAAGCCTCTTAATTGCAATTACAGTTGAGATTCACCATAGTATGTAAACAAATAAACCAAAAAAAGGAACAAGCAACCCAGACCTCGTTTTAGATGCCTATTAGTGCAGCGGTAATATACATGGAAACGGTAACATTACGCGCAACGGTAATATGCCAACGGCAACCTTACGCGCAACGATAATATAAGAACAGTAATCTAATACGCAAGGATAATAGCGCAACGGCAACTTTACACACCAACCTCGTCCCCAGGGATTCTTGGGTTAAGCGCTAGCGACTTTGACATCAGGCAACACGGCAACGTTACAACGGTAGGAGAAAACCAGCACACTTAAAACCTGAATTTGGGATAAAGTTTCTGAGATACGCAAAAGTAAGTTTCAGGTTGGTGTATTGCAAAAATTGAAATATTGTTTCTTGCCTAAAAATTATACAGCACATCAACTTCAACCTTAATCCGTATTTTCGCTAGCATAGCAAAGCTGGAGCTCAATCATCGTCGTTTCGATAAGGTCTGGGGAAGAGGTTGATATATTTTATATAACAATCCAATCAAACGCGTTTTGACTTTGTACTAGCTTCTGAACATCCGTATGATAGAATGACTAACAAGGTATACATTTTAATACTCTTTATCCATCTCACACAAAGGATTTCGAGGCGGATCTGATCCTGTTGTATTTTATCTACCAATACAATCTTTTTTTATTGCAACTACTTTACGTTTTATCTATATTTAAAATCACTGCTTGTTGCCAGGCAACGTAATAATCACTTTAAACGCAGTCTATTGTCCAAAATTAATTTGCACATATTTCCGTTATTATAAAACACACTATAACGTAGAAATAGCTAATTAAATAACCTTGTCCCCAGGCCCCCGATGATTTATTGAAAGAAATATATATGAAGACCTCAGCCTGAAGTTGACGAGTCAACTTAAGTCAACATTTAAAGCGCTTACTCACCAGTATTTAATATTGCATGTGATTTCCACATCTACACAAAAAAACGCTGACATAGCAGGATCATGTTGATCATTTCTCTCCAGCTCTTGTTAAAGATATATGAAAAAGGTCTGGTGATGAAGTTCACATTCATGATTTTCTTCTCACTGCGCTGCAATAATTTTACCTCAAAGTAACTTAATGAAAGTAGTGAAGTAGTTCTTTTATTGTCGCTATTCATGCTCGTAAGCTGCGCGAATACGATCCAACATCTCCCGGAAACGCCATGGCTCGTTGATACATGTAGAGCTCCAAATTTCTTAGACAAACGGGGTGGGTTAAACGTTAAACGAGGTGGTTGGGGGTTGCCTGAGGGGTTCTTTTCGTGTGGGGAGGAAGGAGGAGGAGCAAGAAGATGTGTTGTCAGAAGGATGATCAAAATCTAAACTTTACGTTGACATTAGTTGTACACTTAAAATACGAACTTCAACAATTTAAATACAATATTGACGTAACAAAACTTAGTATGAAAAATTTCTGATAGCGAATAAAAAAATTCTAAAAAACCTTTTTGGCGATATTTTAAAAAATAAACTTAAATTCGTATCTCAAACCAAAACTTTGGGATGACCAACAGAAGTAAATAAGAATTTCTATAGTTTATAAATGTAATAATAAATACAAATAACGTCGATAAATTAATTTCATTTGTAATTATAATAACGCAAATATAATGTGGCATGGAAACAGTCAACGAAACAGAAATGTATGTATCAAGTCATGTAAATTGACGGCCAACAACTTGAAGTGACGTTAACGTCATAATGCTAGTATACGACAACTACGTTCGCTTGATGAGTGACGACTTGATGGGTTTTTGTCCGCGATATCGCATCAATTTTGCACAAATATCTTCAGTTCAGCGACAAACAAATGGCCTTTTTGGCACAAGGCTTCTTTTGCTATCCGACGACACGGTCATAACTCGTCTTCTACGAAAACGACGCCATCAAAGCCTGAACGATGACGACAAAGAACCGTTTTAAACTTGACAACACGGTCACAGCTTCAGCGACGACGACGGAATAGCTCTGGAGCTGTTTGGTCTATTCACTTTCTTGTTGTCTTCTATAAATTTATATTTCATCAGCTCCATGCACGCACGCGCGTCTTCGCACGAATCGTGGCCAGCTTCTAAACAGTTAGAGACAATGATATAAGCGTACTTTTACTTAGTCGGGGTGGCCGCAGATTTTAAACTTCGTAACTTTCGGAGAATTTAGGAGGTTTCGGGGTGAAATTTTAGAAGAAACACACAAAAAACGTATAAAAATCCGTCCATAATTTAGGAAATTTTGTAAAAACTTTAGGAAATAGAGAGGTACTGATAATCAAGCCTTTCCTTTCTTGTATGTCTGGGAGGCTATTTATTTCAATTTGCAGTAATTATGTCAATAACATTTATCAGTCTTGTTGGGAGATACACAAATGCTCAATTTGTTGTCTTATAGAAGAAAGTAATAACAAAAAATTACTATTTGAAAAAAAATGGACATCACCATATATAATTTAAGAAGATTTTAGCAGGAATCAATATTTTGGATCCAGATTTTAGGTGTGGCCAGCCTGTTAGTGGCCAGTGTCAACTTGCGTCCGTTTAAAAGGATTTATCTTAATGTCTAAAAACCGTAGGGGATGCTTTAGCTATTTCCGCAGAATGGCGAAATTACATTCCCGTGAAACCTTACTCGATCTCCTAATCAAAAATTAATTGGTTCTTCAAAATATTTCTCGTCAAGTTAAAATTTATTCCGAGAAAAAAAACGGCTTTGAAACGCATTGTTTTTCCAGCAAAACTTCAAGTATTAAAAATGCACCAAGAATGCTCAAATAAATACAAAAAAGCCTGTTTTCCGCACCCCCTTAAGCACCCATACAAAGCTTTTTATAAGGAACTGGTTCAGCCACGATGTTTCTTAACTTTGAAGACCAATCGGTGGGGCCTGACCCTTTTCAATATTTTGCGAGTTTGTAGTCAAAAGTATCTATATTCGCACTCCTGTTTTTCTTATAAGACCTACCATAAGCGGAATTTGCGTAACGAAAATTTGGCAAAATTGATGAATTTTGTCAAAATACTAACGAATTTCTTTTTTTACTAAACGTGACTCGATTTTCAAGGAAACTAGCATTTTTCTTTATTATCCGCAAATTTTAATCCCCACCCAAAACCCAATTTTAGCCAAGCACCAAATTAAACCTACGCCAACGGGGAACTAAAATTTAACGTCAATTACCATTCGGTTGATACAAAATGTTTATTAACCCTAACAATCTGAACAGCCCTATAACAATGAGAAAACCAATAACGGTAAAAAGCGTAATGTTACCGCAGCAACAACAACAACAACAACAACAACAACAACAACAACAACAACAACAACAACAACAACAACAACAACAACAACAAAACCGCAAAATCTAACCTCCATCTTGAATAATCTTCTGCAGATGTTCAGCCATCAAATTACGAAGAGCTCTCTTAAACGGTAAACCAAGTCGGTGCGGAAACACGAGGGCGGTATCGACAACATTTCTGTGGATTATCTAAAAGGTGTGGTGTTAGTATTGAATGTGATGAACAGGGTTCCCAACTCTTTTTTCAAAACAAAATTTGAGAAAATTTGAGGACTTTTAAGGAGATTTTTGTGATTTTCGAGGAGCTTTGGTTAACAAAATTGAGGAGAAAAACTTGCACTTGTAAAAATGAAGGAACACACAGACTAGCATCTAAATATTTTCTTACAAAAGATAACTAAGAAACTTTGCTTCAAACACAAACACAACAAAAAAAGTAATGTTTGCAGGTCACAGCAACCACGAGTTCAAAATAAATAATATAAAAAATAGCACATATAACAAATAACGAAATGTCAAAAAATTTTGAGGAGATTTGAGAAGAAAACCTAAATTTCAATAAAAATTGAGGAGATTTGGGGAGACCTTTTGAATTTGAGGAGATTTAAGGAGTTATGAGGAGGCGTGGGAACCCTAATGAACGCCTTTTGCGTCTGTTTACCACAGAAAAGCAGTTAACTAAATCGATAGTTTACAATTCGACGTATTCTCTTATTTAACCCTTCGAATATGGATTTGAAAGCGAAGTCTTCTTTTCAATTAAGCACCTATCAAAGCAGTTGTATTTCTTATAAAGAAGATGAGAAAAATTAAATACAAAAACAGGAATAAAATATCACAAGAAGTAAATACTTAAACGCGTGATATTTTCGCGTGGGTTCAGTTTACGAACGCCCTGTAATTAGCTATTTTTGCGTATTGCGTTTTTCGTTAACGTAAGTCAACGAGCGATTGCTCAGAGGTTCGCAGTTCAACTAATAAGAAATTTTGATAGTAAATTCAATTTTCACTGAAATAATCCATCTTTATTCGCGCAATACAGAAAATTAGCACATTAAGTTTTGCGCGAAAATAAAAATTACGCGAATATCCTACTTATGAAGATAATCATACTCCATAACAATATCCACTCACGGGTCTGCTACTACATACAGAAACCAGGTCCACTTACTTTCAGTGCTTTAAAGTCACTCTCCAGGCTGTGACCTAGTAGGATGGTTTCCCTATCGAACATATTTAATAAAATGTCGTGTATATCGTCGATACTTGTCGTCACGTCTTGCAGATGTTCTTTTGTCACTCCACTGAATCTAAAAAAAACAAAAACATCGTGGTCACACGAACATCGATTTTGCTGTTCTTTAAACGTAGACTACAATCTTGCATAAAGATATATGGACAATTTGCAAGTTTTTTGGCAAGTGTAAACATGACAAAAAGACTGTATGGATAGGTAGTTTAAAACGCCCTTGTTGAGTATTCTAATGAAACAACCAACATTACGATCCGTTAAAACCTTGAATTTTTGAAAAAGGGGTGCCGACGCCTGCAACAGTCAATTTCCTTCGAGTCTATGAATTTAATTGAATAACTCTATTTAAATTTGAAATAAGTGTTACATCGAGTGGCAGCCTTCGCTTCCAGTGCATGTTGTGGGTTCAATCCCGAGTATGTCATGACAGAAACTGTAAAAGTGTGAATCCTTTCTGCTCAGCGCTCAGCATAAGAATCGGATTGATATCTTAGGCTGTTGTAAAACTTAACGGTTTCTGTGCATAGCTCTCGTAGCTCAAAATGAAACTTTTAATGTACCAGGAAACCCTCTTCGAAGGACTCCCATTAATAACAGTACCAATAGGAGCTGACAAAAATATCATAGTTAAAAAATATTCATAATAAAAAGGTGATTTCATAACTATTTGTGGGGGTGTTCTTAGAATTTTTGTCCTCACAAATATTTAGGTAGTTTGTCGTTTCAAATTTTTTCAGAATGTGTAACAGAGAAATCTTCGCGATATTTGACGACTTTTTGCAACAGTTAACATATTACTGTTCTTATAATTCCTGTGTTTTTCCATTTTTAGGTAGCTAAGCGAAGCGAGCGTAGCGGAGCCCATTTAGTATTTAAGCGCGTATTATTGCGGAGCAAAGCGAAGCCCATTTTCTGATGTCAATAGTGCGGCGTATATAAAATTTCCGCCATTTTCCTTGTATATAGGTGAAATTTGATTCGCGTACTAACTTGTAAGCGTTTGGACTCAAGACACTCAAACTAAAGCCGCGGTCAGTTTTTGTGTACGCAACTGAATAACAAAGACAAAAGGTCCGGGACTATTGACGAAGATGAATTGACGAAGTTTCTTTAGACAATGGCCAATGCTATCCATTGGATGAAAACAGTCATTTTTTTAACTTCTGCATTGTGGGCATATCTTTAAAAGTTGCGCCCAAAGTGACTAATATTTGGCTCAGTGACTACTGCTTTGTACCAACAGGTTTAAAGCTCCTTATTTGAAACGACTAAGTATTTTTTACCGCCTTTCTAAGAACTATTTTACGATTAGGTTTTTTAACGATTAATTAGTGTTAATTTTTAACGATCCTTTTTTAGTGCATTAAGACCAAAAATGCTTTAAAAAAGGGGATACAAATATTGGATATTTCTTCAGTTTATATTTCAATTTCAAATTGTGATATAAAGAAAGAAAATTTGTGAAATTTTTTTGCACGTTTGTTTAGTTTAAAAAAATGTTTTATATTTTATAAAACTCAACAAAAATTAGTTGAAAAAAGTGACTGGCGACATTTAGTCCGTAATAAGTTTACCAACCCCTTTGTTTTGCCGATTTTTTTACCGATAAGCTCATGAGGATACAGGTCCCGTAAACTCCGTAGGTATTGTCTGTCTTTATGCGCGAGAAACTTCAGATGAAATACAAATGTTTCTGCGATATATTTTCATCTAGTTTGTAGCGACGGGCGAATCCGACTTTCTATTGCAGAGACTGGCGTAGTCTGCACGAATTTATAGAAAAGAATTACAAAAATTTCGGAATGTTAAATATATTCAATTTATAATAGCATTTACAACTGCAAACAAGTTTTGAAATATTTATCCTACACTTATACCCGCACCGGGAACATTTTTAAGAAAGTGTAGCAATGTTGAAAGTGTTTGCTATAAAAAGGAGTTAAAGATATTTATTGGATTACATTGATCTTTTTACCACGATAAAAAAGTTATAAAGCGAAATAATAATTTATGTTGTTTTGATAACAAAGATTATCTGATTGTAGAAAATCCTTCCTCCTTTGCTATTTTCTTCACCCTCTCGTATGAACAGGATAAGAAGCATCGACTGCAAAAAGACCATATATTCCGAAACCTTCCTTTTAACCGTTACGTTCCATTCTTCTAACTTGACTTGTAAAAAGGTAATTATCCTAATGTCTCAATAAGGGTATATACATAGGCTTAAAACTTTAGTTCAAAACCACACAAATCTTTGTATCGTCTTTCATTATAATGACACGAGTGCCATCTGCATCCACACTTTGCAAGTTCAAATCTGTTATTGTTTTCCTCGTAAACAACAATTCACTGTATGCAGATGTTGATGATTCTTGTTGTATCTCCTCCCTTGTTAGTAGCTTTTTAGCATCGCATAAACATGCAACAATTCCACAAAGAATGAACAACATAACTGTAACCTCTTTTGGCGTAATGAAAATACAGTCTATGCGTTTTACCTTTGCCTGTTTATATAGCGCATCAAAAACCACAAAAATAATGTGTATTAATTGGTTTGTATGTATCTTTGTGAACAATCATAACTTTATGCATAAGTTAATTAATTTTTTACCATGCGTTTCACTTTTGCTTGTTTAAATAGCTCATTTAAAAATAAAAAAGTCAGCTCTATGATTTCCGTCTAGATTTTTTGTTAAACAAACAGAAAAACCCCAGAAACGGAAAAGTGCGTTTAATTACAGAAACTTATAAGATAATCTATGCCGCAAGGTTGTTTGCTGTTATTTTAACTCTGTGAACGAATGCATATTGTGAATGTCTTTTCCCAGGGCTTATTTTTTCACAATCTAATAGTGGCTAGGGTCGCGTAAACTAGAAGCCGTGAGAAAGAGAAGATTGAAGGACTGAAATCTCCTCCTCACGTCTCTTTTTTTTGACAATAATATGAAGTGTTTTTTAGAACAGGTTTTGGTGACGAGGTTGGCATGGATAATTATAACATTTACCACGTTAGCAAGTACTCATTTTAACAACACTTACTCGCTTTTTTAGATTTGCAATTGCTGCTGCAATGATCCCTTTTAAAGATTGTACATTCTTTTTTTATAAGCAGGGCGGCCACAGTTTCAAAACTTCGTAATTTTAGGAGATTTTAGAAGAGGTTTTGGTTAAATCTTAGGAGAGAACACTAAAAAACGTATAAAAACCATTCCATATTTTAGGAGATTTTGCTAAAATTTTGGAAGGAAATGAAGTAAATAATAAGAAGCCCAAGGGCTTTAACAATTTCCGCAATGAAGGCGATATAACAACACAAGTGAAGAAAGTTCACAACACGTTGATCAGAATAATCTATCAAGGCGTTTTGGACTAAATTTGGCATTTATACTGAAGCTTCAGTAGCCTTGCTTCATTTACAACTTATAAATAAATAAATAAAAAGCTCTGACGCGACAGAAATTGATGTCGCTGCTTCTCACACCGAAAAAAACCTGCGCGAAAAGTGGCTAGGGTCGCGCCAGCACGCATATAGCAAAAAGTAAAAAAGAAGATCTGGGGTCAAGATTGCGTTTTACTCTAGGATCTTTTTATAACATCCTATTTAAACTGTTTATTGAAACAGATAAAAGTTCTCTTCATATTTGTCATGGAGTATGGTGTACATATTTCGCTTGCGAACATAGACCTCTGTCCCCGCTCTGCAACCCTTTAAGGTGGGTTCACAGTCATTCGTCGTAGTCGTTCGAAAAAGGAGAACCTATTCGTTGCGAATGAAAGAATGCAGTTCACACTAGCGCGATTGCAGATAACAAATGAGACATTGATTTTTAGTTTGGTACAACCAGTTAGTTTACTTTACTCCATTTTAGCACATTATAGCCCTTTTTTAATTTATCATACTTAATATTATACTCAATAATAAGATATTCAATGTTTACATTAAATATTGCACACAAAAAGTAAACTTTTCTTTCTCATCAACTTTGTTTTCATTTTGAAATTCCAAACCTCGTTTTGAAATTGTATTTCGAAATCTGATTGGTTGATAAATTCCCATTCGCCGTGGTAGTTGAACTTATTCCAACTACTGCGACGAATACTGGCGAATGAGAAAAAATTACGTAATATGCTAAAAATAAATATTGCGCATGTGCAGATTCGTGGTCGCTTATTCGTGCGACTACGACCAATAAAGTGTAAACCCGCCTTTATATATTGATTCTTTATTTTTCTGTATTTTCCCTTTTTCTACTCACTTCAGACTGAACTGTTTCTTACCAATTGCTTTGTTTTACATAGGATTTGAGCTTCGTATTATATAAAACGTTGTTTACAACAAAGCGCGCGTTCAACAAAAAAGCTAGCAGGGATTACAACAAAGCGCACATCAAACACAAAAGCTAACAGGGGCGTTAAAAACTAACCTGGTGTTGTAGTCAACGATGGGATTATATGGCTTGACAAATAAATCGATGACTTGCCCCAAGTTGAAATCAACGACGGTGAGACGTGTCAATTCTAATCCCTGCGTTGTGTAACACTATCAAGAAAAAATTAATCTTTCTACAACACTGGCAATTATTTCCTTTTTTTTTGTAGTTTCTCCATTTAAAACTCTCTTATCCAGTTTCTCCATTTAAAACTCTCTCATCCAGATTCTCTATTTAAAACTCTCTCATCCAGATTCTCATTTAAAACACTCCCATCCAGATTCTCTATTTAAAACTCCCTCATCCAGATTCTCTATTTAAAACTCTTTCATCCAGTTTCTCTATTTAAAACTCTCTCATCCAGATTCTCTATTTACAACTCTTTCATCCAGATTCTCATTTAAAACACTCCCGTCCAGATTCTCTATTTAAAACTCCCTCATCCAGATTCTCTATTTAAAACTCTCTCATCCAGATTCTCTATTTAAAACTCCCTCATCCAGATTCTCTATTTAAAACTCTCTCATCCAGATTCTCTATTTAAAACTCTCTCATCCAGTTTTTCTATTTAAAACTCTTTCATCCAGATTCTCTATTTAAAACTCTCTCATCCAGTTTCTCTATTTAAAACACTCCCATCCAGATTCTCTATTTAAAACTCCCTCATCCAGATTCTCTATTTAAAACTCTCTCATCCAGTTTCTCCATTTAAAACACTCCCATCCAGATTCTCATTTAAAACACTCCCATCCAGATTCTCTATTTAAAACTCTCTTATCCAGTTTTTCTATTTAAAACTCTTTCATCCAGTTTCTCTATTTACAACTCTTTCATCCAGTTTTTCTATTTAAAACTCTTTCATCCAGTTTCTCTATTTACAACTCTTTCATCCAGTTTCTCTATTTAAAACACTCCCATCCAGTTTCTCTATTTAAAACTCCCTCATCCAGATTCTCTATTTAAAACTCTCTCATCCAGTTTCTCTATTTACAACTCTTTCATCCAGTTTTTCTATTTAAAACTCTCTTATCCAGATTCTCTATTTAAAACTCTCTCATCCAGTTTCTCCATTTAAAACTCTCTTATCCAGTTTCTCCATTTAAAACTCTCTCATCCAGATTCTCTATTTAAAACACTCCCATCCAGATTCTCATTTAAAACACTCCCATCCAGTTTTTCTATTTAAAACTCTTTCATCCAGTTTCTCTATTTACAACTCTTTCATCCAGTTTCTCTATTTACAACTCTTTCATCCAGTTTCTCTATTTCAAACACTCCCATCCAGTTTCTCTATTTAAAACTCTCATATCCAGTTTCTCTATTTACAACTCTTTCATCCAGTTTCTCTATTTACAACTCTTTCATCCAGTTTCTCTATTTACAACTCTTTCATCCAGTTTTTCTATTTAAAACTCTCTTATCCAGATTCTCTATTTAAAACTCTCTCATCCAGATTCTCTATTTACAACTCTTTCATCCAGATTCTCTATTTAAAACTCTCTCATCCAGATTCTCTATTTAAAACTCTCTCATCCAGATTCTCTATTTAAAACTCTCTCATCCAGATTCTCTATTTAAAACTCTCTCATCCAGATTCTCATTTAAAACACTCCCATCCAGATTCTCTATTTAAAACTCCCTCATCCAGTTTCTCTATTTACAACTCTTTCATCCAGTTTTTCTATTTAAAACTCTCTTATCCAGATTCTCTATTTAAAACTCTCCTATCCATTTTATCGGTTTATCTTATTAAAATCAAACACGTTGCAAATTAGGCTAGTAATTCTGAAAGTAGTTGCAAAAAACACGTAAACAAAATAATTTGGATAGACACGAAACAAAACAGACATCCCGATGTAAACGACATGAAACACGAATAACCAGCATCATTAAAAAAAAAACATGCACATTTCAAACAACACCACGCTAGAAGGTCACTCACCATTTCACAATCAAGCGCAAATACTTTTCGTTTGGCGTCCTCGTTGTCACAGTTGTCAGTGGATACGTAATTGTGCAATGGACCAATCATATCACACACGTGCAGCTATAGAAATAATATCTGAATCTCTGTATTTACACCCGTATTTTCTCACTTAAGAATTAGGAAAACTTTGTGAAAAAAAGAAACGTTTTTGTTAGTAACTTTTCGCTTAAAAGATTCGGTTACCGTAACTTTGTCCCAATAAAACGTCAAATAAACATAACACAGCCCTCACCCTACACATGGAACATGGTTGTCCACTACCATCTGATTCACAACATGAAAAATACGATGTCCAAGCACCCCTCTCTTAAAATAAAATAAAAAAATAAAATAAGCTGATGGCTATGTTTAGAATACAAGCAAAAATATAAATAATATAATATAATATAATAAAATAATAATAAAATAATAATAATAATAAAATATAAATAATATAATATATAAATATAAGTATAAATATATATATTTTTATAAGTAACTCATCTATAAGCAACTGAATTCGATTTAAAAAATGATCAAGCAGTTCTGGACAATGAGTATAAGCAATATTTAAATTATAAAAATCAAAACACTTAAAAGAAATAACTAAAACTCGCAGAAAAATAAAGCTACAAAGTCTTCTTCTTACGTCACTTAATAAACGCGTTTCTCATATTACGATTATGTAATATATGTAGTGTATATTAAATGTAATGTTATGCAATATTCAGAACATAATCGAATATCGATCTAGATATTAGCCGAAAAACAAGCAACTTGAGATGCGACTAAAATTCTAAGTTGCTTATCAAAAAAATAATCGTGTAATACGCCCAGAGGCTGATCCAGAAAATGATTTCGGGCGTCAGTAGCGCCAGTGGGGAATCTAGCTGATAATTTTTTTATAATGATAATCAGTCGTGTGCTTGTTTTGTTTCATGTGTTTGGTTGTTATGTTTACAGAGAGTTGTATGAAGAAGTATACAAAAATACATGGATTAAAATATGCATCATTTAGCTAACTATCATACGAGAAAGAAATAAAGCAATTTTCATAGATTTTAAAATTACGCCTCTTTTTTAGGCACTAAATTTAGATGTTCCCAAAAATCGATATACCGAAAAATCGACTTGAATCAGCCCCGCACCATTTTGAATTAAGTTTATGTCAAAGGAAACCTAGTTATATATTATACTTGCATACCTTTTCGTTTCCGCAACTTTCCCCAGTGGAAGTTACATTCTTCACGTGTAACATATTTCCCCTTCAAATTCATGAAATAATCTTTGCCACATCGACAACACAGTCTTTTCAGTACTAACACAAATTTAAAAATATTAAAAAACAGGAAGAAACTCTTTCATACGCAAAATTTCTGGCCTTACCAACTTTTTCTTGACAGACCAACAAGAAAGTAAGAAATTTAACACATGTGCAAAGATGCACAAAAATTAAGAAAAATTTATAGCATAGCTTTAAAAAATAAATAATTTTAATAGTCCATGATACCTTTTTAACTAGTCCATGATACCTTTTTAACTAGTCCATGATACCTTTTTGACTAGCACAAATTTAGAGCTCAAATTTATTATATCTCCTCGTTTTTTCAGACCCAAACAAGCCCTCCCCCCTTTGCCCATAAAAACAATTTATTAAAAGCCACCAGTGCAAAAATCACTTACAATTATTCTGCGGTGTGTAATCTTTAATGATAGTTAGCTCAGGATTATCTGGATCTTCACGTGGATATTTGTTTTCCCAAAGTTGAGTATCCGAGAGAAGATATTGTTGTAAGTGCTGGTAAAAGTTAGATTCTATAATATAAACAATGCAGTCGACAAATCCAGCTACAATACAAATAAAAGTTTTTCTTTCAAGAAATTTTAACTATGACGCAAGGATCCCATCCTACAGAATTTTTTATGTTATTTTTGTCTATCGACTACAGGTGAAAAAGTTGCATATAAAATTTCAGGTCTACTCCAGCATGAACTATACAAGTGCCACATTGGGCCACCCTAACAGAAGTACCAGACTAGAAGTGAGAATCCATGTGAACTGCTTAGTCCGGCTAACTTGTAATGTTTTTGGTTCTCCTTGAAAAACACTTTAGTCTCTGTAAAATTTAATAAACCGTTGTAAAAAATTATTGTTTAAATTAACATTATTATTGAGCTTTGTCAGAAAAAAATATACCTGGAAGTCAAGAACAATAAGTATATCTACAATGATTCAAGAATTGCTTGTTGCACCTATATTAGTATGTATAATTATCAAACAGTTGGCACTGCTGCATTTATCCCAAAAAAAATATTCCCGAAAAGAAGAATAAGCTATTACCATTCAATTCAACCAGCTCTGCAGATAATCTTCTTTTGGTTGCTGATGATGTTGCCACAACACTGGCAGCATTGATCAGTGTGGAAGAGGGAGGCTTGATCGCTCTTTTGATTGCTTTCTTCTCCGTGTTGATCTTTTTGTAGCCTTGTAGGGAAGAGCTATTGATGCGGTTCACAACTTGGACTGTCGTTGCAGCTGTCATTAAGGGATTGACACTGCTCTCCATCGTAGGAACAAAATCAGGTATACTGCGAATTCTCTTTATGATGTTTGCACATAAGTTGAGGTAGATTTGCTTGCGAGAGCTGCGTTGGTAAGCGACAGCTTCTTCTGCAAAACCCTAAATGTAACACTAGTACAAAATAATTTATAGACAAGAACACAGACAAGGGGAATACAAATTATTCTTCCTGTGAATGTAAAACAATTGTTATATTTCCAGAAAACTATCCACGCCTTTTCACATGCAACAGAAACGAATGATTATCATACTTTCATTCACCAAGAAAAGTATAATTTTCCTGTGCAAGTAAGATAACAGTATGTTTAGATATTAAACTAACACCTCTTCACATGCGACAGCTTCAGATTTACATTTTGGCATAAACTCATCGATTATTTTATCCAAGAAACGTTGACGTAACAAATGTGGCAACTTTCCACCAATCTCGATTGGAAGTTTGGGTCTTTTAACTTTCTCAACAACTGGAGGAACGAATGCATGGGCAACTCGCTTTTTACCAACATAAACTCCTGTCTCGGTTGTATAACCCATGTCAGCACTCACATTTGGTACAGTAGAGGTCTAAAAGAAAGGCAACCAAAAGTAACTTGCATGTGGTTATGCTGAAGCTTCTCTATATGCAACATTTGCGAACAAATTCCCTGAGATTTCCTTGAGAATTAGACCTAACCTACTTGAAATGGCTGGCTATGGGAATAAAATGACCTGCAACACGGAAAACTGGGCTTCTTAAATCCCTTTTACAAGCAACAATGTTGTAAATCCACAACCCTTGCACAGCTTGACCTATAAAACTAAAGAACAGGACAATGTGACATACACTTTGTAAAGAGGAAGATGGTGGTGGAGCTGCCAAACCAGGTGAGACGTATGACAAGGTTGCCTTTTTTGTTTTCCTTGCTTGAACAGGAGCTCGGGATACCTAAAATAAAATTAAAATTATAATTTATTGCATTTGTTGCATTTGTTGCAATAAAGATTAGGCTATGGGAATAGCTACTTGTACACAATGATAAAAAGTTACTTCTTCAGCTGAATGAGCAGTCCTCTTTTTTAAACTCGCTTGACCAGTTGTTATGACACAATCTTCTGCAATATAGTCTTTTATACCAGCTTCGTTTACCCTCATTTTTATATCCACAGACTTTCCAGCATCAGAGCTTTTCTTCCTAATTTTTACTTTATTATCGTCATTTATAATATTAAATACATTACCATCTTCTGGAAATTCAGCTTGATTACCTGAGGAGTCAATATTTCTCTTTTCTTTTCTAGTTTCAAGCTCACTTTTGTTATTCAATTTCTTCTTTTTTGCTTTCTGCTTTAGAATTTTATCGTTTTCAACAGAATCAACACCAAAGAAATCAAGATCAGAAAGTGCTCTTTTGTTTTTCTTTTTCTTTTTCACTTTATGACTATTGCTATAATCGTCATCATCTGAGTTTTCCTTCTCATTATTGCAAAATACATTTTCGTCTTTATCCACTTCAATAAAACCGGTACAATCTGGGTCATCGCATTCGCAGACTTTCCTTTCCAGTGCATTCAAAGTGGGTGTAATATTATCTAGTGAAGGTTTATCATTTATCTGCAAACAATCAGATGTAAATTGCCCAATGACTTTGGTCTTATTGTAAAAAGCATCAATTAATCCTCTCTGGTCATCCCCTTCAGATGAAGTGGATGTGCGATCTTTTTCTTTGTTTTCTTTGTCAATCAACTCTAATAAATGTTTTAACTTCTTTTCCTCCTAAAAAATAAAAGTCTCTTCTAACAGACATACTGGTTAGTTTATTTTCGGAACGTGATAATGACCAATAACTACTTGGAAAAAAATTGCATGTTTTAGAATAAACAATTTAGGAGATTTAAGAAGGAATCGATATTTTTGGTCTATAACTTTGAAAGATTCTAGAAGTGTGATCATTTTTTTAAGGTTATTTTGGAGATTTTAGATGTCGTTACACAGTATTTTTAATGCTGCAACACAAAAATCATTGCAATTAAGTGCAGAAGCAATAAGGAAGGACATCTTACTTATTGTGAAAGCTGTCTAAACACTGTTTTAAAAAGTTAGAATTAGCAGATAAACACATATACCAAAAACAAACCTGTTTTCTTTTAGCATACTCCACAAGTTTTGATGGAGTTATGTTCTTCACTATTTTCATAACATCGTCCTCATCATTACTTTTAGTTTTTTGTGCTTCTGTACGCGATGCTGAAGCATCAACTTCCTTTGAACTTCTCTGCTTATGAACTGAATTCTTATCTATGGAATGTGAAAAATAATATGAAGTTTGAAGGAAGCATCAACTTCATTTGAACTTCTCTGCTTATGAACTGAATTCTTATCTATGGAATGTGAAAAATAATATGAAGTTTGAAGGAAGCACCAACTTCATTTGAACTTCTCTGCTTATGAACTGAATTCTTATCTATGGAATGTGAAAAATAATATAAAGTTTGAAGGAAGCATCAACTTCATTTGAACTTCTCTGCTTATGAACTGAATTCTTATCTATGGAATGATGTGACAAATAATATGAAGATTGAAAACACACACATACATAAGAGTTAAACAGAACAATTGAAAAGAAAATCCTTCCACATACTTTTTGTGTCACTTTCATTTTTCTTGGGTTTTTCTTTTTCTTTTTTCTCTAGATCAACAGGTTTGTTGTAAATTAAACCACTATCAAATCCATGAAAAAACACAAGAGTGTTTCACAAGAGTAACGTTTCTTTTTGATTTTGAACACTTGAATGACTAAAACTTTTAGTACTTTGTCAATTGACTCACTATTCTCAGTCATCAAGGACCTATTTTCTTATTTCTAAAGGCTGCACATTTTTAAAGAATTTGATCAAGATTTGCATGAAATATTTATTCTAAGATTTGATGTTTTGGTTTCATTTTTCAGCCTTTTTTTAGATTACTATAGTTTTTCTTTTTATGACTAATTTTGATAACAATTTTTTTTGCTTCTTGTAAGTAAAATGATCTATCTATTACTTTTTTCTTGTAGTATTAAAAGTATAAAATTTAGACTTAGCAGGGCCTTGAATCCAACCCCAAGGATAGTTTTAGACTCTTTCTAATCATGTTTTAGGCTATACCTAAAATTCACCATACGAGAAAAGTAACATTTGCCAAAGTGCATGTAGTGTTATCATTTGTTTGTGACATGCAAGTTATTTTGTCCTTTACTAGTAATTTTGAAATGAAAACCAGCCCTTTACAGTTTCCCTAACAACAGTTAATGGTTTTCTCTTTTTCCAGACAAAATGATTACATTCATAAAAAATTTGAAATTAATAAAAATATAAAGTTCAGCTGCATAAATTGAAAGAACGTTTAATTTGACTACAGGCAAAAAAATATATATCTCTATCATAATGCTGGCTATACGTCTGTTTAAAATGGCTGCCCTACAGCTTTATTTCGAAGCCCTGTCTGAGTAACTTCATTACTTCATGTTAACAGGCAGACAAAATCTAGAAAATACGGTTTCAAGAAACATGTATGATGGTCAAAAATCTGAGGTTTGACGAACCAGTGGTTTTTCCACCGGCTAATGACTAATGTCTATATTATAATGCTGGCCATATTTCTGTCTGTACGTCAAAATGGAACTACAAAATATAATGGATGATTTCCCATGGATTTTTCCACAGACTAAATAAATTCTATTATTCTTTACAATAATTTAATTTAACCACAAGTGGTTGTAAACTGCTTTCAATGATGCAGTTATAATTGATTTTATCATTGATTTTATACTTTTAATAGGTAAATGCTTCTAGCATTGTTGCGGGCAGGCAATTGTAAAATGAAAATTTTTTTGCCAAAGTTGAAAATTTTTTGACAACGTAAAGCAATTGACATTTTATGTCAGCAATTTTCTGCCAGTGTAAAATAAATGGAATTAGAAAGGTTGGTTATAAACCACTATAAAAGTTCTTACCTTGTTTTACGTGCTTGAAATGACAATATGGTCTGTGACACAACTCGTGTTGATAGAACGGACAAAACGCATTGCGGAAAAACCCACTAGATGGAAACATTAAAAGTCCAGTATGCTCTAAGATATTGCTACGTTATGTATATGTATGTTCTTATTTAAAGACTAAAATATAATACACATATTAGGTTTAAAGTAATAAATTAACTCTTTTGTTTATAACTTAGTTTGAAAGTCATTTTAGAAAGATTTTGATGCTGTACTGTAAAATTAAAAGCCAAAGGTCAAAAGTACAAACCATGGTAATTATAATAACCCTTCAGCAATTTAAAATGTAAGAAATGCCCCATACTTTATTTGTGAAAGTGATAAACTTTACAGGAATTTGTACATTGTGAATGGATTATCAAAATGAACTTTAACATAAAAACTTTAAAATCCACATTAATTAGTTCTTACCAAGATTGATTTTACAAATCACAATGAGAGCTTTTTCATAGAATGTACTTTTGCTATTTAATACTAATTTGGTTTAGTTTCTGACATTGAATTAGATCAGAATAAAGTTTGTCAATCCAATTTATTCCTTATTCCATGCATTACGCCAAAAAAAAGTTTAGTTTGATAAATACTGTTTACATATTGTTTACCTGTTTCTAAATGATTAATTGCACCAGGAAAATAAAAAATTAAAAAATTAATTTTCAGGTTCAGAAGCATAGACAGGATACAAAACGAATAACAACTGTTGTATATTTTCGTAATAAATTAAAAATTAAAAAAGAATATTCACAGCATCATTGTGATAAATCTTTATACAATGAAACACAGCAGATTCAGGAAACAAATATCTTAGAAAAATCTCTGTACTACCTCTACCAACAAAGAAAGAAATACCCTCGTAAAATTTAACCATCTGGAAAGGTAAAATATCAGGATAAAATGAAATAGCTGGAACTTGTATAGAAAGTTAGGCTGTTTGCAAATTAATTTTTAAATAAAGAAGTTGAAATAAAACATGCTTTAAATATCATCACACAGTAAAATCTTTTCATCACAATTTTAAAAAATCCTTTCTGGTGGCAAAATCATTTAGTCCAGCTCACTTTCTGTATATCATAATGTTCTGACAGTTCACCCAAATATTCATTTAGTTCCTAAAAAAAATAAAAAAATATTGTAACTGCCAACTATAGCACATTATATTCCATGATTTTTTTTCTTTTTTCTGGTCCAAAAAAATTTCATTCTGGTATAAAATAGTCATAATGTAATATCTACTGAATAAAAATTCTACCTCAACTCTTTGTTTATGAGTCTTTGATGCTTTTTTTAATATTCGCTCAGCAGCCTAGAAATTTAAGCTTGATATTCAGTAGGAATTACAAAAAAATGCCTTGAACATAAATAAACAAACAAACAAACAATAACAAACAAACAAAAATTCTAAACTTTTGTTTGTACAGGCGATTGGATCCGTAATATTATTTTCCGGTAATAATTTCTCAAGTCTATTTTTCCAAAATGCATTCAGGCACTTAACAACAACAAAAAGTAAAGGGTCCTTATGTGCTGCAACACTGGAATTATTCAAATTGAACTGAAATTATTATTGCCCATGCCACAATTTGTACGCATCTCAGTTTGCTCGGCAGAATAAATAATTGTGGGTGGTCAGTTAGAAAATTAAAAAATTTGTGGGACTATTATATGGATCTGCTTTCTTCTGATATTGGTTGTAATTATAGGCTTGTGTCTATAAAGTATATAATCACATAATGCTTTGTATTCATTTGTATTCGTTGGGGATAATGTAAAAAGAAAGTTTTTTAAAAATGGTAGAAACGTGGTAAAGATGTTGTAAAAAAGTCTTACACTAGGGATAAACCTTTACACATAAACACAAGGTAAGGGGGAGTGCAAATCACATGTCTCCTGACTCTAACGTTACACTAATACAATTTGGATTTACAGTAGGTGCACGGTTTTTAGCATGTACACCATAATTTTGAAGCAATGACCAACTTCTACATATGGGTTACACCCTGCAATTTGAGAAAAAGAAACACAAGCTGTTAGTAAAAGTTAACTTACTCTCTTTTCTTGTGACTTTTCAAAAGCTAATTCAGCCACTGTTTTTCTGGGTTTCTTACTAGTCTCAGCATCTTGAGGCACAGGTGAATCAGAACGGACCTCTGGATGGCTAGACTGCTCAACAATATCTTTGGCTTTGTTCTTTTTCTTCTTCTTGTTCCTCAAATTATAAAAAAAACAATCATTGGGTAATATGACTTATTAGCAATAAAGATATGTTAACTTTTATATATATGTCTTAAAATGTTACTACTTTACTCACTCCAGTCGCCCAAAAAATATTGGATCCACTGGTATCTTTGCAGTGAGATTTTGTTGTTTATTCACAAAATTTCATCATTATTTAGTCTCTTTAATAATAGTTGTATTCTGTCTGTTTGTGTGTGAGAAAAAAGTTGTGTTACGGAAACACAAAATGTGATATATAAAGAAAGGGCAACCTCATGGATTTTTCTACGGGTTAACGACTAGTTAGGTATATTATCCAAAAACAACTCCTACTTTTTGATTTTTCCATTTTTTAATTTTAGTCCACCACCTGTAACACCATCATATGGATCATCATCTGCCATCACTGAGTATGAATCTTTTTTACACTGAAAAATTTATTAAAGAATAAAGTTTATGTAACAATTCACAATTTTGTTACAGTACAGATGGGAAAGTATTAATTTGTTATTAAATTGACATAATGGGATGTATATATTTGTGTGTGGCAAGGGAAAGTCCAGGAATTATTAAGGAACAACCCAGGGTAATAAGTCATTTCAATTCTCAAATCTGTGTTGAGACATCACCTAATTTTCAAGGAAGAGGAGTAAGCAAATAAGTGGCAAATTTGGATTCATTACCGAAAACAAGGTTTTTTGTTCATGTTTCTGTCCCAGTGTACAAAAAACCTAGCAAGCCTTATGGAAGAGGTTGTTCCTGCCAAAGTTTTTCCTCATACAGTATATAATTCCAGCTTCGAAATTACTCAAAATCTCTTTAAGAGTGTACGTATGTGATCAAATCGGACCGAGGAAGTATTATGGGATAAAGTCTTTCTTTCAGCATTAGTAAAAAAAATTATTAAAATTTATTTCTTCGTTCTTTTAGCAGCCACTAAGCAGCCAAAAATAGGCAGTTACTTCCACATGCTGAGTTGCAGCATGACGTGATGTTTTGATTTTGCATTAAAAACAATGCATTTGTACTGACAAAAATATAAACAACAGACTGCAACAATTGAAAATATTAAGTAAAGAAAGATTGATGCTAAAATATGTAAAGTCTGTCTGTTAAATATAATAGTTAAGAAAAACAATTCCAGTGTATTTTCAATTTTGCATTCTTGAAAATCTCTAAATTATTGTATATATATAGACGATTTAATCTGTGTAGCCCTTCTTTTTCTTGCCTATCAGGTTGCATGCACATATATACTGAACTTTGTAACAATTCGCAACTCATCTAAGTTTTTTAATAACTCCCTTTTCTAGAAAAAACTTTAAAATTGGGAAGTTAAAAATAAGCAAACTCAACTGCACACTGCTGTTTACATTTGCGCATCTAAATTTATCAATAAGTAAAATAAGCTTAAAATTTAAACCTGGGTTACCTAGAGAGACAAAGTTTTACCCAGAAGATCTAAAACAAATTAAAAAAACCCCGCAAAGAAACCATTACTTTAGCTACAACAAAAAAATTCTCAACTGTGAAGTTTGAGCATTATTGTTGATCACTTAACCACTGACCAGTAGCCAGTAGTCCTAATGTTTAAGAAGTTTGACTTTTAAATATGAAGTACAGTCAAACACTAAACGCAGGATCTGGTGGTATGTATACCAGGATTGACAAGAGGAATCAGAAACAGGAGCATTGGTTGACGCTTTTTGTCGTTGGACAAAGAGTTTGATTTTGTTCTGTACAATACACCCTGAAGAACGATTTTTTTCCATACAAATAGGACATTTGCCATACCACTTCCTCACCAAGAAATTGATATATTTGACCCAAAATAAAAAGGTTGTACTGGACATCTATGTCACGTATATAGTTGAGAAAATTGTTTCACTTATATACAGTACCGCCTGAATGTAACTTTACATGTGCGCGAGTTTTACGACCTCATGTAACGATGTCATGTCTACATAAAGAACCTTCACATATCTTTTGTTTACACACGAACTTAATTGCATTCTATTGTTATCGTCGTGCACGAGTCATAACAATAAGATTTGATGAATCCTTTTGTTGTCACATGTAACATGCATGTTATTGTTTAAAAGTGTTAAAGATCGTGAAGGCTATTGAAATACATTATTTTAGAAAAATGAACGAACATAACACGTTAAAATTAAATCATTAAATTGATTTTGTGTTTTTGAAATCCAATGGTCTTAATATTTAAAAAAAGTAATGCTGCTACTTTTTAAAACTTCTAGTATATAATCTTTTCGTTCTTAAACTTTTAAAACAAGATCTAACGAAGCTTTTCTATCGCCGTTCTTCGTTCTTAAACTTTTAAAACACGATCTAACGAAGCTTTTCTATTGCCGTTTTTCGTTCTTAAATTTTTAAAAGGCGATCTAACGAAGCATTTCCATCGCCGTTTTTCGTTCTTAAATTTTTAAAAGGCGATCTAAAAAAGCTTTTCTATCGCCGTTCTTCGTTCTTAAATTTTTAAAATGCGATCTAAAAAAGCATTTCTATCGCCGCTTTTCGTTCTTAAACTTTTAAAACACGATCTAACGAAGCTTTTCTATCGCCGTTCTTCGTTCTTAAATTTTTAAAACGCGATCTAAAAAAGCATTTCTATCGCGTTTTAAAAATTTATAAACGCATGGTTCAACATTGACGTTCGTGAGTAAAAACAATAGATACTTAAATCTTGGTTAAATTTTATTTCATTTCGTTGATCTGTTGACGACTGTAGCAATTGAAAACAACAATGGGACACACGCAGTTCACATGAGCTAATTAAATTTCACGAACAAGACATGAACTCTATTGTTTTCAACATGCAAAAGTAAGTAAGTAAGTAAGTAAGTAAGTAAGTAAGTAACGGGAAGTTTTAACGTCTTTGGGGATTCCATCCTAACGGTTGGCTCTTCCTCCCCTCCGACTGTAACTATGTTACATTACCGCCAGAGATACGTATAGCATTGCTCTAACTTGCTTGTCTGCCACACAAGCCGGTTAGAGGTCAGTAGATGGCACCAAATGGGCTGACAACACTGCATTTAAAGTGCGCCGGAGTGGGGACTCGAACCTGAAACCTTATGATTACAAGTCGAATGCGCTACCACTACACCATCTCCGCTAAATAGCTCATGTATTTAACAATAGATTAACAATAACAACGAAAGTTCTGACGCTACCGAAAGCTCATGTGAAGGTGATAACTATCGCGTACATGTAAAGTTACATTCAGGCGGTACTGTAATTCTAAAAAATATTCAAAGCAATCATCATCATTATCATTCTCGGCTTAACGTCCGTTTTGGGTTGGATGGGGTATATTAATGACCCTCTTCCAATCTGATCTAGACTGTGTCAGATCTAAACTCAACTTCCTCTGTATCAAGTCTGTCCTTATAACCTCCTGCCAAGTCTTTCTCGGTCTGCCTCTGGGCTTTGCCCCAGGAACTATCAAGTCTCTACACTTTCTTACCCAATTATCCTCCTCCATTCTTTCCAAGTGCCCCAGCCAATTCAATCTTCTTATCTGGATAACATCTTTAATTCTACGGATACTTAGCCTGCTTCTTAGCTCATCTGAACTCTTTCTGTCTCTCAGACTGGCGTTACACATCCACCTAACCATTCTCATATCATTCCTTTCTAAACGGTCAAGATCTTCCTGCTTCACTGCCCATGTCTCACTAACGTACAACATAACACTTCTTACACAGGCCTCATACAACCTACCTTTTACCTCAATTGACAAGACTCTGCTAGTCAACAAAGGCAGTAACTCTCTGAACTTTTTCCAAGCAGAACCTATCCTGCAAGTAACACTTCTTCCAACACCCCCTTCACTGCCCAACATATCACCTAAGTAACAGAAGTTCTCAACTATCTCTAACGAGCCACTGTTGTACATCATTAAAGCTGGAAATACTTCATTCTCTATAATCTCACCTTTGCAACGCTTGCATACAAACTGAATGTCAGCTCTTAACCTTCCACCAATACTACTGCACTTCTATGTACCCAATGCTTGCAAGTCTGACAAAAAATTGAGTTACTACCAACCCCTTTCCTGCAAACTCCACAAGGCCACTTTCCCACTATAAGGTCACACTTGGCTGCAATGCTACTAATCATGACTTTAGACCTTGCTGTGTTCACCCTTAGCCCTTTCTGTTCTTGTCCTTTCTTCCACTTCTCAAACTTTTCAACTAATTCTTCCATCGACTCTGCTATGAGAACCAAATCATCTGCATACAATAACTCCCATGGACAACCTGTTCTGAACTCCATCGACAGCGCTTCTAAGACTAGAACAAACAACAAAGGACTAAGTACAGAACCCTGATGTACACCAACATTTACACTAAATTCATCACTAAGTGAATCTTTAATCCTGACACGACTTCTAGCATTGCTGTACATAGACTGTACCATCGTAACTAGCCACTCATCCACACCTAATTTTCTCATAGCCCACCAAATAACTTTATTTGGCACTCTATCAAAAGCTTTCTCTAAATCTACAAAGGCAAAATAGAGATTCTTTCTCTTTCCTAAATACTTTTCCTGAAGCTGTCTGAGTAAAAATATTGCATCTGTAGTGCCACGCCCTGGAACAAAACCAAATTGCATCTTATCTATATCAATTCTTTCTCTAAGTAACTTATATTAATCACTCTTTCAATAACTTTCATTACTTGATCAACCAACTTCAAACCTCTATAGTTACCTCTTTCTAATGCATCACCCTTGCCCTTGAAACAATTCACTATTACACTCGACTGCCACTCACTCGGAATAGCACCATCCTTTATAATCTGATTAGCAAGACTTGTAATAAGCTCAACTCCAATATATCCAGATGCTTTTACCATCTCTGCAACAATACCTGGTACTCCTGCAGCCTTGCCAATCTTCAATTTCCTAATAGCCTCCACTACCCATTCTGTCTTGATCTGCATAGCTGGCCCTTCTACAACATCATCATCAGACAAATTATCCTCATCCCAATCAAACTCAGTGCTAAGCAACCTGTGATAATAATTCTTCCAAGCTACCCTTTTCTCCTCCTCTGTGCTAGCCAAAACACCTTCATCATTACGTATACACTTCTCACCTACAGTACAGTCCAGATGTAAGCGTAACGCGTACACTCAACTTGCAAAAATAGTTGCTTTCATTCAAAAAAACAATAGGATAGCGAGTTCCCTTCAAACTGCGCGAAAATAATTGCTTCGTGTTAAAAACAAAAGCATAGCAAGAAACATTGTTTAAAAACAATACTCTGCGCGAGAAAAAATTAAACGCGAAGGCCATTGAATTTTTATTTTTTTTAACAACGAAACTAATTATAGTAACACGAATTTAATCTCGATATATTTAAAAAACACAAGCTCTTTTAAAAAACAACAAATCCAATGAACTAAATATTTAAAAAAAACTAATGCTACTTTTAAAACTTTTAGTGATATTTCTTTATCGTCGAAACATATTTTTTAACATGCGAAACTTTTAAAAGTTCTTTTTATAAAAAGCAACGTTTAACAACGCAAACGAAAAAACCCTACGTTCGGGACAAGATTTTGAAAACAAATTAAATTTTAATACCGAAGAAAGAAAAAATCTAAAAATAAAACTTTTGACGTTCTGGAAAGATCAAAACACTCATTGTGACACATTTTTATAGAAAGTTTATAAAAGTTATTTATTTTCTTTAAAAAAAGAAATCTTTAGAAAACTCTTGACGTTGTATGAATTTTTTTTCTTTGAAAAAACCGAGACTGAACAATCTTGCAAGATATATAAAATATATAATATAAAAAAAACTTTTTTAAAAGAAAATAAGACTTGTTTTTACAAGAAAATATTTAATATTTACAACATTTAAAATCAATGTTTTAAGATTATTTGAATTTTATAACATAATTATTTCTTTCGCGCAAATCTTTTATTTAATAAAACTATCAAACAATGGCTCGCTGTGTCACATTGGTTAGAGTCAATAACATTTAAATACTTAAAACACTATCTAACGAAGCTTTCCTATCGCCGTTCTTCGTTCTTAAACTTTCTAAAAAATCATTTGTTATCAAACTTTTAAAATGCGATCTAAAAAAACATTTCTATCGCTGTTTTTCGTTTTTAAACTTTTAAAATGCGATCTAAAAGAACATTTCTATTGCCGCTTTTCGTTCTTAAATTTTTAAAATGCGATCTAAAAAACATTTATATCGCCGTTTTTCGTTCTTAAATTTTTAAAACGTGATCTAAAAAAGCTTTTCTATCAAAATTAAAGTTTCAAACTTTGTTAAAATATAATTATTTCTATCGCTTAAAAGCTTTATTTAACCCGCGCAACCAACAAGACCTTCTCGCTAGTTTATTTAGTTTCCACGCAAAACTTTTATTTAATAAAACTATTAAACAATGGCTCTTCATGTCACATTGATAGAGTTGATAACATTTGCAATTATGCTATTGGGAATAATTATGTTCACACTATATAACAATAGTTACGCACAGTTATAATAAGCTATTTTTTCTTCAATAATCTTTTATTTATTACGCGCAAGTTAATGACTTACAAGACTCGCAAGATAATTAATAAGAACAAAAGACAAACAACTACCGCCTCCGAGAAAAAGGTGTGAAACTTGAGCGTACGCGTACGCTTACATCTGGACTGTACTGTACAACATCTTGATTAGTCTTCTTCATTTGCTTTGCTATCTTGAATACCTCATTGCGCTGGTCTTCCCTTCTTAACACATCTGCAAATCTGTTTCTCTCTGCTTGTGATTTTGCCTCATACACTGCTGTACGAGCACGACACTTAGCTTCTAAGTAAATATATTTACTACCACCTGACTTCCACTCTTTCCAAAGTTTCCTCTTTTCCTTTATACACTGGTCAACCTCATTATTCCACCACCAGGTCTGTCTATGTCTAGCTGGTCCTTTCGTCCACCCACAGGTATCATCAGAAGCTTCTAGAAGACAATTCTTCAAAGTACAGTACTGTGAAAAGGTTTGTTAACATCGTGGTTCGTGTTTATTTCATGTTACGCACGAACCACGATAGCCCATGATGCGTATTTTTTTAACAAACGTGGACCTCACGATCATGTTTCGTGCACTACACGAACAAAAATTAAACATTGCACCGTGGTGTCCACGATAGATAGATAACTTCTATTGTAAAACAACAAAGACCGTATTAGTTTATCAATTAAATCAAAAACCGACGGCAAAAAATAAATTAACACTTGTTGTTTTAATTCGTTGTCATAAAGCTAGCTATATAATAGATTTTAATCGTTCGTGAATCAAAATGCGATCTAAAAAAACATTTCTATTGTCGCTTTTCGCTTATAAACTTTTAAAATGCGATCTAAAAAAACATTTCTATCGCCTCTTTTCGTTTATATACTTTTAAAATGCAATCTAAAAAAACATTTCTATCGTCGCTTTTCGCTTATAAACTTTTAAAATGCGATCTAAAAAAACATTTCTATCGCCTCTTTTCGTTTATATACTTTTAAAATGCGATCTAAAAAACATTTCTATCGCCGCTTTTCGTTTTTAAACTTTTATAATGCGATCTAAAAAAAACATTTCTATCGTCGCTTTTCGCTTATAAACTTTTAAAATACGATCTAAAAAAACATTTCTATCGCCGCTTTTCGTTTTTAAACTTTTAAAACGCGATCTAAAAAATATTTCTATCGCCGCTTTTCGTTTATAAACTTTTAAAATGCGATCTAAAAAAACATTTCTATCGCCGCTTTTCGTTTATAAACTTTTAAAATGCGATCTAAAAAAACATTTCTATCGTCGCTTTTCGCTTATAAACTTTTAAAATATGATGTAAAAAAACATTTCTATCGTCGCTTTTCGCTTATAAACTTTTAAAATGCGATCTAAAAAAACATTTCTATCGCCGCTTTTCGTTTTTAAACTTTTAAAATGCGATCTAAAAATACATTTCTATCGCCGCTTTTCGTTTATAAACTTTTAAAAAGCGATCTTAAAAAACATTTCTATCGCCGCTTTTCGTTTTTAAACTTTTAAAATGCGATCTAAAAAAACATTTCTATCGGCGCAGACAAATTTAACTTTTCTATACAAATGACATTTCGTAAAAATACAATCGCGTCCATGACGAAAAAGTATACAGCAAGCAAAAACTACGAATATGCTTTTTTAACTTGATAAAACCTGAAACAAACAAATTAACTTTAATGAAAGACTTTTTTGAAAAGAAAAAAAATTAAATTATACTGCCTATAAAAATCGTGGAGCTCGCGAAAATAATCGTGGGACACACGATCCTTCGTGGAGATAATAATATTAGCGTGGTGGCCACGATAGAATGTTTGAGTGTTTGTTATACATAAAGACCACGATTTTATCGTGGTTTGTGTGCACCACGCTCGTTACACGAACACGATGTTAACAAACCTTTTCACAGTACTGTAGTCCAAGTACTTTCAACATTGTCACTATCACATTGACCATTGTGGGCTAACTGCTGAACTTTTGTACTAAATTGACTTGCTACAATCTCTTCCTTCAGCTTCCAGACTTTACGACGGGGCCTGTACTTTCCCTTGGCTTCTTTAACACTCTTCAAGATAATATCACAAACCAGCAACCTATGCTGGGAAACACACTCTTCCCCTGATATAACTTTCACGTCCTTCACCACTTTCTTGTCTGACTTTCTAACCAGGAAGTAATCTATCTGTGTCTTACAACCACCTGACTCATATGTTATCAGCCTATAGAGGTGTGCATGGAGGCTATGGATTTGGGAGCAGAAATAAGGAAGGGGAGAGATTGCTTGAGTTTGGAATGGCAACGGACATGGTGGTTTGCAACACATCATTCAGTAAGAGACAGAGTAGGCAATGATACAATAAAAAATAATAATCATAAATATTTAAAGTGGCCAGCCCAGAAAATCACAAGAACCTATAGTTGTGGATTGTTTCCACAGAGGGGTACTGAAACTGAAAAATGACAAACCTTTAGACTGCCTCAGCTCAATCAAATATAATCTGTAAAAATTGAAAAACAAAAAGAATTAAAAACAAAAATTAAAAAGTGATCTTCATTAGAATTTGCCAAATACATTATATAAATAGAAGTCTTAAAAGAAAGCAGACTTCCATTACAGGTCACTTTGTCTGGAAGATGACCAAGGGAATTGTGAACCTGTTTTTAGAAGCTCCTCTAGTTTGGTGATTGTGGCAGTTTTTTGCCAAAAGGAATTTTGAGTGCATGTAATCAGGAGCAATGTGATTCATGGCTTTGAAAACTAACGTAGCACACAAAAAATGCTAAAAAGAAGAAGCTACTTTGACAGACTTATCACTTATCTTACGTTTTTGTTTACATTTAGATATCAGTATTAAATCCCAGACCCCGTTACGATTTGTGAAATTCAAAGTCACTTTGGATTTGCCATGTTTTGGAACTTTATATATATAGTTTTGCTGCAAAACAAAACCACAGAGACTTATAATATGATGTTACCACATAAATAAAAGTAAAAACATCTCAAGAAAAGCTGCAAAACTCTCAAATGAGCCTCTTCTTTATAGCAATTTTTGTAAGCTTCACTACTGAAAACGGAGGTTCAAAGACAAATTTGCCCCACTGCGATAAAAAGTTAAAGATAGTATCCTAATTCTGAAATCGCGTATTATTCAATGAATATTCCCTCTCTTTTTGCCAAGATAGGTACTACAGACACATTTTAATCGTTTTCTAGTTTTTCCCTGTGAATTGAATAAAAAGTAACAGAAATTCAAAAAATTTCACTTAAAACTTGGATCCTGCTATTGTGTACCACTCCTCTCATGGGGCCGCATTGCAGGATCCTGCGTTTAGCGGTTTTCCCTGACCAACGTCTAGCTAGCCATAGACGGCTTGCATTGTGACGTCATTTGTTTACATTTTCACGGACCTTGTGGAAGCTGGCAGGATAAAAAACAGCGAGCGCCAGTGCACGTATAGTGCTTTTCTAATTCATAGGCCAACAAATTCACATCTCCCAAGGTTTACAAAAAAAATATGTTTGCCGAAATTAACCGATAAACGTGATAGAAAAGCTTTTTTAGATTGCTTTTTAAAAATTTAAAACGAAGAACGGCGATATGAAAGCTTCGTTAGATCGCATTTTAAAAATTTAAAACAAAGAACGGCGATAGAAAAGCTTTTTTAGATCGCGTTTTTAAAGTTTAAGGACGAAAAACGGCGATATGAAAGCTTCGTTAGATCGCATTTTAAAAATTTAAAACAAAGAACGGCGATAGAAAAGCTTTTTTAGATCGCATTTTAAAAGTTTAAAAGCAAAAAGCGGTGATGGAAATGCTTTTTTAGATCGCGTTTTAAAAAATAAAACGAAGAACGGCGATAGAAAAACTTTTTTAGATTGCGTTTTTAAAGTTTAAGAACGAAAAGCGGCGATAGAAATGCTTCTTTAGATCGCGTTTTAAAAATTTAAGAACAAAGAACGGCGATAGCATAGCTTTTTTAGATCGCGTTTTTAAAATTTAAGAACAAAGAAATAGAAATGCTTTTTTAGATCGCATCGCAAAAACAAAATGTTCTCACAATGTGTGTTTTGATCTATCAAGAACGTCAAAAGTTAGATTTATAGATTTTTTCTTTCTTCGGTATTGAAATTTAATTTGTTTTCGAAATGTTATTGTGATTTAACTTTAACGTGTTATGTTCGTTCATTTCTCTAAAATAATATATTTCAATAGCCTTCGCGATCTTTAACACTTTTAAACAATAACATGTTTGTTACATGTGACAACAAAAGGATTCATCAAATCTTATTGTTATGACTTGCACACAACGATAACAATAGAAAGCAATTAAGTTCATGTGTAAACAAAAGATATGCGAAGGTTCTTTATGTAGACATGAGATCGTTACACAATGTCGTAAAACTTGCGTACATGTAAAGTTACATTCAGGTGGTACTGTATATGAAGTATGGGTTGCATTACATAAGAAGGGTGGCTGGGTCCTTACTGCAAACTGCACATGCATGGCCGGGTAAGCAGGTTATTAAACATTGTGTATATGACTTATTAGGCAACCTAGCTCTAATACACTACATTTTGTTTAGACTTGGTTCAGCATGCAGCCATGTTGGGGTTCTATTATTTAAGCTGCAAGCCGGTGCATTATTAGGAATAAACAAAATCGCTTGGAAACGCTCTAGACGATTCGCAGAACCAGCTCTTATGACTGAGATAGACTTCAGCAGACCAATGCGGAAGCAAACAATACCAAAAGAAAAAAAAAGTTGTGTCGGATAGAATGAAGAAGCCTTTTTCTTTCAGGGATCCCACACATTTAAATAATGAGTTTCATAAACAAAAATTAAAAGAACTTTATACAGTAAATCCAGATGCTGCAATTCTTACTAGCCTATACGACAATGAACCAGAAGATTTTAAAGTTACCAATAGTGAAACTGACACTGCTGACGCAACCGAATTAAATAGCATTCCTGAACCTTTGACAAGCCTTTTTAAGCCACAATTAATTAATAATAATCCTGAAGAAATTCAATCAGAGTGCAGAGAGCTTTATTACAAATACAAAAATGGCTATTGTGACAGTCAGTACAAAAATTTAACGAAAGTAACAAGAGAACAGCGCTTGTCAACAGCATGGCAAATTCATAGAGCAGGTAGAATCACAGCATCTGCCTCTAAAAGAGCATATAGTTTAAACCTAAATAATAAAAATTCTAAAAAAAATTTTACCTAAACAATCATGCAATATTCTACAAATATAAATGGAAGAGCACAACAATATGGTATTGACATGGAAGCAACTGCTAGAAAAAAATTTGTTGAGGTGTTCACAAAAAATCATGAAAACGTTATTGTAAAAGAAACTGGTTTACATGTGTCAGAAGAATTGTAAATGTCCTTATAAATACAGCTCAGGTTTGGATGATATTGGGTGTGATAAAACATTCCCTATTGATTCGGACGGCAACATGAAAACAAATCATCGGTATTATTTCCAAATCCAACAGCAAATGATTGTTACAAACACAAAATTTGGTTACTTTTTTGTGTGGAGTGATAAAAATTATAAACTATCCAATGTTCCACAAGACACAGAATTTTGCAAAAAAATAAACATAAAAAATTGAGCAATGATTTTGCCAGAAATTGTGACACAATGCATGGATCAAGAAAGTGACAAGACAGAAAAGCTGTATTGTATTTGCAAAAGACCAAGCTTCCTACCAATGATTGCATGAGATGGCAGAAATTGTGCAATAGAATGGTATCATTATTGTTGTGTATGCGAAAACAAAAAAACAGATGGTTGTTTGACATTTTCAGCAGTAAGTGCTTTTGGCTTTGGTATTTGCGTGATGGGGGCGCTAGTAGTTGAAGCCAAAGTAATTATCAGCCCATTTCTTCACACAAAGGCATTATTTTAGGACTTTAAATGAATTCAATAAATCAGAAGGCGTCAATCTACACTTCATAATAGTTTATATCCTCAACGATTTTTTCGTGAGAAGAAATTCACAGTAAAAAACCTCTCTTCACCAAATCCTAGCCTGTTTTTTCCTGCCTATTTTGATGAACATCAAACATTTTAAAGCACACAGCCGGTTTTTCTTCTTTTGAATCATACCTGGATCCAGGTCATTTCCTATAGCAAGTTATTTTACGGCTATCATCAAGGCCGGCAACCCCGCGCTCCGTGAACGCCGGGGGGTCATATTTTGCCACAACTGTGCACTAGTTATAATGTGTATGTTGCATTCCAGTGTAAAAATATAACCATAATATAACCATAATAATGATGTTGGGTAGCAGCCTGTTGTGTCGCCGTTAACAGGAAAGGATACAAAATGCCCTGGGACGAGGTTGGTTTAGTAGTAACAAGGACAGTATCCCTTACTTAAGCTGTAGAACAAGTTCCTCGTCCCCGGAGTCTCTTGAGCTATTGAGCGTTATCACGGAGCGGGTTTTTCGCCGCCTTATCGTATTTGTAAAAAAGGCAAAATACCCCGGGTGCGAGGTTGGTATAATAAAACAATGAAGGAACGGTGCAATTATTGCAGTACTGGACATCTATGTCACGTAAGAACCAAAGTCGATACCGTGGAGGTTGGTACATAAACATGGTGATACTGTGGGGGTTGGTAAATAAACATAGTGATACCGTGGGGGTTGGTACATAAACACAGTGATACCGTGGAGGTTGGTACATAAATATAGTGATACCGTGGGGGGTTGGTACATAAACACGGTAATATGTGTAGAAGATAATAAATGTGTCGATGTTGAAATTAATAAGAAGGAGTTTAGTACGTTAGTGAAACGAATTTACCGTTCCTGGGAAATAGCCATCCAAGCGGTCCTATTTGTGGCCTCTCACAAGGTAACTTAACCACATGATTTGAGACACGTACATAGGTCCTAACGTGCCTGCCCGTCACACAAGGTAAGCCACCCAATGGACTTTATATGGACTGTCAACATCACATTTAAAGCACACACCTGCTTCCTTACAAGTAACACTGCCGCCGTATTATTAAATTACTTGTGGCGTAAATTTGACAGTGGCGTTTATTCAACCGCCCATAAGTAAACCAAGGCGTCAAATTCAATATATTGATATATCTCGTATGTTTAAAAAAGTAGAATTTTCATTTTACATATATTTTTTCTATTTTTTCTGCGTATTTGTTGAAATGGGTATATAGATACATATTTTTAAATGAAGAATGAGAAATAAAATAATAATTAATTAAATAAATAAATAAATAAATAAATAAATAAGTAAATAAAAAATTAATACGCCTTTCCCGAATTTTCTTTTGTTACTTGCTTTGGAAAGTGGAAAAAATTAAAATCTGTTACAGTTAGTATTGTTTTTCCTTATATAGATATATATAGTTATAAAGACTACAATCGCTACAAAGTTCTTATTAAAATAGCGCCCCAATGGCGTCGAATAAATCGAATTCTCTGTTAGCGCTTCATTTAACATAAGGCGCCTGCGTAAAGTGAAGATCTGGGAACGAAGTTAGCCGAAAATCCTACTCGAGTATAATATTTTAAAAGAAATTCTAAGAAATCCAATACAGGTTGTATATACTTGCAATTTTATATAATTTTATTTTTTTTAAAGAAAAAAATGCCCTGTCTAAAATTTAATCACTTTTAGCTAGTTTATCAATCAAGCTTCCATGCACATCATCTTTGAACCACGTGACACTCTTCCTTTGACCTGTTCTTACTTTGGGGAGTAATGTAAGGCTCTCAGATGATTCACTGAAACTCTTCTTTGAAGGTACCACAAGCCGGTTTGGAGGTTCACTGGCGTCTTGTTCTTTCACGTTTACGAAATCCAACTCGTCCACTACGCTCGTCGAAACTCGATCTTGACTCGTACGAAACGACCGTAAAGATACGACCGACAACATAGAGGATGCCGTTGATAGTCGTCGACGTAAAACTGATATCGTTTCGTCCAATTGTCTGGCCTTCGGGCACACACACCGTACCTGCTCGTAGAACCCGATTTTAAAATCTTTGCTTAATCGGTACAATATAATAGGATTCATAATCGAGTTAAGGAAGAGTAACGCGACTGCGAACTGAAACACGATGCCAGCGTACTTCCAGAGAAGTATTCCCTGATGAAATGTCACGGCCAATAATAACACATTGATGGGTAAGAAACACGATGTGAAACATAAAAAAATGACTAAAAACATGTTGATCAGCTTTTTATTTCTTTTCGCACGAAGCAAAGTCGAACGACCACGAATAGACTCGCGTGCGAATCGAATATTTTCTTCCAGCTTCAACTTAATGCGGACATAGCAGAATAGGACGACCACAAACGGGATGCAAAACAAAACGGTACACGTTCCTAATCGATAAAAAAGCTTATGGAATTCACTCTTCCACGCCAAGTTGCAACTTAACTCAACCCAATACCCTTTCGACACTTTAAACGCTATCACTAACGGCAATCCCATCAGAGCATACGACAAAAACCACGTCACCACAATGATTACGATCGTCTTACGAAGTGTTGGCTTTGCAGTAAACGGGTTGACAATAGCACGGTAGCGGTCAAGGGCGATGGATACCATTGTAAAAATTGTATTACCAATAATAACATCAGCCAGGGGAAATATATATTTGCAGACCACTTGACCGTAGGGCCATGATATATACAAAGATATCAACGCAGTTGGCAAGCACCATAAAATATTTGTTAAATCGCCTATCGCTAAATTGGCAATAAATAAGTTCTTTGTAGATCTCATTTTCGGCACCCTTATAATTGTCAATATCACGAGAATATTACCCGGTACGCCAATTAAGAAGATAACACCATACAGAATGGCCATTGTAAGTTTAAACGGTTCAACATCGAATTGTGGGTGATATTGACGAATACCTGGAATTGGAGTCGTACTAAAGTTACGAAGCATCAAGGTCGTATACCTGAAAGCTGCTGATAAATTTTGTGTCTCCTCCATGGTGTTTATTTATTTACAAAAAAATGACCAACGTTCTGCTAGGGATGCTTTAGTTTTACCCACGGAGAGCTGTTTTGATATAATATGAGATGAACAGTTTGATCTTCAGTAATTACAACCTAAGCAATCTAAAATAAAAATACAATGATAAATACGATGCCATTTTACAGGATTTTGTTTCATAGAGAATGTTTTTAATAATACGAAGTAGGATCGGCAACAAACAACAACAACAACAAAAAAGATCGAAAACAAAAAATAATAAAATAGAACGACGATAAAAAACAACAACAAAAATAAAAACAACAACAACAAAAATCAAGTAAAGCATGCAACAACAGAACCAGAAACAACAACAACAGCAAAAACAACAACAACAAAAATAAAATAAAATAACAGCAGCAGCAACAATAACAACAACAACAACAAAAATAAAATAAACAAAAACAACAACAACAACAACAATAATGAACTTAGTAAGTAACGCACAACTAGTGAAGTCAACAATATCTCATCTTCATGTAAACCGTTCTCTGCGCAAACAAGCCTCTACTGTCCCCAACTTTTTGTTGTTTAGGACCTAGCACTGAATTCTGATAAGAACTGACGCTATATGAAACTTAAAACATCTCTCGATGTGGAAAGATAAGGTGAAGAACTAGTTATTTTCATTACAAGCAGACGAGACGCCACGTCAATGAATAAATCAATTACGAAATACAATCTCTCTTGCTGGAATGCGTTCAACGTTTTATCTATTTGCACGTCGCATGGGGTAGACAAGCAAACGAATGTTGAAATAAGAACAAAAAGATAAACAAACAACTAAATACTATAAAAAAAGTCTACTAGCATTAAATAATATAAACTGAGTTTTCATATTTAGAACAAAGCTACTGTAATTATTGTTTTTAATGTCTATCGACAAACTTTGATTGTGTTAAAAAGGCTGGCCTTAAGGAGGAAAAACAATGGCACTTTCACCCGCCCAGCAATTTCCCAATCTTTTGTTCTCTCATCGAAAACGCTAAATGAGTTGTAATGTTACATTATTAAATTAATTTCTGCTATTTTCCTTTCGTGTTTTTTTGTTTTTTTTGTTTGTGACTTTTATCTCCTTGATCGCCGTTATCCATAAGTTTATATATATATATATATATATATAGAGAGAGAGAGAGAGAGAGAGAGAGAGAGAGAGAGAGAGAGAGAGAGAGAGAGAGAGAGAGAGAGAGAGAGAGAGAGAGAGAGAGAGAGAGAGAGAGAGAGAGAGAGAGAGAGAGAGAGAGAGAGAGAGAAAGATATAAGCAAATTTAAACAATTAGATTTTATACACTTTTTTACCATAACTCTACCGCATCCAGGACTTAAAATAAAGAGAAAAAATAAGCGTAAACGGAACTTCGAAACAGTTAAAAAACAACAGTAAAAAATCCTATTACCAATTTTAAACTTTAGATTTGAATTTTAGTTGATCATTAGCTCATATTTAGGCTAAGCTGAAAGAAAATACGTTTAGCGTTTATCTTGATCGATCTCCATCTTTTATATTCCCACATTTAAAGAATTTTGATTGCGATATCCACGACAAATAAATAAATAAATATATAGGAGATAGACAGTTAAAAATAGTTTTATTTTCATCAGGTGTCGTAGGATAGATATGGGTGTGTTTTTTTTGACAGGGCTGTAAGAGCCTAAAGCTTCGGTGGCAAGTGCTCCCCCCCCCGTCCCCCCACTCCACCCCAAAAAAATTATCAGCTGTTTATCATAGTTAACATGGGGGACGCACGTCCAAGAGAAGATGAAACCTCGAAAGAATCCCCCTTCCCACTGAGAAAACTGGGTGTCTGGTATGGCCCCATTTGCGCGACCTACCGTAAAAATGTTTATTTTTATTCGTCCATGTAACGATACTGTAAAGTTTCAAAATTTGTATTTTATATTAACATTCGCACTTTTCTCTCTCCCATCAGGTTAATTTATAAATTATATAATACATATATACAATATTACTATAATATCACCATCTTTTCAGGAGAAACAGAATTCAAAGGTGTTATTCACTTCATATCTATGATGTAAAAATATGTGTGAAATTACATTAAGCAAGGTGATGGAAACAGCGCATATGTGTTGCGGGTGGAATGGGGGTGATTTTTGAGAAAGTGCTAGGTCTTTAAAGTGATACGTCAAAGCTTCTAAAAGATTAAATGTCACAGGTGGGGAGAATTACCAGGAGGGATGAATTATGAGGAAGGTGTTAAAGAGAGTTCCACACCAAATATATCCCTATTTTGTCGGACACGAAACCCATTGAGAAACTGGAACTAAATAGAGGCAGAGGATAAAAAACCTTCAGAACTAAGATCCCTGGAAATTTTATAAAAAAGAGGGTGTAATGCCCTCTAAGTTACATTCTCAAGCAGAAGCTACGATTTTCATAATGAGTACGGCTGGGAGTGGCTAAAAAATTATAAAAAAAGTAAGAACAATGGCAAGGGCCATAAATTAAATGTTTTTTATTTTTCTGAAAAGACAAAACAAACATGAAATTTTATGGGTGAATGAATAAAAACACAAAAGGTGAATGAATAAAAACACAAAATGTTTTTGTTTTTTTTTCATCCCTATGGCGAATATTACTAATACAAAAATGAAATTATTCGTTAAATATAGAATTCTTCCCAAACTATTGAGATTTTAGGATATTTGAACTGATTAATTTTGGGTTGTTTTATTTGGAACGTATTGTAAAATGAATAGATAAATAAAATGAATGCTTAACAACTTCCAGGGTGCACATCTGGAAAAAATCGAAACAACTCAAGCCGAAGCTAAATTTTCTGGTTATTATAAAAAAGGGTAGTCGATAATCTTGATAGCAGGAAGCTCTTTGGATTTCCAACTTGTTATAAATATCTTTTTTAATTGTGTAATATCGTGAGTTCAAATTGAAAAACTCTTGGTGATAAATTTTTATTGTAAAGCTTATTAACACCAATTTTCGAAATAATTATATAGCTTTATAACTTCTGCTCTTCTATCTTTAGAAGCTTGCGTTTAAAACAGCCGTACTAATTAGATATAGGGGCTTTCACAGTGATGTTTCAGTTGATAGCTTTTAGAAATCCATATCTAGCTTGCCATTAAGCACGAACAAAAATTTTCACGAGGACAAAAACACAAAAAATTTAGGGCATAAACTTTGGTGAGAGATCACTTTTTTTTACTACGAGAAGCAAGCATTTTTTCATTTTCGCGTAAAAAGAAGATAGGAGTGCATATTTGATAGAAAACGAAAAAAAAATTAGAAGAAATTTTCAAATTACTGTAATTTCGTGAGAAAAAAACTTTCGCGTTTTTTTGTTTTGCAATGTGGAACATAAATTTTCGCGAGAACAGTCAAAAATCGCAAAAAAATAGTGATTATAAGACGTGAATTAAGTTTCGCAAATTCTAACCTTGACAATTTGGCGTGGTTTTATTTTCACAATAGAAGGAAATAATAAAAATTTATTTTTCTGAAACATCAACCTTTTCAGGGCATTCTTCCTTTTTGATGAATTGGATAACAGCTCAGGGAAAAATAGAGAGACTAGGGACGAGGTTGTAAAACATAAGATTATATAAAAGTACAGTCATAATTCACCAACAAAATATAGATCGAGATTATTAAAAGTCTTTTGTAAGTACTGTTAAAAGATGTCAGGGCGGGGTTTTACAAGTTGGAAATATTTCGCGTAGACTCCAGGGATAGTAACTTTCTAAAATTTTTGCGTGGATAAAGTCTTCGCAAAAATCTACCCCCTCTCCCTCCTTGGTAACCTCTCTTAAATTTCGTAAGGCTTTGTTACAGGGACAACTTCGACACCACTTTCCTGACACGTAATAAACACATCTTTTTTTCTCTCTCTCTCTATACACATACATATATAACGTACTTACAAATATCTAAGCTAAAAAAATCTCCTCATAATGTAATCTTTCACTCTCGGACATAACAAAGTCTAAGTTTTCAGAAACACCACACAAATTGTCCAACTATATCTAAAGATCCACCCTTTCCGACGCCAAACACGCAAGTAGACCTAATATATAAACTCCGTTATATTGAAATTTGAAATCAGGTTATTCCTTTATCAATATTAATTGCAGATAAACTGAGAATAGCATTTAATGGGAAATATTGTTAAAAATTTATGAGGAAATTTCCTTCATGCGAGTTTAAACAGGCGAGATTTTCATAGGAACCTTTCAGTACATCATTCAAGAAGGGGGTATCTGTGCTTACTTATTTTCAATATTTATTGTCAAGCGATTTGAAATTCAACTAACTGGATACCACTACCTAGCTTGTAAGTTTCTTGCTAATGACGTTAAGATTAATCTAAACAAAACGCGTATTTTAGAAATAATTTTTTTTTAAAAAAAGAAGTAGTTCTTAACCCCCCTTGTTTTAGCGTTGGCCACAGTTCGATTTCATCAACCACAGCCAACCACTTCAATGGAAATAAGTTTCAATTTTAATTCGTGAATATTCAAACAGTCGGCACAGATTGATATACAAATTGTACAATATATTTGAAAATCAAAGAAGAAGAAAAATATATCAATAAATAAATTAATATAATCTGTGTGAATAGATTTTTCTCAACCTCGTTCCCAGGGCATTTTGCCTTGTTGATGAAGTTGATAGCGGCGAAAATTGGCGAAATTTGTTGGCCACTCCGAAATAACGGCTCAGGGGCCACAAGACCCTGGGGACGAGGTTGGATTTTTCTAGCCTGCTAAATAAAATGGCAGTATAATATTATCTGAGATATTCTTTTTAATTTATACCACATAAATAGTTTTTCTTTATTCGGCAAGTATCTCTTGGTGTAGCAAGGGTTTTATACCTGAAGTATCCGCCGTCTTTTAAACAAAAAGTCTGGAATCAAGTTAGAGAGACAAGTGGCAGTTAAAAAATATTAAAAGCGAAAAAAAGCGCTGAGATTAATTTGAAACAGGGCAGAGCTATACCATTCACGCCAGGATTATGTGACTTCAACCCCAGACTTTTTTACTTTGACAAAAGTTGTTTACAATTCTGTAATCCTGGAGACAAGGTTGTCTGTTTTAAAAGGCGCGGAAAATGTAAAAGAATTACAAAAAGTGAAGCAAGTGAGATGTTTAACGAGTTTAGTTTACACCGGTAATATTTTCAAAGGCGGTGAGGTTTTGTAGTTAAATTCAGATGTTTCATTTTAACCGCGTAGCTCCTGTTTTTCCAAGTCTCATCTCCAGGAAACAAAATATTCCAAATCACATTAATTTGAGGATTTTTAATGACTGGCGCAGATTTCCGTAAATATAAAAGCCCGTTATATTAAGTAACTTTCAAAATGACAACGGAGTATTTTGACTTTTTTAGGTAGGTTGTTTTTTCGTATGTTTCTGGGAAAACCTCACACAAATCATGACTATATGGCTACTCTGTCATCATTTGGCGGAAAATGCTTAGTTTTGATAGAATCCCCAGTTTTGAAAATATCCGAGATTTAGAGGAATATCTCCGCTATTCAGGCCGGTTTTAGGGGTTCTAAAAAGCCGGAGGGCTGAAGTGAAGAAGAAGACATCGAATTGCCGCACAACTTAGCACAAATGTTTGTCACCATATCAGAAAAAAAAAACATTAAGAACAAATTTTGAATAACGTCATGCTGTTCCAGATCAACCTCGATCCCAGGGCCTGTAGCTTGCATTCCAAGATCTTTCAATCTCAACTGTGCTAAGGATATGTTAAGAAAATATCAGGATGATTTTTGCACTCAAATTAAGAATTTTCATGTTGAAACGAAAAAACACTATTCTTATAAAAAGAGGGTGTAGTTGAAGACAAAATCGATATGATCGTTCATAACCACAGTGAAGTAGATATAAAATGCAGACGAAGAGATAAAGAAATGTATGTTCTGGCACAATCGCGCACACGCGCACGCGCACGCGCACGCACAGTCAAACACAACAAGTCGACGTCCATCCAATACAAGTACTTACCATACCGTGCCTAGTCATGCATATCAAGGTAAAGTCCTTATAATGCTATGTTTATTGATGCATATCAAAATCAATGCTGCAAACGAGTAAAAATAGTGTCTAGCGCACATCAAGGTAAATTCCCCCTCCCCGCACACATACATCCGCTAATAATCATCAAAAATCAACGCATGCGCAGTAAGATGTGACTGTAAGATAAAATCAAAAAACTACTATAATAAATGTGCAACATCAAAATTTGAAGTATTTGAAAATGTAGTAGTCATGATCTTTATAACAGGCATTGGTCTGTCTTTCCCACTAATGGCGTTGGCCTTAGTACAAGAATCGTCAAAGGAAAGGGAGAATGAGCAAGCTATTAAGTATTTGGAGGATCGTCTTGATGCCCTGGAATAGATAGCATATCCTCAGGCCATAAGATAAATGGAAGAACAATGTAGTGACTGCAAACGTATGTTGGATCATTATGATAGGTGTAGCTGTGGACGAAGGCTTATGGTACAAGTTAGGATGCTGTGCTGGTACTGCTACCAGAAATATATCACATATAACGGGTTTAGTTGTGTATGCAATTCTCGGAGCCTGTTTGAATTTCAATAAACAAGATGCTGAAATTTGAGAATGAAATTGTGAAACCTCGAGAATTCTACAACTTTGCGACTACTTTTACCGACATTAATGATATCAATGTGGACCACCTGACAGTGTCAGATCCCATTCCTTCCAACAAGGGCAATGATCAACGGTATATCGTAGGGTATCATACGCAAGACCTTATAGTAGCCCTGAGGATAAAGACACCTAAAATCTGGTCCCCGAATGGAGTCACCCGGTACAATACCAGTGCTATGCCAGCGATAGGTCTTGATTTTGAGGAGTATCCCGACTGGGTCAAAAAATATCGTCAAATCGGGAATAAGGTCGAAGAGTTGATATCTCAAAAATTGACGACGGAGCCGGTGAAAAAGGAGCACTATATTAGCGCCAAGCTCAAATACTACAAGGACGTGATGACAACTAAATTTGGTATGGGAGTACCCTATGATGTACCTTGCCAAGTCAGTGCCATCCTAGCACTATCATCCGTGTATATGCAGGGTAAAAACTACTACCCACAGGTGCAAGTTATAGAATGTAGGTACAAGGACTTTAAAATCGAATGGCTGCTAAGTGATGACTAAAAACCATATTTTATAGGCCTCGTGAGAGGTCTATAAAACATACAAAATTAAGGTTTGTAAACAGGTGGAGGATCTATATACTGCTTGCATACTGTACAGATTGAACTTTTTTTAAAAACTCATCCCTGCCCTCCTGTCTCCCCCTCGCAACTAGTTGAGAACGCGCCCGTCCATTGATGGAGTCGACAATCCTCTTAACACGCTGTCGCATCTGTTCCTTCAATAGCATATACCTTTGCTTCTCTTGCGTAATGAGACTAAACTCGTGGTTCTCAATCACCCCATTTTCTACAGCCTTTGAGATAAGATCGACGATGGAGTTCAATTTTGTTTCGGCGAGTAGCCTAATTGCCTCATGTTTCTTGGCTTTCACACCAAGCCTCTTACCGGCGTTTCTCAGACCTGCCTGTCCAACTCCCACGGTGATTGTAATACCCCCCATCGCTATACAGAGTGGAGCCCCAAGGCCCGAGGCCAACGCCCCAACGCCTCAACAGTCCGTGGTCGCAGTATCGTACCCAGACACCATGCATCTTGAACTTTTTTGCGAGTCTGTCCCGCTCTTTAATCTCACTTCGCAGGTACTGTTCAATATCTTCGATCTTTTTTAGCCTGTAGGCCTGGCTTCCCTCCTGCATGTCCGCGCTTTCCACAGGCGCACTTGGTAAAATCGGATACAGCTTGGTTATATCACTTATTTATTATTCAATGAGCAAATGCATCGTTAGTGCAGTGAACGAAACATTTTTCTCATGGTGAAATTCGTCTGTTAGCATAAACTCGAGGCGATCCGTAGAGCCTTTCAATGGAAGGTATATCGGAGTGTCAAAACTCCAAGTCAGCATATCCCCCCAAGCGTTTAATTCCTTGGGGGGAGTAAAGCGACTTTTTACCGTTAAGGAGGCAGTCGTCTTCATCCAGCTGAGGACAAACAAGTCTCAATCTTTGGTAAACATCAGTCTTGTAGAAGGAATCATAGTCTCCCTTTGTGTAATACTTACCACCAGCTTGAGCAGGTAGGCCCAAGAGCTCTTGCAGTTGTGTGTTAATAACCAACGTGTACCCCTCATTGACACGGAGTCTTTTTTCAGGACAAACAGCTTGATTTTGTCCTGTGCCTGACCGTTGACGATAGTTGCCAGATCCTCGATCTTGTACAATCCATTCATAATCTCGATGTGGGTAACCCTCTGATCAGGCCCTGTCTTACGGATGGTGAAATCATTGTCTGTGTAAATGTTCAGCCACATGGGTCTAATACTGATGGACTTTAAGGCAATCCTCGTATCTTGTCCCAGGTAATCCTCAAACATCGTGGGCTTTGAAATGTCGGTAATATAGAGTTGCTTCATTCCTTTGTTGTTAGAAGAAAGGAATGAACATGTATTCATACAACCCCAGGGCAAGGTACAAGTCCAACAGGGGAGAATGGCCCCTTGGTATAACAAACTTGGAGCATCAGGACCTGTATGTGTCTACAGAATCACACATTTCCGTGGTATTCCCCGAGTTTACTAAATACCCCATCAAAATCCCAACAAATTTGCTGAATGATCCTGTCCTTAAGGGTTGGAAGGGACAAGCCTTGGACTACTGGAACATTCAGGTTAACTTTGCCACCCATTGCGCAAGCATCGCATTAGGCATCTACGCCAAGCACATCACGGGCTCCGTGCCACTTGTCAACTCAGTCTTCAAATTTCATATATACTATCACATGCGTCGCATTCTAGCAAGGATGAAAGTACCCATGCCTTATGACGATGGGTTTTCACAGTACAAAAACCCCTACTTAACCTCTGGGTATGCACAAGTATGTCGTGAGTATGGTGCTAGCCCCAATAGTCTGTACAAATCCGGATGTACAGTGCCTCACTCACCAATGGTTCATGGTGGCCTCAAGTTGATGGGGATTAAGGAAAATTTATAATGCCAACTAGTCAAGGTCTAACGTCGGAAGGTCTTACCAAGCTAAGTGAAAGTATTCGGGTCTACGTGGTCTTGTTGCTTGGCTTGCAGGCGGGGGCCAAGGCATCCCTACTCGGGTCAGGTGCGGACAACTATACGGCTAGGCAGATTTCGCTACAAAAATTTGAAAGTATGGTACAACGTCAGGAGAATGTAGGGCATGACATAAGTCAATTCCAGAAGGTCTTGCAATATGCCCGAACGCCGGTGAATTTCGCGGTTATACCAAGCGTGTACATGCTACCTTCTGATATGAACCTACGTATCGGTAAAATCTCGGGCTATAATAACAACATATTGATCGCACCTGCCAATGTAAATGTTGGGGTCGAGGTTGACGTGAACAAGCCTGTTGTGAAGCCTATAGAAAGGGCTATCAAAACACCCCCTAGGCATATTATCAAATCACTACCTAGGCATATTGTCAAACCACCTCCTAGACATACTATACCTCCTAAGCATACTACACCTCCCAAACATACTACACCTCCTAGGCATACCATACCTCCTATACATGCTACACCTCCTAAGCATACTACACCTGAACAGAGGGAACCCCCACAACAGCACGAGGATACCAAGGCCGCATTGATCACGACAAGGGTAGGCCTCATCATTGCTTACATCTGGCTGAAAAAATAGATCATATTAGGCTTTTTTCCTCTTTCCAACGTAGACCACAACAAACCCAACGGCGGCCGCGATTGCCATGTACATGTGTTTGGCCGCATATTCGACAATGGTTGCCGCTACCCTCAAAAAGAAAGAGACAACCGTACCAATAATACCAGGTAGGGCAGCACCTGCTTTACCTGCCAAGTATTTGAGGAATTTTCCAAGCCTTTCAAGTTGCTTATCTATAAAGCCTTTTCCCGCACCCGCCGCGGCACTTCTTCCTGCACCTGTCGCGGCACCCCCTCCTGTAACTGCGAGTACAATGGTGGAAATCAGTAGACCAACAGCCGACACAATAGACGCTATGGTCAGACCCTGCTCTTTGAACAAGATTTTAAGCTTTTCAAGGAGGGACGTGTCATCTCCGGCAATTTTCATCAGGATCTCCTTAATGACCTTCAACTGGGGGTATATTTCAGAGGATATTAGGCCGTGTGCTTTCTGTGTGAACTTTTTGTGATCCTCCAGGTCTCCAATCTCTTTCTTAGCCTTTGTTATTTGATCATCAAGGTTATCAATCTCGCCATCGTGCGCCCAATCTTTCCGATCCTCGAGTTCTTTTAAATTGTCTTTTGCCCTATCGAGTTCACTGTCGTATAGGATCATCTTGCTTTCCAGTAGCTTCAGGCTTCCTCTTATCGTTTGTCATGCTTGATTAAGCCCTCTTATTTCACGTTCGGTGAGAACTTTATCACCACCAAACGAAGTATCTTCAATAAAATTTTGCGTATCGTCTATAACCTTCTCGATAAAGGGTAGCATCTCAATATCTTCACCATTCTCCCTAACCTCTTCTTCTATATGATTGAACCTTTCCATGAGATTCTGGGCCCTTTCCTTACCACCCCTGTTGGGTGTAGTATAGTCGGTAAAACCTAGGCTTCCCCAGCTTCTCCCTAAGATGCGCGTAAAGGCTATTAACCTTCGATTTTAAAAGTTGCTCCTCGAGCGTGCTTTGTTCCGGAACACCATGATCCTCTCCCTGCCGTTGTCCTCCTGGCTTTCCTGGCGTTGATGGAAGTTTTTGCGTAGTATCATCAGGTCTGTCATCTGTCCCACCCTTATCATCAAGATCATCCTCATGTGTAAATACTGGGTTATCAGCCATTTATTTAAAAAATTCCAATAATAAATGAGTCAATACGGAACTACATTGGATCCATATGCAGAGACGAAGCAGCTCTTTGGTATCAAGGGGAGAAAGCAACGTGTTCAGATAAGTAACATACCCTCCACGATCAATCAAAATGAAGACTTGTATGTGGATATTCCCAACATGGGGCAGAACGATGTCATATTTCCTGGAAGTATCAAACTCTTATTTGACCTGGTGCTGACGGGGACCAACACGAAACGCACCCTTGTCAGCAACATAGGGAAAAGTCTAGTGCAGGACCTACGTATCACCCTAAACGGCAACGAGGTACATAATATCAGTGATTTCAACACCCTGGCGGTCTACCGGGACTTATGGCTACCTAAATTTGACAGGGACAACAACCTAATTTTGGAGGGAATCAACCCCAATGATGGCACCAACAGAGCCTTGCAGGTTAAGGCTACTGAGTATGTCGGGACGGATGAGGAGAAGGCCATCGCTGCGGCCTATGGTAACACTTTCTGTATCCCGTTGGGCAAGATGTTTGAGTTGACGAGAGACCTGCCGTTTTACCAGGCAGGGCTCCATGACAGGATATAGTTTGTCCTGCATTTTACATCGTACGGCGACTTTATCAAAGATGGAGGTACGGCAGCCTGGGGAAGCACGGCAGCTAAGGCTGCTGATGCCGCGTACAGGATCACTAATATCAAGCTGGAGTTCGACAAGATCACTCACGAGGGTCTCGCGGTGTTATGTATACCTGCTGCAAGACGGGCAGCTGAACATCCTAGACGGTAGATTCCACAGCGTGGAGTACTGAGAGGTCTAAGAATAAATGGCAACTATCGCTGTTCTTGTTGCGGGTGCCGCGATTAACACATTAGCCTTCAGTGGCACGAACTTCCTCTTCAATAAGCTTTCAGGGCATGGCGAAGCTGAACGGAAAATACATGACGAAGCGATGGAAAAACTACAATCAGCCCAAGCACAGTGGGTACAAGTCAGCCAGGCAAAGATCGACTGGTTCAACAAACAACGGCAATTACAAGTACAGGCCTGGAAGAGCTTTCGGGAGCTGGACAATGATATGTACAAGTACTAAATTGCATCGAACGATAAGGTACCAAAATTGTCTGATTTCTACACACCCTCCAAGAAACAACAAGATGGCGAGCTAACCTTCATTGTTGGCTCATTGAACCTTCTAGGTTTTGTTGCCTACAAGTATTTGTAAGAACGTTTTTAACATGTAATAAACATGTTAAAAGCATCACATATCGAGGAGGAGGAGGAAAAACTAAGCCAAATTTACTATACCCCGGGAAATCTCTGGACTGGACGTAAAGCCATAAAATTACTCGCCTCAGAAGCTGGCCTATCAAAAAATAAGGTCACCCACTGGCTGTCTCGTCAACTGCTCTGGCTACGACACATCAAGGGTCCAAAACGTATCGATTATCCCCATTTCACCATTACAACACCCAACGAAATGCACCAGTTTGATCTGTTGTATATGCCTCACGATAGGGTATATGGTAGCACCTACAAGTACATATTGACAGGGGTCGACGTGGCTTCGAGGTACAAAGTAGCGAGGCCTCTGCGTACCAAAAAAGCTAGTGAGGTCGCGTATATGATCAAAGACATTTATAAAGCGGGACTTTTACGATACACCAAGATTTTTCAGTGTGACAATGGTTCTGAATTCAAATCAGCAGTAACAAAAATGTTAGAAGACAAGGGTGTGGAAATCAAGACGGCTACCACTAAGTACCACCATACGTTTACGGCCTTTGTGGAGAGCTATAACAAGGTACTTGCCGAAAGGCTCTTCAAGCCTCAGGATGCACAAGAGTTGGTCTCTGAGGAGCCTAGTACCATTTGGGTCAAGCACATGTACACTATCGTAGAAAGTCTCAACAACACAAAGACTGCCATGATTAATATGAAACCTAACAAGGCGATTAAACTCGAAGATGTCCCGCTCGCGAAAAGTCAAGAATACCCCAAGGAAAAACCCTTACCTGAGGATGGCTTGTACCTCTATCTGCTACAGCCAGGGGAGGAGCATGGTGATTCGAAACGGCGCGCAACCGACGCCGTTTGGAGTAGGAAAATGTATAAGTTGGATCGTATCGTAGCGGGTAGTCGTGTTTTGTATTACTTGAAAGACGGGCCTGATCGTAGCTTCGTCTCGGAGGAATTGATGCTGATCCCAGAGAATGTCGAAGTACCTCCGGAGCATGTTAAGGATTGGTAATATTTTTTGTGGGTTATTAAGGCCACAAAAAATGAGTGCCTCCCTAGTCTTCTAGCGCCGGAACACCCAGGTCATAGAGGTCTTCCCGGGTCAGGTCAATAAGACCGAAGTGACACCTATGGCGCTCGACATGTCCCTCTTCCTCGTATCTGTTAAAGGCATGTATACTGTTAGGGTTCTCAATAACAACGATCTCTTCAGATTTTGGGTAGTTTTCTTTGAACCATCTTCTTTTTCCGGGGATGGAGAGCCCTTGGACGCGGGCACAGTAGTACGGGAGATGATGAAAACCGTCATCGTTGATCTTGGTATGTTTTCTGAAAATCATCACCATGTTGTCCTTTCCAGGATCCTGGGCATTGGGTACATACCGTTCTTGGAGCATTGCAAGCTGTTCATCCTTATCCTCGAGCTCTTCCCCCAACACCATGAGCTGTTTGTCTCTATCGTCTAGATCATCCTCAAGAATGGCGACGTCAATATCCCTGTCCTCGAGGGCTTGACGATGCTCTTTAATCACGTCCTGTAATTTTTGGACACCTGCCCTGGCAAGCCATTTTGTCAAAGCTACAGCCTTGGTTTTTTTTGATCTGACAACAATCTCCATGGCGCCATCTAATGTGACGAAGACGTCATGCCAAATTTGGCCTTCATTTAGGGTGGGGGTGGCACCCCCACCTCTACCTGTATACTTTCTCTTGTTGTAGCTACCTCGGCCAAATATTGAAAATTGCGCACTATGTCAACAATCCCCAAAAACCTACCAAGATCAGCACGTTTAAAAAGATGTTGATTCTGGTTGTTAGACAGGGTCTCGATGGCTCCTGCGGGCACTGCGTTGAACATGCTAACTTGCAACGACATCTTTGTTCTATTTCCAGGTAGAATTGGATTTTTTTGTATGGTCACTTGAGAATTTTATAGCTCCTAGGATGTTCAAGCCTGACATACAGGCATGCGTGCTTGGATTTTTTAAACCCAGCCCTAATCTCGCCCCAATCGGAAATCATGTTAGTCTCTTCGTCTATCATTTTCATGTCCATCTTTCGTTTGGATACTAGAGAAAGAGCTGTTTCTTCTGCCTTCGAAGGTTCTCGGGGAGAGCAGTATACGATTGGGTTAGTAGCCACAAACTATGCTTGCGATGCCTACCTGAAATAGCCAATTCAAGTAGGGATTGACGTTTTTTGTCGAGGGTCTCGTCAGCCATCATATCGTCGACGACAAACGTCTCTTCAGCTGCCAACAATGATGACAATTTTTGCATCCATTCAAAGAGGTTATCTTTGGGGTCTATAAGGAACACATAGTCGTCCCTCCAGAGCGAGGCTCTCTCAAGGTAGGTGGTATTCCATTGTAGGGTTGGACACAGCACGACGATGTTGTAGTAGTGTCGCTTATACTCTTTTTCAAGCAGGTCCAGAACACGCTGAGTTTTTCCGCAGCCTGTCGGGCCTGTAAAGATTGCCGTATGAGGTTCTTTCACAACGTCTAACATTTATTAGAACCACCCTTTTTTCTTATCTATTTTCGGGTACGTCGCAATACAGGTAGAACAGCTAGTATAGGGGGTCATGATGTACAGGATTTTCTAAAAAACACGGTCAAACCCTCATAAAAAATATCATACAGAATTTCGCTTGTGACGTCACAGCTGTTCATCACAAAAATCATGCCGTGTTTATCCATGCATATCATCACAAGTCCCTATAATGCCGTGGTAATCCATGCATATCATCACAAGTCCCTATAATGCTGTGTTTATCCATGCATATCATCACAAGTCCCTAAAATGCCGTGTTTATCCATGCATATCATCACAAGTCCCTATAATGCCATGTTTATTGATGCATATCAAAGAAGGCTGCAAAATGAGTAAATTCCCCTCCCCGCACACATACATCCGCTAATAATCATCAAAAATCAACGCATGCGCAGTAAGATGTGAACAAACTGTTTTGAGTAAGGGAAATTCCCCTACTCAAAACTCAGCAATCTTCGGACGTTGCTAAAATCTGTATATAATAAAGAGAAATGAGTTGGTTTAAGAACGCAATCAGCAAACTATTTTGCACAGTATCGGCACCGGTGGCAGCAACTCGCGACGCTCTTGCCTCTCGACTACAGAGTGTGCGGGATACCGTTGCCTTCTACTACGACAAGGCAAGGGAACATATTTCAGGGGGGGACAACGCTTCACGACGAGATCGAACAGGAGGCAAGGGAAGACTACACGGAGGATATTCAGGGTTCTGAGGACGATATCCAGATGTTGGAGGATGGAAATAGGATCAAAGCATGGCGGTTCAACAAGCATTTGAACCAACCTCTGAAGGACGCTATTATGCAAAAAATTGAACCCCACATGGAAATGCGCGTTAGGATTGTGTACAGCTTCGGGTGTGATATTTACAAGGGTGGAGGTGGTGTGTCTGATTACCACAAAACCAAGAGCTCCGGGTCACTATCAAGTATAGTGGAAATCGAAGCATTCATTGAAGACTGCGAGATAAAGCGTCTCGATTTGGAGGATGGCGAGTTTTGGACTAAGGCTTATTTACCACCTGTTAGGACCACCGAGACCCCAGGAGCATACGAGGGCAAAATCGTTTTTGATCACGTACAGATCAAGGTGATAAGCACGCGCGAACCTCTCCTGGGATGCGGCCCTCTCCCAGATTGGCTGCGAAACAAGAGGTGCATCTACGCTATGGATGGGAAAATAGAACGAACGGACAACTTATGCCTTTGGAGATGCTTAGCTGTAAGAGAGAGGGCAGACGTAGTACAGGGAATAGAGTTTCTTACAAAACCAGCCCTCACCTTAGCCCGAAAGTACTACGAGGACCCTAAGCTAAAGCGTAAGGACGTGCGCCCCACAAGGCTGGTGGATCTTGAGGGCGTCGCCAAACAATTCGGGATCAACATCAGAGTCATTGAACCCAAGACAAACTCCGCGAAGGCACCATGGCGACTCGTCTATGGACAAAAGCAGTACAAAAAGGGTTTAGACACTGTCAATCTTGGTATGCTGGATGGGCACTGTTTTTACATCAAGGATTTAGACGTGCTGGCCCAACAGAAATGGGAATGTGAGGTATGCAAACAACTGTTTACCAAAAGCAACCACCTATCACGGCATAAGAAGAACGAATGCGAGGGCGTCAAGACGACAATCATTTGCAAGGGCGGGAAGGTCAAACGTATTCCTAGCAAAGCGGAGAAGGTCTTTTACGATGAGGGTTTTAGCTACGATGCATCAAAATTGGTGGAATACATGGCAAAGCAAACCGGAAGGCATATCCATCACGCGCTATGTGGCCATGGCGGTGAGCGCGTTATATGTGAGGGTAAAAAGGAGTGGAAAGTTGATGGCTATGAGCCCATCACAAAGACCGTCTATGAATACAAAGGTTGCAAATGGCACGGGTGTCCCTGTCAGCCCGAGAGAACCGACGCGGACAAGACCCGGTACGGTGCAACCCTGTCTAAGGAAAGGATGGGAACAGGGTTACAACCTCGTCACAGCTTGGGAATGTGAGAAACCACCCAAGATTAAGAGGTATGTTCAGAAGGAATTCAGGCCCTATCCTCACTACCTGGTATTTGATTTCGAGGCCCTCCTAGCACATTTAAACTACCAGCAAACATCTGATTTAACACATCTTTCAAGACATGTTCCTGTAAGTGTTGGTATTGCCGATAGTTTGAATAACCACCCGACGTTCATTCAGCACGAGGATCCCAAGGTCTTGGTGAAACAGTTTGTGGAGCAGCCGGAAAAGAGGCATGCCCTCATTGTGGAAGAGGTAGATAGAATGTACCCCAAGCCTGACGATTTCGACATGCTCTCCAAAAAAGACCGGGAGTTGTGGAATGAGTGGGTAAATCAAGTAGCTGTAATTGGGTTTAACAGCGGCAAGTACGACATCAACCTGATCAAGCGGTATTTTGTCGAAGAGATCACGCAAGGCGATAAGATCAGGGTAGCGAAGAAAGACAACGACTATATGTTCCTCACCACCTCGAGGTTTAAATTTATCGATATTAAGAATTTCCTTGCCCCCGGCATGAGCTATGCCGGTTGGTGCAAATCGTTGGAATGTGGGCTCGAGAAGCTCATGTTTGCATATGAGTGGCTAACAAGCCACGACAAGTTAAACCATGTTGGGCCTGTCGCGCACGAGGACTTCTATAGCCGGCTAAGTGGGAAAAACATACTATCCCCCGAGGGGTACGGGACATTCTGCGCTGAGTTTTACAAACGAGGCTGTGTTACCATGATGGACTGGCTGCGCGAGTACAACCTAGCCGATGTGGAACCGTTCATTGAAGCCTTGGACAAGACGAGGCTGCAGTATTACACCGATGGGATTGATATTTTAAAGGATGCGGTAAGTATTCCGGGGGTATCGATGCGCTACGTGTTGAACAAATCCCTACGGTTGAACCCCAAGCTAGAGCTATACGCTCCGGGAGACCCATGCAGGCACAGGTGCGAGGACTCTTGCTACACCAAGAGTTGTAAGAGTTGTAAGGAAGTACGGAAAGCATGTAAAAAATGTACGAGGAATGAGGCCTACAAGCTCTTACGGACGGGGATGGTTGGTGGCCCCGCGATCGTATTCTGTAGATACCACGAACGAGACGTGACGGGTAAAAGATCTCACGTGTACAGCGAACCCCACAAGTGTAGGACCATTCTAGGGTACGACGCAAACATGCTCTACCCGAGTACCTTGATACAAGACTTTCCCTGTGGGAAGGAACAGCTGATCAAAGTGGCTACACCGACATCAGCACATAACTTAGAGCTACTGGCGCGAGGTGTGCTAGATGGAACCCTCTTTGGATTTGCCCAAGTTGATATTGAGGTGCCTGAAAATCTGCGTAAGAAGTTTGGTGAAATGTCTCCACTGTTTGTCGTCAAGGAAATACTCGACAATCAAATCCCCGAGCACATGCACGAGTACTTAAAAACTACGGGTCGCAAGCGTGTTCCGGGCACACGTAAGCTTCTGGGATTGATAAGAGCCAAAAGGATCCTACTGTATACCCCTGTGCTAAAATGGTACCTTGACCATGGGCTGAAAGTGATTGCCTTTTACCAGTTTCTCAAGTATGCTAGAGGTAGGCCCTTTGAATGGTTCCCAGAAGAGATAGCCAATGCAAGACGCCAAGCCGATAAGGACCCCGATAAACATATTGCGGGAGATACGGAAAAGTTGAAGGGGAACAGCTTCTACGGCAAGATGATTGAAGACCTAGCGAGGCACGCTACGTTCACGAGGAATGAAAAAGAGGTTGATGCAGCCCTGCGAAGCCCGTACCTAGAGGATCTTGAAGAGATTGGAGATGCGTACGAGCTCAGAAAAGGCAAACACAAGTGTAGTATCGATAGAGCCTACCAGTGTGGTATTGCAGTGTACCAACTAGCCAAGCTTCGGATGTTGGAATTTTACTATGATTTTCTGGACAAGTACGTGGATCGTCGAGATTTTGAATACATTTACATGGACATTGACAGTGCCTATTTTGCCATATCTGGGGAAGAGTTAAGAGATGTCGTTCGCCCTGAACTACTTGACACTTACAACAAAGACGTGAAAAACTGGCTAGTCACCGATAAATACTCGAGTCGAACAGGGGGGGTATTCAAACTAGAATTCATCGGGTTTCGGATGATTGCCCTGACGGCCAAGTGCTACTTTGTGGAGGGTAAAGAAGGTACGAAATTTTCATGTAAGGGCATGTCGAAGAAACAAAATGCTCTGACCTGGGGTAGATACCTGAGTGCGCTGGGGGGTGGTATGGACAGTGCTAAAAACGTAGGCTTTAGGGTACATGAGCAGGGTATGATCACGTACGAACAGAACAAACTCGGTCTCTCGGCGTTTTATGACAAAAGAGTCGTGCACGATGACGGGGTACATACCTCCCCACTTGTTTTTTAATTGCTATTCAGAAATGTTGTAAGCATTTTTGAATGACGAGGGTTTCTAAAAACTGTCCAAAGTTTTGTAAGGCACTACCTTTACAATACAAAATCAATATGGAGGGGACCAGGAAAAGCACGAACTGTAAGCACTTTTTAACCGTAGAACATTTTAGGGTGATTCAACATAATGGACAACGAACAAGGCAATGCATCAAATGCCTTGATATTGATAGGTCGTCAAGGGAACGTATCAAATGCCCACATAAAAAAACAAAGGCGGCATTGCCCTATATGCGATCGCCCTGAATATCTACATAGGCTAATTCTAGACAGGATTCATACGGCCCTAAATTATGATAGGGAGATAGCATCCCAGGAATACCTGGGATGCGACATTGTGACTTTCATGAAGCACATCCAGGCCCAATTTAAAGGCGGTATAAACTGGGGGAATAGAGGGCAGTGGCAGTTCGATCACAAGATACCAATAAAATACAGGGAGGATGGAGAATACCCTAGCGAAGAGGTGCAAATTGCAAGACTCCACTACACCAACATGCAGCCCATGTGGGTTTCAGATAATCAAACGAAAGGTCATCGATATATCTCCGAGTAGAATGTAGTCTAGCGCGATATACAAACACACCCGAGAATAAATGGATATATGCTTACTAATCGCTTACTAATCGCTTACTAATCGCGGTAATTCTACCCTATACCTTGATGGTGTTTTACTTTTTTCGTTACAAAAGACTATTAATAAAGATGACAGAGCTCGCGAATATATTTGACAAGGTAGACTCCGCAGAATCTTTTGAACATGTCGAAAAACCAACGGATCAACGCCAAGCTTTAAAAGAGGCCCTGCGTAAAGGCAAGGGACATCTCCTACCGAAGAAATGTACAGAGGGCTTTATCGACAAGGCTCCAGATGAAGCCATCGACAAGGTACATACCGAGTATGTTCAACGTGAGCTTCAAGAAAAGGGGGAGAAGATCGCAAAGGCGTTGACTACTCACGTAGTCAACCTGTATGCAAACCTGATTGGAAATGTTGTGGACATTGATAGTGTCGATGATTTACGCAAGGACATTGAAGAGGATCCGATAATCCGAGATGCCATGACAGACCTCGGGATTCTTGTGTACTGTACAATTGGCAGATGTTTGGCGCATATCTTAGTGGTGGGGCATACAGCTGGACATATGAGGATGAGGCGGAGATTAAGGAGAAAGATCCTTGATGATCAGGGTAAAATTTATCTTATAGCCCTTCGGGGCTATAAGATAAATGACTGAAGAAGAGAGACAAGAAGAGCGAATCATTACAAAGGCAGTAAAGCATCCGGGACGTGTGGCCCAAGGCCACAAATTGACAGCACTTATGAAGAAAAGGAAGGAACAACTTAGGCAACAAGAGGGTACTGTAGAATCTACAGTCAAAACCTCTTCTGGGGCCAGTTCCATGCAGTCGGTCTACATGTACGGCATCGGCACGCTTGCCGTATTGGTGATAGGAGTGGGGGTTTGGTACAAGTTTGGAAGCAAAAGTGAGGACAAGCCCGCGGCCCACCCTGAGCCTCAACAAAAGGATAAACCTCATCCTGCAATTTTCAAAATGCCCTAAATAAATGAGTACAAGCAACGTAACGCCCAAGGAAAAGGAGATTTTGGACATGCTCTATGAGACCGTTGTAGATCTTAGTTTCACCTTCGCCTATGCCCTTGCAGTTAAAAAATTCCTTGGAATCACGAGGCCCTCCACAAAAATGGACACTAATGATGTCCTCAAGATGGTAGCGTACTTTGCCGCGGGCAGAGCTTCTCGTGAAATGGCTGTTAAGAAAGGCTGGATCCCAGGAACCATAGTCCCCAAACCTAAATAAATGGATCTAATCAGAATCGATAAAGAGATTAAACAGGTCCAACAGGATAAAAATTATATGCTTCTTTACACCCTATTCACATATGACATTATACCCCGGTATATTGAGCTGTTAAAAACACCGATCAAGATCCAATTCTTCCACCCAGGGCCCTGCCCTGTCTTGCAAGAAAAAGCACAACTTGCTGAGAGATATCGCAAGGTACACCGGTACCTCGAGGGTAAAATAGTGTTTGACCCCCTTCCCCTCGTATACAAGACCATAGACTGCCCTGCCTGTAATGGGCATCTTGTTAACAACCACAGCGGCGCGTGGATTTGTTCCAACTGTTTGTCCACCATTCCAAAAATAGATAAGAAAAAAGGGTTTTAATAAAAATGTTAGACGTTGTGAAGGAAGCCCACACAGCAATCTTCACGGGGCCTACAAGTTGTGGAAAAACGCAACTTGTCCTGGACCTGCTGGAAAATGAATATAAAAAATACTATCACAACATAGTCATACTATGCCCGACTATACAGTGGAATACGACCTACCTTGAGGGGGCCTCGCTCTGGCGGGACGACTACGTGTTTCTGATAGACCCCAAGGATCAACGTTTTGAATGGATTCAGAAATTATCATCATTGTTGGCGGGTGAAGAGACGTTGTTTGTCGTCGACGACATGATAGCTGATGAAAGTCTCGATAAGCGGCGACAACCCCTGCTTGAATTAGCTATTTCAGGTAGCCACAGGAAGCATAGTTTATGGCTCCTAACGCAGTCTTATACTGCTTTGTCCAAGAACCTTCGAAGGCAAAAGAAGCAGCTCTTCCTCTGGTATCCAAACGAAAGATCGGACATGAAGATGATAGACGAAGAAACGAACATGATCTCCGATTGGGATGATATAAAGGGTGGGTTGAAAAGATCCAAACATGCATGCCTGTATGTGAGATTGGAGCACCCTAAGACTTGGAAAATCCTCGAATGACCATACAAAAAATCCAATTCTACCTGAAAATAGAACAAAGATGTCGTCGCAACTTAGCCTTTTCAAAGCAGTGCCCGCAGGAGTCATCGAGACTCTGTTTGATGAACAAAATCAACCTCATTTTAAACTTGCTGATCTTGGTAGGTTTTTTGGGATTGTTGACATAGTGCGCAATTTTCAATATTTGGCCGAGGTAGCTACAACAAGAGAAAGTATACAGGTAGGGGGTGGGGGTGCCACCCCCACCCTAAATGAAGGCCAAAATTGGCATGACGTCTTCGTCACATTAGATGGCGCCCTGGAGATTGTTGTCAGATAAAAAAAAAACCAAGGCAGTAGCCTTGACAAAATGGTTAGCTCGAAAAGGTATTGAAAAATTACAAGATGAGCTTAAGGAGCTTGCTGCAGCAATCGAAGAAAGGGACGTGGCCATCGGCATCCTAGAGGACGATATTGATGCCAGGGATGAACAGCTTGATTTTCTTAGGCAGGACAACTCGGAACTACAGCAGAGTCATGTTCCACACCGATATCAATATGATACCGTGCTATGCGTGGTTGATAAAACTGATCCCCACGAGCATGGAAAAAAAGGCGTGCATAAGCACTACATGATCGGTGGCAGCGTAGGCAGCTCAGCACAAGAATAAACATGTTAAAGGCAATGTACCCTGATATGACCACGAGAAAACCGGAATGCGACGATCCGAATGCCGTGCATGCCTGGTGCCGATTCAGAGACGATACTCTTGGCATTGAGAATTTTTACCACAACCATTTCACATTACCTGACGATGATACGCGGGATCTATTCGAGGGGATGTTTGACATTGATATGTCGTAAGCAGGCGCTAATTTTACTACTCTTGCGGGTAGTAAAATTACAGGTGAAAACCTCCGCCGAACATTGATATATTAGAAATGTCGTCGCAAGTTACATTTAACGCAGGAGCTATTGAAACCGTGCTGTCTAACAACCAAAATCAGCCTCTGTTTAAGCGTGCTGACCTGGGGAGGTTTTTAGATATTGATGATATAAAAGCAACATATAGAGACGTGAATACCATACCTCGCCGTGATATCATGGGGGGTGCGTCTGCCGCACCCCTCACAGAAGGTCAAAATCCACACGATGCCTTCCTGAGATTGGATGATGCATTGGAGATTGTCCGTCGTTCAAAAAAACCCAAGACTGTTGGGGTAATCAAATGGCTTGCCCGGGCAGGTGTCAAAAAATTACAAGATGAACTTAAGGGGCAGCGTCAAGCCCTCGAGGACAGCGATATGGCTATTAATATTCTCGGGGATGATCTAGACGATAGAGATAGCCAGCTCATGGTGATGGGGGATGAACTTGCAATGCTCCGGGACCAGGTAGAAACATTACAGCAACATGCCGTGCCTTACCTTGAAGACCCTCAAAAGGATAATGGCATGGTTGTGATCCAGAAGAACAACAACGACCCCTTTCCATACCTCGCCATCTGTGGCCAGCATGGGTATGTGGCACAAAAAATACGGAACAAGCTTGTTGACCATTGCAGCGGTGAGATTGTCGTACTAGCAGAGACCCCGAATGCCATTGTGCACTACAACTGGCTCAGGGAGCGTGGTTGTATTGAAGTCAATCCGGAGCGTGTGAGACATTTCAGGCTTGGTGAACACTACACGCATGAACGTCTCCTGGAGCTCGCGGAATAGGCGATGGTTTTTGCTAAAGTGTGGGGACGCTTTAGAAAAATATACATTTTAGACCCGTTTGGTTGTATGTTAAAAACCATTGAAATAACAAATAATGGAAGCCTATGTACAAAAAAATCAATTTACAAGGGATTACAATAAGATCCATGTACCCGTACTACAATGTTGTATCAGGGCATAGTCAGGGGCTGGTTATTGTCCTACCTGCCTGGAAAATTTTAGGTTTCGAGATGGACTATACTACGAGGGGTTTGAGCACCCCAATGACGAAGAGCTTTTAAACAGGTTAGCGTCAGGCGAAAAAGCATGGGGGACATTTGCAAGAAGCGAGATAGACGAGGATCTAGAGGCTGATATTCAACGCCTGGGGCTCCATATTGTTCAAAGGGCCAGGAACAACTATGGCGTACTGTTACCTGGTCATCAAAGATAAGGAGTTGAAGCTATCGGATTTGGTTGATATATCAACAATAGGCGATATACTCAAGTTTACCATAGAAGATGGACGCCTAGTTGATATTGATCTGGAAAATGAACCTAATGTTATCAAAGGTATCGTCTATGGGTACCCGTTCTACACCCTACATCCTTTGGATTATCTGCGAGATCCGAATGAAGATGACGAAGATGATGATCATGTTTTAGATGAGCGGTACCTACATGGTCAGTGGCCTTTACCTGCAGGGCCCTGATGGTACCGTCATTAGGGTTGATCCCCTCTAAAATCAGGCTATTGTCACGATTAAACTTAGGTAGCCACAAGTCCCTGTAGACCGCGAGGGGTCCATAGTCGCTTATATTTTGAATTTCATTGCCGTTTATGGTGATACGTAGATTTCGCACTAGACTCTTCCCTATGTTGCTGACTAGGGTACGCTTCGTGTTGGTCCCCGTAAGTTCAAGGCTAAACAGTAGCCTGATGCTACCTGGAAATATGACATCATTCTGCCCCAGGTTGGGCACATCAACATAAAGGTCCTCATTCTGATTGATTGTAGAGGGTGAGTGGCTTACCTTGACGCGCTGCCTTCTTCCTTTAATACCAAAAAGCTGTTTCATTTCTGCGTAGGGGTCTAATGTAGTTCCAAATGCACTCATTTATTTAGAATGATTTTTTTAAATAAATGCCAACGAACCCAGTATATGAACACGATATTTTTGATGATGATGGTGGGAAAGATGATAAACCTGGGGATCCCCCATTAACGCCAAAACCTCCATCAACGCCAGGGCCTTCAACCCAGTGAGAACAACAGGGTGCCCCAGGGGCTAGCCTTTCGGAGCAGAAGATTAAATTATTAAAATCAAAGGTTGATAGCCTCTACTATCATGTTAGTAAGGATCCGAGGCTGGGGAAGCTTATTGTGATACCTTACGATGAGTTTAGGATGGAGGGGAAACGTCTTTTTTTCAAAGGCATAGATATTACAGAGCTTATTTACAAGGAAAAAAGTGCTGGATTTCGATCTTCTGGATCCATAGCTTCAAAAGGTAGACCTCGTGCGGGCTATGGGTTTCCCAGACTATGTCACTACGCCCAACAAAGGTAGGGCAGCGGTCCAGGCACTTGGGCCAAAGGTTGATGACATCGTGAGGAAGGACAGGGCTGATGATTTCATTTCGCTGGAATCGATAGAGGAATTTGTAGATGCCACGGAGAGCCTTATAGAACAAACTTCGTTTGGTGGCGCCGACGAAGTATTCACCGAGCGCGAGAGGAGAGGATTAAATCTTGAGATTCAAACCCTAAGGGGTAACTTGAAGCAACTGAAAAGCAAGATGATCTTATATGATAGCGAGATTGACAAGGCGGAGGGCAAGGTGAAAGAACTCGAGAAGCAGAAAGCCGGGCCGGCCGAAGGACAAAAGGCTAACATCGATTTGGAAATCAAGGAGCTTGAGGATAAGATTGAAAAATTGAACGATAAAAAAGAGGCTGCGCAAAATGCCCATAGTTTACTTTCCTCTGATATCTATAGTCAGCTGAAGGTCATCAAGGAGACCCTGATGAAGATCGCTGGAGATGATAAATCTTTGCTTGAGAAGCTTAAAATCTTGTTCAAAGAGCAGGGTCTGACCATAGCGAGTATCGTGTCGGCTGTTGGTCTACTGATTTCCACCATTGTACTCGCAGTTACAGGAGGGGGTGCCGCGACAGGTGCTGCAGGAGGAAGTGCCGCAGGAAAAGGGTTTGTAGAGAAGCAGCTGGAAAGATTAGGGAAATTCCTCAAATACCTAGCAGCCAAGGCAGGTGCTGCATTACCCGGGATTATGGGTACCGTAGTCTCATTCTTTCTCAGAGTAGCGGTCCCATTGTCGAATATGCAGCCAAACATTTGTACATGGCAATCGCGGCCGCCGTTGTGTTTGTTTTTATCTATGTTGGTGATCGATGCGGCCTTGGTATCCTCGTGCTGTTGAGGGGGTTCCCTCTGTTCAGGTGTAGTATGTATAGGAGGTATGGCATGTTTGGGAGGTATAGTATGCCTAGGAGGTGTAGTATGCTTAGGGGGTATAGTATGCCTAGGGGGTGTTTTGATAGTATGCTTAGGTGGTGATTTGATAATATGCCTAGGAGATGGTTTGATAGCCCTCTCCATAGGCTTCGCAATAGGAGGCTTGTTATTCACGTCAACTTGGACCCCAACATTTACATTGGCAGGCGCGATCAGGATATTGTTGTTGTACCCCTCAATTTTACCGATACGCAGGTTCATATCTGAGGGTAACATATACACGCTGGGCATGACGGCAAAATTCACCGGGGTTCGGGCATATTGCAGCACCTTCTGAAATGATGTTATATCATGCCCTACATTTTCTTCACGTTGCACCATACTTTCAAATTTTTGCAGCAAAATCTGCCTGGCTGTATAGTTGTCCGCGCCAGAACCGAGGAGGGATGCCTTGGCCCCCGCCTGCGAGCCAAGCAACAAGACCACGTAGACTCGAATACTTTCACTTAGCTTGGTAAGACCTTCCGACGTCAGACCTTGACTTACCGGCATGATAAATTTTGCATAGTCACCATCAACTTGTGCCCACCATCTTCCGTTAGTTTTTGAGGCACTTACCGAGCCAAATTTATAGAGATCATTGGGGTTGGCACCATACTCACGACACACCTGAGCGTATCCGGAGGTTGAATAGGGATTTTGTACTGTCAAAACCCATCGTCATAAGGCATGGGTACTTTCATTCTTGCTAGAATGCGATGCATGTGTATATGAAATTTGAAGATTGAGTTGACAAGTGGCACGGAGCCCGTGATGTGCTTGGCGGAGATGCCTAATGCGGTGCTTGAGCAATGGGTGGCAAAGTTAACCTGAATGTTCCAGTAGTCCAATGCTTGTCCCTTCAAACCCTCAAGGACAGGATCATTCAGCAAATTTGTTGGGATCTTGATGGTGTATTTGGTAAACTCGGGGAATACAACGGAAATATGTGATTCTGTAGACACGTACAGGTCCTGATGCTCCAAGTTGGTTACATCAAGGGGCCATTCTCCCCTGTTGAACTTGTACTTTACCTTGGGGTTGTATGAGTAGATATTCATTCCTTTCTTCTAACAAAGGGATGAAGCAACTCTACATCACTGATATTGCAAAGCCCACGATGTTTGAGGATTACCTGGGGCAGGACACGAGAATTGCCTTAAAGTCCATCAGTATTAGACCCATGTGGTTGAACATTTACACAGACAATGATTTCACCATCCGTAAGACAGGGCCTGATCAGAGGGTTACCCGCATCGAGATTATGAATGGATTGTACAAGATCGAGGATCTGGCAACCATCGTCAACAGTCAGGCACAGGACAAAATCAAGCTGTTTGTCCTGAAAAATGGAATCTGCAGGCTCCGTGTCAATGAGGGGTACACGTTGGTTATTACCACACAACTGCAAGAGCTCTTGGGCCTACCTGCTCCAGATGGTGGTAAGTATTACACAAAGGGAGACTATGATTCCTTCTACAAGACTGATGTTTACCAAAGATTGAGACTTATTTGTCCCCAGTTGGATGAAGAGGACTGCCTGCTAGATGGTAAAAAGTCTAAAATTCTTGCTTTGCTTCCCACCAAGGAGCTAAACGCTTGGGGGGATATGCTTACATGGAGTTTTGACACTCCGATATACCTTCCCTTGAAGGGCTCTACAGATCGCCTCGGGTTTATGTTGACAGACGACTTTCATCATGACAAAAATGTCTCGTTCACTGGAATTACAATGCATTTGCTCATTGAATAATTAATGAGTGATATAACCAAGCCGTATCCGATTTTACCAAGTGCACCTACACAAAGCGCGGACATGCAGGATAAAAGCCAAAAGTATAGACTTAAAAAGATTGACGAGATTGAAAAGTATCTCCGAGATGAGATTAAAGAGCGGGACAGGCTCGCAAAAAAGTTCAAAATGCACGGGATCTGGGTACGCTACTGTGACCCCGGACTGCTGGGTATTACTATAGTAACGTCGGGTGTCGGGATTGGGGCCTTGTCCTCGGGTCTTGGTGTTCCGGTCTGTATTGCTATGGGTGGGATTACGATTGCCGTAGGAGTTGGACAGGCAGGTCTGAGGAACGCTGGAAAAAGGCTTAGTGTGAAATTCAAAAAGTATGAGAATAAAAGACTATTGGCGGAGTCTAAATTGAACTCTATCGTCGATTTAATCTCAAAGGCTGTAGAAAATGGGGTTATCAGCGACTACGAGTTCACTACCATTACGCAAGAGAAGCAGAAATATATGCTGGTAAAGGAACAGATGCGACAACGTTTTAACCGTATTGTCAACGCCATCAATGAACAGGAGCGTGCTCATCTAGTTGCGAAAGGTCGTGAGGAAGGCAGAAACGACGTTTTAAAAAAACTTCAATCTGTACAGTATGCAAGCGCTACCTAGAGTCTCCACCTGAGTATAAGCCTTAATTTTGTACATTTTATAGGCACTATAAGGCCTATAAAATATAGGGTTTTTTAATCCTCACTCAGCAACCATTCAACTTTAAAGTCCTTGTATCTACATTCTATAACTTGCACCTGTGGATAGTAGTTTTTACCCTGCATATACACGGATGATAGTGCCAGGATGGCACTGACTTGGCAGGGTACATCATAGGGTACTCCTATACCATGAAATTTAGTTGTCATCACGTCCTTGTAGTATTTGAGCTTGGCGCTAATATAGCGCTCCTTTTTCACCGGCTCCGTCGTCAATTTTTGAGATATCAACCCTTCGACCTTATTCCTAATTTGACAATATTTTTCAACCCAGTCGGAATACTCTTCAAAATCAAGACTCATCGCTGGCATAGCACTGGTATTGTACCGGGTGACTCCATTCGGGGACCAGATTTTAGGCGTTTTTACCCTCAGGGCTACTATAAGGTCTTGAGTATGATACCCCACGATGTACCGTTGATCATTGCCCTTGTTGGAAGGAATGGGGTCTGACACTGTCAGGTGGTCCACATTGATATCATTGATATCAGTAAAAGTAGTCGCAAAGTTGTAGAATTCTCCCTTTCCTTTGACGATTCTTGTACTAAGGCCAACGCCATTAGTGGGAGAGACAGACCAATGCCTGTTATAAAGATCATGACTACTACATTTTCAAATACTTCAAATTTTGATGTTGCACATTTATTATAGTAGTTTTTTATCTTACAACAGTCACATCTTACTGCGCATGCGTTGATTTTTGATGATTATTAGCGGATGTATGTGTGCGGGGAGTGGAATTTACTCATTTTGCAGCATTCTTTGATATGCATCAATAAACATGGCATTATAGGGACTTGTGATGATATGCATGGATAAACACGGCATTATAGGGACTTGTGATGATATGCATGGATAAACACGGCATTATAGGGACTTGTGATGATATGCATGGATAAACACGGCATTATAGGGACTTGTGATGATATGCATGGATAAACACGGCATTATAGGGACTTGTGATAATATGCATGGATAAACACGGCATTATAGGGACTTGTGATGATATGCATGGATAAACACGGCATGATTTTTGTGATGAACAGCTGTGACGTCACAAGCGAAATTCTGTATGATATTTTTTATGAGAGTTTGACCGTGTTTTTTAGAAAATCCTGTACATCATGACCCCCTATACTAGCTAGAACATACCCACACACCTTCATGGTTACTAACAAGAGACCCCCTGCAGGTGGGGCAGTCCGTGGTCTTGTATATGAGGGGTGGAGGATCAAATGTCAGCCTACCCTCCAGGAAACGTAATACTTTACGATACCTATCAGCAAGCTGCGCCTTTTCTTGCAGGACAGGGCAGGGTCCGGGGTAAAAAAAAGGTATCTTGATCGGTGTTTTTAAAAGTTCAATGTACCGAGGTACAATGTCGTGGGACAACAGGGTGTAAAGAAGCATGTAATTTTTATCTTGCTGGACCTGTTTAATCTCTTTATAGATTTTGATGGGATCTACAACATCCATTTATTTGGGTTTCACGCCTATTCCGAGACATATCGATTGCCCTTCGACATGTTTTCACCCGCCCACATGGGCTGAGTGTTGGTGTAGTGAAGCCTTTTCGCCACCTCATCAAGCAATGGAGCATCCCTATTTTCCTTATATTTAATTGGCATTTTATGATCGATATGCCACTCTCCATAATTGTCCCAGTTCATACCCTCAACAAACTGAGCTTCGATATGGGTCCGCAGCGTAGCGATATCGCACCCGAGATACTCCTGGGAACTGAGCTCCTTATTTCCCTGTAGGGCATTGTGGGTTTGGCTGCATACAACACCAGCTAGATGTCCAGGAGGGTCGCAAATTTTACACGTTGATCTTATCCTTTCATGACGGCAGATCTGACAGATCTTCGCCTACCATGTTCGCTGCAGATAACCCCACCCCCACAGTCTTTGCACTGATCCCTTCGCCTACCATGTTCGCTGCAGATACTTCCACCTCCACATTCCCGGCACCTTGATCTTATCCTTTCATGACAACAGATCTGACTGCCCTTACAGTCTTTACACGTTGATCTTATCCTACCATATTCGCTGCATATTTCTCCACTTCCACAATCCTTACACTACGATCTTCGTCTACCATGCTCGCTGCAGATACCACCACCTTCACATTCCTTACAGCGAGACCTCCGCTTTTCATGGGGGCACTTTGTACGATCCATTAACGCCTTGTTAATATCGAGGCATTTGATGCACATTTTTGTTCGTTGACCATTTCCTTTGATCCTAAAATTGTCCAAAGAAAGATAGTGTTTACAATTTGAGCAGCTCTCGGTTTCTTCCATAACTGTCCTTAGGGACAAACACGAGTTTTACCGGGCGGTCTATTTTGGTTTCGGGACTATGGATGCGGGGAGCCATCCCTTGCTTACAGCCATTTCACGACTCGCCCGGCCCGCTGCGAAGTACGCCGTCATCTTGAGGACGTCATTCATGTCCATTTTGGCAGAGGGCCTCGTGATTCCAAGGAATTTTTTACCTGCAAGGGCATAGGCGAAGGTGAAAGATAGATCCCCCACGGTCTCATAGAGCATATCCAAAATCTCCTTTTCCTTGGGCGTTACGTTGCTTGCGTGAGGTGTTGCCTTTGTACTCATTTATTTAATGCATTTTGAAAATTTCAAGAGTTTTATCCTTTTGTTGAGGCTCGGGAGTGGGCTTGTGAGATTCTCCACCTTTTTTGCCTCTGCCAAATCTGTACCATACTCCAACTCCTATCGCGAGCACGGCCAGCGTCCCCACACCATACATGTAGACATTGTCCATCGACTTGTGAGGACCTGATGCAGGTTCCTGATCATCTGATGAAGAACTTTTACCCATGTTCTTTTGTAAGTCGGCCTTGTTCTTGCGATTCCATTCCGCAAGTCTCTTACCAGCAGCAACACGACCTTCGTTCTTCTTGGTTATGACTTGGTTAGACTCTTCCATTTATCTTATAGCCCTTCAGAGCTATAAGATAAATTTTACCCTGATCCTCAAGGATCTTTCTCCTTCCCCTCCGCCTCATCCTCCTTTTTGGACATATGCCGGGCGGTGTGTCCCACCACTAAGATAGGCGCTAAACACCTTCCAATTGTACAGTACACCAGAATACCGAGGTCCGTCATAGCGTCCCTTATAATAGGGTCATCCTCGATATCTTTTCGGAGCTCATCGACACTATCAATATCCACGAAGTTTCCAACCATGTTCGCGTATAGGCTGACCACATGGGTAGTCAACGCTTTTGCTCACGTTGAAGGTACTCGGTATGTACCTTGTCGATGGCTTCATCAGGAGCCTTGTCAACAAAGCCATCTGTACATTTCTTCGGTAGAAGATATCCCTTGCCCTTACGCAGGGCTTGGCGTTTATCGATAGGTTTCTCGACATGTTCAAACGATTCTGCGGCTGTGTCGAACACTTGTGAGAGTTCTGACATTCTCTTTATTGTATTGTGGTATCGCAAAAAACAAAACGCGATCAGAGTATAAGGTAGTATTACAGCGATTAGTATACATATGTCCATGTTTTTATTCTCAAGCGCCGGACCGGCGGTGGTGTCCACGGGCTAGCGTGGTAATTTGGTCCTGTTGCACGAGCCTCTTGTCATCTGCCCTGTTAAGCGCTAATTTGTTCACCTTTTGGGTATATACTTGATGGTTCCTGTGCTGAATTAAGACCTGGTTTTTGTAAATGTTAACGCCTTCCTCCAGGCATTGTCTATAGTCGTCAAAAGTGATGGACTTCTTGGTCACACATCTCTTTACGCCCTTTGCTTTCCTATCACCACCCTCTTTTGTAAGGCTCTCGTAGGCATATAGCTTTGCCCTTAGTGTTATAAACTCCGTCATGATTTTCCCACTTAGTTCGTCTTTCATTAGACCAACGACCTTTTTGTTCTTCCCCATAGGAAGGGGCCTGTTACCGTCTTTGCTATACGCGCTCGTATCAAAACGTTTCTCGACATCCTGCGCGATATCACGATAAAAATCTTCCGTTCGAATATGTTATACAAAGCTGTCCGTGTCCATGTAGCAGAGCTGCAGCTTGCTGCCATATTTTGGTTGCATATAATCGTAGTGGAACTCATACATGATCAACTTTGACATATCTAGTATGGCCTGACCTATATATACGGGCTTTGTCATCTTGACCTCGGTTTTGCTCATCTCCACACCTAGGAGGTGCTTACTGAACCTGAGGCCACCCTTAAAGTTGGGCTTCATCACTAGCTTCATATAATTGTCCTCTTGGTGACAAGTTTAAAATTACGATGGTTCCGGATATTTTCCATGGTCTTGCCGAACACCGAGAGGTTCATCAATTTATAGAAGTCTTTCTCGAAATCATTTTTGGCAGCAGTTCTCAACCTCGTGTCGTGATCTATATACCCTTTAAGCCACGGTTCCTGGTTAATGTGAATGACCCTATGTACTTTCTTCAATTCAAGCCCGTGCTTTATGGCTTCATAAAGGGTCCTGATATGCACCACATACCCACGCTTGTTTTTTAAATTTGGTACCAGTTTTTCGATTTTGTTGATCGTCATGCGCTCTGGTAGAAACGGTAATTCGTTATGTGTATCGTGTAGCCTCTCGGGGTAGTCTATATCAGTCTCGAGTAAGTATCCATACTTGTTCTTAGCGACAAGCTTCGCAATTCGCTTTTCGGTAAATTCCTCAACGTTTGAGATCCAGAAGCCATCCGTTGGCAGATCTTGACACATTGCCCAGCCATAGAGGTTGTTGGCATCAAGGTACTGTAGGTACGAGGATTCCTCGCCCGAGTTATACTGTTCTCCCATATACTTGTTGTTAGCTCTCGCATACCGATGTACCGCCTGGGTTATACCTCCCCGGATACCTTTTTTGAACATGAGAAGCATATCAGGGTCTGTGAGGAGCTCTAGCCTAATTCCGGTATACTTGAGTGCCGCCTTCCATGCCAGGCCGGGTGCGGAATAAAAGTGAGCAGGGTCAAGTTTGTAGTTTGTTAGACACACACCACGGAACGTTTCAAAAACATCAGCACAGCACTAACACAGTTTGTTCACATCTTACTGCGCATGCGTTGATTTTTGATGATTATTAGCGGATGTATGTGTGCGGGGAGGGGGAATTTACCTTGATGTGCGCTAGACACTATTTTTATTCAATAAACATAGCATTATAAGGACTTTACCTTGATATGCATGACTAGGCACAGTATGGTAAGTACTTGTATTGGATGGACGTCGACTTGTTGTGTTTGACCGTGCGTGCGCGTGCGCGTGTGCGCGATTGTGCCAGAACATACATTTCTTTATCTCTGACGAGCTTGAAGCGTGGAAATTGTAAATCAAAACCGTTGTGTAAAAAGAGTTTGACGTACCATACCAACGAAAGGTCCACTCTATTGATTCTGCCGTTGATGCTGCTAATTATGCTCGAACTAAAATTCCAGAAAGATAAAGAACTACTCGGTCAACTGTGTTGATAAGGAAATTTTTGCTATGCAATATGAATGCTATGGTCGGCCATGAAATGCTTTTAGAGATAGAGAAATGTATGTTCTAGCGCAACGCACATCTCGCGCACGCGCACGCCCACGGTCAAACACAACAAAGTCTCCCACCATCCAATACAAGTCCCTATTATACATCAAATAAGTAAAAAAAATTCTGGCGCACAGTCAAACACAACAAATCGACGTCATGCTATGCCTAGAGGGGTAAGTTCCCCTACCATGCAGTGCTTAGTCATGCATATCAAAAAATCATACAAAAATGAGTCAAATAATTCTAGCGCACCTAGTAGGGGCATTCCCTTATAGAATCAACGCATGCGCAGTAAAGATGTGTTAGTTTTTTTTGACCGTAATGAAATCCTCTGACAAAATAAAAAATCTTATAATAAATAATGAACGCGCACACTGTAAAAGAATTACGTGATATCGCGAAAAGCCGTGGATTATGTAGAGGTGTTCAGGGAGTGCGCAAGAAGGATCTGATTCAACATCTCAAGAATGATATTGCAAGCCAGGAAAATTGGATCAAGGATGTTGAGGAGAAGCCCTATGCGCTCGCGTTTATCCCGGACCGGTTCAATACGCAGGACATGTGCAACGAAGCCGTTGAAAAGGATTTTGAGATGTTCGTGTATGTCCCGGACCGGCTTAAAACGCAGGGCATGTGCAACGAAGCCGTTGAGGAGGATCCCCATCTGTTCGAGTATGTCCCCAACAAAATCAAAACGCAAGACATGTGCAACAATGCCGTTGAGGAGGATCCCCATCTGTTCAGGCACGTGCCGGATCAATTCGAGAAGCAATACATGTGCAACAAGGTAGTTGAACACAATCCCCTTATGTTCAAGTATATATACGACCACTTCAAGACGGAGCATATGTGCAGCATGGCTGTTGAAGGAGAGCCTATGATGCTCGGCTATGTCCCCAGCAAAATAAAAACGCAAGACATGTGCAACAATGCCGTTGAAAAGGATCCCTGGGACATGCTGGCGAATAGGAAAAGCAAACTTAAATGGCGAAGGGCCTACCGCCAGAGGAAGGCCGAAAAGGAGGGGCTAGCCCCGGTAGCCTGGCATCCGGATAGGGTCATAGATTGGTGCTTTACAGAGGATGAAAAGGCAGACCTTAAAAATATGTGGGGGTTGGCTTGAAGCCAAGGTTATCCTACAATCTTTGTTGTAGGATAATACTATAGAATAAATGGAACAATGTAAGGACTGTGAACGTATGCTGGATGAGTATGACAAGTGTAGCTGTGGGCGCAGGTTTATGGTAAATGGTAAATTGTTGTGTTGGCATTGCTATCATGAATATATCATATATAATGGGGGTGGGTGCGTATGTACAATGACATGCAATTCTCTGAAGTCGTTTGAAATACAATAAACAAGATGCTGAAATTTAAAAATGAAATTGTCAACCCTAGAAATTTCTATAGTTTTGCGACTACCTTTACCAATATTAATGATATCAATGTGGACCACCTGACGGTGTCAGACCCTATCCCTGCTAACGGAGGTAAGGATCAACGGTATATAGTAGGGTATCATGCACGGGACCTCATAGTTGCCTTGAGGGTAAAAACACCTAACATCTGGTCCCCGAATGGAGTCACCCGGTACAATACCATTGCTATGCCAGCGATAGGTCTTGATTTTGAGGAGTATCCCGACTGGGTTGAAAAATATCGCCAAATTTGGAATAAGGTCGAAGAGTTGATATCTCAAAAATTGACGACGGAGCTGGTGAAAAAGGACCGTTACGTAAACGCTAAGCTCAAATACTATAAGGACTCAATCACAACCAACTTCCATGGCCAGCCAGTACCCTATGATGAGCCATGCCAAGTCAGTGCCATGCTGGCACTATAATCCGTGTATATGCAGGGTAAAATCTACTACCCACAGGTGCAATTCATAGAATGTAGATACAGGAACCTTAAAGTCGGATGGTTGTTGAGTGATGATTAAAAAAAACAACTATATTTTATAGGCCATACAAAGACCTATAAAATATACAAAACTAAGGCTTATACTCAGGTGGAGGCTCTAAATACCGCTTGCATACTGTGCAGATTGAACGTTTTTTAAAAACTCATCCCTACCCTCTTGTCTCCCCCCTCGCAACGAGCTGAGCACGCTCCCGTTCATTGATGGAGTCAACAATCTTTTTAACACGCTGTCGCATCTGTTCCTTCAATAACATATACTTTTGCTTCTCCCGCGCAATGAGACTAAACTCGTGGTCTTCAATCACCCCATTTTCTACTGCCTTTGAGATGAGATAGACGATGGAGTTCAATTTTGTTTCAGCGAGTAGCCTAATTGCTTCATGTTTCTTGGCTTTCACACCAAGCCTCTTTCCGGCGTTTCTCAGACCTGCCTGCCCAACTCCTACGGCGATTGTAATACCCCCCATCGCTATACAGAGCAGAACACCAAGGCCCGAGGCCAACGCCCCGATTCCGACACCCGACGTTACTATAGTAATACCCAACAGTCCGTGATCGCAGTATCGGATCCAGACCCCATGCATTTTAAACTTTTTTGCGAGCCTGTCCCGCTCCTTAATCTCATTTCGCAGATACTGTTCAATATCTTCAATCTTTTTGAGTCTGTAGGCCTGGCTTCCATCCTGCAGGTCCGCGCCTTCCGCGTGTGCGCTCGGCAAACTAGGGTACAGTTTGCTGATATCGCTCATCTTTATTCTATCAAAAGCTGCATCGTTATCCCGGTGAACGAAACATTTTTGTCGTGGTGGAATTCATCTGTTAGCATGAACTCGAGGCGATCTGTCGAGCCTTTTAGGGGTAGGTAGATCGGGGTGTCAAAAGTCCAAGTCAGAATATCCCCCCAAGCGTTTAATTCCTTGGTGGGGAGTAAAGCCAGAATTTTAGACTTCCTACCATCTAGCAGGCAGTCGTCTTCATCCAGCTGGGGACAAATAAGTCTCAATCTGTGGTAGATGTCAGTCAGTACTCGGCATCATAGTCACCCGCCTGATAGTCTTTCTTACTAGGATCGTAGGGTAGGCCCAAGAGCTCCTGCAGCTGGCGATGAATAACGACCGTATACCCAGCACTTACACGTAGTCTACGTTGTCCATTTTTCAGGACAAACAACTTAATCTTATCCCCTGCTTGACCGTTGACGATAGTTGCCAGATCCTCGATTTTGTAGAGGCCGTTCATGACCTCAATAAGAGTAACTGTCTGATCAGGTCCTGTCTTACGGATGGCGAAATCGTTGTTACTGTAAATATTCAGCCACGTAGGCCTGATACTTATCGATTTCAGGGCAATTCTCGTGCACTGTACTCATACAACGCCAAGGCAAGGTACAAATCCAACAGGGGAGAATGGCCACTTGGTTTAACCAACTTGGAACATCAGGACCTATATGTATCGACGGAATCACACATTTCCGTGGTATTCCCCGAGTTTACCAAATAACCCATCAAGGTTACAACAACCTACCTGAATGACCCTGTTATTCAGGGATGGACAAAGGGACAGGCTTTGGACTACTGGAATATTCAGGTGAATTTCGCCGCCAATTGCGCGAGCACTGTATTAGGTATCTCCGCCAAGCATCTAACGGGCTCCGTACCCCTTGTCAACTCGATCTTTAAATTCCATGTATACTACCACATGCGTCGTATTCTAGCAAGAATGAAAGTACCCATGTCTTTTAACGACGATTTTTCTCGGTACAAAAATCCCCACTCAACCTCTGGATACGCGCAGGTATGTCGCGAGTACGGTGCGGACCCTAACGGCCTGTACAAGACCAAATCAGTAAGTGCATCATTGAAAAACGGAAGATGGTGGCCACAGGTTGATGGTGATTGGGCCAAATTCATCATCCCCACAAGTCAAGGCCTGACATCGGAGGGCCTGACCAAGCTAAGTGAGAGTATTCGCGTCTACGTGGTCTTGTTGCTTGGATCGCAGGCAGGGGCCAAGGCATCCTTACTCGGCTCAGGTGCGGACAACTACACAGCAAGACAGATTTTGATGCAGAAATTTGAAGCCATGGTGCAGAGGGAGGAAAATGTAGGGAATGACATCACGGAATTCCAGAAGGTATTGCAATATGCCCGAACGCCAGTGAATTTTGCCGTCATGCCAAGCGTCTACATGCTACCCTCGGACATGAACCTACGTATAGGTAAAATTGTAGGGTATAACAACAATATTTTGATCGCACCTGCCAATGTCAATGTGGGGGTCCAGGTTGACGTGAATAACAAACCTATTGTGAAGCCTATAGAGAGGGCTATAAAGCCACCCCCTAGGCATACAGAGCATACCATCAGACATATGTCAGATATCAAACTACATCCCAAGCATGCAGAGCATACCATCAGACATGTGGCATTATCAAACTACCCCCCAAGCATGCAGGGCATACTATACCTCCTATACATGCCACGCAACAGCATGAGGATAACAAGGCCGCATTGATCACGACGGGGGTAGGCCTAATCATTGCATACATATGGCTTAAAAAATAACTAAATATTAGACCTTTCCAACATATAGCACGAAAAACCCAGCAGCGGCCGCGATGGCCATGTACAGATGTTTTGCCGCGTATTCCACGACTGTTGCCGCTACCCTCAGAAGGAAGGATACTACGGTACCAATAATCCCGGGTAATGCAGCACCTGCTTTACCTGCCAAATACTTCAGGAATTTACCCAATCGTTCCAGCTGCTTCTCCACAAACCCCTTCCCTGCTGCACTTCCTCCAGCGGCACCCCTGGCGGCACTTCCTCCTGTAGCTGCAAGTACGATGGTGCTTATCAGTAGACCAATAGCAGAGACTATACTCGCTATGGTGATCCCTTGCTCTTTGAAGAGAATCTTTAGCTTCTCCAGCAAAGACGTGTCATCTCCGGCAATTTTCATTAACGTTTCCTTGATGGTCCTCAGCTGGCTGTAAATTTGGGAGGAAAGTAAGCCATGTGCATTCTGCGTGGCTTTTTTTTTATCATTCAATTTTTCAATCTTATCATTAAGCTCCTTGATTTTCCCATCGAGTTCATTCACCTTACCCTCAGCTGCCCCGGCTTTCTGCTTCTCGAATTCTTTCACCTTACCCCTTGCCTTGTCGATCTCGCTATCGTATGTGATCATCTTGTTTTTCAGGCTTTTCAAGTTACCCCGTATGGTTTGAAGTTCGAGGTTAAGCCCCCTTCTTTCACGTTCAGTGATTTCTTCATCAGTGCCGCCAAACGAAGTTTCTTCTATAAAACTCTCCGTCGCATCTATAAATTCCTCCATCGATTTTATAGATTGCGTCAAAATGCTATCGGCGGCCCTGTCCTTCCTCACGATGTCATCAGCTTGTTGCCCAAGTGCCTGGGCCGCTGCCCTACCTTTGTTGGGTGTAGTGACATAGTCCGGGAAACCCATAGCCCGCACAAGGTCTACCTTCAAATTTGAAGTTATGGCTCCAGAAGATCGAAATCCAGCACCTTTTTCCTTGTAAATAAGCTCCGTAATATCTATACCCTTGAAATAAAGACGTTCCCCCTCCACCATAAAATCATCATAAGGTATCATAATAAGCTTCCCCAGCAGCCTCGTATCCTTACTAAGATGAGCGTATAGACTATCAACCCTTGATTTCACTATTTTTTTCCTCTGCTCCGAAAGTCTAGACCCTGGGGCACCCTGTTGTTCTCCCTGGGCTGAAGGCCCTGGCGTTGATGGAAGTTGCCGCGTTGATGGAAGTTTTGACGTAGTATCAGGCCTATCATCTTTCCCTATCTCTTCATCCGGAAGATCGTGATCAAATACTGGATTAGTTGTCATTTATTGTACAAAAATCCCCCCATAATAAATGAGTGCATTTGGAATCATATTAGACCCCTACGCAGAGGCTAGGCAGCTTTTTGGTATCAAGGCGAGAAAGCAGCGCGTCAAGGTGAGTCACGTGCCCAGTACAATCAGCCAGAATGTGGACCTGTACGTGGATATCCCTAATATGGGACAGAATGATGTCATATCTCCGGGGAGCATCAGGCTACTATTTGACCTAGTGCTGACGGGGACCAACACGAAGCGTACCCTGGTCGGAAACATAGGCAAAGGCCTGGTGCGAAATCTACGCATCACCCTAAATGGCAACGAGGTACAGAATATCAGCGACTACAACAAGCTTGCGGTCTACAGAGACTTGTGGCTGCCCAAATTCGATCGGGAAAACAACTTAATTCTAATGACGATACCATCAGGGCCCTGCAGGTAAAGGCTACTGAGTACGTTGGGTCGAATGAGGAAAAAACCATTGCTGCCGCCTATGGTAACACCTTTTCCGTCCCCCTTGGTAAAATGTTTGAGCTAACAAGGGACTTGCCGTACTATCAAGCGGGATTATGCGACAGATTGCAGTTTATCCTACATTTCGCGTCGTACGGTGACGTGATCAAGGATGTGGGTACGGCAGCCGTGGGAAGTACGGCAGCCGTGGGAAGTACGGCAGCCAAGGCAGCCGACGCCACCTACAAGATCACCAATATTGCCCTGGAGTTTCACAAGGTCACCCACGAAGGCCTGGCGAGTGCCATGATGTCAAGGTATAGTAGTCTCGCGTTACCCTATGAACGGATACTTCGAAGTAAGGTTGTAACTATGAAAAAATCGGATACCAGCTATAACCTCCAGATCGATACCCCTGCCAAGAGTCTGAAAGGTGTTCTGCTACTGTTCGTGGACCCTGTGGACGGTGAAGCCCTATGCCGGAAAGAATGAGGTCTTTTACAACCCTAAGATTGAAAAAATAACCATCACTGTGAAGGGTGAGCCCAATGAGCTATTCTCGCACGCGATGCTCGGCAAAGATCATTTTGAGGGGGCTGTCAATCTGTTTGGTAGTCACGACTCAGAAGTAACGATTGGCCAATTTTTCAATGAACGATACGCCCTGTTTATCGATTTCCGAACCTCCCCTGATCATACTCTTCACGGCAGCGGAAGGCCCCTACAACGCCTAAGTGACGGCATCACATTGCACATGACCAAGAAAGCCGACGGCACCGGGGATATACGCTGCTATATATACCTATTGCAGGACGCGCAGCTAAACATCTTAGATGGTAGGTTTTATTCTGTGGTGTACTGAAATAAATGGCTACATTGGCAATTATGGCAGGGGGCGCGTTAATCAACGCCCTGGCATTTAGCGGTACCAACTATCTATTTTCTAAACTATCAGGACACGAAGAAACGGAGCGGAAGAGGCACGACGAGGCCATGGAAAAATTAAATGAGGCTCAGGCTAGATGGATACGTGATCGACAAGCTAAGCTTGACTGGTTTGCTGAGCAACGGGAAATGAAGATAAGGGCCGGTAAGAGTCTGAGAGAATTGGATGACGACATGTATCAATACTATATAGCATCAAGCAGGAAGGCTCCAACATTATCCGACTATTATACACCCTCCAAACCCCAACAAGACGGTGAACTCACATTCATCCTTGGCTCCTTATCCCTGCTAGGGTTCGTGGCATACAAATATCTGTAAACGTTTTCTGACATGTAATAAACATGTCAGAAACATCACATATTATTACTTCGGAGGAGGCGGGAAAACTAAGCCAAATTTACTATACCCCGGAACACCTCTGGACCGGACGCAAGGCTATTAAATTACTCGCGAGGGAGAGCGGCCTAGCCAAAAAGAAGGCCACACACTGGCTATCCAGGCAGCTGCTCTGGCTCCGGCACATTAAAGGCCCGAAACGTATTGATTACCCTCATTTCATCATTACAACACCCAATGGGATGCATCAGTTTGATCTGTTGTATATGCCGCATGACAAGCTATATGGAAGCACCTACAAATACATCCTGACAGGTATTGACGTGGCCTCGAGGTACAAGGTCGCGAGACCCCTGCGTACCAAAAAGGCTAGTGAGGTCGCGGACATGATCAAAGACATTTACAAGGCGGGACCTTTAAACTACCCAAAAACCTTCCAATGTGACAATGGTAGTGAGTTCAAGTCAGATGTAACGAAGCTGCTAGAAGGTAAAGGTGTTGAGATTAAAAGGGGCACCACCAAATACCACCATACGTTCACGGCCTTTGTGGAGTCGTACAACAAGGTACTCGCGGAAAGACTCTTCAAGCCTCAAGATGCACAAGAGCTGGTTTTTAGGGAGCCCAGTACCATTTGGGTCAAGCATTTGTATACCATCGTGCAAAGTCTCAACAATACCAAGACTGCCATGATTAACATGAAGCCTAGCAGGGCGATCAAACTCGGCGAGGCGCCGCTTACAAAAAGCGAAGAATATCCCGAAGAAAAACCCTTACCTGACGACGGGTTGTACCTCTATCTGTTACAACCGGGGGAAGAACATGGGGACTCGAAAAGACGCGCAACTGACGCCTTTTGGAGCAAACATACTTACAGGTTGGATCGTATAGTAGCAGGCAGTCGTGTGCTGTATTATTTGAAGGACGGTCCCGATCGTAGCTTCGTGTCGGAAGAGTTGATGCTTATTCCAGAGGACGTTCAGGTACCTCCAGGGGAGGTTAAGGAGTGGTAATAGTTATCGAGCCCGACCGGGGTAGGGTGGCACCCCCTCATTTTTACCTATAATTTTCACTACCGCAAAAGTAGTGAAAATTAACGTCTGCCTAGTCATCTAATGCCGGAACACCTAGGTCATACAGGTCGTCCCGGGTCAGGTCAATAATACCGAAGTGACACCGATGGCGCTCTACATGTCCTTCTTCTTCGTATCTATTGAAAGCATGTATACTATTCGGGTTCTCAATAACGACGATCTCCTCCGCATTCAGGTAGTTCTCCTTGAACCATCTTCGTTTTCCGCCAATGGAAAGCCTTTGAACACGCGCACAGTAGTATGGTAGATGATGATACTCGTCATCGTCCGGCCTTGTATGTTTTCTGAAAATCATTACCATGTCCCTTCCAGGATCTTGGGCGTGTGGCACATACCGTTCCTGAAGCACTGCAAGTTGCAGATCCCTGTCCTCAATTTCATCCCCAAGAAAGACAATTTCATCATCCCTATCCTCAATTTCATCACCGAGTAGGGCCAGGGCTCCATCCCTGTCTTCCAGGGCTTGGCGTTGCTCCCTCAGTTCATCCTGTAATTTTTTGACACCTGCTCGAGCAAGCCACCTGATGGCCCCCGCAGCCTTTGGTTTTCGGGAACGGCGAACGATCTCCAGGGCGCCCTCAAGCGTGACTTGCATACCTGATCGGGGGCATCTCGGAGATGCCCCATTGGGCCCTACTATTTCAGACCTGGTAGATAGGAATGCCGAAGGTATAGTCATATTTTTAACCTTTTCAATACCCAAGAAACGTCCCAAATCGGCGCGTTTAAACATAGGTTGATCCTGACTATTGGACAGTGTCTCGATGGCTCCCGTGTTGAACATAACTTTTGACATCTTTCTAATATATCAACGCTTACCCAGAGGTTTTCACCGTGGTCATTCAAGGATCTTCCAAGTCCTAGGGTGTTCAAGCCTTACGTACATGTATGTTGGAATTTTTTCAATTCAGCCTTGATGTCCGACCAGTCGGGGATCAAATTAGTCTCTTCGCTGATCATCCTCATGTCACTCCTTTTGTGAGGATACCACAAAAACAGGGCCTTTTTCTGCCTCCTCAGATTCTTGGGTAAAGCAGTATACGATTGCGTTAGGAGCCATAAACTGTGCTTCCTGTGCCTACCGTTAATGGCAAGCTCAAGTAAAAGGTTGTCGACGCTTATCGAGGCTTTCGTCAGATATCATGTCGTCCACTATGAATAACGTCTCCTCGCCAGCCAAGAGCGAGGACAATTTTGCTATCCATTCAAACAGTTGATTCTTGGTATCGATCATAAAGACATAGTGGTCTTTCCAGAGCGATGCCCTTTCCAAATAGGTGGTATTCCATCTAATTGTAGGGCACAAGATGATGATATTATGATAATGCCTTTTATACTCATTTTCCAACAAATCCAGGGCACGTTGCGTTTTGCCGCATGATGTTGGCTCTGTGAAGATTGCTGTATGTGAGTCTTTTACGACGTCCAACACCATTTATTCCTATCTATTTTCGGTATAGTGCAAAGGCATTCAGCCCAGATCCATGTGCCACCGGGGTTGTTTACAAGATGCCCATTACAGGTGGGGCAGTCTATGGTCCTGTAGACAAGGGGAAGGAGGTCAAGCGATAGCTTACCCTCCAGATATCGCAATACCTTGCGATATCTTTCAGCAAGCAGTGCTTTTTCTTGCAGGACAGGGCAGGGCCCGGGGTGGAAGAATTGGATCTTGATCGGTGTTTTCAAAAGTTCATTGTACCGAGGTACAATGCCGTATGTCAGTAGGGTGTAAAGAAGTAGATAATTTTCATCCTGTACAAGCCCTCTAATTTCCCTGTCAATATCAAGAGGATCTACCTCGTGTTCGATAACAGGGTCCTTGCATTTGATACGCCGCCTCTCCTTCGCCTTAGCCAGGCATTTAATACAACTCTTCGTCCTACCATTACCCCTAATTTTGAACATGTCTGGGTAGAACATTTTTTTGCACTTGGAACAATTGGTCTCCTCCATTTATTACTTTGACTGTTCGTGCAATACCCTGGCAACATCGGCAAGCGTCGGATACCTCCCGGTTTCTATATACTTATCTTGTGATGAATATGCAAAAACTCATAGTCTTCCCAGGTCATACCTTCAGAGAACTGGGCTTCAATATGGGCCATGCAGATAGCTATGACCTCCTTGTTTTCATGTAGGGGTTGGTGTCTGGTACGGCACTTTGTACGTTTCCTTGAAGCCTTGTTAGAAGCGAGGCATTTGATACACTGTTTTGTCGGTTGACCATTACGCTTAACCTTGAACTTGTCCAGCTCAAGATAGTGTTTACATTTTGTACATTTTTTACCCTCCTCCATTTCTATTTGTCTATATGCTCATTTAGGTTTCGGCACGATACTCGCGGGGAGCCATCCCTTCTTGATGGCCATCTCGCGACTCGCCCGACCTGCAGAAACGTACGTCACCATCTTGAGGACATCGTTGGTATCCATTTTTGTGGAGGGCCGTGCTATGCCCAGGAATTTTTTACCTGCCAGAGCGTAGGCAAAGGTGAAGCTAAGATCCACAACGGTCTCGTAGAGCATATCCAGGATCTCCTTCTCTTTAGGGGTTACGTTGCTTGTTGCCATTTATTATAGCATTTTGAAAATTGCAGGATGGGGTTTATCCTTTGGCTGTGGCTCAGGGACGGGCTTGTGGGATTCTCCACCATTTTTGGGGGCAAATCTGTACCATACCCCAACCACTATCGCAAGCACGGCAAGCGTACCTACACCGTACATGTAGACTGACTGTACGGAACCGGTACCAGAAGAGGCTTTGACTGTAGGCTCTACAGTACCCTCTTGTTGTTTCATTTCTTCCTTTCTTTTCTTCATCAGTGCCGCTAACTTGTGCCCTTGCACAACCCTTCCGGGATGCTTTACTGGCTTTGTAATGACTCGCTCTTCTTGTTTCTGATCTTCTTCACTCATTTATCTTATAGCACCGCCGTCCGAGGCTCTTCCTTAGTCTCCTCCTCCTCCTGTTTCCTTATACCCATATGCCGGGCCCTGTGTCCTGCTACCAAGATAGGCGCCAGACACCTCCCAATGGTACAGTACACAAGGATCCCGAGATCTGTCATGGAGTCTCGGATAATAGGGTCCTCTTCAATATCCCTGCGCAATTCGTCGACAGAGTCAATATCTACAATATTCCCAATCATGCTAGCATATAAACTGATCACGTGAGTAGACAGTGCCCTAGCAGTCTTTTCACCCTTTTCGTGGAGTTCTCGCTGAAGGTACTCAGTATGTACCTTGTCAATGGCCTCATCAGGGGCCTTGTCAACAAACCCTTCTGTGCATTTTTTGGGCAAAAGGTACCCTTTACCTTTCCTCAGGGCCTCTTTCAGGGCCTGGCGTTTATCGATAGGCTTCTCTATCTGTTCATATTCTGCGGAGGCTGTATCGAATACATGTGCGATATCAGACGACATTCTATTTATTATACGTTGAAATTCTATATAGAATAGCAGTATTATCACATACGGTAGAAGTATAGTGATTAGTAGGCATATGTCCATTTTATTCTCGAGTAGACGCCCGGCGGCAATGTCCACGGGCTAGCGTGGTAATTTGGTCCTGTTGTACGAGCCTTTTATCGTATGCCCTGTTGAGTGCTAACTTCGATACCTCTTGGGTATAGACCTGATGCCTCCTATTTTGAATCAAGACCTGGCTCTTGTATATATCAACGCCTTCTTCCAGGCACCGCCGATAGTCGTCAAAAGTGATGGATTTCTTCGTAACGCATTTCTTCACGCCCTTCGCTTTGCGATCACCGCCCTCTTTTGTGAGGCTCTCGTATGCATATAACTTTGCCCTAAGCGTTATGAACTCCGTCATGATTTTACCTGCTAGTTCATCCTTGAACAGGCCAACAACCTTCTTATTTTTCCAAATTGGTAGAGGTCTGTTATCGTCGTTGCTATAGGCACTCGTGTCGAAGCGTGTCTCAACATCCTGTGCGATATCAACATAGAAATCATGTGTCTTGATGTGGTATACAAAGCTGTCGGTATCCATGTAACAGAGCTGCAGCTTGCTACCATATTTTGGCTGCATATAGTCGTAATGGAACTCGTACATGACCAGGTTCGACAGGTCCAAGATTGCCTGGCCAATGTATACAGGCTTGTTCATCTTCACCTCCGTCTTACCCATCTCTACACCTAAGAGGTGTTTACTGAACCGACTTCCACCCTTGAAATTTGGCTTAATGACAAGCTTCGTGTACTTGTCCTCATTGGTAACCAGCTGAATGTTGCGGTGGTTCCGGATATTCTCCATCATCTTGCCAAACACGCTTAAATTCATCAGCATGTAGAAGTCCTTCTCAAACTCATTTTTGGCATCCGTTCTCAGCCTCGTGTTGTGATCGATGTACCCCTTCAACCATGTCTTTTGGTTAAACCGGATGACCCTGTGCACTTTCTTCAATTCAAACCCATGTTTTAAGGCCTCGTGAATGGCTCTATTATGTACCACGTACCTCCGCTTATTTTCCAAATTTGGTACCAATTTCTCGACCTTGTGGACTGTCCTGCGTTCCGGTAGGAACGGCAGCTCGTTATGTGTGTCGTGTAGCCTCTCGGGATAGTCGATGTCAACCTCTAAAATGTACCCATGCTTATTGTCCCTAACGAGCTTCTCGATTCGCTTTTCTGTAAAGGCCTCAGTGGACACCCATTTAAAAACATCTGTTGGAAGGTCTTGACGCATCGCCCAGCCGTATAAGTTGCTGGGATCCAAATACTGCAGGTAGGATGATTCAACCTCTGGATCGTACTGGTCTCCCATGTATTTGTTGTTTGCCTTGGCATAACCGTGTACGGCCTGGGTTATACCTCCACGGATACCCTTCTCGAACATCAGGAGCATGTTGGGATTCGTGATTAGCTCTAGCCTGATTCCGGTATATTTGAGTGCTGCCTTCCATGCCAAGCCGGGTGCACTGTAAAAGTGTGCAGGATCAAGCTTGTAGTTCGTTAAGCACACACCACGGAATGTTTCAAAAACGTCGGCTAATAGCAGGACGTCCATTGTCAGGTAGATGTCGTGATAGTCGCCCATGGTGACGCTATCACCCTCTGGGGTAATGACATTCCATACCTTTTTTGCGTATTCATAGTCCTTGTCGCTGATACCCTTCATATTCAGCTTGCTGTAGAATGCCTCCTTGGGAGGTAGCTCTAATTCTTCGAATTTTTGCCAATCATCCATGTACTCGTACGGGTACACGCCCTTTCTCAGCATCAGCCCGAAAGTATCATCTTTGTCGATGAACTTTGCCATGGATGGTACGTTTGCCCTTACCTGGTCCTGGTTTAATTGCTTGGTGGTATTTGAGTTGCAATTTTTACACCAGAATTTTGCCATGTATTCGGCGTCTATGCTCTGGAATTCCAGACAGGTATCTGCACACTGCTGGCATTTCATACCGGCGGCGTTTGTTCCAATGAGATTGCTTGCCAACTTATCCAGGCTGGATGGCATGAATCGACAGGAGTCGATGAAGCAGATTTCTATCTTCTTGTACACCTCACCATCACCATACCCCATACCTGCAAATGCTACCTTGATTTTAACGTTGAAGCTGATGTACTTTTCGGTATTTTCTGCTATGCACCCAATATCTTCTGCGTTATATTTTTCTCCAAGTTCCCGGATAAACAGGTGCGCATCGTACCCTGAAAGATTGTGGAATATTACAGGTATGTGACTAGGTATCCTATATTTGAGGTTGCAGCTGTTATGGACCTCTATACAGCCCCGTATAATGGCAATGGTCCCTAACTTTGCGGTTATTTTCGCAGTCGTCAAACGGCTTTAGGCAGATGTGACAGTGCGTGGCCTCGTCATGTTCCCTCCATAGGACCTCTGTCAGTTCCAGCATGGGTTGCTGCGGGTAGGTATAGTATAGACGCTTCACCTCGTCCTCCAGGTGGTTCACGAACCTCGTCACACAGTCCTTACCGCGGTACACTGTTAGTGGGTCTGGTACGGTTCCATAGGCAAAGGTACTATACGTGCACCAGCCAGATGGTACATGCTTGTTCAGCTTTTTTGTCTTCATCCCCCTGTCATCTTCTTCTACTGGTATCAATAAGCTTTCAAAATCCGCATATATTACAAAAGGTACCTTGAATTGCATCTGGCCATCCCTGTAGAATAACCATTTCTCGGCCTCTGTTGGCATCGTGATTTTAACAGCCTCGTGGTCCCTGCAGTAGCCATGGTGCTTGTCCCTTGACTCAGCTGTAGGCAGTTCAAGCAAAAATACAATTTTGCCGTATTTTTCGAGGTCTCAATACCTAGGAGCCGCGATAGGCTTTTGACGGCTGCGTAGTGAGTCTTTTTATCATCGGTGATGAGCAAAGTTAGAAGAGTTTTTGAAAGGGGTATTATGCCAAAGCGTATGTATGACACAGTATACCTGTGTTTCTATTTAACAGAAGTTGCGCTAAAGTTTTTTTGAAAGGGTTATTTACCTAATGGCTCACTGCAGATTAAAGTACATATATATTTTAAGTTTCACAGGGAACATTTTGTGAAAAATACAAAAGGTTTGCTGACTGTTTTCGCTATGACATGGCACAATGTGTAAATTGTGTTTATATTCCAGCTAAAGTTGAAGGAAAGATATTTTGTGACAAAATATATTACACCCGAAACACTGCTCTGTGTGTTTCATTGATTAACGATATACTGCATACCTGTGCTAAAGCGCTCCACCTGAATGTGTAGTACAGTTTACAATTTGTATTAATTGTTCCACCGAGCGTTTTATGCCAGGTAACACAGTGACTTATGGCTTAACCAGAATTTCTCAAAAGGTTAATTAACTGCTGTGTGCTGTAAATTCCTAAGTGTATACAATATTCATTTGTATAATTTCGTATATATATTTATGCCCTGCTGGTCTAATGGCTATGACACTCATGCAAATGAGAGATCCAGGTTCAAATCCTGGGCAGGGCTAGGAAAAACATAATTATCTTGCATCTACAACAACCAGGTATTCATAAGTATATGATATAGCGATATTGAGGATATTAGGTAATCTTTTTGTTTATAGAGCACAAAAATGCCATTTTTGACATTTCTGTACTTTGACTTTTTAATGTTGTAAGATTCAGTAAAAACCCATATTGTCAAATTTATTTTAACCAAGTTGACTTTTAATTTCAAATTTACCAAAGCACGATTATTTTGGCATTATGACCAATTATTGTTTAAATTCTTGTATTGGCACATAATTCTGCTAAGATGATTCACTCTATATTAACCTGATAACAAATTCAGGTATTGAATTTGAACTATTTGTACCTCAATATTTCCCATACTCTTGGACTTACATATTGAGTATACGTAATCTTTGAGTTGCAGAGGAGAAGATGTTCTATTAAGGTGCCTGCCCGTCCCCTGCCGTCCCCTTGCCTTGCCAGCACTTACCGTGCCTTTGCCTACCCTTCCTATGCCTTTTCTGGTGCCTGCCTACTATGCCCTTAAGGGCCTTGCCTGTGCATGCCTGTGCCTCCCATGCCTGTGCCTCCCATGCCTTGCATAAACCTGCCTTGCCTACCCCTGCCTTCCTGATTCCTCTTCCTGTTTCCTTGCCTGCCTTTGCCGTGCCCTTTCCTTGCCGTGCTTAATGCCTTTGCCTTGGCAACCTCTCCGCAACACTTTCTATATTGATTTTAGCAGCATATACTACGTAATTTTCTCTTATTCAAACCTTATCCGTCTTATTTTTCAGCATTCGTCGCAGTAGTAGAATTTTGTTCATCTCGTTATCCGCAAGAGCATTGGGAATTTCCAAATAGTGTCAGTCAGAGTAATCTTCAGTCTGAGTTTTTCCCTCGCCCATCGGCGAAGAGTTTGCTATTTCCACACACCCTGCAGACTGAAGTCGTGTGCCGGGTGATCAAATTGAACCGGGCCCAGGGAAATGGTAGACAGAGACGAGTAAGGGAAAACTATTTTGTATTGCGTTGTTCTGTTGGATTGAAATACGCTGTTCTTTTGATTTTTCCCCCTTTCTGATGATACTGTTTTGTTGACCAGTTTTATTAGCGAACTTTACCTTTTCGTTTACACAAAATATACCGTGGATATCACGGGGAAGTACAGGGTTATAAGTCAGAAGGCTAGCTAGCTAGCTCTTCCTTGCTAGCTACAGAAAAAGCTTGCGTGTGTTTGACAGCGTTCGTGCCATACAGACAATATATTTTCCTCAAACTCACTTACCTATGTCAGAAACGTTATTGGGAGGGCAAAAGTGCAGGTAAGTTTGCCACTTACAAAATAAAAACTTCAAGCAACAGCATACTTTTTAGTTGTAGTAAAGCACCACTGTTTTATCTTTGTAACCCTACAGTAACTTACTAAGTCGGAAAAACTCAGGGTTTAGCCTTAATATTCAGATTTAGTAAACCACCCATCACGGATTTCTAAAGAAATTTAACTATCAAATCAGGCCTTTTAATAAAGAAAAAATAGCACCCACGAAACGTGTACAATATAACTGCATACGCGATCACGTACATACGTAACCTTTCTTCACCTACGCAATTAATTTTGTTTACAGAGTGAAATTATTTCTATTGCATACAGTGCTTCTATTACGTTTTTCACGCTCGTTATAACACAATGCAGTAGAAGATTTTTTTTTTGTCTTATGCTATTCCAATCTGTTTACATCCTTGCAATCACATTGAGCACATTGAAATTATTTGCTTCTTGTAAAGACGGAAACGATCAAAACGTTTTTTCGTTTCCGCGAAGTAGACCTTGCAGAAACGATATGTTAACGACGGTAACGATTAGCTTTAAACCGATAAATACGTGGAGAACTATTTCATAATGGCCCTAGTTAGTGACAAGACCTACTCCTTAGTAGTAAAATATTATAATATAAATATATATATATCATAATATAAAATTATTATAATTTGAAATATTGTCCAAGGGAAACGATTTATCGTTACTAAATAAGTACTTGCGGCTATTTCTCGTTAAAGAATGATCTAGAAAAAACAATAAACATCTACATACATGTGCTGTGTATATACTTCTCTAGTTACCGTCTTTATTGATTCGCGGAAACGTCGCGGAAACGAAACGATCGTTTCCGCCAAATTTCCAGGCCTTTGGCAGGTATCATTTCTAGGTGTTATTGACGTGTATTTCACAACCTAGTGCCCAGGATGTATAGATGATAATTTTATTTTTTCTCTTTTTACTACCTTTAATCAACAGGTGGCCACTGAAAATATAAAAAAGTATATATGTAAATTAAAAATACGATTAATAAGACACTCCTCCCCATTCCTCCAATTCATTTTGTCATACTCCCTGTGATTGCTGAGATATAAATAGATAACACAATTATATAAACATTAGAAAAGAATCTTGCGTACATCACTGTTAAAGACATTCCGTGATAATTATTTTTTTTATGTCAAGGAAACTTATGTATACAGTACATAAAAAACAGAGATTATACTTTAGGTTTAACCCTAACAAAATCTAAGTGACAATAAAAAACTTTCCCAAAATTAGATTCGAATGCCAGATAAAAGATCTAAAAATATAAATTTTAATACTTAAGATAATTTAAAAACAGTCATGTAGGGACCATCGAAAGCGAAAAGACCATTGAAGGTTGTTTAAAAATTATAAAAACAAGGTCGTAAAAACCGAAGAGATTGCCATAGATCGTTTAAAAAGCATCAAAACGGGATTGTAGAAAGAAAAGAGATCGCCGTATAGCTCTAAAAAATTATAAAGACGGGATTGCTGTAGATTGTTTAAAAACAGTCAAAACAAGATCGTCAAAAGCGAAAAGATCGCTGTAGATTGTTTAAAAATCATAAAAAAGGGATCGTAGAAAGGGAGGAAATTGTGTACATTGTAAATAAGCAAATTTTCTAATCTGTTGAAGTGGGAAGGGAATGTATAAAAATAGTTAATTGTTTTTCAATTGCTTTAAGAAAAAAATTTGTTTCAGAATTCCTTTTTGTAATTAGTTTTAAATTTTGCTATTTGTTATTGAAAGAGTGATTGATTTACTTAGAGAAGAATTTCATATAGATAAGATGCAATTTGGTTTTCTTCCACGGCGTGACACTACAGATGCAATATTTTTACTCAGACAGCTAAGGAAAAGTATTTTGGAAAGAGAAGGAATCTCTATTTTGCCTGTAGATTTAGAGAAAGCTTTTGATAGATAAAACAGCAAAGAGTAATTCTTGCTGTATAACTTTTTAAACAGCACAAGAAAACTTCTTGCTGCATAACTTTTAGAAAAAAGTTTTTGAGCATGCAAGTTTTTTTATTTTTCCACCTTGACAGCTAGTTATTTTGCTAATTCAAAACAAGGAACAAATTTTTAAGAGGGAGGCTAATTATGAATTTTTTTTTTGCATTAATTACCTGCGTGCATGATGCAAAAATACATAGAAAATATGCTTGTTGTAACACCCTCCTCCGTTGTAGAGACATTAATTGAAGAATTCAAGATTTTAGGGCATGCAAAGTGTTGCACGCCTAGCCTCTTTAATGACCGAACTGCCAAAACAGGACTGTATATAACATTTTTAAATTGTGGTAGACAAGGTGCAAGAGCGTGGGAGTAAATGGAAAATTTTACCAGCCAAAAATACTTTAAGTTATGCTGCAAAAGTTATTCCTAAAGTTTTGTTAAGAAAAAAAGATTGCAATAAAATGTTCAAAAAGAATTTTATTGTTATAAAAAGAATAATAGTTTTTTTAAATATTTTAAACAAAAACATGCACGAATTTTTTTTAACAATTATAGTTTTGGGCGCGATTTCATAATCTTTCGCGTAATGTTTTGTTGTTAAATAGTATTGAATAAAATGTTAAGAAAAATATTTTTTAATACGGACCAAGTTTTAAATATAAAGAAAAACATGGACAAAAACATTTTTAAAAACAATAGTTTCTGCGCAATTTATTTTAATCTTTTGCGTAGTTAAAAAAGTCATTAAATTTCATTACTTCGCACTAATACTAAGGGGATTTTATTTTTATATAAGTTTAACAATGAAACTCGCAGTTATGAGAAAATAATTACAGTATTGTTTTATTGCGAAGCTTTTGGTAATTCACTGGCAACATCACTCTCACAAAAATCATTGAAATAACTACGATAAACAAAAGATAAAAGAGCTTCCGACTTGCAGGAAGAGCTGTTGTATAGCACGTACGCAGAAGCTCACATTTGGACCGTACTGTAGCATTGTAATAAATTAAAGAAGTTATAATTTATATCCTGGCTGTAATTGGGCGATGGCGGTAGATGGGCGAACCTACTCTATAAACAAAAATATGCACCATGTTGTCAATCCAAGTCAAATAGTCATCAATAGCAGCTGGACCACGCAGTGAATATTTTTAAATATTTTTGAATATTAGCAAGGAAAAAAATCACCATATTTATGTAAGCCTCACCCTATTTATATAAGTCTCACCCGATCTGGAAGCTGCGCACTCACTCAATCGGATGATTTATATAGTCAATCACTCGATTGGGGAAGATTCCTTATAGTGACATTACTATCGTTATTAAAAAAAAGATGCATAGTCTAGACATGCCTTTTCTAGTGACAGGGGTGTTCAGCAGGACAGACATAATGGCAGATGTACTGTGATGGTATCACAAACAAACTTTGTTGACAAAAGTTTGTCGGTGTAACGTTCTCAAAAAACCTTCAATTGATACAATTTGCTTGATAGTCACACAATTCTGTAATACTTTGAAGTTTGTCTTTTTTTCTGGCTGAGTCAATGTGATTGAAAGCAATGTTTTGCATTTTGGAAATAATTTGGGCTAGTTCAGGAGTTATCAGATGAAAAGCGAAAATTTATTCTTAGCGAACCTTATTTTGATGTTTGCAGGTGAAAGAGTTTTCAAGTTTGGCATTTTTTCTGTAGCAATTTGATATTTAAGAACTGTTTTAGAAAAAATTAAAATCTACAATAAAACTTGTTATTTGTGAACTTTGGTAGTTGTTTTTAAAAACCACTTTAGGCGGAAGGTAGTCACAAAATTTTCATTATTCATCATTCATTATTTTCCATTAGGTCTTCGCCAACCGTAATAGAGACGCAATGATACATCATGTCTAATCAAACAAAATGGCACTAAACTGGAAACTAATTTCCTGATGGTAGCTATCTAACAGCAAATATAAAAAATCAAGGCAATCCCATACACATTTTGTGTCAATAGAAAAGGAAGAATAAATAAATAAAAACATACACATAATAAACAATGATTAGTAATATAAAGGCAAAAACGAGAATTCTAATAAGGGTATATACTGTTTTTAACATATTTATTTAACTTATTGAACTGGCTTACAGCCGAAATATATTTTCAAAATTAACCGGAGATTCGGTGACAAGAAAATTTTGTGGTTGCGCGGTCAGGTATTAAAATGCAAAATTAATATTTTATCATGTTTACTTTTTTGTGTAGTGTCTGTGTGGTTTAAGTATGATGCATGGATGTGTACATTGACATTGTACATGATCCTACTTATCCTGTTTTATTGATTTTGTTTTATAGATGAAGGAATACAAAAACATTTTAGGAAAACAAAAATTCTAACTAGTGGGTTGATGCACATTTCAAAATGCTGTCATCAAATAGTTACATGCTGTTTGAAGCAGCTTATGATTATACACCTAAAGACGATGGTGAGATAGAACTCAAACAAGGTGATCGATGTTATGTTAAAAATCCAATTGCAAACACTGAAGGGTGGTTAGACGGTGTTAATTATCGGTCGAAAGAATCTGGCCAGTTTCCTGGAACTTACTGTAAAATAATTGAGTATGATACCCAACTTCCTGTGCCACCGAGACCACAAGCAAAACCAGGTTAGTAGGAATTTTTTTTTCGTCCTGGATGTACTGGACATCAGACCAGAAGTTTTAAATAAAAATCCTATCTTTACATGTTCTTATAAAGTATGGTTTCTTAAAATGACACCCAACCTTTTCATCCAGTACACGAAACATAAAAGTAGTGTTTTCACAAACATTTTTGTCCATTCTAGTGGCTGAACACAGAAAGACTATCATCAATGGTCATACATTAGAAAAAATTGTCATCATAAAGCCAGTTTGGTGTTCATTATGTAAGCATTTTTTTCTTCATCTTGTTTGGGGTTTCGAATTAAAATTATAAAGTCAGTTGGCAAAAATTTGCTGACTGTAGAGAAGAAAATCCCTTTGCAGCTGTGATCTGGAAGCACTGCATATCACTTGCTAGTGGTCCCTTGTTAATATATATAGTTGTTTTTGCAACAACCATTTAAATAGGTGATACACACGATGAAAAAATAGGCTTCACAATTTTGACATTTTCTTTGTAGAATGATTCAATGGCATTTTGATTTGCTCATTCTAGCTGTTGTGCATACAGACCTCAAATTTCACTTTTACTTGCTGCACATGTGACAAAATCCCTCTAAAAAAGCCATACTCCGGTAGTATGGCTTTTGGTTTGCAAAAATGCTAAAGGCTCTTTCTGATGCACTGTCAAATTTCTTCGCAGTTCTCCAAAACAGACAAACATTTATTTGTTGGTGCTGTTTAGCCTTTTATCATCAATGTAATATAAATTATGTCACCAAGAAATAAACCGAAAATGTTTAACTTTATTTTTATTAGAATTCTGTATTTTACACAGGTGAAGAATACATCTGGGGTGGCGGAAAAATATCCCTAATTTGCTCAGGTAAATTCTTTATTTTCTATTTCATCATGGTCCTATACACTGATTGTTAACTTTTTAATTTGGGATTAATTTTAAAACTTTAAACGTGATTTACTCTTAATTTAGAAGGCTTTTCTTAAATGATGATGAGCTTAACCCTTAATAAAACAACTGCAAAATCAAGGTGTTTTTGTTGCAAAACTTAACAATAATAGCTTTTGTTAAAATTATCATTTCTTGAAAATCTGCTCTAAATATTAAATTCCTAACAACAAAATCTCATATACATTTAAAAGAGTAATTTACTTGCACCCAGAAAACGAGAAGCGATCATCAAAAATGCAATGTTTGATTTTCATTAATACATGTTATTAAATTATCAATATTTTGTCAACGCTCTGATAGATTTTGTAAATATCTATTTTTTTCTAATTCTTATTTATATGGAAAGATAGTTTAGTTAAAAAGCTTAACAATGTTAATTTTTTATCACAATTCTGTAAGAAAGATATTTTTTAATTTCTTTCCAACGCAGTCTTGTAAAGTACAATAATACCCATCATCTGAGATATTTTTATTAGACTAAACTAAAAATCATTTTTTTTCACAAATTTTAAATGTCCACAATGAAGCCTCATATTTTTGATCATGTCCAACACATGTAAAAAGAAATACTTAAGAAACTTCTTTTTGTCTTGAATTAATGGAATTAATGTTGTCTAGGATGCTTTCTTTGTGCCCACTATGGTTGCCATCAAAACTTTAGTAGAATGAATTGTGGTGAACAGGTATTGTCTCGTCGTAGAACAAAAGCTGATATACTAAAGGTAGCACAATTTTTTGTTCTAGTTTGGCTGGCTTTTATTTCGAAGTAATAATAATGTTTATATATACATGCAAAAAAGGAAAACAAAAAAAATCCTTTTTTCTAATGCTTCCTTTTCTGTGTTCTGCAGTATCACTAACCACACGAGGTAACTATTTTTGTTGACAGAAAAGTTCAGCAATTATTAACAATGTTAAAAGATTTTGTGCATTTCTCTGTCCAGCATTGATTATCATATCTCCAGCTGTAATGTTTATTTTTATTGACAATTTGTGTCAGGCATAGTCCAAGTTTTTTTAAAATTCAGTAGGGGAATATTTAAACAGAGATTGGCATGTGTTGTAACTTATGTTGAGACTCACATAAGTGTGCAAGAACTTAATCTGTCAAAACTTGAACACAGAATTATAAGTAAAAACCAGATACATGTTTGCCACATAGTGATACTATCGACAGAAACAATGAAAGGACATGTCGCCACAATGAGGTTAAACGTTTTCCACAAAATTCCAAAAAATAATTGTAAAATTTGAAAACCCTTTTTATTAAAATGAAAACAAATGTATTATAAGAATAAATAGTTTTTTTTGCTGCGAAAATACAGAATTTCTTCGACAACAGAAACACTTTCACCAATGCAAAATACTTGTCTTAGTCTCAACCATTGCAATGTGTTTCTTCAAAATAATTTACTTAACTCATGTAACATTTTTGTGGGTCTTTTTAATAAATGCGTAATAAAATTATTACAGAAATAGATGTTGCTAGCTCTTTTAAAGTACAACTTTCTATATATATATTTATTTATAATATGATCTAAAAACTTGTGTATTGTCTTTGTTATGCATGTTTTGCGATCAAGCATTATTTTTGATTTGCTGTTTAGCCAGTGGAAGAGTGGAGTCGCGATGAAGTTCTTGAATGGATGGTTGCAGTGCATCTTCATCCATATATACATATCATAAAAAAACAAAACATTACTGGTCGAGAATTACTCCAAATAACTATAGAACATTTACAAGTATGAATTTCATTAGTATCTTTTTTTTTGTTTTTTCAACAGATCTGAGGGTTCGTATTCATATTTTTTTGTTATTTTCTCTCAACCAACAGTGAAAATCAAAATTTTATGATTCGGGATACTGAATTTTTGAGATTGACTTTTAGTGAACAATCTTCGATTTGTGAGTAACCATCTTTAATGCGTTTTCTTTGTCATATTTTAGGACTGGGGAATAGATTTTAATTTGCATGGCAAAATATTTGTCATGTGCATCGAAGAACTACGAGGTGGACAACCTGTAAGTAGAAGAGCCTGTTTAATATATGTTTATTTATAAGCAGCCAGGTTGCTATATTACCAGGTTGCTATATGACTAAATTTGACTTAAAAAATATAAGCATTACGCCAGGCTGCTATTTCAAAAAGTTAAGCAACTGAAGGATAATCTATATACAAACAATGAAATTATATTTTTACAACCGTTTTTTCTCTCTATAACTCCAATGACTTGTATTTTATAATTCCAGTGACTTGTATTTTATTTACAATGTATTTTTGTATGTATTTTTTATTTGCCCGAAAAGTGTTTTTTAAGACGACTAAAACTTACTAAAATAAGGTTTCATGACTTCTATGAAAATGAAATGTTAAGTAATACCGATATTTTCCTAAAACTCTATTTTAAAATATAGTACCACGAGGTCTTAAAAAAAGTTAAGTTTTAACAAAGCAGGTATATATTGTCACAACCTTATTTTTACTCTGATTAAGTGCCCTCAATAATCCATATAGCATTGAATAATTTTGGTGTTTTTCGCATGGTTTTATTAACAGTCCCTGTTCTTGTTTAGAACATATCATCACCTCACATTGGACAGTTGAAAGATAACACAAATATTAGTACACATGTCAAACTTTTTGAGCACAGTTTTACGACATTCCAGAAGTGTGATATTTGTGACAAGGCTATGTTTGGAGTTTTTAGACAAGGCCTGATGTGTGCAGGTACTTCGGTAGTGTATTTTAATGACTTATTAACCATTTAGCCTGACTATTGGGGAAATATAGACAAGGTCATGATATTAGACTGAATGCAGTAAGGTCCACGCGAGTAAGGTCTGTATTTTCCAGAATAGAACGTCTAATAAGGTTAAGGTTACCAAGTCATTACCCTGCTAAAATACGAACTTTAAGTAAAACCCGTTGCTTAAAGAAAACAAAACAACGACTGGAAACCAGGTCACTTCTTGATGTGGCCCAATGTTCAAAGACATATTCTATACCCATTTTATTTAAAAAAAACAAAAAAACATTCAAGAACAGAATATTTGAATGAATAGTTTAAAATTTAAGTTTTAAAGTTTTATAAACAGTTTTAAATTCCTTGTTGTTCGGTTTAATAGGGCTTTTGAATTATATCTAAACGTAAAATTTCACACTTTAACTTTAGTTGTTGTTTGTTTTCCTTTTAATTTGATACCAGTTTATACGGCCTCCTATAGACTTTCAGTGTGATAACAAAAATAACCAATAAAATTATGTGAAAAAGATAAACATTCAAAAACACTCTACTGCAGGGTAATAAGATTTCTTCCGACATTTAGTTGTTTTTATCGTGTTGAGTCATTTAATTTGACATCAACTTTTTAATAAGACCACAAGATTCAGTTTTACAAAATCATTGCAGTATTTTTTTCTACAGCTGTATTAGAGCTTGCAACTTAAGCATTGGTGAAATTAGTTATAAAGCTATTGAAGAGCTCCCTTACAAAGCTTAAGCATCACAGTACTTAGATTTTGTACCTTGTTATAAAAACTATATGCGAAATTCTATAACGCAATAAAAACACTATGCTTGTATCATATTAGAGGTGTATTCAAAGAATTTGATCTGTTGAACAATATGACATAATGTCTAGGGTCAAACTGACATAAACAACGTAACAGTAACCTAATCTTTTCAACCCTGGTCATTTGTCATGCCTGGTCATATGTCATATAACAATTTTCTTAGATTCATTCCAGAAACAAAAGGAAATTATTGTATATTAATTCATCTTCTTGTTTTCTTGTGTTTAGCTTGTGGCATACAATGCCATCGTTCATGTGCGTTCGCTTCCATTAGAGAATGCAATGAATCATATATACGAGCAAGAAGACCATCTGATTCTGAAGGTAAACAAACCAAATAACATGACCATTTTGACCATTTTTTTGGTTTTATTTTTTAACACCTTTGAATTTAATTACATAGATCCTTCTTTCTGCTGCAACTACAACTCCAAGACCATACCGGCTGTGTTAAGAAAGTGTGTAGAAGCTGTTGAACGCTATGGGCTAAATACACCTAACGTTTACACAAGTAATGCGCCTTATGAGCAGGTTGAAGCACTACGTTCAGCATTAAACCAAGGTGAGTGACCTAAGTGTAAACAAAGAGAGAAGATTTCTTTGATAATCACTTAACAGTTAAATGAACTCTCTTATTTTTATTGTTACAACAAATGCAAACATCTTGTAAGAAGGTCATCCCAACCACTTTTCTTTCATAGTGTTCAGAACAGTAATTGGGGAATCTTAGTACTTGAATAAATTTTTTAGCATTTTCAGTTTTCAGAACTTCTAACAGGCCTATCAATAAAAAAAGCACACGCCATAAGTTGCATGCCCTAAGCTTCGAAAAATTTTGTTCGCACAAGCGATCCTGATATATAAAGATTACAAAAAAGGCAAAAATGTGAAGTAACAAAATTCCTTTACCCCTGTAAACCACACAGGGGTTGCTGTTTTGGCAAACAAGCGTAGTACAAGTTCTAGCAATGTTCATGGCAGGGAATTTCAACCCACATATCAAAAAGTTTGTAAGCCGAGTCATTAATTAAACTTTGTGACTACTTGTGGAACAAACAATATTTATATGACTACTTGTGGAACAAACAATATTTATATGTAAATTAAATTACGGAAAGTTGAAAGGCGGCTAATAATGACAACACTAACAATGGATCATGAAAATCATTAAAATAATATTTCGTTATTGTCAAAGATTCATTTTATTTGTTACTTACTTTATTTTTCTCCAAAAGACGACCATAACAACACTTAACGTTTTTAAACATGACGATTGTAATCACTTGCCCCTTGTTGATAGGCCCTGTTAGGCTTTTAGCAAACATTGAAACAAGGAAATTTAACTAGATTTGTAGAAAAAATATACTTTTCTAATGAAATTATCTATGGATGCCAATACTGACTGGATGTCTTTTGTCTCTAAGATGATTTAACTATACTTATGTTACCTGTCACCTATATTGTAATACCCTATGTCTGTGAGTCTAAGAATGTAGTTGCGAGTAGTGACAGGCGAGTTTAGTGAATGATGAAAAAAAATTTGTAAATATTGCTGTTTCCTGACATTCTTATTTTGCTTGCACAAATGTTTACAGATTGGTTTTCTCTTGTATTAATTCGAACATTCATTTTTAGATCCTCTAAGTGTCAACATGAATGACGAGTATTGGAGTGATCCGCGATGTCCGGCCTATGTTCTAAAAACATTTCTTATTGAGTTACCAGACCCTTTATTACCATTTGAGGAATATGACAATTTCATTGCCTTATCAAGTAAGTTATTGTTGTTTTCAATCTTTTTTCTGGAGTTGTTTGGGGAAAAAATGTTATTTTAGGCCCAGTTAGGGCCTCTATTGGTGAAATTATTAATAAGTTAAAGTTTTAAAGCATTTTCTAAGCAAATGCAATTGAAAAAAAACAACTTTTGATTTTCTGTTTCTGAAGATCAGGGATTCAGTGAAAAAGAAAATAAAACATAATTTTCTAAAATTTGGATGTTTGCAAATATTTAATTCTTCAGCGTAGATGATGATTCAGATTTTTGTTGGCCATTTTTCCAATCCACTGCTGTTTTATTTTAAATGGTTTACTGTTTCAGATCAAGACAGTAGTACTGCTGAGCAGTATGGACAGATAAAGATGCTCCTCAAAGGTTGGCAAGTTTCGCACCTTGACTATGTGATGCGTCATCTTATCAAGTATAGTTTCTACATTTATTTTTAAGTTTACATTATTACAGTTATTTATCTTCTATTTTCACTTTTTTGTTATTATTATCATTATTCATATTTATAAAAGTTTTACGATTACTGGTATAAATGAGAAACCTGTTTCTGTGTTACTATAACGCCAATTCATGTTGTAAACTTTTATGTTAAATTTGTCCCAGATAGAGTTTGTGATATGCCTTGAATATTTAAATATCTTGGCAAAACCTGGAAAAACCATGCAACAGATTTTAAGATGACCCAGGGAAACTCATGAAAAAAGGTTTTTATCAGGGATTGTTAACCGTTTGGATTTTGCAATGTTTTCAGGCATTCTGATTGGTTTAGTGCTCTTGACGACGGGCCAATATGGAGCGGTATTGCCTGTTGTCAAGAAAAATGATAGCTTAAAATGTAAATAAGCACAAAAAACAAATTTCAAGAACCACTGGATATAATTTTTTATCTAACTCCTACAATACAATAACCGATAAAAACATTTCACACATGCAATGTAAAGTTTTACTGTTGAAGTAACCAGATTTAGTCTCATTAATCTGTCTGGAGCTTCTTTAAAATAGCTAGTTAACTACCTAGCTCTACATTGTCTATAAAAAACTATGCTGAGATATCCAGTTTTATCGAAAATACTAACAACAAAACAATGAACTTATTATACAAATAAGTCCTTCCTCATTTTCAAACTTGTTCCTTCACATTTTTGGTTACTCGGTCAATATAAAAATCGTCGAAACACATGTCATTCTTGGCTAGCTAACTAATCGAAAAAATCACATCAATGTTTGTAACTAAACCTAAGTTGCCATTTAACTTTACACATTCTTTGTAACTGTCGAAAATCGCAATGTTTTGTTTATATGACTTTAGTGTATAGGATCTTTGAATTCTGCATAGAATGCGTCTGTTTTAAGGCAGGACTGTTTTCAGGATGACCTATATTGTTTTGCCATTTTTCCTGATTTAAAAGTCACTAAAGCTGTTCTAGCTTATTTATAGTTTTAAAAATAAGAACGTTGTCACAGCTTTTACACTCTCTGTTTTTTTCTCCATTTAGAATGTCTAAGTATAATGCTAATAATGGCATGACGCTGGAAAAACTATCAAAAATCTTTTCAATGTATTTAATTAGACCTGAAGATGGCGAGGCTAGGTTGGTTGCTTTTTTAATTTGTTTATTTGTATCTTTGTTCATGCTGTTGATTTTATATAACAAGGATAGTAGAAAAAAATGCCTGCTTAATATATGTACTGTAGAAATATAAAGAATTTGATCACATGAACATTTTTTCCTGAAGACACATTCTGTTCTATTATCCTATTGTGAACAGGGTGTTCATTTTTTCATTTTTACCTTTATACGTTATAATTTGAGTTCTACGTTTTTTGCGATAATTTTGCACATAAAAAATACAACAACACAGCAAGGCTACTTATTTTTCATAATAATTACTATAACAGGGTTCCCACGCCTCCTCATAACCCCTCAAACCTCCTCAAATTCAAAAGGTCTCCTCAATTCTGCTCAATTTTTTTTTTAAATTTAGGTTTTCTTCTCCAATCTTCTTAAAAAAATTTTTACATTAGGTTATTTCTTATATGTGCTATTTTTTATATTATTTATTTTGAACTTGTGGTTGCTGTGGCTTGCAAACATTACTTTTTTTGTTGTGTTTTTATTTGAAGCAAAGTTTCTTAGTTATCTTTTGTAAGAAAATATTGAGATGCTTCTGTGTTTCTTCTTACAAGTGCAAGTTTTTCTCCTCAAATCTCCTCAATTTTGTTAACAAAAGCTTCTCAAAAGTCACAAAAATCTCCTTAAATCTTCTCAAATTTTTTTTTGAAAAAAGAAAGGGGAACCCTGTATAAAGGATAGCATAATGTTGTATGAATTAGCTGTTACCGTAGTGTGAAATTGAATTTGATTCTTACTGTTGTATTAAATGTCACTGTGTCAGCAAAACAACTTGACATCTGGTCAATAAAAAGAAAGTTGTTGTCATCATAATACAAACATACATACAAAAAATATTTAATCTAGTTCAGGGAAATAACCAATTACTTGAGAATGTCTGTTGTTTTAGTTTAACTATTCATAATTCCAAACTCTCCAAGCAACTATTGTTCAGGCTATAATTCTAATTTATCTATAAACTGATAACTAAAATAATAGTAATATGTACAGTTATATAGACTTGAATGTTTATAGTTTATAACCTCTCTGTTCGTGTTGTTTTTTTCTAGATTTTTTTTCCCTGGAGTCCAGTCCATGTTTGTGACATTCATATTTCTATTCTATCTAGAGTATTTATAGCGAATCTACAGTCTCATCAGAAAGTAGTGCACATGCTGCTCTGTGAAGCATCTCAATCAGAAAGCCACGCCATCCCTGGTAAGTCTCACATGTCGAAGTTTCCACATGTCAAAGTTCCACATGTCAAAGTTTCCACATGTCGAAGTTTCCACATGTCGAAGTTCCCACATGTCGAAGTTTCCACATGTCGAAGTTTCCACATGTCGAAGTTTCCACATGTCGAAGTTTCCACATGTCGAAGTTTCCACATGTCGAAGTTTCCACATGTCGAAGTTTCCACATGTCGAAGTTTCCACATGTCGATAAACACATGTTGAAATTTCCACATGTCGAAATTTCCACATGTCGAAGTTTCCACATGTCGAAGTTTCCACATGTCGAAGTTTCCACATGTCAAAGTTTCCACATGTCGAAGTTTCCACATGTCGAAGTTTCCACATGTCGAAGTTTCCACATGTCGAAGTTTCCACATGTCGATAAACACATGTTGAAATTTCCACATGTCGAAGTTTTCACATGTCGAAGTTTTCACATGTCGAAGTTTTCACATGTCGAAGTTTCCACATGTCGATAAGCACATGTTGAAGTCTCCACATGTCGAAGTTTCCACATGTCGATAAGCACATGTTGAAGTCTCCACATGTCAAAGTTTCACATGTCGATAAACACATGTTGAAATTTCCACATGTAGATAAAACACGTGTTACGAACCATAGAACCCTGTTAAAAAAACAACAGACAGGAAAAAACGTAGGAAACAATAGACCAATTTCCAAATTAGTCATAAGCTTGACATTTCACTCTTAAAGAGAACACACCAAAACTGTAAAAAATAAAACCCGTCATCTTGTTTCAGCTGTTCAAGCTCTTTTTAAAAAATAATTTTCTCTCTCTTAAACCTAAATTTGACTTGTTTGTAGACTACGACTCAGAACCGTGGTTTTGGGCTGATGCCACAAGGTAGGGTAGCAATTTTTATGTTTTGGAATATTAGGATTGACAAATTCTTTAAAAAAGCTAATTGAAAGTCTATTCAAACAGGGTGACCATTGCTCTTTAAAATTCTTAAGAATTCTTAGTACAGGTAAATCTTAAGAATCTATAAATATCTATCCGGTTATCTGCCCTGAATTTTACTTATTTTTTACTGCTTTTTCATAGTTATGCAAGGAAGTTGGATTTTGCACCGCTGTGGAGTGCTTTGATACTTTCTATATTTCTTTCTCTCTCTCTCCTTTTTTGGCTGTGGTAGTTTTTGTTTTTTTTATTTCCCCATAGAGTCTGCTTTTGTTTTCCTCCAGAGTGGTCACCTATCAAGTTATTGAGCAAAAGTAGTCACCTGTCATTAAGTTCGCTATAACACTTTTGCGTTTATTTGCGTTATTCAAATCAGTCATATTTTTTGCACTGAGTTGCTCTTTATTAAGTTAAATCTTATTTTATTGCGTTCAATCATGTTAATTGGGTTTTATTACACTTCAGGAAAGATATATCACACAGATTACATGGAACACCTGATGGTTCATTTCTTGTTCGACCATCAGAAGAAAGAAAAGGTGGATGGACACTAACTGTCAGGTATTTGTTTTCTTTCGAATGAAAGACATATGCATTCTTGTTGAATTGAAGGTATATATATAGATCTGATAAAAAAATCGATAAGTAATGCAAAGTTTTTAAACCTGCATAAATTTCCTGTTTGGTTGAGTTCCTAGGTTAAGGTACACTTGTTAAGCAAGAGAACACAGATGTAGATTGAAGAAATCACAGAAGTGATGAAGAGGTTGAAAATTACAAAGCCCGGTGTCTTGTGTTTTAAAGTTAAAAAGGTCTGATAAAATAAAAAATAAAGTAAAAGTTCTACAACATAATGCCATTTATCTTTAACGCAACAAAAAGGCCGCTTTTAAATTTTTGTTTTGGCCATTTTGATTTTTACAACAGGAAATTTCTTTGCTATACATCATATCTCAGCAACAAAAATTTCTGCCATCTTGCCGTTGCGTTGTCATGTCATCACACATCTGCAAATCTGAAACTAATTTGTCACATTTAGACTTTCGGCTCCAATTCATTAATGATCGGTACAAATTGTGCTGACAAACAGCTTTATTGTGTGTTTTTTTAACTAAAATTGTGTTAATTTTTATCACTTTCAGAAAAGATGGAAAGGACAGACTAATTCGAGTCATTCAACGTGATGGTCGCTGTGGATTTCGAGAGGACCTGTTAAACTTCTCCAATCTTAAGGAGCTTGTTCATCATTTCAGCATTCATTCCCTAGAAGATTACAACGAAAAACTTAACATCAAGTTAACCAATCCCTGCGGGAAACCTGAAAGTAACCCGGTATGTTGTTTTTGTGGAGATTATCACATCAGGTGTTTTGAACTTTCTACGATAAAAACATTTGATGATAAACTGTTGGCGACTGATTCATTATTGAATTATTATTATTATTGAAATTATTTACCCAGGATAGCCTCTTCAGTTCCGATTGGTACTGCTTTTCAAGAGGGTCCTGCGAAGGAGGTCCTAACGCATTTAAAGCTCCCATTTGAGCTATGAAAGTCGTGCAAGCACAGCAATCGCTTAACTAGGCAACCGCCTAAGATATCAATCCTAATTCTCATGCTGAGAGCTAAGCAGAAAGGACAGATTCACACTTTTATAGTCTCTGGCATGACTCGGCCGGGGTTTGAACCCAAAACCTCCCGCACTGGAAGCGAATGCTCTACCACAAGGCTACCAGTCATATCTAGTAAATCCTTTAAGAGTTTTGGTTGCCAACCCTGCTATAAGTTAAACCTTGTTATGTGCGTAATAAAACTTGTAGGGTCATTTCATGCCAACTAGCTCTCTAATATAAGTCCAACATCATTTTATACCTCGGGTTCCCTTTAACAACCTTAAAGTAACCTAGATCTTGAATTTCTATCATGTTCTTGAGAAAAGTCTGGAGAACGTGAATATTCCCAGATATTTCTAGTAATTGCATTTTTAGGTCTTTTACAATTTTGCAACTAGGGATTTTCTTGTGTCTGCGTGCTGAAACACCTTAAAATGTGACAAAAGTTATAAAACCTTAAGTATAAAAACCTTCAAAACGTTCAGAATATTTAGCAGACACGCTAATTAATCCTTATATTTCTATTCTGTCTAAAGGAGGAAGACGATGCGCTACTTACGGAACGGTACAAAGAAGTGGACGATATGTTGAAAGAAATCAAGCTGTTGGAATTTCAGGTGGAAGATCAACAACGGGTGAGAGTTGTCTTAAACACTCTGGTGTTGTGCTTTAAATAAAATACGCCACGTAGATGTTAGTAATCCAGTTATGCTAACGATTTTCCCGATTTAGCTAGCTTTTGAAAAAAAAATTTAATTCTGTAATTATTATCTTATAGACAATTTAATTTGCTTTTAGATCCAGTAAAATAATTTTGTAAAAAAAAACCCAGAAAATTTGAGAAATAATGAATTTACTGAATATGTGTCTGAACCATTACAGTGTCCTTAAATTAATTTAATAATAAGTGTATGGTACTTTTTTAGCTGTTAGAGGAATGCAAGATCATGTCCGAATCTCAAACGGATATCGTTAGTTTTATCGACGAGCAAATCACGCTGGCACAACAACAATACAATGAAGCGTCGGCACAAGACCGACAAGAGTAAGCATGACGTATTTTTTTGTCGTTTGTTTAACGATGTCGTGTCAACAATATCTGACGCTGTCGTTGCACTTCTTATGTTTACTGTGGAGTTTGACAGTTTTTTTGTGACTTTCATATCGTGTCAGCTTCGACTGTCATAATGATTGATGACTAACAATTTTAAAATATACGCTAGTGATCGAGTCCAACCTGTATTATCGAGCCAAAGTATATATAAATGTTTGTCTTTACGGTTTTACGTCTAATTATTTCACTACAAAAAATCGACTTTTACGACATCTTTCCTTTTTGTCGATCAACGTAATTTTGTTTTTTACGAATGGTCCCTTATTAAAGTTGGCTGTTAAAGCATACAGAGGGAATTTCCTTCTGTTCTGCATTTCCCTGATGTTAACTGATAAAGCAAACCACATGGGAATTCTTTAGGGAAAAGAGTGAGCTCCAAGTATTTGGCTAATATTATGCGTTTTTTGTTATTTTTACACTAGCATTCAAACGAGTCTAACGAACTTGAACGACCTGTTACGTCAGGAGAAAACAGTTTGGCAGGAGTTGGATGAGAAGTTAATGGACTTGAAGCAGGCTTGTAATGTTTTGAACACAGAACTAACAGAACGCAGTACAGAGTTGCCGAACTTGCAAGAAGAATACAATCGAATCTACCAGTACGTTGTTTGTGTTTGTTACTCTTGTGTTAAGTAATAGATTTCGAACCTCTTTTGTTGGTCGGCAAAGAAGAAATGGAAAGCATTTTCCATAATCTCTTAAGCTTTTATTTGATGTTACTCTGCGGCAGGATTAATTGCAAGCAGAAAGTAACACACTGTCTGAAAGCCACTCCCCTCTTCTTTTATTTGATGCACACAACGCCACGTCCCTCCGGCGTCGGGGCGCAGCAGGTAGTTCCTCTCGATACATATCTCGTGAACGCCATATGACTGCCGTACAGTGCCGTAGGAGGTGGGGGAGGGAGATAAGGGGCCTGATAATTTTGATTTTTAAGAAAAGAACATTATAGTTAATCCCTTTAAAATGAACTCGTTGCGCCAATTTTATTGAATTGTAATGCGTTTTTCTGCAATCAAGAGGTGCTAACTTTAATCTAAATTTAATTCGTGAAAATCCCACTGCGAACCACGAATTTTATTCCAAAAATATCTTAACAAAAGTGAATCTAAAATTTTGATTTTAGGGAAATCTTTTTTTATCTCCACTAAAATTCGCTGCTTTCGTCACCCTCAAAAATTCCAAAATTATTTTTAGTAGAATGGGAGAGGGATATATTTATTTTAATATTGCATTGACAACTCTCATTTCTTTCAAAAGGAAAATGAGAGACACGAACCCAACAGCGTTGAGGGAGAAAGAAAGCGAAGATCTTAAAGAGTAAGCAGTTTTTTTATTTTCAGTAAATTCTTGTTCTATAATTTCTATGATTTCTTGTTCTGTAGATTTTGTGAATTCCTGTTCTGTTTATTACCATGTTGACTACTATCTTGTTTTTATTTTTTTATTTTTTTATTTTTTTTGAAGCCAGCATGTGTGTTTTTAAGCTGTGACATTTTAACTTCCTACTCTTTTCAGAATATACGACTATTTACCAAACGCAGCCAAACTACCGACTAAGAAGCAACACATGGAAGATTTGGAGGAGAAATATTGGTTATTTCCATATAAACTTGAGAGGTATTGATATTCTGCAGTGAAAGTCTCCGTATTTGGACCTCCAGCCTGTAGAAATTGGCGTTTATTTATTTATTTATTTTGCGAAACTGGGACTTATTCTCTATAGTTTGCCGAGCCGCGTCAAATTTAAAGTTATTTGTGTAATACTTTTGTCACGACCATGGGTGATGATTGGACGCGATGTATAATAATTTTGCGTCTCTTTTCTTTAAGTAAATATGCCTCAATTTTCGAAGAATAATATATAAAGTGCTTCTTTTTTTATCAACCAATATAAGCAAAAGATAAAGCGAAGTTGATGTAATCTCGATTCGCCTTTTTTAAATAATGAACAGGTTAATAAAGTTTTCTTCTCCAAGTTAAAAAATATGCTTACAGTATGCGTTTTTTTTAAAGATGGCCTAGCGTAAATTGTATCGTTTCCAGTTGAGACCAAGTCAGCCTGCACTTTTTAGCCACGTGATACATAAATCACTTTTACTAAAATCAGGTGACCTTTTCTCGGACACATAGCCCCTCAAACATGTCAACAAAGTTAAAAAGAACGTCTTTATTGTCACGACCCTTTTGTTGGAACGAAGATGGATCACTTACATCAGATAAAGCTTCTCAAATATGACTTAAATAATGCTGAAATTGATATCTTCTGAGCCGAGCTGAGTTATTATGCTCGGCATATGCTTGTTATTGTTTCAGTAAAACCTTGGAGGGAGAAAACAGTTCTGTTTTTCTTCATCCAAGGTGAAACTAATCTTGATTATGCGCATACGCGTTATTCTTAAAAAGAAAAAAAAAATATTTTATCTACTTGAAAAAATAAATAAGCTTTTCGATTGCAATGTTAGAGCCTCATCAATGTTCGCCACATGCAACATTGAAACGTAAGAGAGAAGGTTCAATGGTGATGTCGTCGTGTCACATACGAATATTATTTCAGGTTTTTTTTTCTTTCAGGAATGAAATTACCAGAATGCTGGAGAATAAACCCAATGGGACTTTCTTTGTTCGCGAAAGTGCGAATTATCCCTACGTGATAACGCTTGTGTAAGTCATGTTTTTTGTGCATAATTTACACGAGGCCATTATTGCGTTGTTTTAAATCTAGACATGAAATTTAAGTTTTCGTGCATATCTTACACAGGGCTGAATTAATTACACTGCACTTTTTAGTAAGCATGGGATAAAATCAGGTTTGTTGTTGAAAAGTTAAGCCTGATTATGATGATGTTCATCTGTATTTCAGAAACAGGAGCAATTTTTCTTTTTATTTAAAAGCTTCCTAGAGCCTAAAAACTGTTAATGCAAGCTAGATCCTAAATTATTATAATAAGTTTAAGAACACGATCTTCCATGGCCTTGTCTAAGAAATTATGTTTACACGAAAAGTTGTGATAAACCTGGCACGGTATACTTACATGTTTCTCACAGTCGTCGTATATTAATTAGTTGCTTGACGTGTATGTTATACGAGTTGGTGGCCCGTCCTTTTTATACAGCATTGCGTGCGTCTCGCTACTTGCGGTACCATTTTGCGTGACAGACAGCCGTATACGGGTATTATAATCGCCCGTCCTTTATATATCGCATTTCGTGCTTCCGTAACAGGACGCGCCTTTCGCGGACACACAGACAGACGGAATACGGCTATTATTAAAGAGACTAGTCGTTAACCCGTGGAAAAATCCACGGAGTCGCCCGTCCTTTATATATCGCATTTCGTGTTTCCGTAACAAAAAGACAAACGGACACACGAACAGACAGACGGAATACGGCAATTATTAAAGAGATGTATAATTCGAGCTTTTCTCATTTGATAACAAATATGTTTAACGTCCATTTCTGTAACTATGTAGCTGTTACTTGTCAGTCCATTATGGCAGCTTGGCTATGGTTAAAACTGTTACTTCTTTTGTTTTAGACACGACAACGTCATCAAGCATGTTCCGGTATTACAAGGACCAAACGGTTATGGTTTCGCGGAACCGCACAACATATATAGAACACTGCACGAGCTAATTAACCACTACCACAATCAGTCTCTTCGCATGCACAACAAAAATTTAGACACGACGCTACAAACTCCGTACCGATTTCTTGAACACACTGGCGACGAACCTATTTATGAGTAAACTCTTTTAAATTATGCGCAAGTGAGAGATTTTTCGAGATAAGCTAAATGCTGACAGTATAGAGATTTAGTTCTTGAGATGACGTAATGCTGACATAAACAGAAATTTATTTAAGCGGTGGTGTGAGGCTGTTTTTTGATAGTAAGCGAGAACGACGTTACAGACGGTAGAAATTCTTTAGAATGAATGAATATTTACTTAATTTAACCAGAAGTTTCGCAGGAGCGCAGAAGTCGAACTGAAATTTCGCTCGAGCGAAATGATACCAGCATGCATTATTTTTAAAAACCACTAAACCTTTCACACTGATTTTACTAGAAAAACATGAAATTTCTTTTTTTGAAACATTTTTTGGATAATTCATTGCTCATCTGGTCTAATCAAGACAAAACTTGCGCGGTGGGAGAATAGAAAATATCAATAAATCAATAAAGGTTATCAATAGAAATTTCTTGAGAGATATCGAGATATTGTCTTGTTAGTTCAAATCTATGGTCTGTCTCTGGTGGCTTCAACTGCTGCTCCTTATTCGTAGATTCAAACGCAAGACGTTGCATTGTACTACTATCATATTTACCAAAATCATCGTTTTTACACTTTTAATATTATAGTTTATATTAACCTGAATTTTTTTATTGACATTTTAGAAAAATTTTTAATAACTCTTGAATTTGTGTAGCCAGAAGAAGACTACGTATTGAATCGAATTTAGTTGATCTGATTGGTTAAGGTTATTTTGATTCTTAGCGTGATTGGCTACAATTTATATGACTTGTTGCATGATTGGTTTAGTGAGGTTGGTCGCTAGGCGATCATTGGAAACAATGTAAAATATTTTTTGTCGTTTTAAAATTGTCTAGCCAAGAGCCGCATGAACCAGTTAGTCTTTCTTGTCTAAGAATTTTCTCCCGTTGCAGCCTCACACGTATATCTGGTCTGTTTTTTATACTTTTTGTTAATTTTGCATATAAGTGAACGCAACGTGTAGATAATGTTTTTGTATTACCATAGAAACAACAATTCAAAAAATGTTTGTTTGTTTTTTTTGTTTTTGTTTTTTTTTGTTTACTCTCGTGGTTCACAGCCAAACTGAAAATAAAAAAATTTAGAAAGAGAACTCTTTTGTTGGCACCAAACAAAAACTTCTTTCTTGTCCACAATCTCGTCAATATAAATAGTTTTATCACGCAAATGTTGTCTTCGCGCGTCTAATTTTAGCGCGTCTATTTTTCTTTGACTTCTAAAAGAATATAAATGTTCAATATTGGATCCAATCATGAAAAAATCGTGTTACGTTCTCGTAAAAAGTAAACAGTAGAGAGGTTGGATTAGTGCCAATGCGGAAGAAATGTAAATTTCGCGCAATTTTAATTTCGAGAAAATTTAACAAAGATATTTCGTGCGCATGTATTTTTCGCGCGGCTTTAACTGCGCGAAATATAATTTCTGAAAGGCCAAATTACCATGTTTTTTGCTCAATTAGAGGTATTGCGCCGATCGAAATGAAACTTTTGTTTTGATAACGTTCGTATGAAACTTGCATGAAGTAGAACAGGTAAAGTCTCGGGAAACGATTGTAATCTTATAATGCCTGTTTTATATTTTCTTTACTCATATCACACTGGCTTTTGCTTACAAGTTGCTTCGATTTTTAAAGGATTTGAATCGTGTTGCTTAAAAATAAGCGTGTAAATCATCCTTGAGCTGCCATTTTGTTTTGTTGATTTCCGCCGGCGAAGGCGGAATCTTTAAAATCGCCTGGGGAGATAGAGAGATAGATAGATAGATAGATAGAGACAGCCCAGAGCCTGGACGCCTAAAACTTATCCATCTTAAATCCTCGTTTTGATTTTTTTCTGAGAACGAGGCTAAAATGAGTTTTAAGCCAATAAGAATCCTAACAGTGCAACAAATTGTTTTATTATCCAATGAACAATACTTTAATTTAAAGTTTATATGCTATCGAAAGTTAAAGCTCGTGCAGTGTAGCATAATGAAGATCGTCTTATCATGCGCCATGATGTTATTAACGTTTCCCTTTAATAATTACGTCATTTCCTTCTGTACAATTTCGCAAGCACGTAGACTAAAGCCTGTGTCACACCTATGAAGCAAATGCAGATGCTGATGCAGAAGCAAGTTAATGTGATCATGACTGAAGCAAATGAAACAAGCGTGAAGCATGAAGCAAACGTTGAAGCAAGAATATCAAAAAAAATTGATATTCTTGCTTCATTGCTGCATCTGCTTCACGCTTGTTTCATGATTTTTGTAGTGTGAGCAGGTAATGCAAGGTGCGCAAGTGAAGGAAATAGTAAAAAAACAAAAAACAAATTCTTTCCACAAACCTATGCCAACAAATTATATAAAATTATAACTTGAAATAAGATTCTCTGTCTCCAAACAACACTTCTTGAACCAGCGTATGGTAAACACCACGTTGTTTACGATGCTTAAAAATTTCGCTAACCCATACTTTTCTTAAAATATTTAGAGTTTTTTCTCGTCGCTTGCGCCGTCGTTTTTTCAACAACAAATATCCCAAAATCATAACTAAAACTCCTCTTCATCCATGTTTATCAAAAGAATGCAAGTGATCTTCTTGTGCTAGTGTGAGCTACTTGCTTCACTTGCTTCTACATCTGCTTCATTAGTGTGGCACAGGCTTAAAGCTGTATTCAGCAGAACTAATTAATTATTCATGAATTTTAATTTAAAGAGGAATTGTTGAGGCTGGATATTTTTGGTGAAAGATAATGTATTGTAGCTTTTTCAGATTATTGCTAATGGCGGAAATCTTTAAGCCGCAGGGCTTCTTGTTTATTTTTGTTTTTGCCTTGCATCATCAGAGGAAAATCAGTTTGGTAATGTGGGTATTTTTGAAAGAGTACGAGTTGTTTTCTTGTTGCAATTAAATGCAGTACATTTTCTTTGTTGATGTTTTCATTCGTTACACTTGAAAAGTGAGGAAAATTAAAAATTGACTGGCCACACCAGTGGTGTGTACATTTTCCAACAACGAACGGCAGTTTTACATGTCTCGGCAAACATTTTTCACATGGGTAATTACGTGGAAGTCACTAAAGCGTAACTCTACCAACCGGTTTCGTACCCATAAGAAATTTATCAGTGGTAAGCTAACCTTTAGACAAAGCTCCTCCCTTAACGTGCGCATCTGGTATTAGTAACTTCGATCCCAGTCCTTTCTCATATTAAGTAAACGAAAGAGGCATTGGGTAGGAGGTTTCAATTTTTACCTGGTTAACAGGACGCCCTGTTGAAGTGTTTTCCTGGTAACGGTGAAGTTTAAATATAACTATAGAGCAAGTACTACTTGAAACTTAGTTAGTTCTTCCTCTCGCCTATAACTCGCAAGAAGCTGCAGACAGTCCTTGAACCGCAATATGGTGGGAATCAACCTCGTTTCCGGGGCATTTTGCCTTGTTGATGAAGTCTTATACTTCGCGCTTCGTATTTGTCAAACCCGATGCTGCTGTAAAAGATGGTCGAAAACCGCATATTTACCACCCAAGCCAACAAATCTAACAACGTATATGGAAGCCCCTGTGCACATTAATATAGTTATCTCCAGTTAACTAGTGTTATCCATGGATAACGTTATTAATGTGCTCAAGGGACACGTATATGTGCACAATAATGGCGTTATCCTGAGATAGCACAAGTTATCTCGAGATAACTAACTATCTCGGGATAGCGTGCCAAATGTCCTCAAGAAGAGAAAATTTCTGTATAACGTGTGTTATCTCCAGTTTATAAAGCTACACGCGTATTTCTCGAACTTAAACGCGTTTTAAGTAACAACAAGAAGCTGCATCATCTTTAAAATAAATAAGCAAAATTATGATATAACTAGAGTAATGTATATATCCATATAAGGCTATGATACATCCATATAGGTGAGGCGCCTTAATGATGGTAACCTGGCTGCTAGCGTGGTTGAATAGCCTAGCGCCCTTCATATCATAGAGTCAGTAGTAGTAAGTATAACTCTTCCAATTTTGCATTGCACTGCCCATACTGTCAGAAAATAATTTTTAACCACAAATAATCCATGACAGATACTACTGCCGACTCTTGTATAATTCGTTTAACCTCGTGGTCTACCTCGTGGTTTGATAAATTCGTAATTTGAATACACGCGGGCAGAGCTATCTGAAGATAACGATCGTTATTCGCGGATAGATTATTATTGTGCTCTTTCTTGAGGACATTTGGCACGCTATCCCGAGATAGTTAGTTATCTCGAGATAACTTGTGCTATCTCAGGATAACGCCATTATTGTGCACATATACGTGTCCCTTGAGCACATTAATAACGTTATCCATGGATAACACTAGTTAACTCGAGATAACTATATTAATTAATGTGCACAGGGGCTTCCATAAACGTACGGTCGATCGAACAGTAAAAATATGCAAAAAATATGCATATCTTGTTAAACATTCTAATTTAAGGTCGCAAAAGCACATAAAAATGTTTAACGTCGCATAAACACTATATTTTTACATTTTTGTTGCTAAAACTTGTCTTCATCACAAAAACAACATAAAAACCATTATTTCCAGAAAAAATCAGTATTTTGCAAATCTCGGATTATTTTTCCTATTTAAGGACTCAAAAGCACATAAGAATATTTAAGATCGCATAAACACCGATTTTTCAAATTTTTGTTGCTAAAACTCGTGTTTATCACAAAAAACAGCATAAAAATAACATTATTTGCAAAGAAAATCAGTATTTTGCATATCTCGGATCATTTTTGTTATTTAAGGACGCAAAAGCACATATGAATATTTAGAGTCGCATAAACACCAATTTTTCACAATTTTGTTGCTAAAACTCGTGTTTATCACAAAACAGCATAAAATACCATTATTTGCAACAAAAATCAATATTTTGCATTGCTAAGATTTTTGTACTCGTAGCAAAACCATTAATGCACTATTTTGTGGGCGTTGACTCCATTTAACACTGGCTCAACTTTACCCGACACACGACGTACAACATAAAGTAATACCGCTTGTATTTGTACCGACATAAAACGTCCAACACCCGTCGATTGAATTACCCTAACCAAAGGGATCCGACATCCTCACAACACAAGCATATTTCACTGTACATAGACTATAACCAACTTAATGTGGCATAATATTCCACCTGACTCTAAAAATACTCTCATCGCTACATAACAGATGCATATTTCCCCGTAGACAGAACGTAACATGGCATAATATGTCGCATAACTGTAATAATACTCTTAATTATGAAGTATGGGTGACATTTCAGACCTATCCTTCAAGTTTCAGCTCAAAAGTACTGAAATATCAACTCAACAGAAACGAGACATTTAAGAGTCAAGAGGAAACTCAATTTAAGCATAATATCTTGTGAGGAATTGACGACTTGTGTATAAATACTATCGTAATAGTGACCACTCGGCTTCACTTATAGTCCTTATGAAATACATTGCTTCTCATGTAAAATACTTTTTGCTGTATTAGAGGGCCTTTACACCTCTTCACTTTGAGCAAATAGAAAATATATTTTTTGGAACTATCCCTTCACTTTTTAACCATAGTATTGGCTCTCTAAATAATTATGTTTATGTGTGAATGGACTTTGTATAGCGATGAATTGTATTTAGCTTTTCACGCACATTCTAAAAGTAGATAACTATGTTGCACACCACTAGAAAGAGACGCTCTATTACACTCTACTACGAAGAAATGCACCTCTACTACGCCTTTATACAAAGAAATACACTTTACTACAGAGAAATACGCTTCACTACACTCTACTACGCTCTACTAGAGCATACTACACTCTACTACAGGCTACTACACTCTACTACAGGCTACTACTCTCAACTACAGGTTACTCCACTCTACTACAGCCTACTACACTCTACTACAGCCTACTAGACTCTACTACACTCTACTACAGCCTACTACACTCTACTACAGACAAATACGTTCTACTACAGGCTACTACAGAGAAATACGCTCTACTACGGCCTGCTACAGAAAATAACGCACTACTACACATCACTACGAAGAATTACGCTTTACTACAATCTACTACAGAAAAAGGAAGGGCCTACTACACTCTACAACAAATTGATGCGCTTCACTACAGTCTGCTACAGAAAGATACGCTCAATGCTACACTGTAGTTTAGTGTCTAGGCTATGGTGTGCTGAAAACGGGGCATATGATGAATGAGATATCGTTATCTCCACAAGGTTTGGAAAAGTACATAGGTCTAACGGGTGTTGAATATGTTATCTCCTACATATCCAGGAAGTAGAGATAGAGAAATGTTCCTTCTGGCGCAACGCACATCCCGCGCACGCGCACGCCACAGTCAAACATAATAAATCCAGTACCATGCAGTGCCTAGCCATGTATATCCAGTACCATGCAGTGCCTAGCCATGGAATTCAGGGGTAAGTCCCTATCATGCTGCAAATGAGTCAAAAAATTCTAGCGCAAATCCCTATTATACTACGCACATCAAAAAATCATACATCAAATAAGTAAAAGAGGGAATTCCCTTTTGATGACGTCGTCAAAAATCAACGCATGCGCAGTAACATCAGTGCTATCATACGCAAGTGGAGTAAAGCCCTAATATGCGGTGCAATCTTCGGACTTTGTTGAAATCTGTATATATAAATGAGTTGGTTCAGGAATGCACCAGATCAATTCAAGACGCAGGAAATGTACAACAAGGCTGTTTTCATGTACGTGCCGGACAGGTTCAAGACTCAGGACATGTGCAACAAAGTTGTTGAGGAGAAGGCCTATATGTTATAGCATGTCCCCGAAAGGCTCAAGACGCGAGGCATGTGCGGCAACATGTGAAATTCATAAGTTATCCTACAACCCTTCGGGGTTATAAGATGAAATCAAAATACTACTACTAATAAATGTGCATCAACTGTCAAACAAAATTCGATATATTTGGAAGTGCAGTATTCATGACCTTTATGGCTGGCATTGGTATCTCACTCCCACTTATGGCCCTAGCAATAGTGAAAGAATCAGGGAGGGAGAAGAAGAATGAACGAAAGATCCAGGACCTAGAGGATCGTCTTGAGGACTATAGAATAAATGGAACAATGTAAGGACTGTGAATGTATACTTGATGAGTATGACAGATGTAGCTGTGGACGAAGGTTTGTGGTGAAAGCTAAAATACTGTGCTGGTACTGCTACCAGGAGTATATAACATATAACGGGGGTAGTTGTGTATGTGCGAGGAGAAGCAATCCTCGGAGCCTGTTTAAAATTCCTAATAAACAAGATGCTGAAATTTGGAAATGAAATTGTGAAACCTCGGGAATTCTACAACTTTGCGACTACCTTTACTGATATCAATGATATCAATGTGGGCCGCCTGACAGTGTCAGACCCCATTCCTTCCAATGGAGGTAAGGATCAAAGGTACATCGTAGGGTATCATACACGAGACCTCGTGGTAGCCCTAAGGGTAAAAACACCAAAAATCTGGTCTGCACATGGAGTCACCCGGTACAATGCCAGTGCAGTACCAGTAATGAGTCTTGATTTCGAAGAGTACCCCGACTGGGTTGCGAAGTATCGCCAAATCTGGAACAAAATCGAGGAGTTGATTTCTGAGCAATTGACGACGGAGCCTGTGAAAAAGGACCGTTACGTGAACGCCAAGCTTAAATACTACAAGGACGCGATCACGACTAAATTCCATGGCATGCCGGTACCCTATGACGAGCCATGCCAAGTCAGTGCCATCCTGGCACTATCATCGGTGTATGTGCAAGGTAAAAACTACTACCCTCAGGTACATGATGTGGAATGTAGATACAAATTCTAAAGTTGAATGGTTGCTAAGTGAGGATTAAAAAACCCTATTTTTTATAGGCCATACAAGACCTATAAAATGTACAAAAATTAAGGCTTATACTCAGGTGGAGGCTCTATGTAGCGCTTGCATACTGTACAGATTGCAGTTTTTTTAAAACGTCTTGCCTCCCCTCCTCCCGGCCTTTCGCAACTAGTTGGGCACGCTCCTGTTCATTGATGGCGTTGACAATACGATTGAACCGTTGTCTCATCTGTTCCTTTAACAGCATATACTTTTGTTTTTCCTGGGTAATAGTAGTGAACTCGTATTCGCTGATGACTCCATTCTCGATGGCTTTTGAGATTAAATCAATGATAGAGTTAAGCTTAGATTCCGCTAATAGCCTAATATTCTCATGCTTTTTTGATTTCACGCCAAGCCTCTTTGAGGCGTTCCGCAGACCGGCCTGCCCGATACCTACGGCAATCGTGATTCCGCCCATAGCCACACACAAGGGTACGCCGAGACCCGAGTCTAGCGCCCCTACACCCGAAGTGATAATACTAACACCTAATAGTCCATGATCATAAAATCGGACCCAGGTCCCGTGCATCTTGAATTTCTTTGAGAGCCTGTTACGCTCCTTATTTTCAGCCCTTAGAAATGCTTCAATCCCTCCTATCTCGGCAAGTCTAAAATTCTGGCTTTCATCCTGCATAGTATCCTCGCCGGGTGCGCTCGGTAAATTTGGGTAAAGCTTAGTTATATCGGCCATTTATTCTATGAGTAAGCACATTGTAATTCCAGTGAACGAAACATTTTTGTCGTGGTGGAATTCATCTGTTAGCATAAACTCGAGGCGATCTGTCGAGCCTTTTAGGGGCAGGTAGATCGGGGTGTCAAAAGTCCAAGTTAACATGTCCCCCCAATCGTTTAATTCCTTGGTGGGAATCAAAGCCAGAATTTTAGACTTTTTACCGTTAAAGAGGCAGTCGTCTTCATCCAACTGGGGACAAACAAGGCGTAATCTAATATAAACATCGGTATTGTAGTATGCATCATAGTCTCCCTTTGTGTAATACTTACCACCATCTGGAGCAGGTAGACCCAAGAGCTCTTGCAGTTGTGTGTTAATAACCAGCGTGTACCCCTCATTGACACGGAGCCTGCAGAGTCCATTTTTCAGGACAAACAGCTTGATTTTGTCCTGTGCCTGACTGTTGACGATAGTTGCCAGATCCTCGATCTTGTACAATCCATTCATAATCTCTATTCGGGTAGCCCTCTGATCGGGCCCTGCTTACGGATGGTGAAATCATTGTCCGTGTAAATGTTCAGCCACATGGGTCTAATACTGATGGACTTTAGGGCAATCCTCGTATCCTGTCCCAGGTAATCCTTAAACAGTGTAGGTTTCGCAATATCTGATATGTAGAGTTGTTTCATTGTTTTGTTATAACAAAACAATGAACATGTATTCATACAACCCCAAGGCAAGGTACAAGTCCAACAGGGGAGAATGGCCACTTGGTGTAACCAAACTGGAGCATCAGGACCTGTACGTATTCATAGAATCGCACATTTCTGTGGCATTCCCCGAATTTACCAAATACCCCATCAAGGTTACAACAACCTACCTTAATGACCCTGTCATTCAGGGATGGACATGAGGACAAGCTCTAGACTACTGGAATATTCAGGTGAATTTTGCCACCCATTGCGCAAGCACTGCATTAGGCATCTCCGCCAAACACCTAACGGGTTCCATGCCACTTATCAACTCAATCTTCAAATTTCATATATATTACCACATGCGTCGTATTCTGGCAAGAATGAAAGTACCAATGTCTTTTAACGATGGTTTTTCCCGGTACAAAAACCCCTACTCAACCTCTGGGTATGCGCAGGTATGTCGTGAGTATGGTGCTAGCCCCAATGATCTCTATAAAACCAAATCGGTATTGGCATCATTGACCAACGGAAGATGGTGGCCACAGGTTGATGGTGATTGGGCTAAATTCATCATACCAACAAGTCAAAGCCTAACGTCGGAAGGTCTGACTAAGCTGAGTGAAAGTATTAGAGTTTACGTAGTCTTGTTACTGGGGTCGCAAGCAGGAGCCAAGGCATCTTTAATCGGTTCTGGCGCGGGCAACTATACAGCCAGGCAAATCTTGCTACAAAAATTTGAAAGTATGGTACAACGCCGGGAGAATGTAGGGCATGACATCACAGAATTCCAAAAAGTGCTGCAATATGCCCGAACGCCGGTGAATTTTGCCGTCATGCCCAGCGTGTACATGTTGCCCTCAGACATGAACTTGCGAATAGGCAAGATTGTAGGGTACAATACCAATATCCTGATCGCACCTGCCAATGTCAATGTGAACGTCCAGGTTGATGTGAATAACAAGCCTATTGTGAAGCCTATAGAGAGGGCTATCAAGCATACTGTCAAAGCACCCCCTAAGCATACTATACCCTTATACATACTATACCTCCTAAGCATACTACACCACCTATACATACTATACCCCCTAAGCATACCGTACCTCCCATACATGCTACCCCTCCCAGGCATACTACACCTGAACGGAGGGAACAGCACGAGGATACCAAGGCCGCATTGATCACGACAGGAGTAGGCCTCATCATTGCCTATATATGGCTGAAAAAATTGATCATATTAGGCCTTTTTCATCTTACCAACATAGACCACGACAAACCCAGCGGCAGCCGCGATTGCCATGTACAGATGCTTGGCTGCATATTCGATAATGGTTGCAACTACCCTTATAAAGAATGAGACTACGGTACCAATAATACCAGGTAAGGCAACACTTGCCTTAGCTGCTAGGTATTTGAGGAATTTCCCCAATCGTTCCAGCTGCTTCTCTACAAACCCTGCACCTGCGGCACTTCCTCCTGCAGCACCTGCTGCGGCACCCCCTCCTGTAATGGCGAGTACGATGGTGCTTATCAGTAGACCAACGGCCGACACGACACTCGCTATAGTAAGCCCCTGCTCCTTGAACAAAATTTTAAGCTTTTCAAGCAGGGACGTGTCATCTCCGGCGATTTTCATCAACGTTTCCTTGATGGTCCTCAGCTGGCTGTAAATGTGGGAGGAAAGTAAGCCATGTGCATCTAGCACAGCCTCTTTTTCATCATTCAATTTTTCAATTTGTTCCCTAAGCTTTGCCATTTCATCATTAAGGTACTTCTCATTCCATTGTCTTCCGTCTCTCCCGGCCTTCTTCTTCTCGAATTCTTTTAACTTGGCTTTTGCCTTGTCAATCTCGCTATCATATGTGATCATCTTAGCCTTCAATAGTTTCATGCTTCCTCTTATAGTTTGGAGGTCGATGTTAAGCCCATTTCTTTCACGTTCAGTTATAATTTCATCAGGTCCGCCACCAAATGAAGTATCTTCCATAAAGCTCTCCGTGGCACCTACAAATTCTTCTATAGATTCTATAGATTGCATCGAAATGGCATCACCCCTGTCCTTCCTCACAAGTTCATCCACCTGTTGCCCAAGTGCCTGGGCCGCTTCCCTACCTCCCTTGGGTGTAGTAATGAGATAGTCTGGGAAACCCAGGGCTCGCACGAGATCTGCCTGCAAATTCGTGATAATCACCCCGACAGCTCGCAGCCCACCCTTTTTTTTTGTAATTAATGCCGTAATGTCTATATTATTGAATAAAAGACGTTCCCCTTCCATCCTAAACTCATCGTAAGGTATCGCCGTAAGCTTCCCCAGCCTCGGGCCCGCTGCATTAAGACGTTCGTAGAGGTCGTCGACTTTTGATCTTAGTATTTCTTTCCTCTGCTCCTCAAGTCCAGACCCTGGAGCACCCTGTTGTTCTCCTGACGTTGATGGCCCCGGGAAGTTGCTGCGTTGATGGAAGTTTTGACGTAGTATCAGGCCTATCATCCTTCCCCCCGCCTTTATCCTTCTCACCAATATCATCCTCATGTGTAAATAATGGATTAGTAGGCATTTATTGTAGAAAAATCCATATATAATAAAAAACATGAGTACAACATTCGGAACGACCCTGGACCCCTATGCAGAAACGAAGCAGCTCTTTGGCATCAAGGGACGCCGTCAGAGAGTACAGATAAGTCATATACCAAGCACTATAAATCAGAATGAAGACTTATACGTAGATATACCCAACATGTCCCAGAACGATGTTATATTCCCGGGGAGCCTCAGGCTCCTGTTTGACCTGACGCTGACGGGTACAAATACAAAACGTACCCTAGTCAGCAATATTGGCAAAAGTCTGGTGCGGAACCTATGCATTACCCTGAACGGCAGCGAGGTACAGAATATCAGCGACTACAACACCTTGGCAGTGTACCGGGACATCTGGCTGCCCAAATTTGACAGGGAAAATAACCTGATTCTTGAGGGCATTAACCCAAACGATGGTACCATCAGAGCCCTGCAGGTCAAGGCTACCGAGTACGTTGGGACGGATGAGGAAAAAGCCATCGCTGTGGCGTATGGCATCACTTTCTGCATCCCATTAGGGAAAATGTTTGAGTTGACGAGACACTTGCCGTTTTACCAGGCAGGGCTACATGACCGCTTCCAATTCATTCTGGGCTTCTCGCCGCATGCTGACGTCATCAAAGATGGGGGGACGGCATCCGTGGGATCTACGACGGCCAAGGCAGCGGATGCAGCCTACAAGATCACTAATATCAAGCTGGAGTTTGACAAGATTTCAAATGAAGGTCTTGCAAATGCTATGATGTCGCGGTATGCAAGACTCGCTTTGCCCTATGAAAGGGTCCTAAGGAGCAAGGTGGTGACCATGAAAAAATCTGATACCAGTTACAACCTTCAAATCGATGCCCCTTCTAAGAGCCTCAAAGGTGTCTTGCTACTCTTTATAGACCCTGGAAAAGTGAAGGCCTATGCTGGTGTAAATGAAGTCTTCTACAATCCCAAGATTGAGAAGATAAGTGTCACGGTGGAAGGTGAGCCAAATGAGTTATACTCGCATGCCATGCTCCCTAAGGACCACCTTGAGCAAGTCGTCAACATTTTCGGTAGCCATGATAGTAACGTGACCATTGGGCAATTTTTCAATGAACGCTACGCCCTGTGCATTGATTTCAGGGCCTCTAATGACAATACCGTGCATGGCTCTGGGAGACCTCTACAGAGGTGACGGCCTTATCCTTCACATGACCAAGAAAGCCGACGGAACCGGGGATTTTAGATGCTACGTGTATTTGCTGATGGACGCCCAGTTGAACATTCTTGACGGGCGCTTCCACTCCGTCGAATACTAATAAATGGCCACAATCGCCGTTATCGTGGCAGGTGCTGCGATAATTGCATTAGCCTTCAGTGGCACCAACTATCTATTTTCTAAACTATCAGGACATGGAGAAGCGGAGCGGAAGAGGCATGACGAAGCTATGGAAAACCTCAATGCAGCTCAGGCCCAATGGATACGGAACCGGCAGGCTAAGCTTGACTGGTTCAGCGAGCAACGGAAAAAGGAAATAAAGGCTGGTAAAAGCCTAAAAGAGCTCGATGACGACATGTACAAATTCTATATCGCCTCGAACGAGAAGGCCCCACAATTGTCCGACTATTATACACCCTCCAAGAAGCAACAAGACGGTGAACTCACATTCATCCTTAGCTCCTTGTCCCTACTAGGGTTCGTTGCATATAAGTATATGTAAGAACGTTTTCTGACATATAATAAATATGTCAGAAAAATCACCACATATCGCTACCGAAGAGGAGGCGGAAAAACTAAGTCAAATTTACTATACCCCAGAACATCTGTGGACTGGACGCAAAGCTATCAAATTACTCGCTGCAGAAGCCAGTCTATCAAAAAAGAAGGTCACTCACTGGCTTTCTCGTCAACTGTTATGGCTACGGCATATCACCTACAAATACATCCTGACAGGTATTGACGTGGCTTCAAGGTACAAGGTGGCGAGACCCCTGCGAACCAAGAAGGCTAGCGATGTCGCGGATATGATCAAAGATATCTACAAAGCGGGACCTTTACACTACCCAAAAACCTTCCAGTGCGATAATGGTTCTGAGTTTAAGTCAGATGTAATAAAATTGCTAGAAGGTAAAGGGGTGGAAATGAGACGGGCCACCACCAAATATCACCATACATTTACGGCCTTTGTAGAGAGCTACAACAAGGTACTCGCGGAAAGGCTCTTTAAACCTCAAGATGCGCAAGAACTAGCCTCTGATGAGACCAGCAGTATTTGGGTTAAAAACTTGTACATTATCGTGAAAGGCCTAAAAAATACCAAGACTGCCATGATTAACATGAAGCCTAGCAAGGCTATGAAGATGGATGAAGTACCGCTTGCAAAAAGTGAAGAATACCCCGAAGAAAAACCCTTACCAGAGGACGGGTTGTACCTCTATCTGTTACAACCGGGGGAAGAACATGGGGACTCGAAAAGACGCGCCACCGACGCCTTTTGGAGCAGGAAAATGTATAGACTTAATCGTATAGTAGCAGGCAGTCGCGTGCTGTATTATTTGAAGGACAGTCCCGATCGTAGCTTCGTGTCGGAAGAGTTGATGCTTATTCCAGAGGACGTTCAGGTACCTCCAGAGGAGGTTAAAGAGTGGTAATAGTTATCGAGCCCCCCTCACTAGCCGCAAGAGTAGTGAAAATTGTGCCCGTTTACGACATGTCAATGTCAAACATCCCCTCGAATAGATCCCGCGTATCATCGTCAGGCAACGTGAAGTGATTTAAGTAATAATTCTCAATGACTAGGGTATCGTCTCTGAATCGGCACCAAGCATGTACGGCATTTGCATCGTCGCATTCCGGTTTCCTCGCGGTCATCTCGGGGTACATCGCCCCTAACGTGATTATTCTTGTGCTGAGTTGCTTACGCTGGCATCGGATCATGTAGTGTTTATGTATGCCTTTTTTTCCATGCTCGTGAGGATCATTTTTATCAACCACGCATAGCACGGTGTGGGACATGTCTCTGCCGTAGTTCCGAGTTGTCCTGCCTAAGAGCACTAAGCTGTTCATCCCTATCCTCGAGCTCATCCCCCAACACCATGAGCTGGTTGTCCCTATCCTCAATTTCATCACCGAGTAGGGCTAGGGCCCCATCCCTGTCCTCTAGGGCCTGGTGATGCTCTTTAATCACATCTTGTAATTTTTGGACGCCTGCCCGGGCTAGCCATTTGATGACCCCTACAGCCTTTGGTTTCTTGGAACGGCGAACGATCTCCAATGCACCTTCAAGCGTGACGAATACATCATGCCCATTTTTCCCTCCTCCTCGCATACCTGATCGGGGGCATCTCCGACATGCCTCATTAGACCCTACTATTTCAGACCTGGTAGATAGGAATGCTAAACATAGGTTGATCCTGCTTGTTGGACAGGGTCTCGATGGCTCCTGTGTTGAATATAACTTGCGACGACATCTTTTCCCTTATAGGATAGAATTTGGATTTTTTGTATGGTCAGTCGAGAATCTTCCAACCCCTAGGGTGTTCAAGCCTTACGTACAGGCATGCATGCTTGGATTTTTTCAACTCGGCTTTGATGTCCGACCAGTCGGGGATCATGTTGGTTTCATAGTCGATCATTTTCATATCTGAGCGTTCATGAGGATACCACAAAAACAGGGCCTTTTTCTGCCTCCTCAGATTCTTGGGTAATGCGGTATACGATTGGGTTAATAGCCAAAGGCTATGCTTGCGATGCCTACCCGAAATAGCTAATTCAAGTAGGGATTGTCGACGCTTGTCGAGACCCTCGTCGGCTATCATATCGTCGACTATGAAGAGGCTCTCCTCACCCGTCAGCAATGAGGAGAGTTTCTGAATCCAGTCAAACAGTTTATCCTTAGGATCGATCATAAAGATATAGGGGTCTTTCCAGAGCGATGCCCTTTCCAAATAAGTGGTATTCCATTGCAGGGTAGGGCACAAGATGATGATATTGTGATAATGCTTTTTATACTCATTTTCCAGCAAATCAAGGACAAGCTGCGTTTTTCCACAGCTTGTGGGTCGTGTGAAGATAGCTGTATGCGGTTCCTTCACGACGTCCATTTATTAAAAGTTCGACCACTTTCTATCGTGAATCTTGGGGTATATCGCGGCACATGTTGAACAAATCAACACACCACCGTGATTTTTCACCAAAGACCCCCGGCAGGCAGGGCATAATTTGGTATTCCGAGTCTGATATTCGAGGGGTAGGGGATAAAACACTATCTTACCCTCTAGGCACCGCAATACCTTGCGATACCTTTTAACAAGCAGTGCCTTTTCCGGGCTGACAAACTCGGGGGGCGCTACGATGAGTTCGGCGTACTGGGATATAATATCATATGTGTACAGGGTATAGAGAAGTAGGTAATCTTCATCCTGTCCAAACCCTCTAATTTCCCTGTCAGTATCAAGAGGGTCTACTTCGTGTTCGATAACAGGGTCCTTGCATTTGGCACGCCGCCTCTCCTTCGCCTTAGCCAGGCAACCTATACAACTCTTCGTCCTACCATTGCCCCTAATCTTGAACATGTCTGGGGTTAGGATGTGCTTGCACTTGGAACAACATTTGGCCTCCATTTACTATGAAGAGACTCGCCTTGTGTAATGCCTTGGCAACCTCAGCAAGCGTTGGGGACCTGCCAGTTTCTATATACTTAAATGGAACCTTGTTATGTATATGCAAATATTCGTAGAGTTCCCATGTCATACCCTCGGAAAACTGGGCTTCGATATGACGCCTACAGATAGTCATTAGCTCATGTAGAGGCTGTTTGCCGGGGCGTGCCGTACGCTCCTTTGACACTTTCTTTTTATCCAGGCATTTGATGCATGTCCTTGTTAGTTGACCATTACGCTTCATCTTGAAATTGTCCGGGGAAAGATAGTGTTTGCATCTCTGGCAGCTCCTGGTTCCTTCCATATTTCTATTTGTCCTTAGGGACAAATAGAAATCTTACTAGATGCTCATTTTGGAGGTATCAGGGATTTTTTATACCAACCCTGTTTGATCGCGTATTCGTCGAACAAGATCGCTGCCGTCATATAGCCGGCGAGCTTCAGGCCGTCCTCCAAGTCCATCTTTGCCCCAGGTCTAGAAACTCCTAGGGCCTTCTTCGCACCCTTGGCTATGAGGATTGTATACGATACCAGCCTGACTGATTCCCATAAGGAGTCAATAACCATTGTTTCCTTGGGACTAATGTTGCTATCAATATAAGCCTTGCTTGTTGCCATTTATTATAGCATTTTGAAAATCTCAATATGTGGCTGAGTTTTGCCCTGTTTCCCCTGCTGGGGCTCTGGATTAGTCGCTGCCTTGTTAGATTCATTTTCACCCCTGCCAAACCTGTAATAGACGCCAACAGCTATCGCAAGCACGGCCAGCGTGCCTACACCATACATGTATACTGACTGTACGGAACTGGCCCCAGAAGAGGCTTTGACTGTAGGCTCTACAGTACCCTTTTGTTGTTTCATTTCTTCCTTTCTTTTCTTCATCAGTGCCGCCAACTTGTGTCCTTGGGCCACACGCCCCGGGTGCTTTGGTGGTTTTGTAATGACTCTCTCTTCTTCTTCACTCATTTATATTATAGCCACCTCCTCCTCCTCCGCCTCGTCCTCCCTTTTCTTACTCATATGCCTCGCTGTATGCCCTGCTACCAAGATGGGTGCCAGACACCTGCCAATGGTGCAGTACTCAAGGATCCCGAGATCCGTCATAGAGTCTCGGATAATAGGATCCTCTTCAATGTCCCGACGTAATTCGTCGACAGAGTCAATGTCCACGATATTTCCAATCATGCTAGCATAGAGGCTGATCACGTGAGTAGACAGTGCCCTAGCAGTCTTTTCACCCTTCTCTTGCAATTCTCGTTGTACGTACTCGGTATGTACCCTGTCGATAGCCTCGTCGGGGGCCTTGTCGACAAACCCCTCGGTACATTTCTTCAGCAGTAAGTGTCCCTTGCCTTTACGCAGGGCCTCCTTCAGGACTTGGCGTTTATCGATAGGCTTTTCAACATGTTCATATTCTGTAGAGGCTGTGTCGAATACTCGTGCGATATCAGACATTCTCTTTATTGTACGTCTATATCGAAAAAAGCAAAAAGCAATCATGGCATAGGGTAGAATTATAGCGATTAGTAAACACACCTCCATTTATTCCCCGGTAGACACCAGGCGGTAATGGCCCCTGGCAAGTGTTGTAATCTGGTCAGGCTGTTCAAGCCTTTTATCATCCTCCCTGTTAAGGGCTAACTTCGATACCTTCTGGGTGTAGACCTGATGCCTCTTATTTTGAATCAATACCTGGCTTTTGTATATATCAACGCCCTCCTCTAAACATCGCCTATAGTTGTCAAAGGTAATGGACTTCTTGGTCATCTTTACACCCTTTGCTTTCCTATCACCGCCCTCCTTTGTAAGGCTCTTGTAGACAGTTTTGCTCTCAGGGCGATGAACTCTGTCATGATTTTTCCACCTAATTGGTCCTTCATCAAGCCCACATTTTTCTTATTTTTGCCGATGGGCAATGGCCGGTTATCGTCCTTGCTATACGCGCTCGTATCGAATCTTTTTTCAACATCCTGCGCAATATCCCTGTAAAAGTCCTCTGTTCGAATATGGTGAAACGAAGCTGTCCGTGTCCATGTAGCAGAGCTGTAGCTTGCTGCCATATTTGGGCTGCATGAAGTCGTAATGGTATTCGTACATGACCATTTTTGACAGGTCCAAGATCGCCTGGCCTATGTATACAGGCTTGTTCATCTTCACCTCCGTCTTACCCATCTCTACACCCAGGAGGTGTTTAATGAACCGGCTTCCACCCTTGAAATTTGGCTTCATGACAAGCTTCGTGTACTTGTCCTCGTTGGTAACCAGCTGAATGTTGCGGTGGTTCCGTATATTCTCCATCGTCTTACCAAATACACTTAAATTCATGAGCTTGTAGAAGTCCTTCTCAAACTCGTTTTTGGCATCAGTTCTCAGCCTAGTATTGTGATCGATGTACCCCCTCAATCATGCCTTTTGGTTAAGCCGGATGACCCTGCGCACCCTCTTCAGCTCGAGCCCATGCTTTATAGCCTCATGAAGGGCTCTAATATGCACCACGTACCTCCACTTGTTTTCCAAGTTCGGTACTAATTTCTCGACCTTGTGAACCGTCGTGCGTTCGGGTAGGAACGGCAGCTCGTTATGTTTGTCGTGTAGCCTCTCGGGGTAGTCGATGTCAACCTCTAAAATGTACCCATGTTTATTGTCCATAACGAGCTTCTCGATTCGCCTTTCGGTAAAGGCCTCGACGCTGGAGATCCATTTAAAACCATCTTTTGGTAGGTCTTGACGCATGGCCCATCCGTATAGGTTGTTGGCATCCAGATATTGGAGGTAGGAGGATTCAACCTCTGGATCGTACTGGTCTCCCATGTACTTATTGTTTGCTTTGGCATGGCGATGTACGGCCTGGGTTATACCTCCACGGATACCCTTGTCGAACATCAGGAGCATGTTGGGATCTGTGAGGAGCTCTAGCTTGATTCCGGTATATTGAGTGCTGCTTTCCAGGCCAGACCAGGTGCACTGTAAAAGTGTGCAGGATCAAGCTTGTAGTTTGTCAAGCACACACCACGGAATGTTTCAAAAACGTCGGCTAATAGCAGGACGTCCATTGTCAGGTAGATGTCGTTATAGTCGCCCATGGTGACGCTATCACCCTCTGGGGTAATGACATTCCATACCTTTTTTGCGTATTCATAGTCCTTGTCGCTGATACCCTTCATGTTGGGAGGCAGCTCCAATTCTTCAAATCGCTGCCAATCGTCCATATACTCGTAAGGATACACGCCTTTTCGAAGCATTAGCCGGAATACGTCGTCCTTGTCGATGAATCTGGCCATAGATGGCACGTTTGCCTTTACCTGGTCCTGGTTTAATTGCTTGGTGGTATTTGAGTTGCAATTTTTACACCAGAAATTTGCCATGTATTCGACGTCTATGCTCTGGAATTCCAGACAGGCATCCGCACACTGATGACATTTCATACCTGCGGCGTTTGTCCCGATTAAGTTGCTTGCCAATTTGTCCAGACTGGATGGCATTAATCGACAAGAGTCGATAAACCTGATTTCGATCTTCTTGTAAACCTCTCCATCTCCATATCCCATGCCTGCAAGTGGTACCTTGATTTTAACGTTGAAGCTGATGTACTTTTCAGTATTCTCGGCTATGCACCCAATATCCTGGGTGTCATATTTTTCACCCAACTCCCTGATGAATAAATGGGCATCATACCCCAAGAGGTTGTGAAATATGACAGGTATATGGCTAGGTATTTTATATTTGAGGTTGCAGCTGTTATGCGCCGCGCCCCTGTAGAGTCCGGTGTAGTGGCAATGGTCCCGAACGGTTATTTTCGCAGTCGTCAAACGGTTTTAGGCAGATATGGCAGTGCGTGGCCTCGTCATGTTCCCTTTTTAGGACCTCTGTCAGTTCCAACATGGGCTGCTGTGGGTAGGTATGGTAGAGACGTTTCACCTCGTCTTCCAGGTGGTTCACGAACCTCGTCACACAGTCCTTGCCTCTGTACACTGTTAGAGGAACCGATACATCCCCATAGGCAAAGGTACTATAGGTACACCGGCCAGACGGTACATGCTTACTCAGCTTTTTCGTCTTGGTCTCCCTGGCATCTTCTTCTACTGGTATCAATAAGCTTTCAAAATCGGCATTTATTGCAAAGGGTACCTTGAATTGCATCTGGCCATCCCTGTAGAATAACCATTTTTCAGACTCGTTTGGCATCGTGATTTTAACAGCCTCTTGGTCCTTGCAGTAGCCATAGTGCTTGTCCCTAGATTCAACCGTAAGAAAGGCTTGAAGGCAGTTCAGGCAAAAATGCATGGCATTCCTATTCTTCGAGGTCTCCTTGCCTAGGAGCCTCGATAGGGTCTTGACAGCTGCGTAGTGAGTCGTTTTGTCATTGGTAATAAGCAGCAGATTAACCTGCTTGCTACGTCTGTTGTGCTCTGATCGCCGTAGGATGTTGATGTTCTTTCCCGTCACGTATAGGACATTCACTGCAATGTCCTTATTATTCTTCTCGAACTTGTATATTTCCTTGATTGGTGTAGGGAACCCTATACCCTCCCAATTATAGAGGTCTGCGTAGGGTCTCAGCTTAGTGATTCTTTGTGCATCTTTTTCCACCTCGGTATGATGTAGGGATGCTATAACAGCCCATTTGAAACACTCCTCATCCTCATTTTTTGGGTTGATGATGGCTTTCTTTGAAGGTATCCATTTGGGGGGTTCTATATACGATGAACCCCTTGTTAGCCTCAATTTATGGAAGTCTAGATCAAGGTGTAGGATTCGACTAATGGTGAATCCACTCTGGGGTAGCGCAGGATGTTCCACGAGCGTCTTGATATTGGCAAACATCCTATCCAGCATGTCGTCTACATCGCTACCCTGGAAGATTGACGTCATGTTACTATTGAAGGCTTTCTGAACCTCGATATACTCATCGTTAACCCCCTCCGAGATTGGTACTATTTTCTTCTTCCACATGATCCAGAGTGACAGCTGTACCTTTGCCGAGCCCATTTCCCCTACCTGGTCCTCAATTAATGTTTTCATGCTAGGTCTTACCATTCCAATATAGCCGTCCACGTCGGCTCCTCCTATACCTGGAATGCGAAAACTTCGAAATGTTCTATGCAATGCGTGCCTATGTTCATGAGGTGTAAAATCTTGCTCCGGCTGATCATAGAGATTTTGGATATCCTCAAGGTAGTCTTCCTCGGCCTCTTTTTTTACCTCGTCATGAAGTGTAGGTCTCGTGTTGGCTGTCCTATTATAGAGCCCCATCACATTACGCTTGAAGGCTGCATAGGTTCTCTTGACTCCCTCTTTTATAGGCTTTGAAACAGCGTCTACAAGCCAATTAAGCCACCCCTTCATTTTATCCCCCACAACCGAACGATTTTTCGACAGTTCCTGTTTCTCGAAGAGGTCCATCTCGGATGGGGGTAATAGCCAGTTGTGCCATTCCCTAATTTTACCCCCTATAGTTGGACGTGTCTTTCACATCTCCTGTTTCTCGAAGAGGTCCATGGCCTCTGGCGTTATAGGTTTAACTGGCTTGGTGGGTAGTTTATGTGGTTTCTCCAGTAGGGCAATCAATTCAGCCTTGCGTAGCCTATAATACCCGGTTAAACCACGACCTTTTGCAATATCTCGTAATTGTTTCACAGTATGTGTGTTCATTCTTTATTGTATGGATTTTATTTTTGTCAGAGGATTTCATTTCTTGCTCAACTAACGCATCTTTACTGCGCATGCGTTGATTTTTGATGACGTCATCAAAAGGGAATTCCCTCTTTTACTTATTTGATGTATGATTTTTTGATGTGGGTAGTATAATATGGATTTGCGCTAGAATTTTTTTACTCATTTGCAGCATGATAGGGACTTACCCCTGAATTCCATGGCCAGGCACTGTATGGTACTGGATATACATGGCTAGGCACTGCATGGTACTGGATATACATGGCTAGGCACTGCATGGTACTGGATATACATGGCTAGGCACTGCATGGTACTGGATGTACATGGCTAGGCACTGCTTGGTACTGGATATACATGGCTAGGCACTGCATGGTACTGGATTTATTATGTTTGACTGTGGCGTGCGCGTGCGCGGGATGTGCGTTGCGCCAGAAGGAACATTTCTCTATCTCTGAAGTAATACGTGAACGACTTACCAATTAGCCGAATAGCCACTTGGTGTAAAGGAGGCACGAAATATTTACGGGCTAACGACTAATTTTGAATATTTTGCACGATAAACTTTCAAACTTCATGTAAAGATGTATTAAAAATCGTCAAAAAAATCCTACCAAAACGAGGCTGGATAAACCAAATGAATATTTACCACGACGCAGTAAATAATCCCACGTAAAATAATTTATGAGGCTAGACTACTCATGATAAGAAAAACATATAATGATTACTTTAAAGAGGATGAAGACAATAACAACGTGAAACTATTAGGATTAAGCGTGAAAAATGAGTTGGGTTTTAGACATAAATATTAATAATAAATACTTCATTTTATTTTTGGTGCTTTTCCATTTCAAATTAGATAAAATAGCACGTTTTTTCAATATACAACTACCAACTTTAATTTTAGTAACATCACAACCCTAGATTGCATGTCTGTATTAATTAGACTGCTTTTTATTCATAATTGTTCTGAGAATGTTAGCGTTTTAAGATTTGGAAAAAAAATTTCGGATTAGTTTTTCTTAAATCTGTCACACCCAAATTGTTGTCAACAAACCACATCTTGGTCCTCAAGGTTTGTTGCCTGATGTCTTACTTGACGGCTAATAACTTCTTCGCCGCGGACCTCGATATCAAAAAGGCAAGAACCACTGGGGACGAGGTTGAGTAAACCGCTCGGAGAGAAAATCATCAAAATCTCATCAGCCTGTCAAAGCTCTCAGAATAAGTTAGTTTTCAACTGGGCGAGTCTAAAACTTGAAGTTTTTAAACCTCGCTCCCAGAACTGTTCTATTTCTTTGGCGGACATGTCCTGATAGCAAAAAATAGAGAGGCTTGAAAATGCGAGTGAAAAGCAAAAAAAATAATGAGAAAAGAAAAATTCGCAATGTTGTTGTTGGATTTTTAAAAAAACACGTCCGAAAATCATCATCGCTTTTAGAACATGTCTCGTGATATCTCAGAAAATAAAACAAACAGTTACTACTTGTCTTGTTTATACATCATTTATTTGTAATTTGAACTACATAGTTACAATTATTAAATTGAACAAGCGAGTCTCTTGATCAGCTTGGTTTCCAACAATTTTTGGATAAAACTTGGACAACATTTTTTTCGTTTCTTTTTTTGTACTATGGAATTATATTTCGTCTTTATACGACCCGAAGAAAATATTTTCCCATCTCGAGAGGTCAGATCAAAGTTTGTTTTTATCAAGTCCTCACCATAAACAAACAAATGTTTGAAGAAGCTTAAAAGAGTATATTAAACTTGTTTATCTTCTAGCATACATCCGATTTGCTTTTATGCAGACTCCAACTTAATGTTTTTTTTCTTCGTCTGCACATTTTGCCATCTTTCTTGGGAACATATGGCCGTACTTTGTCGGTACATGTGGCTGTCATTTTAAATTGCTTTTAAACAAACATACTCTATCAATCTATTTAAGCTCGGTCCTCACTGTGCATCTGAGTGTCACTAGCCGCGTTCAGAGAATTCAATTGAATTGAATTTTTAAATTTTTAAATGTTTTGTTTGTAACAGTCAATGGATTGAAATGTAATTACTTTCTTCATTTGCAAAAACATTTTGTAAGGAAAAAAATTAAAAAAATGATGGTTCACATTTCATAACAAAGAAAAAGGATGACAAGACCCTGGGGACGAGGTTGGGGGAGATATACTGTCATACAGAACAAAATATTCCTAAATTTTGACTTCTAAGAGAAATTGAGCTACATACGCCTATAGACGCACTCATTGAGCGATTAAGTATGTTTTATAGGTACAAATGCATTCAGACGTCCAGAGAGTACCGAACTTTGTGATGCATCGCCAACGTTAGCGAAGTTTAACACCAGTATAAAAAACACCAATCTATACCGTTATGAGATAGCTAACAGTCAAGTTCCCCGCGACAAATTCGAAAAATAATGATAGGATAATGTTAAGAAATCAAATGATTGAAGTCTGTCCATAAAACTTCCACGACACATTATTGCAAATGTTAAAGTTTGGAAACCAAGCTACATCAGATGTGAACTCGACGCTGCAATGTCTTCACGTTTTTGTCGACGATAAGGTCCTCGAAAGCAAACGAGTGGCGGAGCCTGCATGTCTTCTGCGCGTATTATCTGCGTACGATTTAGCAAAGTAGACACACGGATTAATGAGATGATTAGCCGTAATTAATAAATTCCAGCTGTCATGGTATAGCGTTTGTTTTAGAAGTCCCAGTGAAAACGGAAATACGCAGACCACAAAGGAAATACCGAGCAGTAAACAAAATAAGGTTGTTCGTCTATCTTTCATGTTTTTCCTCATTTCTTGCGGGATCAAATCGATCATGGTTCTTTCACGCTTGATTAGCGCGCAAACTAAAGTCATATAAGCGAGAAAAATAATCGAGCAAGAACATATCAAAAACGAGGCGGAAAAGTTTTGCGCATGTTTAGGAGCTAAAATATTTTGCAGAACTGTCATGACCGGTGCCAGGGTGATAGCTGAGGTCCACACTAAACACAGGGTGAATGTTTTACATTTTGACGTAGTGAAAATAAAATAACGTAGCGGTAACAATACTGCCACTAGTCTTTCGATAGCAATTGCTGCAACATGAAAGTTTGAAGAAAACAACACGAAGAAGAAGAAGCAGTCAAATATCATGCTTTCGATGGCTGTCATGCTAGCTATACAGTTTTCCAACACTTCCTTCAACTGCATACCATCTTGCGTAAAAGCGGATATACCGGCTATGAGGTCAGATATACATAAACTTAATAACAAATGCTCAATACGGTCTAAACGATTCCATTTCCTTAATAACAAGGAAAGCTCAATAATATTAGCGGATATCACCAACCCATCAATGACGATAGCACCAATTATCCAGTATAAATTCATCTCTTTTTAATTCTAAATCCTAACCCGTCAGGTCGTACAAGCTGAAAACATGTTTTCAATGTCGAATCAAAACATGATTTGTAAATCTAGATAGTTGTACAAATCTCTTTTTGTTGATATCATAACAATATGTCACATGTTCATAATAAATTTAATCACATTAAAAAAAACATATAGAATATATAAGTATATGATTCGGTGTTATTTTTTAAGAGCTTTGTTTTGTCCGAAGAAAATAGATCCTTCTCAACCGAAAGTGCAATCTTATCCCTAAGTTCGCTTTTAAGTTTAATATTAAAATCTTTTCACAAAAGCGCATAAAAAATTGAAGCTGTTTTTTTATACTTATGAATTAATTCTTTTATTCTATGTTTAGCTGAAATGTAAAGAAATATTTTCAAACAACAAATATTTTGATTCGCGCATGCACCGTGTGTTTATTTTGCTGGCACAAATCTATCAATTTATCTAAAAAAGCCCGCTAAAATAAGGTGCCCAAGTCAAAACAAAAAAATAGCTATGGAGCGCCATTCTTAAAAAAATCCAGCTGAGAAAGGAAACGACGTGGAGCGCTTTTTAACGATAATTTAAAGTGAATCAAAAAACAGGGGGTTGTTAAAATAAGGAGAACATTTGAAAAAATATGAGGCGAGACTTTATTTCATACATTTAATGATTGTTAAAATCATGTTCCAAGTTACAAGACGCGCTTCTGAAATTTATGTCAATCGAAAATTTGGTCGTTAAGTATATACACAAATAACGTGGCGACGTGAAAACTAGACGGGGGTAATGTCTATATAAATTAATAAATAAATTTATTGTGAAGGCAGAATAAAAAGAAAAAATCTTTTAAAAAATATTCAACTAAAACAAGAAAAACAAGAATAGGCCATTTCTAAAAGAACTATTGAAAAAAAAATCAAGCAAAATAATTTTAATAATTTTGGGCGAGGATATACAAAACTGTAACTTGATCTGGACCCCCTGTAAGTGGCGGCCCTTAAAACATACCAAACAAAATATTGATTCAAAGAGCTCTGCTAAAGGTAGTGCGTGAGTGTATAAGACAGCTGTTTGCAAATATATCAATCGGTACATAACAAAACTTGGGAAATCACGAGAAGTCTTGATAACGATTTTAAGGGCCTGTAAAAGCTACCCCATCAACAACAAGATATTTTCCCTTTTAGCTAGACTAATTCACTAAATTCTTTTTACCAAAACTAGTCGAGGTAATTCCTGACTTCGGGAGACCAGGTAATATATTCCAACTTTATAAAGGACAGTATGAAATATGTTTAGTGTCTCACGCGAAATCGAGGCTACGCCATTGGAAATGATTACGAAGAAACAGTGACACAAATATTTAAAAATACACCACAAAAGATGGGAAAATACCAAGCATACCACTAATTATCAGTTAAAGTTAAGTTTTACATCATTCCTTGCCCAAATATGCAACGGTGGAGAGAGTACAAAGGAGAGTACGCATCATTTCGCAGTCCTTTTAAAGTTGAAATCCAAACAAGAACCAAAATGAAATTAAAATTATCGTTATTAAAAAAAGTTTGAAAAAAATAATCTATTTAAAGAGTAAAATATACATCCTACGGAGATGAAATTAAAAGACTAATTCTAATAAGCGCATGCGCAGTGCTAAAACAAAGAAAGCGATCCAGATTGTTCGAATAAAGTCCATGCCTCGTTTAGCTCGATAAAAATAGCTCTTGCTAAATCTTCGTGGTCTTCACCGGTGTGCTGAAAATAAATGCAAGAATGTCAATAAGATTTTTCCTCTTTCTTGTTTAATCTTTTCTCTGCGTCAAAGTAAACAAATTGTTATATTTGTTACCTTATCTGGGTGGACAGTTAAGCAGGCTTTACGATAGAATTTCTTCACCTAGATAAATGTTAATTCCTTCTGTAAACACTATCATATAATTAAATTATTTTTGATCGTCACATTAATTTGTCATAATAAGGATTGGCATGCACGAAGGTATCTGTTTAATTACCAACTCTACGGGGGGTAGACTGGAGAATAAAAATCGTTACGCTGGCTACCAGTGGAAGTATCTTTTCGCGGGAAGTAATTTTTGCTTTACAATTTTTGCGTATTTCTCAAGAACTTTCTTTTCGCAAATGAGAGAACTTCTTGTTGTTTATCAGTCATAACTCTCTAAAAAGCTGTGGTAAAAAGTAACTTTAAAAATTTACAACCAGTTTATTTTCGCGAAAAAAATTGATAAAAAAATTGATAAAAACTCGCGAAAATTAATCACCTTTGGGTGCTTTTGAGAGAAAGGAACTTGACAATAAAAAAGTATGGAAGACAAAAGCCAACCTCTTTCTTGAATTGCCACGTTAAGTATTTTTTTCAATTTTTTTCAGTCCTTTGCAACAAGGATGCTTAGTTGTGGTTTTGAGACGCAATTACTTAAAAATTATTGCTCATGAATTATTGCTCATGAAAAGCGAACAGTAAGAGAGTGAAAACTTCCTTTATTAACTTCATACTTGTGCGTACAATACCTATAAGATCGGCACATATTCTCTTGTAAAAAAAAACACGAAATTTTACCTGGGAAGCGTCAACCAATTGATGCATACTGACTTTCTGCCATTTTTCTTCTTTCTCCCACAAGACCGTTTCTAACGATGTAAGCAACGCACGAATATTACGTTCTTTTCCGTCCGACCAGTCTCTGATCTGTATAAAAAAATTAACGACGTAATAGTGAACAAAAATTCTTCGTTTTAGTTGCGAAAAATATTTATTTTAACAAAAAATCCATTCAATTGTATTAAAGACAATTAATTCGGATATATATCACAACCAAATCTCGGTATAGGTTACGGGAAATAGCAAAGCACGGTTCTTTGTTACGTGGTGTCATTCGTAAAGAGTGAGCCAATGACATAAATTTTTAGGATTTATATACCGGGCACTTTGGTTACACTCATAAGCGCAAGAAATGCACACATAAAATTTGGTACCACTGGGTTTGTTTACAAAACAGAACAGCCTCGACGTTGTTTGATGTTGTTCTTACAGGTAGCTTAGCTACCCTATAGCTAGATTTATGATTAAACTAGCATTTATTACTTAATACTCAGTAAAATAGGTCAAGTTTGAATATTAAACTTTTTCGCTCTAGCTAGCTAGACTAAGTATGAAAGGACAAGGCTGAGCTTTTTAGCTGGGTTAAAAGTCAAAACTTAAGAGGAAAATTACATCACAGTTTTTAAAATTATATTACACATATTTGAGAACACCTGCGGGAAAATTCATCGTTCATCAAGTTACCCCATATGGGTAATATGGAAGATTTCTTCACAAAAAACTTCAGAAACCTTTTCATGTGGATTACTTTCACATTAACAAAAATTAAAAATTTTTAAGATAAACTTTTGCGATTTTGTCATTTATTAGTTTTCAAATTTCTCGCTGGAAATATTTAAGGTTTAAAACCCATGTCCCACAGTAACTTTTTCGTCCTTATCATAATGTCATATACATAAGCTATGCAACAACTTATGCAGGAAAATAAAAACACATAATGAAAAAAAGTTTGTTATTAAAATATTATAAATTAATTTCAAACCGATTAGTCCTGCAGCCATTTTGGTGTCAGCGGTATGAAAAACTATGCTAAAACTATACTAAGTAAAAGTCCTATTACTTCAGTAAAAATTGAAATAATGGCTTGAAACTTTTAGTATTATATGTTTTTAGATCAGTTTGATGAAATGAACCCAAAAATTTTTTTTACTACTATCATAGTTTCTGAGTTCATGAATTTAGCCATTTTTGGAGATAAACTGTTTTTGACAGCATATCAATTTTGACAAGCCATGTGTACAGAAAACATTCAAAGTGATTCTCAGGATTAAAAATAATTCAAACAGATAAAATGTGTCCCAGGTTTAGGACCAAATACCTTATCCAGCTCAAAGAAAGTGGGAATGTGCTTCTAAAGCACAGTGACAAATACATAATCTAAATTTTATGCCGTATAAATACAAAGTGGTTAGAAAGTTATTTTTTTGTCCACCTGGATCTGCAACACGTTTACTTGCACTAATCGCTCAGCCTGGTGCCACTCACAATTAATTTTTGAATATCCACAGGAACTTATTATGCAAAATGAAAAATGCTAAACAACTGTATTTGCTTTGCAGAAGTAACAATAGGCTTCATCATAAGTCCTGTGAATGTTGGTTTATGAAAAATATATTATACCTTTAATGCTATAAGCGCTCCACTGGATTTGTAACACATTACACTAAGTGTCCTCCGTGTGACACAGTTTACCCTTTACTAAGTCTTGGACCTGGACAGAGAATTTAGGTCTTCCCGCTCCAAGCGAATATTATTTCTGGCTATACTTTCCAAAATTTTGTTATTTCATAAAAGAAACCTGAAAATCTACAAAAACTTATTTATGAAAAATAGGTTCCCGTTCGATAAAAGAAACCTGAACATTTGCAGAAATTTATTTATGAAATATAGGTTTCTGTTTGTCGAGACAACATATTTAACCAACATGCAATGCCTTGCATACCTAACTAGCTATATACTCAAGTCCTGACTGTTCACTGTTATGGGAGGTCCAAATAGCTAGCTAGCTATCTCTATTTAAAATGACAGAATGCCTTGAAAAATCTTTTGTGTAGCTAGCTACATAAAAATAATATATTTAGCTCTTGTACTTTATCACTTAATTGTTTAATAACAAATGTGCCCCTGGAGTGCTGGTAGGGTACTAGCTAGGTAGCTTAAAATCACAAAATAAATATTATCCAGATGTGACCAACCCTCATCATCAGACATCAGAAAGGCGTCAAATCCTTGTAAATCCAATGAAAAAAAATTACTTAAGACTTCCTCTTCTTTCCCTTGCACTACTCATGGCATTTCTTTGCATGTCTTCAGTTCCAAGCCACTATTCCTTAGCTTCCAACCGCGTCTCGTTTACAAGTTTCAGCGCTAGCCAATATGATGGACAACGTCGAGGAACCCTGGGTAATTTTGAAAAAATTTGGTTCTGCCTTATGATTTTCAGATTTTTGCTGCTGATATCAGCATATTTTAGCCCTCGAGTGCCACACCTCCGTATATATAGGAGTTAATTATCTTTAAGAAAGATGCATTTTGTGTAATATACCGTAAGAGTTCTTATTTAACGCGAGGCTAAACATATTTATTTATTTTCACTTTTTCCTGACAAACCCGAGGTGAAAAGAAGAACAATAGTTTGGAGAAATTTAGTTCATTTCGCCTGAATGGCGAATAAAAGAGAGTTCCATTTGCCCAAAATATTTGATTTGCGTTATAATTATAGCCAAATAAATAAAAATTAATGTTGTTTTAATAATTAGAGCCAATTCCAAACAACTTTTTAGCCAAATTTGTCCATTCGCGTTAAGTAGAGCCCGCGTTAAATTGGAACAATTAGGGTAGCCAACTGAAGGAGACCGGCTCAAATAGGTAAAAAAAATTAAGCACATGCTAATCATATTGCTCAGCCTTGGTTCATCCTTCTGATGTGTGTTTTTCTTATGTCATGGATATGTTTATTAAACAGTCGTTAACAGCTTAATGAACACCACTACAATGTTTGAACTTCGCCTTGTGTAATTATACCTTTAGTTTTGTGGTCGTTTTTTCAAAAGCTAAAAACACGACTAGTTCATCTTACCCATCAACGTTTAAGTTTTTAATTTGTTTTTTCCAATAAGCATAACATAAGTATACTCTAAGCCAGATTGTGTTTATCGCATAAGCATAACCCAGCCTAAGGTCGAATTATCACTTGCTTATAAAAAAACATATAACAAGTTAATTTGCTAATAGTCGCTACAACGAGTTAGTTGACGGAAAAGTCGCTATTATAGCCACTGTGAGTAAGTTTACACAAAAACTCGCCAGATCGAGTTAGTTTACGTAAAAGTCGCCACAACGAGTTAGTTTACGTAAAAGTCGTCACAACGAGTTAGTTTACATAGAAGTCGCCACAACGAGTTAGTTTACATAGAAGTCGTCACAACGAGTTAGTTTACATAGAAGTCGCCACAACGAGTTAGTTTACATAGAAGCGCCACAACGAGTTATTATACATAGAAGTCGCCACAGCGAGTTAGTATACATAGAAGTCGCCACAACGAGTTAGTTTACATAGAAGTCGCCACAACGAGTTATTATACATAGAAGTCGTCACAACCAGTTAGTTTACATAGAAGTCGCCACAACGAGCTAGTTTACATAGAAGTCGCCACAACGAGTTAGTATACATAGAAGTCGCTACAGCGAGTTAGTTTACATAAAAGTCGCTACAGCGAGTTAGTTTACATAGAAGTCGTCACAACTAGTTATTATACATAGAAGTCGCCACAACGAGTTAGTTTACATAGAAGTCGCCACAACGAGTTATTATACATAGACGTCGCCACAACGAGTTAGTATACATAGAAGTCGCCACAACGAGTTAGTTTACATAGAAGTCGCCACAACGAGTTAGTTTACATAGAAGCCACAACGAGTTAGTATACATAGAAGTCGCCACAACGAGTTAGTTAACATAGAAGTCGCCACAACGAGTTATTATACATAGAAGTCGTCACAACAAGTTAATTTACATAGAAGTCGCCACAACGAGTTAGTTTACATAGAAGCGCCACAACGAGTTATTATACATAGAAGTCGCCACAGCGAGTTAGTATACATAGAAGTCGCCACAACGAGTTATTATACATAGAAGTCGTCACAACGAGTTAGTTTACATAGAAGTCGCCACAACGAGTTAGTTTACATAGAAGTCGCCACAACGAGTTAGTATACATAGAAGTCGCTACAGCGAGTTAGTTTACATAAAAGTCGCTACAGCGAGTTAGTTTACATAGAAGTCGTCACAACTAGTTATTATACATAGAAGTCGCCACAACGAGTTAGTTTACATAGAAGTCGCCACAACGAGTTAGTATACATAGAAGTCGCTACAGCGAGTTAGTTTACATAAAAGTCGCTACAGCGAGTTAGTTTACATAGAAGTCGTCACAACTAGTTATTATACATAGAAGTCGCCACAACGAGTTAGTTTACATAGAAGTCGCCACAACGAGTTATTATACATAGACGTCGCCACAACGAGTTAGTATACATAGACGTCGCCACAACGAGTTAGTATACATAGAAGTCGCCACAACGAGTTAGTTTACATAGAAGTCGCCACAACGAGTTATTATACATAGAAGTCGTCACAACGAGTTAGTTTACATAGAAGTCGCCAGAACGAGTTAGTTTACATAGAAGTCGCCACAACGAGTTATTATACATAGAAGTCGCCACAACGAGTTAGTTTACATAGAAGTCGCCACAACGAGTTATTATACATAGAAGTCGTCACAACGAGTTAGTATACATAGAAGTCGCCACAACGAGTATACTTATTTATATATAGGAATAGCCACAAGAGTTAGATATGACACATTAAAAAGGTTGTGTCGCGACCAAATCCTCACCTTCCGTTTGATTGGATCCAAGTCGTTCTTGTCATCGTCAGTAGCTCGCATTTGCTTCAGTGTTTGCTTTTGATTGCTCGAAGTTGCTTTGAAACCTTGCGAGTTCAAAATATCACCAAAATCATTATTGCTCATGGGTTTCGGCACTAAAATGTTTATAAGAATAATTTCGTTTAATTAATGGATTACAGGAATTACGAGAATCGAACCTGAGGAACAACCGGCAAAAATTATTAAAAGAAAATACGTTTAAAAAAATTTAGTTTAAAAGAAAATACGTTTAAAAAAAATTAGTGTAGTTTAAAGGGAATTTACGAAAATCGAACCAGAAGACAACTAGCGAGAAGTATGACAAAGACGATGCGTTTTAAAAACATCGGGGTAGGCTAATAACAGGCCAAAAAAATAACTGAACATGGTAGAAGAACTGCGAGTGATTTACGTTTGTCAGTATATCATATGTTCTCATACGTTACAAAATTTCACCAGGTTTCGCGTTTGCATAAATTATAGAAGGAAGTTTTATTTTGAGTAAATAAGTCAATAAAATTAGAAAAAAACCTACCCCATCCACCCTGTGGTTTTACTGCTGAAGTTTTGTTGAATACGCCAGCTTCGGTGGGTGTTATAAACACATTGTAATTCGGCGTAAATTGCGGTTTTTGTTGCTGCTGTGGCTGGTTGCTTGGAGTAGGCGAGGCAGTAGCTCGTTGATTCATACCAGGCGCAGCATTATGCGTGCGCACGTTTGAAGAGCTTGATGTACCAAACTGCAAGTCAGCAAACTCCGCGAAAGGATCTTTAGGCTTTTTGCTTTCCTGGACGCAGTGTGAGCTAGCAGAATGATGGATGGGTCTTTCAGGTTTCAAAGTAGCTGTGTTAAGATCATGATCTCCTAAATCGTTCATCAAATTCGATTCACTCGAGCTTTTTCGCGGACTGTCGTGGAAGTGTTTCATGAAAGGATCGAAAGGTTGTTTGGACTTATGACTACTAAATATATTGTTCTCCGCAGACGTAAACAGCTCGTCGTTTGTAATATCGTCTAAGCTTTTATTTCTTTTTAGCGCATCATCGTGTTTACTTGTATGAGGCGCGGTTTCAAACAAATCATTAAAATGTGATGCAGAATTGCTCTCTGGTGCCGCAAAATTAATGCTAGTACTTTCCGATGCAGTATTATCCTCCTGCGAATCGAAATTTAACAAAATATCAGTACTTGGCGCTTCATCAGGCGATTTAGATGATCTGCTAGTTGCTAACGAGGCAAATGGGTCAACCAAATTGATTTGTGGTATGTCACTATCGCTAAGAGGAGGGGTGGCGGTGTTCGGAGGCGGAGAAGGACTGCTCATGGTCCCAACATCTTCTTCAACATTTAAATTACGAGGACCAGAACTTATGTCAATAAGATTATTTGATACTTCTGTATTGGAAGAAAGCGACAATAGCGTTGCCTTTGAATCCGTATCATATTTTGCCTGTCCGTTCGCCATTTTACCTTCTCCGTTCTCGCTGTGCCAGGCTAGTTCATTGAAGAAAGTAGAATGAGCTACTGTTTTATCCTTCTCTGTGTAGGAGGGTGTTCCTGCGTCGCTGTCAGACATACTTGATATGGACGACTTCTGACAAAGTGGAGTTTTCTCCTCACTCAATCCTAGTTGAGAATAAAAAAATGGAAGGTTTATGGTAATGTCAATTTATTGCTTTCAATAAATGAATTCAAAGCAATAGAAAAATCTCGAACTCTATAACCCTCGATCCCACGAATTCTTGAGCTCTCAGCTCGAGGGTTTTGTATGGCTCTAAAGTCTATTTCAATACCCTTTTGCACGTAGAGGCTTTATAGATGCTACACCCAAGCTTCTAGATTTAAAACATGATCTAATTTAGATCGAATATATTAATTTATTTATTTATATTATAATAATTTATTTAAACTAGTTATCATGCAACATGTGAATTATTTCTTCATTTAAATAAAGAAAATAAATGAATGAATGAATGAGTATGTAGGGTAACATAAATTAAACAAAATCTCACCAAATTCTTCATGTAACTTCCAGTATTCTTCTTTTGAAGAAAAACAAACATAGGGTGAGAGTTTCTCAACATGCATCTTCTCCCAGGGAGCTGTGTGACCACTATCTGATGTCTCTTCCGTAAACTTCATGTTTAAAGTGAGCCCGAAATTAGGAGGGTATTTGTCGTCGGTCTCGTGAAAGTCAACAGCAGATCTGAGAAACAAGAAGAGATGATAGCATGAAATGCGCAAGCACATGAAAGGGTAACAAAAAAATAAATTGACAACAACAACAACATCAAAAACAACAACAATAACGACAACAACATCAATACCAACAACTACCACAACAACAAAACAACATCAACAAGAATAGCAACAACAACAATAACAACATCAATACCAACAACTACCAAAACAACAAAACAACATCAACAAGAATAGCAACAACAACAACAACAACAAATAGCGATAAAATCAACAAAACAACAACATCAACAAAATTAATAAAAAAAAACCAAACTTACTTGGGAAAAAACAACGATGTTTGCTGTTTGTCTAAGAATCCAGTGTGAAATTGAAGTGATAAAATGGTGATAGATGTGAGTTTGCCTTGAACTTTTCCACCCAATGTAGAGCGGCCATGATAAACAATTATAGTGATGTCACCATTCAGTCGCACGTGTGTTTGGAAAACAATTTTTTCGTCGTGTAAACTATACTCTCTACAAAAAAAGTAAGGCTGTTATGTCACGCGATATATGCTGATGTATACTCATATACTACGCTCTTATGAACTTGATATATGCTGGTATATACTCATATACTACGCTCTTATAGACTCTATATATGCTGATGTATACTCATATACTACGCTCTTATGAACTTGATATATGCTGGTATATACTCATATACTACGCTCTTATGAACTTGATATATGCTGGTATATACTCACATGCTTATCTTTTATGCACTCAATAGATGCTGATATTACTCATAATGCTACTCTTATGCACTCTATATATGCTGATATATACTCATATGCTACGTTCTTACACACTCTATATATGCTGATATATACTCATATTCTACGTTCTTACACACTCTATATATGCTGATATATACTCATATGCTACGTTCTTACACACTCTATATATGCTGATACATACTCATATGCTACGTTCTTACACACTTTATATATGCTGATATATACTCATATGCTACGTTCTTACACACTTTATATATATGCTGATATATACTCATGCTACGTTCTTACACACTTTATATATGCTGATATATACTCATATGCTACGTTCTTACACACTCTATATATGCTGATATATACTCATATGCTACGTTCTTACACACTTTATACATGCTGATATATACTCATATGCTACGTTCTTACACACTCCATATATGCTGATATATACCCATATGCTACGTTCTTCTCCACACTATATATGCTGATATATACTCACCTCATTTGATCAATTTCTTGCGCAGTACTCAACACCCTTTTATCGTTCTCATATATCTCAATGAACGGTCGACACCCAGTTCTGAAAAAGAGAAGTTCAAATGCCGTAAATCAACTGAAATTCTTCCTAGTGTAAGAACAGTTTTAGAAATGGTACACAAGTCATATGATTCACAAACGCTTGAATGACAGATTTCCCCTATGTAGTTTTTTTCTTCGTACACTGCCAGTACATTAATCACTGGCTCCCAATCATGGCAAAAATTCGCAAAAACCAGTACGATCTCAGTAAAAAAAACAACGTTACAGCAATGGAGTGCAGCGTTGAAACACAGTGATGGAGTGTTGATAAGCAGTGTACTAACTCACCTGGCTTTATTAAAAATTGGTACAGGAGATAGGGTTAAGCTCTTCAAAAACACAGTGTTCTTGTGAGGAACGTATCTTGTAGTGGAAACAAGCTGACCGATGTAACCCATATACCTAAAAGTAAACAACAAAATATCAGAAAACACATTTACATTTAAATAACGCTGACGCATGCACAAACCGTGAAGGGATTTTTTACACTCAAATATTTGCCACATACGCAAAGCTGCTAGGTAAAACAGCACTGATTTAGAAACAAACACCTTAAGACAAAAAAGCAAACAAGCAACCTTGTTTACAGGCATTCTTGTCTTTATCTGTTCACCTGGTGACAAGAGGAAAAGAAATAGCTACAAGCTCTCACCAATTGCAAGTAAGTAAGCTGCGGAAGTGCTACTTTTTAAGATGCGTAGGTTAGGTCAGCAGCTTTCAAATTGCGCTAGTCGCACTTTCTAACAGAAGGGCCCTGAAATTTGAGAAAAATGACCATGCTGACGTCAGCAACAATTGGTGCATTCTAAGATCTCACCATCTTAAGTCAGCTGTAAACATTGATAAGTTCAAATTGGGTGAACCTAGTACAGCCTATATAATTAGTAGTTAAACAAACTTAAAAAAATTGCCACCTTGTCTCAATATATTTTGTGGAGGATTAGGACCAAGAGTTGCAAAAAAAATGAGTATGGGGAAACGAGACATCACCTTCGTTGAGAGGCAGTCAACTCGATTGGTGAAGCAACATTTGACCTCCTCAAATTAAACAGATCTTCAGCCATGGAGGCTTTCGTGAATAATTTACAGAACAAAAAGAAGGATGAAAGTAACACAGATGAAGCAACACGTCCATCCTAAAAAATAAAAAAAAAATAAAATAAAATAAATTTTTTCACATAGCCAAATGCAAACGACTTTACATCACATTGTATCTAATGGACTCTTTCTGAACTGATGGTCACTGAGAAATTGTGTTTTAGAACACAAGACAACAGAAAACGAAGAAAAAGATCAAGTGGAAAACTAAAAATCCCTATAGGCCAGTCATTGGAATAAGCATTTAAAAAGTATTCAGACAGTTCGGATTACCTCACAGCTATACCTAGTATGATAAGTCTTTTTAAAGGGTGAAAACCTCTTATACTCTATTATCTTATTTTTTCTTATTTCTTAAGTTTCAATTTCAATAACACAACAAAAACATTTTATTGATTCTATGCAGCTCCTTGCACACACACACACCAAAGATAAAATTAAATTATAAAAAATAAAATATCAATATTTAAGGTTACAGGGGAAAAAATTTAATTTTAATATTATTGGTGTAATTATGAATCGAAAATCTATCTGAACAAGGCAGTAGATTAACAACAATTGAATGTGATAAATGTATCATAATCATTTTTTGAGATGTTTTTAAATTACGTAAAGAGCTGTACTTTATAATATGTTTATACATCATCCCATCCCATTTTACGTCAAACATCCAATGTTATCGATGTCATATTTTAATACAAGAATGACCATGATGATAAAAGACAAACTTACCAAACAATGTACCACAACAACATTTTTCTTGTTTTGCTTCAAAAAATTATTTAGTTTTCGACATAATGAAACCAGTCGATCTAGAGAGGGCGCTTTCTTCGAATTCCATCCTGACTCATAAACCTAAAAACAGATAAACATGCTCAAAGATATTCACAAATGTACAGATGGGTGTAATCATATTTGTCACTAGATTACTTCCTGTACATATACCATAATAACCTGCTTAATCAGCCCCTTGATTAGGCGCCTCTACTTTGTAGAGGAGCCCCTCCCTGAAATAAGTGCCTCTTTTGAAAACTGAAATATTAAATAAGCTCCTGCATTAGTGTCACAACCAAAGTATTTTTTAAAACCTGTGCTAGGCCAAGAGAAATTTGTTAAAAGCTTGGCTATCATTTTAAACAGGTAGTGTCAAGCCATACTGAGCAATTTTCCTCAATTTGATTGTCACAAAACGTTGTTCCATTAACCCAAACTGATGCTCCAGTAAACTTCCGAGTTATTTAAAGATTTAAATTATAATTTCTGCTTTTTAGACTACAGTGACTATTTAAAAGAGAGAGAGAAAACTATATATCCGTGGTACTTTCTTGTGGTGACCAGAAAATATCTCAATATAAAACCTAATGGTCTGTTTTTATAATGCAAAAGCTGAGGAGAAACTCAATAGAGCTTCAGGTTCAACTCAGTTTGACTGTCAGTGTACACAGATCATGCCTGAACCTGACTGACTTAGTGTTAAATTTCTATGACTCGCTAAATCAAATCCAAAACACGCTAACAGTATTCATGACTTTGAACCTGGCACAAATTTTAAAACAGGCACAGCACTTACTCTGTCATTTAATTTATTTGTACGATATGTTCTTTGTGAGATGTTGATGACCACATAGCTATCAGTGTGTTTGGAGTCTAAGTACATGCGAACATCGTCAATATTATTCTTGTATGTTCCTTCAATACCATCTGCTGGAAAGGACATCACTGGAAGAGAGAATAAAGTAAGATTTACACTAGTCATTTTTTATCATATATACAGGGAACAATTAAAAAAAATTATTACAATAGATAACTAAAAGAGCTTTTGGAATGAGACGAAAAAAATTAAATTCTAAAATTTAAAAGTCTTTATTGACATGGGTTAAGATACGTCTTTAGAAACAATAACAAGCAAGGATCATCTGTGTTATAGCGCAATTTAAAGAGGAATACTAGAAAAGTGTATGTACCCAGCAATCTTGACGTCACATAAGTAACATCCAAGTCCTTGTTCACATACCTGGGGAAGAAAACAAAATAAAATGAATATATATAAATATAAAATAAGAATGGTGAACTTTAAAAGGCAAAAAAGAACTTTAAAGCAAACTAACAAGCAAGTAAACAAACAAACAAAGACAGAAACAAACTAAGTTACTAACAAACAAACAAACAAACAAACAAATAAACATTCTTCTCACCCAGCTACAGAATTCATCATTTTCGATGAGACATCCTTGATATTTGTAAACAATGCACCTGCTCTATTGACAACATTACCGAGTAGAACAGAACTGCCAGAGGGAGTACTGGCACTTTGATCTAAAAATAAATGAGTAAATAACAACGAGAATGACAACGCTAGCAATGCTAACAAAAGATGTAACGAAAAAATGCAACAATTATAAAGCACCTTGATCTGAACTTGGCATAGTGGTTGCTTCCTATAAATAAACATATTAAATTTTAATTTAAATTTAAAAGAACCTGAACGACAGATTCCATTTAGGTAGAAAAAAAATTACAACTTACAACTGCAGACGTTTTCAGGTCAATACTTTTATCAGTTGCTAAAGCAATTAATTCTGCATGTACGTCTTCAGCGTTAGGGCGGGCTTGGGGATTAGTATTGAGCATTAAATCTAAAAATTAATGCGACAGTATTGAAGGGCAAACAGATACGAGAAACTTATTTTTGTTGGTACAACAATATTTTTCCCCATTTAAACATTAAACATGTTTCAAGGTATTGAGTATTCCATTTTAGCAATTCACCTTTTCTTCTTTGGTTTTAAAGGTAACATGTCAAGTTACAGCTCGAGATACGTATAGCATTGCTCTAACTTACTTGCCTGATCCACAGGTTTTTTTTACGAAAGATGTGGGTCAGCACACACACACCCCATGAACATGCACTGATTAAGGTGTGCTATCTACAAGAAGGTAGTTAAAATAAAAAAAATACATGACATACTGATCAGTTGATGAAGTTCTGTAAATGTCTTGTCTGTTTCAGGTATTGTATAATTGGCATTCATAATCTTTAATTTTGCAGAATCATCAAAAGGATGTACAAGGAAGCAAAGCATGTATAGTATACAGCCTAACGCCTAGAAAAAATTGTCACAGTATTTTAATATATTTTATTATAACATAATGGCCATGACAAATTTGTTAATTTTAAACAATAATCTTTTGTAGTTATATAAGCTTAACAACAGCTTAATTAAAAAAATAACACTTTGTAAAGACAATATTGCATTAACCGAAACCGAAAAACGAAAAAAGCCCTTAGCATCATTTGAAACATTGAACAAACTAAATTGAATAGCAAAAAATGCTTGAAATATGACAAATTTTTATTGATTTTTTTGCCCTAAATATCAGAAGATCCAGTCAGCAAGATGTGATGTAACTGGCGAAACAGTGCGATTCTCTGTGTATATGCAAGTTTGTTGCTGAACGCAGAGTAAAAGGGATTCGCTATTGCATTAGAATTATAGTTTACTGTTAACATGGTTAACTGTACCGCAGTAGATCATAACAACTACAAAAAACAGACAGAGACTTGTGGCCCAACCATTAGATTATTTTTTAAGTTTTCGGCAGTGTATGGTTTATCGTTAAGGTGATTTAGATATTATATCTCGATGATTATTTTGTATTAAAGATTTACGTTATTTCAGTGAGAAAAAAACATAAAATATATATCTCATCGGTTTTGTTGATATATTTCTAGTAGCTAGCCAGCTGATAAACTTTGTTGTGTTTATAGAAAAAACCGAAAGCTGATATACTTCAGTTGTTGTTCATTAGCTATAAGCTATGTTTTGTTAGAAATGCTATGTTTTCCCTACAAGGGCTATATTTATGCAAAATATATTTTGCACAAATTCACAAAGTTTCTTTATATTGTTGACTGTTTACTTGAGAAGCACGCAAGTTTCATTGCTGTTTCTGATGCTTTCTCTCCTTGAAGATTTATGGTAACGTTATTTATTTGCACAGTTGATTGCTTAGCAAAAGTTTAAAAACTTTTTTCACCAGTGACAGCACAACAAGTCATGTAAGTCTCCACATAGTCCGGAGTTGTAAAGAACTTTAGGCAAGGTTTATAAATATAGAAACAAATTTTAAGCAAACAAATTTCTTGCAGACTTTTCAATACTGCATGTGATTAACAGTGCTAATAAAAGTCGAATTTTTCACTGGATTACTCCTTTAAGAAAATAAAAATTATAGGAGATCTACAACAAAAGAAAGAGCAACTAACCCAAACATCAGCTTTAGTGTCAACAGGCTTATTGCTATAAAGATCAATCATTTCTGGTGCTCTATACATTGGTGTTGTATTGCGCTGAATCTAAATATTTAGTTCATAAACATTGTCAATCAATTAAATTAGGAAAGCAGGATTGTCGTCATGTTTCAAAGATATACAAAAAATTCCAAACTCGGTTAGTAAAGATCTTAGAATATACTTTTTGTTAAAGCACAGAGTAATGGGTTATTATTGCCTAATCTGTAAACCAATATTTTTTTAGTTTGTTTGGTCATCTCAGTAATCTAGATTAATAGTTCTAGTTCATTGATTATCATCATCAAGATAGAAATATACAAAAGGTTAATTTCCTATAATAATCTATACCTCATCTTCTGCCATACTTCTTTGTAAGGCTGTCCAAGAGTCATCTGGGTAAAGAGATGTTGTTGTTGCACTTCCAAAATCACATAATTTTATGACGCCTTTTGAATTTAACAACAAATTTTCAATCTAAAAAAACACATAAAAACAATTTTGAATGCTTTTGTCTAGATTTTTCCACATTCCGGATTATTGAAGATATTATTTCGGTTTGTCTGTTCAGTATTCATATTATTGTAGAAATTTTATCATTCTTGAACATGATAGTTCAGTAGGCGACGTTTCGAGAGATCCTTCTCCCATCATGGGGCAAAGTAAATGAGGGGAGAGGGATCTCCCGAAACGTAGCCTACTAAACTATCATGTTCAAGAAATGATAAACTTTCTAGAATAATAATTAAATATGTTGACATTAACCACAACGTAAACAAAACACACTTTTAAATCTCGATGAATTATTGGTGGATCCTGCTTATGCATGTGGGCAACAGCTCGGCAAACTTGCGAGAATATTTTCAGCACTTGTTGAAACTGAAGAGGTTGTTGTCCTTGTCGTCTCAGCACATCAATAAGTTGACCTGGAAGTAAATTATAAGAGTTAACTGGGAAATAAAACTTTTTTACTAAAGTCATTTTTCGTTAAATAAAAATGTAATGGACTTGTCTGAAGCATTTGAAAAACTATTTGTAACCATTAGAAAATACATCGTTACTGCGTTTAACTATACACCTACATACTGGAAAAAAGCAATGACTGTAGAAAAGAAAATTCATTTCACAAACCTGTACATAACTCTGTCAGTATCAAGTATTCATTCATTCCATGAGTTTGTTTTGTGTTACCGTTTGCTGCAGCAACATACTGGACAATGTTAGGATGGCCTCTCAATTTACGCTAGCTTTTCGTCAAAGAAATTACAATAAGCATAATACAGGCGGGGATTGAAATAACAAAAATTTTGTTGTTGATCAAAACATTTGTAAAGCAAACTCACGAGTTAGCAAATAAAAGCAGCTGGGGGGACCATCTAAAGTAAGCTCATGTGAAAATTATGCAAAAAAATATAAGCTATATTTATAAACCACATCAAAATAATGGAGCACTTGGATTCGGTTTTGTGCATTTTCTTTGGTCACCAGAGCACTGGAGCAAACAGATTTGAATCTTAGGTATAAAAGAAATATCCCCTAAGTGTGGGAGTAAGTGAAACATAAAAAGACTTTGATCAATGTCACACTTTTGCAAAAATTGTTAACTTTCTAATGAACATTTCCTATTCTTAATTCAATCTGGTCATTCATGACCAATGACTAATCATTAGTTTGTCCCTTGACAGGGTTTTATTCCATCAAATAAATTACATAAATAAAATAAAACTACGAAAAACATTAAAAAGAAAAAAAGGATACGAAGAAGGAGATTTCTTTAACAATCTGTTTGCTAGTAGCTTCGTCAGGCGCCATTAATCTCTGTCATAAAGAAATAGTTTTAACTACATTTTAAGCATTTTTGAAACTTTGTTTAAAAGTTTTAATTCAAAGCACTTTGAAACAATATTTGACAACACTTTAAAACCAAATTGCAAAATGTAAACCTGGAAATTGAATAACGCCAGTTGACGTTGATTTTTTATATTACTGCAGACACTTTTAACGACAAAAATGAAAATGGTTGATTACCAACTAAAACAAGAAAAAATATAATAATTTAACTCACTTTCAGCGCATATTCTTTACCAGATGACAAGTCTTGAGCAATAAAGACAAATCCATAACCACCTACAAAACAATTTATGAAGGTTATCACATGTTTTATCTTCTCTGGTTGTTTGTGTATACATCATGAATCAAACACAGTGATGCTCCACATTTATCATAGGACTATGCTTGGATGTTCATAATATTAAAAAAACCATGTATATAACCCTTGATGAAAATAAGGAATAATCTTATGTTTTATCTTCTCTGGTTGTTTGTGTATACATCATGAATCAAACACAGTGATGCTCCACATTTATCATAGGACTATGCTTGGATGTTCATAATATTAAAAAAACCATGTATATAACCCTTGATGAAAATAAGGAATAATCTTCTGAATGTTTCGAATCATATGTTTGTAATATATAATTATATCATATGTTTTTTATGCAAGAAGGTGGAAAGTTGAAATTCAGTGTCACACAGCAAAATAATACTCCACTTCAGAATTAGCGCAGGCCATGTTTAATTTTCCCACAAGTGGAGCGAGTTAGACTTTGAACTTCTCCGTAGTGAAGCCTATAGAAAGTGCTAAATTAGAGAAGCTTTTAATTATAGATTTACGTTTAACTTGAGATGTTTTTTCTTATTTTTATATATAAGCATTTAAGCCCCTCAGGTCTTGTTTTGTAAAAAAATTATATAGTTTCAAAATATGCAAAATCCAAGATGTTTCAGAAACTTGCGAATTACAACACAATAGAAGGTCTAGGGTCTAGGATTAAATACTGGTGCCCAAATGTAAACAAAAACATGCCAAGATAGAGCCTCTTCTTTTTAGTACTTATTGTATGCTTTGTTCCCAAGAACAAAGGGTTGAAAGTTGAACTTGCACCACTTGGGCGAAAATTAAATATGACTGCGCCAATTCCAAAAAGGCGTATTATAATGGCAATGCAGTTCATACTACATGCCAGGAGAGTTATGGCGTGCAAAAGGTGTAACCTATTCACGCCTGTTATTATACTATTTATAGTTTGTCTGTTTTCTGTTTGTTCACTCACTATATTTAATTGAGCTAACTTTCAGAATGCTACAGAGAGCATGCATAGAAAATGAAAATCCTTAGAAATGTTGCTCAATGAAACTGTATACTTCTGAATAAAAACACGTGTTTTTTTATTGAACTTGCTAACTTGTCTAACAATATAATAGTTATTCTAAAGACTGATGAAATATTTATTAATGTCTCAACAATTATTTATCAAAGCATTTCATTGATAGGAGTTATAAGAAATCTTGTCATCACACAGTGTCCTATTTAAAAATAACGTCATTTGCAGAAATCGCCATCGAAGGCAATTAAACAACATCTATTCTTAAAGCTTTCCGAAAGAGCTAGAAATCTTGATAAAATACTCGTTCATATAGAGCCAGCATTTTATATTCTCCTGGGTTAATAATTTTAGATACTAGTAGGTATGTGAGGAATTACGTATATGGCAGTTTGCGATTACGTAGCATCAAAATGGTTTATTCTTTCAAAACGATCAGATAGATGGCAAGTATATACACCTTGCTTACCAAAGGCCTTTGTTATTTGTTTTATGCTGAAGACAAGTGCATAATATCTGAGCGTCTGAACTAACGACTCTCACATGTCTTAAGTTCCTTGTCTCTGATAACCAAAATAATGCTCAATTAAAAACCATGCAAGTTATAAGCATAATCAGGACATGGAGGAGGTTGGGTTCCTAAAACTAAATTCACATATTAAGATAAACTGACATCGTAGAAGCCATTACGTTCTCCTATTCTCTCTAGTTGCAAAGATTAATTATTTTATTTTATTTGCAAGACCACATGTTGACCAAAATAAATAAGTCAAAATAGTTTTTTTGAAAGTTTTCAGAATCATAATGAAAAAATACGTGATCCGCGAACCCCTCATTGGATAACTTTGCATGATCGATACTGCTTCAAACTTCTGCGAATGAAACTCATATCCTGAAAGCCAATATTGTTGAGGTTGAGCTGCTAATTTTCACAATTTTGATGGGACTTATCATTAGTTGCAAGTTTTCAACAAAATAAGTTTTTTATCAGCACACTAGATTAAGTTGATTTAGACGACCTTTTTGCTTTCAGAAAAATCAGCCCTTCCCTGATAATGCGTGAACAAACATGTACAGGTATAACTTTAGCTTACCTTCAGCAATAACTTTCTTTATTTTTAATTGTTGCTGACCAAGCTCAACATATTGACCAACAAAGTCATTGCCAGACGTACTGCCTGTACCACTAAAGAGATTTCCCAACCATGGCATTTTTGTTTTGTGTATGCAATGTTTAAGGTATTAGTTGAGGTATCCAAGAATACCTGTTATATATCTATGAAATAAATTGAAGGTACAGCTCCTTAGATACATCATTTCCTTCATTGCTGGTTCAAAATCTGTTTTTAATAAAAATCACAATTAAGAGACCCTCTGAATTTGTCTTTTAGCTTTTGACAGTGAGTTCTGTCAAGGCTACATAGATGAGGGTATAATATATTAAGATTTTCCTAAAAAACGAGTCTCAAAGGGAAACAAACGGCAAAAAAATATCTTGAATATGGTAACAAATACCATAGAAGATATAACCATTGGATGCAGCAGTTTTCTAAAATAAAGCAAACAACCTCTGTTTTATTTTTGAAGTTACATCAAAATGCAATACCTTTTTGTAGCTATAAAATGTAGTAAGTAGATTATATTGATATATATAAAACAAACTTGTCACATCCTAACACAAACATTTCGTTGTGGCTGTCAGCACCAGTATGTCAATACCAGTTTCAGGCTTGGACAGGAGTAAAATCTCTGGCGTGCGGGCCATCACATGCCAAAATCTTGTTGGTGAGTGCAACAGACCGCACGCCATAAAGTAAAGTTAGGCGTGCATAGTGTACGCCTTAAATACTTGGCAAGCGTACGTTTTTTTTCTGTCATTCAAAAACTGTACGGAAGTGGGACCTCAGAATTTTCTTATCTCGCAATTGATGCAAGACTTCGGCTATTTTAAGAGGTGGGGGGACGTACAGAAGTGTGGTGAACCCCAAACACTGACGCTACTTAGTAATCACTTGACGGTCGATCGTCACTTGTGACACTGCTGTTGCACTAACCATTTTGGTTGTGTAGTCATCAAGTGGGACATTTCCAGCTTGAACATTATTTTCAATATCTTCAACAGCAAAGACACTATCCAAAGCATGTTTCAATGATGCAGCATCACTTCCTCCAAACATAGACATTTCTAACAACGAGGCAACAAAGTAAACCGGCACACCTTCTTTTTCTGCGCGTACGAGTACCAACTCTTTTTTATTGTTTGTCTTTCGTGCCTGGCTACCATCCGAAAAAACAGCCATAATGGATTTACTAAACATGATCGTTGCAACTTTGTCACGGATGGCGTCAGCTATGTAGTGAATTAATTCACAAGCTAAAGAAAGAAATCAATAACTGACATATTGATATGATTATACGAGCTTCCTCAAATAATATATCCAGAAGTTCTCTATACTACAATAGTGAGAGCTAAAATACGAGTTTCCTCAAAAAATGATTTAATTATCTGGAGAGTTCTCTATACTAGGCTTCTCATTTTGAGGTACGCGATCGCGTTCCTACGCCCTATCGCGTACCTGAATTACGTGAGGTACGGGAAGAACTGCATACCTCCGTTGACATATTACTTCCTAATGAATAAGTAATATTTAAAAAAAAAAATTGTTGTTTTCTCGATGCGTGGTGGGCTCTTTATCTTGATAAATCCACATGCTGTGATGCTAGCAATGTTTAGTTTACAGTCTTTTCTTGGTCGGACACTTTTAGATTTCAGAATTATTGAATAATCCTGGTCCTTTTAATCCACGAGCAAGCCTATTCATAGCCAACCTGACCATCCTAGCTAATTCACTGACTCCTGACTTAGTTAAAAGAACTACGTAGACATAAATCTCTTTTGCCTGTCCCCTTCGTCATTGGTAACCAGGTCTTACAAAAGAAATCCAGCTATGCGGTTCTTAACTAATGCGGAGGTGAACGCCGACGGAGCACGGATAAAGCAAGTCTGCAAAACTGCACTTACAGGCAGAACAGGCATTTTATCATTGATTTAATTGTAGATAATTTCTTCAATTGACAAACAATTGGAAACCAGAGCAGGTCCGAATTTAATCAATCGATCACATAAGCACATATTTACAAAATGAGAAGCCTACGTTTCCTCAAAATATGATTTAAATATATCTTGAGGTCTCTACTACAATACTGAGAGCTACAATACTGAGAGCTAAAATACAAGTTTCCTCAAAAAATGATTTAAATATATTTTGAGGTTTCTACTACAACACAAAACCCTGGGTACAAGAAAATAAAGACAAACCTGCTTTATGGTTATCTTTGCCTTTCACAAGTTTCACACCATTGATCCTCTAGCATTTCACTAGCACTCCAAATTATTTATGTGCCATGGCAGGATGCAGTGCCATCTCATACGCCGTTCTCATCAACTTCATGTATGCGTCTTCTGCTGAATCCTCCAAACTTTGCTGTATATTCATCTGTCCCCTTCTCTTTATTGCACCACTAGGGCCAACATTCTTCCCATCTGCTACTTGCATATTTGTTGCCATGTTTTCATATGAAAGGGCAATTCTGCGCGTTTCACCAAGAAGATGACAATCCACCTTGAAAAAAAATCGTTAAACATTTGTTAATTATAAATCACGAAATATAAATTAAACAATAAGGGGAAAATGGTGGTAGTACAATATCAAACTAAGTAATACCTGGTGCTTTGTGACAACATATGTTACATCTGTGATTGCTTTTAATGAATTGACTGCTGCTCCATTCACAGACAATTTGTTTTTGTGTTTTGCACACACTTTACACCAGATAAAATTCACGTACGTCTTTCCGTTTTCACTTATCGTCTTGTGTCCGATAACCGCTTCTTTTTCCCACGAAAGGAAAGTGCTTAATTATTTTCTATTTCTATTTCCTATTTTCTGGTCATTGTCAACGATGCAGCTCAATCAATTGAAGTTTGCAACGCTTAAAATAAATATTACAGGCGGAACAGACACACAATTATTTTCAAGCACAAGCGACCAATGTTCCATTACCAGTTCGAATGCTCTCACTCGGAGATGTTTCATAATAAAATGAATTAAATATTTTTTTGGAGATCATGGAGTGTTAAAGTAAAGGAAAAACTTTTTTTCATTTGACAAATCAATTCGAAACCATAGCAGGTCTTTATGCTACAAGTGTTATTTTTATTCAAACAATTTTAAAAACGAAACCCACATGCAGCATAATTTTTTTTCTGTATAAATTTTGTTAAAATGTAGCTAAATTTTCTGAATGAATTTTAAAGTTTTATTTGAGCCACTTGGATAAACTTAAAAGATTTTTTTTTAATTTGAAAACGAAGTATATTTTTTCCTATTCGCTTGTGATGACTTTACAAATAATAATACAAACTTGAAAACTTATTTTGTTTTATATGTTTTAAGTTTTCTTTAACGACGACATTTTTGTGATTTAATTGGCTTATTAAAATGCGCAGCCTTACTTTGTTTTTTAACGGCGCCGCCAGACACATTTATTACTTGTAGTGAGTATGATCATGATTACGAAACTACCATGATGGCACATGGCAGATAAAAACAACACGAAAGAGATGCAAAACAAAGGTTGATTAAAAGAGGCAGATTATATTTGAATTATCTCGTTATTTTGCATGTTTAGATTTTTAATTTTAGAAGTTATAATAGGGGAGATGTAGCTACAGAAACATGCTTATTTTTTATATGTTTAAAGGCTTTTGCAGTCTTCAGAGTTTAGGGTTCACTGGTTAAATCGTCCCCACTTTTTAAGAACACGCCAACATACTTTTTAGGCGTGCGATCATACGCACGCCAAAAACAATAATGGCGTGTGCGGAGGCGTGCGCGTGCGATCGCACGTCATTCCTGTCCAAGCCTGAGTATAAAATTGACTATTGTATCAAAATAGATAGATAGATAGATGGCCATTTGCACTAGGAAATCTAAATACCATAAGTTGCTTTGGCTGAAGGAATTGGTATTTCAGTTTAATGTCAACTGCATCTCAGGAGCACCATGCAGAAAACTTTCGTTATTCATTATTTTTCTTCTGCACTCTAGGGTGCCTCCCATATTTATGTCAACGTCCAAAAATGCTGGTTGGAGGAAGTTATTTCTAAAACTTCCCCTCCCCTGTATAATCTCCGCTGTAACACAAATGAGAGCTTTTTTAGACATTTAATTTGAAAATTTACCTTATTATATTCCAAAAAAATAAAAAAAAGACATTTTCTGAAATATATATACATATGAACTTTCTCATGCGATCGTAAATATACAGGCGCTTAAAACATTAGTTTGAACATTAGTTTGTGGAGTACAATCCTGCAGAGTTTGACCTGCAAAAAATTTCCCCCCTTGTTTATGAAAAAGTGCATCATTTCTCAAAGGAAAGATAGTCTCCAGGTGGGAGAAATTGTCCTCCAATTTAAAGAAATTCTATCTTCGTTCAGAAAATATTTTGCCAATACAACTTTTTGGAAATAGAGCAGCCATATTTAATTTTCCCGCAATGGTGCAAGTTGGACTTTGAACCCTCTGTTCTTAGGAACGAAGGCATAAAAAGTCCTAAAAGGGAGAGGCTCTTTTGAGAGATTTATCACCTTTCTTGGCACGTTTTTGTTTATATTTGAGCACCAGTATTAAATCCTAGATTAAATCTTAGATTCTGCATGTTTAGGAACTTTATTTTTTATACAAAACAAGACCTGATGGCTAAAAGCTGATTTAAAAATAAGCAAAAACAAGGTAAACTGTAAATCTCTACAGAGCCTCTTACATTTTAGCACTTCTGCTACCAAGAACAACAGTTCAAGTCTAAGTTGCTCAACGTAAATTAAATATGGCTGCAATTCTAAAATGGTGTATTTCAGACCTTAGAGATCAAGATTGGGGAATTAAGCGCTAAGGGAAACTAGTTGTTCGACAGCCCCTTAGGTAAGTACTATGTTTGCCAGCAGATGTGATATCATCCATTATTGTCCTAAACACCAAACAAATCAATATCATTGGTTTTCAATTGAAAACCAATGATATTGATTGATAGCTAGAGGTTGTTGATCAACAACCTAGCTATTATAACTTGTAACTTTTACTAACTCATTAGCCATATCCCAGCATGTAAAAAGTAGTGGTTTAATTTTTGCTGAGAAGAGGTGGAAGTGGAAGAGTTATAGCTATAGCTAGCTAGGTATGGTCTACTAAAAACGTTAGCCTAGCTATTAAGCTATTATAGCCAATGGTGACACACTCTTCAGTGACCCTAAGCCTAAGTGTCTCCAAACTAAGGCTAAATGGAGAACCTTACCTTGCTGCGAAGAAAGGGACTAAAATAAAGCATATAATCAGAAAGAAATGAAGGCATCAAATCACAGAATTCAAACTTCAATCATCCTTCTCTCTGCTTGCTGGGGGTTGGATGATCTGTTTTTCAACCCGACAGAAGATGAAGAAAATCGGAAAAATTAAAGCCTACTGTAAATAATAGGCTTAAACCACCCCAAGTCACCCGCGACCGGAACCGAAGAAAGTTAGGGGAGGCGGTCACTCTCGTTCCCAGGACTTTCTGGTAGAAACGAAAATTTGTTATCTTTGTGTGTATTTTAACAGGGATTCAGTGTTGCCACTCTTTTCATAAAATTAAATTTTAGGAGGTTTGAAGAAATTTTGAAGAAATGATGTTTTTTCATAAAAAACAATCGCGAGGACATTTTCATTCTCGTCCCCCAGAGCTCTTTAAAGGTTTTGATGTGGTGTCGGAATGGGACATTTTTATATTTTTTCAAAAAAAAGTGAGAATATTTTAGCTGATTATTCCTTGAGTAAAGAACAAACTATTGCGGTATCTATGTATTTAAAATTAAAAAAATGTAACAATTTATAAAACGTGTTTTGAGGATACTTCAAAATTGAGGAGTATTTAGGCGTGACAACTGTTTATAGATCAGAGTAACGAAAATTTACCCCAAGTGTCTCCGTGAACAGAGAAAATCGTAAAAAAAATTCACTTGCCCAAGGGGATACATGATTGATTGCCACTCTTTATAGAGTCGAATTTGAGATTTGAGGACTTTTGATGAGAACTTTCAACCTTCTTATCTTCATAAAAAATATTTGACGATTCTAGACTTGAGCACATTTTCATATTTTTAAAGAAATTGAGAATATTTGCGGAGGGTTTAAAAGGTAACGCCAGAAGTGAAGAAGAAATAATTCCTGTAACGATGATAGGGAGTTTACGCAGAGACGACGCGTCTGTAATACTCCCGACGCAAATTAAGTTGTTCTGATATGCAGCACTTTTACGCATTTTGAAAATAACAAAATGTGACAAACCATATAAGTTTGTAAAAGGAGAACTGAGGAGAAAGTTCTTCTTAAGTCCACTTTTGGAGGAGATTTGAGGAGTTTTGAGGGGCCGTGGCAACCCAGTGATGACACTATCTCCCTACCGCGCCATTATGCTGCCACGGTAAAGGTGCTGGGGTCGAGCTTGATGTACTAACGCTACGCAAGATCACCATTATATTAAAATTGGATTTTCTTTATTTTTTAAATTGTTTTGAATCATCACAAGTAATTGGATAAAAAAATTGCTGAGATGCAAAACAAAGTTTAAAGTCACATTCCGTTTAGCAGCTTCAAATTACTGATGACTAAAAATACCACGATTTGCTAATATTTAAATATATGACATTTATATGTAGTAAGTAGATATGTAGTAACAGATACATTGAGAACAAAAAAACCTTTACAGAAAACCTTAAACCCGTTTTTAAGCTCATAAAAATTCAACATCATATTTTAGGATGTCTTTAAACTCTGCAATCATTGCATTTCTTACAAACAAAAGAGATAACATATTATTTGTTTATTTATGTATTATTTATTTATTCTTATCTTATTCTTTTTACAAATTCTAAACACCAATTTACAACTATCACCCCGGCCACCTAATTGGACCGGTCATTTAACTCCAGTCACCAGATTGAACCAGTCATTTAACCCCAGTCACCAGCTGTTTTTCATCAGCATGGAATTTCATTTTGTACAAGCTGGATCAAATCGTAAGCGCGAGCTCTAAAAGTAAAAATATTTGTAGCGTAAATAAACACAGAGGACATGGTGTTATATCCAGGATGCAACTTTAGATTCCATTAATATCCGGACCACAAAGTGGTCAACTATTTTCAAAACGTTAAAATCAGAAATTTTTCAAAAGTATTCCAGGAGTAAACTGGCCTAAAATTCCAATGGCAACAAAAATGTCAACACATTGAATGTGTGAAAGCTACACTAAAAAATGCAGGGCTTTCACAGAGTTTGGAAAGCTTTTTCAAGACCCAACCTCTTACCCAGGGTGGTTTTTTACTAACCGTAAAGAACCTTTCCACAAAATCGATGAAGCATGGTCACTATTTTATGCCTAAATGCTTTTCAGCGAGAGTATTGTTAATCCGTTTTTAAAAAGGACCCTAGGCTGAGGAATAATTAGATCCTCGCAACCTGTTGCGAATATTAGCCAAGGAAAAAACCTAGATGGTTCATTTTTGGTACCATTGGGTAGTCTCATTTTTAAAAAAATTGGGTAGCACTTCTGTAACAACTCAGTCTTCAACACTGTGGCACGGTTTTTATCACTTTTCTCCAGAAGTAATTCCGCGGACCTTCAACTTCTATTTATAAACTCACCTTTTGTTGAGATACGAATCTTTGATGATTTGAATCATATACTCCGATGCTTGTCGCTCTGTTAAATCAGGCGCGAAACGTTGCCTACAAAACAACAACAACAAATATGGCACCTTAGATGCGAAGGTGAAAAAGTGTAAGAAAAATCGTAACTTCAATAACAGCTTCAGAACGCCTCGATAATAAACGCACATCCTTCGCATATTATATCATAATCGAGAAAAGAGAAACACGTACACCTTCGTCGTTTAGTGTTTACATTACATTTCCAAATTGTAAATAAAATTCAGCTTCTAATAAACCCAACCAGAGCGAATTTTAAGAAAGAATAAGAACATAACAATTTTCGCTATATTCTTTATTTTGGCGTGCTAACCCGCTCAGAGAGAGGGTTAACACGTTACGCCCAGGTCATTTTTTCTATCCGTTCTTTATGAAGACTTACTTTTAAATTGTAATAAACTGTTGCTCAGGGTATAAATCAATTTATTAATTAAACGCTGAAGAAGTTCCCACAGTCGTTTGCAGTATTCTCACACATAAAGATTAGCAAAGAACATTTACCAACAAAACCATTACCTTAATCTCTTCAGCGTTTCTCCACGAAAGCATGGCAAACCCGTGTCCAACATCAACGCAACGAGAGACACGAACGCCTCAGTGTGTGGTCTAAGAAGAGAGTAAAAACATTTATTATTTACCAGTTAACCGACCATAGGTTTCTACTTTTAGACCAATAGTGGCGCGCTATATTTCGCCAGCCAATCAGATTTGATTGTCTTTTCTTTTTTGACCGTTAATTATAGGTGTCCGATTTTTAGACTTACGAAGTTTCTTTAATGTTACACAAGATCATGATCAAAATAAAACCAAAGTGGATTATTACCTGACAGCTAGGTAAGCTCTGACGCAAAGTTCCATGAACCACCTTAAAATAAAAACAAAATTTAATTAAAAACAAAAAATACCCGGAGAATCCCTCAGCAGTTTCTTTATTGAGTAATATCTACCTAAAGCTGGGTGCATCGATGTTTCCACCAATCAGCATAACCCAATCTGGTGTCAGTTTCATGTCGGGTTCAAATCCGAGGTTGCCACCCGGTGAAGATTCGAACATAAACCCGAAATCTATAAAGCAAGAGAGTTAAAAACATCGAATGCTGACCGTTAAAACTATACTGAATATTAAGAGCAGGCAGAAACTTAAATTGAACACACTAACACACAAGGTGTGCAATATTTGAAGTTGTAAGGACTTGAGATCTGTCAAGTTTAGCTAATTAAACATTTTTTTTAAACTTTTCATGGAAGGCTAATAATATAAAACGATCCTCTCGGACATATAAGGGTATGTTATAGTTAAACAAAATGTAACACCTACTTATAACAAAGATTTTCTTGTATTTCTGACATAGATATTATATTTTCATAAAATCAAATAGTCCATACCTATATGTATGACAAAGCCTTGTTCGTTGATCATTATATTTCCATTGTGTCTGTCTTTAATTTGCAACAAAAAACTTACAACAGAGTAAGCCGCCATGCTGCGAATGAAATTTTGTCTCGCCTACAAAAATAAAATAGAAGAGGTCTTTCAATATAAACATCAGTACGGATGCAAACTTTGAAAGCATGGCCTCTCGATGTCAGGGATAATTGGCTTGTGGTAGCCAAACTTTTATAGCGACGTTGCTTTCTGTTACTTCGGTGCAGGTTCTTCCTATCATTATAACGCAGGGTCGCTGTTCATTGTTTTCAGTGTTTTGTTCAGGTCAGCTTATTACCATATTCGCTGTTAACCTTCATATTTGACAGCCAATTTCTAACACAGACGAAACAAAAAATTCGCAAAAATTAATTATCGCACCTAACTTATTTGCACAACTTTTTGCGCACATTAATTTGCGAACGTATTATGTGCGTATTCATTTCCGCGCAACTTTAAATTCCCCGCAAATAACACGGAAAAATAGTCTGGGTTTTAGACAAAAATAAATTAAATATTAGCTTGAACATAATTAGAATTAAATGGTGACAATCCGCAAATTTAAGTTAGCAGCAAGATTTTGCAAGCGGTTAATTTCGCAATTTAAAGTACAACAGTAACCATCTGAAGACTTGGAGGAGGTACCGCTCCACACATTATGCTTCCACTCATATCTTTCACTAATTATTGGAAGTTAGCGACAGTTCTCAAATATTTATATGCAGGATCCAAAATAAAGAGGAGGGACGTAATGATGTCTGTATATGCAGAAAAATCATACCTCTTGGAAGGAGAGTGACCCTTCGTCACCGTATGTACTTTTGAAGTATGCAAACAAGTCCACTTCTGTTTGACGCCCTAACTGGTCACGCGATTTGGCGTTGGGCACGCACTCAATCACACCGCAACCCGGGGCTGTCGCAACGACTCGATAGGGTGACAGATGAAGTTCCATGTCGACTTGATCGAAAATTTTCTTAAACAGTGTGATGACTTGTAGTGCTAACATGTCCTATAAACAAAAAGGCACGACACAAAAGGTAACAAGCGTTGTATGACACATAAAATGGTATACGTTAAACGCCATAAAGGTAACATAAGGCTTATGACATATGGCATGTTTTACACGATCCAAAAGACCACATGCGTTCTACGAAATACAAGGTATTATGCGCCACAAACTACATGCCAACCGCAGTTGGTCTCGTTTTAATATTCGCTCGCATACCTGCCGCACATCATCGCCAACTTTGAATATACAGCCTAGTGTGTATGTCTCGCCATGTACAACGCCTTCATCGCTTATGCTGTCTGTCTCGTCTAAAGAAAGAATAAAATGGCTTGGTTCAGTCAAAAAATCATCTTTTTTCACATTATTGGCTATTATGACCAAGTTGGTTTAGGAGCGCTTCTTAAGATAAGGTCAATGTTGGACGTTCTTTATGACCAGAAGTTAAGAAGCAGGTTATAAACAACGCTACTCAGAGACACAAGAAAACAAATTAACTGAAGAATACATTTGATAGCTGAAAGAATACTATGAAATCTGTACAGAATTGATTTTCTATTTAACAAAAAAAGAAGTGCGAAATTTTCTAACAACAGTAAAAAGCTCTGAATCGTTTCACTGTAGAAAAAAGAAAAACAACTGACCGACTTTGTTCATGTCTTCAAGTTCTTTGATCCCACACTTTCGAACCTGGAAGCGTGCCAGGAAGGGCGCTTTAGCTGCACTCTGCATCGGTATGCCAGAATTATAATCGATTCCAACCACAACCCCTTCTGGATTACTTGGAAGATAGACACCTGGCTGGAGTGTCACTTTTTTTAAAGCTTCCCGACAAGCTTTGCGTCTCTCATCGCCCTTTGGATAAGGCCTGGGAACAATATAAACAAACGTGAAATATTTTTGAAATAAAAACAAATTATATAGAAGAAAGAGTGTGAGGTTATAGTAAATATAGTATAGTAAATGAAGGAGCTCAAAGAAGGCTCTGTTGAAAAGTCAAATTGCGTGAGCTTCTTCTCAGTTTCGCTATGTTTTTCAACAGTTGTTCTGACAAACAATGAAAACACGCGTACCTTATCTCGCCTGATATATTCGTAACGCGGTTGAAAAAGTCGAACTCTCGCTCGAAGAAACGAAGAGCGGGACCTGATAAGGAGCTGGTGATTTTTTCGATCAGTTCTTCCAGTTTCGTTCCTATGTCTGGATCAATGTTTTTCGAATCCTCGTCTGTGTATATGTTCGTTTTCATGTTCCATATTATCTGAAAGTGAATAAAAAATGGTGACTGAGGGAATGGATTTTGAGCGTAAACACAATATGTTCTACGTTAACTTAAACAAAACAGTTTCCTTGCACATACACACAGGCCCCAGCAACCCGTGGGCAGTGTAAGCAATTGCCCACACACCCAGACAGCGGCAAGGCTTCAAAAGCGGAAATGGCGTAGTGGTAGCGCATTTGGCTTGTAATCATAAGGTTTTAGGCAAGCAAGTTAGAGAAATGCTATACGTATCTCTAGCGGCAATGTAACATAGTTACAGTCTAAGGGGAGAAAGAGGCAGCCGTTCGGATAGAATTCCCAAGGACGTTAAAAGTTCCCGTTACTTATACTTACTTATTAATAGACGTTAAAACTTTCTCCTTACTTGCTTGCTTACTTACTAATACATAGTATATAATATAATACATAATGGCATCGTTGTTAGCTAAATGGTATCGTTTTTAGATAATCTAAAGAGACTAAAGAGACTTATTTTGTAAGATGGTTTCTTTAAATTCACCACCCCTTTCTCCCAACCCCCAAAAAACGATTCTGCTTTACCGGGCCTGACACTAGTTAGAACAAACTGGGATACAGATGCACACACTCAACCTTGCAATTCACCAAAGTAGCAAGCCTACAAAGAAACTATCAGTGATACGATGACCCCTCGCCGTTATACTGATCCATAAAAAAGAGTTCTCGTATACACAGAGAGGGATAAAAAATTACCTGATGAGCAAGTAACTGTGATTGATTACAAGCCCACAATATGTAGTTCTCCACATAACCAAGCTTATCATACCTCAGTGCTTGCACCAGTTGTGGTATGTACAAAAGCATGGTTTCCTAAACACATTGTTTCAAAATATACACCTAGTGAAGGCTACAAAATTGCTGAAAAGATTAGATTTCAAACTTTCAAACACAAATTATTTAGCTCAATTACTACATCGCACGTGATAAGAGCGTAACAGATTGATTGGCGCTGTCCAAGGATTGAAGCTTCTCCTGATCTCACGCAACATGCTAAATACTGTCAAAAAGTAATGGTGATTTTAAGGCGGATAATCTCCCCAAGTTTGTACACCATGGTACTTTTAAGTTAGATATAATAAGATAAAATAAAAAAGGGGTATCAAATTTATTACAGATCGCAGGTAAAATTATACACTCCATACTTATTGACCACTCAAAAGCTGTAATTAGAATTAAAATTAGAAGAAAAAAACAAACCAGAAAAGACGTTACATACAGGAGGATAGGAACGCAACACTCGTACGGCATACTGCGCTGTCAACGGGTGCGGAGTGTACTGCTGCGAGAAGAAAGATATTGCAATTACAGGTGGAACCAACGCCCACGATATGATGTGAGACAATTCCGGTTTGTTTTGTTTGATGGTGTTTTCGTCGACTAAAAACTGCAGTGCGTCCGGATCGTCGGCCACGCTCAGAGGATGCGCGTGTACAAGACGTGTCACTTCCTTCCATAAAATCAATACCTCACGGAATCTACGCATAAAAGGTTATTAAGAAATACAGTACATTGAATAATATAGATATTATCATGTCATGAACAAGCGAGGTTATTCTAGGCTACATTTCGACAGCTACAGCTGTCATCGATGGGCAATGATCGTAATCATCTTTGGCTATTTTTTAGCTGGGGAGGTAATTAGAGGATCGAAATCAACCAATCAGACCACAGCAATTAAAGTAATTAACTTTTTCACTGACCCAGATGGAAGCAATAGATTGATTAAAATCTTTCCTTTTTCTAAAAGTTCGCTTCATGTGACAGTACACACACAGTACATACAGAAAGTATTTTAAGGTATGTTCATGTCTATCCAACACAATTTTTATAAATGAATTTGAATTAGAGCTACTTTGCGCATTATTAACATACTGACTGGCAGGATTTGTTGCGCGGTCCCCAGAACTTGGAGATGCAGACGATCATAACGACTCTTATCCAAAGGGAGTATGGTAAATTAAATAATTATGGTTACATGACGGAAATCTCAAAAGGATTGATCATTTTAAAAATTTGAATTTGAAAGAGAGGTCAGGAGGTCATAACTTTGAAAAAGGGTTGACTCGCAAAAAAAGGGGAAAAATTGGCTAGGCGTAAGTTTCATGGTTGAATTTTTACTCTTTTCCTTTATAACTATAAAAATAGAACAGCTGTATTTGAACCTATTTGAAACTAATCGTTAGTTTTAATTGAATAGTGGTAAATTTGTGTCCAATAGAGGTCAACCAACCTTAGCGCGACATGTATAGCTACATGTGGACACACGTTCCATGTTGTGCGTATGCATTCTTTCCACGATTTATCCGTCATTGGAACTTGGCTTGCCCAACCCTGCACAATATCTTCTCCTGCCACTCGTAACTCAGGCATGTTCTTAGGATTGCGCCAGATGGAAAGTCTTTCGATCTCCCTTCTTAGTAGAGCAAGTATTATTATCCTTTTCTTCATCAGCTCCTTGGTTATCATTCCACTACCTTCGCGTTGACTACCAGGTCGTGGGTAGGACTTCTTTGAACCTCCTGCTATCGAACCGTGCGGCGCACGCAAGTTAAGCCAACCCTGTAAAAATAAGAAAATAATGTGAACCGTACGAAACCCTTTGCCACCCATTCTTTCTGTATCAGACAACCACATATTTAGGGTAATGATAACCAGATAAAGGCCTCAGTTGAGTAATGACAAATGCATTACGGCTTGAAAAAGAGACTGGGTATAAGCTACAAATAAAAACTGAAAAGTTCTTAAAAAACGCCTCTTACTTGTGACGCGGCGTCTGTTCGCGTGCTATCAGTAACAGCAGCTGACAGCCGACTGCCTTTTTCATCGGGTGATTCCAAAACAGAATCCAATGAAGATGTGATAAAGAACGATTTCATGAACTTCTTGTCTACATTCAAAGCGTTCCAAAATTGAATGAGAACTTTAATGTCTTCTCCAAGTGTTTCAACAGATGGTTTCGGCCAGACAGGAGCCACGCTAAAAACAAAAGCAATGCGAAATGGCGGTGTCGTTTTGTTGTTGTGGGCGGTGTCGTTTTGTTGCTGTGGGTATCAGTTAAATAACGCACAATGTAAAATGTAAAAGAGCGGAGATAATGTAGTGGTAGCGTATTCGACTTGTAAACAAAGTCCCCACTCCGGCGCACTTTAAATGTAGTGTTGTCAGCCCATTTGGAGCCATCTACTGACCGCGAATCAACTTGGGTGGCAGGCAAACAAGGTAGAGTAATGCTATACGAATCTCTGGTGGTAATGTAACTTAGTTACAGTCGAAAGGGAGGAAAAGTCAGCCTTTAGGATGGACTTTTCAAGGACGTTAAACTTCCCGTTACTAATTGCACTCCTCCACACACGGTATTGTTTGTAATAATCACAACCTTACCTAAAATGATCAAGGACGGAGTGATATATCTTCTCACGAAGAGTATTTCTCACAATCGGTGGTATGTCATGGTTGGACTGTAAGACGCATAGACCAAGATAAAGTAAACGAAAGCGAGGTCGGATGTATTCAATATGATGTGACATGTTACTCTGTTTGCCCACCATGCAGGAGAGCGAATCATTCAGCATTGAGATATATATTGAAGACTAAAATGCGAAGAAGTTTCAAATGTTACTAATATAGATTAAGGGGACCTTGACAAACTGAAGTATGTTATATACGATGTTCTACCGACTTCTACACTGTAAGAGAACACTTTACCGATGTTCTACCGATTTCACACTGGAAAAGAACACTTTACAGATGTTCTACCGATTTCTACACTGGAAGAGAACACTTTACAGATGTTCTACCGATTTCTACACTGGAAGAGAACACTTTACCGATGTTCTACCGATTTCTACACTGTAAGAGAACACTTTAGCGATGTTCTACCGATTTCACACTGGAAAAGAACACTTTACAGATGTTCTACCGATTTCTACACTGGAAGAGAACACTTTACAGATGTTCTACCGATTTCTACACTGGAAGAGAACACTTTACCGATGTTCTACCGATTTCTACACTGGGAGAGAACACTTTCAGATGTTTTACCGATTTCTACACTGGAAGAGAACACTTTACAGATGTTCTACCGATTTCTACACTGGAAGAGAACACTTTAAAGGTGTTCTACCGACTTCACACTGGAAGAGAACACTTTACAGATGTTCTACCGATTTCTACACTGGAAGAGAACACTTTACCGATGTTCTACCGATTTCTACATTGGAAGAGAACACTGTACAGATGTTCTACCGATTTCTACACTGGAAGAGAACACTTTACCGATGTTCTACCGATTTCTACACTGGAAGAGAACACTTTACAGATGTTCTACCGATTTCTACACTGGAAGAGAACACTTTACAGATGTTCTACCGATTTCTACACTGGAAGAGAACACTTTACAGATGTTCTACCGATTTCTACACTGGAAGAGAACACTTTACCGATGTTCTACCGATTTCTACACTGGAAGAGAACACTTTACCGATGTTCTACCGATTTCTACACTGGAAGAGAACACTTTACCGATGTTCTACCGATTTCTACACTGGGAGAGAACACTTTCAGATGTTTTACCGATTTCTACACTGGAAGAGAACACTTTACAGATGTTCTACCGATTTCTACACTGGAAGAGAACACTTTACAGGTGTTCTGTAGATTTATCAATCCAACTTACTTGTTCACTACTGTAGTAATTGATCACGTTAAACCTTCGCGTAAGAAACTCCAGCCACATATCTTGAACACCCGACACTTGGTTTTCTTCGTGCGAACTCTCGTTTATCGTCAATGGGCTAAAACTAGGTTTGTCTTCGCTGAACAGTCCCAATCGCTGATGTACAGTATACATCCATGCTGCTACAATCTCGCGTTGCATCTAGAAATCAAACATTATAAACATTTTAGATTTTCCATTGTTTTGGTGCGGTGGAAAAAATAACGCAAAAGTTTTTAGAGACCTGTTCCTCCAGATCTTTCCGTGTTGAGAGTATCCATTCCCAGCATGCAATAGCCACTTCTAATGATGACTTAGTAAACAGTTTGGCAGGCATCCAGCAGATATGATTTATCAACACCTGACTTTGCTCTATAAAGATGCGTGAATCACGAGAAAGGTTACAAAAATTGAACCCAAGCATAAAAATAGCCTTTTCCGTCGATTATTGTTACAAAAATTGACGAAAAATAAGAGAACATTTAAATGATGAACATTAAATTAAAGCTATCCTTGGGATTTTGCAGCAAACAGAGGCCGTGTAAGAATCTCAGGTCGGCGTTTAGTAGGTGTTTAGCACACCTAAAACAGACTTTCGCTGCTAACCTATGTTTTGCAGGACTTGACGTAAGTTACCAATGCTAAGAGAAGATCATAAATTGTGTAGGGTTGGAAGTAGGTGAAATCTCCCAAACTTTTAATTTTTATGATTTTAAACGGAACTGGAGAGGTTTTTGTGAAACCTATTCTTGAAAATAAATGGTACCAAAATTCTTCATTCTGTGGACTATATTTTTGCAGACAAGATTTAGCTGAAATTTGCAGAATTAACTGTTGCGGAAAGGTTATGCTTGGGCTTTAATTCATGTCTTTCTGAAGATGCCAGTATGTGTAATTAGTTCCTTCCGAATTTTTAGAAAAATGTCTAAAAATCACCCTTAGTTATTCATATCCAGTTTAATAAATCATTTCATATTTTCCCTAGAATTCTGGAGACGCAGACGCTGAGTAACAGGCCAATAGAATTAATAACAGAATCAACAACTGCAGAGCACTGTTAGGATAGTAACTGCAAAAACAATGCAAGTAAAAAGAAATGTGTTACCTTTGGTAGACACCAGATAAGCACTAGCTTTGTAAAGCACATTTGTAATATCGATTTTATCCACATAAACCTCTTTCAACTGTTTACATATTAAATTGACCAGCATTGATTCTGCATTTAATTCAGAACCTGGAAGTGAATATCGCATGGCTTCTCTTAGTCCGTGAATCTAGATAAAAAAAGAGTTATGTTGTTACAGGAAACAAGTTAATGCAGAGTATACTTGATATGCTAAATATAGCGAATGTTACTAGAAGTACTTAACCAAGCAGTAAAACCTCATAATATTTTCTCAATATGTTACAACATCAGCAGACGCACAGACAGATTGATGCACAAACAGGCAAACAGACGCACAAACAGGCAGACAGACGTACAAACAGGCAGACTGACGCACAAACAGATAGACAGATGCACAGACAGGCAGACAGACGCAAAAAAAAGGCAGACGCACAGACGCACAGACAGGTAGACATATGCACAGACAGATAGACACACAAACAGGCAGACAGACGCACAAACAGGTAGACAGATGCACAAACAGACAGACAGACATACGCACAGGCAGACAGACAGACTGAAGCACAGGCAGACAGACGCACAAGTAGATTTACATATTTAATTATCATATACACAATAATGACCCAAAATGAACATTGTAATGAATTTACCAACCTCTCCTATGTATCTACTACGGATTTTCACTCCAGAAGTAAACGTGGTAATATTATCTTTCTTGACAGTCGAGTGCGATATTCCATCACTCGCAGTTGGAGTGCTATCATGTTTCAATAAAATCTCTGTGAACAAAGCAATTCCGTAATGGACTGAAGCGGTTATATCTTCATTCTCTATGAGGTATTCCTAGATTGTAGTCGAAGTAAAAATTAAAAAATAACCTAAAAGGACAAAAAAAAACATTTTGGATCAGGTAATACGGCTAAACTATAAAATTCCCTGATTTTTTATAATAAAATTTATTAGGATTTCAAATCTCAGGTTTCATGCATTACTTCATCTTTGGTATATAAAGAAAAAGTTTATAGCCTTCTACAATTTTTAATTCTCATATGGCACTGCCCGACAAATAAATGCATACTTTTGTGTATTAAGTTTTCAATATTACAATACGGCCATGAAAATGTAAAGTTTAGTGCCAACACCCTGATATTCTCATCATATTTTATTTTTACCAAAAGGATGCTAGATATGCAAACCTGCTGAGGTTGCAGCAACCATTACAACAAGTATAAAAAAACAGATATATTTAGCTACACAGGACAAGAAATTGTATAAACCTGTAGTAAAGACTTGGTTGAATCTGCTGCCCACTTCAGAGCTTCCTGTAGAATTCCATGGCAACGAGAAGAGAAATCTCGCATTATTTGTTCACGAGTTTCTCGTTTTTGAGATAAGATCAGCGTAAAGTTTGTGTGTGGAATAACAATCTCGCATGAAATAAGCTTGTTTTTCTATAATAAAAATGTCATCACATAATTTTATGTTTGTCAGCCTTCTAAACACAGGTTAATGGAAACAAGAATATCACCGGCAAAAAAAATATAGCGGTGATTATGACGACAATAACTACGATGCTGGTAACACTGACGACATCAAGACAACGAAACAACAATAACATGAAGCCTACCATTTCTTCAGTTGTCTTACTGATGACATGTAGTAAATCTAACATTGTTTTCAACACAGTTCCATTCCACAGAAGATGAGGAAATCTATGTTTAACGAAACATTCATGTTACCCACATGGACAAAGCTGAAACACATTTTTATCATAGCATTTGCTGATTTGCCTTACTTTACTTACATGCCTCGCTTTCCCAAATACAAAATGGAAAGAAATGAAGGCACAACAGCAAGTTACGTAAGTTAACAATATACAAAGCAGTACTTACTTGTCAACTAGGAGTGATAAAAATCGATCAGCAACACGACGAATTCTATCCTCTGTGTGGTTAAACTTGATGAGAAGAAACAGTGCATGTCTCTCCAGCTCGCTTTCACGTTCGTTATTTCGTGGCTTGTTTGACATCAGTGTTAGAAAGTTGTCAAAGATTTTATCAAATGCTGATCGCATGCATCTCCACACATCTGCGTGATAAAAAACATGTGATGTATAAGAGGTAGCAGTCACAGGAAACAGAGTAATAAGCCAACAATAGATGTGTAATGCCTATATAAAACTCTAACGTAGTAATTCCAATTGATACAAACCAACAGTACATGTACAAGGACAAAATAGAACCCAAATTTAAAAGTAATTCTGATTAATACAGACCTACATGACATATGTAAAGACGAGTAAGAACTCAAATTTAAAAGTTCGAATTATACAAACCAACAGACAAGATCGAACCGAAGACAAGATTGAACCGAAGACAAGATTGAACCGAAGACAAGATTGAACCGAAACTTACAAGTAATTTTATATTGTACAAGCCAACATTTTTTGTGGGAAAAACATTGGCAAGTTCAAAAGGTACAGATTTAAAACTTAATAATTTAGGTTTCAGTGTTAAATTTTAGGAGGAAATAAAGAGTTACTGATAATCGAGCCTTCCAGATAATTAATCCATTGTCAGAGAGGCAGTTCATTTCGTATTGCAGTAATTATGTAAATATGATACACGAGTCCTGTTGCAAGATAATAAACATGTTTAATTTGTGGCCACACTAAACGTAATAACAAAAAGTTACTGTTTGCAAAAAAATGGATGAAAAATGTTAGGAGATTTTGGGAGGAATCAACATTTTGATTCTAAATTTTAGGTTATTTAGGAGAATATAGGAGGGTCTTCATTTTTTTTAGGTTATTAAGGAGATTTTAGGTCACCTGTGTGCAATCTATTATAAAAATAGCGTACGTAATTACTCATTGGGACAAACTTTGAAGATTACTACCTCGCCTTAAATACTTAGTGCGGCCTTGTGTGTAGATGCAACCTTAGTTACAAATTATACAAGCCCAACTTTTACCACACTTACCAGATTTGTCTCTTTGGACAGCTCTATCTTCCAAATATTGAAATAGATTTTGGACCATATTTGTATTAACTGTCACCCGAAGGCTCTCCAGTTGATAAACACTATACAAAAGTGACATGGGACCAAATTGTAGTTTATTGATTAACGGTAGAATTTCTTGCACTTGACCAATTTGTTCAAGTAAAGACATGCGTAGCTGGTTTACATCAGTCTGAAATAAAATAAATATTAGCTATATCCATTTTGGATAAAATGTGCTAATTGTTATCATGATAATTATATATATTAATACTATAAAGGGTGATAAAATAAAAACAACATTCAGTGAAATGTTGCTAAAACCTTCCATTGTCCAGTAACAGAGTGGACAAGAATGACATGAAAAAAGCACCTCTGGACAACTTTGTTAAGAAATGACTATCTTCAAAGTTGGACAGTTGATGTGATGATACACAGTGTCTCATATCAAAAATTATCTGCTGACAAAAATTCTGAATTGAATGGAAAATATTTAACGGATACTGGCCGGTTTTGATGTTGTACTAAAAAATACTGCGTCCGAGGTAAAAATACAGACTATAAGATCTGTGTAGGATCTGTGTTATGTATTTCACACAGTAAAAAATCAAATCCAGTCAGTATCCATTTGATTAACTGACTGTACCTGATCTGAAAAATAGACTTTCTTATGTAAACAAAAGAAACAAAGCTATACAGTAAGCCCATAAATATAAACTGATCAAATCATTGGAATTTTTCTTCTTAACGTTTTCTGTGTATCAGTCAGGTAATAAACTACTAAATCAAATCTTTCTAGATCAAACCACGTTTCATTAGGTCAGAATTGATATTCATACCTGTGATATGTCTTCATTCTTTAAAGCCAGACCATATGTCAGCTCACGCAAGTGCCCAGCACCTATCAAAACAGGTGACTTTGAAGCAATTTGCTGGACACTTTCAAACCACTCCTGTGGCCAAAAGCTTGATTCTTCTACACCAAAACCAAAGAGCACGACATACAACCAGAAGTCGTGGAACAGCTTCTGTAGACGTGGTGAGGGGTTTATGATAGGTTCAAATTGTTTCAGAAGAGCAGATATAACTGGGAGTAAAACGCCAAGATTTCCAGCACTGGATGATGCCTGTGTTTTGGAAGTAAGGAGTTTTTAAGTGAAAAATTTTAATTCGACTAAACACCTGTAATCACTAATGAATCAATATCATAATATATGCATTAAAAAGGGTGTGCAACAGCTAATGTTGGACTTTTAAGTAAGTTTTTAAGTAAGAAAATTTTAAATCAACTGAACACCTGTAACCAAATGAAAACTGCAGACTTGTAGTGTAATCATTTATGAATCAATATCATAATATATGCACTAAAAAAGGTGTGGAACAGCTAATGTTGGACTCTGTATATGGGTGCATGAAAAAGTACGTTCATATTGCGGGGGGAGAAGGGATTTAGTTTGCGTATATTCGCTTTATAAGAAAATTATTTTTACATTAATTTGATATTTTGCAGCTTTCCCATACCACATTGGTTAATCACTGCGAGTAGTTGATTACAATGATTGCTAATTGCTAAAAAATAATCACATCATATATTTGGATTAGCTTTAGCATTGCGAGGGCTGACGTCTCGTTTTTTTTTTAGGGTATTAATAGGAAGCCAAATAATATTTCATACAAAAGCATTATTTGTTTTGTTTTTGTAAAAAGAGTAAGGGAGGGGTTGAAGTCTGAAGCATGTATGGGTGAGTATGACGAAAGCGAACTTGATTAACCAAGGGACAAAATGGGGAATATATGTGCAAACGTACTTTTCTAATGCACCCTATATATAATCAAAACAAAAAGAAGTTCCTTTGATAACTTTGCAACTATTTTGCTCAAAACCTATTGTTATATAGTGTGTTATTTTTAAAAGTTTTCCTTTAAATCTTGGGTTACTTCAATTCTAAACAGAAACTAAACTTTAAACCCAGTTTCTCGAACTGTTCTTAAAGCGCTTACCTTTGAATGTGTTTTTTCACTCATTTTTCTGACTTGCAACCCCAACTGCACAAACATTTCAAGCAAGTGGACAAGGAAATCTAATCCCATAGGTGTATTTTTGCTCAGTGTAGTAGCAATTGTTAGGAGAGCATTAATGACAGCCAATGAGCAATGCCTAAATAGAAAAGGTTCGTTGTGCATACAAGGACTTCGGTCACCAGTCCGTCCCAAATAATAGTCCCGCTATACACTTACATTAATTTGTACGGCATATTATTGTACGTGTGACACAAATTTGACCCAAAAAGCCAAAAGAATTGACAATGAATTAAACACACTTTACATGTGCCACTTAATATGTGTAATTTTCAATACATTTAACAGATGCTAAAAAGATGTCTGTCTGCAAGGCTTGTAAATTGACTTGTTTTAACTTGAAGACAGAGTTACAGCTAATAAAAAATTACAATGCACATGACCTGCAGCCAAGTATGGCTGAATTGAAAACCGCCTTAAGTTACAATCCATTTTTTATTTAAAACTTAAGCAACAAGTTATAAAAGTCTTAACACCCAATGTTCAATAATCATCACCCAATAATCATCATTTTGTAATCATCATTTTGTAAACAAATTTAAACAGTCTTGCACCAACCTGTAAGAAGTTTGCGCATGCTCAGCACTACCAATCGAGTAAGTAGCCATACTTGATTCTCTTGTAATTTTTACAAACAAATCCATGATCGGTTGATAGCAATTACTCTGAAAAGTAATGTTCTGTTTTAGGTTGAATCTATGCCCAAAATCCTAGACATTTTTAAATTCACTCGAATTTTAGAGAAAAAGAGCATATCTGAAAAACACCTGTACAACTTGACAAAAAATTCAAACATAGAGAGTAAAGAACTAAAAAAAATATAGCAAAAATGAAAAAAACTCATACCCAAAGGAACTGTTTATCAACAAAATTTTAAAGCTAAACTCTTACCACACCAGTCAGCAGAATAGGAGCAAATTGTTCAATAATATTCACATCTAGCTGTGATGGAGGGTGGTGGAACCTTTGCTGAAGTATCGTTAAACCACTCTCTGTCACATTTGCTATCTCCTTTAACGCACATGCAATGTGGCCGATAGCAAGTACCGCATTCATCTGACGTAGGGAAGTGTGTTGGTCATCATTACCTCTTGGATATAAATGAATCGACATCTTGTTTAAAAAAGCATTGATCAAACTTTTGTCGTTTTCATAGCCTGCTTTTAGACAACTAAAAAGAGATTCATTCAAGGTTTGCATGTTGTAGTAAAATAATTTAAAACCGACAGCTAGACATAAAATCTTTTCACTGAACGCACCAGTAAGTTGATAAAAGAGTGTACAAAAACCCATCCGTAAACGCGAAATATTTTTTAAACGGCAAAAACATAAGAAATATTTGTTTGGTAAATATTGCTTTTCATTGGGTAATAAAGATAAAAGACAAAAAAACACTGACATTTATGTTAGCTTCTACTGTCGCTATATTTTAAGACAACTATCAACATCCCTTTTCACACATCCTTATTTAAAAAAGTTATCTAGAGCAATTTCAAAAATTTAAAAGAATGGCTGTTAATATAAAAATTGCACATACATTACAACATTTTCGAGAGCGATTTTCAAAATCAAGTCATAACCAGTGCTGTTACATTTGAATCCGATTTGTTCTTCTTCATGGGTATCGTCAACAGACAAGAATCTCTTTTTCTCTGGCTTTTTCTCTTTACTAGCTTGATAGAAACCTTTTAACACAGCAGAAGGCTTTACCAAAAAGTCTTGAAAATGTTCAATAACAAAACTAAAATAAAAAGTCATGCTTACTATAAAGCATTAAAACAGCTTTCTAGATAACACAGTACATAATGCTGTACTAATGTAAACTTGGCTTAAATAAAACATTTTTAAGTCTGTATTTTCAATACACTGCTATTTTAAAGTGTAAACATATTCTATTCTGAAGTTAAAGATATGTTAATTATATCGTTGTATTTATTGTTTTCTATGAATTAATGTCCACTCCCCTATGTAGCATATTAAACAGTCACAGTAAGAATGATTCTTAGGTAAATCTAGACTAAAACTGTCGCAATGAAAAATTGTCTTTTAAATCACACCTGCAAATGGAAGGAAACTTTTCAGCTAAAGTGCCCAAACCATTTAAACAAGCAACGACTAATGAAGTAAACGTGTACAACGATCTGGAATCTTCACGAATCATGTTGATGTTATCAACCAGTACCTGGCAGGTTTTATCAGCATCTATCATATTAAAAATAACTATACCCAAAAGCACGTTGTTCAGATAAAGCAAAATCTTTACAACAAAAGGATCTCATACATAGCCATCATTTAATGAACTTTTGTACGTGTTGAAAGGATAACACGAAAGCTTATTTGTATTGAAATGTGTAAGAAAAAAAGCTTTATTACATGACGGATTGCCAATTACAAAATGTATATGACATTTTACTTTATAATTAGAACATAAATATCCCAACTCCATGACTCTTCCCTCGTCTTATATTTCTATTGATTATTTTGTTGAATTTGCATGAATATGAATGATCGTTTCTAGGGATTTTAGGGACGAAACGCAAGTGTAAAAATTACCTGAATCCTTTGTCACTGATCTCACATAAACCTCACAACTTGTGGTCAGGGTTGTCAAAAACAGTTTTGACTTTTCTCGTTTTGAATCTGACTTGCAACTTTGTTGGCATGATTCAAACATTTCTCTGCTCCACGCATGGATCTTTATCACATCCTCTTGATTTAAATCTAACAAAAGAGAAGGAAACGTATGGTACATTGAGAGACTTGATGGTTCCTGGGGCAAAGCCCAGATGTAGAACAAGAAAGATTTAGCAACAAGTAAATAAGAATAGTATAGAACTAGCCCAGTCTGAATCAGGTTGAATGGTCATTAATATAATAACATAAGTTTTTCTAGGTGAGCTAAGAAGCAGGCTAAGTATCCGTACAATTAAAGATGTTATCCAGATAAGAAGATTGAATTGGCTGGGGCACTTGGAAAGAATGGAGTAGAATAATTGGGTAAGAAAGTGTGGAGACTTGATAGTTCCTGGGGCAAAGCCCAGAGGCAGACCGAGAAAGACTTGGCAGGAGGTTATAAGGACAGACTTGATATAAGGGATATAAAATCGACCACTTCTATTTTTAATTCGTATTTTTAAAACAATAGGTATTTTTAAAAATACGAATACACCTTTCCCGAGACTTATTCCTTTGATGTGCCGCAACTTTTTCTGTTGAGTTTTATGAAAAACGGAGAACAGATTTGAATTCCTTGTCAAAAATGTGATAAACAAAGAAAATTTCGAAACAATGCAGCAAGTAAACAACCTGCTATTCTAATTTAAAGATTTTCGGCATGTCCAACCTCTTTTTGAAAACGAGGCGGGAAATGGTAACTTGAACATTAAGAAGACTTTAACTGTGATATATATCTCCTCAACATAGCACTTCCGGTTGGTATCAAGTTAAACTTTTACACATCAACTAAACAAACTATACTGAATTCAAATATTGTATTCATATTTTACGAGTTTAAAAAAAGTATGACTCATGGTCTCGGGAAAGGTGTATTGCGTATTAAAAAATACACGTATTTTTTTAAAAACCGTATTTCGTATTTTCAAAAAATACGGAATTCGTATTTAAAAATACGCGTATTTTAAAAGAAATTCGAATTAAAAAATACGGTATTTTTAAAAATACGTATTTCTAAAAATGCATTTCTAAAAATACCCTGTAGATTTAAAATACAAAGACATAAAAAAGTAATGTCTGGCTAGGGATCGTCTCGTTTGATTTTTTATACGAATTGGAAGTTGCCGTATTTCACTCTAAAATGACGAGAAAACATCCCGGTGAAGCTTTAAAGTTGCCGTATATCATTCTAAAATGACGAGAAAACGTCCCGGCGAAGCTTTAAAGTTGCCGTATATCATTCTAAAATGACGAGAAAACGTCCCTGCGAAGCTCTAAAATTGCCGTATTTCGTTCTTAAATGACGAGAAAACATCCCTGCGAAGCTCTAAAGTTGCCGTATTTCATTCTAAAATGACGAGAAAACATCCCTGCGAAGCTCTAAAATTGCTGTATTTCGTTCTTAAATGACGAGAAAACGTCCCTGCGAAGCTCTATAGTTGCCGTATTTCGTTCTTAAATGACGAGAAAACTTCACTGCAAAACTCTAAAGTTGCCGTATTTCATCCCTGCGAAGCTCTAAAATTGCCGTATTTCGTTCTTAAATGACGAGAAAACGTCCCTGCGAAGCTCTATAGTTGCCGTATTTCATTCTAAAATGACAAGAAAACATCCCTGCGAAGCTCTAAAATTGCCGTATTTCGTTCTTAAATGACGAGAAAACGTCCCTGCGAAGTTCTAAAGTTGCCGTATTTCATTCTAAAATGACAAGAAAACGTCTCGGCGAAGCTTTAAAGTTGCCGTATATCATTTTAAAATGACGAGAAAACGTCCCTGCGAAGCTCTAAAATTACCGTATTTCGTTCTAAAATGACGAGAAAGCGTCCCTGCGAAGCTCTAAAAGTGCCATATTTCATTCTTAAATGACGAGAAAACGTCCCTGCGAAGCTCTAAAGTTGCCGTATTTCGTTCTTAAATGACGAGAAAACGTCCCTGCGAAGCTCTATATTTGCCGTATTTCGTTCTTAAATGACGAGAAAACGTCCCTGCGAAACTCTAAAGTTGCCGTATTTCGTTCTTAAATGACGAGAAAACTTTCCTGCGAAGCTTTAAAGTTGCTGTATATCATTCTAAAATGACGAGAAAACGTCCCTGTGAAATTATGGAGCTATAATTTAAAACCTATTAAAAACAAACTTGTAAAATTGAGCAATTTTTCTATTCAGTTTATTAAACCACTCACTTGATACACGTAATAGTTCCGATTTTTAAAAATAGAATGTTGTATGTTCTATCTTTAAAAATAGAATTTACTATTTTCTATTTTTAAAAATAGGAATTTCGTATTTCGTATTTTTCAAAAATACGAAATACGAATTTCGTATTTTTAAAAATAGATTTTCGTATTTTTAAAAATGCGAAAATTCGTATTTCGTATTTTTAAAAATACGCGTATTTTAAAATACGAAATCCGTATTTTTTAATACGAAATTTCCGTATTTCGTATTTTTTAATACGAAAAAAGAAGTGGTCGATTTTCCTAGAGAGCATCACATATATTAATATACCCCGTCCAACCCATGCTAGCATGGAAAACGGACGTTAAGCCGAGAATGATGATGATGATGATGATGATGTTCACAGCTTGTGCAATTTGCATATCTCCTAGTTTGTCTGTCTATTCGGCTGTCGGTTTTTGAATAGAATGTTATTCAAATAAAATGGCTTCAAATAAAATAACATGACCACAGCTATGACCAACTGACAAATATTACTTTCCGAAATAAAATAAAAATAATATATGATTTTTTTTATTTTGGGTAATCAAGGGACTACTTGGTCAAATTACCAAAAGTAGAGTCAACGAAGTTGTAGCTGATAGGTTGATGATGTTGTTCAAAAAAAGTTTATATTTGAATATCTGATTGGCTTTCTAACTCAAGGACACACCAAAACTAAGTTTGGTAAAAATATAAAAAATAAAGTTGTATATATTAAACGAAACAGTGGTAAATATACGTGACTTAAAAATGCTGCGCCTACTAAGCTAGTGATAACAAAAAAAACAGATAAAAAATAAATTACATATAAAAAACAACCTCCTACCTTGCTGTATGATACTTTTGACAATACTTGTGGAGTTCTTCCAGAATATATCCATCCAAGATTTAAAAAATCGGTTGTTTGAAAGCAGTTTATCCTGTAAATTTAGAATAAACACTTTCTAACACTTAACTATATTATTTGTATTCCATACAATTTAACTTTTATCAAACAGATTTGACAATTTAACAAAGAGAAGATTTATACAATCCGGGCACATAATTTATGGTTATTTAGGCAATCACATTTTACTTCGCTAAATTATAATACCATTGAAAATTTTAATCAAATCAGTAGGGTAAAAAAATAATGTGATTTTTTCCAGACTCACTCGTGATTACAACACTAAGTATGATCCTAAATGGGGTAGTCGCTAATAGAAATTTACACCAAAATTTATAAACTTTTAATCCTATTACGACTGTTTACTGCTTCAAGAAAATGTTCCCCTGAATGAAACGGAAAAAAACAGAACAGAGAAGAGAATTTCCTGCTGGTAATTTCCGCTTCATGTTATTGCACAAAAGTAAACACACTTTGCCCAAAGGAAAATTTTCCACTTACGTTGTGTAAACATTTTAAGTAAGCATGCTTATAAGCTTTTCTGTTCCATTAGCTTTTAGCAAATGTTACCACCTGTATAATTATAAATTCATTTTGCCAACTTAAAATCTTTCCAATACGAGTCACTAACTTATCAACTCTTATCAGAAATTCTTTGTAGATGTTAAACAAATTGTATTACCTCGATTAGATCAAGCTTTCTCTTCTCCAAATCATTCAAATGTTTGGTAGATGCTATCAAAAATATCTAAAGTGAATATTTGCGACATCCAAGATTTATAAGCAATCTAAACAAAGATTAGGACAGCAAAAGGACTGGTCAAGACGTAATGTGATGTTTCCGGCATACCGGTTAAGTGAATTTTTTTTTCTTTGATGCAAGGTTAATTAACTAGTACCTCTTTAATTTTGAAGCTTTGATTTTGGTGCCGGATTAAAGAAATGTTACAATCTGTTTGTTGCTATAAGTTGTGACTTTTCAAAATAGTGGCACTTTAGCCACATAAAGGTGCAAGGTAAGTTTAGAAGCATAAAATTTACACTAAAAACATTAAAAAAAGATTTTGCAGATGCCCCACCACCTGGTAAGCCAGAAACATCAAATCTTTCTATTTTGGACCCCCTTATACATGGCTGTTCTCCAAAATTTGAACACTAAAAAAGTTGATTTAGATATGACATGTTTATTTGTAAATTGTAAATCTGTCAAATTGTTTGTATTATAGAGGTGATCATATAGAATAATTTCTCAATATTTGTAACACATTCAGCCTATATTTGAAGTTATGGATGTGCGAACAGATGTAAACGATGATACATTAAATCCACTTTAATGCATCACATAAATCTCCCCCTAAAAGTATTCTGATATATTAAAAACCAGCCCTTTGCAACACACAAAATCTAAATTTAAACTTTATTTTACAAAGTTTTGAGATGGTTTTCTACTGTGTTGTGTGGCGGTTAAGTGCATCTATTTATGTACATGTATATACATATACAAGTGTTTTTTTACTGACTGTAAGACCTTCTTGTCCCATGTTCATGTTTTTTTTTTATTTAATAATTTAAGAATCATTTTTTATAATTTAAGAATCAAATAAATCTCTAAAGCATACAACGTGTCATTGAAAAGGTAGTTAGCTAGCTTTTGCAAATTCGTACAATAACTCACCTGATTCAATAGCTTTGAAATGTTTCCTGCTGCAAATTGACTTCTCTTGAAATCTGCATCAATAGTACATAGGGATTTGTTTTGTTTTTGTTTTTTATTCGGCATAAGGATTTGAGAAAGCTCGTGTGCAGATGGATGCATACAAAGTCCTTCAAGGAAACCACTCATTGCTGGTAAGGTACACCGAAAAAAATTAACTAAAAAAAAGGGAGACAAAATAAAATAAAATGTTGAACAAAGAGCAGAAAATGTTTATTTGGCATAATTATTTATTATCTATTTATATTCTTGTACAAAAATAGAACTAGCCAGACACACAAAACAATTATACTAATTATGTCTAACTCATAAAAGCATATAATTGTCATAGGAATTCATTCTTCAAAACCTGACAAGCAGAGCTATAGTCATAACATGAATATTCAAGGTCTTATACAAAAACGTTTTCTATTTCTGGAACCAAATGTTACTAGATTGCTATAAATATGTTTTTGTTTTTAACAATATTAAAAAAAAGCTTGAACCAAGTTTGTTTGAATAGAAACCCATGAATAATGAATTATAGAAAATATATAACAAAACTCACCTTGTGACACTTCAGGTAAATCAGGAAATGATTGCAATTCATCAAGCATAACTGACAGAAAACCAAGTGGATTGCTAGCTGACGCATTTTCGTTTTTACTCACAGCATATGATAACACCAAAGTCAGGAGAGAAATAAATTCTCTGATTTCATCTTCTTGGCAATTGTTTTCTTTGCTGCTCTGTTAAGTGTAAGATAATATATGAAAGAAAAGAAAAAATAAGAACATAAGACCGAAACTGTAACTTATGGAGTTAGGGCCCTAAAGTCCCTCAGATTAGCCTCCCTTTTTGACGTGCGGTAGTAAAATAAACACTAGGAACAACAATCATTGTAATTTTTTTAAGAAATGAGAAAATAATATTATCAGATTAAAACAACACTTCACTAATCGCATTCCCTCAATAAAGAATCTCCCTTCTAAGTGTACTGGGAAAGCATTTACATCAGACCGTTATGGTAAGTCTTCAACACTGAATTATTTACATCAGACATTTATGGTAAGTCTTCAACACTGAATTATTAGAAAGAAAACTTTTTTACCTTCAAATTCCACTTAATGTGCAAACAGACTTTAAAGACACTTGTCAGGTATGGTAGTATTTTGGAAGAATGCTCAAGTTTTGATTGCACCAAGTAGTACATCAAACATAAAATTGAATTTCTGCCAGATTGATCAATAGCAAATATTTCAGTTGGTTTTGAAGGAGGTTGAGGACAAAACATCAACAATGGTTTCACCTGTGCAAAAAAGAAAAGAAAAGAAGTGTAATAAGAATTGAAAATAAAAGATTGTAATATGTCATACTACGTAATGTTTTTATCGTTTATGGTAATACTATAACACATTATTTCACAGTATTTTTCTTAGATTCTTCAGGATAAAAAACACTTCTATTTTCTAAGAATAAATATAACAAAAATTACCTTTTCCCATGGTTGTTCTTTTAACGCAAGGACCCTTGCTAATGACAAAAGTGTTTGAGATGGAGATTTATTTCGTGGTGACCATATATCTACCATATTTATTAATTGTTGTACTAGCATTAAGAATAGAATAAAAAACATATAACAGCCTTGTACTTGCATGCGTTCACACAATAATTTAGGGGGAAAGTTTATGTAGTGCTATACTCTCAATTTTAACAAATGTAATGCGATGAATTAATGTTTTTCTTTTTCAGGGAAAAAACATTATTATCTTGCAGTACACGCCATCTTTATATGGAGACTTTGTAAGATATCATAAATGGAATGCAGCAAACCGTGTTTTACTTTCTTCGTGTTCAGGCAAGTGCTCACAAATCAGTGATTGAACTATTCAAAAACTGATGTTTTTGCGGAGGTTTTTTAGACTTAAAAAAGAGCAGCGCAAACAGTAAAATAGCGCCATTCACGAAAAAATCCAAAATAAAAATGGAAAAGCATGCAGTCATTTGTCAAATAAGTTTCAAGAAAAAAACAGTTTATATTAACATACTTGAAATATTTTTATAATGTAAAAATTTAATTCCTAGATAATGGGTGTACATTGTCCACTGTTAAAAATATTTTCACAAAATATCAAATTTCACAGAAAAACAATATCAATAGTTCTCAGCATTGTTTGCACACAATATACTTTGACAACATTTTGAGTCAAATTTCTAGAAAAATCTTTTACATCTGCAAAAAAATCTATGGAGGCAAAATTCTCTAAATATCTCTTTACGGAGACATTATAAACAGAAAATATTAAATTTGTAATAAATATAAATAGCTATATCATAAAAGTGCTCGTCTTCAAAAATAAATAAGAGTATAACATATTTGTTGATAAAAACTAAGTTTAGTACATATACAAATATAACTGTAAAAACACTAAATTACAAAACTTTTTTTAATGCTGATAATAACAATAGGGTCAGGTTGAAACGCTCTTAACTGTGCCAGAAGAAACCAAAACATGTCCGTCCATAATGACGTTTTCCTTTTTATTTTTCAGATAATATTAGAAACGCATGTTACAGATTTTTTTAAAATTATTTTACGCAATTTTGCATTTAAGTAGTGGACCTTACCACAATTCTGAAAAAAGTCACAGAAGGAATAATGTCATTTTAAATCCTAATTTTTTCGCACATCTAGGTAAACAGACCTTGTTTTTATGATCATTAGGGTAAAGCATGATTGTGTGTGCCTTACATGAGCATGTGCACGCACCGTGAGGTCACGGAACAATAATTATGTGTGTCCTTTGTTATGTCACATTGTTACTACTTAGAAAGTATAAGCACACAGAAAAAATGCACTATTTAATGCTAATACTATTATCAAAATTAGTGAAGACATTTCATTCTACTTTTATATTTGAGGCTAAATAACTTAGAAACGGGTTAGAGCAATTGACGTTGGTTCTTACTTCTTAGAAAGCGTGGTCACCTAGAAAAAAGCACCATTTAACTCTAATGACATTCAAATTAATTTGCATTGTAATGTTTGAGGCTAAGTAACTTAACAATGGGTCAGAAAAAGATCTTCTCCTTTGTGGGTAACTAAGGACCATTTGAGAATAAATTGATCATTTTCCTCAAAGCTGGAGGATTCTACTCATTTTAGAAATGACTGGTTGATGTCAACAAAAAAGTTTTACGTGCCAAATCTCTTATTAAAAATTTTCCTAAACAATTTTCTGAAGCAAGGAGATAAAAATAGTTTTCTAGCTCCAGTTTACTGCTTTGGTTTTGTTTGGTATAGTGTATATCCTTTTCAACTACTAAAACAGTTGGGTAATGAGAATAACCTTCGGTGTATCTTTGAGCATATTTATTATTTAAACAAAGTGTTGAACAAAGTTTGGAATAGTTTTGAGTTAAGTTTAAAATTTAAAAAAATTATGAAAAAAAGAGGTACTTTGCGTTTACAATTAAGAAAAACTTTTTTTTGAAATCAGCATTTAAGGTGGCAGTAACCCTTTTTTAGCAGTCCAAACAGCTGCATTATTTACTCAATGTTTTATGTATACAATTTTTCTTTACCATTTCTTGAAAATATGGTCCTTAAAAGACGTATGAAAATGATTGACTTATTATCTAAATTGCTGAGTCAGCAGAAATTTCCAGTTAAAAATGTATAATAAACAAGAAAAAAATCGGCTTTTACGAGCTCCAACTTTTTACAACCTTATGATTTTTCATCAGCTTCTGTTTTTAAATGAACTTTGGGTTAACCATGTTGAAAAGGTGTGCGGAATTTTTTTGTTCATTCATATATTTCTGAGAATAGGCTTTTGTTTTTTTTGAAAGATTATTTAGAAAAATATCCAGACTAAAAATATTTCCGCACACCTTATTATAGCTGTATGATTTACAAAACATGTCTGAAAATTTTAAAGAAAAACTAAAATGTTGTAGGAAGTTGGAGCTCGCGCAGTGCAGTACTATGAATATCGTCGTAAATTTATATGTTACGCGCCATCTTTGTTGTTATTAATGTTTCTCTTTAATAATTACGTCATTCATTCTGTATAATTTTACAAGCAGGTAGCACTGGAACTATATTTGCAGACTTCATTAATTATTCATGACGTTTCGAGTTTAAAGAGGAATTGTTGTAGCTGAATATTTTTGATGGAAGATAATAGTATTATAGCTATAAAAACTTGACAAGAATGTTATAATAGGAAATATGGATATATAGTCTAGAAATAAAGTTGGTAACTGAATATATAAAAAAATAAATTTCGGATTTTAAAAGGGTTACTGCCACCTTAAGATAAAAATAAAACATCAGTAATTTTTTGCCTTAAAATCAGAACTGCTCCCTCATCTAAGAAAAAAAACAAGTAAAAAATTATTTTAAACAACAAATTTACAACTTAAGAAGTAGGGGTTGAACGCAACTTAACATAATCATTATCAACAAAAACACGCAATATAGTATGACCACATCAAACATAAAATGACAACGACTCTTATACCCCATACTAACTCGGCTGAAAAAAGAACCTCACTATCATTAAAATTTTTGTTTAAATTAAACAGATAAGTCATAACTTTGTTGCATGGAATGACCGTCACACAATATTAGATATTTTATGTCGACATGATGTACAAAACATCAATAGTGTAGATGTTTACAATCAAACACCATTATATTTGGCCGCATGGTTTGGTAAAATCTCATGTGTTGATCCTTCGTTGCATCAAAAAAATAATGCTGTGACGATCACAAATAAAAATGGATTCACAGTGTAAGATAACAATTCTATAATTCAAAGTGGCTGATATGCCTTTTGTGTGTTAACAAGAAAACTATACTGGGAATTGGCTTAACGAAAATGTTATGACTGTTAAAAAATGTTATTAACTGTATCTTCACCATCCATCTAACCATCGCCCTTAAGAGAGAGGAATATGAATGCACACCATCGATGTGGACAGCATGTTATAAAGAAAATTCATCAATAGTGGAATTTAAAGGGATCAATTTCTCACAATCAATCTAAACATCGTCCATATGAGAGATAAATATGAAAGCACACCATTGATGTGGACAGCATGTTATAAAGACAATTCATCAATAGTGGAATTTAAAGGGATCAATTTCTCACAATCAATCTAAACATCGTCCATATGAGAGATAAATATGAATGCACACCATTGATGTGGACAGCATGTTATAAAGACAATTCATATTTAGTGGAATTTAAAGGGATCAATTTCTCACAATCAATCTAAACATCGTCCATATGAGAGATAAATATGAATGCACACCATTGATGTGGACAGCATTTTATGAAGACAATTCATCAATAGTGGAATTTAAAGGGATCAATTTCTCACAATCAATCTAAACATCGTCCATATGAGAGATAAATATGAATGCACACCATTGATGTGGACAGCATGTTATAAAGACAATTCATCAATAGTGGCATTTAAAGGGATCGATTTCTCACAAAAGACAATTCATCAATAGTGGAATTTAAAGGGATCAAATTCTCACAATCCATCTAAACATCGTCCATATGAGAGATAAATATGAATGCACACCATTGATGTGGACAGGATGTTATAAAGACAATTCATCAATAGTGGAATTTAAAGGGATCAAATTCTCACAATCCATCTAAACATCGTCCATATGAGAGATAAATATGAATGCACACCATTGATGTGGACAGCATTTTATAAAGACAATTCATCAATAGTGGAATTTAAAGGGATCAATTTCTCACAATCCATCTAAACATCGTCCATATGAGAGATAAATATGAATGCACACCATTGATGTGGACAGCATGTTATAAAGACAATTCATCAATAGTGGAATTTAAAGGGATCAAATTCTCACAATCCATCTAAACATCGTCCATATGAGAGATAAATATGAATGCACACCATTGATGTGGACAGCATGTTATAAAGACAATTCATCAATAGTGGAATTTAAAGGGATCAATTTCTCACAATCAATCTAAACATCGTCCATATGAGAGATAAATATGAATGCACACCATTGATGTGGACAGCATGTTATAAAGACAATTCATCAATAGTGGAAATTAAAGGGATCGATTTCTCACAATCAATCTAAACATCGTCCATATGAGAGATAAATATGAATGCACACCATTGATGTGGACAGCATGTTATAAAGACAATTCATCAATAGTGGAATTTAAAGGGATCAAATTCTCACAATCCATCTAAACATCGTCCATATGAGAGATAAATATGAATGCACATCTTGATGTGGACAGCATGTTATAAAGAAAATTCATCAATAGTGGAATTTAAAGGGATCAATTTCTCACAATCAATCTAAACATCGTCCATATGAGAGATAAATATGAATGCACACCATTGATGTGGACAGCATTTTATAAAGACAATTCATCAATAGTGGAATTTAAAGGAATCGATTTCTCACAATCAATCTAAACATCGTCCATATGAGAGATAAATATGAATGCACACCATTGATGTGGACAGCATGTTATGAAGACAATTCATCAATAGTGGAATTTAAAGGGATCAAATTCTCACAATCCATCTAAACATCGTCCATATGAGAGATAAATATGAATGCACACCATTGATGTGGACAGCATGTTATAAAGACAATTCATCAATAGTGGAATTTAAAGGGATCGATTTCTCACAATCAATCTAAACATCGTCCATATGAGAGATAAATATGAATGCACACCATTGATGTGGACAGCATTTTATAAAGACAATTCATCAATAGTGGAATTTAAAGGGATCAATTTCTCACAATCAATCTAAACATCGTCCATATGAGAGATAAATATGAATGCACACCATTGATGTGGACAGCATGTTATAAAGAAAATTCATCAATAGTGGAATTTAAAGGGATCAAATTCTCACAATCCATCTAAACATCGTCCATATGAGAGATAAATATGAATGCACACCATTGATGTGGACAGCATGTTATAAAGACAATTCATCAATAGTGGAATTTAAAGGGATCAATTTCTCACAATCAATCTAAACATCGTCCATATGAGAGATAAATATGAATGCACACCATTGATGTGGACAGCATGTTATAAAGACAATTCATCAATAGTGGAATTTAAAGGGATTGATTTCTCACAATCAATCTAAACATCGTCCATATGAGAGATAAATATGAATGCACACCATTGATGTGGACAGCATTTTATAAAGACAATTCATAAATAGTGGAATTTAAAGGGATCAATTTCTCACCATCAACCTAAACATTGTCCATATGAGAGAGGAAGATGAATGCACACTATTGATGTGGACAGCATACTTTGAAGACGATTTATCAATAGCAGAACTTTCTATCAATTATAGTATTGTTTGAGTGAAAGGAAAATTAAACAAAGAAGTTATCACTTTGTTGCATGGAATGACCATCACACAATATTAGATATTTTATGTCGACATGATGTACAAAACATTAACAGTGTAGATGTTTACAATTGCTGTGGTACCAAGACGAGGACTGACTCGCCAACTTGCAAATTAAAAATTAACCAGCAAAGAAATGTCAACAATGATAATAAATTGATCGACCTGAAAATATAAATTAGTCGACAACACCTGAACAAACGACACCAATGACGACAACAATGATTATTTAATCAATCTTCAAAAATTACTCCCAACGATGAAGATCAAAAGAAATCTGGACAACACAACACCTACTAATGGAGATCAATGGACAATACAGCGAAGTTCGAAAAAAATTATAAATACCCCACTCTTTTCTGAAAAGATGGTGTCATAGGAACAGAACCCGACACAAGAGCAGTTGCGAAAATAAAAGAAGAAGAACAACGGAAAATAGAGTATTGATAACAATGGACAGAACAATTTGAGTAAAGTATTAAAGGACAGAATTTAAGTATTAGTAACAAAAGACGGAATTTTGTTTATCATTGAAGTATTGCAAGAATAAACGTAGAAAACGACTTCCGTAAGATCTATCCTTTTATATATTGTTGTCCTTATGATGGTATTCAAGTTTGCGCTAAGGAACATATTCAAAATACAAGTGAAGATTTATCTGAATTGACTCAAGAAGTCAAAAAGTTGGATGAACTTGATGAAACGAAATTTGGAAAGTGTGTGACATCATGCATGAAGTTATCAGCTGGTTTAACGAAGGATGTATTGTTCCCTGTACTTCCTAAAGAAGATGTTTCATTTAAAGGAAAGTTAGAAAAGATGATTGGTATACCTTCTACATACATTCCTGATGAAGTTGTAAGTTTTATATTATTTTACTTTATTTCGTTTATGAAATAGATGGCTTTTTCAATGTGGAGGAAATTAAAGGAAAAGCTGTGAACAAATACAACACTTTTTTAAAAGGTTATAAAAAATGGACTGATAGTAACATAGTTGAAAAAACAAGCTTATGTATACAATATTTAAAAGATCTTTATAACAAAATAACAAAAACAGAAATGGGGGACTCCGTACTTCCAACTCTATTAAAATTTTTGATGGAACAAGTGTCATTTTAAAATTAATTGATGTGCTGTAGGTACATGACTAAGAATAAATTAAAAATAAAACATTTGAGAAAATTGCTGCTTCACTTACGTAGAAAATCTACAAAACGTGGAAAGAAACGTAAGAGCAGAAAACAAAGAGGTAGAGGTATTTGGAGTGATATACAAAATGCATTTAAATACCCTCAAACCCTTAATATTAATGGCTAGAACCAGAACAACAAAAAGAAAGAAAGCATCTGCTGGTGTAAACCGTCAATATGTAGCAAGGCAAGGTAGAAATAAACCATTATACACAAGAAAAACTAAAATAACTCCTAAATCCATTTCATTTACAAATAGAAAAACTGGGAAAATTAAATTCACTTAAATTTCATTCACTGCGGTGTTGTAAAGTCATCATGAGCACTCGAACTACGCAAATATACAATACGTAAAATAAATCTATAATTTCCCAAACGATGTTGAAATGATTGATGTGTCAGATGAAGCTATATTGGAAAATTACAGAAATGATCATCACATGATTTTAAGTAATAACAGCGTGAAAAAGAATAATCAAAGTACAAGCAGTCAGGATGTGGAGTAATCTACCACAATTGAAGAAAAAAGGAAAAGATGGACATATACTGCTTTCAAGCGAATCAGTAACACTACATCCTGGTGAGATCCGGAATATCAGAACCTCTTGAGAGTTCAAATACCCAAGAATGTTTATGCCAAAATCATACTAAGACTTGAAACTGCTTCTAGTGAAATTCAAGTATTGACTGATACTTATTCACAAACAGCTTGCTGCAAGCTATATATTGGAGTTGTGAACTTAACAGAATTTGATATTCCGATTGCTATTGGGTATCATCTGGCTAACTTGGTATTTCACATGGAAGCTGATGTGCTTTTGAGGCGTGATGTGGGTTTACTGAACTTCACTTGTGATCACGAAAAGAAAAAGATGCCGCTACCCCCACTCCCACCCCCACCAGCACCACCAAGACCTATTTCAACTCCGATGAAGACATGAAGGTTCTGCTTTCATCACTATGCGATGATACACCTGTAGATGATTATGATTTGGAGTTATTTCCATCGATAGGATTTAACTTAGAAGAAGACAACGAATTTGATTGTATTTCAACATATTTAAAATAAAAATAAAAAAAGTACATGTTGTTACAAACAACCAAGAAGATGGCTGATTTGGCAAATTTGTAGATCATACTGATACCCTTATAACAGCAATGACAAAAATACTTCGAGATAGAAGAGCGCGAAATTTGATTACTCAAGCAAGAGGACTGCGATACTTAGCAGAAACTATTGATGATTTGGCTCAAAAGTATGATATTGGCGTACCACGAGAGTTCGAGCTGGCTGGGCTGAGTATCCTGATTGAAACAAGGGTGAATCTAAAGCAACTAAGCAAAGATGCAGAAAGGCTGAAATATGTTGATCAACAACTATTTGGTAATAATGCTCACAAAAGGTTTGAAGCTGATCTCATATATAATGAAGGATCCAAACTTCGAAAAACTCATCATTTATGATGACTTTAAAACCAGGTTTGAAGCAATGCTCGGTATCCCAGGAACTTGGTGTCCTGACTACGAACTTGTCCCACACTATGAAATAGCATGCAACAAAGACACATGCTGTGGCGTTTGCATCTACAATGGTTATCACATTGATTTCGACAAATTCAAAAGAAATACGAGTAAAAGAAGAATAACTGATTTCAAAGAATTGATCATGTCAAAATCAACCGCTATTGTGAAGTCTGACATAACAAACACACACCCCATCATGGTTACATAAAATTTGGATGATCTGACCATCGAGATCGATACATGTGTGGCTCGATTTGCACCAATTCGCGAACATATTATGTTTACCATAACATTGCCAAGCGACAACTTGGAATCGGGCTGTGTTCATTGTGGTAAATATATCAGCTGGGGAAATCCACTGTATTTTGGCGTTTCAATGAATTGGGAATGGCAGATAAGAAAAGCAACTAACATCGAATCAGCTGTTATATATATAAACAAATGCCTTGATGGGTATTAAACAAATGTATTTTTTGTTAAGTTGAAATAAAAGTAAACATTCCTGATCTCATGGAATTCTCATGTATATTCCCATCCCCGTAAAAACAACCTTAAGTAAAGCAACGCATTTTTTTGTCTTGTAAAAATGAGTGACGCAACAGCAATGATGTTTCATGCAAGGATGATATTTTTGACTTTGTAAATTATAGAGTCTATTGCGAAAACTGTCTTTATGATGATTTTTGTGTTGATCTCAACACTTTTGAGGGTAATGAATTGATAGAGATAGTCATGGATGAGATATGGCAGCGCGTCAGCAATTACATGGATCTATTTGATTCCGATGTCGTGGTCGATATTAATGATGAAGAAATGTTGCTTGATGTTATGAAGAAGGACTGCCCACCGATGCATGTCTTACTCGAAGTTAAGAATAACACAAAAGACTCATCATTTTTCTTGGTCGTTCAGACAACTTATACATGGTGACCACTCAAAAAAAACTTTCAAATTCCAGGACATTCCAGGACATTTTACCTTTTTTTCCAGGACATTTTAAATTAAAATCCAGGACATTTAAGGACAAAATTGAAAAAAAAATAAAAATTCCAGGACATTCCAGGACAACAAATAAAGTAAAGTCATGTATTTCTTTAAGCTTAAAACTAAAAGCTGTAACAACATAAGAATTCAATCTCTGAACTAAAATAAACACTAGCTAGCCAAACAAAAATTAACACCATAACAAAATAGCAACATAAGACTACAAAATACTTTTCCAATCAAACAATGGAATCCTTTCGAAGTATTAATGCTTGCTCCATCTGAACACACACGTCAAATTGTTCCTTCTTGGTGTTGGCTAACATTCGTAAATCGTTTGATCGTCCAAGGATTTGAAAGTCAGCATTTGTGTGTGCTTTCAATGCCAATTCATCAGCATAATTAATGAGAGTGTTTATACTGGTTTGGAGGAATTGTTTTTTCCTTTGCACTTCTTCAATTTCAGTTGAAATAACCTTTCGTTTCAATGCTTTTCCAGAATTCACTTTTAACTTCTTCTTTTCATTATTAATTTCAACATAACGCGATCTTGCACACTGGACAGACTTAACTAATTCCCTTGTAATTGGAATGTTGTGTACTCGCACTTCTTTTGCAATCATGTGATCGTGCAGAATTCTTAATGATTTCAGCGAACATTCTGACTGGTTCTCTTTAATGAATTCTTTATTTGCTTTGAAGCCTCGTTCAATAGCAGATTGTCCGTGACTCAGGCAGAATACGAGCTTAAATACTCCATAAAGACTCGAAACCTTTTGTTTTTAGAAACTGGGCAAAGAATGTATCTAGCCTTTGATCAAACATTTCAAATGAGAGAAACTTTTCCTGGTGTTCAGGTACAACATCATCAATGAGCTTTGAGAACTGTTCTTTAGCATCATCAGCAACTTTAGGGGTGACTTGCCCTAAAGAACAGAACAGTTTCTTGATGAAAGTTTCGAAGGGAACTTCCTTTAAAATCACTGCTTCTCCGAAATTGTGAGATGTGGAGTTGTGCACCCATACCAACATCAATCGTTTCAGAGGGCTTATGTATGTTCTTATCCGAGACATCGATCTTTAAAAGTTTCATTGTTGTATCAGCCTTTTTTATGGTATCTGAAGGTATCAATCAAAAAATCAAAAATGGTAAGGAAAGATCGGTGTTAAATAAATAATCAGCACCTTTCCCATTTCCCAATCAGACTTCTTGATGCCATTTTTCAAGCTTCCATGTACAGTATGCAGGCCACATGTTCCGATATTCACTAGACCAGCTAGTTCATCAAGATCACGTTTTTCAGAAAAGAAAGAAAGAAACTTTAGGTTGACATTTGGTCCATCTGAAGATATTTGCATAAGACTTTTTGGATCAACAGATTTGGACCCATTCAAAAAAATGTGGAGTATTTGCTCTGCATTTGCACCACTCATGAATTCAGAGTTCATGTAACCTTGTTATGGAAATATCTTTCTCGTTATCCCAACATCTGACCAAAATAACCATTTGTCCCTTTTGTAGTTTTTTGTTTAAACTTTCATGTAAAAATTAAATATGCAGCCTTCAAACTAAATTCCAGGACATTCCAGGACAATCTCTAAAAAAGAAGGAAAGTCCAGGACATTCCAGGACATTCCAGGACAAAAACTAAATTCCAGGACATTCCAGGACATTCCAGGACAGTGGTCACCATGTTATAATTTAAAGTTGAACAAGGCATATTCAAAGAATGTTAAAGAACTTATATCAGTGTTAGATCATTATATTATGATGTTTCAGATCAATTGAAAATCATAAGCATAAAGTCTCCAACCCAGTAAAGCTAAAAAAAAACATTTTCTTTCTTTTATATTCTATGTTGATTGTTATTTATTAAAAACCTAGTGTCAACATATATGAGTGTCATTACGAAACAGATCCTGAACTTGTCAAGACATGGCTAGAACAAAGTACACAGCAAGGACTGAGTACAAGGCAAGAAAAAACAACCTTGCACGTAATTGTGTTTATGTGAAGGCGGGTAGAGGCGGTAAATCTGTATATAGTAGAAAAACTAAAGTCCCTACTAAAACTATAACGTTTAAAAATAAAAACGGAACTGTTCAAAAGATCACACAAAGATATCAGAACGTCGGCTTGTTAACACGACCTGAACGTGCAAAGAGACATACATATAAACCAAAAGGGAGAAAAAGAAAACGAAGAGGACAAAAAGGCGCTGGATTTTTTTATGATTTGTGGGGTGGAATTAAAGAAGGCGTGGCGTTGTAGGTGACATAGCAGAAAAAGTTGCGCCTGTTGCTGGAATGTTTGTATAATTTAAAAAACATTAAATTTTCAATAAAAAAATTTAGTTTGTGTATTATTTTGACCAACACTTTTAATAAATGAATGCTCATATCACGCATGGCTTGAGCACCCACGTCCCAGTTGGGAATATGTTTTTGCTATTGAAGTTGGAACTGGTGATTTGGATGCATGGCGTCTTAGTATCCAAGATAAGTATTGGAAAAGGTTCAGCAATAGTAGTTGTGGATGTCAGAACAAACCAAAAAAAGTTGAAATCAAAGAAAACGACCAATATATGGAGAGCATGTGTGAGTATGGTAATTTTGTTGATATATTGGACAATTTAGATGTGGAGTCAATCTATAATTGGTTTGTAGATCTCAGTGACACGACAAAGATATATACTAATAAACTTTGTGATCATCATGTAACCGAAAAGCATGGTGCATATGAAGTCAATCGTTTCACCAAAAATGGAAATATAACATAATGTGAAAAAGTAGAAAAACATTTATTGTAAATTATGACATAACGAAATATGATGTTTGTGAGAAACTATGTGTTATTTACTGCGGCGCTCTTTGAAGTTCAAACGCGACCCAAAACGAGAACCGGACCTGTCGGATGATGATAGCGGACCTCAGTCGGCGATGTTATTGCACTCATTGGCTGAGGTCGCGCCTTAGAGACCCGGTTGAGGCCTGGATATAGTCAGCGGAGCCTCAGCCAGACCATAAAAGGAGTTGATGCCCAAATATGGATTGTAATAGCAGGCCTTCAGCCAGCTGAGGTCCGCTATCATCATCACCCGCACATCTTCAAAAAATTTTCCACGTTTTTGTGCTTGTGCTGCCATATCTTGTGTAGTTCCAATGGAATCATAGATAGCCTTTAAACCAAATCCTTACACCATGAGCCCAATCGCAAAGAACCCTTCACCTTTTTGTCCTCTTTTTCTACTTTTTCCACTCCCAATCAACAACATTTTTAAAATATCAATGGCCTTCACACTAGGGAATTCTATGCTAGTAACCATTAGATAAAGTTTTTTTAAGTAATCAAAACATAAGATTGTAGCATCGATTTTCTTACTATTCCATTCTGCATATTCTGTTAACAGATTCTTATACCGTTTAATAATTTTATCCTTTGTTTCCATGTTAAAAATACCATCACATTCGTCGAGGCCCGCACTGAATTTCTCACATTCTTCAGTAAATCTTACGTAAACATTCTCTGAGTAGGACATTTCACGTGCCGCCTCCATTGCAGTTCAAAGTGGAATGAGCCCAAACACGACACACATGTTGTTTTTCTACACAATCTTATTGTTGTAAAAAAGTATAAAAGGGATGGTTTTTTAAGTAAAAATCATTACTACTGAAAATGTATTTGTTACAATCTTCATCTCTAAAAAGAAAAGCTAACAGCATACAAGAAGTTGATGAACGTTTGTTGAAGAAAATGTAAGAAAACAAAACCGTTGCTGAATCATATGGCTTATCGCCATCTGCCTTTGCTGCCTTGCCTCAACCAATAAAAGAAGACATGATTGTGAACTTCTACAACAACAACAACAGCAACAGCAACAATCAACAGAATGGGAGTACCAGGTTGGATGTAACGAGAAGACAGTTGTTGAATACTGATGGTTCAATCGTCAATTCAGAACATCTGTCCAAATCCACATTTGTTGAGAATGAAAATGATAAGGCTAGGTTTGACAAACCGGTTGAACCTTTTCATTTGGATCCACAATGGTCAGTGCCTAAAGCCCAATTGACAGAAAACACTTTGTTTATTCCAACACAAATCAAGAAATCAGTCATCGATGGATGGAAGATTTATTATACCGACATCGCTGCGGTTGCTCAAACATTGAAGAGTAAGAAAGAATATGTAGCTGGTATGGAGAACTGACAGTAATCCGACGTTCTTAAACTATGGCTTTGAAGAACAATCAATGCCATCAAGAGGTTAAGCGTGGAATTATGCCTCTAAATCTATCAATCCCAGCATTCAAGCAACATATGGAAATGTTATTATCTGCCGGTAGCCGAAACGAGTTTTCAGAGATGCCAGACATTGTCTTCTTCTATAATGCTAATGTCGACAGGCGTGAATCTGTGCACATGATGCATAATCAACCTTACTACAGAGCAAGCCCCATCATGAAAGAAGAAATGGCAAGAATTTATTCTGAAGTTACAGGTGAAAAAGGTACATTCAACATCCACGGTATGTATTCACCAGATAATAAATGTAGAGATATTACAAACAAGTGCGTTATGAGATTGATGAAAGAATCCGTGGCAAAGTCGAACCAGAGTTTGATTAACAGCGCCTCAAAAGTTGTTGCTTCAAGTGGTATTCAACCTGATGATTACAATCAATTCATGGAGGAAACAAAGAAGTTATGCATGGAATGACTGTCACACAATATTAGATATTTTATGTCGACATGTTGTACAAAACATTAACAGTGTAGATGTGACCAATCGAACACCATTATGGTTTGGTTACATCTCATGTGTTGAATATTTGTTCAGTCAAAAAAATATTGATAAAATAAAGATGAATTCACAGTGTATGATAACAATTCTTCAATTCAAAGTGGCAGATCTGCCTTTTGTGTGTTAACAAGAAAAAAATACTGGGAATCGGCTAAACGAAAATGTTATGAAGACAAATTATCTGTTGTGGCATTTGACTGGATCTTCGACATCCATTTAACCAACGCACTTAAGAGAGAGGAATAGGAATGCACGCCATGGATGTGGACAGCATATTTTGAAGACGATTCATCAATGGTGAACTTTAACTGGATCAACAATATCCATCTAAACATCACCCTGATGATATATGGATATGACTACACACCATTGATGTGGATATCATGTTATAAAAACAATTCATCAATATTGGCAATTTCTCACAATCAATCGAAACATCGTCCATATGAGATATAAATATGAATAAACACCATTGACGTCAACAGAATGCTATGAAGACAATTCTTCAGTAGTGGCCCTTAACTAGATCTTCACCATCTATCTAACCATTGTCCTTAAGAGAGAGGAATATGAATGCACACCATTGATATGGACAGCATATTTTAAAGACAACTCATCGATAGTGGAACTTTTTATCAATCGTGGTTTTGATGTTTAAGCGAAATTATTAGATTATGAGATTATATATAAGATTATGAAGAAAGTAATAAAGTTTATTTTATTTCTGATATCAATAAACCTATTCTTCACCATGATGCAAAGAAACTGAAATGTTTACTCACCATCCATCTAGACATTGTTCACATGAGAGTGGAATATAAATACACACACCGTTGTTGTCAACAGCATGTTATGAAGACAATTGATCAATAGTGGAAAGTTTCATCAATCACAAAATTAATGTTTGGGCAGAAGACAAAATCAAACAAAACAGTTATCATTATTCTGCAATGCTTGATTGTCGCAAGATATTAGATACTTTATGTCAACATATTGTACTTAACTTGTGCCTTTTGAATATCAAATTCATTTTTATAGGAACCTTGTGCACTTAACGGTGTTAGCAAAAACATAAGAAAAAAAACATTATATGGTCTGAATTTTGGAGATTTTGATGAACCAACAGCAAGCGATTTGCAATTTATTGATGCAGGTGATGTTATAAAGATCTTGTCGTCGTCTTCCGAAAAAAAAGAAAATTTAAGCGGAAAAAAATCAAACAAAAAAGTTATCACTTTGTTGCATGGAATGACCGTCACACAATATTATATATTTTATGTCGACATGATGTACAAAACATTAACAGTGTAGATGTTTACAACTAAACACCATTACATTAGGCTACATGGTTTGGTTACATCTCATGTGTTGAATTTTTGTTCAATCAAAATAATCATGATCAAAAATAAAAATGGGTTAACTAGGTACGGTGAGCGTGGAAGTGTAAAGAAACAAAATTGTGAAATATTCAGGTGAAAACAACAGATTATGAAGTAAGTTATAAAGTTTATTTTATTTCTGATATCAATAAACCTATTCTTCACCATGATGCAAAGAAACTGAAATGTTTACTCACCATCCATCTAGACATTGTTCACATGAGAGTGGAATATAAATACACACACTGTTGGTGTCAACAGCATGTTATGAAGACAATTGATCAATAGTGGAAAGTTTCATCAATCACAAAATTAATGTTTGGGCAGAAGACAAAATCAAACAAAACAGTTATCATTATGCTGCAATGCTTGATTGTCGCAAGATATTAGATACTTTATGTCAACATATTGTACAACTTGTGTCTTTTGAATATCAAATTCATTTTTATAGGAACCTTGTGCACTTAACGGTGTTAGCAAAAACATAAGAAAAAAAACATTATATGGTCTGAATTTTGGAGATTTTGATGAACCAACAGCAAGCGATTTGCAATTTATTGATGCAGGTGATGTTATAAAGATCTTGTCGTCGTCTTCCGAAAAAGAAGAAAATTTAAGCGGAAAAAAATCAAACAAAAAAGTTATCACTTTGTTGCATGGAATGACCGTCACACAATATTATATATTTTATGTCGACATGATGTACAAAACATTAACAGTGTAGATGTTTACAACTAAACACCATTACATTAGGCCACATGGTTTGGTTACATTTCATGTGTTGAATTTTTGTGCAATCAAAATAATCATGATCAAAAATAAAAATGGGTTTACTAGGTACGGTGAGCGTGGAAGTGTAAAGAAACAAAATTGTGAAATATTCAGGTGAAAACAACAGATTATGAAGTAAGTTATAAAGTTTGTTTTATTTCTGATATCAATAAACCTATTCTTCACCATGATGCAAAGAAACTGAAATGTTTACTCACCATCCATCTAGACAATGTTCACATGAGAGTGGAATATAAATACACATACCGTTGGTGTCAACAGCATGTTATGAAGACAATTGATCAATAGTGGAAAGTTTCATCAATCACAAAATTAATGTTTGGGCAGAAGACAAAATCAAACAAAACAGTTATCATTATGCTGCAATGCTTGATTGTCGCAAGATATTAGATACTTTATGTCAACATATTGTACAACTTGTGTCTTTTGAATATCAAATTCATTTTTATAGGAACCTTGTGCACTTAACGGTGTTAGCAAAAACATAAGAAAAAAAACATTATATGGTCTGAATTTTGGAGATTTTGATGAACCAACAGCAAGCGATTTGCAATTTATTGATGCAGGTGATGTTATAAAGATCTTGTCGTCGTCTTCCGAAAAAGAAGAAAATTTAAGCGGAAAAAAATCAAACAAAAAAGTTATCACTTTGTTGCATGGAATGACGGTCACACAATATTATATATTTTATGTCGACATGATGTACAAAACATTAACAGTGTAGATGTTTACAACTAAACACCATTACATTAGGCCACATGGTTTGGTTACATCTCATGTGTTGAATTTTTGTGCAATCAAAATAATCATGATCAAAAATAAAAATGGGTTTACTAGGTACGGTGAGCGTGGAAGTGTAAAGAAACAAAATTGTGAAATATTCAGGTGAAAACAACAGATTCTGAAGTAAATTTTAAAGTTTATTTTATTTCTGATATCAATAAACCTATTCTTCATCATGATGCAAAGAAACTGAAATGTTTACTCACCATCCATCTAAACATTGTTCACATGAGAGTGGAATATAAATACACACACCGTTGGTGTCAACAGCATGTTATGAAGATAATTGATCAATAGTGGAAAGTTTCATCAATCACAAAATCAAACAAAAAAGTTATCACTTTGTTGCATGGAATGACCGTCACACATTATTATATATTTTATGTCGACATGATGTACAAAACATTAACAGTGTAGATGTTTACAACTAAACACCATTACATTAGGCCACATGGTTTGGTTACATCTCATGTGTTGAATTTTTGTGCAATCAAAATAATCATGATCAAAAATAAAAATGGGTTTACTAGGTACGGTGAGCGTGGAAGTGTAAAGAAACAAAATTGTGAAATATTCAGGTGAAAACAACAGATTCTGAAGTAAATTTTAAAGTTTATTTTATTTCTGATATCAATAAACCTATTCTTCATCATGATGCAAAGAAACTGAAATGTTTACTCACCATCCATCTAAACATTGTTCACATGAGAGTGGAATATAAATACACACACCGTTGGTGTCAACAGCATGTTATGAAGATAATTGATCAATAGTGGAAAGTTTCATCAATCACAAAATCAAACAAAAAAGTTATCACTTTGTTGCATGGAATGACCGTCACACAATATTATATATTTTATGTCGACATGATGTACAAAACATTAACAGTGTAGATGTTTACAACTAAACACCATGACATTAGGCCACATGGTTTGGTTACATCTCATGTGTTGAATTTTTGTGCAATCAAAATAATCATGATCAAAAATAAAAATGGGTTTACTAGGTACGGTGAGCGTGGAAGTGTAAAGAAACAAAATTGTGAAATATTCAGGTGAAAACAACAGATTATGAAGTAAGTTATAAAGTTTATTTTATTTCTGATATCAATAAACCTATTCTTCACCATGATGCAAAGAAACTGAAATGTTTACTCACCATCCATCTAGACATTGTTCACATGAGAGTGGAATATAAATACACACACCGTTGGTGTCAACAGCATGTTATGAAGACAATTGATCAATAGTGGAAAGTTTCATCAATCACAAAATTAATGTTTGGGCAGAAGACAAAATCAAACAAAACAGTTATCATTATGCTGCAATGCTTGATTGTCGCAAGATATTAGATACTTTATGTCAACATATTGTACAACTTGTGTCTTTTGAATATCAAATTCATTTTTATAGGAACCTTGTGCACTTAACGGTGTTAGCAAAAACATAAGAAAAAAAACATTATATGGTCTGAATTTTGGAGATTTTGATGAACCAACAGCAAGCGATTTGCAATTTATTGATGCAGGTGATGTTATAAAGGTCTTGTCGTCGTCTTCCGAAAAAGAAGAAAATTTAAGCGGAAAAAAAACAAACAGAAAAGTTATCACTTTGTTGCATGGAAAGACCGTCACACAATATTATATATTTTATGTCGACATGATGTACAAAACATTAACAGTGTAGATGTTTACAACTAAACACCATTACATTAGGCCACATGGTTTGGTTACATCTCATGTGTTGAATTTTTGTGCAATCAAAATAATCATGATCAAAAATAAAAATGGGTTTACTAGGTACGGTGAGCGTGGAAGTGTAAAGAAACAAAATTGTGAAATATTCAGGTGAAAACAACAGATTCTGAAGTAAATTTTAAATTTTATTTTATTTCTGATATCAATAAACCTATTCTTCATCATGATGCAAAGAAACTGAAATGTTTACTCACCATCCATCTAAACATTGTTCACATGAGAGTGGAATATAAATACACACACCGTTGGTGTCAACAGCATGTGATGAAGATAATTGATCAATAGTGGAAAGTTTCATCAATCACAAAATCAAACAAAACAGTTATCACTTTGTTGCATGGAATGACCGTCACACAATATTATATATTTTATGTCGACATGATGTACAAAACATTAACAGTGTAGATGTTTACAACTAAACACCATTACATTAGGCTACATGGTTTGGTTACATCTCATGTGTTGAATTTTTGTTCAATCAAAATAATCATGATCAAAAATAAAAATGGGTTAACTAGGTACGGTGAGCGTGGAAGTGTAAAGAAACAAAATTGTGAAATATTCAGGTGAAAACAACAGATTATGAAGTAAGTTATAAAGTTTATTTTATTTCTGATATCAATAAACCTATTCTTCACCATGATGCAAAGAAACTGAAATGTTTACTCACCATCCATCTAGACATTGTTCACATGAGAGTGGAATATAAATACACACACCGTTGGTGTCAACAGCATGTTATGAAGACAATTGATCAATAGTGGAAAGTTTCATCAATCACAAAATTAATGTTTGGGCAGAAGACAAAATCAAACAAAACAGTTATCATTATGCTGCAATGCTTGATTGTCGCAAGATATTAGATACTTTATGTCAACATATTGTACAACTTGTGTCTTTTGAATATCAAATTCATTTTTATAGGAACCTTGTGCACTTAACGGTGTTAGCAAAAACATAAGAAAAAAAACATTATATGGTCTGAATTTTGGAGATTTTGATGAACCAACAGCAAGCGATTTGCAATTTATTGATGCAGGTGATGTTATAAAGGTCTTGTCGTCGTCTTCCGAAAAAGAAGAAAATTTAAGCGGAAAAAAAACAAACAGAAAAGTTATCACTTTGTTGCATGGAAAGACCGTCACACAATATTATATATTTTATGTCGACATGATGTACAAAACATTAACAGTGTAGATGTTTACAACTAAACACCATTACATTAGGCCACATGGTTTGGTTACATCTCATGTGTTGAATTTTTGTGCAATCAAAATAATCATGATCAAAAATAAAAATGGGTTTACTAGGTACGGTGAGCGTGGAAGTGTAAAGAAACAAAATTGTGAAATATTCAGGTGAAAACAACAGATTCTGAAGTAAATTTTAAATTTTATTTTATTTCTGATATCAATAAACCTATTCTTCATCATGATGCAAAGAAACTGAAATGTTTACTCACCATCCATCTAAACATTGTTCACATGAGAGTGGAATATAAATACACACACCGTTGGTGTCAACAGCATGTGATGAAGATAATTGATCAATAGTGGAAAGTTTCATCAATCACAAAATCAAACAAAACAGTTATCACTTTGTTGCATGGAATGACCGTCACACAATATTATATATTTTATGTCGACATGATGTACAAAACATTAACAGTGTAGATGTTTACAACTAAACACCATTACATTAGGCTACATGGTTTGGTTACATCTCATGTGTTGAATTTTTGTTCAATCAAAATAATCATGATCAAAAATAAAAATGGGTTAACTAGGTACGGTGAGCGTGGAAGTGTAAAGAAACAAAATTGTGAAATATTCAGGTGAAAACAACAGATTATGAAGTAAGTTATAAAGTTTATTTTATTTCTGATATCAATAAACCTATTCTTCACCATGATGCAAAGAAACTGAAATGTTTACTCACCATCCATCTAGACATTGTTCACATGAGAGTGGAATATAAATACACACACCGTTGGTGTCAACAGCATGTTATGAAGACAATTGATCAATAGTGGAAAGTTTCATCAATCACAAAATTAATGTTTGGGCAGAAGACAAAATCAAACAAAACAGTTATCATTATGCTGCAATGCTTGATTGTCGCAAGATATTAGATACTTTATGTCAACATATTGTACAACTTGTGTCTTTTGAATATCAAATTCATTTTTATAGGAACCTTGTGCACTTAACGGTGTTAGCAAAAACATAAGAAAAAAAACATTATATGGTCTGAATTTTGGAGATTTTGATGAACCAACAGCAAGCGATTTGCAATTTATTGATGCAGGTGATGTTATAAAGATCTTGTCGTCGTCTTCCGAAAAAGAAGAAAATTTAAGTGGAAAAAAAACAAACAAAAAAGTTATCACTTTGTTGCATGGAATGACCGTCACACAATATTATATATTTTATGTCGACATGATGTACAAAACATTAACAGTGTAGATGTTTACAACTAAACACCATTACATTAGGCCACATGGTTTGGTTACATCTCATGTGTTGAATTTTTGTGCAATCAAAATAATCATGATCAAAAATAAAAATGGGTTTACTAGGTACGGTGAGCGTGGAAGTGTAAAGAAACAAAATTGTGAAATATTCAGGTGAAAACAACAGATTCTGAAGTAAATTTTAAAGTTTATTTTATTTCTGATATCAATAAACCTATTCTTCATCATGATGCAAAGAAACTGAAATGTTTACTCACCATCCATCTAAACATTGTTCACATGAGAGTGGAATATAAATACACACACCGTTGGTGTCAACAGCATGTTATGAAGATAATTGATCAATAGTGGAAAGTTTCATCAATCACAAAATTAATGTTTGGGCAGAAGACAAAATCAAACAAAACAGTTAACATTATGCTGCAATGCTTGATTGTCACAAGATATTAGATACTTTATGTCAACATATTGTACTTAACTTGTGTCTTTTGAATATCAAATTCATTTTTATAGGAACCTTGTGCACTTAACGGTGTTCGCAAAAATATAAGAAAAAAACATTATATGGTCTGGATTTTGGAGATTTTGATGAACCAACAGCAAGCGATTTGCAATTTATTGATGCAGGTGATGTTATAAAGATCTTGTCGTCGTCTTCCGAAAAAGAAGAAAATTTAAGGGGAAAAAAATCAAACAAAAAAGTTATCACTTTGTTGCATGGAATGACCGTCACACAATATTATATATTTTATGTCGACATGATGTACAAAACATTAACAGTGTAGATGTTTACAACTAAACACCATTACATCAGGCCACATGGTTTGGTTACATCTCATGTGTTGAATTTTTGTTCAATCAAAATAATCATGATCAAAAATAAAAATGGGTTTACTAGGTACGGTGAGCGTGGAAGTGTAAAGAAACAAAATTGTGAAATATTCAGGTGAAAACAACAGATTCTGAAGTAAGTTTTAAAGTTTATTTTATTTCTGAAATCAATAAACCTATTCTTCATCATGATGCAAAGAAACTGAAATGTTTACTCACCATCCATCTAAACATTGTTCACATGAGAGTGGAATATAAATACACACACCGTTGGTGTCAACAGCATGTTATGAAGATAATTGATCAATAGTGGAAAGTTTCATCAATCACAAAATTAATGTTTGGGCAGAAGACAAAATCAAACAAAACAGTTATCATTATGCTGCAATGCTTGATTGTCGCAAGATATTAGATACTTTATGTCAACATATTGTACTTAACTTGTGTCTTTTGAATATCAAATTCATTTTTATAGGAACCTTGTGCACTTAACGGTGTTCGCAAAAATATAAGAAAAAAACATTAGATTGTCTGGATTTTGGAGATTTTGATGAACCAACAGCAAGCGATTTGCAATTTATTGATGCAGGTGATGTTATAAAGATCTTGTCGTCGTCTCCCGAAAAAGAAGAAAATTTAAGCGGAAAAAAATCAAACAAAAAAGCTATCACTTTGGTGCATGGAATGACCGTCACACAATATTATATATTTTATGTCGACATGATGTGCAAAACATTAACAGTGTAGATGTTTACAACTAAACACCATTACATTAGGCTACATGGTTTGGTTACATCTCATGTGTTGAATTTTTGTTCAATCAAAATAATCATGATCAAAAATAAAAATGGGTTTACTAGGTACGGTGAGCGTGGAAGTGTAAAGAAACAAAATTGTGAAATATTCAGGTGAAAACAACAGATTATGAAGTAAGTTTTAAAGTTTATTTTATTTCTGATATCAATAAACCTATTCTTCATCATGATGCAAAGAAACTGAAATGTTTACTCGCCATCCATCTAAACATTGTTCACATGAGAGTGGAATATAAATACACACACCGTTGGTGTCAACAGCATGTTATGAAGATAATTGATCAATAGTGGAAAGTTTCATCAATCACAAAATTAATGTTTGGGCAGAAGACAAAATCAAACAAAACAGTTATCATTATGCTGCAATGCTTGATTGTCACAAGATATTAGATACTTTATGTCAACATATTGTACTTAACTTGTGTCTTTTGAATATCAAATTCATTTTTATAGGAACCTTGTGCACTTAACGGTGTTCGCAAAAATATAAGAAAAAAACATTATATGGTCTGGATTTTGGAGATTTTGATGAACCAACAGCAAGCGATTTGCAATTTATTGATGCAGGTGATGTTATAAAGATCTTGTCGTCGTCTTCCGAAAAAGAAGAAAATTTAAGGGGAAAAAAATCAAACAAAAAAGTTATCACTTTGTTGCATGGAATGACCGTCACACAATATTATATATTTTATGTCGACATGATGTACAAAACATTAACAGTGTAGATGTTTACAACTAAACACCATTACATCAGGCCACATGGTTTGGTTACATCTCATGTGTTGAATTTTTGTTCAATCAAAATAATCATGATCAAAAATAAAAATGGGTTTACTAGGTACGGTGAGCGTGGAAGTGTAAAGAAACAAAATTGTGAAATATTCAGGTGAAAACAACAGATTCTGAAGTAAGTTTTAAAGTTTATTTTATTTCTGAAATCAATAAACCTATTCTTCATCATGATGCAAAGAAACTGAAATGTTTACTCACCATCCATCTAAACATTGTTCACATGAGAGTGGAATATAAATACACACACCGTTGGTGTCAACAGCATGTTGTGAAGATAATTGATCAATAGTGGAAAGTTTCATCAATCACAAAATTAATGTTTGGGCAGAAGACAAAATCAAACAAAACAGTTATCATTATGCTGCAATGCTTGATTGTCGCAAGATATTAGATACTTTATGTCAACATATTGTACTTAACTTGTGTCTTTTGAATATCAAATTCATTTTTATAGGAACCTTGTGCACTTAACGGTGTTCGCAAAAATATAAGAAAAAAACATTAGATTGTCTGGATTTTGGAGATTTTGATGAACCAACAGCAAGCGATTTGCAATTTATTGATGCAGGTGATGTTATAAAGATCTTGTCGTCGTCTCCTAAAAAGAAGAAAATTTAAGCGGAAAAAAATCAAACAAAAAAGCTATCACTTTGGTGCATGGAATGACCGTCACACAATATTATATATTTTATGTCGACATGATGTACAAAACATTAACAGTGTAGATGTTTACAACTAAACACCATTACATTAGGCCACATGGTTTGGTTACATCTCATGTGTTGAATTTTTGTTCAATCAAAATAATCATGATCAAAAATAAAAATGGGTTTACTAGGTACGGTGAGCGTGGAAGTGTAAAGAAACAAAATTGTGAAATATTCAGGTGAAAACAACAGATTATGAAGTAAGTTTTAAAGTTTATTTTATTTCTGATATCAATAAACCTATTCTTCATCATGATGCAAAGAAACTGAAATGTTTACTCATCATCCATCTAAACATTGTTCACATGAGAGTGGAATATAAACACACACACTGTTGGTGTCAACAGCATGTTATGAAGACAATTGATCAATAGTGGAAAGTTTCAATCACAAAATTGATGTTTGGGCAGAAGACAAAATTAAATAAAACAGTTAACATTATGCTGCAATGCTTGATTGTCACAAGATATTAGGTACTTTATGTCAACATATTATAACAAACAATAAAAGTGTAGATGTTTACAACTAAACACCATTGGCATTGGCTGCATGGTTTGGTTACATCTCATGTGTTGAAGATTTGTTGTGTCAAAATAATATTGATGTGACAGACAAATAAAGATGGATTGATTACATATCATAGGTGTGGAAGTTGGAAGAACCAAAATCAGGAAAGATTAGGAAGTAAGTTGTTAAGGTTATTTAATAATAAAGAAGAATAAACTTGTATTTAGGTATAATTTGATCAATATATCAATATTTCAATAAATTTGCTACAGCTAGCAATGTTATTCTGTAATTTTCGTCCAGGTAAAAAGTATAGCAATTTCTCAAATATGCAATCGATCAAGCTGATGAGGGAAACATTTGCTAACATAAAGACTACCTACCACTGTAGTGATAGCTGTGCTAACCAATTCTGCTCCAAATCTGTTTTCAACTCTTTGTTATATTTCTCACCAGAATTAAATTGTTTGGCAAATATGAGGAAGCCCACCAATTTAAAGCCCCCAGGATGAAATTTGAGAAACAGTAATGTTAAGAGCAATAAGATTGTAATAATGAATCGTTTAGCTATCTATGCTCAACAAGCTACAAAAAGTCCCATCAAATATTTTGATAAGGCTAAACAAGGCACACTCACCATTCATATGTAAAAAAAAAACGAAAAAGAAATAACTTAATTTGAAATAACTTTGTTTGAAGAGCTCATAGAAGACGGAAGCCATTAAATTAACTTCTTTTAGTCTGAATTTCAATGTTTAAAAATGTCTCCTATTTTATTTGGTTGTTTTTTTAGCTTTATTTGAAAAGCAATAGAGTACACTAAATTTACTTTTTCTGTGTGTATTTTACTTTGTATAGTGAAGCACGAAATATTACAGCAAAAGAAGTATTTTTCTTTTTTCAGTGCTTTTTCCTTTTGTGACAGGCAGGTCTTCACTAAAAAGTGTTGACAGATTAAATTACTCTAAATCGCATAGCCAATAGATTGACACAGAGTTAAAAATCAAAGATCTAAAGTCAGATAGATTTGTAATTAAATGGGTTTTTTATCTGCTCCTTCCGTGATCTTTTATTTATTTTTTAAATTTTATCTTTTATTTCTTCATGGTGTCTCATTTTCCTAAATTTTTATTTATTTTTTAAGATTACTGTGAATACTGTCTCATGCCAATCTATATTTTTATATTAGCATGAAATATTTAAGGAAATAGTGTTAAAACTCCTTTATGACAAATATAGACCCTTTCAACCTGACCTTTAACAAGTTCTTGTGGAACTGTAACTAGGATAAAAATACTGGTAAAACGTTGAAAGTGCTTTAAAATTCATACAATGCATCACAACACTGAAATGCACAATAGACCTAAAAAGGAGAGATTCTGACGTGGGAAAAAATTGGGCCAGATTGGTAAATTTGGACATAAAAATTTGTCCATGCTTAATTTAAAATATTTGACTTGTAACTGTAAATGTATTTAACTTGCTAAGTTAAATACATTTACAGTTAAATCAATTTCAAATCCATGCCAAAAATTGCATTTCAACCAATCCCTAAAGTAAATCCTTGCCCAGTTTTCTCCTCTTAAAGTTCGTGCATAAGCATAGAAAATACACAGACACAAAATACCTTTTGAAGTAGTAACAAACATTTTGATTGGTCAGACTAAAACAGTTTATTTCACATCTCCTTGTCACATTGTCCAAATTTAGGCATTAGATTATACTCAATTACCCACATAAACTTTTTATGCACTGTGTTATTAAACTTCAGCAATACACCTGCACAAAATACCTTTCGAGTGGTAACACACTGGTCCGACAAAACAGGATTATTTTATCACCCCTCTTTGTCACACATTATACATCCATGGACTTTCAACTGGGCTTTCATATTCAGGCACAATACGGCTTCCACAACAACATGGAACAAACCATAACAACATGTTAGTAGTACCAAATGCTACAGAAAGATGTTTTATAAAACCAGGGTTTCTAATATCAAATACCCTCGCTCGAAGTAAACCACCACTGTCAAAAGTTTCTATTGTCGTCATATCCTACAAAAATAAAACACAAAAAAAATATAAAAGTGGCTACACAAGTTACTCTTTTAAGAGGCTATTTATCTTCTTAGTAAATTGTTTACGTGTGCATAAAAATTCTGTCCTGGCAAGCAGACTGATTGGTTTATGCGCATGAAGAATTTCGGTTGAGAAAAAAGACCTTGCTTATTGGGCCAGTCTTGTGCATAAAAATGCCATAAATACTGTCCATTTAAACAGATAAAAAACATAGAAGCAGTTAGCATGAAAAATATGGTTAGATGAGCCATCAGCTATGATGGTTTGTGTAAACAGTCCATTTGTATTTCAGCTAGCTACACCATAAATTTGCATTTGTTCAGTCTTTTTCAGGAAGATTGTGGTAGTCAATTAACAAGCACACAATAAGTATTTGAGGAGTGCTTTCAGGTAAGCTGTATTAGTCAACTTTTTGTAAATTTCGATATTTTGCATGTGCTATCAATAGCATGCTGAATTACCGCAGTGAAAACTGGGAAAAAACATACCGCAGCTAGAAGAATTAATTTATGCACCATCAATCCCGACAGGAATACAATAAACCACAAAACATCAAGAAATAAGAAAATAACTTTAATTTTCAAGTAGCCATCCTGACTGTTCTAAATAAGAAAAGAAAATAATTCAATTTTATTCGTTTCATTTCCTCCACATAACAATTATGTGAAATTAAACTAGTGAGATAACAATACCAAGTCTATACATGTTGCACAAGGTGGAAACCAGTTCATATAGTAGGTAAGACACACTACTGCTGAGACACTTGTCTGGAGCCATGAATAAGACAAGAAGCGTATAAACAAGCCATGGTTGTCTTCACCTACACAATTGTTAATCCTAAAAAGACATGAGTAGGAAATAAGTGGCAAACAATTTCCTTTTGCGACGATATAGTCAGAGAGAAATAAGAAGCAGAAGTAGCCTAGTAGTAGGGTATTATGCTAGAAGTCCCCTGGTTCAAATCCCGCCATATATAATATAAAGAGGTACCATCTTGATCCGGCGTAATAACAGGCTCGGACGTGTTTCACATAAAAACGATATCTAGTTGGGAAGATTTCGGCAAAATAAAGATTTTTTGGAAAATTTTTAGGTCTACAAAGGGCAGTGACTATAGCCTGGAAAGGGGTGAATGATTTAAACAAGGTCAAAATCTGTCATATCTGTCACACCTTCCCTTTGAAAAATATTTTTGCTTTTGTTCTTAGGCATGCTGTATTTTTAAGAAGATTTAAATTGTTCATACCATATACAATGGTGATCCAATTTTCTTACACACTTTCCACATCGACTGCAGTGGTGTGAGCGTGGAGGTCGATATTTATCACATTTGTCACACCTTCCCCAACCTAAGCCTCCTAAAAAAAAGGAACCAAGGTGAACATTGAAATAAAACTTGAAGCACAATAAACATGAATTCCTGAAAGTTTCATGCAAGTTTTATTTTGCCTAAGGTACACAACTACGAGTTTTGAGCAATTTAGGTACATAAGTTGCATCATTATGCTTGCACTGCTTTAAATAAAAAGTTCAGTGAGTTATCTCTGCACCTTTGTCGATTCTGCCGATATACGTCAAAAAGTTACAGAAATTTTTATATTGTGTGCTGATTTTAATGGTCAACAAGGCTGATATAGCCATTCAGATTGGCCAATAGATTGTGACTAACATTTCTAATTTCAAAGTCAGCCAAGAGCAGAATTATTGCTAGCTAATAAAAAATATGCAACAACAAGCATACCAATACAGGTTACGTTTTTTGCCGACCCGTCAGGAAGCAAGTATTTGATTTTTTTAAGTTGGGGCTGATAGTTGTATCTTGTCATTATAGTTATCTAACTAATACAGCTGCATGGGACGCTGAGTTTATATCAACAGAAGTATCACCAAAGTATCAATCTAGTTGGACAGGATCAAACTAACTGTAAGTGTTATATTTCATTCTAACAGGGGTAGCAGCTGGAACAAGATCCCCGACTCTGGATGTTACACGGTTTTTGGATACAAAATGTCGTCAAACAAAAATCCTCCCTTGTTGTCTAAAAATTCATTATACAGTGATTGGAAAAATAAAGTGAATATCTGGTCCTCATTCACCACACTCGAGAAAAAGAAGCACGGAGCAGCCGTATTATTGACATTAGATGGGTCGGCTGAAGAAGCCGTACTTGAACTTGAATTAGAAATCATTAATAGCGATGATGGATTGGAAAAGGTTTTAGAAAAGTTAGATAAACTTTATTTGAAAGACACAACATTAGAGAAGTTCGAAGCTCTGGATAAGTTTGACACTTACAAGCGGACATCTGAAACTTCCATTCAAGAACACATTCACCAGTTTGAAAAGTTGTATTTCAAACTGAAGAGCCATGGTACCACTATATCCGAAGATCTCCTTGCTTACAAGCTCTTAAAATCAGCAAATCTCTCAAAGCAAGATGAAAAGTTGGCCAAAGGTACCGTTACAGAGCTTACATTGATCAGCATGAAAGCCCAACTTAAAAAAATTTTCCCAGATAAAGAAAGCTTATCACAAGCTTCCAATTCATTACAAGTCCATGAAATTAATGAAGTCACTTATGAAAACATTGACAATGACGGATGTTATCCAACATACTTTGCTGGCAGACATAGTAATCAAGATTATCAACGCTATCCTCAAAGACGAACACAAACCAACCAACAACCGATGAAAAGATACTCTTCTGTGCCAAGTTCCAAAAATCCACCATCACGCACTGGGCAAATCAGTCGTTGCAGAATTTGCGAATCAATTTATCATTGGGCTGCAGATTGCCCTGATAAAAAACATCAAAACGATAATCAGCGTTCCATGCGTCCACGAAATCAACCTCTTCCTCACAGATATGTTTACTTCCAGGAGCAAGAAGATGATCCGAGCCTATATCAAGTTGAGGAACATGACACTTATCATAAGATTAGATTATTTCAAAGTGATTATGACCACCCAAAACATCTTCCTGGACTGGTGGCAGAATCTTGGAATGCTGCTGTTCTTGACAGTGGTGCTACGAAAACAGTTTGTGGTCGTAGTTGGTATAACACTTTCATCGAAAGCCTTTCCGAAACTGACGTTAAAAAGGTTAAAACATCACCTGTTTCCAACGTCTATCGCTTTGGAGATGGAAATGAAGTCACATCTACCCAGACAGCCACCATACCTGCCTTTCTTGGTCTCCGTGAAATAGGTATTTCCACCGACATTGTTGAAAAAGACATTCCACTACTCCTTTCTCGAGAAGCTATGAAAAAAGCAAATATGTCCATTGACTTCAAAGATGATACTGCGTCAGTATTTAACACTGTTGTGAACCTCAATGTGACAAAGAGTGGTCACTATACAGTTCCACTCACCAGACAAACACAACTCTTGTCCATGGTTGATACAAAATGCGAACCAAACATTGTCTTATCTGTTCAGGAAGCAACATCAAAGCATAACCAAGCACTGAAGATACACCGTCAGTTTGCGCATGCACCAGTTCACAAACTCATCAGGTTGGTAAAATCTGCTGGCGACCCCTGGGCACATGATAAAGAGCTGGAGCAAGAGCTGCATGCTGTTGCGAAAAATTGCCAAACATGTCAACAGTATGGCAGAGCTGCACTCAGACCCGTTGTTGGTTTACCATCAGCCAACAAATTTCTAGACACTGTTGCCATGGATCTAAAATTCTATCGTCAAAAGATACTGCTACATATGATCGACCACGCTACACGTCTTTCAGCCTGTGTAAGAATTCCTTCCAAACGTCCTGAGCACATCATAAAAGGGATATTCTCCAACTGGATCAGTGTTTATGGCACTACAGATAAGTTCCTATCTGATAATGGTGGTGAATTTATCAATGAATCCTTTCTGGAAATGTGTGAACAAATGAACATCAAAGTGAGAACAACTGGAGCTGAATCTCCTTGGTCCAATGGCCTTGTTGAGCGTCACAACCAAATTATATCCGCAATGCTGGACAAAGTTCTGGAAGATACCGACTGTGATTTCGATATCGCCCTATCTTGGTGTGTCAATGCCAAGAATTCCCTCACCAATTGCCATGGTTTCAGTCCATATCAACTGGCAATTGGAGGCAATCCACGCCTCCCTAGTGCTATGAATAATGAATTGCCAGCATTGACTGCAGATATACCAACGAGTGATATACTTCGCCAGAATTTAAATGGTCTACATGCCGCTAGAGAGGCCTTTATGCACCATGAAAGATCAGAACGACTTCGCCGTGCCCTTTCAAGCAATACTCGTACCTACAGTGATGTTGTTATTCTCACTGGAGATATTGTTTACTACAAGAGGAACAACGAAACAAAATGGAGAGGACCAGCTACAGTTTTAGGGAAAGATGGACAGCAAACACTGCTCAAACATGGTGGCTATTACATCAGAGTACACCCTTGCCGCATACGACCAGCTCGAAATCCCCCTGTGCGAAACAATGATTCTACAATCTGTGATCAAGATGATTCAAATCATATATCATCAGAAAAAGATGCTGTCACATCTGGTTCACCAAGTACTCCAGAAAAACAGAGTCAAGCACTCAAAGACGACAGTGATTCTGATGAACAACCACATCATGTTTCCATTACTCAACCAACAATCGCACCAACACCCCCTCCTACACCACGTGCAACTGCTCCAAGATCCAGAAACACGCATAGACCGCATCACTACATGTCTTCAGCAGCGACAAACACAAGAACATTAGACACAGATGTTGAACAACAACAATCTCTTGATGTCCAACAAGCATCATCTGACAACCAGAAATGTCCTGATGTAAATTCTTTGCGTAAAAACGACACCGTTGAGTATCAACTCAAAAATGACGATACATGCAAAAAGGGATCCCTAAATAGCAGATCAGGAAAATCGACAGGAAAATGGAAGTATTCATGGAATGTTAAGTCGCCCGAAGGTGAATTTCAATCAGTTGATTTCAGTAGTGACGTTATAACGTGGCATCATACTAAAAAAAGCAACAACGATCAAGAGGTATTACAATCAGAAATCCTCATTGCCCAAGTTGACACTGACATAGAACTTGCCAAACAACGAGAGCTTCAGTCGTGGAAGTCTCAGAAAGTCTATGAAGAAGTCACAGATGAAGGTCAAAATTTTATGAATGTACGTTGGGTAATCACTCCTAAAGTTATTGACAACAAACCATCAACAAAAGTCAGACTAGTTGCGAAAGGCTTTCAAGAATCCCAAGACTATCGGACAGATAGTCCCACCTGCTCAAGAGAGAGTGTTCGACTTTGTCTTTCCATCACAGCGTCAATGAAATGGACACAGCCTTTCTTCAAGGATATGCCATAGAACGTACAGTATTCATAAAACCACCTAAAGAAGCAATACTGAAAAATTATGGAAACTCATGAAGTGTGTTTATGGTCTTGCAGATGCTCCTCGCCAGTTTTACCTGCGACTCCGACAAGAATTGATCAAATTAGGTGTTACCCCTAGTCCATTTGACAATGGGTTGTTCTATTGGCGTGTTGGTGATGCGTTGCATGGAATCCTTGTTTGTCATGTGGATGACATTATGTGGAGTGGCACAAAAACCTTTCGTATACAGGTTATCCAGCCATTGGGACAAGTATTGAAGTTTAGTACTGAACATCACACAGCATTTAAATATTTGGGAATTGAACTGAAACAACATGAACGCTCTCTCAAAACAACTTTGCATCCTCAATTAAAAAGATCGAGCTACCACCAAAAATGGACAAACATACACCTGTTAATGAAAATGTTAGAGGAGAACTGAGATCCATCATTGGTCAATTGAACTGGCTATCATGCATGTCCAAACCTGAAATCAGTTTTGAAGTCTCATACTTGTCTGGGAGAATCAAAGAAGCTACATTCACAGATGTCATTGATGCTAACAAAGTCATCACTAAAGTCCAAAATAATCCATCATTCATGACATTCCCCTGCCTTGATTTTAATTCAATTCACATCCAAGTCTATGCAGATGGCAGCTTCAATAGTTTACCAAATGCTGGAAGTCAAGGTGGCCAGATAGTTCTTCTGTGTGATAAGTTCCAACAATGTTGCACACTAGCGTGGAATTCTACTCGACTCAAACGTGTTGTAAGGTCAGCATTGGCTGCTGAAACATTAGCAATGTGTGACGGCTGCGAATTGGCATTCTTCGTTTCTAACATGGTCAGTAATCTGTTATTAAAACATCAACAGCTTCAAGTCTATGCTATAACCGACAGTCGCTCATTATACGAAGCACTTGGTTCAACAAAGCAACCATCAGACAAACGTCTGAGACTAGAAATCTGTGCCTTGAGAGAAATGGTGGAAGAAGGTGACATTAAAGTTACATGGATAGAAGGTTCAATGCAAATCAGTGATGCACTCACCAAACATGGAGCATCTTGGAAGCTACTGAAACAGGCTATTGAGAATGGCCAGCTTCCACACACCATTCCAGCTTGAAGGGGATGTGCTGTTGACCCTACTGTATATAGACAAACATTTTGGATTTTTGTTATTTTATTTGTTCACAAAGATTTGGAGATAATTATGTTGCTGACCCCACTGTACATAGATAAACATCCAGTTCTAGAAAGTATTTCATTGGTTCGATCCAGAATGTTACATTTCTCCTTCGACCATGGTTTACCGATGTATATCAAGTTTATGTTGCAAGTGAATAATTGCAGATGATAAAGAAGATGACCAGCCAATGGAGTTGACACAAATAAAGAAAGAGGGGAGATTGATAGTTGTATCTTCTCATTATAGTTATCTAACTAATACAGCTGCATGGGACGCTGAGTTTATATCAACAGAAGTATCACCAAAGTATCAATCTAGTTGGACAGGATCAAACTAACTGTAAGTGTTATATTTCATTCTAACAGGGGCTACCCTATTAAACATGACCATTTACTGAAAGCATGCAAGAAGTTCATTTTCACATTAAAAAGCAAATACGTTAAAGAATTAGCAACTAAAGATGTTGAAAAGAAGTTCCTGTAAAACTTATTATATTCATTAAAACAGAAACAAAAACAGTGATATTATAAGACAAGGCAAGGCAAGGCAAGGCAAAGTTTTCAGCTTGTTGTTTGGATGATTCACTATATTTGCAATAAGATTTTTGTTTGGAATGATATACTATTGCAACAGAAAGCCAATGGAATACATAATAAATACATTTACTCAGTTTTTGTTTTTATATTGTTGGATTTTTTTAAAATATATTGTAAATTAATTTTCTCAAAATTTGTTTCCTATTTTTCACTTTAATTTTATTTCTTTGCTTTCAAAAAGCATATCGTACTTAAGTTTATTGTTCTTATCGCGTCAAAAAAATTCTCCTAGATAATACTTTAGGTTCATTGTTAAGAAGCTTTTGGTAGGTTTTCAAAAACAGATGCTTTCAGAAAGTTAAACATACTCTTAAAAATCTTTAACTTAATAGGACAATGTCTTGGCATGAAGAAGGAAGCTGTCGTAGGTTAACAGCACCGTGTTTAAAACAAAGCGCTCTTTATGGCCTGCATAATTTTAACTTCCTCAACATTGTTTACACCAGAAAATTTTTTGACTATATTTGTCTCTGGTATTAAAAAATAGTTATTAACCTGTAAAAAAACACACAGGCAAAATGTGGCTGTTATTGATAAAGAGATGTTAACAGTTTTTCAGTTTTCTTTAAAGGATCCTTGTTTATTACTTAAAATGTGTACCATAAAAATATATTCAGGAAAGCACTTTCATGCATATTCAGGAAAATAACGAGGCACAAAATTACACTTTAATAAGAGGCATTTATTTAACACAAATTTGGTATATACCTGCATGCTATCATCATACCTGCATTGCTAACAGCATACACCTTTCCTGGATCTGACATGATAACTTCAAAAATTGACAAAATTGATAAAATTGATAAGGTTGCATAACCTAAATTTTAAGTATATGCATTAAAATCAAAACACAATTCTAATGCAAGAAACACAATTTTGTTGGCAAAAAAGTGCGTTCCCTTCACACTACATTAAACAATGCAAATGCTGACAGTGTAACAAATACTTGGATTTTTACAGAAACTTCAGGGCTTGAAATCTGCCGCGAGTCCGCAAGTCCGACTCGCGCCGAGACTCGCGTAAGTCAGGGTCACACGAGCCCAAAAGGACTCGCGTAAAAAGTTTAGAATGAAGCTTAACTAATTAAATTTTTTGAAGGATATTTTATAAAGCATTTTTAGTTTTTTTTACGAATGAGAAAGAACCCCAAAGACTATGTAACTAATTTAAAATATAAAGAAATATATATTTATTTTTTGTTGTAAAAAAAATAAATAAAAATGTTTTTCTTGTTATGATGATGTTAAACACATCTTTTATTAATAGCTGGTTAAAAATAACACCTTATACACTTCTGTTTTTGTTGCAGCAAAGAATCATTGTTGCTGTTTGTTTTTCATTTTGTTGAACTATCCTTTTGCCTTTGTCCGTAGTTCGTAGTATAGTTGTTCCACTAAACTTATTTAGCTTAATTCTGTATTTCCATGTGTAAAAAGTATTGAGTTTATAAAAAAACTTCGTAGAGATTATATTATTTAAAATATGTTTTAATCATGTCATTTGTTTAACCATGCGCCGTTAAATTTGTTTAACCGGCGCCGTAGATTAGTGGTTATAGCTCTCGTACTGTGCGGGAGACCGGGGTTCGATTCCTCTTGACGGCAATTCAACACGGGCGAGTGAATGTTACCATACCCCCTGGTTAACCCAAGCCATGTGAGGGAAATTGGGGAGATGGCACACTGTGTGAGCCGTTGGATGTTGCCGGGAGTTGTCTAGTAGAGCGCGGGTCCTAATTGGGTCTACGTAGCTCAAAATGAGCATTAAATACGCTAGAACTCTCCATCTAAGCCATGGCCCCTCCTGGAAATAATAGACAGGGTATATCCCTCGATATTTGTGAGGCTAGCCATGTAAAATATGCACATCCATCCACCATGAAGTAAAACAATAACAAAAATTAGACTCGCGTAACTTATTTGTACGCGAGTCTTTTCAGACTCGGCGGACTTGCGCAATGTAATTGACGCGAGTCTAATAAGACTCGCCCGAAATAAGGTCGGATTTCAAGCCCTGAACTTAATAAATAAAATCCTAAAAGAGTAGGACCATCAAAGTCTATCTGATTTGTTTTGACCTATTGGGCAAAATATACGCCACTTTATATTCGTTTGTTTCCCTGAGTGCTGAGGAAAAAAACAACCGTAGCAAGAGTCTTAGTTACATAGTCTTATAATTTCAAGTCCAGTCTTACACCATAATCTGTCATATAATCTTAACCCTTAAACTGCCAAGGACCTATTTGATAAATTGTACCCACAAACCAGCCACTTTTGCCCCAAAATAGAAAATTTTACACACCACTACGTAAATTTAGATATCTGGAGTTCTACAAAGAGTTAGAATTTCAGTGAGCCCATTTTGGAAAGGTTATGAAAAGCTGTAACTCATTAATTAATAAAATATGAGAGATTCTGCTGTGTTATACAAAAATTTTTATCATGAACACAGTATTTATTTATTTTTTCATTTAGATTTAAAAAAATGCAGTCAGCACGGTTTAGAAAACAATGAACATGCCTTTTTGGAAAAACATTTAGATAAATTTAATAAACCTTTATATAAGTATAAACTATAGCCATAAAAACTGTATATAAACATGTTATTTGACTCTGAAACAACAATATTTATTTTGTGAAGAAAAAATTTAAAAAATTTAAAAAAAAGTTCTTATGAAGTTTTTGTCCATGCTTTATAAACCTCCTCATATCGATTTTTAATGTGAGATATAAACTAAAGCATGGCCCATTTTAAATCCCTCTGGAACAGACTTGTCGGTGGATCTAGCACGTGGAAGGTTGGTAGGTCCACTTTCACTATCAGCTTGGCTAGCATTTTGGTCATTTCTAGCCTCAAATTCTACTTCAAAGCCTTCGAAATCAGACAATGAGTTGTCTGAACCAAACAAAATTTATACTCGTTCTCTCCAATTGCATCTGGAATAATTTCTTCGTCGAAATCGCTGTCTGCATTGGCAGCAATCTTGTTTTTTTCGTTAGTGAAAAACGTGTCGCTTGCTTCCGCCATTTTGGATCGAGTTTTAATGGTAGGGGCGCCAAACTTCACCAAAGTGCGGCCCAACTATCAGTCTTTAAGGCGCAAAATTTCAATAAATATAAACAGTCCGTTTTCGATTTATCGAGTCCAAAGTAGGGTCGTAGGGATTTCCGGACCTGTCCGGGGCTGGTTTTTTTTAACGGGAGACTGATCCCGGACTGGTCCGGGACGGGCAGGCTCGGGGTTAACCATTGTCTCAAAGCACGCAAAACAGTAAGCATATCTTATATTATCAGATTTCTCGGGCTTTCTTGTAATTTAGCTGGCTGAATAACTGTCCCTCTGTAAGTCACTGAGTTGAAATGAAGTCCAGGAAACATATCGTACTAACTAAGAATTACTGCATTAAAGTATAGACCAAAGTAAGGTCCATGTAAGTGACATTGGCAAATGATGAATACCGACGCGAGTTACAAAGGCTGTATAACTTATTACAGCCTACATTTACTGATTTCAAAAATGAAAAAAAAGTAAAGTTTTTAAATGTATCTGCTTATTAAAGCAGATTATCTTTAAAAAATGTTTTATTATGTGACCTCATTCACGTTAATTCTGAATTACAGGGCTGCATACAAGATTTTTAAAATAATGAAAAAAAGGAACATTTATACAAAAGTTTGACAAACCATAAAAAGCAACTTCTTGATAAATTCCTTCCATAAAGTGTTTGATTAAAATGAACATGCTGCAATATGAGATGTAAGTCCAACTGAAAAGTACAAATGACATGCTGAATACTCCAGGCCAACTTCCACGATATCGCTTTCCACAAATGTAAACAGCCATGACTGTTCAGATTTTCGTATCTTTTCTGTTTATCTATACAAAATGATCTTTACTTAGAAATCAAAACGCTTTTAGCAACATTCCTATATACATACATACACAGTAGTTGGAATCCACCTCCTGACTATTTTAACAATGTTTCATATAAATCTATTACGTATTTTCATCATCATAAAATAATTGTAATGAAGGAGGGTGTACAACAAGTATCATTTGTCTTTTTTTCCACTTTTATTTTAAATATTTTAGAGATCTCACTATATATGTGCAATTTAGTTTATTTTCATTAGAAATCATAGAAAAAATAACCTTTTGCACAAGCAAAATTGGATTTTGTGCGTGCGACTAAGACCTAAAAACAGCAAACTAAATTCTCTTTTAGATATGTGTGAAGGAGTGTAAGTGCAATCGCACATATGCTATATAATGACAATTGAGAACAGACACTGTCGCCCTAGTCATGTTTATTTCATCAGCATAAATCAGAAGTTCCTGCATTACAAATTAACATCTAAATATTTCAGCAATGATTTGCAATTGTCTGGCTACATTTTGAACCAGCTATTAGCTACCCTAGTTCAATCTATAGCTTGCTATCTATAAGGAATTCACACTATATCTCTTATAATAATACAGAGACTGTGTCTGTTTGTAACAGGCAAAGTGGATGAGTTCGTTTTCCTTTGATGTAGCCGAAAAATGCATGTCTCAAATGTTAAATTTTATGACGTTACGACGCGACGTCAATAACACTACCTTAACGTCAATATCCTATATTAAATTAATGAAGCCATTACAGGGCTCCTAAAACTTTGAGGGCAAATAACTTGGAAACAAGGTGGTGACGTCAATGATTTTTCACCGCGTGGGTAACTAGGGACCACCTAGGACCAATTTAATTAATTTTCCTAAACCTGGGTCCCCAAATCCGTTTCGGAATGGACGGGTTAATGACGTCATCAAAAAAACTTCAAACCCTAATATCTCTGCAACCGTTTGTCAAAAGTACACGATCCTATACATTTTCTTGATCAGCGTTTCAAGATCTATACGATGAAGGCAACAGGTTTACAAATTTCTAAAAAAAATCTTTTCGGTTTTGATGGGCCATTGCTGACGTCAGCAAAATTTTTGTAACCTTATATCTCCTTAGGCATTTGTCCAAAATATATGATCCTATACATTATTTTGATCAGCGCTTTAAGCTCTCCACAATAGAGGCAACGTGAAAACAAAATTCTAATTTTTTTTAGTAGATGGGTTGCTGACGTCATCAAAATTTCTAAAACAAACTATTTTCCATTGTCCTTCTGATTTAAGTGGATTTCTCCATGGGCCTTATCGACTTATATATATATTTATAAAATTGCAAAAGTTAAGTTCGTTATTTTAGTACCAAAACTTTTATATATATATATATGTTGTTTCTTATAGGAAAGAAGAGGTAATTTTACCAAATAATAAATAATTGTGTTAAGTGTCTTTTATAGTTAAAATATGTACATATAACAAACAAGTATATACAAAGCAAATAACCTTTTTTAAAAATTGGACGGGAGAAATGTAGTCATACGGTAGCAGCTAATCTCAAGTGTCCACACCAATGGCGGTATTATAATACTGTGATTGACATGGGAAATAAAAAACGGCGTCTTCTGTCGTCACTTTACATTATCGGACAATATTTTTGATTTGGTTTTTATATAATACTCCTCGCAGAAGAACTTTATCCATACCAAATAGGACATTTGCTGTACCATTTCCTCGCCAAGAAATTTATTTCCTGGTTTATTTGATTAAAAAAAATAAAGTATTTGAGAAAATTGTTTTATTAATTCTTAAAAGTATTCAAAGGCATGATATATGTATATATATACATTGAAAAGTAACAAAAATTTACCGATTGACGCTATTATCTGTCGAACGTAATTCCTCACTACATATATACAGACTAATGTAGCTACCGAAATTTAGAAGCCTGGGAGAATATAAAATGCCTACATTTTCAGATATGTGAACTCACCCGCATCGAGTGGGTGACACCCACAATCACGGTATCCTCACCCAACTGAAAAGTTATAGATAGAATCACCCGCATCCAGCAGTTTCACCTGGATTCAGAATAATATTTGGTCAAAGTTACGATTAGAAAGTTTAAGGTTTTCCTACTAATTTATTATAATAAAAACAGAAAAATTAAAAATCCCTGTACTTTCCCTGTATTAGGTCACCCTTAGCCTTTCCAACACGCAAAGAAGCTGGTCCCAAAAAACTTTTGAGGGTGTGAGTGTTTTCGTTCTCACCCCTCTTCCTGCGCAGATTGTCAAACTGACTTCGCTTCCTCCGTATTGACCTTGCATCGATAGATGGAAGACTTACCAAATTCATGAAATGTGTGACAGCAAGATTTTGAGAAATAAAAAGGTGTTTTCCGCCAATCTAGAAGTCTCAAATGCGTAATTTTTCACCTCGGCGCGAACCAAGGTCACGTCTCACGGAGTCTCTATTCTAAGAATTACACCCGCAAAGCATATCAGTAGGGTTGGCATCTCTGCATTTTTGTTGACCCATTTAAAAACATTCTGTCCCATTTACAAACAGATTGTGGAAGCGTTTTAAATCAAAAGACTGATATATTAGTTCTGAGAGAATAAATCGTAGCGGCTATAAAAAAGGATGAGAAAATCCTTAAAAATCCACTCTAGTCGGTAATAAATCACAATAACAATCGAAAGGACTTTTGTTCAGAATGGACCTGAAAAATTAAAAATGGCCAAACTGTTCAGACTTAAAAGATAGCCTGTATATTTGATGAGTTGCAAGCTTGGCTAGCTAGCTATATTAGCTATGTAAGCTAAAAGTTCTTTTTAAAGTAATTGATTGAGAATATGGCTTTAAGCATCTAATTTACCTAACGACGTCCTGTAGGAGGTAGCCATATCTACGTCTTTGAACTATATGAAATCGTTTAGGAGTGTTAAAAAGCGTAAAAAATCAAACCAAAATCTTGGCAACACCCTGGGCAGAATGCACCACCTACGTTGAAGTTGTTTCCGTAACAGTCCATAGTCTATAGTCTATTTCCTGTGACTATGAACTGAACAGTCTGATAGAATAAAGCAAACCTTTTCCGTCGCTCAGGGGCGTCGACAAAACTTTTTAAGTGGCGGCAACCTTGTCCCCAGGGTCTTGTGGCCCCTTAGCCGATTTCGCCGCTATCAAATTCATCAAAAGAGGAAAAAAAGCCCAACCTCGTCCCCAGTACGATGACCCCTATGGCTCACTTCTCTTCCAATTTAAAAACATTTCTCTTCTATGATCCAAACAGTTCTCTTCTGTATTCTCACACTTCTATTCTGCATTTTGACACTTCTCTCTTGCACTTAACACTTCCCTGCATGTGGCCTCAAACTTTCTCTTCACAACTAAATTTAAAAATCTGGTCTGCAATTTTACACCCATGGTCTGTATATTTTTTTCACTTTTCGCAAGAAGTATACTTGGCTAACACGTGCTCAATTTACGAACAGCTTATTGTAGCAGGTCCTGAAGCATGTGCATGAATAAAATAATATCACGAATCAATTCAGATCAGTAGCAGAGTAATTAATTTTAATTTTATTTATAAATAGACACAATAAATGACAAAATAAATGGCAAAATAAATGACTGCCCAGCGTCCTCAAAATCATGGTAGTGTCAACCAAGCAAATCACATGCTTTATAAGAATATCAGGCTAGGATTTTAGGTTAAAAACAATAGTTCTTTTGTTTAGAAGAATAGAAAAATAAGAATACTGACCAGCCTGGTTTGAATTTAGTCTTATATATATAAAAAAGTGTGTATTGAAAAAGATAAAGAAATGCCTCAAACGGAATACCACAATATATTTTTCTCTTCTAAAGTATGTGTGTAGTGGTCCACTACAGACAATTTTTTTTGGAGAGTTGCTATTTACTAAGAACACATTTCCAAAAATGCAAAAATGCCCGGAGACGAGGGTTGTCATTTATTCAAAAACCAGCTCAATCAATATTCCGGACCAGAATTGGGTCTGGGAATTTTTTGATTTATGGAAGAGAAGTGCTTCTCACTTTGGAAGAGAAGTGTTTCGAACGGAAGAGAAGATTTTGAAGAAAAGAAGAGAAGTGTTTTGACTGAGAAGAAAAGTGTTTTGACTGAGAAGAGAAGTGTTTTGACTGAGAAGAGAAATGTTTTGACTGAGAAGAGAAATGTTTTGACTGAGAAGAGAAATGTTTTTAGTAAGAAGAGAAGTGAGCCATAGGGGCCATCGTACCCCAGGGCTTTTTGTATCTTTTCTAACATCTTTTCGAACATACGAACATGTCGTCTCGCCGTCCCGGTTATAAAAAAGAGACAACAAGCGCTGGGAACGAGGTTGCAAAAAGCCCTGGGACGAATTTGGAGTGGCGGAAGGACTACCTTCGCTAAAACTATGTAAAATAGTCAAACAAAAAATAAACAAGCAACCAAAAAAATACAAAAAAGGATAGGAATCTTCAAATAATATCGTGGAGATTAAATTTCACGGATCGTGCTTCTAGAAATATTTAAGCACATCGCACATCCTCGACTCCAGGGTTTGTTGCCTATGTCAAAGCCGCTAGCGCTTACTTGAAAAGCCCCTGGAAACGAGGTTGCTTCTCTAAGAGTACATAATGCTGTGGTCTATGTTGTTATACACAAGCGAATCGATTTTCAACAGCTAATAAAACTAGGAACGTCCTCATGGACGCTATAAAAAATCTAAAGGACTGTAACTTTCTTGTATGACCGTTTGCTTTTTTTTTTATTTCAGCAACGAAACTGTCCAACTACACAGCCACCCAATGTATCAATACTATTATTATGCAAGCGCTAAGTAGAAAGGATCAATTCACATTGTTATAGTATCTTGTAGACTCGGCCGGACTAAAGCAAACGCTCTAACACAAAGCTTAAACCTGAATTTTAATAAAGGTAAACTGACAGTGGAGAGGATAACAAATGTTTTGGGATCGGGGAGTGTGTCTGTTAATTTATTCAGAAAAAGAACAACAGATTTTATTTCAGGTCACGTGGGCTAGTCATGCGGATATTTTGTTTTGTGTTAATGCTTTTGAGTTACTTTTGAACTTGACAACAGTACCAACAGGAACTGAAGAGACTATCCTTGGTAATAACAATAATTTACACAGTCTTCCTGGTAAAACTTTATATAAAATCCTCGTTTCCATATATCTTATGAGGCGAACCTTAAAAGGCTTATCTTAAAAAGCTCTGAGGACAAGAATGGTGGATGAAGTATTGAGTAACGTTATAACAATCTTTAGGAGGAGTTATTGTTGGTTAGTTGGATCTTATTTCCTTCAACTGTGACTTTGTTACATCCCTAAATTATGATTGGAAAGCTGCGAAAAGGACAGACGGCTAACTTGCTTGCTAAGCACACAAGCCAGTTTGTGGATTTGGCATAGCTCTAGACGTTTGTTTATTTAGATATCCCGTTCATCTCACAAAACCACAATATATTTGGACACAAGTTTTTTTATAACATTCAACAACTTGTATCAATAGCTGAACAAAAATATTTTTTTGTACCAAAAATTGTTTAGGTATTTACCTGGATAAGATTATACGGGACTAATTGTTTATTCCCAATACCTCAAAAGCGTGTAAATTCAGAACAATAAAATTTGCGCCACTGTTAGCATTAAAATCGCAAGGGTTGTAACTATACTGAGGACTTAGATCTAAATTCTTACCATTAAATTGTTTATTATTTGACCAATTATTTGTCAAGCAAATTGTTGAATTTTCGACCATTTATTCGCCCCATGCAAATTGTTTAGAAATTTTTTAAGATTTTGGCAGTATTTAGGACGATTTTAAATTTGGCATTGTTCACAAAAAAAGTGTACCAGAGTATTCTATGTTTTTCAATTGGATAAAACATCGTTACTAAAGAGGACGTAACCAACTATAATATGGGTGGTGCAGTACGAATAAAATTTCAAAGGGCACCAAAAAAATAACGGTGGTATATATGAAAATGTAATCTATTTATCTAACTATATAAATATGATACAAGTATATTTACAAAAATTAAAAATAGTATTTGCGTAAAATTTATTTAAAAATTATGGTACAAAACACGGACGGAAATCTTTTAAAGCTGCAATACGCCGGTATTATTTCCTGAGAGGAAAAAAACTCTTTTGTAGGGATTTTTTAGACTCTTTTTGTATAATTAAAAGTAAAAGCACGTATTGATTGCTCGTTTGAATAAGAGAGCTTCTTGAAGCATCGTATTTTTTATTAAGATTTGACGTTTCTCAAGGTAAAAAGAGTTGTGTCAATGGACATTTGCTGTTGACAATGTTAGGTATCTGTCAGAGAGAGAGATTTACAACTTTACCATTTCACTTCATATCATCCATATACATCTCCGTCAACTTGTGAAGTACCATCAGACAATACTGTAACCTCTCATTCACATCTTCATTGCAGCCTCGTTTAGAAACAGCCTGTAAACTAGTCACGTGGCTTTCTCTGCTTTGATTGATGTATGTCACGACATCGAGGTTGTTTTCAGGATTGAGAATGATTTTTGTGTGATCAGATAAAAAGTTCACCTGCAAATGAATAAATGAATGAATGAATGAAAGAGTAAATAAATATTTACATCATGGTCAGCATCTTCTCTGCAACTTAACAAAGCCACAAAATTTGACTAATTATTTACACCGACTCGCCTGCAGCCACCAATATTTGCTTCGGACTTCCAGATTTTTCTTACTTTGAAAAGCCTTTGGAAGATGAACTAACGAATGCAACAAACTATCCATCTATTAACAAAGTTGATTTACCTGCAGTGTTCCATCGCTTAAGTACATCACCATGGCTTTATCAGTTCGAAACCAAATATCAATGATGGCCATCTCAGGGAACGTGTCCTGCTTTGTAGGATCCTCTAGATCACCACCCTGGAAATTAAAATAAAAAATTTCAACTCGTGTTCGATTGAGCTTGACTGCAATGTTTATTTTTACCGTGCTGGCGTCTGGGTGAAAGTTTGGTAAACAGATAGCAACGTAGACGTTTAACAGTACGATGTTGGGTGATATCCATAGCGAATTGTCGACTATGTAATGCTTGTGTGTGCAATGTAGGTTACGTGATAATGTCAACGAAACATAAGTTATGACTTACTTTGTGTGATTTACATATACATGTGTGTAACAAATTTATGTCTAAAAATCAAGGTCGAGTTTGGTCAGTGGATTGGAACAAACAAAAGTACGTCACAGGTGATGTTAGCGTGATTAACCAATAAATGAGTTGTACGTTTTTTTTTATAACCAATAGTAAACAAGCATTTACCTTGAGAAGATGTTTATCCATGTAATTTGAAAAGTAGTTTAGAAGTGTGACTTTACGACTGAGATCTTCAGGTATGTTGTTTACACTGAACCGGAAGATATTTCTATCCTCGTCGAAATATTGGAGTCTTCTATAACAGAAAGGTAACAAGAAAATTAAAGAACTGAGACTCTTATTATCCACATGATATTTGTAGTGGCGAGGGATAAGTGACAGACTATAGCAAGCAATAACTGATTTGAATTTGTCTTTGAACTTGCTAACAAGGACAATATAAAATAATGTTACCTTTTTGGGGCATCAACCGCCAGAGTTGTTCCATCATTATACCGTATTACAATACAACCATTCGAGAGCTGCGCACCAAAGCCGTACTTGTTACTATAGTCCACCCATTTCGTAATCCACAATCTATGCGGGTGTGCAAAACCTTCCACTAAACTGTTCTCCTCCTCAGAATCTGATGTACCGGTCGAGATCGGATCAGACAAGGCAGTGCAGTGTGGATCGGGCATTGAATTAAGACACGTGTTAAGTCGCTCGTATAATGTTTGTGGAGTGTGATATCCATAAGACGTCTCGTTCAGCTCTAAAGACGAAGCGTTTATTTAGTTACGGCAGCCGAAACTAATGACTAAACCTTTCTCGAACCACAATCCAGCCTCATAATAAAAAGAGGCTAGGAATCACAAGTTCTAATATAGAAAGTTTTAGACTTATAAAACTACTTTACTTGTAAATGTTTTACGTACACTTTCTTAGAATGACAAAACGTGTATACGTACCTTCTTCCAGGTAGTGTTCGTCACAGTTTACGTTCGATTCTTGACTGTCAAACCCACTCTCGTGTTGATCGTCGTCAACTTTATCACGTATATTTATCTTCGACATCGCTTCCTGGATTTCGACTTGTTCCGAGCCAGGGTGGCGTACATATCGTTTATTCGAAGTACAGTTTTTATTTTTCATGGAGGTAAATTTAGGTGGCGCAACACAACATATGGAAGGTAAGTGTCTTGGAAAGAACCCCCGTGTAAAAAATTCATCATTTAAAACAGTATCTAATCGTGGCCTGTCTTCCGGTCTTTCACTCAAAAACTTTTGTATAAGTTTAGCCGCAGGTCGTGTGATCCTGGATGGTATGGCATATTCATTGTTTCGTATTCTCATGTACGTATCTTTTAAACAGCTCGTTTCGAACGGCGGGCGACCGACAAGTAACGTGTACCTATATAGTAAACAAAAATTAAGTTACGGCAACCGAAATTGAATGTAACAAGATTACCACAAAAATACCATAACCGTTCTATTAATTTTCCCTATACATTTTATAGTATCATTATATTATATTTATACTAGAGCCTATGAAATCCATTTTAGGAAATATTATTCTGATTTCGTATTTGGTAATACTCAAAATTCAGTATGATTCAAAGGATACATTTGGTTGAAGTAAAACAAGCCGTGTAAATTCGCAAAGAAATTGAACCAAAAACAAAAACACACACGTTAACTAACACATAAACAAAATAAACATAAAACGCAACTCCGTACCCAGGACTCATTTAAAAAAATGACCTGGGAACGAAGTTGTTGAATTCACGTACCTTGTGCACCAAAAACAAAACATAAACAACACTCAGTGACGACGTACACATAAAAAAATACGAAAATGATATAACGACACATGATGATCACGTCACCAGTTGACTTGAACCATATCGAACCCTCCTACGCGCTCTCTTCTCCTTTGATTCTTTTCAAAATTACAATTTAAAATGAATGATGACCAGGAAAACCCCCGCTATATCGAACAGACTCGTTTTGATGCAAGAGGGTTCGTTATAGCGGGAGTTAACGGCGACGTTGTTTCGCAAAAATGAAATAAACAAAAACTTTGTGAAATCATTTGACGATGTAACTAACACTTAGACCTACTTATAAAATGACAGTTTAAAGTTAGTTTGGCCAAGACTTAGTGCTCTTAACTCTTCTTAAACACCCTTAGAAACTATGATTTGTGCAATGTGAATTAAAACTGTGTAAACATGGCCGTACATCAATGAAACGTATAACTACAGATACCTGGTCATACACACTTAACGTGAAAACACGCGTTTACCACTCACATATAACATATATACGACGTAATTAACGCTACGTGGTCACACATGCGAAATTTAGTAGTGCACGCAGCGTTACTTACATCACGCAACCTAGTGCCCAGGTATCTACTTCAAAGGAATGGCCTGTTTTGCTGAGCACTTCAGGAGCAATGTAGTTGGGTGTACCACACACAGACCTAACAAAAAAAAGAAAAATAATACAAGTTAAATTTGCCTCGCTTATTTCAAACTTAAAACGAGGTTGATTGAAACGCATTTAATAAAGACATACATTTCTTTTTTGCCGTCTTTATCTGCTTTAACTGCTAATCCGAAATCCCCGATTCTGATCTCCATATCGTTGTTGATGAAGAGATTACCCAACTTGATGTCCCGATGTATAATTTGCTCATTGTGCAAATAATGAACTCCTTTTACAGCTTGCGCCATGAAATATCGCACTTCGGGTTCAGTTAATGTTCTGCGTTGTTTAAGTAGTTGGACCATGGACTATAAAAACGAAAAAAGGAATGGTCACACTAGCATTGATAGGCGGCTGACTTCAACCTGACTAAACTTTTGCGCTAAATCGTAACAGAACTAAATTGTATTAAAAAAGTACTACTATCTTCGGCTTCATTCTGTGGTATTGAACACACTCATACCACGTACCTTTCGACTGCATAGTTCCAATAAAATGTAGACATTATCATCGTCTTCGAAGAAGCAATAAAAACGAACAATGAAGTGTCCGTTGAAGCTTTTGTGTAGTTCCACTTCGTTAGCAATCTAAAACAAGGACCATAGTGTACTGAAGAGACAACGTGTGGTTTTGGAAGGTGTATGAATTAAAACATTAAGGTATATCTTCATCTTTTTAGATCCATATTTTTGAGATTTGAGCATTGAACACAAGTCTGTAAAATTTATAAAACGTGTTTTTCTGTTCTAAGGGGAATATTTATAATTTATACAAGATAAAGATACTTCTAAGAAATGAAGAAAATTTGATGGACAATGGAAAATTTTATGCAATCAATTTTATGCGCGGATCTTATTTTCGCGATTTAATGGATAAAATGAAAAAGAAGCGGCAGCAAAAATAGGGGCAAAAGTTAATGAATATTTTAAATCCCTTTTTAGGGTTCTTATGAAGATAAGTAACTACAATGACAGTTTCGAGACTTTCATATTTTCATGGTGCCATTCGATTCAATATAGTGACGTAATAATCAATTCTCTACGTAAGATTAAATTGTTAAATGGACAAGTAAAGCATGAAAACCCCTATGTTTATCACGCAGTTGCTATGGAGATGTCGTTACCACCATATAAGGCGGAAGTTTTAATCACGTTGGCAGTTTGATATTGTTTGTGAAAATCAACAAACACGTATTGATGACATAAATAATATTGCATAATTTATGCGTTCGAATTTAAAACCACGTGTTAAAATATTTAAGATCCGTCAGACGGCAATGACTAATGCGTGTGAGTAATTCTGTTTCCTCACCTTTTGCTGTTGATGCGGTTTCGCGATGCGAGCTTTCGAGATGGCTTTGCACGCGTATTTTTTGTCTGTTTGAACGTCGGTAACTTCGTAACATCGAGCGAATCCACCCTGAGGAGGAAATATAATCACATTAAATGTACTGTTTTATTGAATGTTCTTATACATACGTGTGCACCACGGAAATGAAATGAGGTGAAAATAGAAAAAGGGATAATACAAAAAGTTTAGAAATAAGAGAATTTTATCTGCGCTTAATAAAATTTCCACGAAAAAGAAAAAATATATAGTTACATTTGTTAAACGTGGGTAGCAAAGAAGAAGTGTATTTCAAAAAAATTATTACTTTTTCGAAGAATGCATTTCCATGAAAAATATCTACAGCAGGTAGCTCCCATAATAACAGTAATAATAACAAAGGTTGGATATGGTAAAGAGCACACAGTGAAGTAAAGTATATATAGTAGATATAAATATATAATATGGTTACAGGATATCAGAATGACGTTGGCGGATTCTCGCGAATCCTTTGCCTCGGCAGCCCAGGGACCCGAACCCGTGATCGTAGCATTTAATGTACTACGGGCTCTTATCCTCTGAGCCACGTCGTCGGCAAAAGGATTCGTTAGAATCCAGGAAACTTCAGTATTTTGACCCTTATATATATATACAAACATTCAGTATAAACTCGCACATTAATCTATGTTGGATGTTGATATCAGAACCGGAGAAAAAAAATTTTTAACAAAGAAAAAAAACATCACCTACCTTTCCCATGAGACGTCCTCTCGAATATTTCTTTCCGGATTTAGGGTCCACAACAAACTGTCCAACTTCCGGCAGTATGGGTTGGTTCTTCGTGTGTTCTTTATGCTTGTGATTTTCATTTTTCGTATTCGTCGTCTTCCCAGTATTCAAGTTACGATAGGTAGCTAACATTCTTCGAAGTTGTAGCTTCTCGATCTGAAATTAAGTTTCTATGTTAAAATGAGTTGTTGAAGAGAGAAAAAATATACAGCAAGTATATCAACTCGTTTTGTTTGACTCACATTAGCACGCTTTCGCACTCCGCTAGATTATACTCAAAATGAGCAACCTTAATTCTGATTGGTTCTTTTCTCAAGAGAGCAATTGCTATTGGTTATTACAGTTTCAACTGGCTATTCTATTGGTGAAACTATCTATTTATTATGAACAGTGTGGTTTTTTGATGTTGCTTGATTCAGTGGATTGATGTCCCCAGTGAATACAGTTTGCAAGCAGCTGTGATTAATGAAACAGAATGAACGCTCGGTCCCTATAAAGCTCTATTAAATATAAATACTGTTCGTTTTAATACGATATTGTGTAAAATTAAAATGATACTTTCGACAAATGCGCAAAACACATTAAAATAATTTGGCTTCATAATAAAAAGTGGCGTGTTTATTAGGCGCCACGAAACAAAAACAAAAACAACGGGAACACTAAAAGGGGCGGTGGCCGCGTTTTTTGGTATGTGTAAATGTATACCGATGAAATAGGTCGTTCACGCTTTATTTTAATAACTTAACAAAACTTTTTTCGATTGCAACTGAAATTAAAAATATACGTTAAAAAACACACAAGCACGCGAACAAAGCCTCATGTTGTTAAGTAATACCAGAATTTTAACCGGGGGGTTTGCATTGCACTACCAGATTACGTTTTTTGATGCAACTCCTAAACGGAAGCTATGGTTTTTTTAATATTCTTACTGTTCAAGGTTTCAGTGGAAATGTTTTTTCGATATAATTATGACAGTTGACATAACAACGACTTTTTAGTTTATTCTATTACCAAAAACAACAGAATAAGGCACCCGTTTTTAGTACAATTAAAGACTTGGCAACCTCAAACCTGGCTAAGGGGCTGTTTACTCAAGGTGATCAGTTCACCTCGAGTAAACAACCAAAGTTGGATAAAATTTATTTCGTGCTCATATCCACTTTTTCATCCGACATTTATTTGCGTATAAATCATACGCACTGTGATATATTTTATTTTGTAAGTGTGATCCCCCATAGCGAGCTGGCACGCCATATGAACACACTTGATTTTAGGAATTTTTTTTAGGATGCTGAAGCTCGATGTAGATGGCCAGCCTGGTAAACTCATTTATTTCATTTTCACTCTCACTTTCTTTTATGTGTGAAATATTTTGACTAATTCGCATCCACAAACTCTGAAAATTATGAAATCACTATATAGCACAGCTCACATAAACATAACACTGAATGATTTTTGTATGAAAATAAAATTAGAAGATTATCACGAATCCTTGTGTTATTGGTGGAATGTGACAAAAAATACTCTTTCAATTCTCTACGAACAGTTCCATATTATAATCATTCCTATGAATGCACCTATTATTTTATAGATTTAAAGTAGACGAGGCTAAAAATAGAGGAAACGTCCATCCGCTAAGCAAAATATTCATCATCATTTTTTTCATAATATTTGACTAAGTGCAGTAGTAATTCTTATTACCAGTACATCATATAGTATTATTAATTCCATATTGAAACGCCAATCAAAAGGAATCAATTTTTTTTATGCACATGATCATTTGGCGAGCACTTTAGGAATAACAACAATCGCTTGGTATTCTTCTCCGAATAATTTTCTTTAGGAGGTTAGATATCATACTCCTTGTTTGCATAAAGCCACTGCACTATAGAATTGAAGAATCCGTTCATATCCCTATATGGCGACGAAAAAACCATCAAGTAAACGCTAGTGGCTTTGACACCAGACAACAAGCCCTGGGGATAAGGATGACCTACAACTTTCGGGTGAGGTTGGTAGGTTTAATTATTAAAAATGTTTTGCTAAAACACAGTGATGCAGATTTCGCATCCTCGTCCCCAGGATCTCTAGGTCTCTGAGCCGTTATGAACAACAAGGGCCGCTACTAAATTAATCGAAAAGGCAAAATGCCCTTGAAAGGAGGTTGCGGATTTCGTTTAAATTTAAACTGAAAGATGATTAAGAGATATACACTTAGTATGTACAATATTACATCTTACTCCACAGACTACACCACCCCGGCTGTAGTTTTTTCAATTTAATATTGCATTTGTTGATATAGCCTAGTTAACTAAGCTTCCTTCCAGGACATTAAAACGAGTTTCTCTCATACGAAAGCTTAGACTTAGAATATGTCAGAGCAAATCCCTAAATTTAAATTCACCAATAAACACAAAATAATTTCTCAGGGCAAACCCCGAAATAAAATTAACGAATGAGCATAAAGCTAGTGTGGCCATATCTTACCCTGTTAAATAGTAGGGGAATAAGTCATGTTTGTTCGGTTTAGTGATATCATTCGCGCATTGAAGAAGGATTTCCCGATAATGATTACATAAGCAGAGAGCAAGAGAACCAGTCAAAAAGTGCGGTAAGAAAATACCCCTGACCTGAACTATCGTAATGCTTCGAATAAACGCCCGGGGCGTTTATTAAATTTTTTGACATTTTTGGGGGGCGTCTATTCGAGGGGGGCGTTTAAAAGAGGGGGGCGTTTATTAAATTTTTTACACTTCGTCTCTTTTGCAGTTTTTAAGGATACCTATAATATATATCTTCACAACAGAAAATAAAAGATATTCACATGTTTTAGAGAATGAACTTCAAAAGCGAAAAGCTAAATTTCCAACCTTAAACCTAAGATTTAGGAAAAAAGTAAGTAAGTAAGTATACTTTTACTATCACCTCGAATAAACGCCCCTTATGAGGGAGGGGCGTCTATTAGAGGGGGGCGTCTATTAGAGGGGGCGTTTATTTAAAAAATGACTGATAAGGAGGGGCGTCTATTCGAGGGGGCGTTTAATAGAAGGGGGCGTTTATTCGAAGCATTACGGTATTTGGTTTAAAATTAAGCGTTAGCACTTTATGCATGTAATTGTCTCTTTCGTAGTTGTGCAGTGAATATATTGTTTAAGTTTCGTGGCTGAACATAAAAAGTTCTACGGCCTAGATCGAACTTGCGAAACACTAACAATGGGGTTCGCGTTGTTCGAATTAATCCTTTCAACAGTTTTTGTTTTGGTTAGGACTTATTGACTTTGAATAAAAAAGTTGGAAATTGGTATTCTTTTAGATATGGCGTATGGCGTTGTGGTTTTGGAGCTTGCATCGTAATCACAAGGTCCGTGGTTCGGTCCACAGCGCAGACATGTTTAGAAAGTGTCTTTACCACAGCTACGGGTCTACCCATGCCATGTGAGGGAAATTGGGTGGGTTTAAATGTATATAAACATAAAGAACATAGGATTGATAACAGTGTTCCGAACACTGAAGTGGCTATATCCGGTATAAATAATATAATGATCTATACATTAAGTGGCGTTGAAAAGAAACTAAGCCGGTAGGTTAATAAGGGGTTGGACTGGGTTGAGATTTACTATGACTCTTAGCTCAGTGCGTTTTAAAAGAATAGACGAACTCAAATTTATGAAGTTTACATATTAGATTGATAGTGTTAAAATAAGGCAGCCTATTTAGAGAAAAGTTTACCTCTGCAACTTCGAAAGTTTTCTCCTTTGAAAGTCGCAACAATTTTTTTTTGACGTTGACATTTCCCCATATCGTTAAAACGAAAACATTACATTGCAAACATTGTAAACAAAATGAAGAAGAAGAAGAAGAAGAAGAAGAAGAAGAAGAAGAAGAAGAAGAAGAAGAAGAAGAAGAAGAAGAAGAAGAAGAAGAAGAAGAAGAAGAAGAAGAAGAAGAAGAAGAAGAAGAAGAAGAAGAAGAAGAAGAAGAAGAAGAAGAAGAAGAAGAAGAAGAAGAAGAAGAAGAAGAAGAAGAAGAAGAAGAAGAAGAAGAAGAAGAAGAAGAAGAAGAAGAAGAAGAAGAAGAAAAGGATTTAAAAGGTGAAATTTGCCAAGTTAAAAGGTGATCAGCTATGAGCTATCAGCTATCAGCCATGCAGTCTCAGATTTCTGTAAATACAGGTATACACATTTATCCAAACGATGTTTACATAATGTTATACAGTTTTTGAACTTACAATTTGTGTGACTGTGCTACATGCTTTCAACTCTTCCTCTTGGAATCTCTTCATTGTTTTTCTCATATTATAGCCCATACCATCAAAGCTTGCACACACAACACACATTGTGAACAAACGTTTTTTGTAGTTAGCTAGCTATCAACGCCTTTTGTAAATGTAAGCATAGGCTACAGTTTGGTTAAACACTGATAGAGATTGTTAACAATCATTGCATTGTCTTGTATCATATATTGCTTCATCGTATGTCAACCTCGTTTTCAGGCCCTTTTTCATACGCTAAATAGTGCCGTTGCCATTAAGAGACAAAATTTTTTTGAAAACTAGGTTTCAGATATTTTTTTAATCTTTAATTGGACACTTCTGTTATTACAATTTCTTTTAGGAAATGGAAGGCAATGTTTTTCCTGAGTCTATCCAATTTCGAGTTGTAATAAAAATTATATCGTCCTGGTGACGAAGTCGTGTCGAAATAGCAACTTGATGAAAATTAATTCGCACTGAAATCCCAGTAGACGTAAACCATTGCTTTATATTGACGACATGTTCAAAAACGATTCTTTTCATAGAAAAGATCAGATTTTGACAGAAATTCTAGTTAATCACTTAATTTTTAAGTGGTTAACCAGAATCTAATATACTTAGTTATTACACCCAAACTTATACAAGATGTTAAGACCTGGTAAAAATTGTCGATTTTAAAACCGTATTATTTGTGTTAAGATTAATTTCAAGCTAGTAGTGAAGACGAAGTTTATTCGACAATTCCATTGGCCTAATGGTGAAAGCAATGAAAGAAATGGTTAACGCCCTTTATTGCCTCATGGTAGAGTCAATCGAAAGAAATGGTTTTTCAAACGCACTTTATTGCCTGATGGTGAAAGCAATCGAAAGACATGGTTTTTCAAACGCCTTCTACGACAGCACAGCGTTTATTTTATATACCCCTTACAATATAACAAGCTGGGCAAACGCATCTGAATTTTTAAAGTATTAAGTACCGTACTTTATATAGAACAACACACAAATATTTAGGTGCAAATACCTTTTTAGTGAGATTTGTCTTTAGTGTACTTTCATCTTGCGTTTTTATTCTATCACACATTTTCACATTCAACGCGAAAACGAATTCTACGTGAATTTCATACCACAAGTTTCGTGTTTTTAAGACAGCTACATTTTACAGTCGAAAATATACAATAATTTTGATTTTGTGGCCTATTCAATCTCTTCCACGTGGCTTCATTGTTCATATTTCGCGATCAACACATGGTGTATTGTTGGTTTTCAAGTGTTTTTTATTCGTGGAAACAATTTTTTTTGTGATTCAGTAGTTCGTGTACAAGTAGAAAGTCATTATGCTTTATTATCAAAGTGTTAGAACAATCTGTCGGAACCATTCTTAATAAGAAAATTAATAATAACCTCATTGGGAAAGTGAAAAGAAAGAGAGATTAATTAAAAGCATGGAGCGTAAGAATAATTTTAATTTTTATGTAATTACAAAGTCGTTTATTGTACAGAGAGAAGTTTTTTCTAGGATTTACAAAATACTGGGGACAAAGTTGATTGATACTGAGAATAACTAAACTCGTCCCCAAAGCTCTTTTAAGATAAACCAAAGAAGCTCTGAGAAAGCTAAACATCAAAACAATCGAATTCCCAACGCTAAGGTTTTGATTCGCTTTGTTTCGAATCGTTTCGATATGATAACGATTGTTATCGACACAGTACGTACATAAAAAAGGATACAGGCAGATCACAACTTCGACCCCAGGGTATCTTGTATCTTTTTGACACGGTGATGTCAGAAAGATGGAAGATGCACTAGGGACGAGGTTGGACAGATCAATGACGTCAAAGTGCGGAGTATATAGTACTTATAAACAGACACCTAAATATATTAGCATATTTGGTTGTCTTATGTGAAACACTAAAAAAAGAATCGTTAAGTTGTCAGAAGTCTGAAAGGTTGTTTATAAAAAGCTTCTATTTTTTTTACTCTGAACCTCTGAAGGAGGAATGTTTATAAAAAAGAAACAGTGAAATAGAAGAGTAGACGAAAGCAGGGAGAAGAACTATTTCTCTCTCCTGAAGATTAACTTTCTCTGCTGACTGTTACCAAGTTATCATCTGCTGTTGTCAATCATTCGCAAAGAATGTCGTTTAATTATATTAATGTACTAACAAGTCTCTAGTTTTATTTCAGAACTTGACCTAACAAAGAGTGCTTGCTTCCCGTATAAAAGGTAGTGAACTTGGTTTTTCCAATCCAGTCATCCCATAGACTATAACACCCCAACAACTATAGTATATCACTCTGCACGCTGCGTTCGCGCGAATTATGTAGCTTAAATAGTAGCTACTTCGTCACTGTCTTTGCTTTCTTGCGTCCACAAAACGCGTTAAATTATCTCAGGTTAAGATTCTCAAAAAATCTTCGGAAGGTGTGAAGTTTTAAGATTCGAGTATTCTTAGCAATTCTTTGGGTTGAAACATTTGTGTTTTTTTCGTCTTGTCAATTGAAGTAGCTTTATACTATACCGGTGTTCAATTTATTAGCAATGAGAACTCGAGGTTAAATAACGATAATGACGCTACATAAATTCCATCCAGGAAATTTTGGACGGTTAGGTAGCCAGTAAATATATAGCTAATAACGAAACGTACTGTAAAAGATAAATATTTAAAATATTTTCAACTAAAACAAAACATACCTCTTTTTGTAAATCAAGTTCGAGACGATGTCGAATATTTTTAAGGACTTGATAGTCATCCGATTCGAATGCCTGTTTTTCATACATGGTAAACTTGTTTTATTGTAAAGAACTAATACGAACTAAGGAAAGAGTTAAATCTATGATGAAGAAACAACCGAAAGATTTTTGTTTTTTAAATTCCTTCAAACATATCATATATTATAAAACCACGCATGCGCAATGTGAGGTTATCGAAGCGTAACATTCTTCATGCTAGAGAGGTTAAATCACATACGAAGTAAACAAAATTCGACTATTAGTTAATTGCCGTACGAAATGTACATGGAAACAAAGCAACCTATTATATTTCACGCGGTGAGAAAACGTTCGAAAGTTTAACATGTTTACAATGGAATGTCAATTTCACTGAGCATGCCCCACCTTTGGCTCTAAACGCGAAAAGGTTTGTGTCAGATGTAAATTATTTAGAAAAAACAAAAAGATGTAATACGTATGGAAATTCGAGTGACCTCAGTTTTTTTAAAAAAAGGTATCATAAATTTTAATCCGAAAGTTTGAAAGCTAAGCAAAGGAAGGAGCGCAGCTAATACGCCTATATGGCACATTTGATGGATATTTTAGAAGCAAGTTGCCGCGGCTAATTATTTTAAAACCGGCCGGCTTTTATTTGCAATGCATGCAATACGTCATGCATGACAATTTTGAAGAATAACCTATATCAATTACCTTTTAAGAAAGGGAAGGGTGATTTTAACTTATAATTTCCAACGAGCATAATAAGTCGTCCTTTCACTGAGCATGCTTAGATTTTCTTTGAAAAAAAAAATCTCTGCAAAAAAAGATTTACCTCCCGGTAACTCGAACACCAGATAACTCAAACTTTCATTATCTCAAACTATTTTCTTGGGTACCTTAAACTTTCGTTATTACTTTCGTTATAAAAAACTCCTACTAACTGGGATAACTCGAACATTCGTTAACTCGAACCATTTTTCAATTTACAAGGAACTTTCATGCCTTTTTCATCGCCGAGATTTCACCTATTCCCGGTAACTGTTGTCCCACTTTTAAAAAAATCGCTTTTTATCTATAATCGTACGGAAGCTTCGTATAAACGAGTCACGAGTATATACAGTTAACATACAAGTAAATAGAGTCACATACGACTAAAACAATCAACATATACGACTACATGCGAGTACATACGGGTCGCACAAGAATACACACGAGTATATACGAGTCAAATACGAATCAACGTACTTATGAGTATAATATACAGTTCACACACGAGTAACTACGAGTCACATACGACTACAACAATCAAGTCATCTACATACGAGTATAGAGAATTAAAAAAACAAAAACTTAAAAAAAGCGATAGAACCTAGCGTTAGACATTAACTCGTGTCCACTAAAACTATTATAGCGATAAAACAAAGCGGTGGATTCTGTAGCCTTCAGTGGACTCGAGCTTTTAATGATATAAACATCAAAAATTTTCTTCTCCTGAATATAATGTATACAAACTTCTTATAAAGAATCGTCGTAGGCGAAATAATTGCAAAAAAATGTTCCATATTAGGTAACGCATGCAAAAATGTTGCTCTAGGCCTAAATTCCGTACCCCAAACGCGCAGATTGATAAGTCCAGGGTCCAGGATTACGAATATCTGCATTAATTGTTCGATAAAACAAAACACGAAAACGCAAACGTTTTTACAGGTCGTTGAATTGGAAGAAAAAAAGAATAATAAAAGTATTTATGCAATCTCGTTCCCAGGCCATTTTGCCTTGTTGATGAAGTTGATCAACTCCGTAATAACGGCTCAGGGGCCACAAGACCCTGGGGACGAGGTTGGTATTTTGGTGCTCATTCACGAGTGTAGCAGTGAATTAAATTTGTTTTGCTGCTTGTGTTATGTCTTTATAAGCGAGGCATACAAATCCACTGTTAAAGTTATTTGCTTCACATAGGGTAACAACAAAATGAGTGACACCATAACTGGATAGATTTAACAAGTTAAAAAAACTGAATTTGTTTAGTTTTTCATCCTCCTCCCCAGGGTTTGTGCCTATGCCAAAGCCGCTAGCGCTTACTTGATGTCAAAAAGGCAAAAGCACCTGGGGACGAGGTTTTTAGATTTTTAAACCAGAAATGGCGGCAAAGAATGCACTGGTTAATTGCAAATATATTTTTTAAGCTTTTTGAAACTCAATAAACCTTGTTTAAAGAACAAGATTAGAATCAAGTCCGTTCTTTATAAAATTCTTTGCAGGCCTGCGGTGACAAAATAGCATAAGATCCTAAGTCCACTCTGATGATTGTCAAGTTCAATAAACGTGAATCTAATACAGAAATAACCTATGCAATTACTTGTGGTGGTAAAAATTGAAGTTAGCTGTTTTGATTTAACATATTTTGACTGGGATTGTAGGTTCAGTCAGACTGCAGTCTGTAAATTTACTCAAGTAGAACCATGCAGATAATAATATGTTCTAAAAAGACAATAAATTGCACTTAAAAAGTACCGTTAGAAAATGCATTATTCTTGTCTACTTAGCGCCTTAAAAAAGCTGTCAATTAAATATAAGTATCTATGTTCGTTTAAAATATAGAAAAACCTGCAACGCAGTTACTAAGTCTAATACGTTATCGAACCAATGTTTGTAGACCTAAACGGCGATGTTTGAAGAATTCAATGAAGAGGTTGGAATTGAATAAAACAAACAAACAAACAAACAAACACAGAAACAAACAAACAAACAAACAAACAAACAAACACACAAACAAACAGTATAAAACGCCTATAATGAACTACTTTAGAACACGCATAAAGGCTCGTTTTGATAATCGTCAAAAATCAAAGTTTTCAAAACAATGACTTGTTCAATATTCAAGATCATCTGTTGAACTTTGTAAATTTAGCTTCTAAAAAGGTAAACAGAGAAACATTATCTTGCTATCGCGATCGATTGTGGACATCTGTTAAATATGTAGCCGTAACGTTTTCTATCAAATGGAAAGATGTTTTGCGTCGTGTTGGGCACGTTAAAGATCACCAACACTGTTCCTCTGTGTACGAAACCCTATGAAGGATTTCAGTTAAAATGTACCAAGATAGCAGCCGATAATTCTTTCCATTGAAACGCTCAGATCCAGCTTCGTCTTATCTTTAAAAACATGATTTAAAATTTTGAACCCCAAAGGGACTATTTATATTAATGAATTCTCCTATATCAAGATTTAATCAGCATATTAGCCAATCATATCGCTTTTTTGTTTTTCTGCTAACGTAAAGCCAATAACATCTATTCGATCCAACAGAAATAGCAGATTTAAAATTTGTAGCGAAATTCAAGACATAACACCAAAATACTTTCCTTACTGACTGGATTGGTGAATTGATCAAGCTGATATTTCTATTGATACATGATTGTCAATTTCCATAAATAAACTTCCCAAAAAATCATTATAAATATGAAGTTGTTGGTATTTTTGTTTATTATTATCACATATTCCATAGAAAGTGTGGCCGATGAAGATTGCAGTATTGAACCAAAGTTCGTTTCTTCTGCTGAGCCGCATTATACCATGGATTACACTGTCTATTCATTTCCAAGTTCAAGTCGCGATTATTTCAATGACTTTCCATACAGAGGGCCAGGAAATTTCATTTTTTATATTTGCGACGACATTAATGTTGTACAGAATACTATGATACACATTTTGTTAGATAGAACGTATTTCACAAGAAATAACAAATCAAAAATACGTCATATCGAATCTCATCTTTCGTTAGAACTTACTCAGAAAGTAGCTGATACGCTAATTTGAACAGAGAGTTTATCTATTCAACAATAATGTAACTTTGTTTGATACGAGCAGGTATCCTAATTTACGTTTTCTTTACAATACTTACAGTCATTTTTTGTGAAACGTGTCATGCGTTGTTTTTTTTTAAAAAAGAAATAACATTTTTAAAAACTGTTTACAAGATGGGGTTGTCAGGACTTAAATGGATTGTCGCACATTTTAAAAATACAAAATATTGCTTTTTCACAAACAAAACAATTGTGGAAAATAATCAAGATATGAGAAAAATTAAAGTGAAATGTGGATTGTCTGCCCACCAATAAAGTTTCACAATAAGAGATTTCCAAAAATGCATTGCACCAAACGGGACTGTCCATCAGGATATGAAAATAATCTCACTGTCATAAATGACACTGCATATTATCGTCGCAAAGATTGGAAATGTTTTCCTTGGTGCAAAGGGAAAAATAAAATCTCAAAATAGAACAGAAGATTGCACAAAATGCAATGGAACAATTGTTCCAAATGCACAGCGTACAATGTGTTTTGATGCATACGTCAATAACTTTTTATCTATGAATAGCGGGAGAGGAAAAAGTATTATTTCTTTTTCCACAATAGGTGTTATTTGTAATCTTTTTGTAATAGTTACATTTTACAAGCATCGTGAAACACCTATTGTAAAAAGTGTAATTCACACTATCATTCAACTGTTCAACCATTTGGCAATATTTGTTGTAACACCCATACTATCTTTAGAAAAGCCTACCTTGATTGTGTGTCAGATTAGACCTGCAGTTATAGGATTATGTTTTGCTTCGATATGTTCAGTAACATTCATAAGAATCCAAAGGCTCGTCCTTATAACTCACGAATAAGGATTTCTGATGAGAAAAACCTATATGCTTCGTTAAATGATGGAGTTAGCGTTCTAATCTTTGCTTCATTGCAAATCGCTACAGCTTTCAATACATTAAGAAGGAATCCAGCAGAACTAATCGAGTCCATCGACGAAACCGCATTAGAAAGAGCTATCTACTGCAACACTGGAGATCATCTAAATCTGCAACTTTCATGCTGTGTGGTTTTCATGTTGGTCGTTTTTATTCAGGGGTTACGGACATGGAAATTACCGTCCCTTTTCAACGAAGCACAATCCATCGCAATTTCAAACTTATTGTCAGCATTGATGTTTGCTTGCATGATTTCCTTGTACTACAGTGCCGTTAATCCCTCCGCAAAGGAATTTTTGCAAATTATGTTCATACTATGTTGCAATTTTACAATTCTTATTGTTTTGTATGGCTATAGAGTTTATATTGTTTATTTGCGACCAGAAACAAACACGAGAGCAGCTTATAACAACGAGATGCGGCTACATATTCTTCAAGAGGTGGAAGAAAGAAATGACTAAAAAAATCAGAAACGTAAACTTATTTGACTTTAATTTTATTTGCTTGTTTGTTAGTTTGTAAATACCTGGTTTAATATATATTTGTGATTGTAAAATAAATATCATTTAGTAATATTAAAATAATAGTTTCTTTCATAAGTAGCGGAGGGTGACGGCGGTGCTGTGGCAGTACACCGTGCAGAGTTTAAATATGAACGAACAACAGTTAAAATGCAATAAGGAATGATGAAAAGTTTCTTTCATAAGTAGCGGAGGGTGACGGCGGTGCTGTGGCAGTAGCGGAGGGTGATGGAGGTGCTGTGGCAGTAGCGGAGGGTGACGGCGGTGCTGTGGCAGTACACCGTGCAGAGTTTAAATATGGACGAACAACAGTTAAAATGCAATAAGGAATGATGAAAAGTTTCTTTCTGGTTTAACACTGGTTATCATATGGTTGGAGTTTTTTTCGCAATGTGATTGGCTAATCTACACGAAATATATGCTATATTTTTGTTTTCTACCGAGAAACGAGTGCAATTTTTACTTATTTTTCAGTTGCTGATATTTTTCTCTGATTGGCTGAAATAGCGTGCAAAAAGCTGATATTTTTTTCTGATTGGTAAGGCGGGGGCACACCAGTCCAACATTTGATCCAACATGCAATTTTTGTGATGTTGGATGAAATGTTGGACTGGTTTGAGTCACTTCAAAATTTTGAAAAAATTTGAAATTTTCAAGAAAGAAGAAAAAAATCGTGTTGGATGATGTTGGATGAAGTTTGATCGCCGTCAAACATTTCATCCAACATTTTCGGCAAGATCAAAGGAATTCTCTATCTGAGTTGCGTGAATTTTCATGTTGGATTGGTTTGGTGGTACTTTTCATCCAACATATAAAAATCCCGCGAATTTCGAACATTTTTGAATGGAATGTTTTTAATTTGATATCAGATGGGATATTTCATTAAGGAGGAAATCGAAATCCCCCACATCCATCCGAAACATTTCCCTAAATCCGAATCTGTCTTCGATCTTCAATTCTTTAATGATATTACTAAAATATCCATTTTGTTCCCTCCTCTTTATCCACTCTCTTGTTTTTCCGCGGGTTGGTTTTTCATCGTCTAAATCGATGAGTTCGTTCAGCAAAACATAAGCAGCACTGCAGAATTCCTTCCGTCCGCCATTTTGTTTTTCAGGAATGAATGAACTCTTTATCGTTCGAATGTTTTTAAAAGCAGTCCCACAAACCTAAAATTTTGCTTCATCCAACATGCTTTTTTTCATCCAACATTTCATCCAACATGGGAAAAAAATGTTGGATGAAATGTTGGACTGTTTTGCCCCCGCCTTTAATAACTCGCTGAGTAAAGTTATTGTTTTCTTGAAAAACGAGAATTTGTTCCATAATTATTTAAAAAACAGAAATTATTTTTACGAAACAAACTAACAATCAATCATAAATATGCACAGTTAAATTATTCTTTTGTTTCGACATAGTCATTAAAGAGAAGTGCCAGGGCTCCCCACCCACCGTAGATATTTTAAGTAAAACTGTGACTTTATGTTAGTGAGGTTATCTATAGCGCGTTAAGGTTTTTTGTGTTTAATTCGATTGTTTAACTGTGCTTATATTCAACTTGAGAGTAATAATTTCTGACAAAAAAGGTGCGTAATTCTTTGACCAATGAATTCTGCGTTCTAATATTCTCTTAAATTATATTCTCGCAAATTATTACAATGTTCAGTACTTTGTCAATGAATCCAGCGAAAGCTATAGAGTCCATAAACTTCAATAAAAATAAATATTTACTGCAACACTAAAGAACATTCAAATTTGCTACTTCTTTGTTTTGTCTTCCGGATCATAAAAATGCGTGCGACAGCACTATTTTAATCTGTAAAGCATTGAACACCCAAGACCCAAGTGGCGCGTGGCTTTGTGGTTATGGAGCTCGCTTCGTAATCACAAGGTCCGTGGTTCGGTACACAGCGCGGGCATGTTTAGCAAGTGTGTTTACCACAGCTACGGGTCAACCTATGCCATGTGAGGGAAATTGGGTAGGTAATGTAATATATACATTCCGAACACAGGACCCACATTGATAATAGTGTTTCCAACACTGATGTGGCCATATCCTGTATAAATATTCGGAGTAATAATAGTAGTAATAATAGTAATAGTAGACCTTACGTCTTAGGGCTTTTTAAGTACTTAATTTAATTCAACATTTCTAAGTCTTACTACAAGATTATAATCTTGTAGTAAGACTTGCAGAAATGTTATGTATATATGTTAAATACAAGGAAAGTGTTTGGCAAATTACTTGAAGTTGTTGAATTTAGTTGCTGTGGGCGTTGCTATGCAGTTTTACCCCCGACTTGTTACGAAAGTGTCAGATTGCACGATGCAAACTGAAGTTTATCGTAAGGACTAATTTCCCCCGTATTCTAAGAAACATTTGGCCTCCATAAACAGACCTTAAATGTATAGTATTTTTTTTCACTAGGTTATTATAATCCAATGTGATTCTTGCATAAGATTGTTGGATTATTGTGAATCTTGACTTACCTGCGTTTTGTAAACAAAAGAAACCATAATGGCTTCAGGGGATCTTTATGGAAACAGGATTTTTAACTACAACTACCATTTCTCTCGGAAATTTGGTGTGTCTCTACCGCATTTACCTAGATGTATGATGACAAAAACAGAATAACAAACTGGGAAAGTCTGACTGTAAATATTTTGTGACTAAATTGAGACGCTGTCACTAAAATAATATCTTATTGAAATTTGGTAAGAAATGAGTTACCTTAAAGACAGAAATTAATGTTAGTATAGATAAAAGAATTTCCCCCGTATTCTAAGAAACATTTGGCGTCCATAAACAGTGAAAGAACCTTAAATGTTGTATTTAGAAGCAGTAAAAACACGTGTGAACGCTACTCTATATATTTTCAACTGAACTTAATGTCTCGATAACCTCAAACACAACATTTCCCCCCTCTTTAGTTCAATGTGTCCATTGTCACTTTACTAAACATAACAAGTTTGCAGATTGTCTTTTTTTTACATAGATTTACAATAAATCCGTTACTGTTGTTCAGGTGGGTACATTTTCATGAAAATAGTCTGGTCTTCTTCTAATTCTTTGAGGATATTTTCGTACATATAACTCCGTAGGTCTGGTGGTAGTTTCGTATTCTCCTGGAGTATCAATATCGTCCTCTTCCTCCCCCTCTTGATCAAAGTTGGTTGGTTTAAGCTTGGATAAGAACTTAAAGTGTTGAACGTTGCGTGTGATAGTATGTCCCGGTCGGCTTGCCGTCAATTTTGTACCTTGAACTCGTGTGACACAGTATGGTTTTGGATCAAAGGGGCTTGAAAGCTTGTTGCGTTTCGGTTGTTTTACCAGCACGTAGTCGCCTTTGTTTATAGCTGGTTGGCGAGCATGAAATCGGGCGTCGACATACTTTTTCATTTTAAGTTTTTGTTGTGCATCTCGGTGTGGTGCCTCCTTGATGACATCCCTGTTCGGTTGGTTGTTAAGACTGGGCAATTTTCCTCTAACTTGTCGTTGAAATAGCGCTTCAGCTGGACTGACTCCGGTTGTTGAATGTGTCGATATGCGATAATTTAACAGGAAATTATACAGTGCGATTTTCCAAGGCTTCCCTTCTATTGTAGCAATCCGTAGGGTTTTGTTAAGGTTGCGCATAAAATTTTCGGCAGTTGAATTTGCTTTCGGATGTAGCGGTGTGATTCTGTGATGATCTATTCCTTTAGCATGCATGTAGCGTTTAAATTCGTTGCTGTGAAATGGACTGCCGTTATCAGAAATGATTTTATGAGGGAGTCCATGCGTTGCAAAAATTTTACTGAGAGCTCCCAAAGTCGGTAAAGCAGCTGTTGAGCCAACGATTTCTACTTCGGGAAAGCGTGTACGTTGGTCTATTACTACCAGTAAGTGCGAGCGATTTGGTAAGGGTCCCAGAAAGTCTATGTTCAATGTGTGCCACGGCGATGGTGGTAGGGGAGATGGTTTCAGTGGTGGCGGTGGGTTCATTCTTGAATTTGCGATACACAGTGAACAGTTCTTGCAAAGTGTTTCGACTTGTTGGTTAATATCCGGAAAATAAATTTTATCACGCAATATGGATTTCGTTTTTGTCATTCCAAGGTGTGTTTCATGAGCTAGTTTAAGCATTCTGTGGCGTAAACTGGTCGGTGCTACAATTCGATTTCCTCTAAGTATCAAGGATTCGTCGTTGTTGCAAGTGAACTCGTTGCGTATTTTGTTATAAAGGTGAAGCTCTTTAACGTTACAGTTGGGATATTTTGTGGATATTGTGTCTATTGAATACCATTTAGTAGAGCGAATAAGTTCTTTCAGACATTGCAGGGTCGGGTCATTTTTCGTGTGTACTTTTATCTCGTCTAGCGTAATGGCTATCGGTTCTGCATGCTTTGTTGTAAAATTTACGTATTCTTCGATGATTCTGGTAGAGTTTGTATTACTGTCGGGAACGGTGTGTCGGGAACAATAGTCTGCCGGGTTGAAAGAGCCATTGATGTGACGAATATTGAAGCTAAACCCTTGTAGGCGTAAACACCATCGTTCTATACGTAAAGGTAAAGTTGACTTAGGATTACTGAGTAATGATACCAATGGTTTGTGGTCTGTAAGAATTTCAAAGTCTGAGCCAAGTATATATATGGAGAATTTTTCACATCCGTGGACAATTGCTAAACATTCCTTTTCTAATTGGCTATAACGAGATTCTGTATCTGATAATGCTCGGCTCGAGTATGCTATAACGCGATAGTCTTCCGTTTGTGGTGTGTGTTGCAGTAGTATAGCACTGATGCCATGTGGACCAGCATCAGTTACAATCGTGGTGGACTTCTGTGGTGAGAAATAACTCATAACAGTATTTGATGACAGCGATTGTTTCAATTGATTGAACGCAGATTGCTCGACTGGTCCCCAGGACCATGTTGTATCTTGTTTGGTGAGATTTCGCAGCGGTGTAGCTATGTCAGCGTAATGGGGTATAAATCGACCTAAGAAATTCGTCATTCCTAGGAAAGATCGCATTTCGGTTGGATTGGTCGGTGGTGCTAACAGCTGTATCGCTCTGACTTTCTCTGGACTTGGGCTTATTCCTGCGGCTGAAAAGATGAAGCCAAAAAATTCTACTGAGGATTTATCGAACTCACATTTTTCAAGATTCAATGTTAGTCCGTATGTCCCGAAACGTTGTAAGACTTTTTCCAAGATGGTGTCCAGTTCTTTTAGACTTTGGGCAAAGAGGATGATGTCGTCAGCTATATTCTTGCAGCCTGGGATGTCTCTCAAAATATTCTCTAGTTTTATTTGTAGCTCTTCAGAGGCCGATGAGGTACCAAAGTTAAGCCGTTTGTATCGATGCAAACCCTGGTGTGTCGAAAATGTTGTTATTGATCTTGAACCAGGCTCTAACTCAAGCTGCAAGAAGGCACTGGTCATGTCGAGTTTACAAAAGTATTTCGCGCCGTTTAGGTCGTGAATCAGATCGTCTATAGATGGCGCAGGATGACGTGTGCGCTTTATGGCTTTGTTTGCTTGGCGCATGTCTATACACATACGAATTTCGTCCGGATTATTTTTTTTTGGTACAACAACGATCGGTGAAACCCAGGGTGTCGGCTGGTCAGTGACGTCCTCGATTATATCGGCTTTTCTGAGTTTGTCTAGTTCTTTGTCGACTTTTTGACGGAGGTGAAAAGGGATACGTCGTGGTTTTTGAGCGACAGGTTTAACGCTTTCATCGATGTGTAATTTTACTGGCTGATCTTTGAGCTTTCCTGTCCCGTTAAAAACTGCTTTATATTCTGTGAGAAGAGAATGGAGACGCTCCGGAATGTGAGTTGTACGATCAGAAGAGTTAGCTTTGACGTCACTATGCAGCATGGGTGTAGGCGTTATGTTGTTTATTTCTATTTCTTGAAACGTTGTGCTCAATAGTCCTAATTCAATTGCGAGATTTCCGCCAATCAGATTCGGTGCTTTTGTGTTAAGAACAAAAAACTCATCAAGAATGAGTTTCCGTTTTGATTCAGCGAGACACTGAAGCACGCCCAATACTTTCAGCTGTGAAGTTTCTGTTGACGATCCGTAAGGTACTAAACACACTTGCGATTTTCTTAGCTTATGTTGTTTCGTTTTTTGTAAACGTTGAAACGTTTCTATATTTAATATGTTTGTACTACAACCTGTGTCTATTAAAACTGGAATAGAATGTCCGGATACCTTGATGCTGGTTTTGAATGTCCTGAGTTTGTCCTTAGGATGAAGCGAGTTGACACGATTTACGGAGAAGCAATTTTCTGCCAAAGGGTCGACCGACTGTTCGGTGCCTGGTTGAACGAAACGAACGGGGTAACGAGAAGGTGGTGGGTTCATACTATGTTTACGAGATGAGCGACATACACGTGCGAAGTGATTCAATTTTCCACACGATCGACATACTTGATTTTTAGCAGGGCACTGTTTTGCATGGGGCCAAGCATTTCCGCAGTTAAAACATGACTTACTTGGTATTTCTTTTTTGTGGACTTGCATTTGTAGATCAGCGATTTGTTTACGTAAAACTTGAACTTCCTCTGCTTGTGAAGCTTCACCTATATTGTTTGTGGCTCCAGCTTCAATTTCTTGAGATTGATGCTCCACGTCTTCGTATAATTTACCTCGTGTGAGAATGTCCTGTAGAGATGCTTCTTTATTACTGAAGCAATATTTTCTAAGCTTGTTTGACGTTGTTCCTAAAATTAGCTGTGTTTTGATCTGTTGGTTGATACTGTCAAAATTACAACGTGAAGCAATAGTTTTAAGTCGTACATAATAAGATTGTAAAGTTTCGCCATCATTCTGTATTGTTTTTTGAAAATTCCAAACTTCAAAACATTCGTTCGTTTTCGGCTCAAAATATCGACTAAATGCATTAGTTAAATCTTCGATCGTAGTTCCAGTATTGTCAAGTACTTCAAAAATATCTTGTATTTCAAATCCTCCGTAATGTAATAACAAAGCTCTCTTTCTTGTTTGGTCTTCGATGTTCATTGCCGTTATAAAGTTATTAAATCTACTAACATATTTCTTCCAACGTATACCAACACTGTGCATTTCACTTTCGTCGAGAGAAAATTTAGGAAAATCTGGTAAAAAGGTACTCGTCGCCATTGTTGTATTTAGAAGCAGTAAAAACACGTGTGAACGCTACTCTATATATTTTCAACTGAACTTAATGTCTCGATAACCTCAAACACAACATTAAATGTATAGTATTTTTTTTCACTAGGTTATTATAATCCAATGTGATTCTTGCATAAGATTGTTGGATTGTTGTGAATCTTGACTTACCTGCGTTTTGTAAACAAAAGAAACCATAATGGCTTCAGGGGATCTTTATGGGAACAGAATTTTTAACTACAACTACCATTTCTCTCGGAAATTCGGTGTGTCTCTACCGCATTTACCTAGATGTAGGATGAAAAAAACAGATATAAATAATTTTGTGACTAAATTGAGACGCTGTCACTAAAATAATATCTTATTAAAATTTGGTAAGAAATGAGTTACCTTAAAGACAGAAATTAATGTTAGTATAGATAAAAGATTTCGTCATAAATGTATGCAAATTAAGTGAACGTTAATTTGCTACTGGTGTTTCACAAAACTACAGTAAGGGTAATTAAATCTACAGTCATTTCTACCATTTACACAAAGGTGATTTTAAAAAGGGATGACAGGACAATCCCCCCCCCCCCTGGATAATCGCCCCTCGTATGATTGCCCCCGCTAATCCCCCTCGATAAATGCCCTCTGGATAATTGCCCCCGCTAATCCCCCTGGATTATCGCCCCTGGAAAAACTAGAAACCCCCCCCCCCCCCCCCTGATATATTTGCCCTAGATGTTTGCCTTCAACTTATTCCGACAGAATAATTGCGCTATCCCTGAAAATTTCCCACCAATGCAATTTGAAATGTTCTCTCAGGATCATAAGTTTCTGTTTGTTTTAACCATTTATGTTCGAATCTGTGGAAACATATGCAAAGAGCTTGCTTGCAAGAACCACACGATACTGACGCGCGTTTTCCTTACACCTTCGTATGATAGCTGCTGTTGCTTTTGTACCACCACAAGATGCTGAAAATGCATATATTCAAGTGGACACATTGATTAGGAATAGCTACATGGATAGGTACCCCGGAGATGCTAGATAGATAGATAAGATATATTTCACCGTTAAAAAAGAATACAAATAATCAGTTACTAAAATTATAAATACATCTTATCATCAAGCCCCGTGGTTGAGCTATTTACAGTTTATAATGTGTTAAAAACTTAAAAATATTGAACTAAACTAGGATAAAACGATTAAAAAAATTGAGTTAAATCATTGTCAGTTTTGAGCATGAGACTTTTTGATACCTTTTTAAATTGTTCTAAACTAATATTCATTTTAAAATTATTGTCTAAAATTCTGTTCCACAATAGTGGTCCTCTATTTTTTATGGAATAGCTACTCACTTTCAGAGTAGTTTTTGGTATAACAAAGTTATCTTTCGAGTACCTTGTGTCATACTTATGTTGAATAAGGGAAAATTTGTCAGCAAATGCTAACGGGCATGAAGCGGATTTTATCTTAAACATAAAAATTAATGCTGACGAAGTTTCCGACTATTTGGAAACATACCTTATCGTTAAAAAAAAAAGTCGGCAAAAAGTGACTAAATTTTGGCGTGATGACTAATATTTTTTGCCGACTAAAATTTTAGCCGACCTTTTTCTTACCGACCAAACTTTTTTTCCGACTATTTTTTTTCCGACCTAACTTTTTTTCCGACTTTTTTTTTTCCGACCAAATTTTTTTTGCCGATTTCTTTTTTTTTAATTTTTTTGCCAAACACCACTTTTTGCTGAGTTTTTACGGAGGAAAATGTTTTGCCGACCACCTTTTTAGCCGGTTTTTCTTCCTTGTTGCTAATTTTTATCAGTTGTATGCAATTATTCTTGAGAAATCGACTTAACCTTAAACATTTTTATATATTTGTTGTTGTGTTTCATTTTAAAAAAACCTTCAAAATCTAAACTTTCTTGATCATTTTTGTCTGGAAATTGGTCGGCAAAAAGTAACTAAATTCAAAAATTTAGTCGGCAAAAAGTGACTAAATTTTGTCCAAGTGACTAATATTTTTGCCGACTAATTTTTTTTGCCGACTTTTTATTTTTGCCGTAAAGTTTGTCAAAACCCGCTTTCTTTCTTTTGAAAACGTTATTTTTGGTATTCTTTTTTTGCACATATAAACTTTTCAACTGTCTCATTTGGTGCATTAAAATCTCTTCGAAGTTTAATCACTCGCACTTTCGGGGATAAAATAACTGCAAATATTATTTTAAAGAGTTTTAATAAACTACAAAAAACTTGATTAAGCATTTTTGTATCCTCCAGCAAACATTATTGTTATCTAAACGCGTGCACATAAGAAATTTATTGTGTCAGTTGGTTGAGATCATTCAAGGGCATAGCTTCCTAGGCGGAAGGTATCTGGGAATAATAAGAATAATTATTATAAATGGAAAACGCAATAAAAATACTGACTTATAAAAATACGTATCATACATACAGCAATAAATAAACACAAAAAATTCTTAAAGTACGGCGAAAATTTCATTATCAAAAAACTTCAAACAGCACCCTTTGTAGTGTATAAACAAAAGCAATGGAAACAAAGTGGTCGACAAGGATTTACGAAGGAACACGATTTCACGAAAGATAGAGAACCTGTCAGAATGACTAATAAACTGCTTCAGATCATGAACTCCATGTGTTCAGATCAACCGTTTTTCTGTTGTTTTTCTGTTATTTCTTTCCTCCAAAGTTGAACAATGAAAACATATGACCTCGTACTTTTTTATCTTATTTTATATTTCAACATTACAGTTCATAAAAAACTCAAAGGTTATGTTACAAAGTTTTAAAACAACCACATAGTATAATTCCTCAGCATGTATGCAAGGAAAAGGCATGTCATCCTGGTCACACATGCCCATTTTAAATCAGCACTAAGTTATGTACACTATATAACAGGCATCACACCCACGGCAACACCAGCCCCGCTTCTAGCTTCCGGCATTGACTCGATCACCTGCCATTCACCACTTTCTGGTTCGTACACCTCCACACTGTCTAGAAACTTTTCACCGTTATACCCACCCAGGGCATAAATTTTATTGGAAACTATGGCAACGCTTAGTGCGCTTCGATGTTCGTTCATAGGTGTGATCATAGTCCACTTGTCTTCCAGAGGACAATATCGTTCAACGCTGTTTAATTGTGCCACGCCGTTGTATCCTCCCAGTGCGTACACGTGACTAAAAGAAGAAGAGATCACAACAAATAGAGTAGTTTTATAAAGTCTAAATGTAAGCAGGGTACCGATAACTGAAACCTCCCAGGAACCAAGAAAACAGTTGAGGTTACTGAAAGTTCAAGTTACTTATTTTTGCAAGGACTAAAAACTGTCTATTTTACGCGCATTTATTTTTGCGAGTAGTAAAAACTGTCTATTTTACGCGCATTAATTTTGCGAGTACTAAGAACTGTGTATTTTGCGCGCATTAATTTTGCGAGTACTAAGAACTGTGTATTTTACGCGCATTAATTTTGCGAGTACTAAGAACTGTGTATTTTACGCGCATTAAATTTGCGAGTACTAAGAACTGTGTATTTTGCGCGCATTAAATTTGGGAGTACTAAGAACTTTCTATTTTACGCGCATTAATTTTGCAAGTACTAAGAATGGTGTATTTTGCGCGCATTAATTTTGCGAGTACTAAGAACTGTGTATTTTACGCGCATTAAATTTGCGAGTACTAAGAACTGTGTATTTTGCGCGCATTAATTTTGCGAGTACTAAGAACGGTGTATTTTGCAGGCATTAATTTTGCGAGTACTAAGAATGGTGTATTTAGCGTGTAATAATTTTTGCGGGTGATAATTTTCGTAAATTAAAGAATAAATGACTGCTAGTTAATGCTTTTTAAACAATTTATATTTTTGTGGTTTAATTCAGATAACTAATTATAATCAAAAGCATCTAACAAAAGTTTTTTTAGATGCTTTTGAGGCTGAGTTTTTGAGGCTGAGTTAAAATTTTGCAATATTCCCAGAATTTTCCCGATTTGCTTAAGTTTACCCGGGTTCCCGGTTTTCTCAAAGTCTCCACTAGAAAGTTTCCGATTTCGGTATGATTCTGTCAGCAGCAGCTTACCCGTTTAACGCAACCACACCTGCACCGCTTCTTGTTGTATTCATGGGTGCGATATTCTTCCATTTATCTGTGATAGGACAATAACATTCTGCAGTGCGAAGTCTGTTTTCAGCATCAAAGCCTCCCACAGCATACAGCAAGCCCTCCAAAACTGCCACACCCACTCCTAAAATAAATAAATAAATAATAATAAAAATAAAAAAATACGAAGCTTTTACAATTTAGTCCTTGACTAAAGTTTATTTTGCAAAACAGGAAAATAGTTCAAGAAACCTGAAATCATTTTACCGTCGATATAATATTGCAAGACATACACGGACTGCCGTACGTCGCTCTCAACTGACGTACAACGAATTAAAAGTATACGTACAAGAGAAAAATTAATTTGTCAATCCCTAAAGAGTGTAGCGTAGAGTGCTCGCTTGAGCAAGTGCGTCTTTTTTGCAAATGACTTGTTTATTATTTATTTATTTATTTATCCTTAATTTTATTTTATACACTGGAAAGGGAAATAACATTAAAAAGTGTTTTTTGCAAAAAAAGTAACTTTCCACAATTTTAGCTGATGATTATTATCGCAAATATGGTCAATTTTCTCACCCATTCGACGAGCGCTCATAGAAGCCACTGGATTCCAAATATCATTTTCCGCATCATACTTCTCCACCGTATTTAAGCATACAGTTCCATCGCTCCCGCCCACTGCATATATAACGCCATCTAAGGCGGTGATGCCCAAACGGTGTCGTGTTGCACTCAATTTAGCTATATTGCTCCATTTGTTGGAAAACGGGTCGTATGTTTCAACAGATGTGATCGATTCTAATTTCTCACAAGATGAGTTTGTTCTGCCACCAACAAGATACAGCAAACCACCTAGTGTTAAAATAAAATCTCCTAATATATTATACAGCATCAATAAAATAACAGAAAAAGCCCAAACATCATAGTAATTTTTAAGAGAAAAAAACAAAACAATCAGTGTGATGAAAAATTTAGCACGGATTAATTTTCACGGACAGAAAATCTGTATGTGACATTTGTCGCAAAAAAAAAAAAAAATTGACGCAAATTGACAATCTAACGATCTGATGATTTGCGGCGCCGTAGCTTAGTGGTTATAACTCTCGCACTTTGTGCAGGATACCGCAATTCAATATAGGCCAGGTAATGTTACCACAGCCCTGGGTTAACTCAAGCCATGTGAGAAAAATTGGGAAGATGGCACATTGTGTGGGCCGTTAGATGTTGCACGAGTTGTATGGTAAAGCGCGGAACCTAATTGGGTCTGCATAGCTTAAAATTAGCATTAAATACTCTAGGACTCCCCATCTAAGCCATGGCCCCTCCTAGAAATAATAGACAGGGTATATTCCTCGATAATTGTGAGGCTACAGTAGCCAAGTAAAATATGCACATCTATCTAAATATTTTGCAGGATAATGTTTAGGAAACTTGTGAAGACTTATGGCATTGTCTTTGTCCGATTAAAGTAATAAAAAAAAATAAATGGTTCCAAATGGGCTTTGCTATAAACTTACCCACAAACACTGCACCAGCTCCACTTTTTGGCTTTGGCATCGTTCCTAATCTAATCCAGTCCCTTGTGTCAGGGTTCAAATATTCATGTGAAGCAAAAGATTTCTTGTTGTATCCGCCCATACAAAATATAACAGTGTTTCCAGCCGGCATGCGTTTTTCAACGGATACACAACCTTCTTGGACATCCTAAAAGTAGGAGTGATTTTTATTTATCCTTAATAAAAAAAAGTTAAAATATATCAAAATTTGATGACATCTAAATTCCATAGCAGATTTAAAGTTATAGGATATACCTTTTCTTATCTTAAGAGTGTACAAAGATCGTAAATTAAAACAATGGTCACAACTTTAAGATTAGGGGATTTTTCCGTTTTTCTCGTAACAATGAACTTAATTGGTAAAATTTAGGTCTGTTTCATAGACAGCCAATCAAACGCAAAATTTAGAACACGTTATGACCTACGTCTCTCTGTTACGTTTTTATAAATAATGCATTGTACATTGTATATATATACAAAATAATACAGGCTAACAGTTTTTTTTAAAAAAAATAAAAAAATAAGATGCTTGTCTTTGGAAATGCATGTATCTCATTTAGACATCAAAATTTTTCCAAATTAGTGAGTTGATTAATCCAGAAATATAATTAATGGGCTGATCCAGGAAAATATTTTGAGCGTTGATCTAGCTGTGCTGTTTTGTTATGTTAGGACATTGAGTATGCAGAAATATATATACATGAATTGAAATATGCATGTTTTATCCTTCTGTATATATATGAGTGTTTCTCAAAAAATTATATTCTCTATAGCTAAAAACCCTTAAAGTATCCCAAGAGAAAGGAATAAAGCATTTTTCAAATCAATCATATCAAAACTACATCTATCTATTTTGTGTGCCCAAATTAGATGTATATGAAATCGATATACCAATGTCTAAATTAATCTGTATATGGCCCTGAGTCAGCCACATTACAATGTTTGTCCCTAATATGACAAAAACTTTGAGTAAATTATAAAGGTTGTAAAGTTATAAAAATTGTAAAGAATGTTATATGTCAAAAAAATCATTTACTTCACAAAACTTACCTTTAAAGCTGCAGATAATAATTTTATTGAGTGCAAGTCATTAGAAATAACATGGTTGCTTTTTAATTGTGACGTAAGAAATGTCTGAGATAATAACTGCAACCTGACATGTGGTAACAACTGCGGTATTTTATCTCTTCTTTCAATAAAATTATGTTGAATCCATGAAATAGCAGCATTGAACACCTGCACAGAGAAAGAAAAAGTAATGTTTTATTGCATACGTATATTCTTGAGTAAAAGGTCCATTTCTATGTATATGTAAGAATGCAGGAATACCATGATGACTGTGAGGCGTGGTATCTTGCGGAAATGGTCTTTCACCTGAAAACCCCCACCCTCCTCTTAATAAAGCTCATCTTGTGACACAAAAAGGTTATCTAAATCAACTTACCTTTTAGTGTGCATATTAATAAGAAAATGTTAATTTGCTACATAAATCCCCTCAAAATTCTGAAAATATAACCAGGCAAACCTGTCTAAAATGTTGCAGAATACAAGTTCATTTTGGGTGACATGGTGGGTAATTTTTGAAAGTTTGAAGCAGAGTTGAACAGGCAGCAATGAGATTAATTATAACCCCCATTAACAAAATAAAGCCACTATTAATTCTTAAGGTATTATTAAGAAACTAGTTGGATGGCATGTAGAAAATTAGGGTAGCAAAAAATTACAAAGTTATATATTGATGGTCATGATTTTGATGGTCATATGACCTGTCAACATACAAAAAATCTTCCAGGATAAAATACTGTGAAAATTTTTTCATTTTTATAATAATTTGGTTTAAGTTACTTCAAAATATTGGTCTAAAATTGAAAAAAAAAACATTTAGATATAAACTTAAATTCTGATAAACTGAAATGGGTGGTATAATTGTCTAAAATTTGGTGTTTTCTCCCCCCTACAATTTGATTCTCACAAGTACCATCAAAGACAGACACAATAAGAATATTCATTTTAATTAAAAACAGAAAGATACCTCAGTCTCTGATCGTAAACACAGATCATTTTGATCTAGGAACCATCTTACTCTTTCAAAAGGTAAACATAGAAATTCCTCTTCTTTTACAACTTCACAAAAGTGGCGATTACAGTAATATTTTGACTTTTCCTTGAGATTCAAGCAACCATGACTCTCTGAAAATGCATATATGCCTAAACAGTTTGCGGGATCCAACTGTTTTTCAAGAAACTCACAACACTTGTCTTGAATCAATTTAACCTGAAGGATAGTGGCTACATGTAAAAGACTTTGTACATTCTTTTGATTCACGATTATCTTTGAAGTATATACAAAGTTTATTATAGTTTCTACTGCTTCAGGATCCATGTCCTTTATTTTAATAACGTCTTGTTTACGTTCTATTAAGTCATGTGAAAACATGGAATAAAAATAGGGGACTGATGATGCAAGAAGTAGTTTATGAGCAGTTATTTCTCTGTTTCCAACAAGAAGTTTCACATCAGAAAAAAGACCAGAATTCTTGAGTGATTCTATTTTCACAAACACCTCCTTTCTATGGCTATCTGATAAATCAAAATACATCTCAAATTTGCGATGATATTAAATAAGAGCTGGGTATATATTTTATTTGAAACAAGTTTAGTTTCTTTGGCCCTCTCTTTTATTTAACCAGACACTGTTTCGGCCACTTTTGTTTTGTTGTTCGAAGACATGACTTTTATGAGGAAAAAGTCGTGAATTATTTTAGGCTGCAACGTTTCCGCGCGATAAACTTGTGCGGGCGCGAGAGAGTGCATGATTCCTTCTCTCAAAAATACAATTTGCTTTTTAAAATTGAACAGACACAGCTAAAGATTGAATTTTCTCAAGTAACACAGATTAAGGCTCGCAGAATTAACTATCCTAATACAAGTTGTGTCACTTGGGATGGTCTTACTTGGGACAAAGTTAGCTATACCTAAAATTATTTTTTTCGAAAATTGTCAAAGTTATTCCGTTCGTTCAAACCGGTTTTCCATAACAGATTCTTCCCAGAAATCGTCAATAGAATGATAATTAAAACATGCGTTTTGTGGTATACATCAATACTACCCAGCGAAGGAGAGTGAAGAGTTTATGACAAATTCAAATGAAGCCGTGGTCAGGCTTGTGTAAGCAAAAAACTACTAAAATCAAAAACATATATCTTTGTTAGTGTGGTTAATTTGCATACTTTACGGGAATCCTAATGCGGTGACACTTGATGGGATTTTTTTATTATGACGGTCTGTCATATTACGAAATATACCTAAATAGTTATTGATGGAAACAAAGAATGAGATATATTGTATATACCTTAGTTTAAAATATGTCTTGGAAGCTTTTTCACTTTTTATTTCCTTATCTTTTTAAGCCAATTTCTTTAAACGAATCTGTCTTTGCTGTGATGCTACTGTTGTTTGTTTGTTTGTTTTCTTGCATGCAGGGATGTTAAGTTTATTTCAAGTTAGTGCATTTTGCATGCATTTTAATAAGCATTCAATGAAAACTTAAACTACTAGATATAGTTAACTACAGTCAGAAAAACTCCTAACTGGAAAACATAGCCCAGTGTAGATGAGTTGCAGCGTGACGTAGTTATTTTGATTTTACGTCTAAAACAATGGACATGCTCATGCATGTACATAGGCGAAATATAAAGAACAGACCGCAATGATCGAAGAGATCAAGTTAAAAAAGCAACTTACTTTTTGAACTAATTAAAACCTGATCTTAAATAGAGAAAATGATAGTTATAAGAAAAAACAATTCAAACTCCTTTTAGATTTTTTATTTCTTATCTCTATAAATTAGAGGAAATAGTCAATTTTCCTTATGCGGTCCTTTTTTTATTGCTTGTAAGGATGCGCACGCATATACTTTGTAAACTTTGCAACTCATCTATAGAGACGAGTTTTATCGTGACGCGTGTTGTTTGTTATTCCTGGAACTCTTACGCAAATTGTCAGGCAAAATAATGCAGGTGGTTAAGCCGTGGACCAGTCCATTCCAAACTTTATTTTCAGGCAGAGACATCTTTTGATCTTGAAATTAAAATATAGCTTGCATCTAGTTTAGATTTATAACATATATCAGTGAAAAGAAGCTGGTAGCCACAGTAACTATAATTTAACTTCCTTCACCTAAGGTCTGCATTTTTTTTCCTGTCAATTATTCCAATTTTTCCGTACATGTGCAAGAATTCCTAAAAAATGTACACATTGAAACTCGTCTATAGATAACAGTTTAAGATCAATTATAGCTATAATATATATACACACGTTTCATGTCAGCAAAAAAAATTATAGACATAAAAGTCTACTGCTGGCTTCCTGTTTGCAAACTTAAGTTTCATGTTTGCTTTTTTTTATTATGCAATTCAATGCACAAGTACGTAACAAATTTTGCATTAAATAAGAGCAAATCATTCAGGAGTAAATTACATTCATATTAAATCACACACACATAGAAAAAATTAGCAATATAAATCAAGAATTTTGTTGGCACATTGGCATTTGCCATATTCCGACGTTTTCACGAACATTCCTGATTCACACTGGCAACTTTTCTTTAAATTGCATACTTGAACTTAGTACCTTAGTACCCAGTACCTCGAATAGCGCGTTTAAAACTGCACAAATTCGCCGTATCTGTCATTCAACATCATAACCCATCACGCCTTTTTTACAAACTATTGGGATTGTATCGCTTATCAGCAAACCGAGTCGGTTGTCCCCAGTATTTATTGTGTCAAATTTTATATAAATCCTTGTATTAGTAGTATACATTGTGATTCCTTTTCAGTAAAAATACAGCCACCCAGTTTCAGTAAAAATACAGCCACAAATACAACCACCCTCGTCCCCATGGTTTATTTGAGAACCAACAAACTCTGGGATTCTGGAGTGAAGGAAAAGACAGTGTTGGAATAAAATATCTTCATATAAAAGTACAATATAAAAGTACAATAGATTTATTTGCAGCAATACCAATAATATAATATAATAACGTGACTCATTTGATATTATTAAAATACTGGGAACGAGTTTGGTTTTTATTTAGATAAGTGCTGAGTGAGATTAACTTGTTTCTTGAACATCAAACCCTCCCCTTCTGAAACAACATAATCGCTCTTTTCTTTTGTTCATCCATAATATTGTTTGCTATGCAGAACTGTTCAAGTCTTTCTACATAATCCTCCCATGTTTCCTCCCATTACATAGGGTAATAATCCGTAAAACGTAATAGGCTGTAAACAAAACAACAAACAAAAAAGTGATAAAATGCTGAGGATGAGTCCTTTTTAAAAGTAAATATCAGGAAAAGGTTATGATACGTCTATTATATCAGAATAAAAATATACATGGCTCCACAGAAGATGAAATGTTACAAAGTTAAAAGTGTTACATACAGTTTATTATTTTTTGAATGACTAGGCCAGACCCCAAAGCAATCACAGGTCTCCTATTTTACCTATGATAGATCATAGTGCTGTTACACTGGGAAAATGTATGCTTTACATCAATAACATGAACAAAATTGCTAATACATTAAATTGCACTTATAAGTTTGAAGCTAAATAACTTGGAAACTGACATCATCTCCCATATGGGTAACTGGAGACAACCTGCGACTGAAATTTGTGCAATTTCTTAAGCTGGAAAAGCGTTTCAATTTACACAATAGAGGAAACTGTTAATAAATATCTGAGAAAAAAATCATTTTTGTATATTTGATAGGTCTTTGATGGACGTTTTAAAAATAGTTTAAATCAATTCTCTTTTACAGGCTTTTTAAAAACAGACGTATGATAGGAGCACACACACGTAAATGCAATGCAAAAAATGCAAAATTTTATAAAAGGTTACTTAATGTAAGCACACCTAAAAACGCAACTAAAATACTTTATGTGTAATTTGTGCTGCACGCCTTCTTTTAAGCTGTTTGTCCACTTAAGTCGATTTTTCCAAAGCAATTTGTAGAAGTTATGGTATGACCACCCTAAAAATACTTATTAATACATCTCTGTTAATCAGGATACACAGCTTTAACAGCTATATACCTGTTTTTACCCCAAGATTTATAATTTTTTGAAGCTATTAAAACACAACAACTTAAACACAACAATTTTATTCCTACCTGTTATCCTTAAAAAAATATAATATACTTTTAAATTTAATGTTTTTTTAAAAAGTTATTCATTTATTGATAAAAATAACTTTAAGGACCCAGTAAGGTTCAAGTGAGTTTCAGCATGTACACTTTTTAACAGGCTTTCACCTATACGTGTTTGTGGGGAAATACACTTATTTATATTCACTTATATTTATATCAGTTCATGAGGTTACAAAGCTCTGTTTCTAAGTTTAATACTTGTTTCTGCTTGCGGTTACATAAATTAATATCATCTTTCATAAAAGTTCAAATTTCCTTTTATTTTCAAGGTATATTTTTAACTCATTCTTTTAGGCGAGTCCTGCTAGAATAGTTTCTTTTTTAGAATATACTTAATGTTGATTGCACAAGCTTTTATGGTCAACCTGACAATTTCATTGTTCAGATGTTACCATCTTATAAAAAAATACACCTAACATTTCGGGATTTGATTTTAATTTTAAGTCAAGTGGAGTACAATAAAATCTCTTATTTTTATGAAATATTTATTGTATAGGCTATAGATAGATCAAGTTTTGCAAATGATCAAGAATTAATGAAGCTAGCAGACAATCTTTCCACTGTCATGCTATATAACAAGATAATGTAAACAAGCTTGCCATAACAAGAAAACAGATTATTAACATTTGTATATTTTATTATTTTTTGTAGAAGGAAAAACATTTGTCATGACGTTTGTTTACATGGAGTATTAAGATATGTGGAATACATCGCTGTGTTTGTTGCTGTTCATTGATTTTGGTTAGTTTCTGCAAAACGTGTACCATGGTGAATTTTGAGGAACATTTTTGGGTATGTGTTGTTGCTAGTTCTGCTACTTTAATGAGCAGAGCTCCTACATTAAATTTCATTTTTCTTTCTTCTGTTTGTACAGTTTTGTTATTGTGTTTGTTATAGGGTGAAAAATATAACGGTTTCGATGTTCTGCAACAAAATTTTAAGCTTGGCTTGAATGCTAGTAAAGAATTTACTGAATTCCTAAAGGAAAGGTATATAAATGCTATTTCAGGATTTTATGTTTTTGTTTTTAAATGTAGACTTGTGTTATACACATCAGGTTTAAAAATTTTATTAAAATCCTAAACTTTAAAAACATATGGGTACATGTTTTTAAAGTTTAGGATTTTTATAAAATTTGTTTAAAGGAGCATAACCTCCATGTATTTTTGTTACCATTCCCCAAAAAAGAATCCTCATAATAAATATTAGCCCTTAACAAATTTATCCACAGGCAGCATTTCAGCAGTTTTTAAAATACTTTCATTTAACCACAATTGATGATAAACTTATTAATGATACAGTTTAATTAAAAAAAAGTTTTTTACTATTAGCTATAGGAGGTAACTTAAGCATACTTTATAAAAACATTTTTTTATTTTAATAAATTATATTGTTTGTTGTAATTTCAGCTTTTATGCGAGGAAATATCATGTTTAGTGTATGCTTTTTATTGCCTGTGCATGGGTTTGTGTAATCACAATTATAAGAATTAAAATCTGTATAATAAGTAAGGTTAAAAACAAAAAAGTAAGAATCTATATTATAATACCTGTGTGCGTCTGTCTGTCACGCAAAATGGTACCACAAGTAGCGAGACGCACGCCATGCGATATAAAAAGAAACAGGCGAAACCATGGATTTTTCCATGGGCTACCGACTAGTAGTTAATATAGCCTAAATAATGTAGTTAAATTACAGTCATTGCATTGTACATGCATCTTCAAGGTTAAATATTGTTACAGTCAATAGAGAGAATTGATGTGTTCTCTACCGTTGGAAACTAGTGTACAATCAGTTAGTATAATTTTTCTAAAGCATAGCGGGATATTTACTTCGAAAGCAAGTCCGTCTTGGTAAAAAAAACATATAATTATGTAGATGCATTTCATTGAGGTTAATCAATGTGGTAAAATTTATAACAGTACTTTTTTTTAAACTGGCAAAAAGAACGTCCCATTTGTTACAACTGAAGTTATGTTTTAAAGAAATTTTACTCTCATAGCATTATTTCTTGTATTTTAGAAGTGGAATAGAGGAAACATATTCTAAAAGTTTAGTCAAACTTGTTAACAGATGCTCCTCAGCTAATTCACATATTGGGTAAGTCTATGTTATTAATAGTATTACGCCTAGAACGAGCAAGCGAGTGTCACTTTAGCAAAAAATCTGAAATTCTTCAAATGTGAATATCTTCAGATTGAAAAGAGCTTTTTAAAGAATTTAAAAAGACTTGTTAACCAACTTTTTAAGCCCTATAATATAAGTCCAATATCATTTTATACCTCGGATTCCCCTTAAGTTTACATCTAACACTATATCCAACCATACCTTTAGTTCGTTTGAACCATGTTGGAAATTTCTTCAAACATCAACTGAAAAATTGGCAAATGTACACAATCAAGTTATTCAGAATTTAAGTGAAGTTAGTCGAGCCGTCAGAGATTACAGTGAGCAACAGAAGGAAAAACAAAAGCAGGTAAAAATTTTTTTGATGATGTTGTTTGGTCAAGGTGGTTGAGTAGGTATAAGATGTGAAATAGCTTTTAAACATATGCTAAAGATACAACTATGAAAAGAAGGAATCCTTGGCTAAATTTGTAAACACTATTCGGGCCTGGGTGTGGGCTGGAATCTGCCCTCCCTGCCTTTTTTTAATAACTTATTTTTTGTTTCATTGCATAGCTGAAATAAGAACAAAATTCGTCACCTAGCACTGGAAGAAAAACTGTCCAAATTTTAAACGTGTTTTTAACACTTCTTCAACTCAAATGTTACCATTTTAATTCTTTAAAAAAGTTGCATAATATACATATTGGATAGTATATGGTCGAGTGTACTTTAAATCTTAATGGCAATACAAAAGACATTTATTAATGTTATTAAATTTTCCCCAAATCTTTCTAAAGAACTAGCACGTAACTTCAGATTAAAAAAAAAGTTTACATCCAACCTAAGATAGACAGCTCTCAAAGCCTTAGATATTTGCTGTTACTTGAAAATACACCTTTAAATATCTATTAAATCTTTATAGTTCGTAAAAAAAACCAAATCAAACAAAGGATTATAATTAGAACTTGAAACAAAGTTTAGTTAAAAAGTTTAGTTAAACAAATGTTTAACCTGGTTTTCATTTTCAGCCAATTTTTAGCACTTTGTTATACAAAATGTCAAAACGGGAAGATATGTTAAGTAACTTTTTATGGTTATCAGAAACCTCAAATAGAATGTTAAAGTTTGATTGTAAGCAGACTGTTGTACGTTTAATAAACCTCACTGTAAAAGGACTGGTATAAACAAAAATGTATTTCTACCATTTTGCTCCTTTTTGGCATACTGTGCTTGATTGATTGATCCAGTCTTGAAAAGCCTATCAAAAGTTATAGCAGATTCCTGACTCCCTAACCCTTGCTCATAATATGTTTTGAAATCCCTGGACCGAATAGGGCATGTGATGTCCTTAATATCTTCAGCTATAAAGTGGTTGTAAAATAAGTTATTATGTGGTCAATAACAAAAAGTGTTCACAATCTGCATGGATTTTTGCAAACAAATAGCAAAACAAATCAGAAAAATTTAAAATCAGGTTGCCTTAGAGTATGCTTACGTTATGCTTATATATTGGAGAAACATTGTTTTTGCTAAATAAACAAGGCCAAGCCAAATGTAGTGGTATTAATTAAGCTTTAAAAGACTATGTCTAATTAAAATACCCATTACATAAGAAAAAAAACACAGACAGATTTAGGAAGACTGAAAAATTTGCTTAGTATATGCTAAAATTTCCCTATATGAGTTTGAATATGCTTGTAAGCATTATGCTTGAGACACAGTTTACCTATATGAAGAGTGAGACATAAAAAGCACTGGTTGTTTCATTCTTTTGTTGTTTCTATTGTGTGATGTGCATGGTTAAGACATTGCATTGTTTTTTTTTTTTAGATTAAGGATGAATTTACATCCACTTCAGAAGCTGTATTACATTTTCAAAATCAAACATCCGCTTTAGTAAAGGTAATACTTGTATACATCACACCAGAATACTAATGTTGTGGCTTCATTTTCATATTTTACTTGTATACATCACACCAGAATACTAGTGTTGTCGTTTCATTTTCATATTTTACTTGTATACATCACACCAGAATCATAGTGTTGTCGTTTCATTTTCATATTTTACTTGTATACATCACACCAGAATACTAGTGTTGTGGCTTCATTTTCATATTTTACTTGTATACATCACACCAGAATACTAGTGTTGTCGTTTCATTTTCATATTTTACTTGTATACATCACACCAGAATACTAGTGTTGTGGCTTCATTTTCATATTTTACTTGCATACATCACACCAGAACACTAGTGTTGTGGCTTCATTTTCATATTTTACTTGTATACATCACACCAGAATACTAGTGTTGTCGTTTCATTTTCATATTTTACTTGTATACATCACACCAGAATACTAGTGTTGTCGTTTCATTTTCATATTTTACTTGTATACATCACACCAGAATCATAGTGTTGTCGTTTCATTTTCATATTTTACTTGTATACATCACACCAGAATACTAGTGTTGTGGCTTCATTTTCATATTTTACTTGTATACATCACACCAGAATACTAGTGTTGTGGCTTCATTTTCATATTTTACTTGTATACATCACACCAGAATACTAGTGTTGTCGTTTCATTTTCATATTTTACTTGTATACATCACACCAGAATACTAGTGTTGTCGTTTCATTTTCATATTTTACTTGTATACATCACACCAGAATACTAGTGTTGTGGCTTCATTTTCATATTTTACTTGTATACATCACACCAGAATACTAGTGTTGTCGTTTCATTTTCATATTTTACTTGTATACATCACACCAGAATACTAGTGTTGTGGCTTCATTTTCATATTTTACTTGTATACATCACACCAGAATACTAGTGTTGTCGTTTCATTTTCATATTTTACTTGTATACATCACACCAGAATACTAGTGTTGTGGCTTCATTTTCATATTTTACTTGTACACATCACACCAGAATACTAGTGTTGTCGTTTCATTTTCATATTTTACTTGTATACATCACACCAGAATACTAGTGTTGTGGCTTCATTTTCATATTTTACGTACAGGCGAAAGAGCTTTATCAGCAGCGATCACAAGAAGTTGAGAAATTTAGAAAAGACATTACTGGTACAAGTACGAAAGATATTAAAAATGTAAGCATGTTTTTCTTTTGATTAAGAATTTTCATTCATGCTATTCTCAGAAATGGATGGTGATAAATTCATCAATTTTGTATTCTTGCATTGTTTTTAGGCTGAGGCTAAGTTCAAGAAATCAAGTATGTGAGAATTTCATAAAATTTTTTTGTTTGTGCAAGCCTTTTTGATAAGTCTCTATAATAATAGCCTTATTTTGTTCAAAATATTTTGTGCTAAAGATGTGATGTGTATGAAATGGGCAAAAATCCGATGTTCCGAATATGTACGTTGGGCAAACTTGTGGTTTTTTTGCAAGCTAACGACTAGTTTTCTTATAAAAAGCACCGTTTCTTAATTTTTACTACAATTTCACTTACAAAGGTTTCTAATGGACAAGGTGTCCACTTTATCAGGAATGTCAGGAATTTTGAAAAAATAAACAAAATTTCAGGAAAATGTCAGGAAAATTTGGTTTCGATGGTAAAACAGGTCAATCTTCATTTTCCAAAATATTGACAAGGATTAAATTTTAGAATTGTTCTAAAAGAGTTATTTTTTAACCAATCAGTTTTATCAGTATGTTTGTTATTAAAATTTGTATTTTTTAAGCAATCCAAAATTCAAATAGTATGAAAATCCCGTCAAAAATAGATAAAAAAGTAAAGAAAATGTCAGAAATTATAGTCATAAAATGTGAGGAATATCAGAACAAATAAAGAGTGAATATTGAGTGGACACCAATTAAATATGGTTCTTACCTAAGTAGTTTCTGTCTAAGCTTTGGATAAATTTGTGACAAATATGTCATAAAATTAAACTTGGCTGTATTTGGAAATACTATACTGTTGTTAAATATTAAACTGTTAAATTTGTTAACCACTGATTTCTTTTTCTTTCTCTAATTGGTGTCTTCATAGTAAAATTATCAATATTTTTCTAGTTCCAAAAATATCTTAACTTTTTGGTTATTTTTGGTCAAGTTTCTTTTCATACAAAAAAGTACTATTTCTAATAATTTGAACTATTTTGTTTTTAGCGGAGGATTACAAACAACTTGTGGAAAAAAGAGAAACAGCAAGAAAAGACTTTCATGAAAAAATGACCGAAATGGCACAGGTGCTAATGATAATTTAAACTTTTTTTCTTTGATATATTTATTGGTGACTCATTATTATCATCATCATCATTCTCGGCTTAACTTCCCATTGGGTTGGACAGGGTATATTAGGGTTTATTATTGACTTTCTTCAAATCTGATCTAGACTTTACTTTTAAACTCAAATTCCTTTGCATCCTTATTACCCTTGCCAAGACTTCTCACAAGTTGAGAAATGTAAGGGAGGATGGCATGTAGAAGTTTAGTGTCGTTAGCCTCAATTGTATTTCACTGACCATTTACTTTGCAAGCTGTTATACAGTCATCGAAGTATACAGGTTAATTGAGGGAAGCTTTCTCTTTGGGTTTGCAGTGTAAAAATGAAGTAAAGTCTAATCATCTTAGTGCAAAATGTAATTCATGACATTACATTTATTCTTTTTTCTCATTGCAGAAACTACAGGGTGTTGAGGAAGAGCATTTGAAAATAATGTTGGATATCTTATCAAGATACAATGAATCCGTAAAAGTTGAACTTTTTCTTCTTCAACAGGTTTTTTATTATGTTTTGTTAAATTTTGTTGTTGTTTTGTTTAGCTGGTAAATAAGAAAAATTTAGCTAGTAGGCTAAGAAAACCATTATTTCCACGTAATGCCTGTACCCTTATAAAAACAATTACATCGATCATGTTTCTTTTTTTTTGTTTATAGACTATTGAGGAGTTTGAGAGAAACATGTTAGCACTGACAGTAGAAAGCCTTCTTCAGCAGTTTATCAATGTTAAACAAACTGGCAAGGAAAAACCACGTAAGTATTTATTTCAATTATGTGTTTGTTTCCAAGTCTTAAGCAGATGCAATATATACAATTATTTTGTCTGTCTAGAGACAATCGAGTTCATGGAAGCAACAATAACGTCAAAACCTGTTGATATTGATGCTCTTACACAGTCACGTATGTTTTTTTGTGTGTGTCTGTACAATTAAGTTTCATGATCATTGTAAGCAGCTTAGAGAATCTGTATATATGTGAAATTCTAAACTATAGAGCATACAGGGATGGGATTTTTCTGACCATTGTGTTCTTGTTATCTAGAATAAAACACCAGGGAACAGCTTAAAAAAATTACTAAAGTCATGTTATAGAACCAGATTTTTGTAAACTTTTTAACTTTATAGCAGTATAATTGTAAGCTTTTTTTTTAAAAAAAATTAATTTAGTAAAAGAAGAAAAAAAGAAGAAGAAAGCGGAAAAGAAAGAAAAGAAGGCTGGTCGTAAGAAGAAGAAAGAAAAAGTGTCTGCTAATGGCACAGCGTAAGGACTATAAATAAAATTGTTTATACCAAAGACAGTTAAGCAATTGTCTTGTATAAGCTAAGGTTGAAACGTACTATTTAGCAATAAAATCGTTTATACCGAAGACAGTTAAGCAATTGTCTTGTATAAGCTAAGGTTGAAACGTACTATTTAGCGATAAAAAGTTTATACCGAAGACAGTTAAGCAATTGTCTTGTATATGCTAAGGTTGAAACGTACTATTTAGCAATAAAATCGTTTATACCAAAGACAGTTAAACAATTTTCTTGTATAAGCTAAGGTTGAAACGTACTATTTAGCAATAAAATCGTTTATACCAAAGACTGTTAAGCAATTGTCTTGTATAAGCTAAGATTGAAACGTACTATTTAGCAATAAAATCTGTTAATACCGAAGACAGTGAAGCAATTGTCTTGTATAAGCTAAGGTTGAAACGTACTATTTAGCAATAAAATCGTTTATACCGAAGACAGTTAAGCAATTGTCTTGTATAAGCTAAGGTTGAAACGTACTATCTAGCAATAAAATCGTTTATACCGAAGACAGTTAAGCAATTGTCTTGTATAAGCTAAGGTTGAAACGTACTATTTAGCGATAAAAAGTTTATACCGAAGACAGTTAAGCAATTGTCTTGTATATGCTAAGGTTGAAACGTACTATTTAGCAATAAAATCGTTTAGACCGAAGACAGTTAAGCAATTGTCTTGTATATGCTAAGGTTGAAACGTACTATTTAGCGATAAAAAGTTTATACCGAAGACAGTTAAGCAATTGTCTTGTATATGCTAAGGTTGAAACGTACTATTTAGCAATAAAATCGTTTAGACCGAAGACAGTTAAGCAATTGTCTTGTATATGCTAAGGTTGAAACGTACTATTTAGCGATAAAAAGTTTATACCGAAGACAGTTAAGCAATTGTCTTGTATATGCTAAGGTTGAAACGTACTATTTAGCGATAAGCAGTTTATACCGAAGACAGTTAAGCAATTGTCTTGTATATGCTAAGGTTGAAACGTACTATTTAGCGATAAAAAGTTTATACCGAAGACAGTTAAGCAATTGTCTTGTATAAGCTAAGGTTGAAACTCATATAACTTCCTTTTTTGTAGAAAAACAAAAAAATGTTTGATAAATTGTTGAGGGTTGGGGTAGAACTTTCATTATCTATTGGTGTGTGAATGCTTCCTCTGAAATATTATATTAGTGTAATTCGAAGCCATGTATTATAAACTTTCTAGTGTCAATTGATAACGTTTCCAGAACTAATCTCAAAAACTCGGAGTGATAATTAATAATTCCTGAAGCTGTATGTGTTAAATATTTGTGTTATTGTTTTAGGGAGAAAATTACTGATGATAGTGCAGAGAATCAGGTATGTCAAATTCTTAGAAGCAATAATTTTAGTAGCTAAAAATGTTTGCACTTTGTTTCGTTAAATTTAAGTGTGATCTATTACCATTATCGAATATAAAAAACATTTAGACGGAATTGCAATTAGATGAAGATGGTTATGTGATTCGACCTGCCGACACGGGCAGTATACATTCTGGCAGGTCTAAAGATAGCTTCTCGTCAGATTCTGAATCAGATTCAGGTACATATTCATTCAGGTACATTAACGCATTGCAAACAAAAATGAAGTTATGTCAGTGTTGTAAGACACTCCATGGCACAAAACAGTAAAATAAAGATAAAAAGAGAAACAATTTTTTTATTGTATGTACTATTAATCAACTCCTGTATTTCTAGATTACATCTAGAAACATTTTATTATTGCTGGTATATTATATTTATATATTTATTATTGCTGGTACAATCAATGATTAATCGCACAAGTAAAAAATAAGTGTTTCCTAAATTAAGTAACATTTCTAATAATTGTCCATGACCTAATGATCGTGATTACTGCTTTGGTAACAGCATGCTTTTTTCCGGAATTTAGTAAGGTATACACAGTCTTTTCGGCTATGACACAATAAATGTTGCAGCCTCAGATATCGATCACTAATGTTTTCATTTCAAGGCCAAGGGAGTCGTTACATTTTAACTTACGACATTTGCCTTTTATTGAGCTGGGGAATTGACCTTTTGCAAAAAAATTATGCCAGTCAGCAAATTTAATAGGAAAATTTTAAGCTTGTTATTATCATTAATAATTTTGACCAAAAATATTCTCTTTATTCCTATTGGTGTTTCTTTTAATTAAAGCAATTTTAGTTTTTATGTCTCTTCTTTTTGCATTTTTTTTATCTCACCTACATTTTGTTTTTGTCATGTTAGATGAGGAAGGTCGAAAAATCCAAGTTCGAATAAAACCTGTAGAAGAATCGAAAGGAAGCAATTCGGACCTGAGTGAGGATCAACTGAAAAAACTGAGTGCAACTCTAACATTAATGTCACCATCTACAGTGGTTAGTGAATGACTATCTTTTCTATCCTTAAATAATCATGTTTGTTGACTTTGTACTATAGGCTATCTATGCTACCTTTAAATAATCGTGTCTGTATAAATTCTACCTGGATCTATTGACTTTGTACTATAAGTGCCATATTAATGTCACGATCTTCGTTAATTAGTAATAGTTAACAATAAGAGTAAATGATTCAAACTACGGCTTGTAAATTTCAACAGAAATACACCCTTCCTGAATTAGTTTTCTTTGATGTACTGCTGTTATTTCTAAAAAACTTGTTATTCGGGAAACGTGTATTGTGGATTTCAACACTGTTGTGATTAGTAGTCTTCAGTGATTGGTAGTTAATGGTTAGTAGTCTTCAGTGATTGGTAGTTAATGGTTAGGTGTTTTCAGTGATTGGTAGTTAATGGTTAGGTGTTTTCAGTGATTGGTAGTTAATGGTTAGGTGTTTTCAGTGATTGGTAGTTAATGGTTAGTAGTCTTCAGTGATTGGTAGTTAATGGTTAGGTGTTTTCAGTGATTGGTAGTTAATGGTTAGGTGTTTTCAGTGATTGGTAGTTAATGGTTAGGTGTTTTCAGTGATTGGTAGTTAATGGTTAGTAGTCTTCAGTGATTGGTAGTTAATGGTTAGTAGTCTTCAGTGATTGGTAGTTAATGGTTAGTAGTCTTCAGTGATTGGTAGTTAATGGTTAGTAGTCTTCAGTGATTGGTAGTTAATGGTTAGGTGTTTTAGTAGTCTTCAGTGATTGGTAGTTAATGGTTAGGTGTTTTACATAAAAGTTTTTGTTTTTAATAGTTTTTTTTATCTCTTTTTTTTAGCAACAGAAGTTGAGCCAGCATCGTAAGTATTTTCTTCATATAAAAAACAGTTGAAGGAGTAGCTGCTAATGGTCAATATTATTTTAATTGTTAAACATGATCCTTTTTATCAGTAAAGTTTTAACTGTTATACTATAGCATGCCATGTTATATGTTAGCATATCATGTTATACCATAGCATACCACCACATACAATAACATAACATACCATAGCATATCATGTCATACCATAGCATATCATATCATGTCATACCATAGCATACCATGTCATAATATAGCATACCATGTTATACTTTAACATAACTTAACACACCATAACATACCCCAACATAACATGTTTTGCTATAGCATACCATGTTATACTATAGCATACCATGTTATACTATAGCATAACATAACACACCATAACATACCCAACATAACATGTTATACCATAGCATACCATGTTATACTATAGCATACCATGTTATACTATAGCATACTATGTTTTTACTTTTTAGATGATGACAAGAAACACGTGTTAGTATGGGGAAGCCATAGTAGTCTAAACAAGTTATCAGCCAAGTAGTACTTTTAATATACACATAGAATCTATGACGGGGTGTCCAGAGTGGCTACCATTTTTAAAATTTTATTCATCTCAGTTAACAGTAAAGTCATAATCTTTGACAAAATTATTTTTAGTAAAATATTGATAAGTTATGTTTCAGCTCAGATTCAAATAAATAAATAAATAAATAAATAAGATTTTAAGTTTTAAGTAAACTGGCAAACCTGCATATTAGTTTTCTGTGTGTTGCAAAGATGATGGGTCTAGTGGAACTTTAAAACCCACAACACTTGAAGAAATAATGTTGAGTTTGACTACTTTAATTGGCCATGATATACCCCTTTTGTTATTTCTATTTCTTTTATATCTACTTTTAAAGAAGAAATTTAAAGTTTATTCCCACAAATTATATATTGTCATAAGCTTCGTGAAAGTTGATTTTCGCAATTTTAATTTATTCTGAATTTTTTTTTATGATGTAAAAATATCTAATTTCGTGTAATAATTGTTAACTAAACTCTATAAATTGATTCAAAATTATGTGGGTTTCAGCTTGTATTTCGGTTCAGGTTTGAGTCTCCTCTCTAGCGCACTTAAAATGTAGTGTTGTCAGCCCATTTAGAGCCGTCTTTTGACTGTGAACAAGCTTGTGTGGCAGGCAAGCAAGTTGGTCCAATGCTATACATCTCTAGTGTAACATAGTTACAGTCCAAGGGGAGGAAGAGACAGGCGTTAGGATGAAATTCCCAAAGGATTTTACTTCACGTTATTTACAAACTTATTTCTTCTTATGTCTTGTGTTTTCGTAATTTAGATCGCGGTCGAACAATGATCTTCTCAACTTGGATAAAAACTCAGACACCGCGAGTTTACATAGTTTACCTGTTAATTCTTCAATACCTGGGATGGAGAACTCCTCCCCCGCTGGGTCGACGAATCATAATTTCGATGCTTCTTTCGCCTCACCCTTATCGTCGCCAGATCATTGTAAGTCGCCTTCTGCCATTGTCCCTAAATGTGTCGCCTTGTCTATAGGTCTATCATTAGGCTGTGGAAGCTTAAAATGTTACACTTCCAAGGGTTTAACTCGGAAAAGAAACTTGTTTTAATGTTTTGAGTATTTGATGTTTTCTTTTTGTGGAATACATGCTTTTTTTTATAAACAACATCTTATAAGCAACAAAAAACTTACATCCTTTAAAATATCAAGCAACTTGTAAGCAACAGCCAGCCTGGAGTGTGTAATTAAAAAATGACAAGCAACAGGGTTAAAAAAAAAGAACAGCAGATACTTTCCTCGTTTTAAAATTTTTCTTACAAACGTGATTAATAGTTCGCTACCGATTGGTGCACTATCCTAACTAAGCAATCAAACACATAAATTAATCTTTCTAAGAAGATAGTCAACATGCAACAAGTAAGCAACCAGGTTGGTAGAATACAGAAACTTCAGCAACATTGAGACTAACTCAAAATTTTGTGCTGGTTATGTAAAAGGTTTTTGATATTAGCACTTTTTCTGTGACGTCATCAGAAGCTTAAAATATGCCCAAAGTTCAATCCTCCTATTAATAGAAGATGTTGAAAGTTTCATTTCCGTTATTAGATTTCAGGGATTTTGTACATTCTGTCGGAGTTGGTTGGAAATTTTTTTTTAGAAAATTAAAAAAAAAATTTAAAAGTCAATTTTTTGGGAAAAAATGATGAAGTTAGCAAAACATGGCGACGTCAGCTTTGAATTTTGATGTCAAATCTATTTCTCTATTTTGGTTACTTCCTGTACTAAGTTCCAAAATTATAGCATTTATTTTCCCCTAAATTCTATGAGGCTGAAAAACTATTACATTTTCTTTTAATTCCACAACTAATCTTGTCTGTTGTTTATATGCAATTGTTTTAGTGCGCGCATCCTTTACAACTTCTCCATCAGAAAGTTTCGATAAATCCGCCGAGTCTCTCACCATTATGGAACACAAAGGTTTGGCAGACGAATCGGCTCCACCACTACCTGTAAAAAGCCGGTCAATCTCTCTCAACGCATCTGCGTCCAGTGCAGATTTCAATGCGGAGTTTGAGAAAAACGCAGCAGATCACAATAGAACTCATAACGAACTTGAAGGAAGGTTGTCTTCGGGTAGCAGCACAGCTGTTAATTTCACTAATAAGCTCTTCTCTATCGGTATGCCTGAGAAATCATCCTCTCTACCGCCATCAGCAAAGTTAAGTACGAACCTAGAACCATTAAAACCACCTCCAAGTGAGAAAAGACCGGTGATACCTCCACCGTCATCAACAGGGAGTAGGGGAGGTCTTTCCAATGCCACTTCGTTGCCCCGCCCCAAGCCTGGACAGGTATTTATCTTCTTTTCTTTTACTCTTTTTTTTAATTTGCGTAATTGATAAGATTTAAATTTAGTATAAATTTAAACTTAATTTTTTTTTCTGTTTTTGTAGCTTCCCAGCCCTCCTGTTGCGCCACCTCGCCAGCCTACGCATTCATCGTCAAGCATACGAAGCGAAAACAGTCAAAGCTCGTTGACAGACTTACTAGATATAAACTTTTCGACGATACCAAACGTCCCTGTATTGTCGCCCACTGTTCCAGGTAGGTTTAGAGATCAACTTTTTAACGAACCTAAGTACCTGTACTGTCGCTTACTGTCCCAGGTAGGTTTAGAGATCAACTTTTTGTAATGCTGATAATATTTCCAGGAGTCGTATTAAGTTACATTGTGTCATAATTCTTTAGAAAAGGAAAGCACAACTTCGCATTGGGTTAATCCCGAGACATCGTCTAGCACAGACATGCTACCTACCCCAAGTTTGTCGCCTGACATCAGCATACCACCTGTCATCAGCGTACCACCCGACATAAGAATACCACCCAGTCTGCCACTGAAAAGTGCGACTCTTCCGGCGAGCGGACCACCTACCACCACTACATCGACGGTCGGAGAAAGAGCGATTCCTATCGCTGTTGCGTTTATCGAGACAGTCAATGGAGTGTTTAAAGGGTGCGACGAAAATAGGTACTGGTAGATTTAATTCTCGTACTTGCAACAGTGCGCGTACATTTGTAAATGAGGGTGGTTATTTTTAGACTCGGATTTTTCCGAAAAACCCGAAACTTTCATTGTTTTTCGCCGATAAACTTTCGTCTTTGAACCCGATTTCTTGTCACCTGCTACCTGGTATCTGAAACCAAGAGTTATGGCTAATAGATAGCAGGCCTGTATTTCGCCCATTCTGAGACGCGAATTCAAATTCCAAGGGTTAAACGTTCGCTAGTAATTTCTGGGAGGAGATCATTTTCATAATATCGTATTCTAATATTTTTTATGAGCTCCATTTTTGTTATAGCTACGTAAATGTGTTTCTCCTACTTAATCCCGTGCAGGAATTCGCTTTTAAGTCGTTCGAAATTATTTTTTAGTTTCATAGATAAAAATAAACTTGTTATGAAACCTCGTGTTTTATCTTCCAACAGTGAGCTATTTTAAATTTGTGAGTTGTTGTTTTTGGATAGCACGTCTTGTTTTTCTTTATTTTAGTAGCGTCATTAAAATCACAGGAGACATGACCATCTCCTTCCCAGCGAATATCATTGCGATGCTGTCAAATAACACGTCGCCGCCCGTCCTTTCCTTCCTTGTGACGGGGACGGCGTCGTTGGAACAGATATTTCCAAACAAAGCTTTAGTCGAAAGGTTTGTCCACCATTAGTTTTGTATGTGTGTAGCACGGAAGAGTTTCATGACACTTATTATGTATGTATGTACGAAGATTTGTCTGATTAGTAAAGTCGTTATATTGTTTATGAGGACACAAATTCTGTAAATGTTTATGTCTCCTGACTTTTGTACTTGATGTGCACTTTGATTGCATGAAAGATAAAAGACGTTTGCTGAAGGAACACAAGAATAGTGTTACAATTCGTTCTCCACCACGGCGATATTTTTATTCGTTTGTAGGGGCGGTCAACTTCCTGGTGGTGAAGGCATGATGTTCAAATTCAACATGACAGCTCTTGCAGCGTATCTGAAGAAGCAAGCAGAACAGGGTGCAAAAGCATCATACTACAACATAGACATACTGAAATATCAAGTAAGTTTGACCACGTAACATCTATTTTGACATCCACCAAACTTCGTTGTCAAGAAGAGGTCGACATGTTGACATCTTCAGCTTCATGGCTATGTTTTTTTTGAAAACTAGTGGGATAATCAAGTTTTAGAAGCAGGATAATCGAGATTTTGTCTTATCATTCCTCAGGTACGATGCAGCGGTATGGCATCGGCTCCTCTTCAACTGTCGGCGTACTGGCGTTGTGACACCGAACAGACGGACTTAAAAATCGATTATAAATATAACTGCGACTGCATGTCATCGCCCGTTCCGTTGAACAATGTTTCAGTCGTTGTACCTGTTGATGGTGGTGTGACAATTATGCAGTCAAAACCTACAGCCATATGGTAAGTGTGTGTACTTTTTCTTTTCTTTTTTCTTTTTCGATTTGCGCAACTACCTAAAGAGAATTTATTTTCACGAATTTTTGTCAATTTCGCGGATATTAGTTTCCGCTTAAATTATTAAGTACCTCTCTATTAGCGAATTTTGCGAAAATAAATTCTTACGAAATTTGGATTTTTTTTTCTTTTTTAAAAAAGCTTTGATTTACTATAGATATGCAATATTTAGGTTGTGTTTCCACGATATAAATTGAAAGAAAACATGTCACTAAATTCCTGTCTTGCTAACTGCGCGAAAGTTAATCATTAGTTAGTCGCTGTAAGTTAGTCGCCGTAAGTTAGTCGCCGTAAGTTACTTGCCGTAAGTTACTCGCCGTAAGTTACTCGCCGTAAGTTACTCGCCGTAAGTTACTTGTCGTAAGTTACTCGCCTTTAAAAGCGCCAAGATTAGAGTAAAGTACATCACATGTTACGTGTTCGTAGGTCGAGTGAACATCAACGATGCATGTGGAAACTGGCTGCGATATCTTCTACAGTAGATAATACCGGTAAGATTTTGGAGTGCATTTTAAATGCTATTTTACTTTTGTAGTGACTCAATAGCTCAATTTTTTGGCTGTACACCCGAAAGTTTGCTTGTTCGACCACCAACTAAATAAGGCAAATATCTTTTTCGTAACATGGTTTCCATAAGAATGTGAATTCAGATTTTCAGAACGACCATTTAATTCAAAATACTTCCGGGATAGATGTTTACTAAATACCGTCTATGTGTTCGATGCGATATATCAAGCGGGCCGACCATTCTAATAAAAAATGACCCACCTTTCTCGTGTAGATTTAAACACACCTTGAGCTCGAATCGATTTATCGAGCGGGTCGACCACTCTCATATAAATTTACTAACGTTTCTTTATGTAGGTTTAAACGCACTGCGAGCACGATTCGATATAACGAGCGGGCCTACCACACCCGTCCCGATCGCCGTCCAATTTACTGGAGAGGGAAGCACGATAAGTTTGTTAAATTTTGATTTAAAATCACCGGCGTACAAGTTGTCGCTTGTGAAGAAAAGATTTGCTTCAGGTAAGAGTTGAATACTGATTTTGCAGAATCTATTAAATCGATCTTGTAGCAGTATGCGGGCACTCCGGGTTTTACATATCAGTTTGACTTTAGTTGAAAATGTTGTTTCTTAAAACAAAAAAATGATGACACAGCTGTTTTCATGTCTGATTTGAGTATTTGGGTTTTAAATGAGAACAGGAGGTAATTCAAAAGTAGGAGTTAAAAAATTTATGAAACGGGGCGTGAAGTAAAGATAACATTTTGACTCGGGGAAGTGAGACAAAAAGGCGTAAGCAGAACTTGTTCATGTGTTTTTTATGCTCATTATTTTCTTTCCAGGGAAATATATGGTCGAAGCAAGCTAATGAAAATTGTGCGAATAGATGTGGACTATTGAGAACTCAACTATTTTTGATCAGGAAGAAACACTCTCTTATGAATGAATGAATGAATGAATAAATGATTCAAAGCCTTGGACATGTGATGACAAGCCACAATCGTCAAAATCTGACAATATGATAAACACCCTAATTTGCAAACTCGCTTATTCAAAACTTTAAATTTGAAGACTTGTTAATTCAAGTTGTTTTTTTAAATTTGACATCTCAATAAGGACATTTTCTAGTTTTGGCAGACTTTGTTCAAAATTCCTAAAAATATACATCATATATATCTAAGATTCGTTTGTTCAAACTTTTTTATAATCAAAAACTCGTTTATTCAAAATACTTTCAAATTTGACCATGATAGAGCTTTGCAAATTATCACTGTTACTTTGAACGCGCGAGTTTGCATTTAAGGGATGACAAGGACTAAATCATGACGTCACGGATGACTAGTTTTTTGTTTACCTCAACAGTGTACAAACAAACATATATTTTTGTCATTTGTTATAATTACATTGCCTCATTGTTTATATTTTAATGAAAATATATGTTACTCCAATTAATTTGTCTCGCTTGCCTTGTCAAAATGTCTCGCTTACTTTGTCGAAATGCTGCTTTGTGGATGGATGGGCTGTGATAACCGATGCAGAAGTAAATAGATTTTCGGTCAAGTCCTTTGTTTAATTGGCGCTATGATATTTAATTTCGAAAGTTTCCTGAGTGCTATTTTTTTTCTGGGTATTCTATTTCGCAAATTACGAAAACTTGTTATTTTGTGACTAAAAGTTGGTGGAAAATTTTATTTAGCAACAAGAGCACAAAATTTAATTTTTACTTCTGTCTAGGATTTGTTAGGCTTTTTATATTTAAGTCTAATACGTCCTGGGGACGAAATTGTGGTCGGTTAGTAAGAGTCGATAACAATTATTATTTATTGTGTTATATTTGGCCACTTTACTTCTTTTCACCAATAGTGTAGTATGTATTATTGGCTAAATAACGCAAAAGCGATTATCTTCTACAGTTTTTTTCGACATCGCCAATCGCATGGGAGTTATTCATAATCTTCGTTTGTTCCGAGGGGCAGGGTGTGGGTCAAGTAATAACAAAGAAGGACGAACAACAGGAGGGGTGTCAAAAATGATAAATATTTAAGCTTCTTAGGAAAAGCTGCGAAATAAAATCCTCGCAAAATGGTCCTAATAAAGAAAATTATTTCTCGCAAAACTAATTTTAGGTTTTAACCCTTTGCCGGTGATGACGATTTTTCCGTTTTCGCCGTCTTCTCTCAAATCAAAAGGCAAAAATTCCTGGGAACGAGGGTGCGATTTTAAAATCCTGAAAAAATGTTCTTGATCGGTTACCCAAATAAAAAGAATTTCAATTATTTCTATCTAGGTAAGCATCCTCGTCTCCAGGGTACTAGCTAAGTTTATTACGAGATAAAAACCCAAGACACATTAGGCAAAATGTGCGCAAAAAATTAGTGTTAATTAGATATTGGAAATGTTTTATAAAAAGAGATAATAAGTCAAATTACCAAAAAAAGGGAAAAAAATCAGTTTAAACGGAAAACTCTCAACGTTGAAACAGCTAAAACTAATCTTTTAAACGAAGGGGCTTTTTTTCGGATTTTGCACTGCAAGCAAGTGCGCAAATTACGCGCATGCGCTGTTAGTAGGGCGTTTAATATAAATTCAATAACTCAATACTGTTCTTTCTCTCTCGCAACAAGCTGTTTTCGTCAACTTAGTAAATAAGACGTGCTTAACATTCGTTTTGTATCTTTTATGTATTATGTCGACCTCAGCAAGAAACAACCTAATACATTTTTTTCGAAATGAAAACTCGTTCTGCAAAATACACCACATAAAACGGGGAAAATATTTCGAGTATAACTTCGCTATATGTAAACAAACGAAAGTGAATGTTTAAAATGTCAACAAAAAGTAATTAACTTGAGCTTCAGATCAAATCATTGGACAAATTTAAGGTATATAATACGAATACACTTTTATATTTTATATATTATGTTTTCTATATTATGTCCACCTCGACGCAATCAAAAGCAACATGATTACTGCAAGAGCATGAAGCATTTCCCAAAAGTAGCCTTGAAGTTAAACAACGACGCAACAATTAACGATTCTTGAAGAAGTGGTTTAAGCTATAATATTCTATCTCAACTTAATTAAGGATGGAGTTGCGTTAGTTTTAGCTTGCGTCGTCATGAAGTAACAATAAAAAAACTTTTTCAACCAAAAAAGCATAAGATACGGCATTTCTTAAGTGCATCAGATAATCGGAAATGGGTTTCGTTTCGGCTTCTGTGAAGGAGGGTGTATGGTGAGCATGCGTAGTAGGTTAAGGGAGGGATATAAAAGAAGACTAAACAACACGGTTTCTCCGGATTTTACATGTACATCAGTACGGTAAATTTTATCTTGGTTTTAAAAATTGAGTGACTCTTTTTTTATGTAATTATGGTCCGTAATGGTACACGTGACATAGTAACATTGCTGGTGCATGGTATGATACCAAACGAAGAAGAAGAGCACGACAAAAACGCAAGACAACAGATTTGCCTAATAAAGATCCTTAGTATATTTAATGGCAAAGTTTTCCCAACTGGAAAATAGCTGTCAAGACAGCATTCCGTTTAGTCATGCGGAAAACAGTTTGGTTTTTCAGCCCAGACATTATATATATATGGTTGTAAATAAAGCGCATCACACGAGCTAGATATATTGAGACTAACTCTACCATAGTGTTGTGTGATATTTGTAGTTTTGTATTACCCCGACTTATAAGAATAGAAAGGAACCTCCAATTCTGCAAGATTTCAGCCACCGCAAAAAACCAATGTTCACCGAAAAAGTAGTTGCTTTTTGTGTTTGTCAGGAAGATGTGAAAAGAATGATTCTATCCTCCAAATTAAAACGGATAACAACAATGCGGTGAATGCACTTCACATATTTACTCCGAAACGGAAGTGTTTATATTTTGACAACTCCGTATCAACCTCTTCCTCAGGGTCTTCTGGCCCCTGAGCCGTTATAACGGAGTCAACAAGACAAAATGCCCTGGGAACGAGGTTGAACTCTGTATATCAAATGAGGGACTAGAGGAACTCGTTCCAATCCATCATCAATATGATGATGTGATGATGGATTGGAACGAGTTGAACGTCATCCCTATTTTAGTTATTTAGAAACTATTCTGTGTTTAGGATACTTCAACAGCTTAATAACCTGAAGCAGTATTATGTCATCAAGATAATATTATAACTCCGCCTTCTGCTACGGCTATGCACAGTTACAGTTACCATTTTTCTTTGGTTTGTTATTGTTTTGTGTTCAAGCCGTTAAGCTTTATGACAATTTTACTTAGAGAGTTCCGACGACGAAATTTATACAGGCACTAATTAAATAAGCTAAATAAAAACTTCGAAATTTTTCGAAAATCAGATGCAGAAATTATGTACGCCGTTCCCCGTTATATAGGCGCCCTTCTCTCTGAAACTCCCAGATTTTGGAATAGAATTATAAATTTCTTTGAGGCATATTTATCCTAGATAATAAACCAAAGATTCTTATTTTTTACCTTTCTAGTTGGTAACTTTAAAGCTTAACTCTGAAGTTAAAATAATGTGAGGAGAGTGTCTACCTCAAGCGGACCTCCTTTGTTGAATTACAATTTTTTACTACACAACGGTTCCGCTGTTTAAACTAACTCGACAGCTAAAAATCATGAAGGTCAAACGACGTCGAGGAAAATTCACTTTCTACATTCAAAAAACCATCTCTAAAATGTTCTCAGAAGTCAGATCTCTAGTAATAAAACACGAATTTTAAAAGTAAAATTTACTGTTATTTTCAGGATTTACAAAATTGACAACAAAATTCAAAGTTTGAAATCCAAAGCTCGGACCTCCCATTAGTAAGTTAGAACATCAAAAGTTGTTTATATTCTAAATATATCATTATTTCAACATGCTGTCGAGACGCCAAAAATAGAAATGAGAGTTTTATTGTTAAAATAAAGAAATTGATCTCACGAAACACATAAGACTAGACCACACTTATTTTGTTTAAATGAAATGTACACAAAGGATATGAACACCATTTTTAGCATCACATTTCACATGTATCGCTGAATCGTTGATTTGTTTGTCCAGTGGAATGGTTTGTTTGAAAAATAACAGACGCTGGATTTTTTTATTTCTTTTAAGATTAACATGCAGATGTAACTGGTGCAGTGGGACACTTTTTGTGACTGGTGAAGCGTGATCCTTTTTATGATTGGTGCAGCAAGATCCTTTATGTGATTGGTGCAGCAAGATACTTTTTGAGACAGGCTTGGCAGGAAACTTATATCAGATTACATCAAATTTTGTAACAAGAAACAGAACACATATTATAACAAAGTAGCTCCTCAGCATTTTAAAAAAAAATAAAAAATTGTGTTCTAGATATTTCCGTGAGTTTGCTATTATGGTGAATCGTCGGCATATGATGTAAGTACAAAAGTCCTGATAACGGGATTACGGATTCAGGCTCGTTTTCCTTAGGTGTTGTTATTATTTATGGAGAAAGGGTTTTGGTCTACAATACGTTATTTTTTGAGAACAGGAAGGAAGGGTGGGTGTATATGTCCTTATCCTCCTCGGAAGCCCTATTATTGTCCCAATTATCTTATTTACTTGTGTTAACAAAACTTAAAATCTCACGCGTTTTAAATGTTCCGATAGATTTTACCTCTCTCCAAATTAAGCTGAAAAATTGTAATTTTTAAACGTTCGTAAAATCCAAGCAAGCTACAATTTTTTCTCCACGATATGTCCTTCCTCTAAAGATACGTTATATCAAACATATTAAAGTTTGATCGACAATTTAGTGCTGGCTACTCTTTTTACATTAAACATGTGCTATGGTAGGCGAGGCAATTTCTTTCCTTCTTTAATCCAATGTTATTATAAATATCAATTTATTGTCAAGTTTTCCTCCTTTGTTTACATAACTTTGTTAATATCATTTTGTCCTGACTTCAGTGCTACTCGTGCATGTCAAGTCGAAGAGATACATAAAAAGTTTGGCGCGATAAACTACGCAGTGAAAGTGGAAACTTTTATTGCGTAACCATCGGCAAATAAATAAATATTTGCTATCTTGAAATAACTTTATTGAATGTTTGTTTCGCGCATGCGCATAGTGATTTTTGAATTATATGAGCATTAGATTTTTGTGACTGGAAACATCTGTCATTCAACAGCTTGCTTTAAACAAACACAAAAAAGGAAAGACTTGCTTGCCAAGAAAAAACAAATGTATTGCAAGCTTGTTAACAGTAAAAAAAGTGCTCTTGTCTAAGCTGGTAAATTTAAAATTTCAGATCTAGAATATAGCAATCAATAGGTAGATCATACTGTCCTAAAAAAAGAAAGAAAAAAAGAAAGAAGAAGAAGAAGAAGGAGAAGAAAGAGAAGATAACAGAAGATGAGTTCGTTTAGTGGTTCAACAGCCAAGTTTGAAATGAACGATGGCGGCAGGAAGAAAAAATATACAACAAAAGAAAAGGTGTTCGTCTTATTGTTCATCGTTCTGGTTGTGCTGACTATCGTGTTTCTAGCTCTTTATGTTAAAACAGACAAGAAACTTGACAAAACTGAGAAAGATTTAAAAGGTAAAATTTTTATTTGTTTGTCTAATTTGTTTATCTATCTGCTTTATTTATTTGCTTATTTATTTATAACAACACATTTTTTGGAACCCTAAAACTTTAAAACAAATTAAGAACATTTAAGGGTTTTTTGATTATTATTATTTATTTATTTATTGACCTTTAAACATTTCGTATCACTAAATATTTTTACTATTAAATTAAATAAGGGCCGGTTTCCATTGAAGCGTATTTGGCTGCACTCTCAACCTTTAAACGTCAGCTCTCTAAATACACAACATGATACAAGATGGCAGTGTTTTCTGTATTTTAATTGGTTGTTAAAAAGACGCTTGAAAGTTGATTTGTTTTAATTAGCTAACTTCTAACTCCAATAAAATTAAGACTTGACAGCTAGAGAAAAAAACAAAAAGCTGCGAGTTCACAGATCTGAATGTTGAGTAGCACTTTAGAAACGCTTTCATCAATGGAAACCAGTCTTAAGGAATTTAAAACATAAAGACAACTTCTAAATTTTTTTTTTATACCTCTTCAGATAAGATCATTAATTTTTCCATTTAATTTTTTTTAAATGAAGTTTTTATTAAAAAACGGGTATTAGTACAAGCGAATAAAAGATATTAATTATGCTGACGTCATATTTAAGCAGAATTTATCTTTAATTAATTTAGATTGGTCAAAAGTGTTTTTTTTCCGCTTTTAAGACGTTAAACCCAAGAAACTTTGCTATGCATCAACCTCGATCTTAGACCCTGTAGTGTTTTTTGTTTTGTTTTAAATGTTACAGGTCCTGGGAACGAGGTTGTCTCTACATAGAAATACTATTTATAAAAAAAAATGCTGAGTTAATTTTTTTAATATCAATATCAATTAAAAATTTTCATATATAATGTTTTTTAAGAATTTTGATAGGTCAACCTATAACTAATATGTATAAAAACGCCTAGCAACGAAATTGGTAGTGGGGATAAAATATTTAACGATTTTGTTAACATCAGAAAAATTGCTTTGCTATCTTTAGCACTTTTGTTATACTCTCTAAAAACTCTTTATTGCACGTGGCGATCTCCCGCACAGAATGAATGAAGAAACTCCACCATCGATATTTGACGTCCAGGAATAATTATACTCAAATTTGTAAAATGACCGGAAAAGCAACCTAGTCCCTGAGCGCTCTCTCGATCCCAGGTTCTGTAGCGTCCAAATTTGATATGAGCATGAAGCGCATAGGCGTATGCATATAAAAAAATGCTACAGCACTTTGGTAGCTTTCAAGACTCGCTTATTCTTTTTTCTTAGTTTGAACCCACAGAAAGTTTCCCGCCGAATTTATCTCAATACACTTTGCAAACGACTCTTTAACTAGTACTTCAGTTTTTAAAGGTTTCTAGAAGTTTGGTTTCGTAAGTACTTGTGTTTGTCGTCACACAAAGGATAGGATTACAATCGCAAACCACCTAAACGTTATGGTACATGACGAGTGTCTAAAAGTCATTGCTACACACTACTACAGAATTATTTAATTTGAATGTATATTGTACGTGGCTGCTCTTCTTAATTTTAAGACGCAATACCATGTGTTTTTCTAGGAGAGACAATAAAGGCAGTTCCAGAGTTTTAAATTTCCTTTTTAACTACATTTAAGCAATCTTAAGCAATCAAGATTAAGACATTCTCCGGATTTTTTAGAATTTTAGTATACTAACAAAAAGAGAAAATCAAGTCAAAGGTCGCAATTGCTTTTACGCAAACTTTGTTTCCAGGGGGTCTAACCTTTTTTTACACTGAGGCCGACAACAGAATTTTGTCGAGAAGTAAGAGATAGTGGTCCTCATATCAGACAACAAACCACAGGGACGAGGTTGGTTTATGGTTTCACGCAAAACTTTTGTTGCAATTTGCTGTTGAAAACTTTGAGATATTACGAAATAAAAATCCCGAAATTTCTTTGGGTTTTCATGCTTTTCAACTTCGTCCCCAGGTCATCTTGTATCTTTTCTGACATTGGGCGCAGTCGTAAGTGTAACGGAGTTGGCATTGCCGGAAAATATATTTATATCTCTTTTTTTATGGAAATTCTTTGTGATATCTCAATGTTGGATGGTCACAAGGTCTAGACTGCATATGGGCGTTTTAGCCTTGGTCTCACGCAGATATGCATCATACGAAGTCTAATTCGAACACACCTATATGTTTTTACTCGAACACCTCTTTCAACTCGAACATCACTTATACTTATCTCAAAACTTTAGTCGAAAAAATCTATTAACTGGATAACACGTATTTTCTTATAAGCAACTGCACTAAAATCTGTTTCTATGCAACGTTGGTATCAACGGATAAAAACAGCAAACTATTTTTGGACACAGTCTTGAAAATAAATTACCAGGTTTGATTTTTGACTTTGTGTAGTTTCTTTTCCCTAAGACGCTTGTTTATTATATTCTTTTATAGAACACCTTATATTTTGCTGGTTTTGAAACAATTATTCAGTCTGGTATTAGGTTAAAACTTCAAAATCAAACAATTGTGGAGGAAAAACGTTAATATTTTGAATTTGTTGCCTGATGTCAAAGCCGATAGCGCTTACTTGACAATTTCTCACTGCCGGCCTTAATGTCAAAAAGGCAAGAACCCCTGGGGACAAGGTTGATATTTGGCAGAGTTCTTAATAATCTTGGAAATTTGACCACTCTCTGCAAAGTAAACTTTAAGCAACATTTCTGTCTTGTTTAAAGCATGTTTTTTAGTAACTCCAGTGTCACCTAGAATGTTAAGTTGCTTATAAAGGAAAAAAGCGGGTATTAACTTGTAATCATTGCAAAGTAAAGAATTCAAGATAAACAAAAACTTCTCAAATTTCAGGAATTTAGATTAAATATACCCAGAAACCATGTATATAAAAATAATGCAAAAGTATCACACAAATCTCCAATACAAACAGCTATAAACGTTAGCGACTGACCACATGGTGGGCAGAAGAAAATTTCGCGCCAAACTTAATTGATTGTTATTGATATTTCCAAACAAAAACCCTGAACTCTACATTCCATCTCTATGATAAAAATAGCCGTATTTCAAAATGGTAGCCGTGTCGCAACTTTGTGCACGGAATAACGATGACTGTGATATATGTGCGGCGGGCGATATTCCGATTACCGGAACACGAACGATGGGCAATTTTTTCCACAGGTTAACGACTAGTCCCTATATTAATAATACACGTAGTCCGTCTGTCCGTTTAAAAGTAGAGTTAAGTCGTGTTACAGAAACACAAAAATGCGATATAAAAAGGGCGGGCGAACCCGTAAAAAAATAAAGCTGCGTGTAACGGTTTTAAACGGACAAAAAAACGGCTATTAAATGTGTATCAATACTGAAGAGTTTGAAGTGTTTTTAAAATGTTCCAACTTAAGACATGCTAAGTAAGGAAGTGTTAAAAAAACTAAACGACTATTTGATGATATAAGAATATAAAAAATCATAACCAGGCTGTGTCTGCGAGTTAACAGTAGCGATCGTAAAATATGTGCAAAACTTACACATGTGTGTTTATAAACTCTTTATTTCATTTTAGTTTCTGTTCAGATTTAAAACATTGTTATAAGCATTAGCATACAGACATGTGATTGCAATTATTTAACTTAGTGGGATTTTCAGAAGTACTTGTTGTTTGTTTTGTTTCTCCAACACACACCTACGAACTACAGGATTTTTTTTATATAAGAATATCAAAATTTAAATCAGACTGTTCATTTTTTTTGTTGTCAATAGACTGTTCATTATTCTTATTTATTCATTGTTGGAAACAATAGGCCGATTGTTTTTAACCTGAAATTTCAGCCTGTTATATTTATAAAGCATATTTTTCAGAGAAAAGCGCGTTCTATTAAATAACATTTACACATATTATAAGTACGTGTATCGATAAAAAAAGCGTTTCGTGTTTCAGTAGAGGAGCGAGAGTCGCACCAAAAGTGAATGTTCCTACATCAATGAAAGACTTGTGAGCAACCCTATCTCCCTTCTGGGTTCTTCCCGAATAGCTATTAAGGCTCTAGGATTTCCTAAGCTATTATCGTCCTCCAATCTCTCCAAGTGCCCCAACCAAGTCAATACTCCTATTGGATCATCTTTAGGGCTCTAAATAGCCGCAGTCAGCTCCTTAGTCCATCTGGTCTCTTCGGCTGTTGTTACCCATCAACTTTCTCACGTCATTCTTTTTCAAACGATCAAGATCTTCCTTCCTTACTGTCTCGCTTCACTTCCATACATCATCACAGTTCTTACACACTGGCATCCAATCTACCTACCTACGGAAACCTGCGAAACTTGCAGTCCTGGTAGAGTAGGTTTTTAATTGATCGAAAAGATTAGACTAAGAAAGATTGGTTAAAAAGTAAACGCAAAATGGCTGAAAAGTAGCCGCATTGGGGAGGTTGTGTGGTTGTAGCGCTGTCAACTTGTAATCATAAGGTTGCAGGTTTGAGTCCCCATTACTGCGCACTTAATATGAAGTGTTGCCAGCTTATTTAAACCATCTACTGACCGCCAATTGACTTGTGTGGCAGGCAAGCAAGTCAAAGCGAACCTCTACTTATCTGTGGCGGTAATATAACATATTTAGTTACAGTCGGAGGAAAAGAAGAACTAACCGTTAGGATAGAACCCTCAAGGACGTAAAAACTTCCCATTACTTGCTTGCTTATTTATTTACTTGCATCTCCATAATAATAGCTGTCGTCTGTCTGTTTGTCTGTCTATTAGGGAAACACTAAATGCGATATATAAAGGACGGGCGACCCCATGGATTTATCCACGGGTTGACAGCTAGTATTACATAAATTAATAACATTACGAGAAAAACCAGGATTTTTACTCTGTCTCTTAAAATTGCATGTTGGTAGGTTTACTCGAGGGGTGGAACTTATATGAACAACTATTATTATATTTCTCATAAATTAATCGCGGCCTATTATCTTGTTGTTGTTGTTGTTGTTGTTGTTGTTGTTGTTGTTGTGGTTGTTGTTGTTGGAATGAAATTGTTTTGTTCAAATATTGAGTTGTTTTATTTTCGGGAGGGGAAAAAACACAATTTAGAACTATAGCAGTTCCTCAGAAATTTCGATCGGCCAATTTTTCCTGTGTCTATTAAATATGTCGACTTATTTTCGGATCAGCGTATTTTCTTGGGTCGGTCTATTTCCAAGGTAAGACAATATATCAGCAAATGTGGATAAGCAATGGATGGTCGAAGGAACGCACATAAAAACGATGAGGAAAAGTAGAGCGCAAATTGTTATCAAAATCGAATAATGGCAATCTTTTTCCTAGGGCTTTTCTTTTTCGCTTTCTCGTGTATTTGGCGCCCAGGTCGGAGAAAAAATTGCAAGCACACAAGATAATTTACTCCGGTACTCAAGAGCTTAAGACTAAGAAACTCATGTTATACCATTACAGCCTATTTTGAGAGAGCCTTGGGACGAGGTTAACGCTGTTCGAAAATTATAGTAGCTGTTGTTAGGCCGAACAATAAAAATAGAAATATAGTGAAGACAAAATAAATTTTGTCTGCTTTGTTTACTTACACACTTTAATTTCACCCCTTTCTTTCTACAGATTTGACCACAGTACTGTTAGTAATCTTTTTACTGAAACGGTGTTGCTTTTTCAAGTTGCATAAGCTTTAAAACATCCGACGTGATCTCACATGATGTTCATGACGTCATTAAGACATTAAATTTTTTCATGAATATTTTTCTTTCAACTGCTCCCTCAAAAAATTTTGCGAATGCATATAGGGGTGCAATCCGTTGTTGATTTTTACGAGGAAATGCATATTTCGTCTTAGTACCTTAGAAGTTATATCAACCTTATTGTGATATTGCGTCAGTTATTACGGCAATCTCCTGTCAGAACAAATGTTATAAATGTTATTCGTTTCTTTTGACCTCACGCAAAAACATCATCATGCTATAATTCAAGAGCTATACGTCCCAGCTCTTTAAAAAGAACTGAAAACGAGGTTCTTTCAATCGTTTTTATGTGTCACATGGTTTTGGCAAAATTAACTATCGACTGTACAAGCCTATTGAAAATTTGAGGAGAAACATAGTTAAGTCTCTTGGCTACAGAAGATTGAGAATAAAAAAATACCGATGCTAATGTCCCGTTAATTACTAAAATGTCCTTCGATGTCTAGTAAATGGGCGTGGCCAATAAAACAGTTGTATTTTTAAGACTTTTCTTCTCCTACGTTTCAAAGTTTATGCTTTTTGAAAGTAAAACATAATGATGGTGTATGCATGAGCCGAACTGCTTTCCCCGCGACAAATTTATTTCTTATAAGCAACAAAAATTTTTGCCGGAAGCCCACAATGTTGCTAAAGTTTATGTATTTTACACACTCAACAGTTGCTTACTTTTTGCTTGTTGACTTTCTTCTCTGAAAGACGAAATTCACGTGTTTGCTCAACCTCGATCCAAGGACCTGTAGCGTTTCTCGATAACTGTAATATCAAAAAACGTTACAGGCCCCGGAATCGAGGTTGGTTGCTCAATTAGGCTGTGAACAAGTCGAAATCAAAATTTTAACCAATATGAAACTTGCATGACTCTTAGCACAAGGAAAAGTTTCTACTCTAAAAACTACCATCCTCGTCCCCAGAGTTTGTTGCGTAAGGGCCGCTAGCGCTTACTTGACGGCTAAACAAGACCCTGGGGGGACAAGGTTGAATAACTACTGCTGTATTTTTTATATATAAATAATTCCAATTGCTTTATTTTTCTATTTGCTCACTTCGCTGACTGTTGCTCCCCACAAGCTGCTTCATTTTTTATTATGGATTTCAGCCTTACGTTGTTTATCAGCAATCTCGTCCCCAGGGCTTCTTTTTCGCTTACTGATATGTGGCTGCGCATATCTAGAAAGTGAAAAAGAAGCTCTGGGAACGAGATTGGTTTATTAGAGGATACTTAGAAAAAAAAGCGCCTACGTAAATAATATAAAATGTCTTTGTAAGGAATGTTATAAAACTGTGAAAAAGTGTGAAATAAGGACAACGAGTGATGTGAAATGTCAGATTAAGTGAGAATAGGTTTTATAACACTACAAATTATCCACGGCTAAAATTACAAAAATCACAACGCGAAGAAAATCTGTTCGGAAAGTGTCAGATCACTCAAGAGCTGGTTCTGGAATTCAAAATCATATAAGAAGTTGTACAGCGTTACTATGTTTACGTTGGATTTAGTATATGTATTGTTATTGTTTACAATGAGTTGTCAGGGAAACGAAAAATTACACCGCTACTGTAATGTTTGTCATAGATATTGCAAGGCGTATTTTAAAGGTAAACACCTCCGTTCAACCTCTTTTTAGACTCTTTAGTTCAGTAAGAAGGATCCACGGCACTATTTTACCAATCTGGTTCCCAGGGATTTTTTGGGTTTTTTTAATATAAGAGAAGATGGCTGCGCTGGGAAGACGTGTTTTTGCCATCACGCCTATCACTACCTTATTGGTAACAGAAGAGTCGAAGAGTGACCGAATGTTCTTATAATGACTCTTATTCCCAGTTCCCAAAGAGACCTGGGAATAAGAATAGATTGTCCTTTACGACTTAATTTCTTTTCCTCTCGTTCTATCTATTAACTTAAAGTTTAGTCTTTGAACTTGACGCTTACCTTCAATTCAAAGTTTGCACTAGTAACTATTTTTCTCATTTTTTTAAACAGAAGGCAAGGGAGGTCAAATTTGCCCAGTCTCCCGTTTACCGTTTTTCTCGCGCCATTCGCGCCGGAACGATTTTAAATTTTTGGCTGGGATGCCATGTGCTTCAGTGACCATGGTCAAACTGACGCTACCATTTTGTTAACAACAATTATTGACAACATTTATAACAAATACGGCCAAGAAATGTAAACAAACAAATATGGCCGAAAAACTGAATGAATCTAAACCTCAAGTTTGTTTTTTTTAAAAATATTTCTGAAGAGATTTCGAAATAATACTCTCAATGATTTTAAATCGCTGTGTGTCAAATTTCTTATATTTCTTTTGTTTTCACTGTAACTAATTGTTTTTGTCGTAGCTAGCTGGTAATAAATATATAGCTATGATGATGAGGATGGTTGAGAAGCAAAATGTTGCAAAATGAGTAGCTACTACTATATGGATGTTAATGTTTTTCAACTATTAAAAGTATAACGTGATGGAATCGTATAGTTATGTAACTAATCAGACATTTCTGTGGTAAAGGTTAAAATTCATAGCTGTAATTTAATACATAATGTATAGCTATAGCTAGCTAAAAATGGGATGGGATGATAGAACTGACAGAGGTTAAAAGAGCAAATGAAAGTGTTAGAAATAGAAGAGAATGAAAAAGAAATATGTTTGCTAATCTAGGTTTCAATCGATAGGTATTGTCAATAGGTCCTATTTATTAAACAAAAAAAAATGTTTTCAGCTTTTACATTTTGAGTGTTTAGATATTTATCTGCAGAAACCTGTTATGACCATCAGTTTTCAGAATCTAGTGAAAGAAATTATTTTGTTCTAATGATGGATAAAAAATAATACTTTTTCATTCCTCTGAAACGTACTTACTAAACTGAGGACCCACCTACAACGATCTACAATGACCTACAACGATCTACAACGACCTAAAAACCATCTACAACCATCTACACAACGACCTAAAATGAAGGTCCTAGCTAGTCGACATGTTTTTTTGCAGTTTGTTTGGCTCAAGTAGGTCCGAAATAGGCTTCAACCTTGTGTATCACCTCATATTCGTGATTTTGTTTGTTGAGCTATAATATTTACAGGTTTACATTTTTAATCTGCCGATTTTTGCAATTTTTTTTCTTTTAAAAATAACAAATACTATATATTCGAACTATGTAGGTTCCGTTTATGTTTTATTGAATATAGGTATTACATATAAGTACTACATAATAATACCTAGAAGGTCATTTAATTCAAAACATGGCTGCTTGCAAAGACACTATTCTGACCCAACTTAGAACACTAAAGATGGGACGGACCATCTCTTGACCAACTTGCGACATGGCGTTAAAAGGTGTTTGCACACATCAAGACCTTGTATTTAACGTAAACTAACTCCAATAAAGTGAAAAAACTGAACTGCTGCAACTTTTTCCGGCATATTGTTGTATAATAGCCAGCTGAGATTAAAGCTATTTATGTTTAGCTACTTTTCAAGATAATCTTTGATGGAATTATTGCAACTTGACCTATTACCTTATCAGTAAAATAAAAGTCGGCAAAAATAAAAAGTCGGCAAAATTTAGTCACTTTTTGCCAACTAAATTTTTAAATTTAGTCACTCTTTGCCCACTAAATTTTTGAATTTAGTCACTAATAAAGAATAATTGCATAAAACTAATAAAAATTAGCAACAAGGAAGAAAAAACGGCAAAAAGGTGGTCTGAAAATAAGTCGGAAAAAAAGTGAGGTAGGAAAAAATAATGTCAGCAAAAAAGTTTCGTCGGTAATAAAAAAGTCGGCAAAAATTTTAGTTGGCAAAAAATATTAGTCACCTAGCCAAAATTTAGTCACTTTTTGCCGACTTTTTTTTACCGATAAGGTACGTTTTATGAGAGGTAGAATTGCTTTGGCTGGGACCGCCACAATTGAAATATTTTGTTTTATATTTAAGAAAAAGAGACTTATGTCTATGATTAAAAGAAATATATATGTGTTAATTTATATTTTATGTGATGAGTCTCAGCAGTTTTGAGCAATACGCCCTTTCAATTATTTCATGAGTGGTCCACAAAGGCAGTTCTGGAGTCTTTAAAGCTTTTAGCCTTTAAAAGCATGGAAATTGTTTGTCAATAGTTAGGCCTGTCCCATCTTATGACACATTTTCTAAAATTGCAAGAATTCTTTGTGTACAGTTGAGTTTTTCCCATCCGATGACACAGTTTTTAAAAGCGGGAGATTCCTTCGTCAATAGTTGGGCCTGTACCAACTTAAGACGAATTTGCATACATTTGTCCAAAGTTGGGCTGGGCCCGTCAATAGATGGGCCATTCCAACTGCAAACGCACTGACCCGTCTTGTGACGGGCCGTCCTGTCTAAAGACGGGCCAGGCCTGCGTCCAAAGTTGGGCCGCTGTCTGTAGATGTGTCACAACAACACCATGATGAAAAACAAAACACATGTTCCCAACAAATGTATATAATGTGTTGGTTCTAGGTCGTTGTAGATGGTTTTAGGTCGTTGTAGATGGTTTTTAGGTCGTTGTAGATCGTTGCAGATGGTTTTTAGGTTGTTGTAGATCGTTGTAGATCGTTGTAGGTGGTTCCTCTGTTTAGTAAGTACGTCCTCTGAAAATAAAAAAAAAGCAAAAGGAGTATTTTCCGGCATGGTAATAGGTTTTACATGCAAAGGGAAGAAAAAATGCAAGTGTTTTTTTTGCATTATATTATGTTACAAAGTCACAAGTAAAAATAACATGCAACAATGCCTAAAATAATGCTGCATGTCATTAAAGATGCTGAAAAAAAAGTAGAACATAACTATAATATAGAATTAAAATTAATTAAATGCTCCTGAAAACATAAAGTTTTTTCTGCAAAAAATTCAACTAACAATTAAATTTTTCTGTCGTTCTTCTGGTATTTTTATATTATTATCTTTTGGCAGTTTTTTAAGACTTTAATTTCTAGCTGCTGGGCATACAGATATTGTAGTCAATTAATTGACTAATGATCATAAAATTTTGTAAAAATAAACGATGGTGTCATACTTAAAAGTCTTTCTTCAGCACATAAAACGGCAGTCACTGCTGAAATTTAACATCAACTATTATCGAGCTTCAATTGTTATACCACTTGTTGTCTATGAATGGCCCTATAATCTTTGTATATATAATTCTTAAGTGGAAAATGTGACCTGTGAATATTTTTTCATTCAAGTTTAATTTAAAAAATATGGGACCATCTGAAAAGTTGGAAATTGAAGAGACTATGATTGTAGATGGTGTAAAAGGCAGATCCAAAGACAGTGGATATTTTGTTACAAAAAGAACACTTCTTTTATGCTTAATTATTGTGGTTCTGCTATGTCTTACAATTGGATTGGCAGCAGCGTATTTAGGACCGGGGCGTAAAGATGAAAAAGGTGAATTGTATTAGTTACTCTTTGAGGATAAATACTCCATGTTTAAAAAACCCATAAGTAATGCAAATAAGGTATGTAGAAGTCTGAAGGTTTGATAAAAATTAGTACTTAGTAACAGTTTGCATTTTGGAAACTGTTACTCAAAAACATTAAATAAAATAAATATATTCATTGCAAACTAATTGTGAAATAATTTTTAAGTTTGAAAAATATATATATTTCCTTTGTTCTTGTTTACTATCTTTACAATTGTTCCAATAAAGTTTTCTACCACAGTCCTTTACTGTGTTAAGTCGTAATTCGAACCATATAATTTTCCGTTAAGGATACCTTAATGGACATTTTTTTCTGTCAAACAAAAAATTTCTCAATGGATGCATTATAGTGATAATCAAAAATAATGATATATACTGTTTTACATAATTTGTGATTGAATCTTTGCATGCAAAATGGAAAACATTAAATGTAACATTTACCATAAAGCATCAAGAGACATTTTGTAATATATAAATGTTTTAGGAGCAATGTTGACTACCTGAGTGCACAAGGGAGTGAACTAATTTTCGCCAGAAATTTTTTGAAAATAGAATTTAATTTTTGTGAGAACTAATTTTTGCAAGGTTGGTAAAGTCCTAATATTTTGCGAGATTCTAATTTCCGGAATTTCGTGAAAAAATGATATTTTGTTTCTCAATTTATTAGGTGTTTTTAGGGATTTTATGTAAATCAAGACTGCTGAAGTTGAAATTTACATATATTTTATGTTTAATCCATAATTGCGTAGACAATGCAGGCGTATACCTCATACAAGATCCACGTTGATAACAGTGTTTCAATTACTGGAGTGGTTATCCTGAATAAATATTTTAAATAATAATAATAAGCCTACAATAAGATAATATGTGGAGTAAAAATTTGATTTTAATTTATAAAGGTTGAAGGCTTATATTTATTAAACTTTTGTTGTTTTTAGAATTAAAGTTTTTTTTGCATCCTAGGAACAATATTTCCTAATTTATATCTCCCCCTTATTTATTTTCTGGGTGTGCACATTTTTATAAATTTTTTAATTGCAATAGCACAATGGTTTCATTTCGGCTCAGACTCATCGTCAATTTAACATTTTAAAGGTGGTTTAAATCATTTACTTTTATATGCACTATATTCATAAAGTGCGGAAAGAATGCGCAAATTGATCTCTTATTTTAACCTCTCCATAAATTGTTCATGATAATATAATATAAGTTTGTTTTTACACAAAAACATCGCTTCTTCTTCACGATTGTAATATGCACCACATTTTCTTGTTACCTTTTCAATAATATAAAAATATTGTTTTAGTTTTTTCATGATTATTTGAGTAATATCTTTAAAAAACTTTTTTCAAATACCTGGCACAGTACAAAAATAAAATATAAAATTTTGCTACAAAGTTTATTAATATGGGATTTTACAAATCTTATTATACCTGAAAGGGGTATGGGGTTTTATCTTTTTTAGGTCTCAAGTGGTGTAAGATAGGTACATATGCAGGCCTAACTATCCAGGTCATGTCGTGAATGTTTTTTTAATTGCGATTTGCACACATTGGCACATGAGCAACAGTCATTAGGCAAATTTGTTAAATCAGAAAAAAGAGCAGCATTACCATTCACTTGCCTGTTTTTTTGTTGTTGTTTGTTTGTTAAAATTAGAGACTGTTAAAAAAAATTTAACTTAAGAAATTACACATTAGATCTCTGAAAAAAAAAACTACTGAGTTTATCTCAAATTTAGGAAGAAAATGAAAGTAAAATTAGTAACATCCAAGTCAAATGAAACAAAAAATATGCGTGCCTACATTTAGAAAGAAAACATAGTTTTTAAGGTTTTTGCATTCTTAACACAAAATCTTTTGCCTAGGTTGCATCGTAAAATTAAAAAAAGTAAACATTGTACTTTCTTCTTTGTAAAATATTTTGCATAAGTTAGCAAATTAAAATACTTTGCATCTCATAAAAGTTGTAGTTAAAAACTGAGCTTTCTCATAATTGCTGATAAAATGAGAAGGAGGAAACACATTAAACAAGTTGTCGATTCTAAAATCTTGTTTTATATAATATATACATATTTATAGTGTGTATATAACATTCAATTTGATATTCCTTTATCCATAAAAGTGTTTGTTTTTGCTTGCCCAATTTTTTTTCAAGATTTTTATTTTATAGGGGCTAATGAAAGATCTCGCCTTCAAACTACAGCAGGAACTGTGACAGGAACCGGGACAGGGACAGTAACAAAAACTGACACAACAATCACCCCGACTCATGGAATTGGTCCTTTCAATGACATAAGATTACCAAAATATGTCAATCCGATGCATTACGATGTAGTATTAGAAGTTGATATGAGCTTTGGGGATGTTGCTGTGACAGCCAATGTAACGGTTAATGTTACAAAGCCTACCAAGTACTTTATCGTTCATGCTTCGTCATTTATTTCGATCAATGGTGTTATCAAGGATAAAAACAAGAAAGTAATACCGTTTAAGAAGCAGTTTCTGTTTCCAAGAAATCATTACTATGTTACTGAGATGCATGAAGAAATGCCAGTGGGAATTTACCAATTGGACTACAATGCAAGATACAAGTTGAGAAAAGACTTAAAGGGTTTCTACCGGTCAACTTACAAGGCAAAGGATGGAAAGGAGTAAGTTGTTGTTGGTACTTAAGCTAGGATGGAAGTACCCGGGATATAGATAGGATGGAAAATATTTTCTCTTTAGTTACTAAGTAATTTTAATTCGTTTGCAAAAATGCCAAGTGTAAATAGATCTGTGTTTCAGTCATTGCACTTGGATGTTTAACAATTTCAAATTTCACAATGTTTATTTTGAGTTTATTTGTTTGCCTTCACAAGAATGTACTTTGTAACAATTTTTTTTTACCTTGTGGATATCACTAGAAACATTTTTAAAACGTGCTTTGTTTTAAAAATGTGATATAGTGTTTTTTATAGGGGAAAAAACTTAGTAAAAAAGATTTTTAAGTTGCTTCAACAAACTTGTCTAGTATTTTCTCTATTATAAACAACCTTGTCTAAGGATAAAGAACCTGGTCCCTTTTCTGATTTTGGGCGATCTTTGAGTTGATGTTTAGCTCTTTTTAAGGGGAACCCAAGGTATAAATTGATATTGGTCTTATATTATAGAGCTTAAAAAGTTGGTTAACAAGTCTTTTTAAATTTTCTTTTCGTTCTCAAAATATTCAGATAAGTCCAACATCATTTTAATTTCTACTAGGAAAGATATTTTCATGCAGATTGTTCTGAAAACTAATTTTTCGCTGTTTTTTACATTATAGTAGATTAGTGGCTGCTACACAGTTTGAGCCAGTAGATGCAAGAACAGCATTTCCTTGTTTTGATGAACCTGCTATGAAGGCGACCTTTAACATAACTATCGAATACACGACTGGTTATATTGCGTTAAGTAACATGCCGATTATAAAAACTACAAAAGTTGATACCGGTGCAAAATTACGTACCATTTTTGAAAAATCTCCTGTAATGCCTACCTATCTACTTGTATTTGTGATATGTGATTTTGCTAATAAAACTACTACAACGCAATCATCCAATCCAGTGAAGGTAACTAACGTACACACTTGCTATTTTGAATTATATCTATTATATACTTGCTCACTTGTTTGTAAAAAAATAAAATAAATTTATCTTTAAGTAGAAAAAAGGTCAAGTTATTCTCTTTAGTATGTACTGTTTGATTGATTTAGGGGAATGGCTGTTGTGCCTGTTTTTTTTTTTTTGATTCCAAAAAATAAATCTGTTAAGGCTAACTAAAAAGTGGTACATGATAAAAATGTTAATCTTGTATCAAGATCCCTTTTTAAGACAGCTAATAACTATAGTGGATAACCTGCATTCATAATTTAAAATGGTTTGTGTGTGATTCCTTGAGAAATTGTGTTTAGATGACGTACTACGCTCCTGCAGATCAAATAGATCAGATTGATTATGCAATGAAAGTTGGAAAAGAAATATTACCATTTTTCGAACAGTACTACAAAGTACCTTACCCACTTCCTAAAGCTGGTATGTATCATTTTTTGTTTGTTGTTGTTGTTGTTGGTTTTGTTGTTATTGTTGGTTTTGTTGTTGTTGTTGTTGTTGTTGGTTTTGTTACCTTTATACATAAAAAGTGATGTAGTTGATTGCTTTTACCATTGCTGAATATCCTTGAAATTTAAAAATTTTCAAGAGCTGGAGAATCAAATTTTAGATACAAAAAACAATTTTCTTTACAAGTTTAAAGAAACAGAGTAAAGCGGAAATAATTTTGAAGTTGGATGGTTTTACATAACATTAAACAGTTATGCTCAGTTTCTAACATACTAAAACAAAATGCTTTACTTTATTAGATATGATAACTCTTCCCGAAATGTCATTTGGGGCAATGGAACACTGGGGTCTAGTCACATACCGCATGAGTCGACTATTATATGACAACAAAAGTTCAGCCATAACTGACAAACAGCGTATAAATTCAATAGTATCACATGAATTGGCTCATCAGGTAGATTGAGTATTCAACGCAAGACATTTTGAGCAATTTCTAACAAACCCTTTTTTCCATGGCGACAGTACACAAAGCAATAAATATCGAATAGGTAGAAAAACATAGACAATGAAAAAGACAATAGAAAACAGTGCATAACCATGTGACAAATGAATGAAAGAATAAGTTGTAAAAATAAGTTATTATTATAAACAATAATGGTGTGCTAAAGTTAAATGCACCACCTAGCTTAAAGCCTTATGTATGAATTTGAGTATGAATTTGCAGGAGCGGCAGGAGAAGGGAAAGGAGTAAATGTACAGAGAGTACTTTAAAAAAGAGCATCTGTATATTTTACGTAATGCAAATAAACAAGCTCCGTATTGTAGAAAAATTGGTGAATTTCATACCTTTGCCAACATGTTCTATTGAAAAAAGAAAAATTGATTAAAGGTTAAAGGGATATCTTTAGGCTAGTAATTATCATTCTTACACAAATGCACGTTATCAAAGATGATTATATAAGATTATCATATTCAATATTTTTTTTCATATTTTAAATATATTTTCATCTTTTTATGGTAAAATTAAATTTTCCGAGTTTTATTTTGTTCAGATATGATTGCGATTCCAGACTTCGCAGCTGGTGCCATGGAAAACTGGGGACTAATAACATACCGTGCAAAGGCCTTGTTGTTTGATAATTCTGCATCATCTATTTCAAATAAAATGTATATAGCAAGTGTGGTGTCTCACGAGCTAGCTCATCAGGTAAGATATGATTATGCATTGAGTGGTACTACTGTTGGTGATTGATAGCTATTTTTCTTGAATTAATTTCGAAAATTATTATGTCCTTAATAATAAAGTGCCTAAGTGCTTAATATTAAGCATTAATGCTTAATATTAAGTATTAACAATTAAGCACTCACCGTCACTTTTCATAAACGCCAATTTCAATCTGTCGTTCAAATTTATTTTAAAATTAAGATTAGATTGTTGATATACTGTATTAGAAAGCATTCTTGACGTAACATTTTTAAATTTATTGTGTTTGAAAATACAAAACATTGGGAAAAGTGCTTAATATTAAGCACTTGGCACTTTATCATTAACAGCTCAGTCTATGCATTAGACCTCTGATAATATTGTAAGCATGGTGAATTCTAAACAATATATATTTAAAAGGATTGTCTTTTATTTTTTGTCAGTGGTTCGGAAACATTGTGACAATGGAATGGTGGTCTGACTTATGGCTTAATGAAGGTTTTGCATCGTACGTTGAGTATCTTGGAGTGAATTATACTGAGAGTGATTGGAATGCAGTAAGTGGTTGAAATTTAACTGGCAGGATTGTGTTGTTTTTTTGTATTTGTTAAAATACAAAAAAAACAAGACAAAAAAATTGCAAAAATATGTACTTAAATTCTCCTAGGATATTTTTAGTTCAATATGTACCTTAAATACCCCCAGCGGAATATTTAAAATTTCTGGGGGTTCATTGGGGATGGGCATTTAACAGAAACTAGGTGTTTATTAAAAAACTAATTTTTTGACATTAACTATATTTCTAACATAAATTCATCACAAATAAATAGCTTGAGTGAGAAAAACTCTAATAAAACACCTTTCTGAACAAGAAGGTGACGTTTATTAAAAACAGGTGTTTAATAGAGACTGGGCGTTTATTAGAGCCCTTATAGTATTTTACATTGAGAATTCAATATACTCGTTAATGTGTAATTCTTCCAAAAACCCTGGCCTGAATAGTGTAAATATTGAGTGGACACATCATACAATTAGAATCTCTCTATTTACCTCAATAGAGTCCACTGAACCTAAATAAACTTGTGTAAAAAGCACATTTTTTTGTTAATTAATCCGTAAGTGATCAAAGATACATACAGGCGAAGTTTATTTCCATTTTGAGAAATTATTTTATTTTTATTGTCGTAAAAAGTTGTACTTCGTGAAAAAAATATGTTCTTCAATTTACAATTTCTTGACTATATCTTAACTGATCCAAGTCATGCTAATCCCAGTGTCATGCTAATCCCATACTATTGTTAGATTTTAAGCATTAATGCGTAAAAATCCCGTGAAAGAAAAGAGAAAATGATATTTAGTTGTTAAATTTTATTTTAATATCAATACATCATCAATTATTTATTATTGTTTACTTTCAGTTAGATTTTCAAGTAATAACCGACATGGACCGAGCTTTTTCACTGGATGCATTAGTAACATCACATCCAATATACATCGAAGTCAAACATCCAGATGAAATTAATGAAATTTTTGATACCATATCATATGCAAAGGTATCTCTTGGAAATGTTTACATATCATTTAGTGATTAAGGATGTTGTTGAAAAACTATAAAGTTTTTTAAAAATCAAAAATATGTAAAACAGTTGAAGTTAGACAGAGTCAATTACTTCCTGCAAATAGAAGTTGTTGATCTTATCAAATTTCCCCAAATTCAACTAAGCAAAAATAAGCAGAGCGGATCATATTAGAAATTTTAATTATATTTTTCACATTTAAATTTAGGGAGGATCAATTCTACGTATGTTGGATGATTTTATTGGCAATGATGTTTTCAGGCAGGGTTTAAGTGTGAGTTTCTTTTGATTTTCGTAATCTCTTTTGTGACGGATTAAATTTGTTCAGAATTGAAGATTTCCTAAATTAATAGGACATTACCCTGAAGAATAAATTTCGCAAATACGAAACTTTGAGTAACAGAAACATACATTTTCTGTGAGTGTTTAATTTTGCTATTGCATTATTTTGGAATATCTCTGAGATATTTCATTTTACAAAAAAATGCTGATGAGAAGTATTTTTTCTTACAAATTATAAATTTTCGTGTAATTGTTTACTTGTAACGCAAAACAGGGACTTGCTACATGCAAGAAATCTTTAACCTGGAAATATTAAAAAATATATATTTTTTTAAAAGCGTTACTGCTACCTTTGCAAAGAAAATCACTACTTGATGCTAAGGCTCACAAAATATCTATATTATAATACCTGTGTGTGTCTGTCTGTCACGCAAAATGGTAACTACAGTAGCAGGATACACGATATGTGGTAAGTAAAAGAAGGGCGAACCTGTGGATTTATCCACGGGTAACCGACTAGTCTTTTTAAATCGCACAATATACTGAAATATGTAGGACAGGCAAATTTTTGGATTTCATCATGGGGTACAAATATTTCTTTATTATTTCATCCAAAATTTATCACCTTTAAGGCATTATGTGCCACTGTAATAGTTGGATAAGGCAAGCAAAGTAAAAAAGATATTTTTTATGTGTATCAGAGCTTCAAATATTTACAATATGTTTACAATATGTGTACAATATGTTTAGATATATTTGAAGAAATATTCCTATGCTAATGCAAAAACTAACGATTTGTGGGATGCTCTTTCAGAGGTATGTGTGGTATGATTTGCCAGGGTGTAATCCAGAATTCCAAAAGTTGGTTCGAAATGTAATAAAAATAAAATGTTATTCCTTCCTGGTTTATAAGTCCCATATTTTAGAGAAAAATATAGTTAACTTCTCTAATAAATTGGGAAATTCAGGATAAATTCCAATTGGTAAATAGTCATTGAATGGTTACTGAGTACACTGGAGTATTATATATTTAAACTTTACAAACAGACAAATGTAAATGTTTTATGTCATTTAGAACATTCATAGTTATTACAGCATAGTGATGTCTTGATATGCATTGAAGAAAATTGCTGATTTGAACCAAACGTTTTAAAGTTTTCCTGCCTCAAAGCATTTTTCATGACACCATATTTTTATCCCCCTTTTTCTCTTTAATCATTAATGTATACATATATGCCATGTTGTAGGCATCGAAACTCAATGGCAAAGATTATAACGTATCCGAGATAATGAGCACATGGATACTACAAATGGGTTTCCCTGTTGTTAAAGTTGAAAAAAGTTCTAGTTCGTATAAGCTTACACAGAAACGATTTTTAATTGATCCGAATCCAGATTTGAGTAAATCGAAATTTACATCACCATTCAAGTAAGTTAATTTGATTGTCTTCTCTATTAAATGCCCATCCTTAATTAACAGTCCAGCCTAAAAAAGAAAATTTTACTTTCAAGGACAAAATTAGTGAATTAATTGCCTTTTATTTGGTGATAGGTTATGCTGTTGCTTCGTCTCCTAGAAACTTTTTGAATAAAATAAAAGTCAGTATGGATAAATTTAAAGTCCCTATTTTTTCATAGTTAAGCAATTCAATTCTTTTGTACAGGAACAATGTAATTTCAAATTTTTAAATTTGCCCAAAACTTTAGAAACTCTTTTGTTCTCAGTTTTGTTACAAAGAGATAGATTAGGTTGTTTACATTCTGTTTTGTTTTGTTTTTAATTTCTTTAGTGATTTGCAAAATCCCTTTTTTATGTGAAGATGTAAAATGAAAGCCTGGGAAGTCACAAAAGTTTATTCCATAACATTTTTATTATTATTTGCAGTTATAAATGGATGATTCCATTCAAGTACAAAGTTTATAACATCAGTGACATTAAAAATGTTCAAGTGGGAAAACAAATGACAGAGATGATGCGCTTGGGAGACGGTAAGTGAAATGAGAGAAACTCTGAACAAGGCATATCGTGACCTCCCCCAAATTCTAACTAGTCGATGATTACTAGGGGATAGAAAATTGGAGAATTAACCCTATCTTGACCCTTTTTGAGGGATAAAAAATTAATTGAGAATTGCATGAAAAATTTGTAAATATTTCATTATGCAAATTAAGTAAAGATTAAGTTTCTTAAGATAGGTATTTCCCTAAATTTTCTGTGTTTTCTGTTAGAAAACATTAACTCGTAATGAGGGGATACCTTAACTGTGAAGAGGGGATAAAACATGAATCGATGGATAGAAGTGGCTTTACACGATGCGAGGCGCATTAAAATGTCCCTGAATAGTAACAGGTACCAACAGTGACTAAGAGTAGATATGTGAGGTCAAATTATTGCCTCTAGTTAATGAAAATACAAAAAAATTGCTAATGCTCTGCATTAAATACCTTCGGCATTAATAAAGATAATCATGTATAGTACTGGAGGTATAAAAGACCTCCATGAGATGATTAATTGAGCAAAAGTAAGCCATGTTACAAAACTTAATCCTAAAAATTTCCTAGCCTTTGTTCCCCTAATGAATTGTTGTAGCAGCCTGCAAATCTTTTTTTCTAAAAATTGTCTATCTAACATCCTCTGGTCATGTCAGTGCTAAATGTTTATTAGCATGCCATAATCACAATTGTTCAATGGATGGGTCTTAATGTTGTGGAAACATCTCAAATGTAGAGATTGCAACTTAGGGATGTATTTCCTGATTGGGTAAATAGACCTAGATGTAAACGAAATCCATATTCATTCATTTACTAAAGTGCTTTTCCTATTGAGAATGGTCTTGTGGGGTTAAAAAAATATTTTCTCAAGATAAGCTTTTCACTTAAACAAATCGTAGAATAAGATGAATAAGCATAAAGATATATTGCTATCAGTAGGTTTAAAATTTGACTTTAATACACGAACAGAGTAGTAAGAAAACTGTGCGTTGCATAGAAGCTTGGTTGTCAGACTTCTTTCATCTGTTTCTAAGTAAAGTCTCCGCTATAGAAAGGTGTCCGCTATAATGAGGTTTCACTGTATATAGAGTTTAATAGTTAAGATATGGAGTTTAAATGATATTTGAAATGAATTTTTCACTTTAGGAACAATCAACCTACCTAATTCATCACCTGATCTTATCATAAAAGGGAACGTTGGTCAATATGGCTTTTTCAGAGTGAATTATGACCAACAAGGATGGAAAAATATCAAAAATGTTTTGATGAATGATCATACGGTATGTTTTTTTGTCATTTATTCTTAAGGCCGATATACACAGAAGAATAATTAGAATAATAACTTGAGTATATTAATATTTTTTCATTATTTCCCCGTGTATCTTGTAGAAGAAGAAAAATTCTTGAATATATTTTCGTTATTCTTCGAATAAAACACAAGCTGAATATAATTAAATCAGTTTGATTATATTCAGCGTGGAATAAATTTACGTGGAATAAAAGCAGCAGAAAACGCAGAAGCTAGATGATAGAGATTTGGAAAAAGAACAGTAATGGCTAATTTTTCTTCAGGGGGGATTGGCGTTCTCATCATTGTTGTTTGCTTGACCAACTTAGACCCAACCAATTCCACAAGTTTCTAGAAGAGGGTGAAAATGTCTGTTAGTTATAGCATCGATAGAGTTATAGCATAGCAATTTTATCTCATTTTACCTCCCTGCAGAGATGTACACCCTTGAAACCCACGATATAACCTCGTTCCCAGGGTCCTCCAAGAACCATACAGCCCTGGGTTCGAGGTTGCCCAACGACACGCTTTCCCATAATGGAACATAGAGGAACATGAATTCGAGGTTGCAGAAAGAAAGTACTATGCGCCTGAAATATGCTTACCTCAAAAGCTGCAGTATTCATTCTTAAATAACGTCGATAACTTTCAAAATCTCTGAGTCTTAGTTCAGCAATTAAGCCATGATAAGCGCCACTATCTTTTCGTAACTATTCCTTAACCCAAACTGTGCGCTTTTTACGAGGTTTTTTTCTTTTACTATTTTACGCTATTGTAAGTAGCAATGATAGTAATGAGAAGAGCAGCTTCTTCCTCAAAGTTATCCATAGTTGCACTCTGACTATAATAATCTTCCGTGTATATGTTTGAGAAATAACGAAAGAATATGAAATTAGTAGGCAGGTGTTACAATATTCTTTTTTTTTTACGTGTATTTACCAAAAAAATATTAGAAGAATATTTAAAAAGTGAATATTCTTTGTGAATATGAATATTCTTTGTGAATATTCTTGTGTGTATATCGGCCTTTAAACATACTTTGTAAAATGTTTTTTTACAGTTTTTTGTCTCTTTGTAGAAATTTGATGCAACGGATAGAGCTGGTATTTTATCTGACGCATTTGCATTAGCAAGGTAGGGGAAAGTGATTTTTTAAAGAAATTTAAGTTGATCTAACTTTAAAAAGTGGTACTCAAAGGAAGGCCCATAAGAAAATCCTTTTAAGGTCAAAAGTTGATGGCAAATTTTATAACCTAATGGGCGTGTGTATGGATATTTTCATCGACATTCTGGGCGTAACGTTCACTTTTCATACTAGCAATAAAAACTTCAATAATATTACTATATTTAAATATCTTTATCAAGTTATTTTTAAGTTGCAAATTGCTTCTATCAGAGGCATAGAGTGTTAAGAGATGATCTGTGTCCTGCTTTCGTATAGTATGACCTCCTCGTTTAGTTCTGGTAAATTGACGTGTCCTGCTTTCTTATAATATGACCTCCTCGTTTAGTTCTGGTAAATTGACGTGTCCTGCTTTCTTATAATATGACCTCCTCGTTTAGTTCTGGTAAATTGACGTGTCCTGCTTTCTTATAATATGACCTCCTCGTTTAGTTCTGGTAAATTGACTTACGAGACAGCGTTAGACTTGCTTAGTTACATCGACAAAGAAGAGGAGTATCTGCCATGGAAAGCTGCAAGTGGATCAATTAGTTACATACCGTCGGTTCTCACACGAACAAAACCTGCTTTGTCGCTCTACAGCGTAAGATTTTTTTTATTTTGGTTTGTTTGTTTGTTTGTTTGTTTGTTTGTTTGTTTGTTTGTTTGTTTGTTTGTTTGTTTGTTTGTTTGTTTGTTTGTTTGTTTGTTTGTTTGTTTGTTTTTAAGCAATTGCTGTCCCACAAACCGAAGTTTGTGAGTTTCGAAAATTTAAGAAAAATTTATTTATATTTTCATTTCAAATTGTCACTCTGTTTCAAATTTCAAATTGTCACTCTGTTTCAAATTTCAAATTGTCACTCTGTTTCAAATTTCAAATTGTCACTCTGTTTCAAATTTCAAATTGTCACTCTGTTTCAAATTTCAAATTGTCACTCTGTTTCCAAATTCAAATTGTCACTCTGTTTCAAATTTCAAATTGTCACTCTGTTTCAAATTTCAAATTGTCACTCTGTTTTAAATTTCAAATTGTCACTCTGTTTCAAATTTCAAATTGTCACTCTGTTTCAAAATTTCAAATTGTCACTCTGTTTCAAATTTCAAATTGTCACTCTGTTTCAAATTTCAAATTGTCACTCTGTTTCAAATTCCAAATTGTCACTCTGTTTCAAATTTCAAATTGTCACTCTGTTTCAAATTTCAAATTGTCACTCTGTTTCAAATTTCAAATTGTCACTCTGTTTCAAATTTCAAATTGTCACACTGTTTCAAATTTCAAATTGTCACTCTGTTTCAAATTTCAAATTGTCACTCTGTTTCAAATTTCAAATTGTCACTCTGTTTCAAATTTCAAATTGTCACTCTGTTTCAAATTTCAAATTGTCACTCTGTTTCAAAATTTCAAATTGTCACTCTGTTTCAAATTTCAAATTGTCACTCTGTTTCAACATTAGTATTTCTAATACCACTGCAACATTGTTGAAGTGAATAACGGTTATGATATATAATTTCCTGATTTGGATATCTGCTATGCTTGTTGTTTTAGAAATACATGTTGAAAAAAGTTTCTGCACTTTATGGAAAGTATAACTTCACGACACAAGCCAACCAAAAGCACATGGATAGGTTGGTGACTTACAGTCTATTTGAACTCTTGAGGAATTCCTCCAAGAGATACTGTACTCTTGTTGTTAGTGTTATTTGCCAATGAAACTTTTTGAAAAGAAACCAACAAAAAAACTTCTTCGACTAAAAAATTTCCCAACTGTTTAAAAAATGACGAATCGAGTGGATTTCATTCTATCTCCCTAACACGAGTCACACATGACTAATCATCCTTGCAACACTAGGGAAGCTAATGGTTTGCTACCTTTGTTCCTATATAAGTCATTTGTTGTATGTTTAAACTTGATAATAAAAAAGGCGCTATGAATTCTGTTAATCTATAACAGTCTAGTTACTGTTGTAACTGTATTAACAAGAGAGGAACGTTTTGTCTAGATATCTGCAGGTGTTGATCGTCAGTCTTGCATGTGCTAATGGACATAAGGGTTGTCTAACTCAGGCTTCCGACCTTTTTAAAAAATTTATTGATAGTAAAGGTACCAAAGCGTAAGTAACTGTTTGTTGTTGTTGTTGTTGTTGTTGTTGTTTGGTATTACCTTAAGGAAAGAAAAGTTTGCGCAAGAAAAGATTGCGGACTTAAAGATTGCGAATTCATGGTAAAAAAAATCGCATATTGCGGACCTAAAGATTGCGAATTGGTAATACGACCATGATATTGCTGGATTAAACATTGCGGATCTGATATTGTGTCAGGAAATTGCGGAATTTAAAATTGCAAATTGAATGATCCGTGAATTTTATCCACGATCCACGAAATCTTAGTCATTTGTTCCTTTTATTTGTATTTTATTTCGATGCAAATAATTGAAGGGTTTCCCCTGTAAACTTCATATAGCTAAATGTCAAATTCGCAATCTTTAACTCCGCAATATTTTTTGTGCAATAATTTATTTCCCTAAGGTGTTATTGCTATTATATTGTTGCTCTTATTGTTATTGTTATTGTTATTTTTGTTGTTTGCCATATATGTTTTTCCTATTATTGTTTTGTCGTTGTCGTTGTCGTTATTGTTTTGTCGTTGTCATTGTCGTTCTCGTAGTCGTCGTCGTTGTCCTTGTCGTTCTCGTTGTCGTTCTCGTAGTCGCCGTTTTGGCATTTATTTTCATCGTTGTAAATACACACTTTTACTACAGAATTCATGCAGATTTTCGAAGTATGGTTTACTATTACGGCGTGCTTAACGGCGGAGAAAAAGAGTGGAACTTTCTATACCAGAGATACCTCAACAATAAAATTGCAACGGAAAAAACTAAACTCATGTACGGCATGTCTGCAATACAAGAACCTTGGATGATCAACAGGTAAAGATGATGTTAAGTTTAAACTGTTTTCTAAAACTCATCCTGGTTTCCGATTGGGAGCGACTCACAAATCTGCATGATGAAATTAGAACTTTGTGGGAAAATGGCGATTCTCACAGGGGGTATTTTGTTCCCAGCTCTAATAATTTCAAAAAATGACACACTAATGCCACACCCTAGAGTCACACACTAATGTCTTAGTATCATAGGTTAGATAAAATTGCTGAGTTTTGGGAGTCGCGCATTTTTAGTAAGTACATACCCATAACATAAAATATAACTTTGTATTTTTCTGCATCTAGATATCTTCAGATGGGTTTGAACGAGTCAATAGTCAAGTCGCAAGATGCTTCGTATGTTTTCAGTTATGTTTCCAATAGCAACAGTAATGGCAGATACATGGCTTGGAACTTCTTAAAAGAGAACTGGTCACAGATATCTCAGAGGTACATGTTTTATGATTAAAAAAACCCAATCCTTACATTTCCAAACCATTCTGGGGCACTTGCTCAAATTATTGTTTTTATGAACTGGAAACTTGACAAATGAAGCCTGTAAAACTAAATAAACCCGCGGCACACATGTTAATCAAAATCTAATCATTTTTTTTGTTTTTTGCAGGTTCTCAAAATCCTTTTTTACAATGAGGAGAATATTTAGCAGCGTAACTTCAGGATTCACCACGCAATACGAACTCGATGAGGTAATAAACATAAAACTTATGCCTGTAGGACTGTTTATGACAACGAAACGGTCTGGTTCACTAGACTGAGTCACCGGATTGGTTAAACTGGACGGAATGAATTTCATTTTGATCAGTTTCTATGCAGTTTCCTGTCACACTGTAGCAGACTGGACATTTGCATTTGTTTACATCACGTGATCTCGAGTGACCAACTAAATTCACTTGTTAGAATAAGAGGAAGCGTATTACGCAAAGGTCCGACGGTCAAATAAATCAGGGCAGCGTTGTATTGGGAAAGGGGGTCATACTTTTCACTCTTTTGTAGAAATATGTTTTTTAAATATCTGAGGTAACACATTTCACCTATGAAGTGCTGAAAATTGTTTCGCCCGCTCTCTTATGTAAACTAAAGCTCATTAAGAATGCAAATTCGTGTGTTTGAAATTTAGCCGTCTAGTTTTACATCCCTTCCTGCGATCGTCTTGCCCCACTTTTCATATAAAAATGTTTTGTAATAGGTCTTGATATGTTTTGAACATCTTCAATACTTTCTAGTTGAAAGCCTTTGTCAGCACGAAAATAACCGACTTGGGAACTGCGAAACGTATTGTAACTCAATCAGAAGAGAAGATTAAAGCCACCATCGCTTGGTTAAACGCCAATGAAGAAACCATTGAAAAGTGGTTGGCAAAACAAGTATAAAAACGTGGTAGGGCGTTGGAAAGGTTTGAGGGCGCTGATATATGATCTTATATTGACAATTTCCATGCTTTCCGATTTAAATAGATTCTATACCCAAGCGCTTTTAATATTTTGAAAGAATTTTGCGAGTCGCTTATGGAAATTTTTATCGAAATAAATTTTGGAAATTGAAAAACAAAAGGTATTCTCTAACATTTTCTGCGTCTCTTTATAAGTACTGCCTTTTGAAGCAATAACAGAAAATGAAACAAGTGGGCGGTAATTGGGAGGAAATAGATTGTGTATATTAGGGCGTATTTTACGACGAAGCTACATATTTTTTTTAGCTAATTTAGAGTTTTTATGTTTTGTATTTTTCGTAGAAATTAATTTTTCACTTTTACGTATTCCCATAACCCTCCACAACCCTTATTTGTCCTTGTGTTGGCCTGTACCTGATAAATAACTGAAAACACCAGTCAGGGGAATCCCGAAGTTTTATACCAAATAGAGGCGATTATTGAGATATAATTTTTTTTGTAAATTGCCTAAACCTAGAACACGTGAACCTAATGTAATAATTCTTGTTAAACTTGTAAAGTAGTTTGTAATTTTGTTAACGTTGTGAATAACTTTATTTTGTGTTTATAAGGTATGACAGCTTTTTTTTTCTTTCTAAAAAAGCCTTTACATGCAGTTTTATTTCGGTGGCGAAAAAAAATCTCGTTTTCTTGTCTTTGTAAGTGTTTACGTGATTTCGGGCGAACTGAAACTCAATTTTAGTTCGCTTTTAAAATATTCACGTAGACACGATTTACCCGAAATGAAACTATTGCGCATGTGTATGAAGCTATTGCGCATGTTGAAAAAGTAACTGCGCATGTGTACAAAGTTTTGACGCATGTGCAGTTACACTATCCCGATACAAAAAACTCAATTTAAACAGCGAAATTTCATTGCGGTAGGAATCTTATTTCGGGTAAATCTCATGACGGGTCCATGTAAAGGCTACCAAACGTTTTTTTACTCTGCCAATAATAATAAAAAATATTAAATTCCTGTAAATTTTGTGCTTTATGTATAATTGATTCAAAGTTACGCTTAAATTTTGTTTTATTTGTTTGTTAAAGCACCTCCAGAATTGATATCGACAACGCTCGTTGCTTGTGTACCGCGGCACATTTTTCTATTGGAGTCAGGACCGTCAAAACTGAGAAAGGGGACAGGGGGCATGCTCCCAAACTATTGCTTGATAACTTTTAAGTTACATGTGCCAACGGCCCTGTGAAGGTGAATCCAAATTAAGAATTGGTCACCTTAAGGGTTTTTTTCAAAACAATAGTTATAGCCGCAGTCATTACAGCGAAATTTTATTTATATTTTACACCCTGTATTCTTATTTCATTTTTATTATCTTTTATGAAAGGTTAAAAACCTGTGGATTGCTAAAAAACAACACGAAAAAATTAGCCAAGAATTTAGAACTCGCTTTCTACAGATATTTAATTCAAGAAGTATCTAAATTTTAATATTTTGACTATTTAGGCTGATTTGCCTGGCAGTCTCCAGCTTAATAAGGTCTGTGTGTAATGCACTTCTGTGGAACGCCAGTGGATTGCGAGTTTCTGATTCAATCATCCAATATATGGTTTCAAAAATTCCATTCTCCACTTCCTTGGACGTAATTGCTTAATAGGTGAGTTGGTGTACGCGCATTGAGTTTCAAGGTACATGAACAATGGCAGTTATTTTTATCTTTTTTATGGTTTGATGATGGGACAAAAAGCCGACAATTATACCCTATAGGGAATAAAACTTAGCAATTCACTGGACTGAAAAAAAAAAAGGTTTCTTTAAGATTTTCCAATCCAATCGAAGTTTAATGATAAATATCGGGGAGCATTGTCTGTCTGTAACGATGTTAAAAAATTGAAAAGGTTGATATGTTATTTCAATAAATATTACGGAACCTGTAAATACAAATAATAAATAATATAACATAAACGTTCGCTTTAAATCGTTTATTTAGAAAGAGGTTGGATAGAAAATTCAATTTCAAAGTCATTCGAAATGCACTTAGGTAGATCTAGATCCTACTGTATATTAAAGAGAAATTGATTTTCTTCGAATCCAACTCGTTACGACAGATTGCTGACTGACTAGTGGCTTTGTGGTACAGCTTTCGTCTCCAGTGGGGAAGGTCTTGGGTTCAAACCCCGGCCGAGTCAGAGACTATAAAAGTGTGAATCGATCCTTTCTGCGTAACGCTTAGCGTAAGAATTATATAGGATTGATATCTTCTTATGCGGTTGTCTAGTTGAGCGGCTGGTGAGATCAAAAAGCTCTGTGTACGGTTTACGAATTAATAAGCCAAAATCGCAGATTTGAATGCTACAAAATACCAGGGCCTATATTGCAAGCATTTATGTTTCGCAATGAAAGATTTGTGGCTAAGAAGCGCAAAAACATTATGTCGCAAAATGCGAAAAAAGAAATATTTGGGCAACCTCGTCCCCAGGGCTCTTTTTCTCTTTCTGGCAATCTCGGACGGCGAAGTCTCCAGGTTTTTTTGCCTTTTTGTTAAAGGTGAATCGTTCTTAGACTTTTATCTATTTAAAAATATAAATAAAGGTAAATAAAGGTAGCAAATAAAGGTACATTGGTTAAAGGAATAAAAAAACAATTTAATTTTACAATTTTACAACTGTTTTAATAAAACATTTTATTTTTAACCGCTTTTTGCCGTAACGTGTGCCAGGGTCCATGAGGCTGTAGTTTTAGAGTTCAATTTCCCGGAATTTGCGAGTTTCGAAAGAGAGCACTACACACTCCTTGCTCTTCTGTTGTCGTCTGGTTGCGAGTGGTGTGGTGGTGACTGCGTATCGCATGTCGTTCTTCTTCATTAGAAGGTACTTTAAAATTTATACAGGCGCCTTAAAAGCAAATATTTAGATTAAGGAGCCATCAGCAATCGATTTTCATTCATTTCCCCCCTTCGACAGTCTCTACTTTTTATTCCCATAATGGATATTCATGTGTTCATAGTTTTTTTTCCTTATGACTAAGATGTATTGCGTTAATTGCTAATGTGTTAATTGCTAATGTTTCCAGAAAAAACACAGTATTAGAAAGACAAATTTAACGACTTTGTGATGTTAATATAAAGGGATATTTGGCGAAAAGGGGTGAGGATGCTGGGCAAGCAAAAATACACAAAACTGTCCCTGCGCGTGTACCCAATTTAATAACACTCTCTGTGACACCTATCCTAATCTCATAAAGTGTATTTGTTTTCAACAACTTCCTGTTGTTACCTTCTCGCAATTTTTTTCCTTCTCGCAATTTTTTTACAACTGTTTGTTGTTTTCTTTTCTCTCTCTTTTTTACAACTATTCGTTGTTTTCTTTTCTCTCTCTTTTTTTATAACTTTTCTGTTGTTTCCTTTCTCTCTTTTTTTATTACAACTTTTGTTGTTTCCTTTATCTTACTTTTTTACAACTTTTTGTTTTTTCCTTTCTCTTTCTTTTTTACAACTTCTCATTGTTTCATTTCTCTCTTTTTTAAAACTACTCGTGTAAAATTGCCCCTATCTCAGGAGTACACACACACCACAAAACAAAGGCTGACGAAGGCAGCCCAGCATATTCACTCTTTTAGTTAACAAATACCCATTGTACCTTTCCTTTCCTTTAACCGTCTCATTGTTTATTTACGCTATGTTCTAACATATACCTGAGCTTAACACACCGTATCCTTACTGCGGTACACGCACAATGACACACCATAAACATAAACACCCAACATAATCACACACAAAAAATTTAAAAAAATTAAAAATAAAATTAGAGATAAGGTAGGCCAATTGCTTCCACCACTGGACAAAAACCTTGTTGATTCATAAAGCCAAATCGAATCAATGTAAGGAAACCCTGTAGCTAAAGCAATTGGACAGTATGTCAGGTGAAGATTCATGTCCATGCTGACCCACTCTATAAAGTTACCATTATACCAACAGACGTCAACGATCCAGTAGTGATAAGGTCGAACATAAAAAGAAGAAAGAAAAAGAAATATAGTGTTAAAAATGCAATGGGTGGGTCGGTGGGGAAATCTTTTGTTGGATTTTATAAGACAATCTTGTCAGCTTAGGTCAGGGGAGTCAATGTGATATGAAATTCTTAATTTATATATTATATTATAGCTATCTGTACCTCATTACTGGCCTCTCATTTGGAGTTTTTGTTTAGCTACAATTCCAGACATAATAATATTTTTGCAAAAGGTTTTTTTTTAGATATTTTTGGAGCAACAAAAATTTGCTTATATACCGTCTGTATTACATGAACGTCTGATTCTGTTGCTTTTTAAAAAATGTGTATAATATATACTCCTGTTATATAATAAATAAAACATCTTGGGACTGAAACTCTGTATTTCGGAAATTTAACACAAAATAACCAAATGATGTTCACACTAAATGATGACCAAACTACCAGATATTATTGTTATAGTGTGTGCCAAAAAAACCAAAAAATGAGATTCCTTATTTCTTCTCCAAAATATTATGGTATATACTGTTATATTTCAAAAGTTGTCCATTGTATAGTTTTTTAATAAAATACACCTTAGAAATTATAAAAAATATCTGCTTGGATTTCATCTTGCAGCAAGTTACTGTGAAAATATATGAATGAGATTCTCTTCATCTGGGGTGTTAACAAAACTCATAATTAGGATTGTTGGAGCTTTAATTGGATATTTCGTTGACAGTCTTCCGAAGGATGGCAATGGTAGTGTCAGGAGGAAAAGTTTTAAAATTCTACAATCTCAGATGCCTGGAAACCGATCTTCTCATGCTATTTCTTGTTACATTAGTTAGAGTTTTGGAGTTATTATCGGGTTTTCAACTCACTTGCTTTCATTTTACAGTAAGAATATTTCCAAACAGAGCATTTAGAAATAAATTACTTTTCATGTAAAATTATCTATGCAGCAGAAATAATTATTGCATTTACTATTTACAAATTTCTTTTATGTATTTTGTTTAACATGTTTTTACAGATAAACAAAGAAAGGCTTAGACAAGTGAGCAAAGAATTAAATACAAAAAATGTCAGGTAATTCTCATTTCTGCATAGTATTTACCTAACTTTTTTTTTTGATTAAATAATTTTTTTTTTCCTAACAGATAAAAACGATGAAAAATGTTTAAACAAAGGTGGGAATTTGTTTGATCCTCGTATTATTGAGCAATGCAAAGGGGCTGTTTGTTTGATCAAAATTCCAGAAGAAGGGTATGTAATTCCTATATAATCTCCTTTATATTTTGACGTAAAAAGATACTGTTGCATTGATTATTTGTGTGTTGGTGGTATTCAGTATTATTTTTACAAAAATTAAACAAACGCTGCACAAAAATTTTATAATCTCTTTACGTTTTTTAAATAAATTGTCACCCCCAAACTTTGCCAACTCTAGAGATTTGTCAACCCTAAAACTTCCAATATCTGTTTGATGATTTTTAAAAACCTGCACAGTTTCGTTTTGTTATCTCACTTCACCTACTTTCCCAATCTCTTTGTTAGTTGTGAATTAGGACCTGCTGATTTAAATCCTGCACTATTTTACAGTTTAAAATTTATTCCAGCAAATCCTCTGGTTTTTTTGCAAAAATTAAGATTATTAAAAAAGAAAAAAAAGAAGATTTTGAAGAATGGAAAGTTATTGTTACCAACAACCATGTGATCAAAAATAAAAGTGTAGCAGAAAAGGCAGAAGTTTATTTTAATTATGACCAACCAATCTCACAAGACAAGATGAAACATTACAAGTTGAAGCCTGAGTTGCTTTTTCTTACTCATAAGGTATGCATTTTTATTACAGTTGAACTTATTATAAAGAATTTTTTTTATTTAAGCATTTTTTCATTGCTTTTTATTGTCTATGTTATTAGTGTTAGTTCATTATTTTTTTGTTTATGTATTCATAAGTATCCCTTTTTCTCTTTCTATGTTATCTTTGGTCATAATTATGTGGTTTATTGATGGCTATTTCTTATAATTAGGATAATTAAGAGCTAAATTGTGTGTCCTAAGACAAAGTTATACTGAGAACACCCACAAACGATGTTTCTTACCAATTTCTGTCCACTCTGAAATTTGAAATCGTGGAACAGAATATAATTCAGCATAATAAGGGAATATTTAAGAATCTATCAAATTGCAGCAATGTTATGACTCTAGTTAATGCTGTTAGCTAAAAAATTTAGGAAAGTGCAAAACTGGCATAATTTTTGGTACTTTATACTGATATTTAGAAACCGCTTGACTTTACGATCGTTGCTTGTGAAAGCAATGAAATAGAGGAACTTGGTATTATACCTATTTCATTTGAAAAAACAGATGAACCCAACATCGGTGATGTTGTGACAATATTTCAACATCCGAATGGAAAGCCAAAAAAAGGTTCATTACAGAAAGTTGTAGAAATTAGTTCGACTGACATCTACTATCACGCAGACACAGATAAAGGCTCGTCTGGTAGTCCAGTCTTGCGAGGAGATTATAAATTAATAGCTATCCATAAAGGTGGAGTGGACAAGGTACACAATTATGGAACATTGTGCAATCAAATTTTGGAATATCTTGAAACTGGTCAATGTAAGTTTTGATTGAATGTTAGATACTGGTTTATTATTTTTTTTAAAATTATATATACACAACAAACTATATTTTTTATATTTTATTTTGATAAGTAACCTTTGGGTTAAATCTTTATGTTGGTGATGAGGAAGTGGAAACAGCACATACTTTTACCTCATATGCGAAAACATCAGCATCTCCCTATATCTACCACGTTTCTCCGTAAACCTTCTCCTTAATTTAGTGAAGGAACCTGATACAAAACTAAATTCAAATTTTGTTTTGTATACTTGCCTGGATAGTAAATGTTCAAATTTCCCCTTCATGGAAATACTGAAATATTAGCTGTCCCCTTTGTTTCCAAATTCAAATTTTATTTTTTTCATTAGATCGTCCTGTCATTGATCCTATGATGGTCGCTTATCAAGCCTATTTAAAAGTTCCAGGCAATCGTGATTTGCAAAGGGAAATTGCAAACCATTTGTTGGGTTTTGATAATAGAATCGTTGAAGAAGCATTTGAAAGCCTTTATCACAAATACCCGTTTCTGCACGTTCTTGGTCGTGCGTTTTTTGAAAGTGATGTTAAGTCACCCTTGGAGAAAATTAATGCTGCGTTTGAGGCATCTGGCAAGTATGGCCTAACTTTGGATTTAGCATCTGTGTTAAAATCACCGTTTAAAGAAGGTAAACAAATGATTGCCTGGAATGTTACTTTGGCTACTAAAAAAGTCAAGGAAATGAGTTTAATTTTTTACCTACAGGATTTTAATCAATTACTCTCTTTTTTTAAGAATGACTTGCATTTTTTATACAGAATTTTGTGTTATTTTAAACTTGTCTAAATAGATTTTTATGTTCCAACATCGAATGCTAAGTAGAAAAGATTGATTCAAGTCTTCTGTTGTAGGTGTAACAGCAGACATCGCTTTCCATGATAGCAATAACAAGATGAAAATTTTTACAAAGATTTCCAATGAACTTGTAGACGATGAACTCGTAGCATATTTTTTATTACCCTTTACTAGGGTTGTTAGAATATACCAGGACAGAAGTATTTTAAGCAAGTTTTTGGAAGTATTAAAAAACTGGAGTTCTGATAACCCATCAGAAATGGTAACATGGCAGCGACTGCGTTCTCTTTTGTTGTTTTTTAAATGCAAGGTTTTGGTGAAAAAGATTGAAGAAGAATGTAAGTTAAATTTATTCGTGTTTACACCACATGAAATCTTTGGGGTAGTGTCCATTTGTTCAAATGTGAATGCTTTTTGTCATCGTGTGGTGTTTACATGTGAAATCGAGCCTGTTTTATATCGCATTTCGTGTTTCCGTAACAGGACGCGGCTTTCGCGGACATACAGACAGACGGAATACGGCTATTATTAAAGAGACGAACGTTCCACTCTTCGCAACTCTTTTTCAAAACAGTTTAAATCATCTAGATCACGATCAACAGATTACAATTTATTCAGTTTTGTTTTGTTTTTGTCATATGAATTATGTTTGATAATATATACCTTATCCTTTTGGTAGTCACAATTTCTTTGTAAACTGCTTAAGGATTACTGTAAAATTAAGGATTATTTGTCAAAATGGATAAAAAAGAGATACCAATCTTCTAGACCGCCTTCCAAATGACACCTAAGGTAGCTCCTATGTAAGATTGGGAAAAAAAATACTTTCCTCTATCAGAAAGAGATAAGGTTGAAAAATAGTGCAGATTATATTTTGTCTTATTACTTTCTTACGGAGGGTACAGATATAAAATTATATTCTCTCTGGCGTGACTTTCGTAGTCTGTACGGTATACAGGCTTGTCTTGCAAAAGACAAAATTCTAAAGCAATAGGAGAGTTCCAAAATAAAAAACAGACTGCGACTAACCTAGGTTGAAGGCTATAAAAATTGGTACAATTTGCTTAAATGCACCCGCATTGTATGTTCGTTACTTCCACTATTTAGTTGTTATTGGTTATGATATTTCCGTTAATTCACGTGGTTATCAAACTCGTCACTGGACGTTGAATACACTTTGCAGTATGCCAAAGTTTTTTCTGATCATTTAACGATTCCTAAATTATTTTTTACACTGTTTTTCCGTCACTGTAAGTTGGTGAAAATCGGAGACACAGGCCTCCAAAAGTTTCTTCCTGTTTAAAACTTTATGTAAACAATTATGGAAAGCTTTTTGTGATCATTTAATGATTCCTGGATTCTTTTTTGAGTGGACTTTTATTTCGCCACTGTAAGCTGATGAAAATCGGAGAAACTCGCTCCCTAAATGTGTTTTTTCTGTTTAAAACATATATGTAAACAATTATAGAGGAACATGGCCGACCTCGAGAGGGGAGAGGGAAATAAGAAAATATAAAGAAAAGTAAATTATAATATTTATAATTGACAAATTATGCACAGCCTAATCTCGCACGTACAATAACAACAGCCGAGGTCTGTTTAAGGTGTATTTTCCACTGCGACAATATATTGTATGCAATTTTGTACAATTACTTGGAGAAACTGGTACACAATTCTGTACAAGAAGTATACAATTCTGTACAAGAAGTATACAATTCTGTACAAGAAGTATACAATTCTGTACAAAGAGGTTACAAATAACTCACGTTTGTTTTGGTAATACCTAAATGCTCAAAAAACAAAATAGGTATTCAATGCTTTTGAAATTGGTTTAATTCCTATTACAATTATCCCTGCTGCTCCTTTCATCATATCAAACTGATTTGATTAAAAAAACTGGCGAGTTTTAAACTTACAATATATTGTACGTTGTGGTTATGTGCACGTTATATTGCGCAAAATTTATTGTGTACAATATACTGTGGCAGTGGAAAATACCCTTTTAGGAGAATGGAGCAAAGAGCTGCGGCGCATCAAAGAATACAACTTCGGTATAATTTGTGTACAATCTAAGAGGATATCCTCCTAGGTACAATTCATTGTTTGCAATATGTTGTAGCGGTAGAGGTTATCCTTGAGATTTTAAGAAATCAAAAATTCGCAATTTTTGTTGTGATTTTTTTTGTAGGGAAAGTTACATAGAGATAACAACATTCCACACCATGTTTCATTCGCGCAAGCATTTCGTGTTAAAAGATTCGTATGATGTGCCAACATGGATTATGCTATGCTGATAAAGATCGCCCGATTGTTTGCGGATGCAATAACTTGTTACATGGTATACTCCAAAGTGTTTTTATTTCTTATAAATTTTAGATACATTTAACATATTATACTTTTAGCTGCCTTATTCTCTATATAGTTATTTTCTATATAGGCTATATAGTTTTTTCATTTTTAAGGAAATATTTTCAATAAGAAAGCTGAACTGAAGTATTGAAACGGTACTTCAATCTTCAACATATTTCATTGCTTAAAATATTATTTTTTGAGAAAAAATACTGCATCTTATTGACAAATAAAAGTAGGCTAAAAAAGAGAGTCAGTAATAAATTTAAGTTGGAAAAATATATAGTCACTTTACCGACTTTTATCGACTACATTTTACCAAAATGGTCACGTTTTGTTGACCAATTTTTAGATGAATTTTTGGAAAAAAATATAATGAATAATAAAATATATAATAAAATGGATAATAAACGTTTTTAGATGCAAAAGGAGGAGAAAGGAATTAAAAAATTCTCCTTTTTATTAATATGTAGAATATTTAAAAATGTAAATTGGGAATCTTCTGTCATTTTTTTGTTTTAGTTGCATTTTTATACATTTTATCGGCACATACATTTTATTGATGTTTTAGAAATTTTAAAAAATGTCTCGTTTATTTATATATTTCTTCCTTGATAATCCAAACAGTAGGATAACAAAGAATCAAAAAGTTATCAAATTATAACTAATAATTTTTAGGCCATGAGTGGCGTTTAATCAAAAGAGTGTGTTTAAAATCTGCCAGTGACGCTTTCTGACACGCCCGCCTGTGGACAAAGTCTCTAAGGTGCGCATGCGCTAACAAAAAACTTGTAGACGCTATGTCAGAAAATACGGTCGTATGGAAACAAGCCTTTAAGGAACGGCACGCACCTGTATACGATAAAAGGGTCAAGGGTCATGATGTTAGCATCAGCAATGCAAAGAGTTTGAATCTAAGCAAGCGCACTAACCTTAGTCCCAGGGCTCTCAAAATTTGCTTATATTCGTTTGCACGGCCAGTTTGAATTAGCCATGCCTTTAATGTACAATTAAGACAACCTTACCCCCAGAACTTTTTAGGCTATTTAGGCCATCCAAATATAAAAAGCCTAACAATTCCTGGAACGAGGTTGTAATTAAGCAGGATTTTTAATAAAAAATGATACATGTATACCCAACCGAGGTCAGTAAATCTGATTGGACAAACTTGATCCTTTTGTCGTCACATTGAACAGTAAAATTTCGCCTCGTTCCCAGGGATTTTTGTTTTATTAATATGATAGAAGACTTTCACCATCTCTTATAAAAAAAGGCAAAAAACCTTAGGAAGAGGTTGGATAGGAGGATTGCATTCATTTTCGTAATACATTTATGTATAAAAAAAAAGAATAATTAAGAATAATTATTTTTTGAATCAATTATTGAAGCCAAAATAATACAGTCTACTCTCGATAAGTGGAACCCCGGATAAGTGGAACTTTCGTTTAGTGGAACCAATTTCCCCGGTCCCTTGGATTTGCATTAACAAACCTCTCTTATTTTATTCGGATAAGTGGAACCCTCGATAAGTGGAACTTTCGATAATTGGAACCATTTTTTTGGACCCTTGAGCAATATTTATTCATATAAGTGGAACTTTTCCAAAAGAAAAATCATCTGCAGTACGTTCGAATCATTCTAATTAAAACATGAACCCTGGCGACGAAGTTATATATTTTGACCAAGGATTGCAAAAAATCCTTTAAATTAGCGAACTGCAAAAATTGAGCATTCTTGTCCTCCAGAGCTATTTGAGGTAATCTTCGCCTTTTTGTAAAATGAGAAATTCCCTGGGAACAAGGGTGGTGAGTATAGTTGAATGGGCGGGAAAAACGAGGGCGTGTTGTATTAGAGGGTGCGAAAAAAAACTAGGCTGCACAAAGTACTAATCATATAGGCTTCAGGCTAGTGTATAATAACAACAACATTTCTATTTCACGCGGGAAAATCGCTGTTGGAGTCTGCATGGTTTACACTACTACACTGATCTTCATATTTTTAACCCTCTTCATTAAAACTTCTTATTCAGCATGTGCTTAAACAATCAGCTAGATGATAGATATCCCACACTTTTCGCAGGAATTGGTTTTTGTTGAGTTTCATCCCTGTTTAACCTTTAAATTTTCAAACTTAATTTTACATTATTAGCTAGCTAGATAGCTGGCTAGCTATCTAGCTATAACTTTTAGAGACACAAGGATTTTAGCCTCAATAATTTCAAAGGATATACCCTGCCGATTGTTTCCAGAAGATGTACCACTAAGGCAGTTCTAGAGTGTTTGAAGCTCCAATTTGGATTTTAGGCTAGCTTGGTAGGTAGAAAAAACCTTTGAAATTTTTGGGATGTAACCCTTGCTCTCTTAAAAATGAGTGAAATGCTTTATTGACTAAGCTATTGATTCCCAATATTTGGAACTTTTACAAAAAATTGGAAAGAATCTACATTAGGACTGTAGCTATATATACTCTATATATAGCTCATCAATACACGGGCTCACAGTTTCAAAAAAATACTGCGCGCGCATATCACGCTCAATAACCTGTGCTACTGTAGTCAAAAACTATCCATTTCAATTAGAACATTTTGCATATATACCTTGACAATAATGTCAATCGCAGTACATGTAGCAAATATAGTATAATTGTAGAGAATTTGCCACTTTGTTTTGTCATAAGGTTTGAGGTTCGAGGCCCCACTGCAGTGCACTTTGAACACTACAAAGTAGTCTACTACAAACCGTCTTGTGTGGCAGGCAAGCAAATTAGAGCAATGCTATACATATCTACTTCTTTTATTATCCTTTTTTTATCCAAAAAAACTGAAAAAATCCTACAGCACTGCTTGAATGTAACTTTACATTTAAGGAACTTTTGTTTACACTTTTTTTCACTTTTTCAATTGCTTTCTAATGTTATTATTGTGAGCACACCATTACAATAAGATATGAATGCAAGCTATTGTTTAAAGACACTAACAAACACAAAATATTAATATTAGATCAGGATTTGAATTAGCAGGTCGCAATTCCAATTTGCGAATCGAAATGTCGTCTTAGCGGTTTTATTCTCTACAGTCAGCAATATATTTTCAATTCAAACCCTGTAGGTACATTTAAATGAATGGACATTCACGGTTAGAATTAACGCTTATAAAGTGATTTGTGATAATTTAGTGATTTGCTTACAGCCCTCTGAATTAGCGAAAATGTCTGACGGCAAAAATTTGCCACCGTTAAGTCAGCTTCGACAGCAAAATTTTGCCGTCGTGAAAGATTTTAACGACGGCAAAACTAACTAATTAAATTTATTGGGGAGAATGGACATGTCCGTAGCTCGTTTCGAACTTTCGTCGGACAAAACGTTCGATAGATTTCCGTCTTGGTCGGACACCCCCCACTTTCAGATCTCAGAATTATTGAATAGCCCTGGTCCTTTTAATCCACGAGCAAGCAAGCCTGTTCATAGCCAACCTGATCATCCTAGCTAATTCACCAACTCCTGACTTAGTTAAAAGAACTACGTAGACATGAATCTCTTTTGCCTGGCCCCTTCGTCGTTGGTAACCAGGTCTTACACAAGAAATCCAGCCATGCAGTTCTTAACTAATGCGGAGGTGAATGCCGACGGAGCACGGATGAAGCAAGTCCGCAAAACTGCACTTACAGGCGGAACAGACATTTTATTATGGATTTAATTGTAGATAATATCTTCATTTGACAGAACAATTGGAAACCATAGCAGGTCCGAATTTAATGTATTTTCTTCTTTATGCCACAAGTGTTATTCAAACAATTTTAAAAACGAAACGTGCAGTATAATTTTTTTTTCTGTATAAATTTTGTTAAAATGTAGCTGAACTTTCCGAATGAATTAAAATTGAAAGGTTTATTTAAGCTACGTGGATAAAGATTTTTTTGTAATTTGAAAACAAAGCATATTTTTGCCTATTTGCTTGTGATGACCTGAAAAATAATCAATAAATTTATGAAAATGACAGTATAGTCATGCATACTATTTCGGACATGTAGAAAAAATTGAGAGAGTCGCTATACGTAGACGCTCGATCATCGTGTTTGGGGTTCACGATTCAAAACGTCCCCCATTTTTCTGCCGCAAAATGAATGCGCAACAGAGCACGCGTAACATCCTTTGCACGTGCGTTTTACATCGCACTCGTTACTTGATTCAAATATTCCTGAAAAAGACTGATGCGTGGTATGATCTAACAAAGACTTGTTTGACGAAATAAATAAGTAGCTAGCAAGATTAGTAAGTTGGAAAGAGTACTTTTATTTATGTGCAGTCTATAAACCACTACGGCAAAATTTTGCCGTTGTGGAGGTCGACCACGACGGCATTCACGACAGCAAAAGCTGAATGCCGTCGTGGATTCAGAGGGCTGGCTTAGGACAGTGACTCCATGAGGCGGCGAGGGGAAAGATAGGTGTCTAGATTGGAGGAAAATCCATTTGCGGCCAATTTATGTTGGTGTTGGATTTATTGAAAAACACTATTTTTACAGTGTTATTTTCTGTGCTCGTTCGTTTTCTTTGTTCGATAGCGAGTTGAAGCTGGCATTGAGATTACATGCTAACACTTTAAGCCCTGGCGCTTCGTTGATTTACGATCGAAACAGCAGCCCCATTTAAAACCATGCCACAGGGACCTGACACTCCAAAGAGCCAGACTAGTCTAAACTGATTCGCGTTATGTTCAAGTCAACTGCGGGAAAGTGCACACCACAGCAAGCTATATGTAATAGCTAGAACGAGGGAGAACCTCAATTGCCTTACGACGGAATCGTAACTTTCAAGCGAACTCTCTTTCTTCTGAAAGAGAATTCACAAACCAACGTCACTTCTGAGAAATGATTTTCAAGTAATTGTTAAAATGTTTCAGACATCCATTAAAATGGTTTGTCTACCCTTGACTGGTGTAACGAAACATCCAGCCTAAAAATACAGAATGAAAATTCGGTTGTCAGCAGAGTGTCTGCCCTTGTAAACAAATATGGACACTTCCTACTTTGACGATTGAAAAAAATACAGAGAGACCTAACTTTCCAGCAGAAAAATTATTTCTGATGTCAATGTTAAAGTACATAAGGACATTGTGGTTCGTGATTTTATTATAATTTGGGAAAAATTTTCGTGAAATTATAAAAATGGTTCGTGAGTCACGAATCACGAATCATTAATTCTTACCCTGACATTTATACCAACTTCTTTTGATGCTTTTTAATCTTAAACTTAAGCTTTAGAGGTTTGTTTTCTCCTCATTTTGGAACAAAATACGGTGATTATTAAAAGCTTTGGCAGAACGTTTTGTGATATTTTAGAATGGAATACAGCAATTTTTAAGCATAATAATGGTAGTTTTCTTAGCATTTTAGAACGAAGTATGAATATTTTTAAGCTTGTACAGTCCTTTTTTTTGCGATAAAGAAATATGGCAATTTTAAAACTGTGTACAATGTATAAATTTTCTATTTTTTAAATACAATTGTTTACGTGTGATACAGAAAACTTAGCTTTGTTATATATACACATGCTATAATGATTTAATAACTAAATTTTTTTAATATAATTAGCTGGATTACACCCCTGTAGTACATATAGCACATGCAAACAGTTTACTTTTATAGGAAGTTGACTAGTACGCCTAAAACATTTTTTTGTACTTGCATTTGTCTGTCTGTTAGTTAAACACTCCCCAAATAAGTTTTTTTTTCTAATAAGTTCCCATTCCCTTGAATATCACAACCTTAATTAATACCCAGTATATCAAAATTTAAATATGTACTTGGAAACCTTAAGGTCAAATGATTTCGCAGTTTTCAATATGTATATTTTCATGAATAGAAAAATTTTATATTGTAATTTTATTTTAAGAACAGAATTAAATTTTAAATCTTTCCTTATTATTAAGTACTGCTTTCACAACGGAGATTGATATATAAAACATCAAATAAAACATGTCTCACCTTATACCAACACTTAGTTTATAATGTTTAGATACATCTGTGTGTAATTAAGTTACATGCTTCTGTTTAGTTATTATAAAATTATATGTCTTCATTATGGCAAGCAAGAGAAAAAATGCATCTTTGAGTAAGCCAGAAGTAAAACGTCCTAAGTCAGAGCTGGGTGATTTCCCAAGTTCCTTTGAAGATGACTTGGCATTACTTGATTCGCTTGAGAATGAAAAAAAGGAAAGCTCTGCACACAGTTGCAACAAAAAATGGATGCGACCTCCAGTTGCCAAACTTGATCCAAAATCGGATCCACTAATATTTCAACAGGTTGAGGTGGATCACTATGTTGGTAAGTATTTTAATACATACAGTGAATGTTTTGTGTGCTTGTTTACAACCAAGTTTACATACAGTACAGTCTGAATGTAATCTACCGCGGACGCGAAACTCGCATGAATAGTTACACAGAACAATAACATTGCGATAGCTTTTGTTTTTTTAAGAAAATAATTGCCTCGCTGATAAACAATGACCCCACGCAATCGATTGTTTAATCACAATAGGTTGCAAGATCAATTTTAGCAATCTATTTTGCGCGAACTCTTTTGAAATTTTTAATTGCAGTAATTAAATATATCTCCACGAAGGATCGTGTGTCCCACGATTATTTTCGCGAGCTCCACGATTTTTATAGCCAGTATAATTTTTATTTTTTATTTTCAAAAAAGTCTTTCATTAAAGTTAATTTCTTTGTTTCAGGTTTTATGAAGTTAAAAAAGCATATTCGTAGTTTTTGCTTGGTGTATACTTTTTCGTCATGGACGCGATTGTATTTTTACGAAATGTCATTTGTCTAGAAAAGTTAAATTTGTCTGCAGCGATGGAAATGCTTTTTTAGATTGCATTTTAAAAGTTTATAAACGAAAAGCGGCGATAGAAATGTTTTTTTAGATCGCATTTTTAAAGTTTATAAACGAAAAGCGGCGATAGAAATTTTTTTTTAGATCGCATTTTAAAAGTTTATAAACGAAAAGCGACGATAGAAATGTTTTTTTAGATCGCATTTTAAAAGTTTATAAACGAAAAGCGGCGATAGAAATGTTTTTTTAGATCGCATTTTTAAAGTTTATAAACGAAAAGCGGCGATAGAAATTTTTTTTAGATCGCATTTTAAAAGTTTATAAACGTAAAGCGGCGATAGAAATGTTTTTTTAGATTGCATTTTAAAAGTTTAAAAACGAAAAGCGGCGATAGAAATGTTTTTTTAGATCGCATTTTAAAAGTTTATAAACGTAAAGCGCCGATAGAAATGTTTTTTTAAATCGCATTTTAAAAGTTTAAAAACGAAAAGCGGCGATAGAAATGTTTTTTAAGATCGCATTTTAAAAGTTTATAAACGAAAAGCGGCGATAGGAATGTTTTTTTAAATCGCATTTTAAAAGTTTAAAAACGAAAAGCGGCGATAGAAATGTTTTTTAAGATAACATTTTAAAAGTTTATAAACGAAAAGCGGCATTTAATAGTTGTGAACAATGCTTCTTGTATGTTTCTTAAATTAAACGCGCTGGAATCTTTTTAAGTAATTAAATCAACAATACATTCTCGCGCAATGTATTATAAAACTTCGCGAAAGATTTTTATTATTTAATATTATTTAATTTCTCGGAGGCAAACCGAGAAAGACTTGGCAGGAGGTTATAAGGACAGACTTGATACAGAGGAAGTTGAGTTTAGATCTAACACAGTCTAGATCAGATTGGAAGAGGGTCATTAATATACCCCGTCCAACCCATGCTAGCATGGAAAACGGACGTTAAGCCGAGAATGATGATGATGATGAATTACTTCACGCTAATACTTAAGGGAATAGCTTATCAATACATTTACACAATGCATCTCGCTATTACAAGAAATATAATTGCTCCGATATTTCTTCGCGAGCGCATTGTTTTTTAACACGCAAATATAAACTCGCAAAACCCTTAAGGGATTTAATTATAACAAAAGACAAACGACTGCCGTCCTCCACGCAAAGGTGTGATATTAGCGCGTACGCGGTTGATTACATTCAGACTGTACTGTAGTACACTACCCTAATTCGTTGGTCATCAATACATATTGTTTTCCTCTATATTTCTTTATATTTTCTGTATTTTTATATATTTTTGTTAGGCCAGCATTTCCCAGGGATGCCTGGCTGCACAAGTGGCCCCACACCTATTATTCGATTTTATGGAGTCACAATGGAAGGGAACAGTGTCATGTGTCACGTACATGGATTTGTGCCATACTTTTATATTCCTGCTCCAGTAGGATTTAAAACAGAAGACTGTGTGACATTTAGAGAAGTGTTGAATAAAACTGTGCTTGGGGACTTGCGCTCAAACAAAGACAATGTGACACAGGTAACGATTGATAAAATAGTTTTTGTTTTTTCCTCAATGATTGTGTAGTTTTTAATGTTTTTGTTGTATTTACAACCCATCCATAATGTACATAATTTTGTGTTTTTGCAACAGGCTGTGCTCAACGTTGAGCTGGTTATGAAAGAAAATATATATGGCTTTAATGGTAATAAGAAGATGCCATTTTTGTGTGTTACTGTAGCGTTGCAAAAACTTGTTGCACCTGCAAGACGTTTATTAGAGTGTGGTATTTCGGTCTCTGGTTATGGTGAAAGAAGCTACAAAACATTTGAAAGTAATATTGATTTTGAGGTAAAGCTTGTGTTTAACTTAACTACAATCAAAGGAGACATAACAGTTTGTTTATCCAGCATTCCCTTATGTCGTTCATTTAGAATGAGTTTGTATAAATTCCACAGAATAGTGTACCATGTATGTTCTTCATCTGAAAAAATAATTTCAAAGAATTTAATAACATACAGAAATAGGTAAAGAAATAAAACTATACTTTTACAAAATACAAAAAATTTTTATAAAGACAGGATTTCTAGAAATCAGGAAAATTAGGGAATATCTGGGAAAATGATTGGGTATCAAGGAAAATCAGGGAAAAGTTTAAATTTCCCCTGTTGTTCAAGAAAAAAACAGGGAAATTTGTGAAGATTTATGCTTGTTGTATATATGTATCATTTTATTTATCAGTATATACTTTTCTTCAGTGGTAATTAACATGTGGCATCTTTGTCTTTCATGCAAGCAATGTTTTTACAACATACTTCCATGAGAATGTAAGAAAATATTGGGGGAATTTGGGCAGAAATTGGTGTTAAAACAGTGGAATTCGAGCAGAATTTGGTGCTAAAAATCAAGAAATTTAAAAAACTTGCTAGAAACCTTGAAAGATGTTTAACTGAAGTCTGACTAAAAAAACCTAATTCTCTAACTTTCAGTCTGGTAGTGCCTATTAGAAGACAGTTACAAGAGGGAATCAGTTAAAAAGGTAGTTGCTCTGTGTAATGTTGTTGTCCCTTTATTTAAATAGGTTCGTTTTCTGGTGGATACAAACACAGTAGGGTGCAACTGGATAGAACTACCCACTGACGCATACAAAATAAGAACTACTAATAAAACGTCCCGGTGTCAAATTGAAGTCGATGTTGCTTATGACAGATTCATCAGTCACGCACCTGAAGGTTAGAGATCTTTGTTAAGCATAAATCTGATTTAGTAATTCTTTTTTTTTTTTTTGCTAAAACCACTCTCTTCGATTGTACAACGAGTACTAATAATTATTTTGTGTGTGCTTGTGCGGTTGCTCCCATCTTGCGGAATTTTTTAAAACATTGCAATTCTCAGTAATGGTAAGTGCTGGTAACCTAATATTTCTACAACAACAACTGTCCCAAAATGGAAGGCTGAAGTTTTTCATAAAAAAAGAGAAATTTTTTTGTGTTTTGTTTACTGTACTTATTTTTTCTCCAATTACCCAAATAATTTTTGCGTATGTGTGTACAACAATTTGTCATTCCATGCCTAGAACCTCCACTGTTCGTTGTATCCTTTTTTACTAGAGCTTTGCCTTCTTTCGAAACTGTGCCCTGAATTTTAAGCTACTGCCTCTGATATTCTTTTTGTTCACATTTTTAATAAGATTTTAAAGGTATTAATTTAACACTAAATCTAACACTAAATTTTGAGTGATCAATTTTGCATAAGTTTGTCCTAAAACACTTCATGGAGATTAGAAAAGAAATAAAAACAGATTAAAATTAAAGTGAAGGAAGAATGAAGAAGAAAATAATGTTAATTATTGCACCAAATATTTTTTATTTTTTTTGTTAGGTGATTGGGATAAGATTGCACCGTTACGTGTTTTAAGTTTCGATATTGAATGTGCTGGCAGAAAAGGCATATTTCCTGAACCTGAAATTGATCCCGTCATCCAGATAGCCAATATGGTGGTGTGTCAAGGAGAAAAAGATCCCTTTATCCGGAATGTTTTTACATTAAACACATGTGCACCAGTAGTTGGCTGTGATATACATTCATATCAAAAGGAGAAAGACTTATTGCAGGTAGATAAAGCTACTATAAATGTTTCTGTTTCTTTTACATTTGTAGAAATCACTGGCCTCGTGTTTGTATCAATTATAAAATTCTTTGTTGGCTATTCTCTAGACGCACAGGAAATTAGAGTTTGGTTTAGGAGTCTCTCACAATTAAAAGAAAAATCATTTTTCTTTACCTATGTTTTATTTTTAAAGGCATGGTCAGATTTTGTGAACGAAGTCGATGCTGACATCATTACTGGATACAACATTGTTAACTTTGATTTTCCATACTTGCTTAACCGTGCAAACACCTTAAAAATTGATCGCTTCTCATGCATAGGACGTATTTTGGGTGAAAAAAGTGTTGTTTCTACTACAACGTTTCAATCAAGGGCATATGGAAAACGTGAAAATAAAGTTATAAATATATCAGGAACTGTGCAGTTCGATTTGTTGCATGTTTTGTTGCGAGATTATAAGTTGAGATCATACACACTGAACTCTGTTAGTTATCATTTTCTAAAAGAACAGAAAGAAGATGTACAGCATTCAATTATTACAGATTTACAGGTAAGTGGATATTGAATAATAGTGTTTTGGTCATCAAGAATATGAGAACAAACGAAGCCAAATTTTACCAAATGCTTGCTAAATTTAATAAATCTGAGATTAATTGAGGTTAATTATACAGACTGTATTTTGCTTATAGCTAATGCACTAAGTAGCCTTAAAATTTAAAAATAACTCATGTTAAATCTTTGTTAGCCGTTTTTGTCTAGTTTTAAAGTGTATTGGACCTTGTGACTTACACCAGCTCTGATTGGAATTAATTTTCCTGTTACCCCTATAATAATGACCCAGCACTACATATATACTTAAAAGAGTTTGACTGTAATTAAAAAAAAAAAAACGTCTGTGAGGTCTGGTGTTAGTTTGATCAGAATAGTAAGCAGAATCCGAAGGCTTGATTTGTACTGCCTTTTAGCAAATCTTTTTACATTTTTTTAAACCTCTTTGTTGTGAAAAATTTGCATTTTTAGATTTGATTTTGCATTTGATTATGTATGTGTCAAACATTATTTGCAACGCTTTAAATTAGCATTTGTATGTTAACTCAACTTCATAATATCTATACAAGTGTGAGTGCATATCTCTTGACAAAATAACTCAATTGTTAAAATTTAGTGTTACTATAAAGTAACATAAAGTGTTAGTGTTACTGTAAAATTTATTCAGTATATAGTGAAAGTTTAACAAGCCAAAAAAATTTTGCTTATTACCAGATTTGTTAATTTAGGCAAGGCATATTGAAGAAGGATATGAAACAACTGTTCATTAGAGTATCTGAACTATGCATTTTGCAGTACGTTTGTCCCTAATCTGAAAATCAATGTGCTAAATTTATTTGACAAATTTTTGCCAATATTGGATTCTTACTGGGATATCTTCTTGACAACAGTATGGTGAGAAGCACAAATAAACTATTACTAATTTTAAGGCATTAATTTTTATTAAAATTTTACATAACATGAGTTTTTATCAAAATTTTTCATAACATGAGCAGCGTTAAAACATCTGTTTTTTAGAATGGTACCAACCAAACTCGTCGTCGATTGGCTGTGTATTGTATGAAAGATGCAATTCTGCCATTAAGACTTCTCGAAAAATTGATGTGTATTATAAACTACATTGAAATGGCACGCGTAACTGGTGTACCATTGTCATATCTATTGTCACGCGGTCAACAAATAAAGGTGGTGTCACAGTTATTAAGAAAGGTGAGTGATTGTACCTACTTCAGTCAAATTTAAAGGCCAGAAGTTTTTGCGAGTTTTGTAGCCAGAACATTCTTGTATAACTGAAGTTTTAACATTATTTTATCATGACAGATGACGCAATTAAATAAATTATTTTTATGATTTTTATTGTCATGATGACATTATGCAAAGGGTGTTGAAAATATATCAAACTTTATCAATGTTGAACGAACCTGTGAACTCATAGAAAAGCCAATGCATTGTACCTGGACTGTTGAATAAAATTTTCCATTTATAATCGGTCGTCTAATATTTTTTTACTTTTATTTATAAATTTGTAGTTTATTGATAATTGTATTGTATTGAACCTCTGAACTCATAGAAAAGCCAATGCACTGTACCTGGACTGTTGAATAAAATTTTCCATTTATAATCGGTCGTCTAATATTTTTTTACTTTTATTTATAAATTTGTAGTTTATTGATAATTGTATTTAGTCGAAGCTTCAAGATCTGATTCTTCCTGCACAAAAAATTGATGCGGGTGATGAATATGAAGGTGCAACTGTTATTGAACCTGTGAAGGGGTAGGTATAAAAAATATTCCTCTATAATCCAACATAGCATGTTTTTCTTTCATAATTGGATATTTTTCAGTTCATTTGCCTGTTTACACTTTAAAATCAAAAGAAGTTCCCTTGAGATTATTAGCTTATTTTTTAATAATAACTTCCATTTTTTCATCTCTCTTTATGTAACAGATAGTCTGTTATGTGCATTCATGACCTCTTATATTAATGTGTAACATTTATTAATTTCGCAGTTTTTTTTTCACTAAATTTCAGATATTACAACATGCCAATCGCAACGCTGGATTTTGCTTCTCTGTATCCCTCCATCATGATGGCGCACAATTTGTGTTACACATCCCTTCTCATGAAGAAAGATGCTGCTCAGTAAGCAGTTAATTTTTTGTATTTATTTTCATTTTAAATCCATGTGACTTTCACTGAGACTTAACACCTGGAATTTAAAAAAATTAACGGGGATTGGATGGTGAGTATACATATATTCCAAAACTACAAAGGAACTTATATGCTACTATATTTTTACTGTGTTATTGCGAATAAATAAATAAGGAATCGAAATATTTTCCATTGTTTGTGACAGCTTTTAAAAATAAAAGTATAAAAGAAAAATTTAGCTTTAAAATCTATTAAGGAAATATGTTGTGAAGATGTGCATTAAAATTTAAGTCTGTTTGATCAACGAACGGACTTAAACGGGTCAGACATCAGCAAGTTGAATAATCTATATTATAATACTTGCTGTCTATCTGTAAATCAATTAAAAAAATGGGGGTTTTGTAATCTAAAAGCCATTATGATTGCACATTTACACATGGTAATAAACCCCTCTCCAAATAAATTTCATTACTTCATGTTAACATGAAAAGTGGTAAAGGTTTTACTGTCAACATGATTTCCTTGAAGAGATATCACAATTTTTTTATTTCTTTATCTTATTTATAATATTTAATGAAAAGCATATAAGTACAATTCACTGGACTAACACAGTTTCAGTACATAAAATAAGGGGGAAATAACTAATTAATGGTTGGCAGAATCCCCAATTAATGGTTGGCAGAGCTCACCAATTAATGGTTGGCAGAATCACCAATTAATGGTTGGCAGAATCACCAATTAATGGTTGGCAGAATCACCAATTAATGGTTGGCAGAATCACCAATTAATGGTTGGCAGAAGCTTAGGAATAATCATCTAGATTTCTTAGGCAAAGGTCATTAATTACTAAATTTTCTGCAGTACGATTGCCGGAATTATAAATACTGGATAGATAGTCTGGTCTAAAGGTTGAATTTGAAGTCGGTGTTTGCATGACATAAGATTATTTTTAGCAGTAGATTCTATATTTATAACATAATTCAGATGGTTCCTCCATTAAAACTATAAGAGCGTTTCCCATCTTAAATTTAAATTCTTAAATTAAAGTTCTTAAATATGGAAATATGGAAATTTTTTGTGGGCAAATGACTAAAAAAACTGATCAAAAATGCAAAAATAGAAAATGTGATAGAGGATTTTCACCAAATTAATTTAAATTTTTCGTATGCTTCCCTTGGCACTGAGATTTGTTATATTTCTTTAAAAATATTTAAGGCCACATAACAAATTTTGGGGAAAAAACAAAAAATGATAATTTTTAGAGGATTTCACCAACAAAAATTAATGACAAACTTTCCATCAACTTTTACTTTTTCTGGATTTTTATGTCTTTAGCTCTGCTATGATAAACATTCATTTCATGTTTCTCTATTGCTACTTAGGCTTAGTCCTGACGAATACATCATCACACCTTGTGGTCACCATTTCGTGAAAGCACATCTTAGGAAAGGCCTGTTACCCGAAATCTTAGAGCATTTATTAAGTGCTCGAAAAAAGTAAGTATCTTGTTGGTCCTAATTTTGCGATGGCGTGCAATCATGGACAAAATATAATGAAACAGGCCGCTTAATTTTGCATTTTACCTCCATAAGTGTTGGTTGTTTCTATATTAGATATGTTCTATATTACTTGTCAAAGTTCACTTCTCAATGTTCACAATGGACATTTTAATTTATTTGGTTACATTCGAAAATTTGAAACATGCTAATTGTTGCAGACATCAGCACAACCATTTTCCTTGAATTTTGGGACCTTTATAGGCCCGACTTGGATTATTTAGTTGCGTGGGCACGCTAAAGAATACCACTTGCAATTTAAACGCTCTCTACCTGACCTACATGTGTGCAAGAGTAACCACTTTGTAGCTTGCTGGCTGCAGAGTATTGACCCTTTTCGCCATGTTTGAAAAATTGCCTTGTTTCATTAATTTTGTCCACAATAAATAAAAAATGAAATATAGATGGAAGTCAAGTAATTTATTATTGTAATATTAAAATAAAAATATTCGTAAGCTTCCCAATCATTTTAATTCGTTTCTAACGTCTTCCACCCTTTCCAAATGCTTTTGTTAGTTTCAAAAACCTTTTCACCTTCTAGTTATGCTTGAGTTTACTAAATTTAAAGCCTGTGTCATAATTCTGAAGCAGAAGCTAAAGTAAACACAAATTGAACAAAAAGTTGGCAAACATGAAGCAAAGTACCTTCCGTATAAACATTCGTTTGTTCAACCATGCTTCATAAATGTTGCATTGTGAGCAGGCTATGCAAGCGTTTATTTAAAGCAAAATATTATTATAACGATCTGCTTGACTTCTTGCTTCACACCTCCTCGGTATGCTTACTGTACTTGCTTCGGTCTCTGTATGTATATATGACAGGTAAGGCTAAACGTTTGCAAGGTAACTGAATGTGTCAATCATTTGCTGAAATATTCATTTCTAGAGCTAAAGCTGATTTGAAAAATGAAACAGATCCATTTAAAAAGAAGGTAAGAATCACTTTAATGGGATGAATCTTTTACATGGCAATGATCGTTTCACAGCATTTTAAGCTAGGCGTTCACCTATAGTAAGTCCAATTAGTCATAGATTCAATTCAGATTTTTTGTCACTAGTGATATAATAGCGGATTCGCAAGCCAGAATTCAAGTTACCAACTAATAGCCAATCAAAGCAAAGATTGTAAAATATGCATTACCCCTGAGCCATGTGTTTGGGTCCCATCCACTTTTGTGAGAAGAAAGGGTAGAAGTCTTGAGTTTTCCTATGCATTTAGTACGTCAGGATCTTTTTCTTAGTTGCAAAAATCATGATACACCGGGTGCTTCTTTTTAGGTTTTGGATGGTCGACAGTTAGCTTTGAAAATCAGTGCTAATTCTGTGTATGGTTTTACTGGTGCCCAAGTTGGTAAACTACCTTGTTTAGAGATCTCATCAGTATGTTTACCTATTTTTTGTTTGTGTGTTATGCTATAAAATTCCTTATTTTCTTAAGGTATTGCTGTATTATTGATTATTAAAATGAAAGATTTTATTGTTTTCATAAAACTAAAGGTCTACACTTCTAACCTGGTTTGAATTTTTATGCATCAGTGATGGAGTGGTGTAGTGTGTTCGTTAATTAACCAGCATATACCATATGTTACTGGCAGCCTCCAGAATCCAGTCTTATCGTTACCATATCCAGTTTGAATGTTACCACATCCAGTCTTATGGTTCCACATTCAGTCTCAGCGTTACCACATCCAGTCTCAGCGTTACTATATTGAGACTTAGCATTACCATATTCAGTCATTGATCTTTTTTTCGTCTTTATTTTTAGAGTGTGACAGCCTTTGGTCGTCAAATGATCGAAAGAACGAAACAACTTGTTGAAGATCGATATAATATTAAAAATGGCTACAAACACGATGCTAAGGTGAGTTTTTTACAATTGTAAGCTTTCCACAGCTAGTCTAGTAATAAAAATCTGTTAGATAATTTTCTCTCGTTGAAATAAGCGTCCTGGGTAGGTTTGCTATAAGCGAGTGTCATTTTGGCAAAACATTTTATGTTAATCAATTCACCTTTATAATATCTATGCATTGATAAAGTTTGAATGCACATCCCTTAGCAGGTCTAAAATTACTGATGACAGAAAATGTCAAAATTTGCTATTACTTAAATATGACATCTTAATTTATGCAGCTTAATTAAATCTGAAATTCTTTAAACGTGAATATCTTGAGAACGAAGACAGCTTTTTAAAAAATTAAAAAAGACTTGTTAAACAACTTTTTTAGTTCTATAATATAAGTCCAACATCATTTTACACCTTGGGTTCCCTTTAACGTGATTGCCTAGTATTTTGTTTAAATAATTGGAAATTTTTTCACAGGTCATATATGGTGATACAGATTCAGTGATGGTGAAGTTTGGCACTGAAACTGTTCCTGACAGTATGGAGTTAGGTAAAGAAGCAGCGGCCTACGTTTCTGAATATTTCACTAAACCTATCAAGCTTGAATTTGAGAAGGTAAGAAGATATGCTGTTAATAACTTTTTCTCTTCATGAATGGAGTTTCAATTGGGGTGAATCATACAGAGCAGAAAATGTCAACACGGACGAACCTTAAAACATTTCAAAATTGCATTAAAAGTCGGAATTTTGTGGTGTAAATTTCAGCAGTTAATTATCTCAGTGCAAATTGAGCTTTACCTTGTACTTATTGTTTTCGTTATAAGCAATTTTAAAGGGAAATTCTTGGAAAGTCGGAATTTTATTGTGTAAAATTCAACGTTTAATTATCGTTTTAATCATGGAAAAGCCAGAAAAAATGAAAATGAAAATTGGCTGACCAATGCCCAAGTCATCTCCTGACGTAGGTTTTGATGTTTAATCCCTATCTATTTATTTAGGTTTATTTCCCCTACTTGTTAATCAGCAAGAAGAGGTACGCGGGTCTGTATTATTCACGTCCAGACACTTTCGATAAAATGGATTGCAAGGGGATTGAAACGGTAAGTAATGCATTGTTTAAAACCACGCTGTTTCAGGCTAATAACCACGTAGATTTGTAGCTAGGGCTAAATAACTCCTTCCAATTACGAATTTTATATCCTTTTATACATATCATTCATGAACTCGTGGAGTTCTCAGACTCGCAATGAGGCAATGTGCTATTTTGCAAGACAAGAATGCATAATAATGTATTTAAATCCAACTTCATGTAATGCATAATAAATAAATATCGTCTACTCTCTCCTGTACAAATGAAAATAAAACAATCACTGGATAGAACTCAAGAATAGAATGAAAAAATGGTGTCATGTAAATGCACTTGTTCGTTAAATGTCAGAGGATAGAAAGGTTTTTAAAAATGGTATGATTTTCTATTTTACAATTTGCTTGTTAAGGAGATATTCTAATCAGAGGATAGAAAGGTTTTTAAAAATGGTATGATTTTTTATGTTACGGTTTGCTTGTTAAGGAGAAATAAGGGCAAGGTGTCAAACGTTTCTTGAGTCATACCAATAATGAGGCGGCTATTCAGCTGGGAGTATCTTCTTTAGTGCAAATCCAAGACAGATTAGTTAGTTATCCTGATTGATAGTAATTTTCTGCGTAGGTACGTCGAGACAACGCCCCGCTGACAGCCAAACTTATCAACACGTGTTTACAGAAACTACTGATAGAAAGGTATTGCTTGTTAATATTTGTTGACTGTGTTGCGTTAAACTGGTGAGCTATCGCGGGTTTGGCGGGCTGATGACGTCATCAGAAACTTTTAAAGCTCAATATGATTTAATGTATATTTCTTTGATAAAAATTTAAGTTTTACACAGTAGTGGCAACGGATAAACAAATTCGATAATGGTGGCGACCGTTAGCAAAATTGAAGCTTTTTTGGGCACGCAATTTGGCCATAGGAAATTCCTAAATGTTTATGCCATTTAATGTAAGAGTGGTTTAAATGCGAGAATGCGAGAAAAAGAATGTCATTTTTTTATTAATACCTCTTGAAAGAGATATTTGGTACCGACTGGTTGCTTCGTGATAGAGCGTCCGCCTTCGGTGCGGAAGGTCTTGGGTTCAAACCCCTGCCGAATTATGCCAGGGACTATAAAAGTGTGAATCGATCCTTTCAGCTTAACGTTCACACGAGAATAGGATTTATATCTTATGCGGTTGTCTAGTTGTACTTTCACGCCTTCTGTAGCTCAAATGGAAGCTTTAAATGCACCAGGACCCTCTTCGCAGGACCTTTATTGATAACAGTACCATTAGGGACTGAAGAGGTTATCCTAAGTAAAATATAGTAATAATAATAGTAATAATAATAAGTAATAATAATAATAGTAATAATAATAAAGCAATAAAATCACTAGTACGTGTTAGTAAACCCCGTTGTTTAAACTTCATGTAGAGATCCAGATGGCGCGGTGGAGTATACGAAACAAGTTATATCAGATCTACTTTGCAATCGTATCGATATTTCCGAGCTGGTCATTACAAAAGAACTGACGAAAACAGAAGACGAATATGGCGCAAAACAGGCACATTCAGTTTTAGCAGAAAAGTAATTTCATCTTTTTAAGACTTGGAAAGATTGCTTTTGTTGTTGTTGTCTTGCTTATTTTTAAATTTCTGTCCTTAGAATGCGCAAAAGAGATGCTGGTTCTGCTCCAAAGTTGGGTGATCGAGTCCCTTATGTTATTGTTGCAGGGGTAAAAGGAGCAAAAGCGTACGAGAAAGCGGAGGTAAGAGCTCTTTTGTTGTTTCTATCTTTCTTTCGATGTTTATCATATGTGTACCTGTTACAGACCTCATCGGGATTCATATATTTTTGGAAAAACATCATAAAATTAGTGGACTGACATGTGTTTGAAGGGTCAGTTTTTTTAAATTCAAATTCTTCATGTCAGAAATTCTCCTGCTGCCTCAAATATCGTCAATTGCAGCTAAAGTTTGTAATTCATAACAGCTTGCCTTGGTTCTTGGCATGAGAAAATATTGCCAGTTAGATTTATTAGTAATATTTTATTCCTTTCCAATTTTCACCAAGTTTATGACCTGTGTGTTTATTTCATCAGATAGTTGTTGTTTTTACCGACAATAGTGTATCGTCTAGTTTATGTTATAAGGTTTTATTTCTTTCTAAAGGAAACGGAGGTGTATGAGAACAAACATTTAAAACGTTTGTACGAACACGAACATGAACTTCGAAAAATTTGGACGAAAAACTTCGGACACTATCTCAACGATTATGGACCCATTTAATGCTTCTACAAAATCAATTTTATGATGAATTAGAACAAAACACCAATATTTATCTAGAATCTGCATCACACCTCTAAAATAAAATTTAATAGATTACAAGGTACTTAGTCTAAATCTGCAAATGGGTCTTCTACCTTGAGCTCGTGCTCCGATATGCGGCTTTATCGAATCCCTCGATTATATGGGGCCGAGAAGTTCACAAATTATCATAAAGCCAATACTCCATTGAGCATGAACTTGTTTCATCGCAATAAGGACCACATTATTTATTAAAAATAAAGACTAAGAAATACATCATTAAGCAAATTTTGGATTTTGGGGGCAATTAAAAAGTTCGGACATCAAAAAATTCGGACAATTAAATTTTCGGAGACGCATTTGTCCAAACAAAAAAACGTCCGCAATTTTTCGAAGTTCATGTAGTACTTTGTCTAGAAACTTTATATAAATTTGGAACATGTCATGCATTTTACTTTTTAAAAAAACTCGTTAGAGGCATATTTTTATAGCTGTTCTTAATTCTGTTTACAGGATCCAATATATGTGCTGGAAAACAACATTCCAATCGATACGAAACATTATCTTGAACATCAGCTGATGAACCCTCTTATTCGAATCTTTGAACCAATCTTGGGAGAGCACAAAGCAAACAATGTCTTGTTTAGTAAGTAAAATCTAATGTATTTTCGCAATATGACACGCTTAATCGAGACAAAAACACTGTAATCATGATTGACATATATGCTCGTTCGAACTCAACAAACCACAGTCACGCATGACGGACTTAGTTAAACGCTCATGTGTTCCACCTTGGGCGTGGCCAATACCTACATGAGGTGGTGTCAGGTAACAATCACTTATCGCGTTGTGAGCCAACAGAACGAAAGATTGTTTGTGTTAGTCATCAACTCGCGAAACATTGAATCGTGTGAAGCAAGCTCAGTTAAAAAATCACTTGTGTTACGGTTTGCTTACTTGTTTGTAGAAGGTGAGCACACACTAGTGAAAACTGTCGTCACAGCCAAGGTTGGTGGATTGGCAAGATTTGCAAAAAAGGTAGCAACCTGTCTTGGATGTAAAGCAGTATTGAGAAAAGGCAGAGGTACGAGCTTCACTTAGGTGGATTTTCATCCCATAAAAATTCTCTGTTCGATTTAACGTGAATTTCTCAATACTGTCCTGTGTTAGCCCGTAATATTAACTTCAAGTGGAGAAGAAAGCAAGAGTTGTCCATGTTATTTTCCATTTTGTTCATTTATAAGTGTTACCATCGCTTTGGCATTGCTTTTCGTGTAAGTCACTAAATAAAAGATTGCATCTGCCCCCGAAATCCTAAATAAATTTATAAGTTTTTTTAGCTACCTATTAGGAGGTATGTGCTTCCGTTTCGTGTTTTTAAATTACCCTGACATAAAATACATTAGCCTCTACTTTATCATTTAAAAAAAAAAATCTTCCCCTGTAACAACTTGCTATGTTTTATTATTTATAGAGAACGCAGCAGTGTGCGAACATTGTGAGAATCGCGAATCCGATTTATTTCAAAAGGAGATCACAACGTTGCATTCGTTAGAAGAGAAATTTAACAAACTGTGGACACAGTGTCAACGATGTCAGGGAAGTTTACATGAAGATGTGTTATGTACGAGGTATGGTCTTTCTTTGTTTTTGTTATTAAAAAAACAGAAGATTCCTAACGTCACTTACCCTTTTGTTTTGAGGTGTAGAATAACAATACAGTTAATACAGACAAACCAACCATATTGAAACGATAATTGTCCACTGCGTGTTGTTAGAGATTTTTTATTATGTGTTATTTCTTTTTATTTAAAGTTTAGTTTATAAATCACAAACGAAGATAACAAAATAAAAATTTGCGAAAAAAAGATGTGCTGTGTTTTATTTTTATCTCGAAAAAAATTTTTCTTAACTCACACAGCGCATTTCGTTTGCAAAATCAACTTTGCGGAAAAAAAATTAAAATTGTGAAAAACAACTTTCTTCCTACCCACAGTCGGGCGAACTTCCACCAAAAGAGTGGCTTAACTCATCTCGTGTTTTTTTTTCTAGTCGAGATTGTCCAATCTTCTATATGCGGAAGAAGACTCAAAAAGATTTAGCACAACAGGACCTGCTTGTTCAACGTTTCGGAGATTTTTCCTGGTAAAGTAAAACGTAGACAAGAACAAATGTGAGCTCAATGGCTTTTCTCACGATGCAGCATATTTGAATTCTGGTCTGCAAAATTGATATTTCTGTGGAGTATATTTGTATTCTGGTCTGTAAAATTGATATATCAAAAGATTTCCTTAAAACGCTTGGAAATACATGCGTCAAGTTTTTTGCATCTATGGTCTGCAGAATTGATGTATGCATCTGGAAATAACATTTCGTAAAAGTCTGTAACAAAACAAACTAAAATAGAATATATAAATATTTTCTTCACGCCTTTGTCTTATTTGTTTGTTTTTAACTATTACCGTAGGAGTAGTATCTTTTTGTTTATATATCAACGTCGTCAATAAACGTCAAGGCAAACATCAGGAATACAAATAAGTGTACGTCACCGCCCACAACAACGCCCATGAGGATTTAAAAGGATGACAACGCCCTGGACCATATCACCGTTCAAAACAACGCCTTTGTAGGTTAGAGGAAGATAGAAATATGAGAGTAGGTTCCGTTAAACGCTAAAACAAACATAGCTGCATTTTTATTGAAAGTTTTTTTTTAACCGCCCTGAACATTTGTGTGATTTAGCCTCTGTTCCATCCATTTAATCATATCAGTTTCAAGACCGTTTTTTAAAATGTCTTAAACCCTCTACTTTCTACTATCACACGAGAATAGACTCATCGGAATCTCGTTATCTATTCAACCTACTTCCTTATCTTTATAAACTTAGGCTCTTGGGCCGTCCAAATACAAAAAGACTAACAAGCCCTGGGGACGAGGTTGAAATTTAGGTGGATAAAACTATCCGGTGATTACTTTTTGCTTTATTTTGAATTACGTCAACTACGATTCTTATAATCCGGGTTGTTTTATTATTAAATATGTATTTCGGACAAGAAACAGTGATGACGTAAAGAAATCCATAGTAGACAGTTTTTTTAAGAAGACGATTGTTCAAACAGCAGATATTAGGTAGTTTTAACAAATCAAAACGGAACTCTAAATTAAGAAGTATTATTGAGTGAAGAAAGTATCTTTGTAAAACACTAAAACACAACTGCGAAATTTTTGTCGTTTGCGTTTACTCATCCCACGCATCGACTAAAACAAATCATAGTTCATAGACGATGTTTGTTTTCGTTTTGCCATCGTCGGAGAACTGGTGACGAATCATGATTCATGTCTGTAAATCCCCCTCAAGTCAACTTTGCTCCTAGTACTCTTCTCTTTATTTGCATTAGTATTATGCATCATGTCACTAAATGCTCTTTCTAATAAGATTGACTTAGTCATGAAATAGATGCGCTATATTAATTGTCTTGATGTTGTCGTGCATTTTGCCCGTTTAAATATTTGGCCACGGGGGCGCTCAATCAAGTCGGTAAATTAATTAATTTTTAAATTAATCTTTTTAAATTAATTAATCTCCACACGCCTTAAAGTCCACCTTTTAAGCATAACTTAGGTCCCTCTTTAATAAACCCATGGAATCGACGTTTATTTGAAAAGTTAATTTGAACATGTGCTTAAAAGGGTGTGTCGTAAGATGCCGTCTTCTTTACTAAACCGTCTTGTTCACAGCTTCTCTGCAAATAAAGCAAAAAGGGTTGGGAACGAGGTTGATAAAACACAATAGAGAGTAAATAATCTCGGTCATGCCATCAAACAGATATGTCAACAGTGATGAAGATGTCTTTTAATTTCTCTGTAAACTTCAATGTTTATTTTTGTCGGTACCTTCGTAATACAACCAAAACACATTCACACAGCTCATAATGAAGTCGACAATACTATTTTGTTATTATCATTTCAATGTTGGTCATGAAGAGAATTGCCACATCCGGTAAGCAGTAGTGAACGGTTTATTTTTGTTAAATTTTTATACATCTTAAACTGCAGCTATACGTTCGCGTGTTACATCCTTAAAACATCCCATGCATTGCTAATATTTCAATAGCAAAGCTTAACATAAGAAATAAATATATAAATTATGTCTGGAATAGCCAATTCATAGATGGCTTTTATTACGCCCTTTAGCACGCCGTTTATTATGTCTGTAATAATACCGACTCCTATTAGCGCTAACTAATATTGCGGTGTATAAAAGGCAAAGAGTTTAACCAAGAAAATGAGAAAAATAACTTCGGCCGGACGAAATAGGCTTAAATAACGTATTTCTAGATTTCAAAGCCGGAAAGATAGTAGTATCAGCCAAGGGAATGAAAACTCCAGGTTATCAAACTCTATCGCTTGTCTTTGCAAGTGTGTAGTATTCATAGTTTTTTAAGACAAGTCAAATAGATCGGAGCTTTTCCTGAGAATATAACAATATTAAAACTTTTTTCGTCCCCAGAGCTATGCGCAATAAACCTCCAAAGTGGATTAAAAAACTCTTGGAACGAGAACATAAAACTCAGACATTTATGTGGAAAATTTTAGTTTAAAACATTTGTTTAACCTAGCTTTATATTTGGATTAACACATAATAATAGACAGTGTGACCACGTGCAAAACTGTCATGTTGACCAAAGCCGTTAAAAAAGTTGCGTAAAGCTCTCTAAATATTTATATCTGTTTGAAATCGAAAGTATATACCAGCATGCTTTTCTTTCCTAGCTTCCCACACAGAAGTAAACATTCTTTCGTCTTCGCGTAGTATCAAGTGGAAATTGGATGCCTGGACGATTTTGCTACCAGTAACACAATTATGTTTTACACGTGGGCGATTCTAATTGGCTTATTACCTGCATCACATGGTATCCAGGATGCAATTCGCGTCACGCATGATGTCATTGCATCGCCATCGTGGAAGACAAGAGGCAACTGTGCACGATCTTGGAGTTTTGTTCATGGTTACTGGCAAACGAATCTTCCTTTCGACGACGCTTATGATCAAAATTGCCTACTTAAAACGGATTGGTCCAACGCTGAACATGTAGATAACATCTTTATTCAAGTTACCTCAGTAACGCGTAAATGTTCTTCGTTTCTGGCTAAATATCCAAATTGCGTGGAAAATGTGTCAGTTTTAATAAACACAAAAGGAAGAAAGGGTTACAGAATTTTATCAAAAATTCCTAAAGCTGTTGATTTCGACAACGATTCTACTCTTTCTACATCCGTGAGCACGTTAGAACTCGGCGCGATAACCACTGATTTTCGACTTGGTTTCACTGCAAAGAGAACATCATTAAGCATACAAAAATTGAAAATTTTTTATTACAAATGTCCAACCCGTACTAAAGAACTTACTCAATTTAAAGAAACCTCCGCCCCAGGCTCTTCTAAACATGTCACAACGATAACGGGCGAGTGTGTAACAAATGCGCAAGTGATAGCAGGGACAATTACTTTATCCTGTTACCATAATGGGACTTACCAAACAAATGGTGAATGTGTCTGCAACGCAGGATATTTTAGGAATAGCACAGTTTGTCAAGGTAAATTAGTTATTGTTGTTGTTGCTGTTGTCGTTGTTGTTGGTTGTTGTTGGTGTTGTTGTTGTGTTTCTATATTGGGTCTTATTTTGAGGTTTTCGATAAAAAATCAACCTCTGTCAGTTAAGGCGTGTGGAATTTTACATGATATCACAACCTCATTCCCAGGGTCATTTTTCCAATTTTTGCCGTAAAACATAAAATGTCCTTGGAACGAGGTTGATGATATCATTTACACTTTTTCTGTGCTTGACATAGTAATAATAAGGCCCGATATATTAACATGCAGCCTGCTGAGAACGTTGCAACTATATTTTAGCGTGTCCAACCGGCGCTTTCAAACCTCGTCACGGAAACGAAAATTGCAGACTGTGTGGAAAGAACACTGTGACGGAGCGTGAGGGTAATACACAATGCAGTTGTAAAGAAGGACACTTCTTCCTTGGTGCTCATGAAGTGCATTGCTATGGTGGGTACTTACCAGGCTTCTATATTATTGGTCTTGTATTATCATTTTAAAAAGTTTTGGATATTGCTCCGTTTATTCGAGTAATCGATATCTAACGCCCATCGTATGTACACTAACAGCGCCCTTTGAAACTTAAACTTAAATAAAAGTACTTTCTCTATTAAGTGTTCGTTAAAATAAATGCAGCCTTGCTAATAGCAGGATAGTTTGAATCCGGTAATCTCCATAAACGCACCTTTAAGAATCTCAAATATTTATATGCACTGAAATTGAAAATTACGACCAATCTAATAAGATAATATTCAAAATTCTTGGATTGTTATGGATTAATTGCGTTATCGGTTCATTACAATGTGGGTTATATCATAAGCCTGTAATGTGTCTTTTCACTATTTCTTTAGCGGCTGGGAAAGTGAGACGACTCATTTATTCAAACTACACAGATGGCTCGGTCGTGGTGCATTGGGACCCAGCCTACAGAAGACCAGGCTATAAACCAACATATATCGTCTCTTTTAACAACGTCAATTATCGTACAACACAAAGAGTACTCAGGTTTACTCCCTCTAACGCCACAAGATCGTTTAAAATTCAGGTTAGTACCCGCGTTTACAGCTATCTTTTTTTTACTACTCGCGTTTATAACCCTATCTTTCTCTACGACTTGCATTTACACTTACCATCTTTTCTACGACTCGCGTTTACAGCTACCATCTTCTTCTACGACAGAACCTCTTTGTTTTTCTACAACTCGTGTCTTCACCTACCATTTTTTTATTAGATTGTGACCGAAGTCAATGTGCGCGGGAAAGTTTACCGCAGTAATCCATTGTTACAGACCGTCACAGTGCATAAGTACCGATATAAAAATCTATGTATGTATCTTTTTTTTTTTTTCTATATATGTTTTAAAAATTCTTTAGGAAAAATTGGGTGCAATAAGACTTGGTTTATAACAAATTTATAATTTTGTTTTTTCAGGTATAAAACTAAAAACAAGTTATTCGGTAATAATGGCGGTTGCAGCAGTGCTCGTGATTCTAGGAAATTAACAAAGCTGCAGATACTATACTTACATTTAGCAACATCGTTAGTAAAGTTGAATGCGTTACGAAAACAAAAGAGGCCTAATGACGAAGTTGGTTTAGATAAGGAGTAGAAAAATAGAGCATTTTATTTAATAATTAGTTTACTGTATCAGTAAAATAAATATTTTTTTGTTTTCGTTTTATCCTTCTGAGTTCTTGAGACGCTGGTTCGGTCAAGTGAACCACAGTACCAGACCCCTTTGCCTGAATAGAAAACTCTGGAACCGAGTCAACAAATATTTTTTCCTTTCTAGTTCCTTAATCAATAATTTGAATTGAATATGTTTTGTTGTTTCATATGTTGAACTCAAAAAACTTACCGGTCACGTAATTTCCGCATATTTTCAACGGCGCTGTATTTTTGGACGATCCCGGCCAAATAAAGTACAAGGTTACAGCTTGATTAAACGTCAGTGTTGTTCTATTGTGGGCGTAATATGAAGTCAGATGTGTTGCTCTATTGTGGGCGTAATATGAAGTCAGATATGTTGTTCTATTGTGGGCGTAATATGAAGTCAGACGTGTTGTTCTATTGTGGGCGTAATATGAAGTCAGACGTGTTGCTCTATTGTGGGCGTAATATTAAGTCAGACGTGTTGCTCTATTGTGGGCGTAATATGAAGTCAGACGTGTTGCTCTATTGTGGGCGTAATATGAAGTCAGATGTGTTGCTCTATTGTGGGCGTAATATTAAGTCAAATATGTTGTTCTATTGTGGGCGTAATATGAAGTAAGACGTGTTGCTCTATTGTGGGCGTAATATGAAGTCAGATGTGTTGCTCTATTGTGGGCGTAATATGAAGTCAGATATGTTGTTCTATTGTGGGCGTAATATGAAGTCAGATGTGTTGCTCTATTGTGGGCGTAATATGAAGTCAGACGTGTTCTCTATTCGGGCGCGCAATATAAAGCCAGGTTTGCATTACTAAGATATGTGCTAAACTCACATAAATATCATTTATATCGCTACAAAGACAATCATAAAAATGGCTTAAATCTATCCAAACCAAAGATGGCGGAATACATTTCAAAATTGGTATTGTTTTTTTTATGACACGCAAAAATAGAGGATATATAATATACAATTTTTATAAAATGGATATAGAAATTACCACACAAAGTATCCAGTCTCAAATCAAAACCGCGGAAAGACGTAGCCTCGCAAAGTCACTTTTTATGTATTGTAAATATCATCATATTTCATTGTACTTGTACACGCTCTTTCAGTTACGGAAAGTTATATTTTTCCGAAAAAGCAAGTGAGATATTATCCGAAAAAGCAAGGTTGATATTACCGAAAAAAACAAGTTCGATATTAGACAGGGTGTGTAGCCTTTAACTCCATTTGATTTCTGTCCAGGTTATACACGTTGTCTGCTTCCGGTATCTGCAAATAAAATTCATACGATATTAGCGAACAGGGTGGTTACAACCTCGTCCCCAGGGGCTTTTGCCTTTTTGACATCGAGACCGGCGCTAGCGGCTTTGATATAGGCAACAAACCCTGGGGACGAGGATGGGGTGGTTACACCTCCTCAATATAACCTAAATTTTGGAACAAAAATATTTGATTCTTAATATATATTTTTTCTTTCCAAGTAGCTAGTAATTATAACCACATTTTGAAAATAGATTAACGAGTAGTCATGTTCGATGAGGCGTTTTTATTAGTAACTGTTCATTTCTTATGAACATTTTGTGGTTTATCTACGTTTTTGTGTTTTCTCCTAAATTTTGACCCAAATAGTTCCTAAAATTTCCTAAAATTGAAAATAGTTATAGCTGTAGCTACTCTGAGAATGGTTACGTTTTATTGCCGTATTTTTTATCCGTACTAATTTTTATACATACGCAAAAAATAACGAAAAAACCCTAAATTAAAAATGCGCGAAATATGTTTAGTTGTTAGGCGCAGAAGAAGCATATACACAAGAACACAAAAATATAGTCTCCCAAATCTTCTAAAAATATGGTCTCTTTTATTTTCCGCGCGAAAATTAGTACGTGCGAGAAATTGCTTAAGTAAGGCGGATGCAAAAAGAACTGATTTCCAATTTCTATTTTTCTGTCTACATTCCACGCAGAATATTAACACACAAACCAACGAACTATGGTAACGAGATTGTCATAAATATCCACTTTGTTACGAAGCCTCGGAACATAGTCGAAAAGTAAAAGCGCAATGTAACCTCTTCAACACTAACGCAATATCGGACGGCTCCATACGCCAGAAATCAAAAGCATTGAGAGGATTGGGAACTAAGTAGTTGGGAAGAAAGTAGATAGAGCGCAAGCAAAAAAGACAAACCTCCCATTCTCTTTCGTCATCGTAAATCTCGTCTTCGTCCAGGCCGTCCAAAAATTTAATTATCACGCCTAAACAATAACAGCAGTTGTAAATTAATCATTCATGACGAAATCAATAATCGGTTACCGGTTAAATAGTTTAACAAGAAGCCTCTAATATTTTTCTTTATACACCCAACAAACTGTGACGCAGATATGGAAGTGAAAATGTTAGTTTGGAAGCTAACTGGGGGTAGATTAATGATAAATGTAGATAATTTCAGGTAAGCTTGCATAAACATCCCTGAATCGAAATGTCGAGAAATCCAAACCAGAAAAGACTTCCCCAAAAATAAGATATTTGATCTATTTGTGTAGTCTTTTTTTTTACCTGTAGAAGAAATTCTTACCTGTAATCGCTCCACCAGCAACTGCTATAGCAAACGAAACGCAAACGGCTGCGAATTGATATCCACCTTGTTCTTTAAGAGATCTATTGTTTATCTTTTTGTACAAGTTAGAAATGCTAAAAATAACAAATATTTTACAGAACGAAAAAATTTGATTGCGTAGAGAATAAAAAGAATTGCGGTCATGCGCTTACAAATACACAGTCATGCGCCATAACGACATAGCAACCGAAGCTAATTGTGCACAACATATTTTTGGAAGTTTTTTAAACATTTCTATCAAGGCAATAAATTTATTTAACAAAAAGAAAATAAGACTACAAAAGTCAGATGTGTTCCTCTATTGGGGCGCAATATAGGGTCAGATGTGTTGCACTAAAAAGTCCTGGAGACAAGGTTGCAATAAACAACTTCTTTTGTGAAATAGGTCCAAGGCGAAGAATGTAAAAAAAATTTATTTGTTCACTTACTCTCCTCCGTAATCTTTTTTATCAATCGAGGCAGCAGCAATGGCGGCAGCTATACCAGCAAAGATGGCAGGCATTCCATGGAGATTATTTACTCCGCACGTATCATGGACTTTTAATCTTTTTGTCAAGAAAGGCTAAATATGCAAAAAATATTTGATAATTTAACATATAGCCCTTATTGGGAAATTCTTCGTCCAAAAAAACAAGAAATATTAAGAACTATCGGGGAGGTGTTATACAAGGCGCGCCTTACCGTCACATAAGCGTATCCTAACGTGCTTATTATAGCAGCAATCATTCCTATCAAAATGGCGCCCCATGGTTTTATCATTAAATCTGCTGAGGTCCCAACAGCCACTCCGCCAGCCAAAGTTGCATTCTGGATGTGTACCTACAATCAGAATTGAAGTCATGATGCTACGAACGAACGAACGAACGAACGAACGAACGAACGAACGAACGAACGAACGAACGAACGAACGAACGAACGAACGAACGAACGAACGAACGAACGAACGAACGAACGAACGAACGAACGAACGAACGAACGAACGAACGAACGAACGAACGAACGAACGAACGAACGAACGAACGAAAGAACGAACGAACGAACGAACGAACGAACGAACGAACGAACGAACGAACGAACGAACGAACGAACGAACGAACGAACGAACGAACGAACGAACGAACGAACGAACGAACGAACGAACGAACGAACGAACGAACGAACGAACGAACGAACGAACGAACGAACGAACGAACGAACGAACGAACGAACGAACGAACGAACGAACGAACGAACGAACGAACGAACGAACGAACGAACGAACGAACGAACGAACGAACGAACGAACGAACGAACGAACGAACGAACGAACGAACGAACGAACGAACGAACGAACGAACGAACGAACGAACGAACGAACGAACGAACGAACGAACGAACGAACGAACGAACGAACGAACGAACGAACGAACGAACGAACGAACGAACGAACGAACGAACGAACGAACGAACGAACGAACGAGTAAAAGAGGGAGGAGTAATTACCATGTTTAACCTGTACTTCTTGTCCACGCAAACAGAAACAAAGAAGGTGGTGACAACACACGCGGCGAGCGCGAAGTATGTGTTAACGATAGCGCGGTTTTGTTGTTCAGGATGTCCACCAACTGGACCAGCGTTAAAACTTGGCCAAAATACCCACAAAAATAAAGTACCTACGATATAGAAATGCATCATAAAAATCTGTTCTATACTCAGTCAAATCAGTCCCTAATTTACATTGCCTAAAATCGTTTTAATACGGAAACAACATCCTTGTGTCCCTAGCGCCTCTTGGCCCCTGAGACGTTATTACATAGCAGCCAACATGCCCCTATCAAACTAATCAAAAAGGCAAAATGTCCTGGGAATTAAGTTGCAATAACATATTATAAAGGGAACTAGAATCAAAGTTGAAAGATGGTGAGAGAAGAGGGAGAAGGGGGGCAGAAAGAGGGATGAGGGGAATGATATAGTTTCTACCATGGTTATTCCTTAGAGGTAAAAAATTGGCAAAAACGATTTAGCCTTGATGCTGCTTCTAATAATTAAATAAAAGGCAATCATTGTTTTTTCGGAAGGAGTGAGGCAGGGAGGGTTATATACATCTGGTTTCCACCTACCTATCATCGAGAATAAATCAGAGTGATAAACCGAGCCTTCCTTTCCATTCTCGTCACCATAGTTACGAATAATCGCGGAAATAGTTAGGCCAAAGTAAGCACCAAATAAATGCACCACTATTGAGCCTCCAACATCAGAAATATGCAGATATTCAACGATAACAGCTTCGTTGATTGCAAAGAAGATGCATTCCAGAATAGCTATGACCAGTAATTGTAATCGACTGACTTTACCAAGTAAAGCTCCATATGTTATGAGGACAGCGGCAGCGGTGAAATCAGCTGTCATCAGACTAAAAGAAAACGATGTAAAATTAGACGCACTTTGAAATTATGTCGGAAATTTATTGTGAAAAATTTGACATGCCTAAAAATATCAACCTCGAACCCTGTAGCGTTTTTTTATATGAAGATCAAAAACGCTACGGGTCGTTGTAAAAACTCCTACTTAAATTCCAACATTTTTTCTTTTTGTTTTATCATCCTTGTCCCTAGGGTTTGTTGCCTGATGTCAAAGCCGCTAGCGCTTAATTACACTGTCATAAAGGCAAGAACCCTGGGACGAGGTTGTTTTTTTCGAGAAGTAGCTGACCATTTTAGGGCATACTCTACTGACCCTAGCCCCTGGATTTGTTTGCTAGATTAAAAACAAAGGTTGTCCTGTTTGGCGCTATTATTAAAACTAAGGGCCTTAGAGGACACTGGGACTCGAAATGGAGTCGTATTGATCAGGTTAACACCTTAATTGAGCGCGTTGCGTTAGTCCCGTCTTAATATACCTTATTGGTAAAAAGACGGCAAAAAAATACTACTTTTTGTACCGATTGGGCAGATTTGTATCAAATTTGCCTACTAATTTTTTTGTCAATTTTCGGGTTTTCTTTTTTAGTGTTTTAAGAACTAAAATGCCTAAATAAAAAAAGGTCACAAACATTATATATTTTACGGTTCGCATTTTAAATTAATTAAATTAAAATGGTTATAAAAAACAAAAACAAAAAAGTTAACAATTATTTATTTATTTCCTAAACTTAATCGGTGATAATTGATAAGATTTGGTCGTTAACAAGCGATTAAATATTGTGTACGATTAATATTTGCACCGACTAAATATCTTACAAAATTTTTTCACCCGAATAGTGTTTTTTTAAGATAGGGTTTCAGGTGATTTCATTTCGTCACCAGGCAAAAAAATTACATTTACAAAATAAAGCAAAAAGAGGAATTATGAACCTACCTCCCTACATCCAGTTCAATGTCTCCAACATCTGTTGTAAAATGTCCCTCTTCTTTTAATATTCTCTGTTTAATCCAAGCGTTGAGTAGCGTTCCCCATTGTATAGTAATAGCGGAGAGAAGCAGGTTATAAGAGACAGCACCGAAACCATACTTCTTCAAGAATGTCATCAAAAAACCGAATCCGATGAATATCATGACATGAACATCTTGAAATTCTAAAGAAAACGTTTTTATTTATTTATTTATTTATTCATTTACTTTTGTTGTTTAGAAAATAATTCGCAGTCAATTCAATTTGGTTGCAATGTCTTGGACCAGAGGGCTGTTAAATTGCATTTTAGTCCCCCAAGCAACCTCGATCCTTGGGCTTGTATCGTTTTTTTATGAGTTGCCGGCTGTCTTTCAAAGATCGTCCCCTCGATTCCCCCTAAGCTCGGTTACGTTCCATGGATCTTAGGTTATTTGATTAGATCCTAATCTTTGCTCACATCAGCATACCCCAGTTTCCTGAGACATTGTGCGACCACAGATCATCATAATGTAGAGAATGGATCACTGTTTACCAATTTTAAGATCTATCCAAAGAACGACTTAATGTGATGTCTGGGATTGTAAGTTCTGTTGAAGTTCAACCGCTTTAGCGCTTTAAATTTATACGAGAAGAAGAAGAAAACATAAGAATTTTTCCACCCTCGTGCCCAGGTTTTTTGTCTTTTTAAAATTAAAGAAGGCAAAAAACTTTGGGAACGAGGGATCTCTCGCTAGTCAAAGCATTGTAGAGATCTTATTTAAACAGAGTGAAGCTCAGGTGAAGTGAGTGCAACTGCGTATGTACAGTAATGATATCGTTGGCGTAGAACAAGGCTGCGGCCCTCCAACGTCGTCCCCAGGGCTCTTTTTCGGACGGCGAGAAGAAATCCGAGATTGTCAGAAAGAGAAAAAGAGCCCTGGGGACGAGGTTGGCGGCCCTCAATTTTACTTGACTTAAAGGGGCTACAAAACGACATGTTGATTTTTGACTCTAGTGTCTTACACGAAAGTCGAGTTTATGGCGGGGGAAGGTTTATAAGCAATGGGAACACAAAAACATCTAGATATTACCATATTACATTGGATACCCAAATATAACTGAAAACGACAAAAAAGCACCTCACAAATATTTGATATCCACAATTTATTCAATGTGAGCACTTACCCTGTTTTTATATCAATTTTTCTGGTGAAAGAAACGATAAACATTTTTGACCTAAATAGCTAACAATTTTCTCCTAAATTCTACACAGAAACATACCAAATTATTGCATATAAAGTCAGTTGAGGCAACGACAATCTTTTTAGAGGTATTAATTACCTTCTTAAGGCTATTTAGTATACCATTTTTAACAAACACAGTTCCTTATGCAACCTCGTCCCCAGGGCTTTTTTCTATCATCAGTCTCGCCGTTCGATATGCAAAAAGAGGAAACAAGTCCTGGGATTAAGGTTGTCCCTCGCGTTGTCTTGCTTCCTCATCCAAACAAACTCGATTTTACTGCTACGTATTATATTTTGCAGACCGTACTTTGTGAGAAATGCTTAACAATCGATGTCAGAAAAGAGACAAGATGCCCTGGGGACGAGGTTGCTTTTGAGTGGTCTGGTTAATACATAATATTATCCGAAATGTGCGAGGATGGAGAGTAACGTTAATGACGGAGATCTTGCTTGAGCCTTTTTGTAGCCGCCCCCTTATAGTTAAAAGCTGCTTAGTAGAGCCACATTAAAATTGTCTGAATCAAAGAGCCTCAATTACAGAAATAAAAAAATTGTTCAAATATAATTAAAATACTATGTTTACCTAATCTGTATATAATTATTCTTTCTGTTGTTTTTCTGATAAACGTTGTGTGTGGTACTAATTATAAGGTTTTGGCTGAGTTTCGCTTTTGCTTAAGATTCTGTATTTTATTACAGGCTGAACTGTTTACTACTTGTTGCTTGTTGACTATCAACTTGGAAAGACTAAATTCAACTGATTGGTTGTTTAGTAAGGCTAGTAGCCCTATTAAAATCTCCCGTATAGTCAAATGTATACAATGAAAATACCCAGGGAGTAAACTCCTTTCCCGAACGATTTTTAAAATGATGTTTTCACCACTAAATTTTGTGTTTTTGATTATTTTGATAGCAGCAAAAAGTTGGCTGCTCCGTAATAAAGGCTCAGGGGCCAAGAGACCCAGGGACAAGGTTCAAAATCAAACATTTGTTTTAACCACGTTAGTCTTGGAAATATTGCTATTTTTAAAATCTCTATTTTTTGTCCTTTCTTCTGTTTCTTTGTTAACTGCTAACTTGTAGATTATCATTCTCGTCCCCAGAGCTCTTTGAGATAAACCTCTAGATTAAATTTTGTTGGCTCTGGGGACAAGGTTGCAAAACCCTAAGAAGTTCCAATTTACGTCCATGTATCTTACTGACGTAGAATTAAAAAAAAAACATTATCTCTATTTATCGCTTAAGTTGTTTTTGTTCTTTTGATATACTCTTTAATTAAAAAAGATGGATAAAATTGTGGTAATTTTTTAATGTGCGCAATTAAATTAAGTCAAAACAGAGAAAAAAAGGTTAAAACACTTCTTAACTGTCTAATAAATGAGAACAGGACAATTATCAATATTTTAATTATCATGTTAATTCATAACCCCAGATTGATGCGTTACACCTCCAACACGCCTTCCCGTAATTTGAAAAACACTGCGATACGTTAACGCTTATATTCAGTAATGGTTGTATATATTTTCTCATGTTTGTACACTGCGATGAAGAGCGTTTTAGTCGCAATTTTATTTTGGCGCTAAAATCTGCCTCCCTTTGACAGAATTATTGAAAACGAGACTGACAAGCTGACAGTTTTAGCAAGTCGTTGGCGTATTTATTTCTTTATGAATGTTGAATCATGTCCTACATGTTAGCCTCGTTCCGAGGGTTTTCGTATGAAAAAAGCCAGAATCCCTAGAAACGAAATTCAAACTTGTCAAAGCGACAATGTTAAAATTTTTTTTTTTTCGTTTTTTTGTCTATAAAAATCACGAAACCTTATCTCATCATTTATAAACTGTGTGCGTTCGGTAATTTATCCAATTATGTCTAAGTCGATATGTAAATGAGGTTAGAGATGTTTTGAATTCTTAAATAAGACACGCATATACCGCAATCTTTTTTTCCGTCTCACGATTTTGTAAACATCGTCTAAATTTTATTATTCCACACTTTTTTATTTTTTTTGGCGTTATATTTTCGAATCACCTGGTGCCTTCCTAAAACATTTAACTGTGTATTTTTAAAATTCAAAGCACAGTCTCGGGAGCTTGGTGACGAACATGCTGTTTTAGCTAAAAAAAACCTGGAGATGAGGTTCACAAATGTTCAGTGGCAAACGGTGTCCTCTCTCTCTCTCCAGAAATGTTGTCCTTTTTTATTTTTTTGCGGGAAACGAATACCGTTAAGGTGGAGTATGATAGTTGTTCGCTGATTGCATTCTAAATCAATTTATTACTGCAACATAAACAGGATCAATATACTTACGAGTATAAAGTATAGCTGTCGTAACAGTTTTATTGTAATCCACAAAACCAGCGAACAAACCCAGTAAAAGGACTTGAAAAAAGAACAACGCAATTGGAAATACCGGTTTGGGTAATCGAAACATGGTTTCTCGATGTTTTCTAAAATGAAATTCATAAAGAAATTTAGCAAGTTCACCAGAACAGTAAACAAATAAAAAGTGAAGTGAACAAAACGAAAACAAGCAACAACGAGTGTGAGACTCATTGAAACGCGGATTGAGTAATGACAACATAAATCCGTTTTTTCGTATCGGGAAATTGGGTTATCTAAGCAATTGTGCAGTTCTTCTGCCTTCGAGCTGAAACGCGCACTTAAAAATACTAAAAAGAAAGAGAAATTGAAAAAGCTAAACCTGAACTTATAAGTAGTACAATTATAAATAGTAAAAAAAAAATAATAATAATAATAATAATAACCTTTAGTATCTTTGACTTGTCTAGAAATATGTAATTTTCCGCGTGTGTCGGAAACTCTGCGCTCTAGAAAAGTATCGCTGCTGTCGATAAACGATAAATGAGATCACAGGGGAGAGGCGGAGGAGGTTCGTTGAAACTTTGTCATGCATGAGGAGGGTAAAATAATAAGCGGTATCACGTGGATATGATCGAGACCATCCATACTACTAATCGAGGTAACCTTTGTCCATGTGCAAATTATAGGCTAATTGGATCTTGATTGTGGAGTTTGGAAAGACGTGAATAGTTATCTGTGTTAAAATCATTAATATGTTTTGGTCGATGCATGTAAATGTTTTCTTTTCTTTTGTAAAGAACATTTCGAATCCATTCTCATCCCCAGAACTCTTCGAGGTACATCTCGATAATTTATCTGAAACAGCTCTGAAGACAATGTTTCGAACCGATTGATTTGAACATCAGTATGTTTTAAATATGTTTTACGTATAACCTTTCGTCCCCAGAGCTCTTAGAGATAAAACCTCGAAAGTCAAGGCTTACCTCAAAGAGCTCTGAGGTCGAAAATGGTGTATACCGTAAAAAGATATGATTAGAAAATCGAGGTTTCTAACATTTGGTCTGTTTGATCGGGTGCGTATTCGATCATTAATGGTATTTTCGTAAATTGTTTTTAGGTCACGTGGGCCAGTCGTGCGGCCATTTTTGTTTGCGTTTATGTTTATTCCAGTTCCGAAGTGATTTGTGAAGCAAACGGTTTTTAAAAGGGCAAGTAACACAACCTCGTTCCCAGCGCATGTTGTCTTTTTTATATCAGGACGGCGAGACGAGGTGAAAAGATACAAGATGCCCTAGGGACGAGGTTGCAAGTAACAGTAAACTTTTATACAACGTATTTAATTAAAATCGTCTATAACTCGAATAACGAAATAACAAAATAACGTTAATTACGAGCATTTGGCTTAAATTAGGCGGTTTACCCGACCACGCAGGATTGTGTAGTAATTTTAATTTTTTCCTTATCTTAATTAGAAATATTAATTCCACTAATTAAATACCACTCAATTAATATTTTTGGCTTTTTAATCGTATGTTTACTTCACCCTCGTCCCCAGGGTTTTTTGTTTTTTTGATATGAGAGAAGACGACGAAAAATCTGTCATATCAAAAAGGCAAAAAACCCTGGGGACGAGGGTGATGTTTACTGTACATAAAGTTTCTGGCTGCTACAGTTCTGCGATTTTTGATCGCAGTGTAATTAACGATGACGCGTCCGCATAATTTAATCTGCACATCAGAGGTGTATTGTTTTTATAATTTAAAAAAAAATGAAACTCACGCTTACGTTAAATATAAATTGATAGCCCGTATTCATTATGTCAACATGAAAGAAAACGGAAATTGGTGGAATAAGAAGATTTTGAGCACAATGACTCGCCGCATTACGGAGTTTCATACCGCGAGGTCTGGGCACTAGCGAAGCGCTTGTAGGGGCAAAAAACATGCAGCACGCAGAGAATTAGTCACTTCATCCTTTGTATTTTCACTTTTTAAACTGGGGACATAAACTGACATAAGAGTGTATATTATGAAAGTTCAAGACCTAAACTTGGTTATTATTATTATATAAGTGCTTTATTATACTTTTCGCCCAACCTCGTCCCCAGGACTATTTGCTTCTTAACGGCACTGCGCTTTGTGATAGTTCTAGTGGAATTTTCGCCGCCACGGTAAAAGTGCTGGGGTGTGTCGAGCTTGCTTTTCGCCCAAAAATTCTGCAGAATGACTCCAAAAAAGTACATGCCAAACAGGCTTCGCTCACTAACTAAGATGGCGGACAGAAGTGCACGCAGAAATTTTTTTGCAGCTGATGCAAAAAAAGATACATCTCAATCTAAACAATGTTTCTCTAGTTCTTTTAATGAAATTAACAAAATTTATGGGACTGGTTATATCGTAGGCCTGTTTGTTTTTATTGTATTCTTGATTTACGTGATATACACATCTGATTCGTTTTTACCTGCATCAAAACCTTTCGATTCACCCTTGCAAGAATTCAGTGGCGACAGAGCTAGAAAACATTTAAATGCAATAACAAAATTTGGACCAAGGGTTACTGGCAGCTATGAAAATGATATTACGACAGCTAACTATCTTGTAAAAGAACTTAACATGATAAAAGAAGTTGCTCATAAAGATTTTGATATTGAAATTGAACTTCAAACTTCTTCAGGTTCGTTTGCATTTGTGCGAAAAAGTAACTATGTTAATCTTGGATTTACAAGTACATACCAGAATATAACAAACGTTGTTGCAAAAATTTCTTCACCAAAATCTGATAATTCCTACATTTTGGCCAATGTTCACTTTGATACGGTTATGAATACTGAAGGTGCTAGCGATGATACCATTAGCTGTGCTGTTTTAATAGAAATTTTCAGAGCAATATGTCAAGGTAAGCCAGAAAATCTCAAACATGGTATAATATTTTTGTTTAATGGAGCTGAAGAAGGTGGGTTATCTGGGAGCCATGCTTTTGTAAAAGATCACAGATGGTTATCACTTGTTAAAGTTGTTGTAAACATAGAAGCTGCCGGATCAGGTAAACTTTTTTTCTACTAAAAACCTTTAAAGTTTAATAGTCATATGTTTTATTATTGAAATCTCAGACTATGTAAAAGTATGTTTCTGATACTTGCCTGGGATTTTAGACATTTCTATTTCAGTTCAAGCAGATTTGGGTTTACCTCACGGCTGTTTCGCTACGGTCAAACCGCGGACAAAATTAAAGGCTTCCACAATTTTTTTTGAAATTTTGTATTTTTATCATTTTTTAAGTTATTGAAACTTTTTTTGTATTTTTTTAATTTTACTGAATTAAAAAGTATTAAAACGATCTACTTTTCTCCTTTTTAAATATATAAATATGTTATACACGTGTGTTATAAATTTCGAGTTATTTCGTCGAACAAAACACACAAAACTAAAAAAACCATTATTTTTGGCGAAAGTATACCATCTTTCCAACCTTGTGCCAACGCCGCGCTACTAGCTACGGACTTGAAAATTGGTATGGGGGGCCTGGAAACATGGTTCTATCGGCCGGTACCGTGCACCGTTCGTCTCGCAAACTATAAACTACTTAAATTTTAAGTTAAAGTCTTCTTCAGGCGCTAAAAAAGAGGAGAAAAAGTTTCCAAAGTGGTGCTCGGGAATTTGATTAGTGTGATCCCTTTTCTGTCTAATTAAATAATTATCTAAACTTCTAAGCAAGTCACAGCGATGGCGTTTAATGTTTTGGTAGGTATGGTTTTTCCCAGCAAAATTACGGCGACCCGGTGTTTACTTTGGACTTGATTGCTCGAGCCGGGAATCCCAGTTCGTAACCGGGATTTTTCGAAAATGTTGGAATAAGCGAGACAACGGTGTCTTATCAATTTTGAAGCTAGCTAAAGTTTGGCAGAGCACGAGGTAAGGGACAAAACAGTAAACTACTTTATTTTGCAGGGATTTTAATATTATTTTTTTGCTATAACACCACCCTTGATTTTAAGAAATTGTTTTATAGCTTGTAAAACTTCAAACGTGGCTAATTGTTATCTTTTTTAATCTTTTTTCTTCTGTTTTGTATTTTTCTGTAAAGTAGCTATTTTTTGGTCCTACAGTTTTGCATTTTGCATCGTGTTTTGTAGCTAAGTCACTTAATACTTCTTTTTTATATTTAGTTAAGACTTTGGTGGGCTTTCTCAAGATGAAATTGTTGAAATCAAAGATGTTTATGGCTAGCTAGCTAGCTAATCTTGGCTTTATCACAAGATTGGGTGCTATTTTATACAATTTATAAAGAAACACAAAATGATTGCTTTGTATATATTTAATGTATATAATAAATAAACTATTTATGCACAACTTGAGATATTTTCTACTAGCATGATATACTAGAATGTTGAAACCGTCGACTCTGAATGACGTTTTATTTAATGTATGATGTCACATATTTGGCCCGAAAACCCTTAGGACCAAAAGTGACCCTTTTGACAATTTTGGACAGTTAAATATTACATCTACATCATCTTTAATGGCCTCAGAATCCAAAGTAATGTGTTTTATTCAGTTAATAAACGAATTTTAAGCATACATTGAGGCTCTAAAGTCCGTTTTTCACATAGGTCTCACATTTGGCCCAAAAATAACCCTTTGGACAATTTCGGACAGTAATAAAATTAAGTAATTTTCATTCCAGATACTTAACCTAACCTGTGGACCATAAAAAACATGTTTCCTTAACTTTATTCCAGAGATATTGTGGAAGACATTCATCTAAATGATAATTTTTAAGTCATTTTTAGACATTTTGGCCTAAATATACCAATTTCGGACAGGTGTCCAAAAATTTTTTTCTTTTAATAATATGGACAATTTATCTGAGATTATTATTCTTTTTACAGAATATAAAATTTTTGTTTCGTTCTTGAGATATCCTGTTTTAACTGAGAGGGTAATTCGAATTATTTTTTCGTAACATTTTTGTCCGCTTCGAAACAGCCGTGACCTGCCAATAAAACAAAGGTAAACCCTGCACAAATGCACTGGAAAAAAAATGATTGATGGGAAAAAAACAAATATCTTTTTTTTAATTGTAATAGCAGCAGAAATAGCTAAGGAAACCCTTTATATTCTCTATAATTTTTGTTATAGGTGGACGTGAATTTGTTTTCCAAACAGGACCTGAACATCCATGGATTTTGAATGCTTATGCTTCTGCAGCCAAGTATCCATATGCGTCTGTTGTTGCACAAGAAATATTTCAATCTGGTGTTATTCCATCTGACACTGATTTCAGGGTGTTTGTTCAATACGGCAATCTTGTTGGTATGGTTATCTTTTCTATGTTATTAACAAACAAATTTTGTTGCAGTTTGTTATATAAAACAGAAAACAAACTTTTCCTTTCAAATTTAATAACACAACACATTGTTTTTTATCTTTATGTTTGAGTTTCATTTTATTGTAGGAAATATCTGGTTTGACTGATTTGTGAAAATTTATAATTGCAAAATTTGATTTTTTTGCTTGTTTTAAAAATGAATTTGGCCATGTTTCGTAGTTATTTTATATTTATATTTATTATATATATATATATATATATATTATTTTTCTTTACGAACAAAATTATGCTATCAGTTATTAGTACCTGGCAGTGTAATGTCTTTTTTATTTCTGACAGTTTTTATTGGCTTGTATCAATCACAGGACTGGGAGCTATTTTTCTGTAGCAACCGTCTAAAATTTTAATAAAAAGCAAACAAACTGCCATTTGAACGCTGTAAAATAAACTTATTGATTGAAGCTTTTAAAAGATCAATTTTTATGAAAATGAAGTATGCTTGCTACAAAATATGGAAATTCTTTAGACTCCCTCGAAGCAGCTAAAAAAACCTGTTTCCCCTTAAAAACAAAACAAAACCCCTGTTTCCAATGTCTCACATTATGAATTATTCAATCAAGGATAAAATAATCCACTAAACAGCACTCCCAAATCATCATCTCTTCAAAAAAAAAAATATATCCATCCAACTATCTATTTTAGGCAGGTGTGATTTCATTTCTAATCCCTGTGAGGTGATCAAATTATTTTTTTACCTGGAATCTGCTTGAATTATACTTTCTACAAGTATGCTAAGTTAACCTAAGCATAATGACGTAGTAGATTTATTCCTCACAGACACTTCATGGCCCTGTCCCACACTACCAAAATAGTATTAATAGGGTAAAAGAGCTACAGAGGCAATTTTATTTAAATTGTGAGGAACTACTAGAAAAAAGTTTTAGTGAAGATTTTAACAACCCACAAACTGTAAACACAGATCTGGAAAAAATTTGACTGCTATGTGGGTCATTATATTTTTCATTTGTACTTCTGCCTACGTTGATTTTGTATGGACCTTACAAGAATAACATTATTTTTTTATAAATAAATATATAAATGGTCTTGGGGTTGTAAGGTTCTGAGAGTTAAATCATTTCTAACCAATTTATATGTCATCATAGGTATCGATATCGCATTTGTAGCCAATGGTTATGTTTATCATACACGTTACGATGATGCTCAGTCTATCCCTTCAGGAAGTATTCAGCGAGCTGGTGACAATATTTTTGGGTTATTGATGGCAATGTCAAATTCTCCCTACATTGAAAACCCATCCTTGTATCAACATGGAAGCTCTGTGTTTTTTGACATCTTGGGTGTTTTTGTAGTTCATTACCCAAAGAGATTACATATTCTCATGAACAATATCACCATTGCAATAGTTTTTTTATATGTGCTGCAACGTTTAATTCGTCAAAATTTTTCCTCTCAAAGAGGTATATCATTTAAAACCTTTTTGACTTTGTTAAAACTAATGTTTGTTTCTTTGATGTCTACTGTGTATTTTTTAAAACTTTTTTGTTATAGCACACGTTGGATTGAGAAAAGATGCAGAACATGTTTCGTTATTGTCACTGTTCCTTGCTATCATTGTTATTTTGCTCTCATGGCTCACAGCTGTGATTGTTCCAATGGCTCTTGCCTATTTTCTTATCCAAATAAATGTTTTGATGACATGGTATACAAACCCATTTTTTGGTTTGTTGTTATATGGGCTTCCATCATTGTTTGGGTTGTTGTTGGCTCATTTCATAGGAAGTAAAATTATAAACAAGGTATCTCTTTGTTTTGTGATATATTGATACAGACAACAAAAAATTCATTCATATTCAATCTAGAGCAATTGAGACTGTATGATTTGATGCAAAAGAAATAAATATCAGTGCCATAATTGGATTCAGAACTGTTCCATTGTCGTACAGGTGCTCTTGCAGGAAACCACATATCCATATCAGGAAAGCTTTTTTGCAATTTATATATTTTGCATAAATAAACATCCACACATAAAAAAGCAAATGCTTGCAAAAAAAATGTTTTAGAACAGTAATTTTTAAATACCATGGTTAAAAATAGTTTTGATTGCTCTATTTTTTGGAAGATTTTTATGAAATTTTTCAAACTTCTTCTCTCGTCAATGAAAGTTAAAAAATGCACTGCTTACTTTTCATTGCTTTGCTTTCCTTGCCTACCACTCCCACCTGCCATCGCTTATTCCCAACAAGATGAAGTGAAGATACGCATGATAAAATCAGCAATGTATATGATGATTCTTCCTAGAAAAATGAAAAGAAACGAAAAAAAATGTTTCACAGAGGAAATTTGAGTGGGAGAGTTATTGCCAAAGGGAGGATAACTAAATTGTACAAGAACCACATTTGGGCGAGAATCACTTTAGGTACCAAATACATTTTTTCAATATAAATGTTCCTATTGAGAATATTAATTTGCGTACGTTTGCTTTTCAGATTCTTCAGATTCTTCAGAAAGTCACCTGAAAGATTTGATAATCTGCCCTTTTTGGTTTCATCTTTAATTGCTAAACAAGACACAACATGTCATGTGTTTACCAGGATCTGATTTGTCATTAACTTCTAAACTTCGATAGAATCGAATTTTTTCTAATTGCAAGTTGATATCGATTTTTCCACCATATTTGCTGTTAGAAATTTCTTCACTTACGAAGTGAAAATTCCTAGTGTAAACTCTTTGTTCTTACTTAGGTTTAATTTTCTGCAAATCAAGTTTATCTCACTTCATATTTTGCAACGTGTCGCGTTATTTTATGCCACTTTTGTATCAACTGAAATTTAACATATACCTTAATAAGGGAATTAATTTTCGCAAATATCGTGAGTTTTTGTCAATTTCGCGAAAATTAGTTTTCATCAAAATTTTCGGAAAACATGTTTTATTACACATTCTATTTAAATTTTAAAGTTAAAGAGTTAAATCTATTGTTATCATGGTGGCATGTTTTTGAAGTAAAGTAAGATCACGAAAGATCATAAATGACTTAAATAAATATCAAAACTTTTTGATATTCATCGCTTTCTTTATCTCTTATTTTGAACTGCGATGAACATAAAAATAATGCCATCGCTTTTCATCCCCACTGACACCAAAAATTCTTCGCTTAAAAAATAAAAGTGATGAAAGATCATTGGCCTATATGGTTTAAGCTTTGATGATTAAGATGTATTTTCCTAAATTTAAAACAAAATGGATGGGGGTGTGCAAGTGCCAATACACACCATTTATGGTTAGCCCTGCATTACTATTAAATGAAACATAATTGTTATTGTTGCAAAAGCCCTGGCTTTTATGATATTAACAATAATTTTATTTGTAAGAATTCTCCTCATAAAAGTGTTTTGAGATTCTGCCAATGTATTAATATTTTTAGATTTCCTACACAAACCTGTCAGCATTTGTTTATGCCCACCTACTCATTCTTGCAACAATTTTGTTCCTGATGAAATATGTTCTATCATCATATATCGTTTGGTTGTGGGTCATCTTCCCTTTTCTGTTGCTGTGTGTTGGTAAGGATGCAATAACTTTTCTTCCTGAGAAGAAGGATCTGGGACTATTTATGTTGCATATTTTGGGTGCCATAATACCTGCTATAATTTCGATGTACCATGTTAATCTGTTGTTCAACTTCTTTGGTCCATTGCTTGGAAGAGTTGGCACTGAACTACCAGGAGAATATGTTATAGCTGTGTTATCAAGTTTGTCTGTTATCACCATGGGCACTTACTTTGTAAGTGGATCATCTATATTATAATACTCACTGTCTGTCTGCCTGTGAGCCAATGTAAAAACCAGGGGCTTTGTAATAGAAAACGCTATTATACTATCATTATAGGTGCAATACCTATAATTTTAGTAATAACCTCTGTCCAAGTAAATTTTATTACTTCTGGTTAACAGGCAGGCAAGGTTGCACAAAATAGTGATGCAGGAAATATGTACAACAGGCAACCCCCCTAGGAATTTACTATCATTTACCAATAGCATATGGTCACTTTTGTTTGAAGTTATTTATTCAGAGATATGAAAATGCATTATTTTGCAATTTTTTAACACTAACAGAGTATCTAAGAGACATACTCATTCCCTGGTCAGAAACACTTTATTAAACAACCATATTTTGTCATTTGATTTGTCTAGGACCTATAGTTTACTCCAAACGTAATGTGTATATCTCATAGCGCTAGATATTTTACAAACAACTATGTTTTTTAATAGTCACATTCTCAAGGGTGGTGTACATCATTGAATTGATAATCAGCTGCTTATTGTGCCAGCAATGTTGATCAGGGATCGTGTATACAATAAACATAACAAACAAATATGTTTTTTAATAGTCACAACCACAAGGGTGGTGTACATCACTGAATTAATTATTGGCTGTTTTTTCTGTGTCAGCAATGTTGATCAGGGATCGTGTATACAATAAACATAACAAACAAATATGTTCTTTAATAGTCACAATCACAAGGGTGGTGTACATCACTGAATTAATTATTGGCTGCTTTTTCTGTGTCAGCAATGTTGATCAGGGATCGTGTATACAATAAACATAACAAACAAATATGTTTTTTAATAGTCACAATCACAAGGGTGGTACATCAATAAATTAATTATTGGCTGTTTTTTCTGTGTCAGCAATGCTGATCAGGGATCGTGTATACAATAAACATAACAAACAAATATGTTTTTTAAAAGTCACAGTCACAAGGGTGGTGTACATCACTGAATTAATTATTGGCTGTTTTTTCTGTGTCAGCAATGTTGATCAGGGATCGTGTATACAATAAACATAACAAACAAATATGTTTTTTAATAGTCACAATCACAAGGGTGGTGTACATCACTAAATTAATTATTGGCTGTTTTTTCTGTGTCAGCAATGTTGATCAGGGATCGTGTATACAATAAACATAACAAACAAATATGTTTTTTAATAGTCATAATCACAAGGGTGGTGTACATCACTAAATTAATTATTGGCTGCTTTTTTCTGTGCCAGCAATTTCTGAGCAAGTATTCAGCAACTTCCTTTCTTTGGCGTTTAGCTAAAGTGTGTTTAGTGTGGTATGTTGGTGGTATGATATATACCTTTAAATAAGATAAGCACCATTTTGCGATTATAGAACCGTTTCTTTTATGGCATTTACAATTGCTTTTTTTAATTTATGTTGTATGTTGTAATTTATAACGCATTTTTTTGTTTAGACTGGGTTGTATCACAAAGCAGGAAGTATGAAAAAAGTCTTAATTTTTATTGGTTTCTTGAGTATTCTTCCTATCGTCTATGCAGTTAGTGGACGAATGTTTCCTTATTCTCGTGCCAACCCAATTACTCCAAAACGTCTGTTTATGCAGGTAAACTATTTTGTTTTTTTGTTCCTCTTACTATATTGTAATAACTTCGAACAAAATGTAAAAAAGTAAAAGGTAAAAAGCCTCATTGTTTATCAAGAAAGACTAAAGCGAACTTGATAAATCAGCTATCCATAGGTATTTGTGTCTGCCATAACTGATTTTAAGTCAGGTTTATGGTTTCAATTAGCAAATATTTTTGGCCTGCTTGACCAAAGAGAATGTTTTCTTGATAACAAGTTGGGCTTAATTGTTCATTAGATAGTGAGTATGCAGCCATGGGAATTGACGACGGCATTCGGCAATGCCGTCGTAAATGCCTTCGTACTTTGCACTACGATGGCCAAAAAAATGCCGTCGTGACTTTTTTCTGTGTTTTTCCAATGAATGAGTGAACAACAAAAATTATTACTTGATTATTATCTTTTTTTGACGCGCAAAAAAAAATGCCGTCGTGACTTTTTTCTATGTTTTTCCAATGAATGAGTGAACGACAAAAATTATTACTTGATTATTATCTTTTTTTGACGCAGCGATGTTAAGTGGCTGTGTTTGTTTAAATTATTTCCTGTTTGCATGTAGCTAGGTTAGTGTTATTTACGCAACATTATTTGCTTCTGACAAGCCGTTTTCGTGACACAAAATCGTTGTTAAAAACGTTTTTTATTATGCTCAGTCCACTATATATAATTGTAGAAGAATATTTACATGTTAAGTTAATTTAAAACCAAGAGTTGTCTAAAATATTAAAGTTGAAATAGTTATTTTCTAAAATTTTCCGAATCAATATCGGAAAACACTTCAATATTTATTACTAACTTCTTGCGAAGAAAAAGATTAAATTAGAATAGAACACCTGGCTTCTTCGAAAGTATATATTTGTGGAAAACATAATGACGAACACGCAAGACGTGCCTTTTTATAAAACATTGTCTAAACATTTAACCCATTTATCAAATATTTTTTAAGCAACAAATATGTTGCATAATAATTTTTCTTCTTGTGACCTGTTATTCTATAGAAAGAAAACGCTTTTAAATACTTCGATGTTCTGAAAGATCAAAAGATACATTATTATGCAATAATTCATAACATATATCAGGGTTCGAATTAGAAAAGTAAAGTTGGTCGCAAAAATTTCGGCACTCTGTAACGAAGTAAACCACCATCTAGATGTGGCCTGGGAACACCTTAGATCAATTACCATTTTTCTATAGCCGTTCTTCGTTCTTAAGTTTTTAAAACGCGATCTGCAAAACTGCTAATTCGAACCCTGTATATACATAATACGTAAAAAAAGTTGTTAACTTTATTTAGACATTTCTTTAGTGTGTTCGTTACATGTTGATACTTTTATTATATGTTCATTATATATTTTTATCACGGGACTTTGTTTAAAAGGGAATATTATAGTCTCTTAAAAATTGCCGTCATACTTCGTTCCAGCGACGGAAATTTTTTTGTCGTCGTAGTGCCGTCGTATTACATTACAACGACGGCAAAAATTTAATTAAAATTGCCGTCGCACTAAATTTTAGATTCCCATGGCTGGTATGAACTGTGGAATTTTTTTTATCTTTGTGAACATTGGTTCTGGAGATTTTTTTTAAAAGGGCACTGTTTTAAGGGACGCTAATTCAAAAGGAATACTACTAGCAGTAACTATAGAATTTACAGTATTCTAAATAATCTTTTTCAGCACACTCTACGTACATTTCACAATTCTGATGGAACTATTCGAAAACAAGACTCTGGTATATGGGTGCAACCAATGGATTATCTAGGGATCAAACCATTAGAAAATATATCTTTCTATAAGAATATTGAGAATTTTCAATGTGACGGTTCCTATTGTGGTTTGCCTTATTATTATCCAATGAGAAAAGTTGTCAGGTTAGTTTAAATATTTGTTTAATGAACATTAAGAACTATTGTTGTACTGGTGTTTCCACTTTGATGCCTGCGGGAATAGTATTTTCTTCGCTTTTTCTTTTGCTGTTACAGAAAGCAATGGTATCTTCGAGGCGAAATACCTACTGGTGACAAACCACCCTTATCAACTGATGTTTACAGAAAAGAAGTGATTGGTGAAGACACTGTTAGATTTTATTTTGATATAAAAGGTATTTTTACAAAGCTTTTTTTTCTGGAATTGTACAGGGTGTAATCCAGAAACGTAAAATAAGGGCGGTTAAATCCCAAATGATTGAGGTGGTCAAGGAAATCTTATTCCCATATAAGTCCCATATTTTGTAGTGAATATAATTAGCTCCTCTAATAAATTGGGAAATTTAGGATACATATAGGATATAAATTGGGAAATAGCCGTTTAATAGCTACTGAGAAAGCTAGATTACACCCTGTTTTCCTTTTCCTTTCCTTTTTGTTTTTGTAAACTTAAAAAAGGACACACTTTTAAAAATAAATATAAAACAGCATTATTTTCAGAACAGCAAGATCTGATCAATTTGACTTCTTAAGTTTTTTAATTACTTTATCAGCCTTCTTTTCTTCAGACCCTAACAACTTCGTTAAATTTCATAATAATGTATTTGATAAGACCATGTGAAATGTGTGCTAATTAGGATTCGTGTGAACTTAGGATTGTGGGTAAAACAGCCAATTAAGTCAATCAATTGAAATGTAATATATAGCCTGTGTAACACCATTTTTTAAGTAATGGTGAATATACAGTAGACTGTTGCTAAATCGTACACTAAAGAAGTAGGACTTTCAGTAAGTCAGTGAGATAAAATTGATTTTTTATATGGCGATGCATGCTACTCGCCACTTGCTGTACCATTTTACGTGAAAGACAGACGTATATGGGTATTATAATATAGATTCTATCTATATAATAATACGCCAGTTCTGTCTGTCTGTGACTTTTGCAAAGTGGATTATATTATTCACTATTTTCTTTGATAAAGTCTGTAAAACATCGCCCATAAAATTGTTCTGTAATTTACCAAACTTTAACGTTAAAATAATATTAACGTCAAGGGAAAGTATATTAAATTAATGAAGCCATTACAGTGCACCTAAAACTTTGAGGCCAAATAACTTGGAAACGAGGTGGTGACGTCAATGATTTTTCACCGCGTGGGTAACTAGGGACCACCTGGGACCAATTTGGGTAAGTTTCCAAAACCTGGGTCCCCAAATCCGTTTCGGAATGAACGGGTTGATGACGTCATCAAAAAACCTTCAAACCCCAATATCTCTGCAACCGTTTGTCAAAGATACATGATTCTATACATTTTCTTGATCAGCGTTTTAAGATCTATACGATAGAGGCAACAGGTATATAAATTTCTAAAAAAAAATTTGTGTTTTGGCGGGTCGTTGCTGACGTCAGCAAAATTTTTAAACACTTATATCTCATTAACCGCTCATTAAAAGCACATGATCATATACACTTTCTTGATCAGTGCTTTAAGCTCTACACAATGGAGGCGACGTAAAAACAAGTTTCTAAATTTTTTTGTGTGGATTGGTTGCTGACGTCTTCAAAATTCAAATGACGCTTCTCTTTCATTGTTTTATCCTGCCTAAGTGGATTTTCCACAGGCTTTATCGACTAGTATGTTTTTTATTTCTAGAAGATTTGACATATGAGCTTTCTTAAAGTGTTATTTTATTTGTAATTGCAATGTTTCAGATGTTTTCAAAAACTCCGATTCACTGAGAGCTTTTTAACTAGTAGATTTAAGAAGTTGGACACTTTTTCCATTCCTCTTGGAGGTCTGAGTTAATGGGAGTGTACTGTAATGAGTTGATTTTGTTGTTGTATATAAATAATACAATAATAAGAGAATAATGAATATATAATGTTGAATAATACACAAGTAGCGACATTATTTACATTTTATTTTCTGTATTAGGCCCAGATCACATGAATTTATTTCTAACGTTAAAACCAAATGCAACACTGTCTGATTGGTCAATGTACAAAGCTGAAGATGGTCACATATATTCAATGGAAGACTTCAACGGTGGAGAGACGTACATCGTATTCTTTTCTCATGGCTATTATTCGAATGATTGGAAGTTTTGGCTTGAATTTAAGGTACATATTTTTTTAAAGTTTACAGCTTGAATAATAAATAATAAGTAAATAAAGTTTATTAGGAGACATGTTGAATTTAACAGCTTGAATAAACTGATACTAAAGCAATTGTTTTTTTCTATTTTGTGTCATCATTTTGAACTCTAAAAATAGGAATTTAATGGATTCAAGCCCTATTTCGTTCTAAAAGGAGGAGAAAATGATGCTTCAAAACTTGAAAATCATTGTATGTGATTCTAAAATAACGTCAAAACTCTTTTCATAGCTTAAAATTACTTTATTTTGTTCTTGTGAAGCTTAGAATCGCTGTATTTCATTATACAATAACGAGAAAACGTACCTTTCAAGTTTAAAAATCGCCGTATTCCCTTCTAAATTGATGAAAGCACAGCCATACGAAAGTTGAACTATTAGTATTTAGTATTTTTTAGAAATACGAAATCAGTATTTTTGGAAATAAGTTATACAAAATTCTATTGTGTTAAAAAACGGATTGATATCTTTCAAAATAGAGGTGGTCGATATTCCTCGAGAGCACCACATAATAGTTTTTGACCGAATAACAAAGAAATAGGTACAACCCTGTGCATATGCTTAGAAAATTTCATACCAAATGAGCTTGTCATTATCTTTGTAGGCTAAATGTTGAATAAGTATGACCCAGCAAATTTTCATATTTCATGGAACAATATAAGGGTTAATGCCTGGCACTATAGACCAACATTCACTTCATTGTGACTTTTTAAAATATGTTATATGTCACCCTTAATACTTAAACACACAGCCTATCAAACATGTGACACATCCAATAATCCGTTATAAAGCTTTGTCAATATTATAATGTTTCACTGGATACTCAATATTGGTCATTTGAGGATAAGAGTGACCACAAACTGTTTTTGGCTTAGATTGGAATAAAGCACAGGGTATAACCTGTTGTTACCCTGTCATAGCAAAAAGATCTGTTAGCTTCAAAAGTAACTGTGAGACACCAACCTGAGCACTTATTACAGGTGAACCGTGGTGTATAACCATAGAGAGTGCTAACACAAGTAACTCAACTTCGGTTTAAATAAAAACAGACAACAACCTGCCATTAACCCGTCCAGCTAAAAAATCACTCGCATTGTTAGTTTGCATTGTTAGTTTAAACAAAAACACATCATACAGCCTGTTGTTACAAAATTAATTGTGTTTGAAAAATAAACCCCAAGATCACAGCTTTTGAATTACAACTTTTGAACTTTAGGACTTACCACAGTTTATATTACAGTGAAAGGTGTAGCTACCAAGCTGCATTTATCATAAGAAGGATTATTTCAAAAGTTTTGTTGCAGCCAATTGATTTGGCTACTTTCCCATTTTTAGTCAGAGGTAGCTAACAGCTAGATAGTTACAGCCAACCGTTGCAGCTTAAAAAAATCAGATTGGTAAAGATAGGAAAAAAAGAAATAATGCTGACCAGGATAAAAAGATGTTATACCAAACTGAATAAGGCTATCTAGATAGCTGGCGTTTTGGGATGTTTCCTTAAAATCTATGTTTGTAGATAACATCTTAAAATTGGTTTGTTTCAGATTTATATATGGCTAAAAAACTTGGTAATATTAAAGGGAAGAAGAGGTATAGAATGATGTTGAACTTATACTATAGAGCTTAAAAAGTTGGCTAACAAGTCTTTAAACTTTTTAAAAAGCTCTTTTCGTTCTCAAGAAATTCACAATTAAAGAATTTCAGTTTTAATGATGCTGCATAAATTATGATGTCATATTTAAGTAATAGCAAATTTTGACATTTTCTGTCATCAGTAATTTTAGACTTGTTAAAGGATGTGCATTCAAACTTTATCAATGCATAGATATTATAAGGTGAATTAATAAACATAATTTTTTTTTGTCAAAATGACACTTGTTTGCTATGATATAGGTCCAACATCATTATATACCTCGGGTTCCCTTTAATCCTTACATGTAATACAAGCCATGTAGAAAGTAAAAAGGTCCAAAAACGACCTTAAAAATTGCTTACATTGTCTCCCAAACATCTCCTGATCAGTTAAAACTTCATGTTGTAATCCTGAATGGAAAATTTTTTGGAAATAGTCGGGTATTATAATAGAGACTAGTCGGTGGTCCATAGATAAATCCACCGACCACCGACAGTCCATGTCCTTTATTTACCGCATTTTGACTATTATTAAAGAGATGGATATGTTTGGATAAACCTTAATGTTTTTAATTTATTTGTATTGACATGACAAAAGTGATTATAATTTTTTATTGATCCAAAATTTACAAGTTATGTTTGCTCGTTTTAGAGACAATCACAAGATAGCTATCTTGCAGAATTAGGTATTGCACGCCATTACCTTCATGGAAAAGAAGCCAGAACGCCATTCTTAAACTCGGCTATCAAAGCTTTACCCGATTGGATATGCGATAATTCATGGACAAGTAATTATGATAGCTTTACTTTGAATTAACAAATTATCTTGTTGTTTTATATTATGTGTAATTTTTTAATTATATTTTAAACATAATTTTTCAATGTTAGTTAATGTTATCAGTCTATTTATGATAATAAATTTTACTTATAATATAGTCCTTTTGAATTGAACACGATATGAATTACTGACAAACTATTACTTTGCCTTGTTGTGTAAGATATAGCGCTTATTCCTGCTTTTTGTATATGTTAAATAAATGAAATTTCATCTGTCTTCAGCAAGCTTATCACTGCGTATTACAAATTATGACTTAAAATGAGACCAGGACGCGTGTGGAGAAGAAATGCTGAAGATAAGAACAAGAAATTCCAGTCACAACACTATTCGCCTTATTCTGACAAAATCTATGGCTCTCAATATATTGTTGCTTTGGTTATTTTTATTGGATTTTTGGTATACGTGATATACACATCCGACTCATATTTACCTGCATCAAAACCTATTGATTCACCCCTACAAGTATTTAGTGGCGACAGAGCTAGAGAACATTTAACTGCCATCACAAAATTTGGACCAAGGGTTACTGGTAGTTATGAAAATGATATTACCACAGTTAACTATCTTCTAAAAAAATTAAACATGATAAAAAAGGTTGCTCATAAAGATTTTGATATTGAAATTGAACGTCAAACTTCTTCAGGTTCGTTTGCGTATGCACGACCAGGTGGTTTTGTGATTACAAACACTTACCAAAATATTACAAATGTTGTTGTAAAAATTTCTTCACGCAAATCTGATAATGCTTACATTTTGGCTAATGCTCATTTTGATACGCCTATGAATACGGAAGGAGCCAGCGATGATACTGTTAGTTGTGCTGTTTTGATTGAAATATTCAGAACAATATGTCAAGGCAACCCTACGGATTTGAAACATGGTATAATATTTTTGTTTAATGGAGCTGAGGAAGGATTTTTAGCTGGAAGTCATGCTTTTGTAAAAGATCATCGATGGTTGTCACTTGTTAAAGTTGTCGTAAACTTAGAAGCAGCGGGATCAGGTAAACCTTTTATATATCCCTCAAACGTCATTAACTAGTTTTATTTTTTCATTAATAACGTTTTTTACTATACAGCTTTTAAGTTTTGTTAATGCCTATGTTGCAATAAACACCTAGGCTATGTTCTAAAAAATGTTAGGAAATGCTTATTCTTGAGAAATTTCCAGAGTGATGTCATAAAAACTATGAAATATTTTATTCTTGAAATTGGAGATTCTGCCATCCTTTCAAGTTATAAGAATGATTACCTCACAGTGAAGTATTTTTAATAACGTTTTATATAGCTTGTAAAAAGACAAAGAGCAAGACATGTTGTAAATTGATCTTGTGCACAAAAAAACTTGATTGTGCTTTTTGAGAAAATTGATCCGTTAAAACGAGTCTGAATGAGCACTCGGTCACGGTGTAGATAAATTAAACAGGCAAATAAATTACCTAGTACATTTATTACTGATGAGAGAGCATTTGCAATTGATAAAAAATCTTCGTAGTATAATTTCCATTTTTACTTATACTAGGTGGACGTGAATTTGTTTTTCAGACAGGACCTGAACATCCATGGATTTTAGAAACATATGCTTCCTCAGTAAAATATCCATACGCATCTGTTGTTGCACAAGAAGTATTTCAATCTGGCGTTATTCCAGCTGACACTGATTTCCGTGTTTTTGTGCAATATGGAAATCTTGTTGGTATGGTTATCTTTTCTATTAAAACAAGGCAAAGCTTGTTGAAGTATTTGATAATTAGAACAACAAACACCTTTTATTATTGAACCAAAAAAAATATCTGCTTACTGTTCGAATTAAGTGTCATTATCTGTCATGACTATTTATTGTCACAGAGAAAAACTTTTTAAAGATTTCAGTCTTATTTGTTTTTTAGCTGAGCTTTTACCATAGTTTTCGGTAGGCAATATTTTTAAGAAATAATGTATGTTTCAGAGGGCAAATAGATTCTAATTTCCTGATAATAACTCTCTCTGTCTGTAACGACTATGTATTAAATAAATATTGAAGATGTCTATTTTTACTGCTACCAGGTATCGATATTGCATTTGTAGCCAATGGTTATGTTTATCATACGCGTTACGATGATGCTCAGTCTATCCCTTCAGGAAGTATTCAGCGAGCTGGTGACAATATATTTGGGTTGTTGATGGCAATGTCAAATTCTCCTTATGTTGAAAACCCATCCTTGTATCAGCATGGAAGCTCTGTGTTTTTTGACATCTTGGGTGTTTTTGTAGTTCATTACCCAAAAAGATTACATATTCTCATGAATAATATCACCATTGCAATAGTGTTTTTATATGTGCTGCAACGTTTAATTCTTCAAAATTTTTCCTCTCAAAGAGGTATGATTTTAAAACCTTTTTTAATTAATTTAAACTTACTAGTCGGTAGCCCGTGGAAAAATCCACGGGTTCGCCTGTTCTTTTTATATCGCATGGCATGCGTCTTGCTACTTGTGGTACCATTTTGCGTGACAGACAGACGCATACGGGTATTATAATATAGATGTTTGTTTCTTTGATGTTTACTGTGTATTTTTGAAAACCTTTTTTGTTATAGCACATGTTGGATTGAGAAAAGATGCAGAACATGTTTCGTTATTGTCACTGTTCCTTGCTATCATTGTTATTTTGCTCTCATGGCTCACAGCTGTGATTGTTCCAATGGCTCTTGCCTATTTTCTTATCCAAATAAATGTTTTGATGACATGGTATACAAACCCTTTTTTTGGTTTGTTGTTATATGGGCTTCCATCATTGTTTGGGTTGTTGTTGGCGCATTTCATAGGAAATAAAATTATAAACAAGGTATGTTTTTGTTTTATGTCATATCAATAGCGGATGTATAATTTGTTGTCAAGCGTGTGTTATTTCACATCTTCATATTGGTTATTCTGGGACTAGTTTTAAATTGTAGCATAGTTTCCACTTTAAAGCAAATTGAGTTATACAAAAGAGCTTGAAAGTTGTCTATGAATTTATGTCTTTTTAAAAAATCTTGACCGATTCTTAAGATTCTGGACTTCAAAATTCCTCTAATTATGCATAGCCTCGTCATCAACTTGTCCTGAGTGAGGTGTTGTATTTAACTGTTCTACTGAGGCATATAGGGTTATAAATGTTTTTAGCCACTCAGTTTGGCGATTTAAGCATTATTTTACATATTAGTAATTATAATTATGATTGATAACAGACAATTATTTATTTTAGAGCTACTTGACAATGTCATAATTATGCATAATTTTTAAGCTTAAGATTTTTTTTAAAAAATAGAAAAATTCCTAGACAACTTTTCAAGCTCTTTTATCTATATTATAATACCTGTATGCGTCTGTCTGTCACGCAAAATGGTAACCGCAGTAGAGAGACACACAAAATGCGGTTAATAAAGGACGGGCGAACCCGTGGATTTATCCACGGGTTAACGACTAGTATGAAATCAATTTGTTTTATGTGGAAGGTGAACTTTAAATTCTTAGCTCAAAGCTTAAGGTCAAAATTACTAACAAGACTTGCAAGGTCAAAATTGTATATTTCAAGTTTCGTGGTCTATTAAATAAAGGTTATAGAAAAACGAAATCCTAGAAGTCACCTGGGACAGAATAATACATGTTGGGTTTTATTTCTTTTGGATATGTTTACGCATTAAAAAGTGGACCAGCTTTTTTAGAGAGCATCACGTCTCTTATATTAATATGCTAAGTTGGTCACTTTGTACGAGGCAATGTGGACATGCACTCTTTTCCCTTTAAAACAAGCAAGGAACTATAATCTTAAATACTCAACGAAAAATTAATTACGTTGATGTTACGTCATATCGTTGATAAATCAGATTGATGTCAATGTTTTTAATTAAACTAGTTAATTGTATTGCACTTTTATATTTGAGACTAAATAATGGAAATAACTGACATCATCTCCTGTGTGGGTAATTAGGGATTACCTTGGAATAAAATAAGAACAATTTCCTGAAGCTGGGACAACCAACCAATTTCAGAACAGACAGGTTGATGAAATTGATAAAAACCTATCAACCCCAATATCTCTGTAATTGTTTGTGACATGTGCATTTCCTTGATCTTTTTTAAGCTCTATACAATAGAGGCAATGGGTTTTTTTGTTCTTTGACGGGCCTTTGCTGACGTCAGAAAAAATTTAAACCCTGGCACACAGTTCATTGAAATCACATGATCCTATACATTATTTTGACCAGGATTTCAAGGGTGCAATGGGTTAACAAATTCTGGAAAAAATGTTTTTGTGTATTCTAATTACGGGACCTTCTTCATTGTTCTTCTGCCTAAGTGGATTTTCCATGGGCTTGCGATTAGTATATTAATAATACAACAACAAACCACTTTTTATGGTGTCAGACTCTTCTTAAATAAGTTGCAATAATAGTCGATTGTGTCTGTCATGTAAAAACTTTTGCATGTAACGAAATCTACATTTTTTAATTTTTTTACACAGACTTAATTTTTACTGCAAATACTGAAATTATCGGATTCTCCTGGAGCATTTTCAAGGCTCCTTGTTGCTATTTTTTGTTATAAAATTCTTAAGGTAATAATTTTGATTTTTTGTTTTTAGATTTCCTACACAAACCTGTCAGCGTTTGTTTATGCTCACCTACTCATTCTGGCAACAATTTTGTTCCTGATGAAACATGTTCTATCGTCATATATCATTTGGTTGTGGGTCATCTTCCCTTTTCTGTTGCTGTGTGTTGGAACAGATGCAATAAATTTTCTTTCTGAGAAAAAGGATCTGGGTTTATTTATGTTGCATATTTTGGGTGCCATAATACCTGCGATTATCTCAATGAACCATATCAATATGTTATTTATTTTTTTCGGTCCATTGCTTGGAAGAGTTGGCACTGAACTACCAGGAGAATATGTTATAGCTGGATTATCCAGTGTGACTGTTATCACAATTGTCACTTACTTTGTAAGTTTTATTAGCTGTCGTAACATGTTACTTTCACTTAAATTTCAGCTTTTTAATGTTACTTAGGAAAATATCAGATATAGTTCAAGAAGTAGATGGAGTACAATAGCATACAAAGCCCACACAAAAAAAAATTCTGAAACTGTGCAGTTTCTAAGTGTCACATTAGTTAACAGTGACAACCCAAGTCGCTATTTCATACCTGTACTTTGTACAAAAGCTGAAGAACCTAAAAAAATTACGATATTAAAGTTTTAAGACATTTCGGCGTAAACCAAAACTTTTATTAAAAAACAAGTAATAATGGTTATATATGGTGTTTTGTGAATTTACACCTCTTTTATGACAGAAGTGTTGGTTTATTCATATGCTTTGATAAATAAGGAAAATGTGTTGTGGAGATAACATTTAATGATAACTTTTGTTTTGTTAGAAATATTTTCGTAGTCACTCAGTTATTGGCAGTTTTAGAAGTCTTATTTGACATGCTGTTATATAATTGTATAAAACAATTCACAATGTCTTTTTGTTTAGACTGGGTTGTATCACAAAGCAGGAAGTATGAAAAAAGTCTTAATTTTTATTGGATTTTTGAGTATTCTTCCTATCGTCTATGCAGTGAGTGGACGAATGTTTCCTTATTCTCGTGCCAACCCAATTACTCCAAAACGTCTGTTTATGCAGGTAAGCCATTTTGTTTACTCTTGCTGTAGTGTCATCAGCTGGCAGATGGAGTAAAAGATGTTGTTGTTTGGTTGAAAATGACTGATAATTTTCACAAAGCTTCGTTAATTAGCGTGATATGATTAAAAGGTTGTTGACAACATATTTCAAACTCAGTTTATGATTTGGTGTAGCTGTTATTTGTTGCTTAGAAAATAGTTTTTCCATTTGATTCCTTTTGTTGCTCATGTATTTTTTTAGCACACTCTACGTACATTTCACAATTCTGATGGAACTATTCGAAAACAAGACTCTGGTATATGGGTGCAACCAATGGATTATCTAGGGATCAAACCATTAGAAAATATATCTTTCTATAAGAATATTGAGAATTTTCAATGTGACGGCTCCTATTGTGGTTTGCCTTATTATTATCCAATGAGAAAAGTTGTCAGGTTAGTTTAAATATTTGTTTAATGAACATTAAGAACTATTGTTGTACTGGTTTTTCCATTTTGGTGCCTGCGAAATTAGTATTTTCTTCGCTTTTTTCTTTTGCTGTTACAGAAAGCAATGGTATCTTCGGGGCGAAATACCTACTGGTGACAAACCACCCTTATCAACTGATGTTTACAGAAAAGAAGTGGTTGGTGTAGACCATGTTAGATTTTATTTTAATATAAAAGGTATTTTTTAGAAAGTTTCTTGTTTTCCAAATTAGCCTGTGTTTGGCTTTTTAAGTATAAGCAGGCCACAAAATTTAGGGGTAACGACCATTACCCTGTTGTTTTCCTAACTTTTAAAGAGCGTGAACGATGTTTAATGAATAAATTTTTAGGATTTACTTGAGCAGTCATTTTGTACAGAATACAAAATTCGTTCCATAAGACTTTGTGCGCCAAGATCATACTGCCATGTTTGTTAATAATAGTAATTGAGATGACCGAAATAGCACGCTAGAGACAAGTATATTAGCAGTAGGTCAACAGGAACTTTATGGCCAAACAGTGATTCAACATTTGGAGAATAGAAGTCAAGAATCGTTAGAATACGTAATTATTTGCAGTATTAAAGAGTAAAATGAGTTTCTTTTTTATTATTTGCAGTATTCGTTATCCTATTTAGCGATGGTTAAAACTGTTACCTTCAAGTAAAATTGGGGTGAACGAAGCTCATTTTACCTCAAACGAAAAAATTTTGTGGCTTGGTTTCAGTGTGTATTTGAAATGAACAAACAATATTGTGTGATTCACAAAAAATAACAAATAGTCTGTCTTTTTCTTTATATCAGGACCAGATCACATGAATTTATTTCTAACATTAAAACCAAACACAACACTATCTGATTGGTCAATGTACAAAGCTGAAGATGGTAATATATATTCAATGGAAGACTTCAACGGTGGAGAGACATACATCGTATTCTTTTCTCATGGCTATTATTCTGATAATTGGAAGTTTTGGCTCGAATTCAAGGTAAATATGTTTAATAGATTATCAATAAAAAAATTAATTAAAATTAGAGGAAAACTAAAACTCAGGTAAACTTTGGATTTGAGTAAATGCTCTTCCAGCTTTACCAGGTTCCAATGTAGGTACAAACCCTCCAACATGATTTGCAATAGTCTAAAGAATGGAAAAACGTTTGCTTAACTTCACAAACTGGCACAGTTTTCCATCCATCCTATTATCACATGTTATTAGTATGATCTTGATAAAACAGTTATTGTAGGCTTCTTCAATAGTGCTGTCTAGCTCATTCAATGAGTACCTTTCTTAATTTAGGCTTTAAAACAACTAGAATTTCCAATTACGAAAGCAATATATATTGTTGCTTTTACGTTCTTGATGGACATTTTTTTAAATTCATGAAAAATTCATAAAGAAAATGCCCTCCTCTAAAATCAAGAAACAGCAAACCACTGCAGTAATTTAATAAATGCAAAAAGTTTCTCCTTTTGAGGTAGTTGCTCTTTTCCTAACACTTTAGAAAGTGCAATATGTATATATATGTTGATCTAAATGTGGAATACGTATATATATATATTGATCTAAATGTGGAATACGTATATACATATATATTGATCTAAATGTGGAATATGTAGATATATATATATATATATATGCTTATCTAAATGTGAAATACGTATATATAGAAATGTTGATCTAAATGTGGAATATGTATATATATGCTTTACAAATAAGCTTCAATTTTTTCATTTCGGCAAGTAAAATAAAATTTTGTAAAATAATTATCATGCTGGAGTCGTTAAACTGAAAAGAATTGGTGTGGTCTGAAGGTTAAGTTGTTTTTGTATTTGTATAATTCAGATGAATATATAAGAGTAGTTGTGTAGCCCATGGAAAATCTTAAATATTTAAGATGCACTAGCAACTAGCATTCCATGTCATGATCAGTTATATTTTAATTTTCGTGGGTTTTTTTATCATAGAGACAATTTGAAGAAGATGGCGTTCTCGCAGAATTAGGTATTGCACGTCATTACCTTCATCGAAAAGAAGCCAGAACGCCTTTCTTAAACTCCGCTATCAAAGCTTTACCCGACTGGATATGTGATGATTCATGGACGAGTAATTATGACAGCTTTACTTTGAATTAACAATTTAACTTGTTTATTAAATCATGATGTTTTAAATCATGTGAATGTTGTCAATCCATTTATAATAATCCATTTTGTTTATAATATAATTCTGGTGGAATTGCTAGGATTTTTTTTTCAATTTTGTACATTATTTTTAAATAATTAGTAAATGTTATCAACCTAATAAATACTAATTCTTACTCTCCCTTTGGATCAAACAATGCAAATAAGTTAATAGAAACCTGTGTGTAAAAGATGTTACAACACACTGGAAATATTAAGCAAGCACACAGGAGACAATGCGATCTACTTGTATCTTTTCCCACTGGCCATTAAACTGTTTATCATTTATACAAGCAATGTTTCTCGATGATATCATAATTTTCCATAAGCAAAACTTTGCAAGTCCTATATCTCAAGAACCAGTAAAGATAAACATACAAATGAAAAAATTCCTAGATACCATTCAGAGGACTTTTTTACAAAGTCAACTTGTTTTGCAATGGGAAGTAAGCATTACGTTTTCGTAAAATAAATAAAGTATTTTTTTGGACAACTATTTTTATTTGTAACATGTTAAATCACTGTTATGATTGGCCTAACTTACACCATAAGCTTAATGCTTCATTTTTTAAACATATTTAGCCTAATGCTTAATGAAAATGGTGTGATAACCAAGAACTTAAATTTTGGGAATGCAATTCTAGTTCGCGTTGGCACTTAACAATTGCCAACGCGAATGCCGACATTTTAACTAGGCAGCTGTATAAATAGCATATCACGTTGGCAATCTTCTGCAGATGCGAACAAATTAGACTTAGAAAGGGTGACATTTTTCTACTGTTTCTCATAGTATTGATACTTGGATGTTCACTAGATTATAAATAAAAATGACGAGCAGTCAGGGAAAATTATCAGTTGCTGATATTTGTGTGATTGTCGCGTATTTGTTGGGTGTAATTGGTGTTGGAATATGGGTAAGAGATTGTTAACTTTAGTTTGGAATATACAAGATCATCCAAGAAGTGTCTGAAAGCAGAATAAATTGAGTTTTTATTCACAAAAGCATAATTTTTTTAAACAAGTGCTATTCTTATTTTATTTTCGATTTGTAAAAGTTTAATTTTGATCAGTGGCATTTTGTTTATTTTATGGATCTTTTACAAAATATTTAGAGAAAAAATAAATCTTTTGTTTTGTTTGTTTTTTACTTTCCTATCCAACCTAAATTTAAAGCACGTTAAGTTATCGCAGATTGGAGTGTATTGCCAAAATGCCTTCGCGCAATGGCTTTGTTGTTGCATCAGATAATAAGATATTTCTTGAAAAAATAAGGTTGAAGTTGAATATATCAGTAGTATATAGTATAGCATATCATTTAAAAATAAAGTCAACTTTTGCTTACAAAATCTGTTTTCTGTTAGTGAATTGACTAGCACTAGATCAGTTTATAAGCAAACTTTATTATTTTTCTTCTTTTTGTAGTCGATATTTCAATCGAAGAGAGGAACTGTTAGTGGTTATTTTCTTGCAGGGAGGTTTATGACATTTTTACCGGTAAGATAATTTGTGTTGTAACCTGAAAAAAATCTCATTCTTTTCACTAGTTTAATTTAAGACAAACTTGGCTATGAATTGGCTTTGAATTATTAGGGTGGCCGCAAGTTATTGAAATTACATGGCCGTGGAATTTGTTTTGGTCTAGAAAACGTCATGAATATACCTTTTTTGAAACAAAGACATTTTAAACGTAAACTTTTGGATATTTTAATGACTTTCTACTCCCATTTTTAGCATATTTTTAGCATATTTCCAGTATATATGTAGTCACATTGAGATTCTTCAGTTATCTTGGTAGTGTTTCCTTATCCTGTGTTTGACTTGCATTTATTATTCAATTGATATCCTTTGGGTAATATCTCTTCTTAGTTGCACCTAGCCTCCATTTTTTTTCACTCGTTCTTGGTCTATTTTTCTATTTACTCAATCAGTTTCCAGTAATCTGTTTAATCTTTATTTTAAAAATATATATTTTTATTTTATACTATCATTTTATTGACTTGTTTTTAAATATATATAAAAATTCTTCAACAAGATTTATTACCAGTTACCAAAAAAGCAATTCTATGGTTGGATAATTAACTGCAGCATCGGGCAGCGTAATTATCTTTCCATAAAATCTATATTATAATACCCGTATGCGTCTGTCTGTCACGCAAAATGGTACCGCAAGTAGCGAGACGCACGCAATGCGTTATGAAAAGGACGGGCTAACCCGTGGATTTTTCCACGGGCTAACGACTAGTATTTTAATAAAGATTAAGGAAATTGGTAACCTGCTCAGTACAAAAACCACTCTTTTCTAGGTGGGAATGTCGCTCTTCAGATGAATATATAAGAGTAGTTGTGTAGCCCATGGAAAATCTTAAATATTTAAGATGCACTAGCAACTAGCATTCCATGTCATGATCAGTTATATTTTAATTTTCGTGGGTTTTTTTATCATAGAGACAATTTGAAGAAGATGGCGTTCTCGCAGAATTAGGTATTGCACGTCATTACCTTCATCGAAAAGAAGCCAGAACGCCTTTCTTAAACTCCGCTATCAAAGCTTTACCCGACTGGATATGTGATGATTCATGGACGAGTAATTATGACAGCTTTACTTTGAATTAACAATTTAACTTGTTTATTAAATCATGATGTTTTAAATCATGTGAATGTTGTCAATCCATTTATAATAATCCATTTTGTTTATAATATAATTCTGGTGGAATTGCTAGGATTTTTTTTTCAATTTTGTACATTATTTTTAAATAATTAGTAAATGTTATCAACCTAATAAATACTAATTCTTACTCTCCCTTTGGATCAAACAATGCAAATAAGTTAATAGAAACCTGTGTGTAAAAGATGTTACAACACACTGGAAATATTAAGCAAGCACACAGGAGACAATGCGATCTACTTGTATCTTTTCCCACTGGCCATTAAACTGTTTATCATTTATACAAGCAATGTTTCTCGATGATATCATAATTTTCCATAAGCAAAACTTTGCAAGTCCTATATCTCAAGAACCAGTAAAGATAAACATACAAATGAAAAAATTCCTAGATACCATTCAGAGGACTTTTTTACAAAGTCAACTTGTTTTGCAATGGGAAGTAAGCATTACGTTTTCGTAAAATAAATAAAGTATTTTTTTGGACAACTATTTTTATTTGTAACATGTTAAATCACTGTTATGATTGGCTTAACTTACACCATAAGCTTAATGCTTCATTTTTTAAACATATTTAGCCTAATGCTTAATGAAAATGGTGTGATAACCAAGAACTTAAATTTTGGGAATGCAATTCTAGTTCGCGTTGGCACTTAACAATTGCCAACGCGAATGCCGACATTTTAACTAGGCAGCTGTATAAATAGCATATCACGTTGGCAATCTTCTGCAGATGCGAACAAATTAGACTTAGAAAGGGTGACATTTTTCTACTGTTTCTCATAGTATTGATACTTGGATGTTCACTAGATTATAAATAAAAATGACGAGCAGTCAGGGAAAATTATCAGTTGCTGATATTTGTGTGATTGTCGCGTATTTGTTGGGTGTAATTGGTGTTGGAATATGGGTAAGAGATTGTTAACTTTAGTTTGGAATATACAAGATCATCCAAGAAGTGTCTGAAAGCAGAATAAATTGAGTTTTTATTCACAAAAGCATAATTTTTTTAAACAAGTGCTATTCTTATTTTCTTTTCGATTTGTAAAAGTTTAATTTTGATCAGTGGCATTTTGTTTATTTTATGGATCTTTTACAAAATATTTAGAGAAAAAATAAATCTTTTGTTTTGTTTGTTTTTTACTTTCCTATCCAACCTAAATTTAAAGCACGTTAAGTTATCGCAGATTGGAGTGTATTGCCAAAATGCCTTCGCGCAATGGCTTTGTTGTTGCATCAGATAATAAGATATTTCTTGAAAAAATAAGGTTGAAGTTGAATATATCAGTAGTATATAGTATAGCATATCATTTAAAAATAAAGTCAACTTTTGCTTACAAAATCTGTTTTCTGTTAGTGAATTGACTAGCACTAGATCAGTTTATAAGCAAACTTTATTATTTTTCTTCTTTTTGTAGTCGATATTTCAATCGAAGAGAGGAACTGTTAGTGGTTATTTTCTTGCAGGGAGGTTTATGACATTTTTACCGGTAAGATAATTTGTGTTGTAACCTGAAAAAAATCTCATTCTTTTCACTAGTTTAATTTAAGACAAACTTGGCTATGAATTGGCTTTGAATTATTAGGGTGGCCGCAAGTTATTGAAATTACATGGCCGTGGAATTTGTTTTGGTCTAGAAAACGTCATGAATATACCTTTTTTGAAACAAAGACATTTTAAACGTAAACTTTTGGATATTTTAATGACTTTCTACTCCCATTTTTAGCATATTTTTAGCATATTTCCAGTATATATGTAGTCACATTGAGATTCTTCAGTTATCTTGGTAGTGTTTCCTTATCCTGTGTTTGACTTGCATTTATTAATTCAATTGATATCCTTTGGGTAATATCTCTTCTTAGTTGCACCTAGCCTCCATTTTTTTTCACTCGTTCTTGGTCTATTTTTCTATTTACTCAATCAGTTTCCAGTAATCTGTTTAATCTTTATTTTAAAAATATATATTTTTATTTTATACTATCATTTTATTGACTTGTTTTTAAATATATATAAAAATTCTTCAACAAGATTTATTACCAGTTACCAAAAAAGCAATTCTATGGTTGGATAATTAACTGCAGCATCGGGCAGCGTAATTATCTTTCCATAAAATCTATATTATAATACCCGTATGCGTCTGTCTGTCACGCAAAATGGTACCGCAAGTAGCGAGACGCACGCAATGCGTTATGAAAAGGACGGGCTAACCCGTGGATTTTTCCACGGGCTAACGACTAGTATTTTAATAAAGATTAAGGAAATTGGTAACCTGCTCAGTACAAAAACCACTCTTTTCTAGGTGGGAATGTCGCTCTTTGCAAGTAACATTGGCAGCGAACATTTAATTGGCTTATCCGGGTCAGGTGCAGCTGCAGGAATTGGTGTTGGTGCATTTGAGTTCAATGTAGGTGCCAATAACTAGTGTATATATATATTAAGGACATTCCCAACCTTGTCATGTGCGATTCAGATTTTTGTTTTTAGTATAGTCTGGTATACTTATCTGTATTTAGTGAAGAATTTCTTTTTGAAATGTTTTTGAAATGTGTTAATATTTGTATATTTTAGGCATTGCTGTTCTTGCAACTTCTTGGATTTGTATTTCTTCCTGTTTACATAGCTAGTGGAGTAAGTTGTCGTAATATAAATAAAAACGAAATTGAAGTGAAGTAGGATTGCTGCTAAACTATGACTTTTCTCAGTTTAATTTTATCCCATTTTAAATATTTCCCCTTGTGTAAATCAATATTTGGTGTCTCTAATAAATCCACATCATTGTGTTCTTTTGTATCATCGCTTTTAGGAGCTGTAACAGAACCTAGTTGTGAGATAGACCCCAAGTCTTCTTGTTCCCAATTTTAACCAATATATGACTTAATCATAAATTAGCACAACCTCGTTTCTGTGATTTTTGTTTTTTGTTTTTTTTAAACAGGTGTATACGCTACCAGAATATATTCACAAAAGATTTGGTGGAAATCGAATTCGAATCTTTTTATCACTCCTCTCTCTACTCCTCTACATCTTCACAAAAATTTCAGTAAGTTGCATGGTATTTTTTCATTTTTTTCTAAAGTAAAGTTGAAAAATTATTTAAATAGCTTAGTTTTGAAATGATTGCTTGTTATTTCATAATATTCTGATAATCAAGTGATAATTAAGACGATCGTAAGGGATTTCAATTGGTTTACTTTATGGGAGAAAATTTGATTGGAGTTAGTTTGGTGTTTAGCAAAAAAAAAATATATGGTTTAAATTTGTGAAAATATTTTTTTTTCAAAGTTTGAAAGCTTATCTTTTTTCTGATAAAAATTTCAGCAAGGATTTCAATTTGGTGATTGATAAACACTCGAAAACTAAGTCAATATTTACTGAATAAAATAATAAGCTTACTCGTCCTAGGCTTTTTAATTTTTTATCCAATCGATTTGCAATCAACTTTTGTGGATAAGCTTGCACAGAAACTATACTTGCAGAATTGATTTTTTAGGTAAACATGTACTCCGGAGCTTTGTTCATTCAGCAATCAGTGGGATGGAACTTGTATGTGTCCATCTTTGGCTTGCTTACACTCACTGGTATTTGTACAGTGACTGGTGAGTTGTTTAACTGGCATGTGGAAACAAGGTTTGATCAATGCTTATAAATCTAGCTGTTGTCCCGAAATTTCCGCGAATATTTCGTGCATCCGTAGCATAGAATTGGTTTATATAGTGATAGGTCTAAAATGAAGCTACGTATAATCATTTTGAAAACACAAAATATGTTGAAAATTCTTTATGTTGTCCCATTGCCATGTGCTCTTGTTGTGCTTGCCATACATATTTATTAGTGGAAGGGAACAGAAGTTCAGTGCAATTTCGTAATATTTACAGCTTAAGCAACCAATCCCCCTAGCGGATAAGACCTTCTTAAAACCTTATCGCATTTACTTGGAAATATTAGGGACATTTTAAATCTTGAAAGATCAGTATTAACTTAGTGTTGCCTTTAATTTGCACATGTTTGTTTTTTATTTTAGGTGGTCTGGCCACAGTCATATATTTAGACACACTGATGGCTTTTGTTATGGTTGGTGGTGCAACGATAATGACAGTTATAGGTAACGCAACCATGAACCTTTTCTGTTGATGTTTTTAAAGTTTTATTAACATTTTGTATATAAAGATGAAGGGTTATATATAGAAGGTCTTAACCCTTAAACTCCAAGCCGTTTATAAATAAAATGCGGCATCACTGTCTTCTGTGTCGTAAAATGTGACGTCGTGAAGAGTTTGTGTCGTAAAATGTGACATCGTGAAGAGTTTGTGTCGTAAAATGTGGCGTCGTGAAGAGTTTGTCGTAAAATGTGACGTAAAGTGTTTGTGTCGTAAAATGTGACGTCGTGAAGAGTTTGTCTCGTAAAATGTGACGTCGTGAAGAGTTTGTGTCGTAAAATGCGACGTAAAGTGTTTGTGTCGTAAAACGTGACGTCGTGAAGAGTTTGTGTCGTAAAATGTGACGTTACTAAATCTTTATCGGTAGAATGTAGTTTCACTGAAGTATTACTTGCCATATCTATGTTGGTCTGCAGGTTTCAACAAAATCGGAGGATATTCTGGTCTGCGTAATAACTTCGTGAATGCCGTCCCGGACGAAGTTTTGTTGGGAAACACAACGTGTGGCATACCGAAAGCTGATGCGTTCATTTTGTTACGTGATCCACTTCATTCCGACATCCCCTGGCCTGGCTTCTTGCTTGGGCAAACTACTGCTTCAATTTGGTACTGGTGTGCTGATCAGGTTAGATGATTTGTTGAATCTAAGCTCTCGCACGTGAGAATGTACTATCAGAAGCTTGTCACAACACTGAGCTAAATTAATTTTTTTTGTCAGTGTTGTTAGGTGCGTGTGTATACCAAGTCAGAGATGTGGGCGTTTTATTAATTCAAGTATAGCGACTTCAGAACGGCTAATTTCGAAGTTCGACACCACAAGTGATTACATCGGCTATTTCTATTCTAGGTTCGCGCATTTTGAACTTGTGAAAGTTTACTTGTCAATGGTCACAGCGGACTTAGGACTTAGGATTTTAAGGTTATTTGGTTAAAACCATACCCTTAAAATGTGCTTATTGGTGCTTACGACCATTTTTGCTAAATTTCAGGACCTCCGTGGCCCCAGACGTAAATTATTTCGTTTTGTTGGAACAGTAAAAAATTCCTGCTAGCGAATTTTAAACGCTTTCCACCCGGCCTACGAATGCGAAAAGGTAGCAAATTTGCAACCTGCTGCCTGCAGAGTATTGACCATTTGACGCTATTGTCCATATTTGCAAAATGACAAAGAAGCTGCTTTTGGTTTCAATTTGTATACCATTGTGGATTCTTTATCTCCGTAATGAGATATTTTATGTCTCTACTGTGTTGTTCTCCCCCAATTGAGTTAAGATTCTTTTGTTTCTGTGATAATTTACTGCTCAGAGGGTTATGATTTTCTTTTGAAGAAGGTTTTGTCTCTCCAATAATTTTACGTTCTTGTTAAGGCCTTCATGTGTTTAATTTCCATGTTTTTTCCATTAAGGTGATATACTATCCTGCTGAAATTTTAATCTACATTTTTATCACCATAGTAAGACGTTACAACCGTAATTATCTCCATAGGTTATAGTTCAACGTGCACTAGCCGCCAAAAGTCTTTCACACGCTCAAGGCGGTGCAATATTGGCAGGTTACATCAAGGTTCTACCAATGTTTATCATGGTAATGCCTGGTATGATTAGTCGAGTGTTATTTCCAAGTAAGTGATTGTAACCCCCTGCGTATTACGACGCCATGTCATTGGACGAGGTAGTCCGTTTTTTACAAAATAATCGCAGAATATTTGTGAATGTTCAGGAGCTGAATAAATGTTTGTAACAAGCGAGGTTAGTCGGAATAAAAGTATAGTCTGTGGAGAGTCCACCTGTTTGATTTTTGGCTTTTAAGTGTCCCATATATTTTCTTCTTCTCATAATGTTTATAAAATTTATAAAAGCACCAATATTAAACCAAAATGTAGTTAAAAAAACTACAACTACCCCCTACCCCCACAAATAAAATCCACGGTCTTAGTGCTTTTGGTAGGGATTTGAAAGCGCCACTTTTGAGATGCGAGACTAGTTAAACAATCATTGATAACGAAACAGCCGAGTTACTGAATATCATCTGCTTTATTTTTAGACGAAGTGGCTTGCGTGGATCCTGACAAGTGTTTTGAATATTGTGAAAGTCGAACAGGCTGTACTAACATCGCTATGCCGAAACTGGTGCTGGAAATAATGCCATCTGGTAAGGTTTGTGTTGTGCTGAATTTAGATTACAATATTTAAAGTTATCACGCGAAATGGTACCGCCAGTAGCGAGACGCACGCAATGCGGTATAAAAAGGATGGACGAACCTGTAGATTTTTCCACGGGTCACCGACTAGTATGTAACGAATTTCGGACGAGATAAGGATTAAAAGGCATCACAAGCAACATACCAAATGGCTAAACGTTTTTTATAAATTCAGTGCTAACAGAGACTGATCTTTATAAAGAAATACATGTTTTCAGGACTTCGGGGTATGATGTTAGCAGTGATGATGGCGGCTCTTATGAGTGACCTGACATCTATCTTTAACAGTGCTTCAACTCTCTTCACCATGGATATTTATCGAAGTATAAGAAAAAAAGCTAACACGAGAGAACTCATGATCGTTGGGAGGTAATATGAACACATTTTTATGCATTTTTAATTTCTATGGTCCAACGGTAAACAAACTAGATCGGATAAGCTAATAAGTAAGTAAGTAAGTAAATAACGGGAAGTTTTAATGTCCTTGGGGATTCCATCCTAACGGCTGGCTCTTCCTCCCCTCCGACTGTAACTATGTTACATTACCGCTAGAGATACGTATGGCATTGCTCAAACTTGCTTGCCTGCCACACAAGCCAATTGGCGGTCAGTAGATGGCACCAAATGGGCTGATAACACTACATTTAGAGTGCGCCGGAGTACAAGCCGAATGCGCTACCACTACACCATCTCCGCCACAATAATACACAATAATAACACTGTTTTTACTCAGACGCATGCAAAGTACGCCTTGTAATGTACGGACGCACCAATTCTGTAAGTTTTCCGAGCCCGACATTCTTGTACGCCAATGACAATCATACAACGGGAAAGCTCTACAAAGCAGCACAGTTGCTATTATATGAAACAGTGAGGTTGTTAAAGATACAAAAAAAAAATTGAACAAAAATAACGACATAACCTCATAACTTAAAATCTTTACGCATTTTGTAGTTTTGAATTTGACCACTCCCTTCCACACATACGTGTTGTGTGATGCTATTTGTTATATCAGCTTCGAACCATGGCCTCATGCACTCAATCTAACCTCCATCTAAGTAGTTAGTCATTTCGTAGTTTGTTCTACGTTTATTCCGTAAGTCATCTTTACGTTTAGAATATTTATCGTGATTTTGTGCGTCGTCGGTGTGGCCTGGGTACCAATTTTGAAAGAGGTGCAAGGGGGACAATTGTTCATTTACATCCAAGCGATTTCATCGTATTTGTCCCCGCCAATCACAGCGGTGTATTTGATTGCAATATTTTGGAAAAGAAGCAATGAATCGGTAAGTAAGTGAAATGGTAACTACTATCTAAAGCAGGTTAGTTAGGCCTGCCCCTCGTATTGTCTCTAAAAAATGATTAAGCAAGATTGTTGTTTACAGACCCTTTTTAAAAATGCGAAGCATGCACATTTCGATAGAAGTCTGAGCCGTCAGTGGTTGGAAGGCAAGAGAAGGTACAGGATTGTGAATGAATAGAAATATGATTTGACCATCTAACTTTGTAAAAATGCACTTCCACTTTGAAAATACCACGAAATGGCCACATCGATTTTTACGTGCACGGTTGTTTGTGCACGTTGACCAAAGTGTAAGTGCACAATGCACAATTACGATCTTGTACCTAGTTTTTCCTGCCAGTTTGGAATTATTTCAGTTTCGTGGTCATTTGTCATTATGACTCGACATTAGTCAAAATATACTGAAAGGGTAGAAATTTCTGACATTTTGTCCCGTAAAATTTGAAAAGAATACTTGATGGGGGTATACTCGATGGTTTTTGTGTTTTCTTTTATTGAATTGCATTTCTTTTTAGGGAACATTTTGGGCATTGATTGTCGGTTTCATTGCAGGTATTATTAGGATGGCGTTGGATTTCAGCTATCCTGCTCCAAAGTGCGGAGAAGAAGATACTCGTCCGTCGGTGGTGAAGATTCATTATTTTTACATCGCTTTGTTGTTGTTTGTGCTGAGCTGTATTGTGTGTGTTGTGGTGAGTTTAATGACGGATCCGCCAGATGAACAGTTGGTAAGTCGCGTCGATGGATTTTTACTCTGTCCATGAAGGCGGGTTTACACCCAAACAAATGTGGCCGAATCGATCGACATCGATCGCATTGATGTTACTAAAAATACAACATTGCATAATCATCGTCGATCGACGTCGACCTGGCGGTCGAATTCGATCGAATTCAAAAGTAGGATTGCTTTCTACTTTTCGTTGATCGATTAAAATTTATCCAATGAGATTGATTTATACCCACGTGATGTAAACAAATTAACTGAAGTTTTTCGAAGCTGACACGCGTTTGTGAAGTTTTCCGAAGCTGACACGCGTTTGTGAAGTTTTCCGAAGCTGACACGCGTTTGTGAAGTTTTCCGAAGCTGACACGCGTTTGTGAAGTTTTCCGAAGCTGAACGCGTTTGTGACGTTTTCCGAAGCTGACACGCGTTTGTGAAGTTTTCCGAAGCTGACACGCGTTTGTAAAGTTTTCCGAAGCTGACACGCGTTTGTGAAGTTTTCCGAAACTGACACGCGTTTGTGAAGGTTCCGGCTGTAACCTTTGTAAGTTTGAAATTTCATTTGATTTACGACCAAAAACTTTAGAAAGAGACTTTCAACCTAGTTTCTCTTTTTAAAGGGGCTACAAAACGAGCTGTTGATTTTTTACTTTGGTGATTTACGCGAAAGTCGAGCTTATGGCGGGAAAAAAGTTAAGGACCAAAACAACATCTTAAATCATCTTGAGTAATCGACACCCAAATATAACTGAAAAGAAAAGAAAAGTACCTTACAAATATTCAATGTCCATAATTTATTCAACATCAGCACTTAATTTTCTGGTAAAAGAAACTTTCAACTTTTTTGAACTAGAATTTTAAAGAAAATAACCAGCTAGCTGGTTATTTTCTTTAAAATTCTGCACCAAAACATACCAAATTATTGCAAATAAAGCCAGTTGAAGCAACAACAATGACTTTAAGATATTACTTACCTTCTTAGGGTTATTTAGTATAGCATTTTTAACAGATACAGTCCCTCGTGTTGTCTTGCTTCCTCACCAAAACAAACTTTTGATTTCACTGTTATGTATTATATTTTGCAGAATGTATCTAATTTACCACCAAAAAAGAATACTGAAAGTTAATGTGTATATTTTTGGAAAATATCATTAAAAAGTAGAAATAAAAAATATATTTATTCATTAACAGGTTGTCTATATTCTTGCAAAAAAGTGGATATGTTCTCTTGTACTTTGACCTTCTGAGTGGTGTGGTTATTATACAATGTTATTCAGAATGTACAAGGATGGAGAGTAACATGAACGACAGGGATCTTACTTGTAGCCCCTTTAAAATATTACTATGCCCGTTATTTCAGCTTCGAATTTTCCCAACCTAAATCTCGCAAAAGCCCCTGATCATAAGGAATCGACAATTTCAAATTAATGAAAATCTTATTTCTATTTCAGACAATCAGAACGACTGTATGGACGAAACACGATGATACCATCCGTACTGATGAAATCAAGGAAGAACACGAGCTCGAAGAAAACGATGATGAGGATCAAAGACATCGCGTCGATTCCGTTCTTCAGACACAATATGGCGGCATGGAAATGGCAGAAAAAGAGAAGCCGTTACAAGCTGATGGTATAATTAAGTTTTTTAATTTATTGTTATGTGTTCCAGACCAGAAATTTTTGCAGAAGATATTTTCGAGGAATTAACTTGCGCGAATTTGGTTCAATTTCGCGAAATTAAATACCGCGAAATCAAACTAAAGCTGGCAATGCGCGAAAATATGTTCGCGAAATTTAAGTTAAACTAGCAATTCGTGGAATAGCACTTCAAAATCTCAATTAGCCCCCCAAAAAAATTATTATATTTGCCTTGAATCGCAAAAATATCTTCCTAAAAAGTCTGATTTTCTGGCTTAAGGTAATAGCCTATAGTACCGTACGAGGTGATGTCTTAATATGCCTCGATAGCAAATCCAAAACGTTTTTCAACACCCCAAAATCGTATAACTGGGAATTTTTTTCATTTGGATGGATAGAGGCTGAGGAGGAGGTTCTCAAAATGTAACCCTTTAAAGATGTGTAAATTACAGAACAAGTACAAAAAACTGATATTTGTTTTGTTTTAATACTTCTGACTTGAAGCGTACTTTTTGTAAAATATATCATGTTTCTTCAGATTTCCTCATGTTCAAACAGCCTCTTCCATGGTGGAAGCGAGCGGCTTACTTCTTGTGTGGACTCTCCGACAACATCGCCGAAGAGAAGAAGGACGCAGAGGAACAAAAACAACATCTCAAAGACGTCATTTCGTTGAAACAACACCCTATTGCTAAGAGAGCACTCCGTATTAACCTCGTCATTGTTCTTACCGTGTGCTTATTTCTGCAAGTGTATTTTAGCATCCCCGATGGAGGGCCGAGAGCTCCGACAATTCCCTTACCGTACCCTCCATTTGTAACTAATGGTACGCGTCCTGAGCTTTAGAAGGTTTATGATTCAAAATTATTCCGTGTATATATGATGTATAACTTATAATCTGGTCTGTAAATTATACCCTTATTTTTAACCCGTAGATTTTTTCCTGTATACAGTTTGCAGTTAGTAATAGCCAAATGGTGCACACTTCTTTCTTGCTAAAATCAGTTATTTAAACCCTTTTGAGCTAGAAAAAGGCTCCTCTCCATCTATGAACCAGCATATTAAATATGAATACTTGAAATTAAAAAAGCAATATGTGATATAATTTTTACCATATAATCTATTTTAATATTAGTTTTTAACAAAATATTTTTATGTACTATAAAAATTTTTATATTTTTTTATATATTTTATCTTTGTAGTTACAGGCCTCAAAAATTTACGTGCACGATCGGCATCGGGCACCGATCGTGTACGCGACATTAAAGATGGGGCCCGAAAAGTCGTGCACGTGAAATTTGTAAGAATTTTTAAATTCCCAGCGCCAACAAGGTCAACGCCCACACAGAATGAATTTCTATTCTGTTGCAACATAACAAATCACTTGGTCCTCGAGATGTTGATAATTCACAGAAAAGCAATGCTCTACGACGATAGAAAAAATGTTTTGTGCATATAATATATAAAAAATAGGTCTTTCGTGAACAAGTTTACACGTACGCGATCACGGCGCTCGATTCCACGTATTTTCTTGTTGACGTACCCGATTCCGATCGTACACGATCGTGTAACCATTACTTGAATACCGAGTCCGATTTATCGTGTACGATAAAAAAAAATCTTTTGAGGCCTGAGTTAGGATATTTACTCAATATATTCATACCATGATACTTGTAATATATCCACGTTGTCGATTTTTCTATCTGACTCTTTTTTGTATGTACAAAAAATAGATGGTAAAGCCAGGTATTTAAACCTAGTATAGAAATAGCCTACATAACTACTTGTGAGGTAACACAATTTATTCAATACGAATGTATAGATGATATGTCATAATAAACTTGTTTTTACAATGTACTTATTTTTCGATATAAAATTGAAAAAGCATATTCGTTATAGGTTTTATTTAACAACTACTGAATGTAACAGTTGAAAATGTTTCAGCTTTTCCACCCCCGTTCTCCTGAGGCGCCTGTTTTATGCAACAAAGCTAAATCTGGAGAGCAGAAGAGATGGGATTATCTGGAGAAGGAAAATAGGAAGTTGAATTTTTTTAAATGCCCTACACGTATCAGTCGTCTTTGTTTTGTCTGAGAATTCTGGAGAAGTGCTGGAGTTAGGTTAAGTACAAACTTATCCGCGCGCTTTGTAGGTAGATTTACTTTTAATTTTTAATATTTGAGGCAAGACGATAGCCGAGACGGAACGAAAAAAGTATTTCGGGGAAAAGCAGGAAAGGCGGGAATTTTTCTGAGAGCGTAAAAACATTGAAACTTTCGCGGGATGAAAATTTCGCGACTTTTGCAAATTAACCTCGAGTTCACGAAATTAAATTCTCGTAAAAACATTGAATTTTCTAAATCCGCGAAAAACTTTTTTTTTGATCAGCGAAAATTTCTTACCAAGGGAAACCACGTATGCATGAGTTAAGGTATATTACTGGTTAGACGAAGTAAATGAAATAAAAAGTATATATTAAAATATAGAATTACAAAAATATATACAAGCTTAGAAAATGCTAATACAAATACAATCCTTATGTCGTAAAAACAAACTACAAATTGCTTAAAGTAGAAAAATTAACGTACCCCACGGGGTATTCAAAAATAAAATACCAGGTATATAGACGTGGTTCGTTTATAACCATAAGCATATGTTAACAATATACGCCATTTTGAAATTAGCGCAGCCATATTTAATTTTCCCGCAAGTGGAGCACGTTCGACTTTAAACACCTGCTCTAGATAGCAAAGTCTACAGAAAGTGCTAAATTGGAGAGGCTCTTTTAGGAGATTTAGAGTTTACCTTGAGATGTTTTTGCTTATTTTTATATATCAGCATTATAGCCTCTCAGGTCTTGTTTTGTAGAAAAATTTTGTAAAGGTGTGTTTCTCAGCCTTGGTGAATATGTCTGATATGTGTTTCTTCATCGCATAAGGCAATGTGGCATACCCCATCCTGACTTATTTCTGTCAAGGTGTTGTGACGCATGTCCACAATGAAAGAATCATTCAATGTTAAAAAATAGGGTAAAACGCTCCTGTTCTTAGCTTTAAAAGAACGGGCACAAAACTAAGGCAAAATTGCACAAATACAGATCTGTTTTTTAAAAAAAAAATTTTAAAATCAGACTGGGATATACTTATGTGAAAAACACAATCAGGCTTAGAGTATGCTTATGTTTTGCTAAAGTAGAGAAACAAATTAAAAATTTTTTAGACGCCGGAGATTAACACGAGCATAAAATTGTACTGCGCATCAGGCTTTATGGTGCGGGATTGTTTCTCATAATAAGTTTCCAATATCCTCTTTGGGTTATGAAAACACGTCAACCATGAATTTTCAAAATAACAAATTAATATATTCAGCGCACCAAACCTGAGGGTGACCTACTCTGACTCCGCACCATGTCAGTCACAGCGTGCCATTTCGACTGTTTTAAAGGTACTTTTTGAACTCCCGTTTTTGATTTATTGTTTTTTGTGTTCGATTCGCTAATTGAACTTATTGTAATCTGCGGAACAGCCTTGGCAGTATAATCCAGAACGTTCCGGTCATTCAGTTTAATTGTGGAGGACAGTGGGGTGGCTTTGTTTGCGGGGGTAGCCGTTCGGCGGCCTTGCGTAGAACAATCTGAAGACATCCTTGGAACAAAAAACGGAGTGGAAGAAGTATAACGACAACGGACGCTCTCCTCCTCAGAGCTTGAATAATTCTCAAACACTGCTGCAATTTCTTGGTCGATAGCAGTCAATCCGCGAACAGACGAAGTGTTATCTACTAACGTCTCCTCCGCAGACACGGAAGCTACATATCGATTTTCGTTATCTTCTGCTAAAAACTGAAGTTCTTCTTTTAAAATCTGGGACCATCTTGGAGGAGTGTAGGTACTTTTCGATCCTTCCATCAAAGGAGTGGTGTCAAGTCGCTCTTGTTTATTTATCGGCTTATTTATGCTTTTTTCACTTTTCTCTCCTTCGGAGATGTTTTTCTGGACAGGTTTAGACTGATGCACTCCGTCTTTCGAGTTATCTAATTCACGAATATTTTCCAATCGTACACGCAAATCGTTGATAACACTCTTGTCTACATCATCTTTTCGGCTACCGGAAGTTTGGTCAGACAAGGACAAGTCTTTTTCTCGATAACTCAGACTAGGAACATATTGTTTCATATCTTCCACCCAAGAAATCTCATGTTTCTTACACCCAAGATACTTTTCGCGGCTAGTATTCTTACCAAATGTATTCGGGTCCCACGTAACTTGCTTGGAAGCGTGTAGTTTGTTTAATGTTACGTTTTCCTCATGCAAAAACTTGAGCGATCTTACCAGAGAAACGAAATGTTCAAAGTTTCGCTTTTCCGTGATATCGCGCGGATTCAGACAAGTGTCGATTTTTAAGTCGTGATATATGGCGTCTAAGATGAGCTGGACACGCTCCCGGGAGGAAACAGCGTAAAATATCTAAAAACAGACAAGGGAACAACAGTAACCAGACAGACTTTGAATTAAAAGTTGTGAGTGTTCTCTTGCCAAGAAATTAGTGTATATTTTACCGATCCCGAAAGTAGTGTATACTTTACCGAATCATAACTTACAGTGTATACTTTACCGTGCCAGAAAGTACTAGCTATACTTTACCGAACCAGAGTTTACAGTGTATACTTTACCCAACCAAGAAATACTGGCCATACTGTACAGAACCAGAACATAACCACAATAATAAATAGCAAACTGAAATATAGCAAAGTAAATACTGACCTTTTTTGATATTTGTACTGGTAAAATCCGATTCACGAGTTCCAATAAGATTATTCCATCTGCAAAACTAAAATAGTGACTATTTTTAAGCTCTCCTTTTCACGAAAAAATGCTTTCCCGCAAAATATACGCATTTATCACACTCTAAAAGTTCCGCTTTTGGCAACGTTTTGCCGCCAATATTAGAGTGGGCGCGAAAAGCCAACCATAGTGTACTATCTAAGTATATGCTACCATTTTTGTTTCTTTCCGTTTTACAAAATATTTTCTAAATTTTCTCAACCAGCTAATAGTTCATAACCAACCTGCTGTAGTCAACCACTGTGAAGCCAGTCAAAAATGAAACCCATTCCAATAAACCCATGTCCTCCTTCACATACAATGTGTTTGTCAACAAACTCTCCTCCGGAGAGATAGAAATTCTTGTAGTGTTGTTGTTTTCGACCGGGTAATATGTTTGGACTAAAAATTGAATGAAAAGGGAATATACGAATAAATAGATAATGAATGACCTTTTGAAGATTTCAAAATACTTCGACTATATGAAAAAAAATAATGGGGAAATCTTCATTTTACTTTTAAGATAACGAAGCTTTTCCTGACAAAGTGTTCTATTAAAAGGATGTTGCTAAATATAAAGACTTCCAAAGAAAATCCATACGTGAAGCTGGTCTCGCATCAGTGATCTCTTGACCATCACATCGCAGTGTACCAGCCGAAGAACTTCTTGTTAAGTGGTGTGACTGAAGTACTGTGCATTTAGCTTGCACAGATTTATTTATCAACTCGAAAACGCTAACAGGACTCTTGTTGTTTTTTGATGAGTGACCTAGAATTGAAATCAAAGTAAAGGTTGAGTATTGCAACAAAATCGCAATCAGAGAAAACGAAAGAGCGAGCCAACAGAACACGGTTAGAGAGGCAGTTACTTACAAACAATTCGTCATACCTTTTAATAGCTTCCATGTTGAGAAATGTCTTTTTAAAAACGAGCAAAGTGAAAGTATAACCTCAACATTTTTATCTGCTACATCTGAACAAAACAGAAACAAGTAAAAACGCAAATTACAGAAAGAACTGATTTCCTGGACCGTTGATCCGAACACGAAACTAAAAAATAAACAAATTATTAAAAGCACAAGTTTTACAAAGCGATATTTTCGTCGATCATACCCTAACCACTGAATTAGCACGCTTAGCTGGATAAAGTCTAGACAGATTTCTGTTTTCACGTTTTCAGCGGGAAGGCTTTTTTGGCTCTAACATGTAGCGGCAATGAATGCGGACGTCACCACGTAAAGCGAGGTGTTTTCAGTCCATTTCTTGGCACAAAGGTGGCGTCAGGACTTTAAAATGAATATATATGAATTGAATTAGAAGGTAACAATCTCCATTCGATGTAACGAAATGGGCCGAAAGGAACCTCTGTTCGGAAAGCTCAAGCAAATTATTTCCTGTTATGCAAATGTTAGAGCCAAAAGAGCTTACTGCCGAAAATTAGCCTATACCAATAAACCTATAAACCTGAAGTATTTTTTAAACTTACTAGAAGGTCGATTTAACAAAAAAACAGTTGAATGTTTAGGGTTAAATACCAGATTAAAGGTGTTCATACACTACATGCTATCTTACCACGAGCTCTCACACCACTTAGCCTAACCCCTTCTGTTTTTAGCACTTCCAAACACAACTGAACGTTCTGCTCTTTCTCGAAACGTGTAGATGGAGCCTTATATAATATGGGAAGGTTGTAGAAATCTATAAGAAAAATGTTTATTGTAAAAAAGGCTTGCACTACAATGATTTTTTTTTCATGTGAAACCGAGGGAGGGTCTAGTTACAAACTATTAATTTAATCATTCCAATACTTTGAATTAATGATTTTTGAGTCCAAAAACATGGTTTAAAATAATTCAGATACATCTTTATTTGAGTAACTTTGGTTCGAGGATTGCCAGATAAAGAAGTGATTATCTCTCATAAATGACCCAAATTTTCAGATTTTCCAAGTACAGTGCAAATCTCTTTCAAGAGCACTCGTGACTAATTTAGAATCTTCATAATTAAGGGGTTGTCTATAATTTTTTAATTTCAAAAACAAAAAGAGTGAGTACTTGATGTTTGTGTTCTATCATGATTTCAATTTTTTTTTTAAATTTACATTGGGAATACATACGTGTTGTTTTTCTTTATTTTAACTTTACACAACTCTGTCCAACTCTGTGCAACACATACACATACAAGTGTCCAACAACTGCTAAAAACTTACATAATGCATTTGTAAGATGCACCAGCATCAACCCTGAACTAATTTCTTCCAACAGATCACTCATGTGATGTAGCTTCCATGCTTGACGGAAAACACCGTTGATCCATTTGGTGTATTGCTGAAAAAATGTTAATGTTAAGTTTTAAGATGTTGAATATGAGAAAGCCTGTTGTTTTTTGATACCTTGCATCAGGATTTTCAATCTGAAACATTACAGTGTTACTTTTATTCTCTTATTACAAGGACTTTACAGACTAACTTTTTAAACAAAATCTTAAAAAAAACACGGGGTTGAAATGGGGAGGATGAAAACAATATAAGATTATTTTATTGTTTATGCTACTGCCAAAGATTAAATATGCTCTAAAAGTTGAAGGTTTTGTGTTTAACAAATCTCTACGCTCCTGAGGATCAGTATAACTAAGACAATTTCATTTTTAGTTCAGATTTGGTGATTTTGACAAACACCTCCAGAACTAATTTTGTAATAAAGCTGTTTCATGGCGAATTTGAAGGTTTTTCTCAAGACAGCAAAAAAACAATAAAATTATAATTGCACTCACCTTGATTTCATCGTTCATGGCATTCTTTATATTTTCTTAACCAGACTAGAATAATGCCAAATTCTTGTTTATGTGCATTGCCATGGGAAGTGTGTATGGGAGTGTGTATGGAAGTGTGGTACTCGTTTTCTCAAAAAACTTTTGTACTCACAAATGATTAATTATCACTAAAAAAAAAGTCAATAACACTATTCCAACCTGTATACTTCTCTTGAAATATTACCTAAAAATAAGAATAAATCATCCACAAAATCCATGCACTTAGGGTGAACCACATACACCATTGTTTTACTTTTTTTCTGCATTTCTTGTTTTGTTTAACAAATTAATGACAGTGATTAAAATATGTGAACAAGATATCTTATTGTTGTTTATTTTTTTCAGGCTAGAATTAATTTTTTGTGTATCAATTTTTAAAAACTGCTTCGAAGACATCATCACATTTTTACTTCAACATAATAGGGACCATAACACAGAAAGAAATAATTGCAAAGTGGGAATTATTTTACAGTTTTCATAGAAGCTACTCATGCAAAATGTTTTTATATGTGATGTAAGCAACAAAATATAAAACCCTTGTTTTTAATTACATTAGTGAGTGCAACAGGTGCTAAAACCAAAATTGATGAGATTTAAGGAAAAAAATTTGAGGAGACTTTTGAAAGAAAGTGAAGAGATTTGAGGTGTAGCAACCCTAAAATAAGGACCCATCCTGAAATCTAATTTAAACTAATCAATCATTATTTGCGAAATTTTGCAATTTTCCCAAAAATGTTTAAAATTTGTGAAAGTTATAACCTATAACAATTATGCAGGTTTTTTTTATAGAAATATAACAATATTTGTAGCACTTTATAATATAAATTTAATTTGCAATTTAATGAAAATTAATAATGTCATCAAAAACATATCCACTATTTTTAACAATAATTATATACTTAAAAACAACCAAAAAACACAGTTAAATAAAGTTAAAATATTTAAATTCTAATCATAAAGTTTTTGAAATAATCATCTGTGTTTCTTAAAGTTTAACTTCACACCCAAAACACTAAATCCCAAATTCTGATATTGGTATTCTGATGGAAAACAAAGGATACAGAAAAAATATAGAATATATATAACAAAGAATATATAAAAAACAATTTTTTTGTATCCAACAAGGGACTTCTAACAATTCTTTCCGCAACGTCAAAAATGTTGTTACTTCTACATTACGACTACAAGTCATTTTTGATATATATGCATAACTAAAAGAGGGTAACACTTTGTGGAGTTTATTGACACATAATAACAGTGGTTCCAATATGAACAGTTTCAAACTCTCAACCCTGCAATTTTATGCACAAAAACATGCTACCACTTTGTTGTGTTTGTAATTTTAAAAAAAACTATTGGGCCTATTCAATTATAAAACAGTATCTCTTTTTCCTTTCTACAAAGAAAAAATAAGCAATACCTCATCCTCCTTTTGCTAACAGATAATATATGCTGTTAACACAAAAAACTAAACCAGTTAATTTAGGCAGAAAACAGCATTTCATTATACCAAATCAATTATTCTTCATCTGAAAGTAAGAGTTGTGTGAACTCTTCATCAGATAGTAACTGGATTTCTGCCTGATTTGTTGCCATGGCAATATAGACTGCTAGAATGTGTTTACATACTAGGGATGTTTTCTTTTTCAAAACAGTATAAACATATGAAGGACAAGTGCAATAAAGTGATGATGTGAAGACACTGTAAACACCACTGGAACCTCTCACCTAAAATAAAAGAGAATTCTACACTTGCTTGCAGGAGTCTGGCAGGCTTGAGAACAACAACAGTATCTTAAAAACAGTACATTAAAAAAGTCAACAAAAACTACCTTAATGGTAGTAATTGTTGCAGATTTATTAAATTATGTACCTTCAAAATATTCTTTAAGATACCATTTGTGAAAATTAATATATGCACGCACACAAAAAAATCATGAAATGTGAGTAATTCAAGAAATTTTTGATGAGGCTGCAGACTAGCCAGAAAAGGACACACAAGTTACAGGGGCTTTTCAGGCGAGTTTGAGGTTTTTAAAAAAAACATAAAATTTACCCAAAAATGCATGCATCCATTTAAAAATTAAAAAACATACTTTTTGGTTGTTGTAAAGGATCAATGTATTACTTTAATTGGAGAAACTTTCGCGAAATTTTTTGGAGAAACTTTCGCGAATGAATAAATTCGGAAAATTTCGCGAGATTAACTTTCGTGAATGCAGAAACCCGCAAATTTTTGCGAGATAAACTTTCGCGAACAAGAATTTTTCAGTTAGAAAAAAACTCTTAGCATAATTGAAACTGTTATAAATTTTCTTTCTTGAAATAAGATTTCTAAGTATTTTGTGCGTTTTTGGTGAAAAATGATAAAATAGCTTACTGGATAAACTTTCGCGAATGAAGAAATTTGGAAACTTTCGCGAGATAAAGTTTCGCGAATGAAGAAACTCGCACATTTTCGCGGGATAAACTTTCGCGAAAATGGCGAAAAATCTCGAATTCGCGAAAGTTTCTCTCGCGAAAGTTTCTCCAATTAATCTTAGAACCCTACAGGAACTTACTAATTCAGTAAAAGACAGAGTTTAAATCAATATTACTTCAACTATCAACAAGAATCGAGTCGCCTAAACATGCCTTTCAAAGCAGAAAAAACAAAAACAAAAGGTGTCAGAGAAGGATTTAGGCAGGCTTTGCAACCATTATTGCTGACGTATTTAATGGATTTGTTTTTACTTGTGACTGCACAAATTATTTATTTTATATTTTAAGTTTTATATAAAACAAAAATACTATGCGATATATATTTTATCCACTTTGTTGCAACAGGGCGAATTCCTAAATAAATTGCCCTGTTGCAACATTTGCCCAAGCTAACACTTATATTTAGCTTAATCGTTTTCAGTGTGTCAGAACCCTAGTAATTTTTTGCCTCAGCAGAGTAAAAAAGGAAGCAATTTTATTTATACGAAGTAAGCACTTCCAACTTATCAAATTCAGACATTCCTACCTTTCCCTTTTCCATAAGGGAGAGGTTTGCTAAGTGTATTGACTTCTCTCTGTGCCAATGCATGTTTGCAGAGCGTGGAGAAGCCTCTGGAAATTGTTTATTCCTTTACTTAACACTTCTAAACAGCCCTAACAACAGACTCTGGTCTGTATTTACTATCAATACAATAAAAGTTTGTTACTTACTTGATAAAAAGTTCGTCCAGCAGTTGATTGCATACATACAACATTCTTTTTGTCTACTATTTGCAAAGCAAGTTCTAAGCAAGTTTCAAACATACAATTTAGAGCTGATAATAACTCCACCGATAAACCTTCTTCTGGATTGCAGTTTTTCAGTTCCAACAATAACTGCTGTAAAGATAAATAAACTGGATTAAATGTATCCATAGACACAGCTACTTTTAAATGTCGTTCAGCTATCCTGTTTGTTTTGATTGCTCAAAAACTAAGTGCCACTTTCGTTTTCACTAATTCGTGATATTTTACATGAACTCCGTCACCCAAGCCTCCTGTACTTATCTGCGAAGCGCGAGAATACGAAGCACGTGGTTAATGCACACACAGACTGATCAATTTTGTGGAAAGAAAAGGAGCACCCACATTAAATGTAGATGTTTTAGGTAGCTAAATATAGTAGTTGGGTATATTAAAAGCTTCATTAAGGAGTTAGCTACAGTAATCTAGCTATAGAATATATGCCCAACTAAAGAACAGCCATTCCACAAGGGAGTTTCCGGAGGGGATTGAACCTGATATTTTGTGCCCCCTATTTTTGATTGAGTTTTCCTACTTTTTTTGGTGTTATTAGTCAGTCTAGCACATGTTGGACAAAAGAGAAAAAATTCCCCCATCAGTAAAAATGCAAAGTTTTTATTCCATATTTTGAATATTTTTATAGCTTTCATCATCATCATCATTCTCGGCTTAACGTCCGTTTTCCATGCTAGCATGGGTTGGACGGGGTAATTTAATGACCCTAGTAGCTTTAGCTAGCTAGTATTTGGCGATTTTTTGGTTCAGCTGTGTTGCCGTGTAGTGATGATTGACATTTTGCTTAATTGACGAATCACATTTGTGCTACATCCGCCATTTTTAAAACTTTGCTGGGTGAAAACATACCTAGTTCGTAGGTTGAAGAATGCTAAAAAATGTGGAAATGGAAGAATAATTAGCTAACGAAAGGTAACCACAAAAAAATCTGTCTAAAAATGATGCTTAGCTATCTAAATTTTGCTCCAAAAAATTATCTTATTGCTCAAACTTCCTAACATTGTTCTTAAAATTCCAAAATGTGTTACCTAAAATACGGAAACTTTTCACCTCCAAAAAAACTATTATGACGTCAAACCGAATCACCGAATAATCGTACAATTACGGACACATACAATTATGGACATTTTAGTAAATTAAAGTTTTCCACCACTTAACCTTGTATTTCCAACTTCATTTCACGATGTCCTGCCTCTCCTACTCAAAGCCGTTATGATTCATAGATTTCTTTCGATTTGCCTCGCTGTTTCATACCAAAACAATGGATTTAAAAAACTCGCTTCGAACTTATTTCCCGCGGCGAACTTATTCTAACAAATAATTTTTACTTTATTTTTAATTTTATTATATATATATATATATATATATATATAATAGCTATGCTAACATAAAAAATATATATGACAGATTTTTAGCAACCCGGAGTGTGTTTTTCGGCCTCTGGAAAAAAAGCAAAATGTTATGGCAATCACGCTTTTTTCTCTTAGTTTGTATATGTGCGCAATATGATTAATAGTGTTATTCATAACCTCTCCTTCTGTACATCATTTCTTTTATGATTTTATGTTATAAAATCTCTTTTTGCTTCAATACCATGTATTTCGCATTATTTTTAGCCATTAAGCTTTGGTGAAATGGGCCCAAAACAAAAATACAAAGAGTGTTCCGATGAAGATTTAAGTAACGCCCTAGCAGCAGTTAAGGATGGCATGTCGTTATATAAGGCTCAAAAAGAATTCAGCGTTCCAAAACAGACCTTATCCGACCGAATTCGGGGAAAGTATAAAACGACGAAGGCAGGAAGGAAAACAGAAATGACACCGGAAGAGGAGAGGATGTTAATCCATTATATCAAATACATGGCTTCTATTGCACATCCTTTAAGTATTTCAGCAATAAAAGCTTTTGCATGGAACATCGTTAAACGAAGCAAGCGTACCAGCTCGTTTAACCATGTCAGTGGTCTTGGCCATACTTGGTGGGACAGCTTCAAGAAACGTTATTCGCGAGAAATTACCCTGCGAAAACCCGACGGCCTCGACAGAGGACGTTCCAGAATGGCTAATGTGACTGTTATAAAACAGCCCTTTGATCTTAAAAAAACAACATTGGTCGATCTGGGTTTGGTATGGTTTCTAACTGCTATCTTATAGTTGAGTAGAGAATGTTAACAATTATATTATATACAACTATTACAATGTGTTTTTGGTTGCAGTCCGTTGTTTATATTTTTGCCTGTGCAAATGCAGGTGCATGTCTATTGTTCTTGATGCAAAATCAAAACATTGAGTTAAAGGGGGTTTCTATACAGCAGCATTTTGCGCCAAGTCATAAAAAGAGCACAACTTTTATCACAAATTCTAAAAACCATTCTCATTTGGCTATTTTGTAAACAGAAGATATTGTTTGCTCCAAATTTTGAGATTACCCAATATTTTAATTTATATGATGCAGATATAAACAACAATGATATGTAAATTTACATATACGGGATAGTTATCACCATCCCACAAGCTTTTAGTAGCATCAGAACTTTCATGTTATTGTTAACCTATTGTTACATACATGAGCGATTTTTGCATGTCGAAAACAATAGAATTGATGTCTCACACAAAAATTTTAATTAGCTTATGTAAACTTTGAGAACACCATTGTTATTTAATGGGATACTTACTTTTAATACTTGTGTATATGACATGTATGTGACAAATGGCCCTTGCATAGTGTGAAATAAAGAATGTCCATTCATTTATATATAAAATTTCAATAGCTGCTGTGATAGTTTAGCGATTCAAAACAACAGTGTGCATGTTACATGTGACAACAAAAGTTTAATTGTATCATCTTTATGCTAGGTCTAAAACTCACATACAGTACTGTGAAAAGGTTTGTTAACATCGTGGTTCGTGTTTATTTCATGTTACGCACGAACCACGATAGCCCACGATGCGTATTTTTTTAACAATCGTGGACCTCACGATCATGTTTCATGGACTACACGAACAAAAATGAAACATTACACCGTGGCGTCCACGATAGATAACTTCTATTGTAAAACAACAAAGACCGTATTACTTTATCAATTAAATCAAAAACTGATGGCAAAAAAATAAATTAACACTTGTTGTTTTAATTCGTTGTCATAAAGCTAGCTATATAATAGATTTTAATCAGTCGTGAATCAAAATGCGATGTAAAAAAACATTTCTATCACCGCTTTTCGTTTATAAACTTTTAAAATGTGATCTAAAAAAACATTTCTATTGCCGCTTTTTGTTTATAAACTTTTAAAATGCGATCTAAAAGAGCATTTCTATCGCTATTCGTTTTTAAACTTTTAAAATGCGATCTAAAAAAAACATTTCTATCGCCGCTTTTCGTTCTTATACTTTTGAAATGCAATCTAAGAAAGCATTTCTATCGCTGGTATTCGTTCTTAAACTTTTAAAAGGCGATCTAAAAAAACATTTCTATCGCCGCTTTTTGTTTATAAACTTTTAAAATGCGATCTTAAAAAACATTTCTATCGCCGCTTTTCGTTTTTAAACTTTTAAAATGCAATCTAAAAAAGCATTTCTATCGCCGCAGACAAATTTAACTTTTCTAGACAAATGACATTTCGTAAAAATACAATCGCGTCCATGACGAAAAAGTATACACCAAGCAGAAACTACGAATATGCTTTTTTAACTTAATAAAACCCGAAACAAACAAATTAAATTTAATGAAAGACTTTTTTGAAAAGAAAAAAAATTAAATTATCGTGGAGCTCGCGAAAATAATTGTGGGACACACGATCGTTCGTGGAGATAATAATATTAGCGTGGTGGCCACGATAGAACGTTTAAATGTTTGTTATACATAAAGACCACGATTTTATCGTGGTTCGTGTGCACCACGCTCGTTACACGAACACGATGTAACAAACCTTTTCACAGTACTGTACATGGAAAGTTACGATTTTTCCTGTTGCAGATTTCATAGTATTAAGTTCTGATCTGTGAATTTTATGTTTAGTAGGTAAATTTGATCATCATCATCATCATTCTCGGCTTAACGTCCGTTTTCCATGCTAGCATTGGTTGGACGGTGTATATTAATGACCCTCTTCCAATCTGATCTAGACTGTGTTAGATCTAAACTCAACTTCCTCTGTATCAAGTCTGTCCTTATAACCTCCTGCCAAGTCTTTCTCGGTCTGCCTCTGGGCTTTGCCCCAGGAACTATCAAGTCTCTACACTTTCTTACCCAATTATCCTCCTCCATTCTTTCCAAGTGCCCCAGCCAATTCAATCTTCTTATCTGGATAACATCTTTAATTCTACGGATACTTAGCCTGCTTCTTAGCTCATCTGAACTCTTTCTGTCTCTCAGACTGGCGTTACACATCCACCTAACCATTCTCATATCATTCCTTTCTAAACAGTCAAGATCTTCCTGCTTCACTGCCCATGTCTCACTACCGTACAACATAACACTTCTTACACAGGCCTCATACAACCTACCTTTTACCTCAATTGACAAGACTCTGCTAGTCAACAAAGGCAGTAACTCTCTGAACTTTTTCCAAGCAGAACCTATCCTGCAAGTAACATTCTTCCAACACCCCCTTCACTGCCCAACATATCACCTAAGTAACAGAAGTTCTCAACTATCTCTAACGAGCCACTGTTGTACATCATTAAAGCGTGATATGCGAAAAAAAGGAAATGACTTGTGAATCTTTATTCCTGATCCAATAATTTGAATGCTGAAACTACTGTTTTTCATTGCGGTAAAAAAGTATCCAAAGTGGTTGGTGTAAAAATAAAGAATAATCATCAACCTTTACACAACAGTTAGAACAACACAACACAACAGTTAGAGTTCGCTAGGAATTCCTTTAACTATTTTGGAGCTTATTTATACAATGCTCTTCCTTTTAAATTAGGAAAGAGCCTTCATTTTCACTTTTTAAATAGAAGTTGTGCGAATAAAAGCAATGTCAAAAAAATAAATCTGTGCTAAAAGAAGCCATCATACATTGTTTCTTCTAGACGTATATAAAAATATTATTATTTCTATATATTTTAATAGGATATACATTTTAGCCTGAAAAAGAGAATAGCAACAATAGAGACTACAGAATACACTGAATATTTCAATTTTTGTGTTGAATTGATTCCTATTTGTTTTGCATTATGAGTTTTGCACTAGTGAGTTTTTTACTATAAATAGTAAAGGGTTGTAATTAAATATTACGTCCTAAATTTACAAAAAATGGAAGTAGAATTAAGCTGTAGCTAGCTTTAAGCGTATTATACTTCTAATATTGTTAATTGTATTTATATAAACTTGAGTATTCAACTGATAACCGACAAAAATGCTCCAAATAAACATTATGCTTTTTCTTGCTTATTGTTGACACATTTTGTTATTTAACATTATAGCTTTTAGACTCTATCAATTGTTTTGGGTAATAGTTCTGTGTATATCACAGAGTAGAAGTGTAATATTTATAAGCTTCAAGTTCATATGACAGAAATGTTTTACGCCTAGAGTACAATGTTTAATCCAAGTTACCAAATGACCTAAGGCCAATTTTTATTTTAAAATTTATTTTAGTGTGTTTTATTACCTCATTTACATTTGAAAACACATGCTTTTTTTCTTTTTAGAGTAAAGAGTAAATTGCAGTATAAATGTTTACATATTCCTGATACATACATTTGAATGTAAAAAAGATCACATCTTCCGAATACCTGTGTTGTATTATTAAACAGGTGATACATTTTTTTGGTACCTGTTGTTAAAGGTTTTTAATGTAAAATATATTTACAAGGATGGCGTTGTTTGTTTTTTAGAGCTTGGTTGTATTATTCTTGTACATCAAAGTTGTTGGTATAGGACATCTTGTATTCAGGTAAGGGGTTGTCTACAAATTTCGTATGGACTTTAATACAAATTTACTTTCATATAAATATTTTATAAGATTTTGATCCAAATTTTCTATGAAACATCATATGAATTTTCATACAAATTATAAATTAATTAGCCAATATGTATTGTCATACGGATGTTAAAACCATCAAAACAAGATCATATAAAGCTTAAACAATGCCATATTTTGTTCTAAAGTCATCAAAGCGTGATCGTATAAAGCTTAAATATCATCGTATTTTGTTCCAAAACCATCAAAAAGCGATCGTAATTTATGCCTAAAAACACTGTACTTCGGTTTTAAAAAAAAATGTATAACCACATAAAAAAATTTAAAACCTTTTGAGACCATCCTTTATACGAATTTTATATACAAATTTTTTACACATATTTTTTTTGTCATGCGAATTTTCATAGCTATACGATTTTTAATTTTTATAGAATACTCATACAAATATTATGTACAGTCATACAAATTTAATATGAATTTCGAAAACTTTTATACAAATTTAATTTCCTAATTTCAAAATAAAACTCGTTTAGCATATACAATTTTTTATGCAAATTTTGTAGATGATCGTTAAGGGAACCCAAGGCAAAAAAATTTTTGTTAATCAATTCACCTTTATAATATCTATGCATTGATAAAGTTTGAATGCACATCCCTTAACAGGTTTAAAATTACTGATGACAGAAAATGTCAAAATTTGCTATTACTTAAATATGACATAATTTATGCAGCATAGTTTAATCTAAAACTCTTTAAATGTGAATATCTTGAGAACGAAAAGAGCTTTTTAAAAAATTAAAAAAGACTTGTTAACCAACTTTTTAAGCTCTATAATATAAATCCAACATCCTTTTATACCCTGGGTTCCCTTTGAAACATGTTCTATTGGGAAAGGCTGTTACATACTCACTTTTATATTTCAAACACTTTTATTAAACCATTGTTGTTTTTAAAACTTTTCGCGCTAGGTGACTTTCCTCTTGTATGCTGTGGTTGTCGGTACTGTTGTTTTATAATTCAGGTAAAAAAATTCTACTCACTTAATGATTATCATATTTCTGTCCTTAAAACCCTTGGCATTGTAGACATGCAAATTCAATCCTTTCTTCTTAGAATGCCCAAAAGAGTATCACAACGATCTTGGACAGAGACAGACATGGAATCAGCTCTAAGTGATGTTTTTCATGGAAATACAATTAAAGGGACAGCTCGTAAATATGGCATGCCAGAAGGCTTAATTCGCCATCGAATAAAAAAAGAATGTCCAGTGTGCAAAAATCCAGAACACCTGGACGGCCAACTGCCCTTGCCTATGATGAAGAAGCACAACTTGCGAACTACATTACTACAATGTGCACCCCAGGATTTAGTGCAACATCTGCGCAAATATTGAACTTGGTAAAAGAATATGTGGAGATCCATAACATCAAATCCAGTTTCAAAAATAACCGTCCTGGTAAGGACTGGTTAAAGGGGTTCATGACAAGGCATAAGTTAAAAAAAGCTAATATAAACCATAAGAAACAACCCAGTGTTCCAATTACTACAGAAGAAAGCACTCCCCAACAGACGATACAGCAATCATTAACACCAGCAACATTTTTGGAACTTCAGCAACCACTCTCCAACTACATCAATTATTGGTGATAGATGTAATTGTGAATTGACGGAAATAGCTCGTAAACTTGGTCCTATGCCTAGTAATAAGATCAATGGAAAAATATGGGTTCCTGTGTGGTGCCTTCAGGATGAGCCAAGTGCTAATAAAAGCTTTGAAAAAAGGATTTTGAGCAAAAAAGTAAGACCAGAAAAGAAGTCAGCTGTGAAAAGAAGGAAGGTAGATTTGAAAACAAAAGTAATCACAATGCAAGACTTTATTGAATGAGCTGAAACAGCAAGAAGAAGAAACAAAAAAGAAGGCTAAAAGAAAACTTTCACAGACAAAAAATGCGGCTGTTGTGAAAAAGAGAGCAAGCTGAAAGAAACACGACTTTGAGTTTCAACCTTATTTCCCAAAAGAAATGGTAAAAGTAATTGAAGAAGAAGAAGAGACATTGAAGAAGAGGCCGTACAGGGTGATAGTGCTGAAGAAGATGATAGCGATACTGACGACCAACAATGGGAGACAAAATGCACAAAAATTATTCCACCATCGAGGGGGAAAAAAGTTGCGGTGGGTTGGTATGGAGCAATATACGTTTACCAGAAGAAGTCTCAGCTTGTTACAATTGCTTGTTACAATTTGTTAAAGCCTGCATCTTAAACATTGTGTCAAAAAAACTTCCATTTAAACACCTAGGTAATTTTTAGGTTTATATTTCACTAGGAATCATGTTGTAGTGGAAAAATTGTTGCACCTGAGTAGTTTTGTGGTATAATTATTTTCTGCAAAGGCATAATAATTTATAGATTTTAAGAATAAATTTTACGACCTATGAATCACTGATAAGTGTGAAACGAGGCAGTTAGGAACTAACAAGTCCTTTTGTATAGGTGAATAATCATGAATCATCATGATGATCCACCTATGATTCTTTTTGTATGGGTGATTAACCTATGTATACACACCATCCGGATAAACCATCTGAGTTCATAACTAACATATTGCTGCACCTATGTCTAGTGGGTTCGTCAGCAGCACCAAGTTTTGGGGACCATGGATCGAATCCTGCTCGCTGCCAGTCAGTATGTTAGTGATGAGCAAAGTAGTTCCTCTTCAATATAATTCTTTTTGTTTTAAAACATGGTACCATAGCCTTAACAGAATCGTAACAAATGATTTTATGTTGATTGCTCAGGGGCAGAAAAACTAAGTTTTCAAAATTCCTTAATAATTATACCCTGGAACTTGTAATATACTGTTGTCAAATTTTACAACTCACCTAGGGTCTAGTTTTGTCACTCTAACATGATTGTTTTATAATGTTTCAAAAAAGGTTTTTCTTACAAAATTTTTATTATTAAATTATTGGCTGTACAGTGCCATTTTTTTATTAGAAAAGTTCTCCTTTTTTACTAAATTGCCGAGTCAGTAGAAATTTCCAGTTAAAAATGTGTAAGTATACAGTTAAAAAATTGGCTTTTACGAGCTCCAATTTTTTTTATTACCTCATGATTTTTCATCTGTTCCTGTTTTTAAATGAATCTGTTTCTGTTTTTACATGAAGTTTGGGTTGACCATGTTAAAGGGACGGATGGAGTTTTTTTTATTTATTTAAATGTTTCAAAAAATAGCTTTGTATATGTTTTGTATATGTAACATCCTCTGCTGCATAAAACGCTGTTAATAGAACTATATCCAAAGTAAAGATATTTTAGCACACCTTTTTAAGAAATAATTTTAAAGGGATACTGCCACCTTAAGTGTGATTGTTTAAAGGATAGTACCAATTAGTTAATTAACACAAAGTTCATGAAATTTTGTCATTCCGTTTTTGTAAAGAGTTTAAAGAAATTTCGAAAAATAGTGTGTTAGCTATTTTTATTATCTGCTGTTTATCTTCTATGTCCATTCCTAAGCTTTTTTTCTTAAATGTGGATGTTGAAGTTACACTTTTTTTATTTTGACAATGATGATACATCTTATATATTAATTCCCTTGCATGAGTAAAATTGTGAGTCCACGACACGCAACTCACGGGTCACTTTCTTATGACGTGGCCGTACGCTAAAATTTACTAAAAAAATAAGTAAGCCACCAAATGAGAAAACAGGGGGTCCATTTGTCATTTATGCTACATCGCCGTTCTCGGCCGTTACGATTGAAATAATTTAATTTTACCCCCGGTTTACCATGTGCGCGAACGAAGAAAAACGTACGATGATATAACATCACAAAAAGAATTGATTGGAAATGCATCAGACAATTGTAGCTATACATTTTCAATTCGTTCACTTTGGGATGAAGCGAAATTTAGTAATCAAAGTAAAAAACTGATTGGACTTTTATTCAGCCTAGCTTACAACCTACTGAGAATGCGAAAGAAAAGCAGGTGTGTTGTCTAAATTATTTGATTGAGAAATGAATTTGGGTGTATAACGATTTTTTAGCCGTTTCTTTCAGAGCTAAATTTTTCCTTAAATATTAAGTTTGTTGTTGTGTCTTGAGCTGGAAAATATTTTCTTTAAGCACTTATTTTGTAAGAATATACTCTGAAAAATGGGTCAGAAGTTTAGAATATCCTAAGAATATGTCTAAGCTTGATAGTTTGTTTTAAATATGAACATTTGTATGACGCACAAAATTGATTAGAAGTTTACTTTTTTTATGTTAAACAAACTGAACTTTTTTGTGTTCGTTACATGTAGTAGAATTGCCATTAGCTAGCTATAATAACTTATAGCAGGCTTTATTTTATTAAGGCATTATATATTTTCAGGCCATAGTCATGTTAAGAACATATTGAGAATAATGAGGATAGCATTTGTCAAAAAAGTTAAGAACATTGAGGCTAAAACTAAAACACTATTCTTATAAAAACAGCGTGTATATCCTAGAGAAGAATTTACATAAACTGTAAAAAGTAATTTTTCCATTGTTACTGTTTTTAACACTACATACTGTGTGATTCAGTGTTGATGTCGTTATAAAAAACCTAAACCTAAAACCTAAACTTAAATCAATGTTTACATCTGTTACGTTACGATCGTTTGAAATATATTCGATTCTTAATTTCGAAAACGCTGCATTGTTATCTTCTTTGATTTTATGCGTGATTTTCTTGATTATAAGTTTGGTAGATATACAATATACCAAATGATTCAAGTTTTTATGTTTCTCTTTTATGTATTTTCAACTATTAATTTCCTATATTTTGAGTATAACTTTGGAAGTTTTGCCGTATGCAATAGACTGAATAGCTGATTTTGTATGACTTAACGAAAAATGTTGGATTTTTTTTTAATGTTTGGTATCCTTTTTTTCCCTGGTGTACTTCTGGAATGGCAAAGCAAGTATATAGTTTTAGCGTATTTCGCTTTTTACGTAACGGTTGTTAGACGCCTTTGATTTTTTTGGACATTTTTCATTTTTATTTCATAATTTTTTTTATTATTTTTTTTGTTGCACATGCTTATATGTTAGACGTTTTGTTTCAGAGGTTATAAACATAGAATAATGCAGATTGTGAGCAACCTCGATCCCAGGGCTTTTTTCTCTTTTTGCCATCCCGTTATAAAAGAGATAAAGAGCCCGGGGTCGATTCAAATTACTGTGTTGTATGTTTTTGTTTGGTATCCCTTATATCGGTTTAATGTGAGATTCAGTGGATTCTTCCACTGGAATTCTGCTAGTATTTTAGTATATACTTAAATTCCTTTTGGTTTATGCATTAAAATATAAGGATTTTTTTGTTTTTACAGTAAAAAAAAATATGGAGTCACAAAAAGACAGAGAAGGTTATTTGGTAATGGATGGAAGCAAACTGGAAGGTGTGAGTAAACACTATTTTAAAATTTATTGTGACTACAAAATGAACCTACGTGGGCCTTTAAATGAAGAGAATTATACATACGCTGTAATCCTTTTTCGTGTGTGACCAGCTGGGATAATGTCCCTATTGTGATTTGTTTTACACACAGTTTAAGCACTTAACTTTATTTTATTATGGAACTTTTATCATTCGTAAAATAAGCAAAAGAAAAGACATGAACTTAATAACAATACCTTAGATTTCACATTTAATAATGATAATATCGAAATTGTTGTCATAAATGTTTTATCATCAGTAGCATGAGCGAACTAAGAATTTCTTTTGTTTATAAATGGATTTAAGATTGTTACACTTGTCTAGAATTCAATATTGGAGGATGTGCTATTATTACACATGGCACTATTAAATTGTCATGTGCATGTTGCTTGCATGCCTGTTACCGTCACAGATGTGTTTTCTTACTTCCCAACGACGGAAGAAATTTAAAGTAAGACTGCCTTTACCATAATTTTTGAATTACAATTGCTGTTTGATAATTTCAGAACAAAATGTTATTTAAGCTTTGTACAATAGGGATGTCAAGATAGCCAAGACCCTCTCTCAAACTTGACAAGCTTCACCCTTGCAGTCTTTAGACACAATAGAAAAAATCCAAAAGCCAGAAGTTTAAACTGATTTACAAAAGTACAAAAAAACACATAAAATGTATTGACAGGAGGGATAAAATTGACTTGGACAGCCAGTCTAGATTATTTGACACTGACTTTTTTAAATCATACCTTGCTTTTGGTGCCTTTTTATAAGTATAGTTAATTTTTAGGGTGGGCAGTTTCTTAGAAATAGTGTTTCTCTATGTTGTTTAACAAAGACACCCTTGGAAGTGGAGAATATCAGAATGAAAAGAAGCACTCCTGGATTACGGCCTCAACATCTGCATGGTAAGTCAACTTCTTCAATAATCCAATAAAACTTTACACTGTTAAATTAAGCAAATTTAATTTTTAGGTTATCTATAAAAAAATAAATGTCTGTCTGCTGTGGGTGAAAAATCATAACTGCTACAAACAATTTTCATATAGGATAATACATTTGCGATCTCTTCCTGCAGGCTCTCAGAGAATTCCATAAGACACGTGCGATTGCCTATGATCGCGCCCACACACACGCAAATGCTATCCAGGCATGCGAACTATCGCACGCGCAAAAATTACACATCGCTCTTAAAAAATAGCGATATTCACGTGCAAAGCTATTTTAAAACATTTGTTTTCTCTTTTAATGAACGATTTAAACATTGAGCATTATTCATTGAAGCTTAGTTTGTGTCTTCTTGTGGTTCAACAACTTTCAATATTATTCTTGAGTATAATTCTAATATTATTTATGTTTACATGTATTAATAGAAAGTTAATTTCAAATTCTCAACTGTATAAAATCTTTTTTTTCCTTTCTCGAAAGAGAAAAATGTTACGCAATAACCGTATGCAAAGAATATTTCAGCATTGCTCATTTGCAATTTAATTTTTGCCACATAATAATCTTGAGAGATCTGTTTTATTTTAATAAAATTTAAACACATGCTACTATACATAAATCTTCTGCTCATTCTCAATTGTTTCATTTCAGTAAAAAAAAGTTTTCAAAAGTTTATTTGTTAAAAACACATGCAAAAAATGACTTTGACAGCAAAAGGAAATAAATGTTTTACAATCGTTACAGAGAAAAGATAACCCCCAGTGAAAAGTCCAGGTTAATGGGCGGATTGACACTGCAAACAAAATGTTTGACCACCGCAGTGAATACAACGTGGTATGACGCATCCTCTCTCTTCGTTCTGTGTCTTAGTGAGTATATATACTTGCTATAGGTTACTTCCTACGACAAAGAAATGTGTTTTGTCAATACATTTTTACACAACTTAGGGGTTCTATAAAGTGAATTAAAAAGTCAAAAATATAGCACACACAAATTCTCAAATATGGATTCCTGCCTGCGATTTGTAGCATGCGCAATGTTGTCTTTGTGGAATTCTCTGACTCTGCAGTTAGATATTTTCCATAACAAGAAATCTTTCATACAAATTTCATACAAAATATGAATTATGATTTGTTATTTGTTACTTCCTTAATTTAACCTAATTTGTTGTAGTGAACGTGCAATGTGCTTATTATTTATTTTTTTTAATTTTTTTTAATTTTATGTTGTCATGTTTTTATAGGATAAAAAATTCATTTGAAATATTAATACACATTGAAATTGATGTATAATATTTTATGGTTTTATAGTAAATAAATTTTGCACTCATCATGGTTGCACAAGGGAGTTTTGTGATCACATCATAAAATTTACTAAACAAAACGAAATTTAAAAAAAAAATAACAATGAAAATTTAGCATATATATTATAATACTCCTGCCTCCCCGTGAATCAATTTATAAATAAGAGAGTTTCGTAATTGAAAATGTCACTGTAATTGCCTATAATTTTAATAAGACTCCTTTATGTAAACAGGCAGCAAGGATACGCGAAATTTGTACAACAGGCTAATGACTAGTTGATTACTAAATACATTGATTTGCTATGAAAAGAATGCGTAAAAACTGTCCATGTGTGTAAACCTATTTCAAACTTGAATGACAGTCAACACAAACAACACACAGTTCAAAGTTTGAAAATTTTATTTAATCCACTAAAACCAAAGGCTACAAGTTTTAATAAGTAGTTTTTTGGGGACCAAATAGGGCTGAATTGCTATTTCTGTCGAAAATTAAAAATTTTATTGGTGACCATCGTATTTGGTATGGCTTTTCTGTTTGTCGTGCTAGCATTTGTGGTGCTCTCTAGGAAAATCGACCACTTCTCTTTTCGTATTAAAAAATACGAAATACGGAAATTTCGTATTAAAAAATACGGATTTCGTATTTTAAAATACGCGTATTTTTAAAAATACGAAATACGAATTTTCGTATTTTTAAAAATACGCAATTCTATTTTTAAAAATACGAAATTCGTATTTCGTATTTTTAAAAAATACGAAATACGAATTTCGTATTTTTTAAAAATAGAAAAAACGAAATTCTATTTTTAAAGATAGAACCTACGAAATTCTATTTTTAAAAATAGAATTTCGTATTTTTAAAACTATTAGTGTATCAAGTGAGTGGTTGAATAAACTGAATAGAAAAATTACTCAATTTTACAAGTTTGTTTTTAATAGGTTTTAAATTGGCTCAATGATTTCACAGGGATGTTTTCTCGTCATTTTAGAATGATATACGGCAACTTTAAAGCTTCACAGGAAAGTTTTCTCGACATTTTAGAATTAAATACGGCAACTTTAGAGCTTCACAGGAAAGTTTTCTCGTCATTTTAGAACGAAATACGGCAACTTTAAAGCTTTACAGGGACGTTTTCTCGTCATTTTAGAAGGAAATACGGCAACTTTATAGCTTAGCAGGCACATTTTTTCGTCATTTTAGAACGAAATACGGCAACTGTAGAGCTTCGCAGGCACATTTTTTCGTCATTTTAGAACGAAATACGGCAACTGTAGAGCTTCGCAGAGACGTTTTCTCGTTATTTAATAACGAAATACGGCAACCTTAAAGCTTCGCAGGCACATTTTCTCGTCATTTTAGAACGAAATACGGCAACTTTAAAGTTTCGCAGGGACGTTTTCTCCTCATTTTAGAATGAAATACGGCAACTTTAGAGCTTCGCAGGGACGTTTTCTCGTTATTTTATAACGAAATACGGCAACTTTAAAGCTTCGCAGGGACGTTTTCTCGTCATTTTAGAATAAAATACGGCAACTTTATAGCTTCGCAGAGACGTTTTCTCGTTATTTAATAAGGAGATACGGCAAACTTAAAGCTTCGCAGGCACATTTTCTCGTCATTTTAGAACGAAATACGGCAACTTTAAAGTTTCGCAGGGACGTTTTCTCCTCATTTTAGAATGAATTACGGCAACTTTAGAGCTTGGCAGCGTTATTTTATAACGAAATACGGCAACTTTAAAGCTTCGCAGGGACGTTTTCTCGTCATTTTAGAATGAAATACGGCAACTTTATAGCTTCGCAGAGACGTTTTCTCGTCATTTTAGAACGAAATACGGCAACTGTAGAGCTTCGCAGGCACATTTTTTCGTCATTTTAGAACGAAATACGGCAACTGTAGAGCTTCGCAGGGACGTTTTCTCGTTATTTTATAACGAAATACGGCAACTTTAAAGCTTCGCAGGGACGTTTTCTCGTCATTTTAGAATGAAATACGGCAACTTTAGAGCTTCGCAGAGATGTTTTCTCGTTTCATTTTTCGTATTAAATTATATAATCGTTTCGTGAAAAAAAATTAAAACATTTAATTCGTTTCATAATAATTATTATGAGACGATGTAAAAAAAATAATGAAACGATTCCTATATAATGAAAATCGTTTCAATTCAATTTTTTTATGTTTTCGAATTTTAAATCACAGCGTATTTTTAGAAATGCGTATTTTTAGAAATACGTATTTTTTTATACGAATTTCGTATTTCGTATTTTCAAAAATACGAAATCCGTATTAAAAAATACGCGTATTTTTAAATACGAATTCCGTATTTTTTGAAAATACGAAATACGGTTTTTAAAAAAATACGCGTATTTTTTAATACGGATTTCGTATTTTTGAAAATAACGAAAAATTCTATTGTTTTGAAAATACGAATTAAAAATAGAAGCGGTCGATTTTCCTAGAGAGCATCACATTTTTAGACAAATTTCAGCCTAAAATGCTATTAGGTGTTTAAAATATTGAAATTATGATGCTTTTTTACCAATTTTTGTGGCATAGAGAACAAACCTTACCAGTAAGAACAAAAAACTACCCAAGGTACAAGTTACATAAAAAAGGCATACAAAAAAAAAATCTTATTGTAACTGCAGAAGCCTGCTTTAATAAATCACTTACCTTTTATACAAGATTTAACCCCCCTCAAAGTTAAGTTTCATAATAATTTCATTAATCTCTAAACTACTAGCATATTGCTTTATTAAGAAATTTTAAATTGAATTGAATATATATATATATTAAAATGTTTTTCAGGGTTACGTTTGGTGAAAGATTGTTGTAGTGGTAAATTAATTGGTGATAAAAAAGAATCAACAAAAATTCAATTTAAAGGAAATAAAGTTATCGGTGGTACATACGAAGCAGACACGAAGACTGCTGGGTATGTCTCATCTTTAGGTAAATACATGGTCTACCAATATGAAGTTAATCAAGATTTTTTACAACTAAAAATAGTATGTAGTGTAGTGGTATTTGCACAGAAAAATTGAGGCCCTTATCTATATTTTCCCCCAAATAAACCATTTTTCCGATGCCTTGGCCCCTTCCTCCTCCCCGTTGGGTATGTCTAACTTCTGACATTTTGATTAAACCTTAGTCCTTTGTGGCTGTTGGGATATTTTTATTGCAGAACTTTTTCTGTAAAATTCTGACCCCTGTGTTACCCACAAAGTTGCCAGATAACAAACACTGCTCAAAACTACTCTAAAATTCCCCTAGAAGCCCTTAGAAATTCAAATTTTTATTGAATAAAGTGATGGCCATGAAGTTTTCAGAATGACTGTCCACAACACAAAAGTCAGGAGTCACTTCTTATGGCTTATGCATTGCCTCCAAAGCATAATAGGAATGCTAAAATTTACATATAAAAATTTAAAAACTGTGTTGTAAAAAAGGTTCCATCAGCACCACAATTTTTTGTGCTGTACCACCACAATTTTATCTAACCAATCAATCATAGCAAACTGTATTTAGCAAACAAGCAGAGGAAAAGAAAGCATAATAATATATATCCTACTTTACGTCAGTTGTGCTAGTTGTTAGATTTTCTGATAACATCATCAACCCGTTACATAGGACAGATATTAGGCTATTTTATATTTGACTTAAGTTGTTGTCTCGTGTAAACAATAATTAAAATCTTGAGCATGTTTTATATTTTGTAGCAGTGTTTGTCTGCTTTTACAAATATCACTACCATGCTTCTGTTTTGCTGACAAACCTTCAACTTTGGTGCTAAAAGGTGGTACTGATGCAGAGATGGCTCCACCGATAGACTATTATATGAAGGTAAAATAACTTTTGTTTATAATATGAGATGGTTTGTTGTTTCAGAGTGAAGACCAGATTATATAAAGTTTTTTTTTGTATATTTGGAAAATGAGAATGCTTTCTTTGTGTTATCTATTTGCAAATTCTGCATTAAATCAAAGGAATTTGAGAGATCTACTAAAAGGCAAAATTTTTTAGGCTTTGCTCTACATGTTGACCCATGTGCTAAAGTAGATTAGAAATGGTTATGGTAAATGATTTTATTTTGTTTGTTTGTTTGTTTCTTAATTTTTGCTTAATGTTTTAGATCTTCCACCCTCTAGTGAGCAAATTTGGAGTGCAATTTGAATGCACGTTGGTCAGAAGGTAAATAAAAATTGTACTAAGTTTGAAAATGGCCTACGGTGTTTTTAACCATAAACCAGGCACGTAATATTCCTGATATTGCATTTATAATCAAGAGAAACACTAATCTTAAGTTTCTTAGATTTTCTTCAACTAATTATTCTAGAGGATTTTATCCACAAGGAAGGGGAGAAGTCACAACTGTTGTTCACCCTGTAACTGGATTTCAACCTGTTTCGATGGTTGAATTTGGAAGTTTAAAAATAATACATGGAGCAGCATTAGTAGCTGGGAATCTACCTGTAAAGGTGTTAAAAGTTTAACGTTTACTTTCTTACAGTTTGTTGCAATCACGGTTGCTTTCTTCACATCAGAAGAGGTATAGAAGATGCACATAAAGTTTATATCAAGATTCCGAAAAAAATCTGTAAACAAAAAAAGTTACCCCTTTTTATGCCTTTTTTATTAAAATATAGCAAACCCTTAAAACCCTGAAAAACACTGAATTTGAAAAAGTGGCCTTAAGAACCCTGAAATTTAGATTAAAATTTTTAAAACCCCTGAAAACACTGAAAAAAAATTTAATGACTAATTTGCAAAAAATTATTGTAATGGAAAACTTGAGTTCATTTCTACTATTTCAATGATTAAAAAAGGCATTTTCAAAAAGTTATTTTTGTAGTATTTTTTCTTCATTTTTTCATCACAAGTTTCAGTGAGATATATAGATAAATTACTTTTATGCCTTTTATGTGAAGACTTTTTAGCAGAAAAATCTTCATAAGACCCTGAATAATCAAATTAAAACCCTCAAAAGTCATGATATTACTCAGTAAAATGACCCTGAATGAACCTGAATTTAATCCAATAAATTCACAAGGCACCCTGATTCAGTAAACAGTATAATATAAAAAATTGAACCAGAGTTAAGTAAAAGAATTCTTCAATTTTAGGTTGCTGAAAAAATGGCATCCTCTGCAGTGAATCACATCAAAAACACTTTAGGCATCAGTGCAACTATAGATGCTTACAAAGAGGATCGTCAAAAGGCTTTTGGGACTGGTTGCTCTATTATGTAGGCTAAGTATTAGCTTCTTTGAACTTTGCAGAACAATATTGCAATGGCAACATTTTGTTTTTCTGGGAGTCATTTTTGGTCCTCTTTTTGATACCTGGGAAGCTTTTAACTGTTTGGTTTAGAGGCAGTCAATTCTGGATGACTCATAGCATTTAGAACACTAGCTAGTCATATTAAACCTTCTTACTGCAAAAGAACAATTTATGTCGTACTTTTCTCCACCTCGATAAAATGGAAAAACTGTTTATAACCAACGCGATGAATAGTAAACAAATTTTGGTAATATTAATGACCTTAACATGAGGAAAATCCTATTTTAATAACGAAATGATATTTTTGAACTGTACATAACTAACACATGGCAAAACACTTGGAATTTTATTCTAAACTTTTTTTTTGCTATTGTTAGAACGTGAAAGCATACTTGAATCTAAGGTACAAAGCATTGGCCCTCTTAGATCACTTTTACAGCTGGTTCGTATGTACCAGGAAGTGATTAATATTTGCAGGAATTGATATGCAATAAATTTTTACTATTTTTGTAAAAAAAAACAATGTTTACAAAAACTAATTTTAAAATAGGCAATTTGAAAGAAAAATTCCTTGCAAAATTTTTGAATTTGGCTGTGATACCGTAACTGAAATGAAAAAAGACCTATAGTCTAAGAGTTAGAGGTACAACTGTGACTGCTAGGGAAAGGACATTTTACCATTTAATGAAGAATCATGCCTGCCATTCTGGAATTTTTATTGTGTGTGTTTTACAGACGAGAATAACAAAACATCTTTAATGCTTTGCCTTTTTAAATGAAATTTTGATGTCACTAATAAAAAAATATTTGTATCACTGGGCTCAATCTTTCAAGACAGACTTTAAAAGATAAGATTATATATAATCAGATACCTGTTTAATGCTGAAAAAACATTTGGAAATTATTTCTAAAATAGTATATATTACCCAAATCATTATTTTTGTCAAATTTTTGTTTTTTATATCATCAGAAAGTATGAAAAATTTAAATTTATAAAAAATAAATTTTTGACAGGAAAAGGATGAAAAAAGGTAAAATCGAACAAGCAACATTTTTTCCAACGTCTTTTCAATAAAATTTAATTTTCTTATAAAGTTTAAATCTCAATATCTTGGAAACAATTTTTCTTGATAACCCCTTCATTTTGGCCTAAGAGGTCACCATGAGACAACTAAAATATTAATGCTCTTGGCATGCCAAGCTCTCAAAACAGTGTCTGTTTTTTTCTGAAAAATGAATTATTAAGATACTAGTTATTTAAACCCGTGGAAGAATCCACTTAAATTGATTGTACTTCTTATCACAAAAAGGTTTGTTGATAATTTTATTTAGAAGGCTGAAAAAGAAACGTTTTAAACGAAATCCCGTGGAGATATCCACTCAAAAACATTTAAAATTTATTCTATGTTTCTTATCACAAAATCATTTGTTGTCAGTTTCATTTTAAAGACGCAAACAATTAAAAGTTTTGAACGAAATTGACAACTATAATAACAACGTTAATTGCCTGTGACTTTACTCGTATAACAATTTATAACAAAGCTCCCGTCACGGTAAATTTAAATTCGCATGCAATAAAATTCCTAACTAATGAAATCACTTTATTTTATCACATGATTTGTTTTAGCCAAACAGCGAAATTCATTGTTATTTTCGTCAAAACGTTTTGTTGTTAATTCCATTCAAGCGGGAATAAATAAAACCAATATGTTTTTCATATAACAGTAGACAATAGACACGTGCTTAAGGGAATAATAAAAATTAATTACCCGTAACTTTTGTTAAAAGGTTTTTATGAGAACAATCATCATCATCATCATTCATCATTCTCGGCTTAACGTCCGTTTTCCATGCTAGCATGGGTTGGACGGGGTATATTAATGACCCTCTTCCAATCTGATCTAGACTGTGTTAGATCTAAACTTAACTTCCTCTGTATCAAGTCTGTCCTTATAACCTCCTGCCAAGTCTTTCTCGGTCTGCCTCTGGGCTTTGCCCCAGGAACTATCAAGTCTCTACACTTTCTTACCCAATTATCCTCCTCCATTCTTTCCAAGTGCCCCAGCCAATTCAATCTTCTTATCTGGATAACATCTTTAATTCTACGGAGACTTAGCCTGCTTCTTAGCTCATCTGAACTCTTTCTGTCTCTCAGACTGGCGTTACACATCCACCTAACCATTCTCATATCATTCCTTTCTAAACGGTCAAGATCTTCCTGCTTCACTGCCCATGTCTCACTACCGTACAACATAACACTTCTTGCACAGGCCTCATACAACCTACCTTTTACCTCAATTGACAGGACTCTGCTAGTCAACAAAGGAAGTAACTCTCTGAACTTTTTCCAAGCAGAACCTATCCTGCAAGTAACACTTCTTCCAACACCCCCTTCACTGCCCAACATATCACCTAAGTAACAGAAGTTCTCAACTATCTCTAACGAGCCACTGTTGTACATCATTAAAGCTGGAAATACTTCATTCTCTATAATCTCACCTTTGCAACGCTTGCATACAAACTGAATGTCAGCTCTTAACCTTCCACTAATACTACTGCACTTCTTATGTACCCAATGCTTGCAAGTCTGACAAAAAATTGAGTTACTACCAACCCCTTTCCTGCAAACTCCACAAGGCCACTTTCCAACTACAAGGTCACACTTGGCTGCAATGCTACTAATCATGACTTTAGACTTTGCTGTGTTTACCTTTAGCCCTTTCTCTTCTAGTCCTTTCTTCCACTTCTCAAACTTTTCAACTAATTCTTCCATCGACTCTGCTATGAGAACCAAATCATCTGCATACAATAACTCCCATGTTCTAACTCCCATAGAACAATAAAATAAATAAACCGTGACTTTTTTAAAACAAAAATTTTAAATCAATTTCAAAAAGCACACAAAAGACAGAACAAAAATAAATGTTTAGCAAAAGGGACATGTTACCGCGGCTGTTTCTTTAGAAAAAACAACACATCCACTTTGCCTGTTACAGACACACGGAACTGGCGTATTATTATATAGATTATCACAGTGTAAACATAAAATAGTACAATGGAGAAGCACGAAAAGCAGATTTTCAATATAAATTTAGAACGAGACCTTTAAAAAGCAAAACTGAGACGCTGTTTTAGTACGAAGTGGAGTAGATTTGATTGATGTGATTCTTATGCGATTAGCTTCAAATGCCTGTCCCTTTTAGACGTAAAAGTCATCAAATCGAAAAAGGTGTTTGATAATTTTTGCATCTTCCCAGTTTAATATTTTATGACAAAAATAATCCAATTCGATAGGAAATTTATCGAACCTTCAAAAAAAATATATACTTTCACAAAGTTTTATTTCACAGTTGATGAAATATAGCCAGTGTTTCATGTATCCTTAAAGGGATCCTGAGGTACTTTTACAAGTTGGACTCATCTGAAAGATTTGCATGAGAAATGCTAAATGATATATTCACTTTTTGTTAAAACTTCATGTAACTCCAGATATAGCTTTTTAGATATTTATTTTTCTTGTCGCTCGACCGCCATCTTGGTTATCTTCGACCTTCTTCTTTGTTAAAAATTTTCATTCTAGCTCCAGTCTTTTTTAGTGGCACGTGACCTGTTAATGACTTTCACTCTCTATTATTAATGACTTTCATAGCCAAAAACAATTAATATACTGTTGTAACAAAGTTAAAAAAAATCAACGTACTTTCCACATCGATCTCTGTACGAATGATTTATGTTTTTTTTTTTTAAATAAGCCGTTTAAGCAATAAAACGAAAAAATAATATATTAGCAGCAGGTGTGTGCATGATTTCTTTTATTTCAAATTGAAAAGAATTTATTTCAACAAACAGGTTGTAAAAATTAGTGATCTATAACCTGTCGACCTAGGCGGGGTATGATGCTCAAGTGAGTATTGCCAACCTTGTTCTCAACAATCCTTGGCGACGAGGTTGCCTAAGTTACTCAGTAGATGGATATATTTTTTATTAAAAATATTAAAAAATCAATAGAAAAGAATACTACTTTAATTCATCCCACGATACAGAAAGAGACAGAAATTACTGTCTAATTAAAGTTTGTTTTCTTATGATATTCTTCCAATATATAGCGCAAACATCAACGCTGCTGGTTTCGTCCTAAGAACGTTTAGATACGAAAATGTGGGGAAACCAGTTTCAAATTTAGAGTATGCTAACCTTGTCCCCAGGCCTTTTGGTTCTGAACTGCTCTGCACCTCCATGATTAGACCTTTTAAAAGCATACATCATACATTAATGTCCAACGAAACCCTCATAATTCACCATTTTTAGCGTTGACAAATAACTGCTGTGGCTATATTCGCACTTATTAGAACTTATTAGCTACCTCCTAAATAAAAAATATTATTTTTACCGGGAAAAAGCAAAGGAAAATAACAAAAAAAATAATAATAGTTAATTGCGTAAATATTAAAGTTCAATGCAGAAAAAACGGCATTTTATTAAATATATTTTAGCGTTTTCTGCAATGATTTATTCAAACTACATTGGTGACAAACTGTTTTTAATGATGCAGTTGAAGCGCAACAAATATATTAACTGATGTTTTGCTAAGAGTTTGTTGTTCGTGCATTGCCATAGGAGGCAACTGAACTATGCTCTGGAAAAACAAATACTTTTTTCCGTTGTTATATCTTCGGCTATTTTTCACACGTCTGATCGCACAAGGCCTAGGGACTTTTTATGTGCGATTTCACCACGTCAAATAATTGCTGACGCGAAGGTACATGTTTTGAAAATATGTCGGTAATTACGTCGGCAAATGCCGAGTGCTGTCTCAAATTACAAAGGTTGTAACCGCCCTTAATCCTATTCGTGCTGGAAGGGGAGGAGTGATGCAACCCCCTCTCCCTTCCCCCTTCAACTTTTTCCATAACTTTTTATGGGCTTATAGTCACACCTTGATATTTTGTTACTTTTATTTGCCTTCCAAAATATATCCTTTTGAAATAAAAACCATACTCAAATGTGTGGCATGTTGAATAATCAGTAACTTTCACAACCTGCGTCTCAAATAAAAGTCCTTTGAAATAAAAATCATGCACAACTTGCGTTTCAAATAAAAAGTCCTTTGAAATAAAAATCATGCACATTTTATTTTCCGTTTGATTGCTCAGCTATGTGAGAACATATGCAGAATTATTTCTATGTTTAAAAAAAAATAATCGTCCGTAAAGAACTTTATGCAGAATTATTTAAATTTAAAAAAAAAAAAAATCGTTCGTAGAGAACTTTCGTTTCACTTTGCCGAGAGAAGGTATCTGTTCTTGCTATAACAGTCAGTAATAATTAAAGCGCTACTGAAATATTACGTAACAGGGTCACGTGCCACTAAAAAAGACTGGATTCCAACTTGTAAAAGTACCTCGGGATCCCTTTAAGGAGATATTCAAAACGGCAAATAGTCAACATCTTGCTAGAACTTCTGAGGTTAGCATTCATCGGTGGTAGATGAATGCTTACCTCAGAATGATGAATTTAGTTTACAATGAAATATCTTCATTTGCAGGAGCAGCAATTTTTTTTTATTTATTTTAGCATAATAGCCGAAACTTCGACAGGTTGTTTACTGGGTGGATGTGCGGTTGGAAAAAAAGGTATCAAATTTTGTACTGTTGTTTTGTTTAAAGCAATTTTGAAATTCATGGCTTATTTACCACAAATTTGATTACTACTTCTGAGTTTAAATGACATTAAAGATTGAGTTCATCCTCAAAAATGTTTTGTGTTTTGTCTTTTATGAGTCACAAAACAGAAAATATAGGCTAAATATCAATCCAACGCTTGGATTTTATCCCGAAATACTTTTTATTCTTTAAAAAATTAATAACGGTATGTATTTGAAACACCTGGAATTAAAACCACCCCAGGATCATCACACTTATAATTAGGTGCAAAGTGTTTGAGAAAGCAAAAACGAATTTTTTTTGTATAATTATAAATATGTAAACCGTTTCAATAAATTATTTAGAAAACATTTTCCTTTTAAATTGGGAGTCTAGGTTTTAAATCTCATTACTATTTTTATTTGTTTGTACTTTTTATTTACTTTTTCATTAATCTTTATTTTTATATAATTATCTGTTTTTAAGGTAATCTTTGTTCATTAGGAAAGCCAGCGGAAGAAGTGGGATATGAAGCTGCCAACATGTTATGTGAAGATCTTTTAACAAAACCTTGCGTGGATCGATATATGCAAGACCAACTGATTATATTTATGGCCTTAGCGAGTGGTACGTCAAAGATTAAAGTTGGTGACATAACAATGCATACAAAGACAGCCATCTACATTGCTGAAACCATCACCAAGGTAACTATTTATTGCAATTATACGCAGGATGAAAAACATAAACATAAAGGCAATTGATTTTCAGTACGTCAATGTAGATTGTTTCCCGAAACGGATGCGGGGTCCAGGTTTAGGAAACTGACCCAATTTTGTCCCAGGTTGTCCTTAGTTATCCACACAGCAAAAAATCACTGACGTCACCACCTCGTTTCCAAGTTATTTGGCCTCAAAGTTATAACTGCATTGCAATGACTTCATTAATTTAAATTAGGATATTGACGTTACATTAGTGTTATTTATATCACAACATTGAATTTGTCTATTAACATTTGAGGCATAACTTTTTTGGCTACATTAAAGTAAAACGAACGCATCTACTTTGCCTGTTACAGACAGATAGACGAACACAGTTTCCACATTATTATATAGATCATATATGTTACATGCTGTTATTTGAAAAATGTTAAATTTTTTGACCAGACGATTAACTAATAAGCAAATGAATGTCTGACTTAAGATATCTGAACTTAAAGTCTTTCTTAAATTTAAAATCTGCTACTCTTTTTTGGAAAAATATAATTCTTCTGACCTAAAAAAGAGAGGAGTTACTTGTTATTCAACACTGTATTGTGGTTTTGTTACCTAGCATGATTTTTTCTTCAATTGATTTTGTTATTTTAGGCTAAATTTACTGTGGAAAAAGAAGGCGACTGTAATTTGATAACTTGTACTGGTATAGGCTTTACCAATGACGGTAATTATTTTATTTTTTTGTTGTTTTTTTTTAGTTACTGAACTATTTATTTGGTACCTGAGACTCAAATCAGCTTCAACTGATCCTATAAACAATAAATAGCCTATATTTAAATCTGAATCCAAGTTTAAAAAAAACAGTATTTTATAGTTTTTTAAAAGTGGTTCATCAAAGAAAAGATAAAATTTACTAAGGGAACCAATCTAAATGCTGGGGGGGGGTCTTGATATTTAAATAAACAAAGGTTGAAATAAGAAATAAATCTTTGGATAGTCATTATATATGTCATAATTTTAAAAACAAACGCTACTGCTATCAGAACAAGTGTGTCAGGTCACAAGAAAACTTGCATCTTTAAGATATTTGTAAATAAAAAGAATAATAAAAATGTAATTGAAAAAATCCAAAAATAAAGTGGGATAAATCAGGGTATTTTATTTCCTGAATAACAGTGGCTGTAGTGCTTATAAACTAAATGTTCTTATGTTTGTATTTTTCTGTTTAGGTGGGTGAAGAGTCACGATGAACATGTAAAGACTTGTTGTGTTTTAATAAAAAAAATATGTAGATTTTATAAGCTTCCTGGCGTTCTAAGGCTCCGTTCGATTATTGATCTTTATTGTGCCTGAACTGTATTTTTTACCTTTAAAAAAATTATACAATGAATGCCCTATAAACTGTGAAAAGTTGTGTACTTTTCTTTGCTGTTGTCAATTTTGGGTAGTTTTCACTTTATTTACTATTTAAGTCCGAAAAAGTAAAGTTTAGCAACCTAGAGTTTAAGTAACTTTACGAGTTGAAAATATAATTTTCTGAAGATACAGTATGTACAACTCGTGAAATATTAAACGTTTTAAGGTAGTTTTGACATTGAAATGCCTTGTGTTTAGAGGGTTTTTAACCTTATAAATAATAAATAAATTAGGGAAAAAGAAGACAAGCTGGAAGATGAATAAAAACAAACGAAAGTTCAATGATTCCAACAGAGGTTCTAAGCGTTTTTGTCATAATTTTGGACATGAACAAAGAAATCCAAAGGATATCATTATACCGACAAAAAAATCCATATTTGCTGGAAGCTCGAGAGGTGGCCACAGCAGAGGAAATGACTCTTCTCGGTCACTGGATGCGTACATGCCACAAGGTATGTGACATTGTATTTTTTCATTTGACCCATTATATATTTGCTAATGTGATTTAGAAAGGCCGAGTTTATTGATATATACACTTATAGAGTGAAATCATTGATAATACTTATTACATTTTTTCATCAGGCTATTTATTCCATTCCTTCTTCATTTCTTATTTTTGCAAATTTCGGTCCACCACTCCCAAACAAAACAAGTTTGTTTCATATTTTCAAATTTTCAATTGTTGGCACAAAAAAAACAACAAAAAATATTCATGCCAAGATTTGTGCCAACACATAGAGAATTGATTTGGAGAGGTATAAACTCGATTTAGTCGAATAGAAGTAATACTTAAACAAGTTTCTAAAAAAATGTATATATTGATGGGTTTTTTCTGACATCATTAAAATGTTTACAATTAAATATCTTCACCATTATTTTCTGCCAAGGTGGATGCATAATAACGAAAAACAGCTTAGTACCACTTTATTCAAAATGTGCTATGGCAGAAATCAAGTAGGCCGCCATATGTTAAATATCAACATTGTTGACTTGTAGCTAGTTAATACATATTTACAATATAAATTTTGTCCCTCTTGTAACAATTACGATAAAACATTTTTTTTATCTAGAATGTAAATTTTAAATTATATGAAGAAAGTATTTATTCCATGGTTTTATCTCTCTTTTTTTTTCTTTTTTTTTTAAAGTAAATTATCTTCTTCTTGGTAGGTGTGAATGTTTACGATTATGCAGAATCTCGAGCTCTGGAGATGAAAAATCTCAAATGTGCATTAACAGAGGCTAAATTTTCACAAGATATGAGAGCGTTTCAGCAATTGCCACGACATATGAGAAGAAGAGCAGCTAGTCACGACGTGAAGAGATTGCCAAAATATTTGAGAAACAGAGCATTGAAAGAGGTATGGTCTTGTGTTGGTGTTAATTATTGATAGTAGTTTAGAGCTAATTCTATTAGGTCTACATAAGAGAAATTTGATGTCCAATTACTTGTGTTGATTACAGAATGAGAAGAAAATAAAAGACTTTCAACTATTTAGATGGATGAACCAGCATCGAAAAAGAAATCTCGCAAATTTAAACGACATCCAAAGAATTTGGTAGAAGAGTACACAAGGCGAAGTAAAAACCATTTTTGGCTGGAAACTCATATATGGCATGCAAAGCGCTTTAAAATGGTGGAAAAATGGGGTTACAAAATAGCACAGCAGCCATGTGATAAAGGTTTTCGTGCTACGTATAGAGCTGCAACACAAACTTGTTTGTTACAGGTAGGTGTATCCTAAGCCATGCTGATTTTAAGAAAAGTACGCAATCTTGACATATTTAGAACAGATTTGCAAATAAAAATAATAAAATTAATTTTTGTCTTGAACAAATCTTACGCAGGCGCAAATATAAAACATGGACCTACCAGTAAAATTAGGATTGAAATAGTTTCAAATTAATCAAATTTGAAGATAATAAAATGTTTCTTCTTTGCAGGATAAATCGTTCATGGAGCTTATTGAGTTCGCTGGCAGTGAGGAACACATAATTGAAGTATTGAAACAGATGTGCCCACCAGGTGCAGGTACATCTCTACTACATTAGTTTTCTATATTATAATACTCGCTGTTTGTTTGTTAGCCAATCTACAAACCATACGTTTTTAAATTTAAATCATAGTAATAACCTCTTTCCAAATAATTTCATTGCTTCATGCTAACAGTAGGGCAAGGATCCATGAAATAGTGATGCAGGAAATATGTACGACGAGCGATTCCCCATGGAATTTTACAAATTAAAAATAATTTAAAGGACAGCTATCAGTTTTCGAAACACTATCCATTATCACCATTATCTAAGTTTAAATAATCATGCCCTATGATGTTGAGGTTCAGTTTTAACACACCACATATTCTACCATTTGAATTTAATATTTTTATTAGAAAATGAGAAGGGAATTACTACATGTTAATACACTATTTCCCTTTTCTTCTTGGTAAACGATTCTGATCAAAATGAGGTCTTAACAAAACAAAAAATTTCTTTAAGCTTGCTTATCAAAAACTGTTTTTTTAAACTGGATACACTTAAACAACAACGCTTTGCTTTCTCATTTTAGAAAAACACCTAACTACAGAGAAAGTGATGAATGGAAGTTGTTATGAAGAGGTTATCTTATATCGGTGCAATCAACATCCTTACAAAGCAGTGGGACCTGTAAAATTTATATGGACCAGTAACAACACTGATACAGTCAAACGTTTAGTGTTAATCAGTCATCCTTCTATCTCATCAGAAATACTACACGAAGTCAGAAGTATAAGTTCTGACAGAATAACGATTGAGGTGATTGTGGATGCTAAGATGGGGGACGATGGAAGTGTAAACACAAGCCAACAAACTGAAATAAACAACTGTATGCAAACACCGGAATATGATCTAGATGTTAAACCCAACCACACACACATACTGGAGAATGTCTCTCATGTTAACAAAAATGATACACAAACGCTACAGAATGTTCCTAATGTTAAAGCTAACCACACACAAGCAGAGCAGAAAGAGAAATTACCTCATATTTTTGTTACCAAACGTGTTTTAGACTTTGTGATGTTTTCGTTAACCGGTCCATTAAGTCATAAAATTCTCAATAAAGTGTTTACCTTTCCCTGCAACCAGAGTGATGATTCTTCACGGAATAAACATTCAAATAAATTATGGGAAAGTTTGTCCACTGATGAAATATGTGCTCAGCACAATTCTATTTTTAACTTGATTGTTGAAGATCCTAGGTTTCACATCCCATACAAAAAACAGAATCCACACAAGCTACCTACACATTTAGGTGGGTACATGGAGTTTTCATTCTTTTTTAAGTTTTTTTATGCCACTTTGCTTCACAATCTATTTGTTACGTGTAGATGCATTCTCTCTGCAACTCTCAGCCCAACCAGTAAAAACCTTACAAGGAGGTCAGGGTTAAGACAGGGCAAAACCTGTTTTAAAAGTTAATACAAGAGACTGTTGGTGATTAGGGGAACATAAATCCATAGAAACAACTAAATGAAGAAAAAGCATGTTAAACAACATGATCTTTATTTAATCATGTCAAATGTCCTTTTGTGTTTTTAGCTCAAAAGTCAACAGTGGTTGCGCACTGTAACACTCCATCTCTGCTATGGAATAAAGACAAACGCGAGAAAATAAAAACTGAAAAGAAGACTGATCTTGAAATTAATTCCATTGGAAATGAACTCCTTCTTCCTGGAAGTAAACTACCAATATCAAGTATGTCTTTATTATTATTATTTTTTTTATGTTTTAATAAAGATATATTTAAAATAATGTTCTGTTTTAGGCCCAAAGATTCCAGTTGTGGTACTGCAAAGACCTTGCATAACTGTCAATCGCACATCTGGTGAGCTTTTTTATTTAATGATTTTTAACTCGTTGATGTGTCTAGTGGAAATGTAACACTTATTTCGAAAATACGCCCCATTTCTACCTCAAAGAAAACTCTAGATTCACCACTGAACCATCTAAAAGTGTCAGTTGGAAATTTTTGTGATGTAATTGAGAAAACTATCATACCTTACAACCTCCTAACAGAATTAATTGCACTGCAAATTTATGTTCACTGTTTATTTTTCACCCATTCAGACTGTGTCATCGACAGACTACACAGTCTAATTTTACAGGCAAGCATATTGGACATATTTTTACACATTGCACGTTACTGTTTGGCATTGCCACAAATGGTACAAATGAGAAAGAGATATTAAATTTCATTTTTATAGTGTGTTTAGGATATCGCAAAATTTGTTTTGTATGAGCAACTTATATATAATGTATAGTGATATAATTAAGCCATGAAGCAGTTTGTGTGACCTTTTTGTTTTTGTGTAGCAACGTTATTATATATTACGCTTGCTAAACACCTATGATGAAGATTTTTACGTTGTTTTAGAAACTCCCTATGTCGTCATAAATTCAAGCTTTGCTTTCAATTTATGTTTTGTTTCAGGTGGTGGCGGTGATAGGTCGTATAACGGAGGATTAGATATCTTGTTGCCAGCCAACTGGGCAATGCCGTTTTGGGTAGCATTAACATATCAAGGTGCTCGTGCTGGAGGTTTGAGAGAGGAGGAGAACATAGATTTGGAATGTCTGTTTCCATATTTTCCCAGTAGCTTTCCTGACACCTCCGCTGGACGAGACGTTGCGGAGAAAAAGAAGGAAGCAGAAGATAACCACATGAGGTGATATATTCTATCTGTTTTTTTTATGTGTTTCTTGGTTCTGTTTTGTTATAAAATGTTTAGTTTATTGTGGTAAAACAACAGAAACAGCGACAATTTGTTGCAGTGTTTCTACTTACTGTTTCAAGATGAAATTGCAGTTATTTCTAGAACTATAGTAGCCGAATTATTTGGTATTTTTGTATTTTGCTGACCTCGGGAATTATAATTATGTAATTTGTTTGAACTGAAATTTCAATGTGTTTTTTAAGTAAGCTAGATATAGTTAAAGACTCCATATTTTTTTTAATCTTTTGTGCGACAATGCTATTTTTAATCTGTTATATTCCACCAATAATTATTGTTTGTTGGCAGCAGAAAAAAACTAGCCTTGTGTACTAAACCTTTGTATTCTCTTTTTTAACACAGACATCCACCAAACAACAGATGCAACTATGATGTGTTGGGCATCAAAAACCCTTTTGCATTACCATGGCAAGATCTGCTAAATGAATGGCGGTACAATTTGACTGCGCTTTTACCAAACTTGAAAGAAATTGTCAATTACAGGAAGGAAGATTTTTACGTGTTACGTGATAACGCTGTATTAAATGACTTGAACAAGTTCTTTAAACGAGAATCAAAGGATACGGACAAAACATTGTTAGATTTGATGTTAAATTATGCAAACTGTCTTGTTCCTGTACGTGTGTATGCTTTGAAGAAGGGTTGCCCCGAAATGAATGCACCACTCTATATACCTCTACAGAAGGATATTGAGTATCTTAAGAGAACTGAAGACTTAGATAAAGATGTAGGACCGCTTGAGCCTAAACATGGTGGATTGAAACACCTATTTCCTTATATTTGCAAACAACATGAAATATTACGACACAACGCGCTGACTATTGGTTGTAATACGAGGTGGGTTATTGGTTATGTGCAGGATGGAAGATATTCACTAGCTCGCGGAAAGGGTGCAGCTATTGGTTTTGTGAGTATGCTTGGATTGCGGTATCTTGTGGACACCAATAATGAGTTCAAGTTGTTGTTTCGCAACACAGGATCCTTTCAATACCGTTTTTGCAACTTTGAAGTTATGACCAGTTCATAATGGCTGATTTTGTGTTTTTTATGATTTTTTAAGATCGGTAACATAACTTATTAGATGAAATATTTCTGTAATGTTTTTTTGACACGTCAGAGTGTTATTGTGTTTTTTGTAGAAACTTGCAAATGGTTGGAGCAATTATTCCTATCTGTCAAAATACAATTTCTGTGTATTCTGTGTGTTTTCGAATATACAAATGTCTTTGATGTATTTGACTATCGTAGCAAGATTGTCAATTTCTGTCTTATGCTCAGCTGGCTAGCATGAAAACAAATTGGCTAGAAATCAAAGTATTATGGGAAAGTGCCATGCTTTTTTAAGCATTGAAACTACCTTTGTGTTAATTTTCTGCACCATGATATAGTGAGGAAAGTATTTGTTTTTTTATGTATTTGTTGTTTTATATATATTTATATATAACATTAGTTTATCATTCTCATGAATACATCTACAACTTGCAAGAATAATTTTTGATTTTGCTAAGCTGTCTATATTATTTCCTTACAATTGAAAATTATATTTCCTTGACTCTTTGTAGGGTAGTACATAGTGTGAACTCCAGATACTGATTAGGGTTGTGCGGAGGGGTTAAGGGATGGTTTTCCATGGTGAACAAAAGAAAAACGTAAATATGTAATTTAATGGGAAATAGAAGATCTTTACAATCTTTACTCATTTATTTTAATTTTAATTTTTTTTAAAAATACCATCCATATGCCGAAATAATTTTGTTGATGTCTGTTTTAAATAAGTTTAAGTGTTGAAAAGCCTGTAAACAGGATCCCAGACGAAAGATTTGATAAAAAGAATCTGTCTTTTCAGAATTATTTTTTATAAAGCAAATGAAATGTAAACTTGAAATATCAATCCATAGTTTAAATGTGCGAGATTCTTTTTTTGTCTCACAAAGTAGCTATATACAATATTCAATATGGAAGTTGGAGTATTTACAGACAGCACTGGAGAGCAGTCATGCGTATCACTATGGAATCTATCCAATGGCGTGCTATTGAAGAGTTTTAAAAATGGCGCATGTGCTAAAAATGGTGTCAGTTTTGTTGGTGATGACTACGTCATTGCAGCACAACATCAGAAGCAACTTCTACATATATACGACACGCATAAGGTATGCAAGTTTTAGTAAAAATATTTTTCCTTGAGTGTACATGTTGGTTAATGAATTAACTAAATCCACAGGTTTGTCCGTCCAGACAACGGCTATCATCATATGTTTGAATACTTGGATAATTTTGCTAAAGATTTATACAAGAGAGTATAAACATCTAAAGAGAAAGAGACCTTGAATGAAAAAGAAATTGCTAATAAAATTTTGGCAACACAGGATGCATTTTATACATGTACAAAACCTCAATTGTTCAGAAGGGTTAAGGTTTATTGAAATCTCCTTGAGGTTTTAAATTTAAGTTGTGTACAAAATGCTTGTAATGATAGCACAAATAATCTTCACGTGAATCTTGTAGTAATTCTACAATGTCTTTCATTAACTTTCTTATACACGTTACCTTCAATTTTGTACATAACATAACCAAGTGTAAATGTCACCGATCAGTTCTGCACATACTGAATTGTGTTTTCTATTTGTAGGAGCAGTTGGTAAAGAAAATTGTATGTCCGGGTAAAATCACAGCTATGGCTGTCTCACCAGATGGGAAATATTGTGTTGTTGCACTGGTGGAGAGAGTCTATGTTTGGCAGGTGGGTGTTGTTATTTCCTTAGTTTTCTTTTTGATGTTGTTGTTGTTGTTGTTTATTCCTACTTGCTTCTGTTGAAACTCAGAAGTGTCTCTTCAAAACGTTTTCGTCAGAGCTTTACTAAACGGTTTTTTCCCATTTTTTAGCTATGTACAGGTGACTTGATGGCTATATTAAGTAAACATTACCAAGCTGTGACATGTATTCGCTTCGTGCAAGATGGTAGCTTTTTTATGACGGCAGGTGATGATAACCTGTTGTTAGTGTGGAAGTTTGCCAAGTATGTCCATCCTTTTTTTGTTAAAAATTGTTATAAATCTTTAGACATTAACACTTGCCGAGGTAGAGGCCATTTCTATGTATTTACTCTATTATGCCTCTGATTTTTCCTCCTCTTCAGTAATCTGCCTGATTAGAAATCTTGTCTTTTTGACATGGATTAAAAAAATATTCTCGCCTCTCCAATATTCCCCTTTAAACAGTATTGCTGCATATCTCTGTCGAGTTTGTGGACGTTTTCTACATTTCCTCCGCGTAAAAGTATGAGTAGGCTCCTAAAACAATTTTTAATGCATACAAAATCTCAATAAAACGGTGTCTAGCTGACCCTGAAGGACCCAGAATTTAAACAAGTGGCCTTAAGAACCATGAAATTTAAACCTTTGTGCTAAAACTATTGGAAAAGAATATAGAGATAAATTACTTATTATGATGGTAGTTGCATTTGTTTTTTTGTTAAGACTTTTTGTTAGTCTTTTTTGTTAAGACCCCAAAAAATTAAACAAAACACTAAAAACTCGCGACATTACTTAGTGAATGACCCTGAATTTGATTCAATAAATTCGCTAGACACCCTGTAAAAATTGTCAACGTTGTTGTAAACATTGCGTTAATCCCCCTTTAAGGTATTAATTTTTTCACCTGATTTCTTTTTTACTTTGTAGCGTGTTACAGCCAAAAGATCCAATGAGCAATCATAACGTGTGTGAACACCCCTTTCATACACTCTCACATCATTCCATGCCTGTTAAATCCATTTACGTTGGAGTCGGTGGAATGAGATGTCGTATCGCAACCTGTTCACTGGATCAAACATGTAAAGTATGCGTATATTATACAACCGCTTTTTTCTCATCGCCAAAATGGCTGCCAAAGTCTTAATTATGTAAGACGGGGGTATATTTATTTGTTCGGTATCTTTCGGAAAAAATTAAAAACTAACGATCTAAGATGGGGTGAGGGCGGGGGCTGTTGCGTTAATCTAGAGTAGTCATAAGTTCTGAAGTGTAAATTAAAAAAATGGATAAAAACAAAAGATGCCTGTTATTAAAATTATTTGTAAACTAGCTTTTAAACTGACGACAAAAGAATTTATTACCTCATCTGAAATTAGTCCAGGTGTTTTGCAAAACGTTATTTATATTTGACAATTTATTCCGGTCAAGTTATTGGTTCCTTTTATTCTTCTTCTTCCAGTTGTTCGATTTAATCTCTGGAAAAATGCTATGTTCGTTTGTTTTTAATGTCGGATGTTCTGCTGTAACCATGGATATGCCGGAAAGTCGCTTATTTGCTGGAACGATGGACGGCAGAATCTACATTGTGAACTTGTACGACAAGGTATATATATATCTGAACTTTCTCGTACGAATTTGAAACACACTAGTGTTTGATACACCTTTATCCGAAAAAAAACAGGTAAATAGTTTGGTTAAGCAAAAGTTTTGTCGTTTTACCCTGTGAGGTATTTGTGAGGTGAGTCGCTTACAAGTCCCTTACAAGACGCCTACAACTTGTTTTGTTTTTTGAGCGATTCGCGCCTCATGTTACGTATATAATGTTGCTTTTAAAAAAGCCTGTAACCAAAGCAGTGTTGTGATCGAGCTGTGATAAAATTTTGCACATGTACTTGCTAAATTTTTTAAGCGGAATAGTTACTTGTCGTATAAGGGTATTATAATATAGATTAAGCCGTGGTCTCCAGCTATCTTGAAAACATGGAAAACCTGGAAAAAGTCAGAGTGCAAATGGAATTGAAAATATTGTTTTTGTAATCCCACCCTGAAAATATGATTTTCGTGAAATGTGTGTTAGCCCTTGCAAACATTATTCACTGTCAATAACAGAGGCCGTTTACATGACACCCATAGTGAAGTCAGGTTTGAGTAGCGGTGCATTTCTATGAGTTTTTATCACTTCAGGCGAAGTAAAATTCACTTCCGGTGGCATTTTACTTCGGTCAAATTGTCGGAAGTGAAATTTCCATGAAAATACTTCACCACGAAGTGAAATAAGGTTTTAGATCCTTGCGCATGTCTGAAAGTGACGAACACAACGTGTTAGGCCCTTTACGGGCCACCTGCCGAAATTTAATTCAACCGGAAATGTAGTATCTTGTAAACCTTTCACTGTGGTATGGAATTTAACTTCGTCTTAATTTCAAAACTTTTTTTTCAGAAGGCGAAAGAAACACATGTATCTAGTGAGTCAATCATAAAAGCACATACGTAAGTTGGCTATCTCTTAAGAAGTGTACTGTTACTTGGTATTGTTTGTACTTGCTGTTATCTTTATCTCTTACCGTTATTACTGGCGCGTCATTATGAATTCTTAAGTTAGCACATGCGCAATTTAACAAAATAGAGATTTTTGTCTATGTGCGCAAGCGCTGAGAAAGACTGTTGAGCTTTTTGCGCCACAGCGGAAAATGCAATCAATTGAAAACAAACCGTCAGAAAGTACACGTGCTTACAACGCATGATAAAAACCTAGTAGTAACCTTGGGCGTTTAATTGAGAGGACGCTTAAAAATTGTAGGCGGTTAAGCCGCATTCACATGAACGTAATTTTTTACGTAAGAAGAGTGTGTTCATTCATTCTCTTACGTTACGTAAAAAATTTACGTACATGTGACATGTCTTACGAAAATTACGTAAACCCTTCCGGAATTCCGTAAGCGCTTACATGGATTTCCTTGCGTGCAAAACCTTTTGCACGTAAGAAACTGTACGTAAGCAAAAAGAAGGAAAAAAGAAGGAAAACAATTATGCAATCGCGTTCGAACAGCATTTCGAACTAGAAAACATTCGAAATTAGTTTTTCAACATGTTTGGTTTGATAAAATGAAACCTGAAAAATTCTTCGCGCTCGTAGTGTTTTGCAGGAACAAACGTTGAAATAAATGCACCAGTATGAAGTCTATCCATGTTTGTAGGTCTTACCCAAAATCTTCTTCTTTTACGACCAGCTTCATCAGCCCTCTTTTGACGACGGCGACGCCTTCTTCTTAAAATAATAAGAACAGTTGCCAACATGTGGTGCTTGTTGAATGCCGCCATATTTGAAAATAACTTTGCCAGTCAAAATGAATGAAACATTTCTTTTGACTCTACGTAACATTTTACGTAACATTTTCCGTTCATGTGAACAAAAGTATTCGTTCATGTGAACAAAAGTATTCGTACATGTGAACAAAACCACCCGTAAGCTGACATTTGTTACGTAAAATATTTCGTAAGAGCTTACGTAAAAAATTACGTTCATGTGATTGCGGCTATGCGGCATATAATTTATCAAGAAATTGATTCTCATATCTAGTAAAGAGGTGACATCACTTTCTGTGTGTATGGATGGAACTAAAATGCTTTCTGGTTCACTGGATGCATCTGTCAAGTTATGGCATATAAACAGTCAACAGTGTTTGCGAACGTTTTCATTTAAAGGTGAGACTACACTGCATCTTTTTTTCACACATTTTATGAGTATTTCAAGTCTGAAACTGTAAAACCGAGAGAGAAACAACTTAGCCTAGTAAATTTTATTTATTTTTTTAAGGGTCCACGTCATTCATTTCCTAATTTTAACTTGTTGCTTCGTATGAAAATCTATTTTTGCGGCACTTTAACCGCTCGTAAGTTCTAATTGGATCAATGCATTGAAGTATAAATCATAGTACACACCCTATGGTACGTTAAAACCCCATTTACATCTTAGAGTTCTCCAAGTTTACATCGATTCATTATGTAATTTGAAGTACGGTCACAATCTTAAAAAAAACAAAAACAAAAAGAAGCACAGAAGCATGTTTCATAGCCTTACCTCAATCGTAGTTGTACGTAATAAAATTGTCCTCGGAATTTAAGCTGTCAGTGGTAGAATAAAATATTTTAGGCGAACTAGAGCACAAATTTATCATGACGAAAATATTTTTGTTATGATGCTTTCCAGTTGCATTCGGTATACTTTTTGTTGTGTTTTGTTGTGCAAAACTTCTAGGAATCAATCCCTGACTAAGTCATGCCGGGGGCTAAAAAAGTGTGATTCGATCTTTTTTGAACGGTCTAAGAATAGAATTCATATTTTCGACGGTTGGTTAGTTCAGCAATTGCTGTGCCTGTAAAACCTTTGTGGCTCGAACAGTAGATTTAAATGCACTAGAATCTGCTTTTTGGAACCTTCATTTATAGCAGTACCAATAGGAACTAGAGGCTATCCTATATAAGTATTTGTACTAAAAAAAAATTCGACTTATCGTTAAGGTGAAGTAACCAATGCTTTTGTAAAGCCATACCCGGCGTTCTTGCAAGATAGGGCTGTCGCACCGATTAAATGTGGTATCGAAAACTTCAAAAGGACAACGACTGTGCGTGGTGGAGATACATGCAGTTGGAGCACGATGAGTGATGAAAACACTATTCCTGTGGTTCTCAAAGACATACGAGAGGTATGGATTTTTTTTTCTTGAGTGTTGAATAGGTTGCAGATTGGTTTTTACAACAACTTTGCCTTTTGATCATTTAAGTTGCAACTCGAGTTCTATTGCGTTTATAACATCTAACTAGCGCCTTATTTTTGTGTAAGTCACAAATTTAAAGTCAGTATGCTCTCTTTCTTTCTCTATAATAATAGCCGTCGTTTGTCTGTCTGTTACGGAAACACGAAATGCGATATATAAAGTACGGGCGACCTCGTGGATATTCCCACGGGTTGACGACTAGTATAATCTAACGGTTGTAAGAATGAACATTGTAGCTGTGTTTGTATTGTCAGTATAGATACGATTTGTTCTTAGGATGAAGAAACACATGCATCATGGTATTTGGAACAAGCACTTCTGGAGGTAAGATTCGTAATCGTGTATCTCGATCATGTCGCGCTCTTCTTTTTTCTTCGTGTTTTTTGAATTCCTCAAAATGTCATGGTTTTAGTTTCTAAAGTCAACTTTTGAAAACAAATGTCTTGCAACCTATATCATGTCTTGTTGCAAAATAAATTGAAAGAATGCCAAAAGGTTGTGGGGGGGGGGGGGGGGGGGGGAGAGGAGGACCTTTTAAGTGTTCAGAGCATAATGGCAGATACTATGACAAAGTAATGGCAGCAAAGGCGGCTTGAAAAAGATTAAAAAAATATTTCACTCTTTAAACTTGCTAATAAAAAACTTGCTGCCAGTAAATATATACCTGATTCTGCAAGATAGCTGGATTGACTTTGAACTATCAGCCTGTATGATGGAGATGATTTAAATTACTCAGATTACAAACAGAGCTTTTATTGTACATGTGGAGGGTATTATTTGGGAGGTTTACTTTTTAAGTCCGTGACCTTTTAAGTTGAAAGCGCGATTTTATACAAATATGCTTTATAAGAATATCAGACTGGGATTTCAGGTTAAAAACAATAAGGAATTGCTCTTATTTCTCTATTGTTCAGAACTATAGAGAAGTAAGAATAATGACAGTGCTAATGTGGAAAGCTAAAATGGTGATTTTTATTGTAAAACTGTGCCGCTATGCAAAGCTTGAATGACGTCGTATTTTGCCGTAATGCTGTCGCATGTGGACGGCGAAAATAAAAATAACGCTGTATTTTTTCGCCTGCTGACATAACACATTTAACTTCATACGTTCCATATACACCATAGTGTTCGTATCAAGAGAGCAGTTCAACAAGAAATACACTGAAAACTGCAACGCGTTCAGAATTACTACAACGAATATCAGCGCTCGAATCTATGGCGCAAGAATTTTATACATACGCTGGTGAGAAGTTGATCAAAGACGCGACGAGTACTGAACAGTCAACTGGACAGACGTAACAAATGTCGTAAAATCCGACGCAAGTGCGAATTTGGCGTAAACATCGAAACGAATTTTATGACGTTGGTAGGAGCTTTAAATGTAAAATTGGCGTAAATATTGAAATGCATGGCGGGAGCATAGTAACTGATGTTGCCAAGTGGGCGTGACATTGGCGTAATTGTCGTCACAAAATTTCGTGCGTGTACGCCCTTACGGGTGAAATCGGAAATAATGACACGCGTAAAACGGGTGGGAAAATCAATAATAACATCTTTTTCTTTCATTTTGAAGAATTTTTTCTAATATCATGAGTTTTTTTTACAACCCAATTGTCAAACAACCTACATTAGTAGTTGATAGGGAATAGAAGGAAGACTGTGCACTAAGTTGATCACTACAGTAGACAAAGTTATGAACTCTAATTCGATTTTTGTGAAATGCATACGCGTGAAAGAGAATCGTTAACAGCCTTCAATCGTGTCATTTTTTTTTATTTTTTTGGAGGGGGGAGGGATATTTAAAAATAATTATATCATATACAAGAAAAAACTAATACTTTTTCTACTTTTTAAATATATATATATATATATATGATCGTTATATTCCAGCAGGTTTTCCACCTTTTCTATAATCACATTCAGCTGTTACCTTTCCGTTTGGAAGACGCACGATGGCTTGAACCACTCCCATTATAGCATGAGATTGACCTAAGAAATAACATATGCAATAAAATACCTTGCGATGGAGTATGACAATGCAACTGCAACTAGTTTGATCTGCTTTGAACTAGATTGATTTAGTTATGACTGGTTCATAAATCTCCAATACAAAACCTAGTAATAGGACCGGAGTAGAAATCAGACTTTTCTAACCAATCTCTTTTTCATTTTCTAGGTTTTATACTAAAGGATAGTGAGGCGGATTTGATTTATTCAGGAAAACTTGAGAGGGTGACTTCTGCACATATTTTGCAGAAGTTTGTCTGCAACTTGATTTTCATATTTGCATTTAAGAATGTTTTTCTTAATTGCAAACGCCTTCCGCGCGAAAATTTTGTTTTTGCGTGAACACTTTTCTTGCAAGTTTCGCGAAGTTTCGACACAACATCACATTACGTACCTGAAACGTCATAGGTATTATTCGTCACACTTTGATGTCCAAACTCTTTAATCTTCGCTACCATCGAAGGCGGTAAAGTCGGTTCGTACACCACCGTTGGAGGAAAAAGTTGACAATGGAGACGGGGCCGACTAACGGCGATTTTCAGGTTATCATTGAAAAATAACCAATTAGCTATCGTCTACAAAAACAAACAAATAATTTCTAAATATTTAAATACACAACCAATTACAATCTCGTCCCCAGATCTATGATTAAATTTCAAATTTATAAAAATCTCAACCTTAATTACGTGTTCACCAATTTCAGGTTTATGTAAAACTTGAGCTTTTCTTACGGGGACTAATTTTATCCCTGTTCGTGAAATTTAATGTTTACCGTAAATAATTTTTAATAAACTCAAATCGTGAAAATTATAAAGTCATTCATGAACAAAAAATGCACAGTTCCTACTTACCATCCCGACTGCGCTAGGAATGAAGAACCCTCCTGCTGCACCAAAGACAGCATGTACTTTCTTATTCTTCACCCAAATATTCGGCATCGATTTTGATACCGGTCGTTTGTAGGGAATTTTTCTGTCTGACGTTAAGTTGTATATGGTTGGCCAGAATTCAGCAAAATCGGCCAAGTCGTTGTTGTAAATAAAGCCAAGATCACGGGATCGAAGCTTTGCACCAAAGCTAAAACAAAATCAACACTTATTTGTTTAGTACGGGTGACCATGATTTTTAGAAAACAGTCTAAACATAAAGCTGTTCATATTTCGTTACAGATTAAGTAGTCACACTTACTAGGCATTAATAGAAGATGTCACAGACACTGCGCTGCCGTGTGTATCTAGAAGCGACATATGTGAAGTGCCTGTCTTCTCGTCATTGTACAGTGTACTGTAAGGTTTGTAGTATTTGACATCATGCGAACTATTGTCTATCTTGTTAAACATATCTTCGGCTGTCGTATCATTCAACATGTATTGTTCAACCTAAAAGAAAATTGTTATCAGTAAGAACGGCCCTGATCCACGACACGCATGGCTGTTCGCGCGAAACGCGTCACATACATATTCAGTGCGCCACTTCTGTCGTAGGTTGCAAACTAACCTATTACCCAGGACACTTTCGAGGTTAATCCTAAATTGCGTTCGAATTTTATCTCAAAGAGCTCTAGGGACGAGGTTTCTTTTTACTTTCTAACGCCGGATCCTGGGTATGGCATTAGGCCATATTTTTCGCAAGTACTTAGATTAAAAAAATACCTTAAGTTGATTAATTTATGATTGATTATTTTATTTTCGCGAGATCAAAAAAAAAAATGCATTTCGCGAAGATTAGTATTCGTGGATCAGTAAAGTCGAGATATTTCATATTTCGCGAATCATTTTCAGCTTTTTTCACGAATCTAGTATTAATTTCATTTATTAAGATAAGGTTGGTTTTTGTTGTTGATAAAAATTATAAGGTCGCAGAGGTTGGCAATTATTTTTATCAACTACAAAAAAAAAGAAAATTTAGGAAGAAAACTAGAGAAGAAAAAACGAAAAAAATCCTTTTGTTTTTTCCAGAAGTTAATTTTAGGAAATAAGTCAATTTTAGTATTTTCGCGTAGATTTATTTTCGCGAATTGACCTTTCCGTGAATTTTCTCGCAGATAAATTTTCGCGAATATGAAGTAAATTCGCGAAAATTAATCTTCGTGAAAATTAAGGCATTAGGCCATATTTTTCGCAAGTACTTAGATTAAAAAAATAATGAATAATTTTTCCGTAGCTATGGACTTTCACGAATAGGCTAGAAATTTTTGTGAGTTGTTTTAGAAAAGGCGTTTTCAAAAAACTCAAATAACCTTCGTTCCCAGGGATTTTTGTATTTTTTTGTCCTGGAAACGTAAGTAAACTTGATTGGACAAGATTGGAACCGAGTTTGCGCAAAATATATGTTCTTTTGCGTTTTCGCAGAACTTAGAATTCGAACTAGCTTCACTCTTCGAGATGAACCTCGTTAAAAACGGTACTATTTTCCTAGTTTATTATAAAAAACCCTGGGGACAAAAATGTTAGGGAGGGGTCAGGCGCGTTCTTTTTTTGGAGTAAATTATTATGTACCTGATGAGCATGTGGTGTAAACCGTGGGTCACCCAAAAAGGTCGTCGGAGCATATGCAAGCTTGAATGCTTCAATCATCTGATGGTAAACCAATGCAGGATTATCCAAAAAGTCTTTCGGCTTCCAATTGAATTTCGACATGATCTTTAATGATAGTAACAGTAATGCGCCGCTACCGGGCGAGGGAACTGAGAGAACGTTGAAATTATTGATCTTAGTTTTAAGTGGATCTTGGATAACAACTTGATATTTGGCGAGATCTTCTTTCGTCATGACGCCTCCCGCTTGTCGTAGGTCGTCGACGATCGTGTCGGCCATTTCACCTCTAAATAAATACAGGTCACGTTTTTAAGTAACGGATACCGAGCAACCGCTCCGGAGCATTTTAATAACGAAACCGAACAACTACACCGGAACATTGTTGCGATATAACACTTATTGAAATATGATCTTAGTAGCTTTAGTTTCTCGTGTACTCAGATTTACCGCATTTGTAATAGCAGTTAAGGGAAATATAAAGTGCACTATCATATTCGAAAGACATGAGCCAAGAAAACACCGATGAAATTTATTAGACTTGATTTTCAGAAAATTGCAAATTAAGTCTCAGGGATGGTAACGTCAGGGGACTGGGGTTTAAGACATGGTGATCCCACATTTTTGTTGAAATTTAAAAGACAGTAGGGGTTATAAGCAAATATTGCAAAGTTGCTGTACTGTTCCTGTAGTTGGAAATAGAACCTAAATTGAAGGTCATTTTAGAGGATTTTTGAAATCTAATGTTTTCAAAGCTTAACCATGAGGACCGCCATTTTGTGGCCCCTACATTACACGGTGCGAAGTTTAGAAATTTACATTGTTTGATTCCCCTTTTAAATAACTTAAGATTGATGCCACCAGAATATATAGTACACACAAGATATTTTAACATTGTGGACATAAAAACCAACTAAAACATATCTTAGTCTCTCTGAAAATAAATAAAAAAATAAATTTACTGGTAGAAATAATCCGCTCCATGCTTCGCGATTTTCTCGTACGTTCTAGCCAGCTTGGGTCGTTGTAATTTTTCACCTAATTGTAGTGGAGCGCCATCTGGAGCGTAAAGTTCACTAGAAAGAAATAGATTAAAATTAAACAACTGCGAAGAAGAGCACGGTGAGAGTTTTAGTCTTAAGGAAAAGATTGATTATGAAAAAACACAGTTTTATTTGGCGTATTGAAGGTTTGCTGCGTGGTGATGATATCAGCGAATCTACAAAGAAGAAAAAAAACTAAAATCAGTATAAAAATAACAAAGGATTCTTAATCATCCAAACTTCAGAGAATGCGGCGTTCACGGTCCAAGTCTGACTTTATAGATATTTTTTGTGGTCAATTTACCTAATTTTTTTTAAAAAAAGTATACTCGTAAAATTGTAAGATAAAAACATGACTTTGGACACCAAAAATGTTACCCATTTCTTGACCAGGTCGATTTTTGACCATTTTTCCTGACTATTCTGGTTTGCCCAACTTTCCGAACTCAATGGATACCCGCCTTTCAAAATATAAAGATACCTACATTGTGCGCACTAAATTTCACGTACAACTCATCCTGTTTTGTTTTTTCTTACGCGTAATAAATATACCGAATTTAGATGCTTTTACATCCTTGCGTGGAAGCGCAAAAACTACCGCAAACAAGCTAGCAGGCAATAATAGGCTAAAATAAACCAAAGAAAATCATAGAGAAATAAAACCATTAACATAATAATAAAATTTTAAATTTATTTTAAAATATATATTTTTCTATGACATGAGCAGCTCCGCCTGTCCGTTTAACCGGATTTACGATGGATTCAGAAAAAAATAACAAAAACAAATATGGCGCCATTTAATTATTTTCTAAAACCTAGAAAGGCTAATTTATGAAAAAAATAGTAGATCATATTTTATGCGCATGCTCACGTGACATTTCGTCCCCCTGTAAGAAGAACCAGCAAATAAAGTTATACTACTAAACAACTAAGTAAACTACAACTAATTTAAAATAAAAGCCTAATTATCTTAATGTTGAATCTGTAAAACCTTTCGTGCAATTTTCGTCAAGAACATTGCTGGTAAACAACCTCCACCACGGATGGTAAACAAACTCCACCACGGATGGTAAACAAACTCCATCACGAATAGATTTAAAAAGTTTTGTTTTTGTAAGAAATAGCGACTTGAAGTAACGACAGGTTAAAAAGTAATTTGTGTCTTTTTTGTGTTTTTTATCTTTGTTTTGTTTGGAATTATAGTTATCTAAGTGCATGAATGAAGTTTTGTGCGCTGGTTTTCCGCGGGTTTGCGTTAATATCCCGCGGGTTTTCCACCCTTTCGGTAGTCACTTTCCGCGTTAAGTTTTCCGTTCGGCAGTCTGACCACGGCTTGGACCACACCCATGATGGCATTTAGTTGCCCTAGAAAAGAAATATAAGGTAAGTAAGGTATTACTATACTACAAGATAAGAATATCGCGTCTAAAGATTATTATTTTTACAACCTATTTTCTTTTATCTTATTCCGGTGTCTTATCTCCATTTATGGAAAAAATAAGAAGGCCTGGGTTTAAAACTGTTATTTTTTACAAATTAACCAAACATTTTGGGAAGTAGTTTTAAAGTTAAAAAACAATTTATATGAAGTTTTTGTTGGGAATGAGTAACAACCCTGTACTCTCTGTCCGCGGCTATTTTGCGTCATCGGAGCAGTTTGAGTAAAAGAACTTTCAGATTTTTCTCAAGAGCCCTGAGAACGAAACTGCTTATCTTTATTACTTTTTCAGACATTCTTACAAAGACAGAGCTATAAGCCTTGGTTATTGTCAACTGCACGTTAATTTTTCTCACCTGAAACATCATACGTGCTGTTGGTGACGTAAGCATGCGAATAAGATTCTAACTCTGGAATAATTTCAGAAGGAAACGTGGGCTCGTATACAACTGTTGGCGGGAAAAGCTGACAATGCAAACGAGGCTTTGAAATGGCTACTTTGATATTGTTACGAAAGAATAACCAATTAGCGATACTCTAAAATAAACAAAAAAAATTACTTAGGTATTTCGTAAAAGTTGACCTCTTAGTTTGATTCAAATACTTTAGGAGAAGAAATACAACCTTATTTTCCGCGAAACTTTCCTCCGCCAAACACGCTGAAGTCGCCGAAGTAAAACAAAAAATGCGAAAATTTATTCCCACAAAGAAAATACAACACATTGTAAACTAATAGTCTGAAAAATTTAGTATTAAATTTTAATTTTTAAAATCGCGAACCGCGAAGATTTACTCCTGCGCGAAAGTATATTTCCAAGAAAATTTGTCAAAAGAGTCTGAGAAATTTTTGCGAAAGTAACGAGACGCTTTGTAATGTATTTTGCTGTATTTCTTATGCTTTGTTATATTGAAAGCGGATTTAAGCGTTCATTCAAGGTTGAATCTTTTCATCCGATAAAAACGCGAAAGACAATCTGTTTTGGGGGGTCGGTAGATGTTTTGCGCAAGCTTTTAACAAATGTACTCGTGTTCATCACGTACTAACATCAAGTAATGTACTAACGTATCTCACATGTCTTATGACGCTTTGGGATAATGTCATATGTAGACGCCTCAAGAACGTACATTTTTTTGTAAAACAAGACTTATCGAGACAAAGTAAAACAAGTTATAACATTTTAAACATTTTACCAAATAATATATAAAACTTAAACTAATACTGGGAGAAATTTTCAATATTATCCATGGCGTTTGATTAAGAAGGACGTTAAATTGAAATTGGGCGTTCATTTACAATATCTGTCCTGTGTCACACTAACCTGAATTAAACATGTTGGTATAAAGAATCCTCCTGCTGCGCCAAATACGCCCACAACTACATCTTTCTTATCCAGAAATATAGTCGGACTAGATTTCGACATTGGCCTTTTGCCAGGTTTCTTTTTATCTGTTGTCAAATTGTACACATGCGGCCAAAACTCGCTAAAATCTGCCAATTCATTGTTGTAAATAAATCCAAGTTCACTGGATCGTAATTTAGAACCAAAGCTATAAGAAAAGTCATACAAACATGTGAGATTGAATTGTTTTCCCATTGCCAATTTAAAAACACAGAGTAAATGAAGAAAAAGCTTCTGCAGCAAAATCGCCCCAGCTCCTTTACAGCTATTATAGGGTGACTCTTGCTTCAAGTCGGAGTATCACAGGAAACAAAGTCATGGTTACAAGATTAATTTTGCAGCAAAAAAAACTTTTATTCGCAAAAACTGATGTCATATTTTATCAGCAATTTGTTGTTATGTTGCACGCATTCTCGTCCCCAGGGTCTCTCGGTCCCTGAGCCGTTATTACGAAGCTGCTAAATTAATCAAAAAAGGCAAAATGCCCTGGAAACGAGGTTGTCTCGTATAAAAGTTCTTACTAGGCGTTAATAGAAGTGGTAGCCCCGACGGCGTTGCCATCTTCGTCAATTATCGACATATGAGAGGTCCCGCTTTTTTCTTCATGCTTCACCTTACTGAAAGGTTCATAGTAGTCTACAGTGTGTGAAACATTGTCGATACGTTTGAACATGTGTTCTGCTACGTCGTCACTTAACATGTAGGTTACAACCTAAAGTAAAGAAGAGGCGAGTTTTCTTACATGAAGAAGTATACTTCCTGTCCTTATCAGAGGCAACCTCGATGCTAGGGCCCGTAGCGTTTTTGTATTAAATAAAAGCTACAGGCCTTGGGGTCAAGGTTGTATCAAAGGTAGGTCTGTGTTAAAATGAGTTACAAAAACGGTTGATGTAAATATGGCGAAAAAGATTAAATTACGCGGGAATTACACCTTGTAAATTTTGTGTTTTTAAGTGAAATTTGCTAAAATTTAAAAAGTTAAAATTTTAGTGTTTAAAAGTATATAAAAAATTAAATTCTAGTGAAAAAATTGGAAAAATTTGTTAACTTTATAAAATCAGTTATTTTAGCTTTTATGGTACAGCTTTTCACATTCGCAGATTATGGTTTAAAGAGATGAAAGGGATAAGAACGTTTGGGAAAAAGCGATTAAATTGGATGAACTATTAACTGCAGAATTAGAATATTTACCCTCGATGTGTTAGCTGTTTTTCTCGGATCACCAAGAAAAGTGAATGGTGCGTACGCGAATTTAAAAGCTTCCACCATTCTGTGAAATAGCAATCCTCGCTTATTGTATTGGTCCTCTGGTCTCCAGTTAAAATGCGACATAATTTTTAACGCGAGTGATATCAACGCCCCGCTTCCTGGTGGCGGCGTGGATAACATGGTGAGTCCTTTTACTTTGGTTTCTAAAGGATCCCGCACAATGACGTCATATTTAGATAAGTCTTCTAACGTCATAGATCCTCCAGCACCTTTGATGTCTTGAATAATCTGTTTTGCAATGTCACCCCTGTTAAAAATAAACGGTTTAGAAGAGTGCAAAAGTCATATTAGTTCTAGGCAATGAACACAAAGACAGGATTTAACAATAACACTCTGAGTATGTCTGTAGCTCTTGATTGCATACCAAGCTAACGTTTGGATAGCTGATAATTTTTTTCTTTTGCATCAAATACAGAACTTACTTGTAGAATTCGTCCGAGCCACCGGAATCGCTAATTTTCTTCATTGTAGCAGCAAGTTTTGGTCGCTTCAAAGTGTCACCAAGTTTCAGCAATGTACCAGAAGGTGCAAAAAGCTCCCTAAAAAAATCATTTCCAAAAAGTATTTTAATAATTTCCACCCACTATCACAAGAATAAATGTCGCGAAAACTACGCGACACATGACGCGCTCCTTGCGACAGATGTCGCGAAAACTACGCGACAAATAAACTTCCGTTTAACAGCGACTGTCGCGTATAAGAACGGGCAAAATTGAGGATACCATAACGGGTTGTTTGCCATACTAAAAAAACTGCTGTTGTGTCTTCCAAACAGTGTACTCTGAAGTGTCCCACGAAACGCCATGTATTTATAAGTAGCGCCATTTAACAAACGCTTCATCGTGCAGCTATTTATAGTGGCGGTGTTATCACCGACCGTGTCAACAATAGAGTTGAATAGGCGTAAAGATGCTGTCGTTGAACTTTATTTTACAACCTTATCCCCAGGACACCCTTACGCTTTTTCCCAATATAAAAATGCGAAAAGGGGTCCTGGGGACGAGGTTGTGTATTATAAGCATTGTCTACAGGTTTTCTCAGTGCGTATGTTTACAACTGGACAAGACGATTAAATATTGGAGAAGAATGATAAAAACTAATGGGAAAACCGAGAAAAGTAAGCAGAGCGTCAACAATGAATCCTGTCAATGTTGAGAAAAGTGACAGTGAAATTTCATAACACGTTTGCTCTAAATCGTGCAACAAAATCTTGCGTCTACGTTCAGCGAGTAGTTGTTTTCAATCCCATGCTTTTCGTCTCTTAAGAAAAAACGCTCCGAGATAGAGGTTAATTGTTGGCTTTTGGGGGATTCCTTAAACTCCATCTTAGTGCTTCTCGTTAGATCTGTCAGTATCATAACGCCGGTTATTATTATTATTGAAATTATTTACCCAGGATCGCATTTTCAGTTCCTATTGGTACTGCTATCAACGTGGGTCATGTGAAGGGGGTGCTAGTGCTTACAAAGCTCCAATTTGAGCTACGAAAGTCGTGCAAGCACAGCAATCGCTCAACTAGACAACCGCCTAAGGTATTAATCCTATTCTTATGCTGAGCGCTAAGCAGAAAGGATAGATTCACACTTTTATAGTCTCTGGCATGACTCGACTGGGGTTTGAACCCAATACCTCCCAAACTGAAAGGGAACGCTCTACCACAAGGCTACCAGTCGGTGAAAGACAACAAGAAGTCCTGGGAATGAGGTTATGTTTACTATTATCTTTTTTGTATTAAAAAAAGTAAGTCAATAAGTAAACATCACTTACTTTAAGTTCTCGTTCTGCATAATATACTCTTCTTTAGCTGAGATTGCGTTGTGTAACGCTTCATGTATGGTAAATCCTTCTTTGGCAAGTTTAATGCATGGTTTCCATAGTTCAGACCAATCTAGCTTTCCAAAATCCTCCCACACGCGATGCAGACCTTTCAATACGCCAGGAACTAAAACTGTGTCACCTTGTGTCTTGTCTAGTGGGAGAAGTTACACAGTCTAGTTTCGTGTTACAAAAAATGTTAAAAACGGTTCATTAATTTTTAATAATCACACAAAACTAATGAACCGTTTGTTTATTTCAGTGTGTTTGTCCATGGACAAACTAGTTGACTACACTGAAATAATTTTTTCCTCTCGAACTCTCTGATCTTACCGTAACCCTAAATTGGATAATATAAAGTCGCTTTTCTTTTCAATCCCAGCGGCCAATGCTTCGTGTATATAAAAACCTTCCTTAGCGAGTTTTATACATGGTTGCCAAAGATCCGACCAGGGCAGTTTTCCAAAATCCTTCCAGACTGCTTCCAGACCTCGCAAGACTCCAGGCACTAATACCGTTTCTCCCTGGGTTTTATCTAAACAAATCGAAAAGGAATTTGGTCTTCGAACCGGTATTTTTTTCTCGCGACTTGATCAATTCAAAACAGAATTAGTGCCCGAAGTTTACTGGTCCTGAAAGTACACAACCCGAAGAATTTATGCATTTTGTTTCCAAAAGAAGAATCACACGCACCATATGCAAACCAGTGGCCACTAATTCTGTTTACAGCATAGGAAAAATTTCGTATGTATGACCATGTACAAATGTGTTATTTTTCTTTTGGAAGTGTAATGGCATGCATTGGAAACTTAATTGAAATAAAAATCAATAAAATAGAATAAAAACATGCAACTAGACTTACTTTGACTATCTGTGTATGCAGCTGGTAGTGTTTCTCTGAAATCATACGCTTTTGATGTTCCTGTAAAGAAGAAAGTGGTTTGTTTATCAGGACACTGAATTCATTTCGAAATCAAAAGGCTGCGTTTCATCGTTTATGTCGGCAGCACCCAGCGTTTAGACTTCGGTGCTCATATGGCAAAGTTTCTCAATTTTTATTGTTTTTTAAAAAACTTCCCTCTGCAAGCGCTTGAAAGCTGAGTCGGCTTAACTTCTAAATTTGCCAAAATATAGGTGCCATGGCCGGATACTAAACGTTGGGAAATGCGGCTAAGAACACTTGGAAAATGGCCTAAAGGTTGTTCTTAAATTATATACTCGTTTGATTTTTTCTTCTAAATAAACCGTGTATTGCCACCTTTAAATATGATTCTAATGATAGAAGAAAACCTACCTGATTTTTTATCGTAATAAACCATGAATCCACCACCTCCTAATCCGGTTGAGTGACTATTAACCACCTCAACACAACAATGTGTGGAGACAATTGCGTCGGCAGCGGTGCCACCGCTTTTTAAAATTTCAACGCCTATCTGAGAACACTTCTCATTATCAGCAGCCACCGCGGCTTTATTGAATTCTAAAGGTTTCGCATATGCTAAGTTGGGTTGTTTTCCTGATGCGTGGACTCGTTTTGATGCACCTATGGAGATGAAGTAAAAAAAATCGAAAACGAGGTAAAATACAAATGGCGAGTATTATAGATCAATGCTGAATTAAGCACCCGTGAATCTTATTTGAACATTGCACGTGAAAGATGAGTCTAAATCAAGAAGGGCGCTTAAGAACATTTTTTTTATTCTTTTTTTTATCAAAAGATATGCTGTATGGGTTTTTTTTCTTTGTAATATTAAGTACAAATTTACGGTTTCTTTCTATGGAAGCCCTCAAGTCTCAAATTCAAACAGGTACTCGTAGTGTTAAGATTAGAAATTTAGATGCCACAAGACTGCTCAATTAAAAAAAAGCACTTATTTTAAATCTTTATCAGAAAAGAGGTTATGTGAGAGGGGCGTTTAATCAAGAAGAGCGCGCAAAATACGAAATTCATGGTAGGTGCAAAAGTGCAATGCTGTCGTGTCACAATCCAAAATAAAAACCGATGATCGTCGGCGTTACTTATACGTCTTACCATTGTGCCGTCTTTCCGTACGTTCTATTGTCTGTTCGACGTCACGTCTCGTATGTATGTTTGCTCTCGTCATGTTTGTGTCAGATCTTTTGTATATACATGGACAGGGAGGTGCTGTGCAATCCACAGGACATATCATGTCTTGAGGTAGTTGAGGACATGGTGGCGCTGGGCACGGTGTCTGCTGACATGGACATGGAACTGGACAAGGAATTGGGCAAGGCGGTGGAGGGGGTGGCGGAGGTGGCGGGGGCGCACATGGACAAATACATGGACACGGTGGTGGGCATGGGCATGGACAAGGGGGGCAGAAGACATTGATAATAGGCGGTTTAGGTGTTTTAGTTGATGAGCGATCAGGAAGAATAATAGGCGTAGGATGTACGGTACAATTGCAGTCTTTTCCACCGGGAGGCGGTAAAATGACGTCACCATTGGGCGTTGTTGAAGCAGGAGTTTCAGGAGGAGGCGTAGGTTTTTGTTGTTGAGTGTCAACCTTTGTTTCAGTGTTGGCATGCGCAAAAGTTTTGACTTTAGCGGCAGCGTTTGCGCCACTTCTTGCGTTGGATTTGGTGGAAATTTTCGTATTGACTTTCGTGTTTGTAAATGTCTGTGATTCTGAAGAAGTGTCGGACGCAGTCGCAGCCCCTGTACTTGCCCCCGCTTTAGTGGCTGCTCCGCTGGCGGAGTCTGCCTTTGTACTGGCCCGTTTCTTACCAGGTTCTGAGCTGTCCTTTCCTTTCATAGAGTTTCTAGAAAAAAAAAACATTTCAAGTTTGATACTACTTTTTATTTCATCTGCGGTTTTGTTATGACTTCATTTAGTAATCACGACAAAAAAGTCAACGGTTATGCCGCGGCTGAACTTTACAATTTATTCGGACTTAAATGAAGTTATAGCATTTGGTTTAAAAACTACTTTTTTTGCCCGCTGAGTTCATCATCACCTGTTATCATTTAAAGCTTTGTCATGCCGTTAGCTAGCTAAGGTATGTACTTAGCTGGAATAAGTGTTTGGTCATAACTATCTACATCGCTAATTATAGCTAAGTAGTGTAGCTAGTAATAAGTAGCTACCTAGCTATAGATATCTATCTTTCAATCAATCAATATTTTCAGAGAGCATAATACTGATATGGTTTCCCTGTTTTCCTAGCTAGGGAAGGTTTTAGCTATCTAGCTGTTGGCTACAGCAGTTGTAGTAGGAAGTAGTGGCATTACTTTTTTATCTTCAACGACATTTCAAATCTTCTCTGTTCGGTTCCCCGTGACCAACACTGTCAATAAATTTGAATAATCTGATTCGACAGATGGTAAACTTTTTCGGTTGCTGTGTGTTAGGAGCGATGAAAACCAATTTGCGTTTTGCTTTAGGCGAACGTCACAAATATTTGGTGTTAAAACAAATTACAAATTTTGGTAAAATCAATCGGTAAAACAAGCCGAATTTCAACTTAAATTGTAAACGGAAAATAACACCAACCATTGCATCTTCTTATTTTAAGACATTTTGGATCTTAATGTACTAATAAAGGTTAAGTAATAATCAGTAATCGATTCGACTAGCTAGCTTCGATTAGATTTAGAGTTTAGATAGATAGCTTCAAAAACACTATTTATTCATTCTAACGAAGTAAATTTCAAAAATTTTTAAGGCAGCCACAACCATGGTTGGACCTCCTCCAGTTTTAAACCAATTCGTCGGCCCTGGTAATTGAAGAAATATTAGGTTTGATAAATTATATTGTTAAACAAAAAGTGTGACAATTCACGTAGGTGGCCTAAAATTCTTAAAACACGGAGCCATGTCAACAAACCAGGTGATCAAAAAAACAATGGGAAAACAAACAAATAAATAAATAAATAATTAACTTACCTTTTGCATTGAACAGAATAAATTAAAAGTAATACAACTAGGATATATATACAAGTAGTCGTAAATGAAGTGCGTGTGGCCATTTTTTTCTCCTGTCTATTCTATATCAAATTGAGCACGAATATGGATTCTATCTTCATCAGAACATTATTTGAAAGTATATATAGAGAATAATTATTGTAATTATTTTGATTTTCCTTTAAAAAAATATTTTCTTTGAATGTCTCTCGCAATCGGTATAAAAAATCGAATTTTTACCTAAGGTCACCTGATCACTCATTTGATGAATATTTAAACCGGGGGTCATGATAGGTTTTTGTTTTGTCTTGTACTTTTTGAGGTTATAGCTTTTGCGCTAGTAGAGCAATCTTTTATAAACATTACATAAATTAATAACTTTTTAAGAAATATATAACAGCTTAAGCTCATCAAAGTCGAAGAGTATCGATGCAGCAATACTTACATAACCCCCGGTTTGTGTAGTAGCAATTAATTTTGTTCTGCTATAAAGCCACCTGTAATTAAATGAAGCGTGCAACAATATGTTTTGCTTTGCACCAGCAAGAAGTTCGATTTTGAGTTGCTCACTGGCTTTATTCCAACCTCGAACCCAGGCCCTGTAACGTTTTTTATTATCTGAGAAAGCGTGCAACAATATGTTTTGCTTTGCACCAGCAAGAAGTTCGATTTTGAGTTGCTCACTGGCTTTATTCCAACCTCGAATCCAGGTCCTGTAGCGTTTTTTTGATCTGAGGAAGCGGGTACGATATTGGTTTCATCCTAGTCGGTCTGTTTTTAATCACACCTTGTTTGTAGAAATAATATTAAAAAAATTTAACAACCTTCTTCTCTTGGGTAATAATTTTTTGAAACATTTGCTGCGACTGAGGGTTTTAAAATAATGAGTAAGAGAGACAAATCGCTAGCTTGACCAATTCATCCCCAGGGCTTGTTTGTTAGTTTTTTGTTTTTTTTTATTTATATTATTTGGACGAATTATATTATATTTTTCACCAAACAGTTTGAAAAAAAATTATTAAAAATAATTTTTATTATTTTGGTCAAACAAATTCTCGGTCCTAAGTCCTTCAAACCTACGATCTCTGCTTTGGATTGATTCGTTTGTTTCAATTATCTCAACGTACTTTCCTTTTATGACCATTTAGAGACTTTTAACCCTGCTGGTGCGGGTCCCGTATATACACGGGATAGTCACGGGCGTTTTACAGGCCCGCCCAGCGGCGTCACAAGCAATTTCAACAAACTGGTTTTTCTCAGATCTAGTAGTAAGACTAAAACACTGCCTTTTAAAAAGAAAACTGGAGTCTAAAAGCTCTTTTTGGTGAAATTTCGGCCCTTCAAAGTCAATAATTCGTTCAAAAAATCTCTCCGCAAATTTTCCCAAGTCCGACATTGTTGGTTATGTTACGGCCACCAATGCAGCGCAAAATCACCCAAACACTGTTTTGTGTCATCGCACACCTACTTAGCTTGCGCCCAATGTATTTGCGACACATCTTTCTTATGCTAAAGTAAAGTCAACAGCCGAGTGATTTGCCCAGAGGGTCCAGAGGGGCAGCACCAAAATGAAAGTTTAGGTCTTTTTCTAACAACTGAGCCTTGATTGACCATCTAGTTCGTTTTTGTTCTTGAGTTATGGAGTTTGAAGTTAACATAAAAGTTGTCTCAAAATTGGGCGTTTTGACAAACTTACTGCACCACGAGAGTTAATGCTTAAAGAACTCCAACAAAAATGTCTCTTCTGATATTATAATGCATTTAAAAAGTGACAACAGGCCTGAGAACGAAGTTGCGGCCAATTTGTTTCGGATATAAATACAATTGTAAAAATATTGACAAAGCTACTATTATTCTTTTAATACATGAAATTTTGCTTTTTTAAATCGATATAAAGTTGATCCAGTAAATTGTATAATTCAGAGTCACAACCTCGATCCCAGGTCCTGTTGGCAGGACGACATTGGAGCATAACTCGAATTTAAACTTTCTTAACTTTTTCTAGTCTGTGAGTTATCAGGAGTATATTGTGTGCGTCCATTTCTACCAAAAGTTAACATTGCTACGAAACTGATCAAATAATTACATTTAAGAACTAAAATTTTCGGCGGAAAAACTTTCGGACACAATTTTTTATTTCAGCGGAAAAATTTTCGGACAAGACAAGTCAAAAAATGTATGGGTGAGTCTTTTGAACGAATTTTAACCAAATTTCAAAAGTAATGATTACGGGAAATGACACATAATTTCTATGCACTGGTCCTTTTTTTAAAAAATTAGAAGAACCAAAATTTTCGGACCAAAAAACTTTCTTCAGCAGACACAAATTTCGGCCGGAAAATCTTTCGGACAAAAAAAAATCCGAAAGTTTTTCCGTCCGAAAGTTTTCGTTCCTAATGTAAGTTGCTGCTGTGGACGTTAAGATTTCACTAGAGCTTCATAAATAGGGTGTGTCAGAATCCCATTAGCGGTTACAAACGTCACAGTTCTGAAACCTTTAATTTTTGAATGATGTTTCGCAAACATATAAATTACTGTAGTCGGGATGAAATGCTTCATTTCGTCAAGGATTGACATAAAAGCGAACGGTGTAGCAAAGATGATAAAACTATGATGGAGCAAAATTTGTCGACAGATGAAACTCAATCCCTCCCCGAGTTTCTTTTTTGCTTACTTATATGAGTGCTGACGTTGAATAAAGCCACATATCAGAAAGAAAAAAGAAGCCCTGGGAACGAGATTGATCTCGCCGTCCGAGATTGTCAGAAAGAGAAAAGGAGCCCTGGGGACGATGTTGACGCCAATTGAATTTTTGATATTTTTAAAAAGTAGTGTGATAAACCAGGATAAACATACATATTCTAACTTTAACAGAATGAACTCAGACAAAACGTTTTACAACCTTCTGATAGTTGTACCAATGAAGCAAACGCCCATTTTTAATCACCCGACACAATGGACGAGCTTGGGTACCAAGTTGCTATCATATTAAATTTTTTTTCTTCTTATTTTTCTTTGTAGATTTGTGACAGAAAAACTTTGTTTTTTTTATTCAGCAGTCAGTCTCAATACAAAGAGGAATTGTAAGATTAAGGCTGCTTCTCATACGGTAGCATATTGCGCAAAAAACGCTGTCTTCTCTCATATCAAAAAGACAAAAATTCCTGGGAACGGGGATGATAAAAAACTTGGACAGATGACAAGTTTTATTGTGCAACAACACATCTTCAATGAAATTGTAACGGTGTCTGTTATACCACAGTTACTAACGTTTTCAAGCTGCTGAAAACCAACTTCGACGGAAATGTCTTTTTCTATTTTTTGTATCCGTTTTTAAGGCTACCATTTTAATCTAGTTTCTATGACTCTTTGACTTTATCCAAATAAAAAAGAGACAAAGAAACCTGGGAAAGAGTTCTGTTTCCATAGAAAAAGAGTGAGTCTTAAAAAGTTTATTAAAAAAGTTTTCATCATTTTGTTAAAAATGACCATCGTGTTCAATCTCGTTCCAAGCGCATGTTGTCTCTCTTCTATAACCGGGACGGCGCCGATGTTAGAAAACATACAAGATGGCCTGTGGACGAGGTTGCATCGCGTTATGTAAGGAAAAATATTAACGCGGCATTGTCACATCTTGAAAACATGCTGTGTCTTTTGAATATTTTAACACATCCCGTTGCCAAATTTTATCTACAGGGAGAAGTTATGCTGATATCAAATGATTCTCAGCTCCGTAATATTTTTTCTTGAAATTTTCGTGATTTGTTAGCACAAACTTGAATTCATGGAAAGCAACTAAGTTGTCCAGATGCAATATTAATACCGGCAATTGAAGTTAGTTACTGTCAATCAATAGAATGTATTTCTGGACACTATCGTTTGATCACGTGATTTGTAGTCAGGATATTGATTACTGTTCACAGCACGATGTGTAATTAAAAACACTAGTCGTTAGCCCGTGGAAAAATCCACGGGTTCGCCCGTCGCAGCTAAGCTACCATTTTGCGTGACAGACAGACAGACGGACAGACGTATACGGGCATTATAATATAGATAGCAACATCCAATACGAACGTGACCAATCATATATATTTGAAAGCAGTGTGTAGTGAATTAACGAAATAATTAGTTTCGGAAGCAAGAAACGTTTCTTTTACAAGTGTTACATATCGATATTATAATACCCATGTTTTTGTCTGTCTGTAATCATCATGTATTTGGTTCCATTATTTACAAATGGTTCTTCTCCATAAAAAAAAAAGAGAAAAGGTTAAAAGTTATTTGCAAATAAGTTATGATAAATTTATACATATAATACAATTAATAAAATACTATAAAATCCTACACTTAAGATAAGTCAAGACACATGGTAATTGGAACAGAACGCTGAGAAAAGGCTGAAAACAGGGAGACAAAAGAAAATTGGAAAGTGGAAAAAGTAGAAGACAAAAGTGCATAAGTTCGCCAATTAAATTGTAGCTTAAATAAATTGAATAAATAGACATAAGTAGGCACAAGTTGCTAAGTAAATTGGGGTAGTAGACACCAGGACGCTTAACCACAAAAGATATATGCAAATTATGATGAAAATTATTCACTTGCTAAAAGTTAATTTGTTGAAATCGATTGAAGAGTTGAAGTACCATTCAACTGATCTCAGCAAGTCGTTAAAGATGAAAATAAAAATAGTTATACGTAAGAAAAGTATCACAATGACAGAAGCCTCGCTAGACCTTTGTCTTTGAAATACTCTTTCGCATCTGTTTTAAACCTGTAAAAATTTTCACAAACTCTTATTTTACGTGGTAGGTCATTATATATGTTAGCTTGTTCAGAAAACGTTTTTGCTTCACCATGTTGTAATGTCATTTCATTACCCAAACGTGGATTAAATGTGTTCATATGTAATGGAAGATAGTCTGGCCATGTATCAGTGTGTAAAGCTTTATGTACCAGTTTAACAGTCGCGAAATCAATGTTTTCTCTAACTGGCAACCACCCAAGATCGATAACGTCTGTTGTTTTCACATATCTTCCAAGAACATAAGATGCTGCTGTGTTCTGCACTCTCTGAAGTCTATTTAATAGGTACTTTGGTAATTGGCCAAATACTACATTACTATAATTAAGTTTGGATAGAATGAGTGTTTCAGCGAGGTTCTTTCTCACATGATAAGGAGTAAATCGTTTCCATTGTTTAAGTGCTCGAATTACTGCATAGGAAGATTGTGTAACTTTGGTAATATGATTTTTCCAATTCAGATTTTCGTCAAAATGTATTCCCAGTATTTTTGAGATTGAGTTACGTTCGATTGAGCAACCATTGTGAATAATGTTACAGTCGTTGGTTGTTTCAAGATGATGATAGGAACTCATTTTGTTTGTTGAGAATAACATTTGTTTCGTTTTGCCATCATTAAATAGAAGGTTCTGATTGGTTGACCAACCAGATAAACTATTCAGATCGTCCTCAAGTGTTTTTGCACATGTTTTCAAATTTTTCATTTTGCAGTGTTGGTATAATACAGTGTCATCAGCATACTGTGTTGTGTTAGATGACACATTCTGAGACAGATCCATGACATACAAGTTAAATAATACTGGGCCCAGAATGCTTCCTTGAGGTACCCCAAAATGGATAGGTTGCGTGTTTGATGTTTTATCATCCACTTGAACAAACTGCTTTCGTTCGGAAAGATAGTCATGGATTATCAATAAGCTTTCTTTTGTGAAATTCATTTGGTGTAATTTGAGAAGTAAAGTTTCATAATGTACAGTGTCAAATGCTTTCGAGTAGTCAATTAAAACAGCCAGGGTTACCTCGCTTTTATTCATAGCTTTTTGAATATCATCTCTTAGTTTCAATAATATCGTTGTTGTCGAGTGTCCCTTCCGGTAACCTGATTGTGTTTCATTCATTAAAGACTGTTTATCTATATAGTCACAAAGCTGTTGTAATATGACACGTTCGTATACCTTAGACAAAACTGGTAACACGGAAATTGGTCTATAATCTGCAATTTGAGTAGGGTTTTCGATTTTTGGAACAGGACAAATTCTCGCCACTTTCCACGCACCTGGAAAAACTGTTTTATCAATACTTGTGTTAATTATATGTACAAGTGGCGAAGTGACGAAATCAACAACTGGTTTCAGATATTTTACTGGAACACTATCAAAACCAGTAGAGCAGTCATTCTTTAAACTCAGTAAAATATTTCTAACTTCGTTGTAATTAGTGTGTTGTATTTTGAAAGAGTTTTCACTGTTATTGATTGGTAGGTTTTCTATGAATTCGGCATTAACGGTGTTAGTGTTTTCTTTGTTGGTCAGTTCACTCGCCAAAGTACAAAAGTACTGGTTGATATCAGTTGGGCTGTGTCTAATTCGTTTGTGTTGTTGTTTAAGAATTTGATTAACTGTCCTCCACACTTCCTTTGGTTGCTTTAAAGAAAGTGCTTTTCTTAGAAACGTCTGTCTTGTTTCTTTGATGGTTCGTTTCAACTTTGACTTTGATTTATTGTAGCTTTCTCGATCGCTTACTAGTTGACTCAATTTGGATTTCATTCGTAATATCTCTGTGTGATTTTGTAACGAGCTTATTTTCGGGTCATTCATCCAAGGTGATGGAGGACGCGTCAATTTAATTTTTCTAAGCGGGGCATGATCATTGATACAGTCACACACTAGCTTATTCAAAACACTTATCTGGTCAGCAGGATCATCAAAACTGAAGACAAGATTCAATGGGAGATTTCGAAAGTCTGCTTTGTACTTATCAAGATTGAAAGCCTTCTCGTTCCTCTGCCATTTATATCTGGTTTCGTACCGCTGCTTTTTGATGTTCAAGATAACGTACGGCATGTCATGATCACTTATTTCATGGGTATATATAACATCTTGATGAATCAATTTTTGTGGTATATTACAGCTTATGTGATCAATTAGTGTTTTCGATTTTCTTGTTGGCTCAGTAATCAGTTGTTGTAGCGAGTATGAATACAAGATATTTTTATATCTACGAGACGATTCTGTATCAGCTAAGAGATCTATGTTGTAATCACCAGTTAAAATAATAACACCATTCCACTTAACACAGATTTTACTCAGCAAACTGTCCAGTTTTTCTAACCAATCTAACTTGATGTTTTCATCAGAACTCGGTTGATACATTACTCCAACTAAATATGGGGTGTTTTTGTTTCGGCCACGCACTTCAATCCATTGATGTTCTATTGATTGGTCGAGTTTGTTGAAGTCTTTACGTTCACTGGTGACAATATTATCTTTTATATAAAACCCTACTCCACCACCTCTCTGCCCTTCTCGATTTCTGAAGAAAGTTTCGTATCCTTCGACTTGAACGTAATTGTACTGATGAACGCTACCTTTCAACCATGTTTCTGTCACTGCAAGAATGTCGAACTTGTATTTGTTGATCATCAAATGAAACGCGTCAAAGGTGGAAGCTATCGATTGCGTATTAAGATGAGCGATAGATATGTTGTTACGATGTTCGTTTATACGTTGTAGGTGATCAACTAGGATGTTTTCGTTCGGTAATGAAGCGTCAAAGTCGCATGTGTCGTCTAATGATCTAACATTGAGGAATGGTAAAACGGTGTGAACGCAATTTGTACAAATCCAGTCATTGGGCGTAACAGATTGCTTGTTGCTCACTCTAATCGCAGAACAATTAAGGTGATACAGATTTTGACACACACAACACGAAACTTGTTTGCTGTTGGAACGAATAGTTTTCTCGCACTTCGGACATTTCGGTGCTTTACGTATTGTTGTTGTTGTTTTTGTAGGTCCCGGGTTCACTTCAATATCATTTGATAGTAACAGGCGAAGAGTGCAGACAGTATTTGCGTAATATAGTGTTCTTGCCTTTGATAGTCTCGATCTTTTCATCCGTGCTGCATTAATATTCCATTGTAAGTTAGTGCGGATAGCTGCTTTGGGAATATTTTCCACAGTTGAGTTATACTCATTAACGTGTAAAGCTACTATCAATAACAGAATGAAGCACTCCATCATAGATGCCATTTTTTATGAAGGAAAATGGCCGTCTCTGTGAATAAAATCCAATCTACTGAAAAACACTCTAACATCCCGCAAAAGTATCCACACGAAAATCCAAACAACAAACAACTTTCAATGTAACTCCAGCAACCACAACAAGCAACAGAACCACCCCACACTGACAATAAGTTCGTTATTTGTGCTCCAAAGGTAAATGAAAATATTTCTACGAAAGCACGTCCGTTCGCACGTCCGTCTCACTTTTACGTGATCATGACAAAAATCATCTATTCAGTGAACCAAAGTTGTAGCAGCGGGCGGACGGGCGGGCGAATTGGCGTAGATTTTCATGGGCTTACGATTAGTTTCTAATGACTGTACTGACAAACCAATATTTCTTCTGTGTATTTCTTCGTTGTAACAAGTAGAGGGATTCTTTGACTTTCAAAGCTGAAAGGCACACGTGATGAATTTAAAGTTGGGAAGGCCATAATTGGTATTTTATACCTAAGATAACGTCAAACATTATAGTTTCTCTCTTTCACTCCCGTCGAAGTTTTGAAGTTAAAGACAAAAAGGGCTTGATTGAAGGGGGTTAAATAAGAGGAGAAGGAAAATAAATAACGTAATTTTTTAGCACAATATCTACTTTGATCAATATATAATTACTGCATAAATTAAAATTTTTTATGCGGGATTTTATATTTGCAGCGTATCACCAATTTCGTCCCCAGGGCATCTTCGTATCACCGTCCTGGAGTGGAAGACAGAAAAGACACAAGATGGCCTGGGTCAATGAAGAAACGGTTCCTTCGTTCAAATTATAAATTATAAATAAATTATAAATTTTAAAGCATGAAAATATTTATAGTTGCATTTTAATTCACAAATAAGCGAGGTAGTCAACTAGTTACAGTTGTTTACACTTGAAGCTACCATTTTGATTAATTTTTCCTGACAACGCGGGAAATCACTGCCTGACGTGGTTGTACATTATAACTCATTTAGGGGGCGTTCTCTGGATAATATCACAACTTTATTGCGCGTAAATATAACAGCCTCGGGCGTTAATTTAAATTATCAGCCCTGTGTTTTTGTTGCGTTCAAAAAATGCGGGCCGATAATGGATTTTTACAGCCCGCTTCCCAGGGGTTGTAATGTTGTTATCGGCCCGCAAAACTACAACAGAATGTCTTCTGTTTTATTCGATCGAACATTCGAATTTTTTGTTTCTCGGAGACAAAAAAACAAAACAAAAAAATCTGGCGAGAAACAACATTAGCAGCAAAATGGCACAAGATCAGGACAAGAAAAAAGAATTTGATTTTGGTGTGTTAACTTTGCTTTAAAGATATTGAAATAAGTTATAATAGTATAATAGCATTAATTTTTCGGTCAATATTTTTATTTACTTCGCCCTTGGAGTGAAATTTTCAGCCCTCCACTCTCATTTACACCCTCTGCTTCGAATCGGGCGTAAATGATACTGTCGGGCTGAAAATTTCACTCCGCGGGCGGTAAATAAAAATATTGCCCTCAAAATGAACGCTATTGTTATAGTAACGAATTGCTGACTATACCCCACATCAAAACAAACTTTGATATTTGCAAAGGTTGTGTGTGTGAACGTCACAAGTAACATGATAACACAGTTTTATTTGTACTCTACCAATCTCAATTCCATGTCTTTTTGTTGCAGATGAATTGTTGAAAAAAAATGACTGACAAAGGCTAGATTTATCCCGTTCGATCTGAATTTGGGCTGTAAATTACATTGTTATTTTTGTGTTTAAAGTATGACAGGTAATTAGTAAACTTATAAAAAGGACATAAAATAATATTAAGTCTCATAATAACCAAACTCGTTTCGACCTCGTTGATGGACCGCATCCTCTTCCCCCAGGGTCTCTTGACCCCTGAACCGTTGTTACGGAGCAGACATATCAAACTCAACAAAAAGAAAAGATGTCCTGGGAACGAGGTATGCAGGAAATCAACAAGTCCTTGTTCTCCCGGATCGGATCTATTTTTTCTTTACGATGTTGAACTTCGTATAAAAGGTGCTGCCGGCTGTGTGATAAAAAAACATAATGATATATTATAACACAGTGAAGCTGACATTTTATCACCAAAATGTAAACAGTTCTTGTTTGACAACAACGCAAATAAAAGGTGACACACTCCCTCCTGCAAGGAATGGGTGATGAAGTTTGGGTTAAAAAGAACATATAATAATTACGCAACATGAAATTAAAAAATAACGATGAAAAAATGATAAACACACGTGGGGAATACACCACCATTTTTAATTCCATTTAAAATTTCTATTTAACCTTTCAATGACGTAAATGGAGTGACGTCATATCCCAAAGACAATCCAAGCACAATTGATCATTCAGACTAAGCGCGCGCATTGTGCGGTATTATACTGAAATGAAAATGTAAACATTTAACATGCGGTCATAATTGTTCATTTTCGTAACATAACACACTTTGATAAGGTAGATTAAGCTAAGTATCTTTCGGACACTTTGTTTAGCAAAATACAATGCATAATTTTATTGAATGGACTTTCTAGATTTGCACAATTGAGATTTTTAAAAGTGCACAGGTAAAAGACCCGCTACGTACCATGTTGTCCACAGCTATGCTATGTCAATATTTATAATCCGCGGAACATCTGTTCAAATTCCAAGTTATGTGTGGTGAAACTAGAGTATGATTAGAAAATGTGAATATTTACTTGGTTGGTGAGTAATTTTTATTGGTATATAAACTTTTTTCCTCAAAAGCTAGCTATATTGGTAAAATATTTTTTTCCATGTTTGCTAGCTAGCTATGATTTCCCTTCTCTTTCCTTTCATAGCCAGCCATGTAGCTATAGCTATGATTTCCCAGCCTTGAAAATTCTTCAAAATAAACAATTGAACAAACAATTGAATTCTTATGTTGGGCCACATTTAGTAATAGTTTGATGTATATAAATATTTTTTTGTATATAATATATCTTCTGGAAGATGGTTTAGAGTTATATATCTAGGATAACATTAGCACAAATAAATATCCTAAATTTGGTTGACTAAGAGAAGTAAGATATATAGCTAGCTACGTTATATCAAGAGATAGATACATAGATGTGCATATCTTACATGGCTAGCCTCACAAATATCGAGAGATATACCCTGTCTATTATTTCCGGGAGGGCCATGCCTCAATCGGAAGTCCTGTAATGCTTTAATGTTATGCAAATCCAATTAGAATCTGCGCTCTGCAAGAGGGTGCTGACTCGCCGAAAGCGCCGTATATGTGAGGGCGGCAGCGGGCGTTTTTTCGGGTTTTTTTTCAAGGTTTTTGTCTGTAACCGCCCGGAAAAGCTTGGGTCCGTCCATCAGTTTATTATTTGTGGGATTTTATTACAGCTATTTATCGAATAAATGATAGAAAAAACAGTTTTTTTCAGAACTCTTCCGCTACCACTGCTCGACATTAAAAGAATAAATTATACATGGTAATAAATGTTTAAAAAAATGTTGTTTCGGCTTGATTCGGGTTTCTCTGGGCGAAATTTTAGTTTTTTTTAAAATCACCGGAAGTCGTCCGACAGCCCATGTTTTTTTCGCCGTTTCCGGCGAGTCGGCACCCTCGTCGCTCTGTCAGAAAACTCCATGCAAATCCAACAGCGTATATGGATGAGTTAACCTGGGTATATGGTGACAATCACTAACCCATATTGAATCGCCGTCAAGGGAAATGAACCCTTTATACTGCAAAAGTTGAAGAACTCAAAAAATATTGAACATCACTTGGTATGATGTGTTATTAACTATAATATATATATGGTATATTTTGTATTTCTGATGTGAATAATATGCATAATGTTGAATATCTTATAAAGCCATAGTGGTAACTATAGTTAACTAGTTGTTAATGTATAATATATATAATATATTTGGGGGATACCGTTCACGCGCTGCAAAATTTTCTTAAATTAGAGTCTCCCTGAGGCGCCACCGATGGGAAAATTGTGATAAATGAGCATTCCAGATCTTCGGAAAATGCATTTCCCAGTGTATGAGCGAAGTCTTCTTGCACGAATAAACATGGTTCTATGGCGCTCTAAATTATGAGCTCGTGAGAACAACCACACGAATTCATGTGAACGTGTTAATGAAACCACGTGCGCACAAATATTCCCGACATAGATGTAGGAACGATATTTTTCTTTCTATTCGATTGGTTGGGAACGAGGTTGTGCGTGCGAATAAATCAATCAAGTATCGACTTTTGTTTTGTTCAAAATTAAATATGGCGCATGACGTAGTGAACAAGGGAATTCGTGAGTGCAAAAAAAGCAATCTTTATTTATTTTTTAAAAAAAATTTCTGTTCACTGAAGGTTAGTTTGGGTGGATTAGTTTGGGCACCCATACCGTTCTAACGGTATTGAAATACATCTAAGTGCGGCGCTGTATATATGTATATATATATATATATTATAGCTATGCTATTGACTGTTACAATTTTTGTAGTGGTTTTCCTTCAAGGTCAAGAAATTCAATTAAATAGGCCATGCTGATGTTAGCAAGAATTATCACAGTTGAAGGTATCGGATCTAACCAAATATATAAATAAGAAAGGCTGTTGTAAATATTGACAACTTTGACAAGTTCAAAATGTGTGGGTATAATATGGAAACACTGAATAAATCATTGCTTGTGGGTATGATCTTCCATATTATAAGCGTTTATTTCAATAATTTTTTGGACATGATTGTAGTTGCATAGATTTTAGAACATAATCAGTGAAACAATGCTACTTATGTAGCCACAACAAAGAAGTTTATTTAACGATAAGTTGACTTTCTTCATCTAAAGTCTGTCTTTTATTGCCTGTTGATTTTTTTCTGATTTTTGACAAGAATCCTGCTCTGGCCAATTAAAAATGCTGTTTTGTTTGCTAACGGGACATCCTGATTTTAAACGCTTGTTCTGTTTAAAAATACTTCATCCCAGTTAAAAACGGTGATATAAATCCTATCCAATTTCAAAACGCGATGTCCTGATTATAAACTCATGGTAAAACAACAACAATATCTACATTTTTTATTGCTGTAAATGCACTGGGAAATAAAAAAATAAAAACGACAAGTTTAGCGGATATAAGGGTCCGGGAGGATGTGTGTGTGTGTGTATTGATATAATTAGACTTTCAGGGTTTGAATTAGAAATATAAAGTCTGTTTACAAAAATTTGCTGACTGTAGAAAAGAAAATCTATTTGCAATTGTCTGGGAGCACTGTAGACCAGTTTGCTAATGATCCCTTGGTATTGGTTATTTTGTTGTAGCAACCGTTATATAAATATATATATAATATATATGATCGATGAAGAAATTGGATTCACAATTTTAACATTTGCTCTGTAGAATGATTCTCTAAGACGGCATTTCGATACGCAAATTGCGAATTGGGACCTGCTAATTCGAACCCTGACATTGTTAAAGGTCTTCATCTAAAAAATTTTATGAATTGATTTATTATGAAACTTTATCTGGTTGGTTTTATTTGGTCAGTTTTAATGCACTTTTAAATTTGGAAATCATTTTTGTTAGCTTTGTTGGATGCTTTATTTTGTGTGCTGAAACAGTATTGTGTGTAAAGCACTGACCAAACTTTTAAAAAGATTTCTTGCTGATTATGCATACATAATTTTTAGTTTGCGGACATAGTGACTGCTTTAATACATAGCGTAATTATATGCTATAATATCATTTTGTTAACTTTAAAACATGATGTTATTTCTGCTTTACACGTTTTTTGAGAAACTGGTTAATAAGCAACTAACCAGGTTTCTTTTAAATAAAAAAACATGTATATGTTTTGGTAGTTTTAAGATGGAATGCGATAATGTTTGAACTTTGTACGATTGTGTGGTAGAAGTTTTAGGATGAATGTTTTATGTATTAAAAGTTAGAAAGGAAATATGTACTTATTTCAGCTTTATTTGATTTTGCTTTTATTGCTTTCGAAATTGGTATCTATCTACATTTGTTGGAAGTAAAGGGGGATATATGCTATTAGATGTAACTAGCTTCTTATTAATTTGAAAAGTGAATCAAAAACACACAGAACTATACCAGCAACATACACATTTTTTATTTGGCTCTAATATTTTCAGCAATTATAGAGATTATAGAGGGAGATCCTGACTGTTTAGAAAGGAATAATGTGAAAATGGGTAGGTGGATGTGTAACATTAGTTTGAAAGACAAAAAGTATTCAGATGAGCTAAGAAACAGGCTAAGTATTTGATAGTTCCTGGGGAAAAGACGTGAGATAGACTGAGCCATCATGTTATGCCAAGAAATACGATGACGATTGTAAATATGACAGTGAAAAAGACTAAATAAACATAATGTAATAAAATATACCAACTTTGAGAGTAAATTATAATTGCTGAAAATATTAGGGCTATATAAAAATATGTGTGTTGCTGGTAGCTGGTATAGTTCTGTGTATTTTTGTGTTATCAAAACAGATTGTAATCTGATTATTTTTTGAAAATCTTTTTTACGTTTACATGATTACAAAACAAGATTACATTACTTCAACATAATGCTTGCTCATAATATTGATTATGTAAAACTGCAAACAAGATCAGTCAGAACAAATCCTTTTTTCAGTTTTTTTATTCTCTCTGCACGCGATTTTTTTTGTCTGATGTAACTGGATTATTATTTTGTTCTTAGATATGTTCAGAATATTTTTTAACCTATCTGATTTTTTATTGAAAGTTTGTGTGTATAATGTCTAGTGTGAGGCTATGTACTGTATGCAAAAAAGTTTTTATTCACTCAATTTTTTAAAAGCAACTCAAAATTTCAGTTAGCTTGAGTTGCCTGATTTTTAAGTCACAGTTAGTACTGGGGTTGATAGCACATTTTTTTAATAAGAAATCAAGTAAACGACCAACAAAAAAATGGAGAAAAGTTTTCTTAAGTTTCTTAAACCAGGTAATAATACCTGAATGCCATTCGTACTATTGTTAGTGATGGAAGGAAAAGTTTCTCTCTTTGTATTATTTTTTATTTTATTTATTTATATTATATTTTCATTACATTTTTACAACTAGTAAAAGTTTTTGGCTATTTATTAGTTGAGGAGATAATTAGAGGATTGGATTCAACCAATCAGATCACAATTAAAGTAATTAACTTTATTAGAGATGGAAGTATTAGATTGATCAAAATCTTCCTCTTTTCTAAAAAGTTTACTTTATGTTATGTTCCTTTTTTCTAAAACTTCTAACAGTAAACGTTTCTTAATTTTTTAAAAGGTGACCAGTCTGTTTCTTATAAAGTGGTTTCCTGTAATTGGTTCCTGAAATTTTAAATTATTTAACTTCTTGCAAAGTAAATGACTTAAAGTTATAAAATTTACTATATTCAACCAAAAAAAAAGGTTTCCATCGATACTGTATATTATGACACTAAAGGGTATATCAATCTCCCAGTTGCTTAAATATATAGAAGGATGGAAAAAATTGCCCAGTATTGGACTTGCTTAGAGATTTTTTAAAATCGAGTACAGTTGTTTATAAACGATTTGCTTGTAAAATAAGTCGTGCAATTTAAACGCTGGCTTTAAACCTAATGATGCAACATAGTTATCAAATTTCCAATATAATATAATATAATTTGCGTTATGTGTCACCATGGTGTTACAAAAGTTTTCATTCAGAATTAACTAATATATATATTTGGAAAAGTTTTGATGACGATCAATGTTTATTTTATTTCAGTTTTTGTCGTTGTAAGTTTGTTTATGTAGTTTCTATTGGAGATGTTTCCTTTTTTCACTGTTATTGTCTTTGTTGCATTGTTTTTTCAATGTATGGGTAATCTTACTGTCTTCCTCATTTTTTTCTCTGTATAACATTTCTTTTTTACTTGCAATTGCTAGTGTTTCCAATGTGTACTTATAGAATTTCTTTAATATTATTGAACTGGTAATCTGCATTTCAGGGTTTTGTTGTTTTAACATTGTTGTTGTTGTTGTTGTTGTTGTTGTTGTTTGGTTATTGTTGTTTTTTTGTTGTTACTCTTGTTATGTTGTTGTTGTTGTGGCTTTTTTATGTTGTTGTTGTTGTTGTTTTGTTATTGTTTTTATGTTGTTGTTGTTGTTATTGTTCGGTTTTTTTTTTTTTGTTGTTGCTCTTTTTATTTTGTTTTTTTTTGTTGTTGTTGTTCTTTTTATGTTGTTGTTGTTATTATTGTTTAGTTGTTGTTTTTTTGTTGTTGTTGCACTTATATTTTTTGTTGTTGTTGTTGGTGATGTTGTTTTTGATTTGTATGTTTTTGTTATCATATGCATCAACTTGGACAAAAATTTTGCGTCGCCTGCACTTTTTGTGTAATGAATATTGTGTTCTCTGTCGTGAATGTAGATGTTTGTTGTTAAGCTACCCACATTGCAATTTTCTAATGTACCGCAAAATATCATTAAAACAATGCTATAGTAGATTATAAGTTTGAATGGATTTTAACAGTGCTTCATAAAATTGGTCTTTATATTCTGAAACATCGTAAGTTTATTTCAGTGGAAAAAAGTTTTTTCTCAAATAAAGGCCTTAATTTTGTCGGCTGTAAGTCTGTTTTTGTCGCTTTCGAAGATGCGAAAGTTTGTTTTTTTAAGCTTGCAAGTTTTGCTCCTCGCGAAACCTTTTTTACCACGACCGTTTTTTCTCTTAACGTATAGATAGGACGTGTTTCTCCTTAAATCTGGAATAGCGTTGTTTTAAAAAAGGTTGCCGTATGAACTCCACCGCAGTGTTAAAAATAAAAATTCCAGTGAATATGTCTAGATCTGTATAGCTATCGTTTAAAGCACGAGGGTGTGTATACACTGTTATTAATACAATACACTACGTTTAACGCATGCGCATTTTTGCTTTTAGATCATCGAATGGCTGTGCATGCAATAGCATGGCTTCTCTATTATTTCTTGCTGTTGGTACGAACTCCTGACTGTGTATCAATTGACGCGAACGAATTCATACGAGCTGGCTGCCTTCTTCATCAAACATTCAAAAGCTCTGGAGATTTCATTATTGCGGGCTTCGTGCCCGGTCACACGATCAGTAAAACTGGCAAGTACGGGGAGAACTATCCGAGCGTGATATGGGCGTCCGCGTTGGCATATGCTGTTGAAGAAATCAATGAAAATCCCGACATTCTTCCCGGTATAAAGCTAGGCTACGATATTCGAGATAGTTGTAATAACGCCGAAGTTGCTATAACGCATTCCTTGGAGTTCATCCTTGATAAATCTTTTGCAGCCAGCAATGGTTTTAACAGCATAATTGCCGGAGTTGTTGGTGGGGCCTCAAGTACCATCTCGACCGTAATAAGCAACCTCTTAAGTACGGACTATGTGCCACAGGTATCCTATTCAGCTACTAGCGTGGCGTTATCCGACCGAAAACTTTACCGAAGCTTCTTTAGGACTGTGCCGTCAGACGTCAACCAGGCTGCCGCCATAGCAGACTTGTTGAAATACTACGACTGGACGTACGTCTCTGTGTTTGCCTCCGACGATGCGTACGGTCGGTTAGGCTTGGACGAACTAAGACTGAGTGCGAAACAGAGAGATTTGTGTTTTGCTAAAGATAAAGTGTTTAATCCTAATTTAGCCGAAGGTAGCAGAGAGTTAACAGAAATCATAAATTCGCTGCGCGCGTTTAATGGAACAGCTCACGTGGTTGTATTGTGGTGCCAATTTAACGACGCCGAAGCAATTATCGACGGCGTCAAAGAAGCTGGTATTTCAAATATCACTTGGATAGGTACAGAAACGTGGGGAACTCGCATAACAAGCATGCCACTAGGACACAATTTGATTGGAATGCACTTGTACCAACCACGCATCGACAAATTTATAAAGAAGTTTTATAGTCCTTCATCCGGACATTATAATTGCAGAAATCCATGGTACAAAAACATAGTATACGGCATGTGCTTTCTGCCGCTTGCGAAAACGCTCCCCATAAATAAATACCCGCAGGTAGTGGCCTCCGTCTACTCTCTAGCGTACGGTCTCCATAACACACTAGGATGTACGAAACGCGAATGCCCGCGTGACCGAAACTTTTTGAATTACAAATTTCTGTATGAGAACATCACCAAGTTGGACTTTGTTATCCCAGATACAGATTACCGCGTAAAATTTAATTCTGATGGAGAGAGCGCCATTGTGGCATATGATTACATGTTTTTAAGTAACGAGACCTATAAACTTTTTGGAAACTGGACAAGTACAAACTCGATAGCTATAAGTGACAGTGAAACAATATGGGAAGGGCAGAAAAAACCGGTGTCGCATTGTAGTGACGATTGTCAACCGGGTTACTATCGTATCAAGAGCTCGTCTGCGTGTTGTTGGAAGTGTGCACTTTGTAGTGGCAATCGGATTTCCAATACAATCAACCAAGACATATGCGAACTCTGCTCGTACAAGGAAAAGGCGAACGCTAACCACACTGAGTGCGTACCGTTGAAAGAATTACGATTGTCCATAAAGTCGCAAATGGGAATCTTCATCGCAGTGGCGTCACTACTTTGCGTGCTTTTAACAGCTTTTGTCATCTGTGTATTTATAAAATATTGGGACACGCCCATGGTGAAAGCCTCAAGTAGGGAGATGTCATGCGTCCAACTAACCTCCATCTTATTGCTTTTTTGTGTTCCTATAATGTATTTCGTAGAGTTATCCATTCCCATATGTGTGTGTCGAACCCTATTTTTCGGATTTTTTTTCTGCACTGTGGTTTCCATTATAGTTATCAAAACATACAGACTGCTAAGAGTGTTCAGCGAACGCTTCACACCTGTATCGAGGTTTCTTCACAACAAATATCAGATTCTGTTCTCATACGTCCTAGTCTTGGTACAAGTGGTCGGTACCATACTATGGAATACGCACTATCCGCCTCAGTTGACAGACATCATTGATTACGAGGAGATGACCTACTTCCCAACGTGTGGCCCTCGTCAAACGTATTTATTCTGGATTACAGCTGGATACACTTTTATTTTGGCTGTGACAAGCTTCTACATGGCATTCCGTGCAAGAAAGTTACCCGAGAACTTTAACGAGACGCAGTTCATTAGTTTTGCTATGTTTACCGCCTGCGTAATTTGGCTGTGTTTTGTGCCACTGTTTGTCAGTCTTAAAGGTGTAGATATGATTGCGGCGTTTTTATCCATTAATCTGTTGAGCACTTTGAGCATACTATTTATTTTGTACGGATATAAAATCCGAATTATTCTGTTCCTTCCACGTTTGAATAGTCCGGAACATTTCCGAAACACGTCAGCTGCGGCGACGGTGACGAACTTTGTTAAAGACGTAAAAAAAGCCGACGGCACTACTCGAATAAGATACCAAAGCGTGGTGACGTTTGAGATGGATAGAACGGATTGGCCAAGTAGTCCTCTACCGCGCAGGCTGACAACTACGTCACTAGATACTACAAGCCGAGAATTTGAAGTCGAGACGCCCGCTCCGAGAAGGGCGTCGTTTGGTGGTATTGAAGAGAAAAGACATCATGCACCAGAAGTTTCCGTTGACGTTTTTCACCATGACGAGTTTGATATGAAGAAATATGTGTCGACGCCCTTGCTTACCGAGGAGGGCGCAATAGCGCCCCTACGAAGACCTGCTAGCGCTTTATTGAATAAAATGATGTCCGCTACAAGCATCAATCGGTTATTCGCGGAAAAAAACAAGAAACTGGAATTAAAAGAATTATTAGGTCCGGAAACAGATTTATAAGAAGTAGTGTAATTTCCAAATTTTTTTGTTATTGTTATTTCTTGCGTTTATATATACCAAAGGCCAATATTGGAGCTTTCGTTTACACGAGTCGCTGCCCTAAAATTCTTAAGTACACTAATTGGTTCCAATGTTGGTTCCAAATAAATGTTAAATACAATTTGGGAGTTCTTACTGGTATAAAAATCTGTTATTTTGAGGGCAGGGTCGTTTTTTTTCATTTAGCTTAACCGTGTTTAGAGCAATAGCATTTTCGATCTTCGTCCCTTTATTTTAGTTTATATGAAGAAGGCTATCAAATCAGAGGCGAAGATATTTCGTGCATATAATTTTTTATCTTGTCTGTAGAAGACACGAAAAGTTTTTTTTTATCTGCAGATTTTTAATATTTCATTTGTATATACCATATTGTGACAGTATCATACCATGTAGTGTCATTGCGCATTAATTTATTTCATAATATTTATTAAAATATTTTTTTCTCGTGTGGATATGGGTTTGACATAGCGAGTGTGGAAATTTTATGGACTATATTGCACGCTTTTTTTTCTTGTCATTGTTTAGTCTATCATTTTATAGAATTTGTTTTTTTAGCTACATTACTAATACGTTTTAAAAAAGCGTAAACTACAACCAACTAAGCAACTTAACTGCCGAAAGACCCTCTGCCCTTCGCAACCTAATGCCTGACCCCAAAAGTGAGGGTGCTTATAAAAATCTTGTAATTCCTAGGAAAACAACGTAAGTAAAAAATGAACATTTTTTAAATTTAAAACTGATTGTTATTCTTAATTTAAGTCCTAAATTTTGACACTTGACATTCTTAAAAGTGTGTTCTTATACAACATTTATAAAAATTATAAAAAATTACCAGGCCTAATTTTCTGTAAAAAGTTTTTTGCAAAAGTGACACAAAGTCCTTAGCAAATATATTTACTTGTAAAACTAAGAAGGCAAAGGCCAGCTCAGTACCCATCAAAGTTATTAGCATGCTGGGTAATAGTTCCCGTCAATTTAACACCATTTTTTTTTCTGCAACATTTTTATTGAGTATGCCTGCGTCACAAATAATAAATATCAAACCAACTTTTAAATTTTTCCCCTCCCACTTCAAATTCAGAACATGTAAGATTAAAGTTTTGTTAATTCCTAAACTCCTAAGTTCACTCACACTTACGGTTATGTGAAACGTACACACTTATTAACATTCGATTGTTTTCTCGACCAATGAAATTAACTGAAACTGACACGCGCTAGAACTTGAAAAGACAACATGAATAGGTTTGCAACTGATCGCATCACGGATGATTTCAATAAGAACAAAATAGTTTAATCTCCTTCTTTATTTCTGCCTTCATGACACGACAGATCAATTCGGAATACCTTATATTCTCCAAAAAAACAATGCTGTATGAAAACTTAATATGTCAAAGAATTTAACCTTCCCTTCCCTCCTTGGCTAATGTGAGGTTTAAGTTTAGCTTGCATTTTTCGGTTTATATATTTTTTTTTAATTATTACTTCTCCGAAATTTAATTTTGTAGAAGCTTTGATATGTTTATTTGTGACGTAGAAACCTTTTTTATCATCTTAGTTCTTTATCAGAGTTTTTAAAAAATACAGTTTATTTAAAAAAAAATTTGTTTGTATGTTGCTGTGTCAGCACTTATTATTTTGTCGTCCCCAGTCTCTTTAATACAGTTTTAATTAATAACGTTTATATAGGTGTTTGAATATGTCACGGTGGGGAAAAATGTATTCCACCGTTACCTAAAATTTGATATAACAAGCGAAACTTCAATGGATTTACCTGGATTTATTAATTAGCTCATGTTTTAAACAACACAATCCACTTTATCGAAAAAAGGACAGTTTAAATAATGGATAGTGTTAGTTTGTATATTAAAACAACTTAAATCGCAGTTCTAAAATCCATTTTTCGAATCGGCCCTGACTGATTTTGCCCACGAATCTGCTATATTGGGACGAAATTTTTTTCTGAAAAAACTACTTTTGTCATATTCAATGGCCTATTGTTTCTTATCTTTGTGCAAAACATCAGAAAAAACTAATAATCCAATCCTCAAGGAAGTTCACTTTTCCCTCAAATTTAAAATATAAAATGCAAACCCAAACAGATTGTCACGTTTGTGGCAATTCAAACAGCAAGTATTTTGCGCACCAATTTATTTTGAAAAAAATGCCCTTTTTTTAACTAAATAAAGTTAATTCGGATTAGGTAACCTTTAGTTGATCCTTTGGTCCTAAAAGCAAGGTGTCTACCGAAGTTTAAAAATCTGAATTAAATATATTCCTTAAATATACACATTCCTTTCTGTTTGTGCCAGAAGAGAAAATAGACTTTGGCTGGTATGCACCAACTTGAAACTGAAACTGAAATTTAAGCCTTATTTAATCCTAGCATACTCTACGACGTCTTAGCATTCTCTACGACGTCCTAGTATACTCTATGACTTCTTAGCATCCTCTACGATATCTTAGCATGCTCTACGACGTCTTAGCATTCTCTACGACGTCTTAGCATTCTTTACGACGTCTTAGCAGGCTCTACGACGTTCTAGCATGCTCTACGACATCCTAGCATGCTCTACGACGTTCTAGCATTCTCTACGACGTCCTAGCACACTCTACGACGTCGTAGCATCCTCTACGACCTCTTAGCATTCTCTATGACGTTCTACCATACTCTACGACGTCCTAGCATACTCTACGACGTCGTACCATACTCTACGACGTTCTAGCATTCTCTACGACGTCCTGGTATACTCTATGACTTCTTAGCATCCTCTACGACGTCTTAGCATTCTCTACGACGTTCTACCATACTCTACGACGTCCTAGCATACTCTACGACGTCGTATCATACTCTACGACGTTCTAGCATTCTCTACGACGTCCTAGTATACTCTATGACTTCTTAGCATCCTCTACGACGTCTTAGCATTCTCTACGACGTCCTACCATACTCTACGACGTCCTAGCATACTCTACGACGTCGTACAATACTCTACGACGTTCTAGCATACTGTACAACGTCTTCGCATACTCTACAACCTCCTAGCACCCTCTGCGACGTCCTAGCATAATTTTACATAATGACTACTTCGAAGTTGAAATAAAAAGCAACTTTTCTTGTTGTTTATTAAAGGTTTGCGATATCTTGAGGAAGAAGGACTTGAGTGAAGAAACTGTGAAATTATTTTAAGATAACAAGGTAGCTAAATCCTGCTAAGGACAATTCGAGAGAAATTTATTTGCAAGAATTTTGGTCGAGAACATTTTTTCCACTGTTTTAAGGGAAGAAAAAAGTCGGCGGAAGAAACTTGCTGTTTAGTTTTACCGCAAAATTTTCGCATTTTGCCGAAAGAGACTTCGCGGTTCTATAAAATTAAAAGTTTTCACAAGGTCTAGAAAAATTGTTTATCCAGTTCCGACTAGATTTTTATGAAATTTGTGTAAAGCGGCAAAATTTAGAAGTAAAAGGTTTTGTGCTTTACTCTCAAACTAGAACACACACCAGATAAGCTTGCCCGACAGATAAGCTTGCCCGACAGATAAGCGTGTATTTCAAAAAATCTCAAACTCGACACTTAAGGTTTCAGCGAACTAATTCCTAAAACAGAGATTATTGAAAATTTATCTGTCGAAAATTTTATTTTGATTTCACCGCTGTCTTCTCCTAGATGTCTGCAACCCGTGCAATTAATAGAAAACATCGAATTCGTTAGAGAAAGATTTTTCTTGGCGTAACAAAACTTTAAATCGACGTACAAACACGCTAAACTATATTTACAACCAGAGGAAAATCATAAATGTTTATGGAACAGCCAGCTATTTCTTTTAGATTACATATTTACATCGCGGGAGTGTCGCGGGCGGTAACGATAATTTTCGCGATATTATCGTCTCGATGAGTCAGTCTACAGCTCTTTTAAAGTTGACTTCTTTGATTTACTTGCGGGACGTTCATCGTGAGCGACTTCATTTGAAGGAGTGTCTCGATTATCTTTCTCTTTCTTTGACTTCGTATCACTCTTTTTCGAGATCTATAACATATTGTGAAAACTGAACAAGCTATATGGTGGATATATAGTCCATATATAGGCCATATAGTACATATATAGACTTATATAGTGCAAATATAGTGCATTTAATTCTCTAAGACTTGACAACTAGTAGTGTAGTTATGAAATATATATACGGCATATATGAAATATAGTGCATATATAAAATATAGTGCATATATACGGCATATATGAAATATAACATGTAGAAAGTTGGTAAGCAAGTGCGAATTTTAACCCAAGGCTATGATGTGAGTCGATTTACACATAACTAACCAAGTGTTTAAGATTTTTATTTTTAAAATCCGTCTTATTAAGCCCTCGATAAACTGTAAAACATTGTTATCATGTTATATATATATTCAACTGGGGGAATATGATTTATTATGTTATTACTGATTGATGGAGATATGAGTAACACAGGTAAATACGATTTAGGCATATATCACTGCCGACGTGACGACTCTATGCCGACATAAAAAACTTAAGAAAAGTGCGTCGGCATTAATACATCAAACCCGACGCCGAAACAAGACACTATCTTAAAAAATAATTTTTGGTATCTGCGCGTTAAAAATAGCCACATTGCACAAGAAAACATAGTAACGAAGTAGCTCAGCACATAAAAATTAAAACAGTGCAACATACCCCTCTTACGATACGCTGTCTAAGCTCTCGTTGTGTCAGTGGTCTGTTTTCGTCATCACTTTGCATTGAAAAGTCTGAATCGTAATCATCCACAGTAGCGGGAGGATGCACACTGACTGCTCTTGGAATTGGAAGCGGACCTTTACCAAGTAGGCCCACAGTCTCGATTTTTTCATCGGAGTCTGAATCTTGCTACAAATAAATAAAGTCAATATTAAGTTATCTACACGGTGTTTTCTGCAGCTTCTGGATTAAGGATGACGGAGTTCCTCCCCAGATGTTTTAAGTTTTTTTTATTTAAGTACTCATTGTGTAGCCTTTCCAATTCACGTCGGTACTCGGCAATTGTCGTGGCGAATGCCGACGTGTTTACCGACAATTCCGGATATACGTCAGCAACCTTTTTTCTACGCTATTTTTCTTTAAAGTAGATGTTGAACTTAAACTTGCCGACGTGGAACACAAGTTTGCCGACGTGAAGAAGGCAAATGGCTAAATAAATTGAACTAGAAAGGCTGATGTGCAACAGTTGTTGAGAATAAACTCTCTACAACATTAGCAGAGCAGTACTGCTTCGTTGTATATCGGAATGAAACGTGAAATCGAGTTATGCAACCTTTTCTAATGGTTTTCGCCCTTTAAATATTGTTTTAACGAGAGAAAAATAATGAAACAATTTGATCTTAGCAGTAAACATAAAATTTCACACATTGTAACATAAAGTAAAGTTTTGGAAGAAAATTTACAATACTTAAATATACCTTTGTAGATGCGAACGCTTGTACTTGAATCAGTTCGTTCGTTCGATGCTCGATAATACCAAGATGCTACGTAGAAAAATACACATATTTTTATCATCAATTTTTTTTGTATCTACATTTCGTGAATAATTCTATTAGTCTTTTTCAGTTCTTCTAAGGCATATTAATTTTTTCGTATAAGAAAAAATAATTTTGGGTCATTCAATAATTACGTAACACCCAAATTAAAATGATTTGATTTTAGTATTGTCGACGAGTAGGAGCAATCAGATTTTTTTTCTAGCAAAGAAAAAACAAAAATTTCAAGTTGGCCAAAAAACAATATTAGGATATACCTGCATCATGTTGGAATCTGTTATCCCTTCATGGCCACCCAACATATCCACAATTGACGACGAATCACAGTTGATCTTCGTAAACATTGAGTTTATACCTGAACAAAAGCGATATATGTTTACTCTGGTCTTACATGGTCTTAATTCAACCCCCCCCCCCCCCCCGATATAAATTAGTGGCAGGGAGGATTGTAGCTACAAGCAATTTATAAAGCCGTTTCTCTCCAAGTAACAGGAACTGCGAACCTGTCAATATTTAAGGCGGACTTAGTATATATCATTGTAGACCATTTAGTTCCAATACTGACTAACACGCCCCAAATCCTCAATCTTTCGATCCTTTCCGGGCTGTGGAGCGGATTGTTTCATAATGCGGACATCGTGGCAAGTGCAGCTAGCGCTTTTTAAACTTCCGTTACTTGCCCCTGCCAAGGTAAAACGTTTTTTTAGCGGAGTACTGTCCATGTAATACCGTTTGGCTATTTCGAAAAATAGTCAGAAAACGACCGTTTCCAAATTATGTTATGTCCAGGGTTGTACCTGTGCCTGGGTGACCATCCCCTAAAACACTTCTAAAAATGTAGAACCTTCTACATGGACACCTTGTAGAGTACATTACATGAAATTAGTATGGCATATTATTAAAAGGTTTTTGTGCGGTTAATTCATTCTTTTAAGCATCATACATGCACCAATATTGAACCTTAATATGAGATAAACATGTTTAGAAAGGAGAAGTTGTATCACCTTCTTTTAGTTGTTCAACCGCTTGTGCAGAGGCTGTAGTGTGATCTACATGGACCTTCAACTCGCTGTCAACTACATCGTGTTCGTCCTTTAAATGAAGAAAATATAAAATAAGAAGAAATATTATTAAAATACTAATAATTATTAATAAAAATAAACAAACAAATATAAAACAAACAAACAAAGAACAACAACAAACAAACAAAAACATAAAAAATAGGGAAAGAAGCCGGCAAAGGGAATAATTTTCGCGGAAAATTTTTTAAGTTAACAAGTCCTAATATTTCGCGAATTGAAATTAACGTATGGTATTATATTGAGTGCTAGGTATCAATCAGAAATAAAAAAATTAGGGTGAAAAAAAATCCAAATTTCGTGAGAATTAATTAATTTTCGCGAACAGAGCAAATTTTCCTAATAATTTTCGCGGAATTAACAATATCTTTATTCGCTTATTAAGGTAGACAAATAACAAATGCAGATAAAGAAAGCATTCTCTTTTTAGGAGAACATTTCACACCTGTAGGTCCTTCATGATCCTTTCCCTCTGTTCTTCCAATCCCACACTATCTTGCTTGAACTGCTCGATCTCATTCTCCACCTCCACAATCTGTTCTCTCAACATCTCAATTTCGTTATTCAATTCATTGACGTAATTAAACAGTGCAAAGTTTTTATCTTCGGTCTCAATAAATTTACCAACTAACAATTGAAGGTCATCTATATCTGTGGTCTCTTTGATCTGTTCAAACGCTGATTCGTATGACTAAAGATTAGAACGACAATTTAAAATTAAAACAATAACTCATATATGATCTTATATAGAAAAAAAACAGGGGATTTTCGAGTCTTGTTTTGTCACTTCGAGCGAAAAATTGCCTTAGTGCAATTAGTTTCTTTAAGTTATTACTGACCAAGGATAGCCTCTTCAGTTCCTACGAGAACTGTTATCAATAAGGCTCCTGCGAAGGGGTTCCTAGCGCATTTAAAGCTACCATTTGAGCTACGAAAGGCGTGCAAGCACAACACTCGCTCAACTAGACAACCGCCTAAGATATCAATCCTATTCTTATGCTGAACGTTAAGCAGAAAAAAACGATTCACAGTTCGATTTAGTCTACGGCATGACACCGCCGAGGTTTGAACACAAGACCTTCCACAAAGCGGCTCTCCTGCTACATCACTCTGAATTATATTAACAAGCTCAGATTAATACTTTGATAAATTTCGTACATTTTTCTTTCACGTAAATTTCGCGTAAATTTTTCTTTCACGTAAATTTCGCGTAAATTTTTCTTTCACGTGAATTTCGCGTAAATTTTTCTTTCACGTAAATTTCGCGTAAATTTTTCTTTCATGTAAATTTCGCGTAAATTTTTCTTTCACGTGAATTTCGCGTAAATTTTTCTTTCACGTAAATTTCGCGTAAATTTTACGTACATTCCGCGTAAATTTTGTATACTTTCCTGTGTTCGTCTCTGTATGATTCGTAACAAAAAAAACCTCTATTATTAGTTCTTAACGCAAAAGTTTTTAATTTCCAAACACACTATAACCTTACTATAAGTAATACTGCTTAAATTTTTTTTGCTGAATCTATTTTTTGCTAATAGGGTCACCAGAAGATTTATTTTTTCGCGAATCCGAAAGCAAACAAACAAACACAAATAAGCGATTTTCAGGAGAACTACCCTGTGTATGAGGAATAACGAAATGAAATTTTCAATAGGTTCCCAGAAATATTAATTCTAGCGAATATTGGCTAAATTTGCAATAAGAAGGCCCGCAAAATTTAATCTCGCAAAATTTAATCTCGCATTTATTAATCCTCCTAAAGTGATTATCACATATCTGTACTATTTAACGTGATCATTTAGTTTCACATTCAAATCCTTAATAAACAGCATAAAAAATACCTGTATGGTCTCCTCTTTTTCTCCCACTTTTTCACGCTCATCCCTCTTGCTATTATACTGCATGGATAGACCATGCATTTCAGCTCTGTCTTCTGATTTGATGTTCATAAACTCTCTTAACTTTCGATCGTGGTCGATAATACGCATTAATTCTTTCAACTCCATGTTGTATTGTAACAAGTCTTTATCTGATTTTTCTTTCAATGCTAGCATCTTGCTCTGTGCGTCGTCTCTAAGAGAGAAAAACATTTCTTTCGAAATTTAACCTTTATTTTCCACAAGCACTTTAAATTGACAACAGTGAGTTTTTTCCAAAACTTTATTTGTCTTAAATTTATGCTTTGCTAATGAATTTTTATTTACCGTATTAAGCAAATTTTAAGGGAAGAAAGTGTTTGTGACAGAAACTTTTTGCGGTTTTCAAAAAATTCGGGAAATTTCATGCCCGCAAAAAGTAAGGTCAATAGTGAAAAACGATCATTGTAATTGGTATTGGCGAAACCAACTAAACAAGGTATTTCTGTTTGCGACACTGAAAAACTAATAATTTTCATGCCGCAACACTAGACTGGTACCCTTCTGTGTTTCACTAGTCTCGGTAGTAAAAAAAAGACAGCAAGTAGCCTATTTTAAAGTTCTACCAGCTTAAAAGCCGTAGAATATTCAATGAATTGTCTTAAATTTTTTTGGTCTGCAAAAATAAACAGAAAAATTTTAAAATGTGGGTGGATTTTTTCTATTCTAACTTCTAACAATTTCTTTCATACCGAAAATCCAATAAAAACTGAAAATAATTATATTTCATTTTACTCATGAAAATATTCACAAAAGAAAATTAGCATGATAATTGTCTTTCGTGATGATTGGCTATGGTTTGCTGTATGAAATAACCTGTGGTCACACTGCCTCAAGAATCAGAAGTTTGATATCTCAGTGAAACCCTGACAGCTAAGTCAGGGTTTCACATACTGAATTTAAATATTTCAGTTGTTCATAAACAAAAACTTAAAAAATACTGTAAATTGAAAAAAGTAAGTTTTTTCCACACCTTGCATCATAAGCTGAAGTTGAAGTTTCAATAACTTTTGCAATCTCTTCTTTATTATCACTTTGTTTCTATTGAAAGAAGGAAAAAATACAAAGTTTCATTTTAAACTTTAAAAATCACTATCTGTTTCGATTCTCAACATACATCTGTTGTTGACTGGATAGAGCAGATTAAAATAAACTTTTACTGAGCAGCCTCATGTGTCTACAGAGGTTCAAAGCATAGTGTTCTTAAGCTTGAAGCTTACTTTCACCAATAAAAGAAGAGTGGGAAAGGAAAAGAGTGTCATAGTCCACAAATTACTCTTTACTACATTGTACGTTTAAAACCAAACAGTACATTAATTGATTTGTTACAAACATTTGGCAACAAACTTTTTGATTAGGTGAATTTTTTGTTGATCTCTGATTATTTTCAGATGCATTTTTGACCTTATTTTTATTTTTGCTCAGTTTTAATTGTATTTTAGCTAAATAATACCACCTAAATTTCTTCACAAAGTGAAAGAAACAAAACATTACCTTTTCCAGCTTGTCATACAGACCCTGGAATATCATTCTTTCTGTCCTCATATGATCAATGTCCTCTCTTAATTTAGAATTTTCAGCCAGACCTGCATTGAACTTTCTATTCGCCTATGGGAAAATAAGTCATCAATTTTCAGGTACATTTCAATAAATATATAATATGAATTTCCTGCTTACACCTTAGTTTTTTTTGAAAATAAAAAGCAGCTACGGCCTGATTAATCCTGTAAAGTTTTACTGGCAAAAAAGGTTCTATCCCTGTAACTTTGTAACTACAGTCATGATTTTTAACTTTTATTTTGCCACAAAGATTTTTTATAATGTATGATCCAAGAGAATATTAACATACTATTCATTCTGACTCAGACTAAACTTATGCTCAAATATATTACACTACGTCAGATTATGCGACTTACAGTTGAGCCTGTAAAACATCATTTTTCATCACTGACACTGTTCTCACATGCCAGGGAGTTTTTGTTTGAAATAAAAGTTATAAATAAATAATATGTAATACATACTTGGTCCAATCGATTTTCGAGAACACGAATTTGTTTATGCAGAGCTACATGCTTGGCTTGACTCATATGAACTCTAAAATAAGAAAGAGATTAAAAACATCTCAAAGAGCAGTATTACATTAAAATGCTGTATATACTCACCCGCCCATACTTTTACGTCGTTGGGCAATTTTTCTTTCTGTTTGTTGAATCTAAAAATTACACCACAAAGGTTTATTTTATATTTTACACCACAAAAAATTTACGTCTTGTTTATGTCGTAACAATAGATATAATTTACCCCTTGTTCCCATTTTAAAATGGCTTCTTTCACTAAACGCACACGTTCTTTTAGCTGACCTATAATATTTATAATAAAACTTTACAATCTTCTTCTACATAAACTTAAAAAAGATTTTATTAAGCAACCAAATACCTTCTTCTTGTAGCAAAGCTGATAAGCGGTCTATGTTTTTACTGTCCTAAATTAAAAATTAATACACACATATTATTGCCTAGGAAGTGTTTAGTAACATTGCACAAGCCTTAGATTTAAGAATTGTCATATGTCACCAACCAAAGTCATAGCAGGCACCAAATGCTTTAAGGAGAGTTGGAGCAAAGCAAAAGAGTTTACCATTGATTTGGAGTGATTTACCATTGTATAAGACTTCATGGTTGAGGCTGATGCACCAGTAAAAAAATTTTTATTAGTTTTTATTAACCCCCTTAAATCATCTCCTTTATTAACTATGATTAGGGATTTTAATGGGGAATTTAGGGCATTTTGGGGTAGGGGGCAGCCCCTGTGCTAGTAGTTTAACAATAAAATGTATTTGTAAAATGTAAGATACTGACGGCCTTAAACAGCTCCTTCAACAATCTCTACTGTTGCAATTGTTTTGTTTTAATTTTAAACTTTTTGTTAATCTCATAAAAAGCTTTAGATAAGTCAAAGAAAAATAGGTTTGTATCTATGAATTGTGTGAAAAGTATCATCTGTTGTTTAATCTCCTAATGCAAGCATAGCTTAGCGAGCATAGATTTAAAAGTGATGGGTTCTATTAATTTTTATGAACAAGTTTTTGGAATCAAAAATGTTGGCTTGCAAAAATTAGCCCACTGTGAAACTCCTTATAGCTATGATCTTGGAGGAGTGCAGACCACTTGCCATTGATTTCTTGTTATGATTACAACTTAAAAAATACCAATAAAAAGAACGTTTTTGGTAATCCACATAAAATTTTTGAAGTAAAATAGAAGGATTGACATCAACATTAAGATAGCAAAAATAAAAAAATATGGAAATTTTCAATTCACACTTTTAACATTGTTTTTGTCAATTGATTTTGAGGTTAAAGTTTGCATATATTGTGCATTGCAATCTGCTAATTCAAACCCTATTACAGTGAATTTATTGGATTAAGTTCAGGGTCATACAGGGTCATTTACTGAGAAATATGACTTTTATGGGTTTTAGTTTGATTTTTCAGAGTTAATAAAGATTTTTACTCTTAAAAAATAGTGTTTTGTACACCTTAAAAGTACAAGTACAAATAGTCCTTAGTCCCTTATAAATTTAATTTAAATTTCAGGGTTCTTAAGGTCACTGTTGTTCAGGGTTGGCAGTGTTGTCAGGGTCTTCTAGAGGCCCTGTATTACAGTAAACAAAATGCATAACAACAATTACATAACAAAAATGCTTACATACTTACATTAGTTTGGTTTTGTTGACTTCCAGCCAACCTATTTTCCTTCATCAATTCTTCATTTTCAGCTTGCAAAGCTGATATGGCTTCTCTTTGCTTTCTGATAATGTTTTGAGACTCCTCGCTGTATGCTTTCCGGTCACCTTCCATGATGCGATATTCTTGTTGGAGGCGAATAAGCTCCTGTTCTACAATGTAAAAAATAATACCAGTTAGCTATAGAAAGTTTAAAAATTAACTTTACAGATAAATTCGCTAATGTGGCTTCTTAACTGTTGAGCATGTGTGAAATTTTTTTCTTAGTGATTTGGAAATAATAACTGGTTTGAAATTTTTGGTTCGCTCAAATTTTTTTTTTAAGATGAGATGCAGTCAGGCAACGAAACAGATACTGACTGGCTTTGATTTTGTACTATAAAATACAAAGTCAAGGACACTGGGGAGGGCATAAAGTTCCTGCCCTCCATAAATTTTGACAGAGTTATCCTTCTGACATAACTTATGTCACAATCATAGTGTAAACCAATTCAATTAACATATTTTTTGGTGATGTCGACATTTATTTAAATCAAGAAAAATACTGTTGGTATATACCATCTGTATTACTTGAAGATAGATAGATAGATGTGCATATTTTACATGGCTAGCCTCACAAATATCGAGGGATATTATTTCAAGGAGGGGCCATGGCTTTGATGGGGAGTCCTGGAGTATTTAATGCTTTCTTTGAGCTACGCAAACTCAATTAGGGTCAGCGCTCTGCCAGACAACCCATATTAAATCGTCGCCAAGGGGAATCGAACCCTGGTCTCCCGCAAAAAGTACGAGAGTGATAACCACTAAACTACGGCGCCACAAATTGAATGTCTAAATTACCTGGTTTTACCTTTTTTGCTAACTTTCAATGTTCACTGGCAACATTGCACAACATATGTAACGCTGAAAAAATTCCAATTGATCTCAAATTAAAAAAAAACATCACAAAAATTTAGACAAAATTAAATATCTACCTATTCCATCCACTTCCATTTCACTTGACTCAGATCTTCGGCTTGAAAGTCTTGGCATGACTGTATTTCTCTTTCTGCCACTCTTACAACTACCACTTTTATTTTCTTAAATTTAGTGAAAAATTTTAATAACCACCAGTCATAAAATTAAAAAGAAAATTACAAAATAAAATACTGGAGTAAAAAGGCTCAATTCAACAAGTATTCAAGTAGGTTATAGGGATAAGGGACAGACATATGGTAAAAAGACCAAAAAGGAGTGAATAAGAAACAGAGAATGGTAATAAAGGCAAATAAGGCTATGAGGGTGCCGATAAGCCGCATACGCTGTAAAAAGTGTTTAGGTGAGTTCAGCGTTTTGAAAAAAAATCAAGCATTTGCCCGAAAACCCCCGCATAGACCCGAACAATGCCCAAAAAAGAAAAGAAAAACAGACACTAATGATTCAAAAAACTATAAAAATTAAAATAAACTTACTATGTGGTAGCGAAGTTCTTAAAAGAACTGTTTTTAATAGTTTATAATAAGATTTACTTGATAAATAACTTATATATAAACTTTATTAACTCCTTTATCTTCAAGCGCCTTCTTCCAAATATCGTCCGCATGGTATGTTACAAGGAATTGCATTTTGGGAATGTTCCAGGCAAGTTCGGGAAAGTGTGGGAGGTTTCGGACGACAACCGCCAATTTAATTCGAAAAGTCGCCCAAACTCGCCCTTATATATGCGGGCGTTTGTGGCTTATTGACACCCTCTTATAAGGCTAAAGAAAATGGGAAAGGATAAGACATGTGTGAGATCACAAAGACAAGAAGAAGACTACTAACAAAACATAATGAAGAACAGCATAAAAAGTAGAACCAAGGATGTAAAAAATAAAAAATAACAGCTGAGAGGGAAGGTGGAGAAATTAAGGAAAAATTTTTTGGGAATTTTTTAAAAAACTTAAAGGAAAACAAGAAGAACACGCAGTTGTTATAAAAAGTGAGAATGAAAATAGGCAAGAAGACCGAAAAGAAATATTGAAGATATTTGAACAGTATAATGAGAACCTTTTTAGGAGAGACATACAGAAGGAAGAAAAGGAAAATGAAAAGGCAGTATATAGTATTATTAGGAGCAAAGAGTAAAACAATAGATAGATAGATAGATAGATGTGCATATTTTACATGGCTAGCCTCACAAATATCGAGGGATATACCCTGTCTATTATTTCCAGGAGGGGCCATGGCTTAGATGGAGAGTCCTAGAGTATTTAATGCTCATTTTGAGCTACGCAGACCCAATTAGGGCCCGCGCTCTACTAGACAACTCCCGGCAACATCCAACGGCCCACACAGTGTGCCATCTTCCCAATTTCCGTCACATGGCTTGGGTTAACCCGGGGCTATGGTAACATTCACTCGCCCATGTTGAATCGCCGTCAAGAGGAATCGAACCCTGGTCTCCCGCACAGAGTACGAGAGCTATAACCACTAATCTACGGCGCCACACAATGAAGTCAAAAAATAGAAAAAATAGAAAAAAAAGTTGTAAGTAAAGAAAATAATAAACAAGTCTTGCACCAAAATGTTTGGAATAAAGAAATCTGGTGTTTGTTAGCAACAACAAAGAGGACACAAAAAAGATTAAAGATTAAATTAACATTCGCTAACATTTCACCACAAAGTTCTCGTGTTGTTTATCGAATGTTTACAATTACCTTGATTAGTAAATAATCTGCACTCCATCTGCGAGGTAAGAGGAAAAGAAAGGTTATTTTTATTAAAATAAGCGTAAAAGTATGGTGAAAAAATTACACCCTTATAAATTAAATTCTTTTAGAAAAAATAGAAACATATATTCTTCATAATAATAATGTCTGAAAGAACAATTTTTAATTTATACCGATGAAGTATCGACTCCCTAGAAACGTCTATGCTTGCCTCACTGTGCCATCTATATATTTCGTGCTCACTTAGCATGGAGTCAAAATGGCGAACGGAAAAGACGTCGCACATCGCGGAGTATCAGAAACTTTAGTTTTTGTTTAGATGCACCAAATTTACCTTAGTTAAGCATTAAGCAATTGTCTTATTAACGGATTGTGTTTTAAGTGTAATGTGCTATAATTTTACCCATTAGTAGAGCATTGTCTTTGTTCTTGCCCAACGCTGGGCCCATATATCTAGCTAAGCTTGCTCGCTAGTTTTTGAATGTTTACGTTTTTCGCGGTAAGCCCTTCTGGCTCTAACAACTGCGTGGCAGGCAAAAGGTGTAGGAGCTTGCTGAAGAAAGGTCTTTTTTAGCCCATTTCTTTCTACGAAAAAATTGTTGAGGCTTTAAACTATTATCGAGTGTAGATGAATAACTTCTGCCTAATAGACATATATTCATATAAAGTCGTAATGTTACCTTCTTCATGCAGCAGGCCTGGTCAGGAGACACGTGCGATCACACGCGCACACGCCCACACACACGCAAAAAAATTTAAGCGAGCGATTTATCGCTCACGTAAGAGACTATTTATCAGAATTTTCTAGAGATCCTACGATATATTTTTCTCACATTTTCAGAGAATTACTAAATAAGCGCCACCAAAAACACAAAGCTTATGAAGAATGATCGTGTTATTATGAAGAACATGAGGTAAAGAGAACATTAAGGTCGGCCCCTTTCCTTCATGCTGACACTCTTATGCTCGGCTCTGGTGCATTACAGTGAGACTCGAACGGAAGACCATTTGGAACCATGCCACAAGTCAGTCCAACCTTCTGCACTTGTGGTTAATACGTTTTACAAAATTCATTTTTATTGGGTTTCGTTTAAAGGCTGAATTTCCTGCATCTGCAGAAAGAAAAAAAACGGTGACCTAAAAAAATTATTTCAACCGGTCAGGCGACAGCAAACACAAATATTTCGATTCGTAATAATAATCGAAAAAATTGTATATTGTATTAAAAGAAGGCCAGAAGTTCTTTCTCCCACACGACACAGCAGGCAATAAGTCAGGCCTGCCCTCGGTTTTGTGAGGAGAGATGTTCTGTGAAGACTCTAACAATTGAGTCTCCTGTACAGTGTTACTTCATGTTAAACTGTGCCGGTGACCAGCATTTTTGAAGCATGTCACTGGCGACTTCTGCGATATACAACCTAATGATGCCCTAACCTAATAAGTTCATCTAGAAACATAAAAAGCCAGTTAGCAGTGAACTATTAACCTAACGTAGTTCACCATCCAGAAGGTATGTCAATAAGACTTGCACTCCATTTTCATTTGTCATCGTCTTAGGAGATCAGTGCATCAAATTTATGAGAGGTCTAGCCCTAATAAAAGGTGAATGACGAAAGATATTGCCAGCTGAACAATTTCACTACAAAAAATATTGCCAACGCAAATCAGTTGAAATGAATCTCACGTCGTTTTATTGTTGACGTAAAAAAATCCTAATTTTAAGGGCTCTCGATCGAGTATTTTTGTTGATATTTTTGATCAGCGACGACTGGATTATTTTTATTTTTATTTTACAGATCAAGCATGTGCATGTTGTAACTTTTTGTTTCATTGACCACTCACGCAAACTAATTTGCACGAGCTTTTGTGATCGCACGTGGAGCGCTCACGCAGATTAATTTACGTGAGCGATTTAGCGCTCGCGGGGGTAAATTTTCCCGACCGGGCCTGTTCATACAATGAAACAGACTGAAAAGGACCTCACTTCACCTAGTGCCCGCATCCTTTTGCCTGCCACGCAATTGTTTCCCCTAGAGAAATTCGAACCAGCACCGCAGCAGCAGAATATTGCATGTAAGTGCAACGCGCTAACCAACTGGGGCTATCGTGACAGAACTAATTTGTGAATATTTAATATTTAATTGAAGTTGCTAACCTTTATCTTTTTCTTTTCTTTTTGGCTGGTGTTAATCAATACAAAGCCACTGTTACCACTGTTGCATTTATTTAAGCAAAATAATTTCGATCTTCGTAGTATGAATTTTTTTGAACATGGCTAGTGCACTGGTACCGGTTCTTTAAGCTCAAAATCGCTTAAACCGGTAAATTTAAAAATGGCATGTGCGCAACGATATTTAAGAAATTGACATGATATTTGTTAACTGAATGAAGTATTACACCTTCTGGATCTCAACAATGCAGTTTTTTTTGCTAAATAATCAACGTGAATGGCGTATAAGAGCTACCGGTGCTTTTAGCTGAAAGCGTTCTGAAGCTTAAAGTGCCGGGGTTTTTCATAAAAGACAGTAGACTTAGAGTGCCAGTTTTTTGCAGTGATACTTAGAGAACCGGTTTTTTCGTAAAAATTAGAGTGCCGGTTTTTTTTGCAGTGATACTAAAGCGTGGTTTCCAATAAGTCGTGGGCTGTTGTGTAACTGTTGTGCAACTGTTGCGGAGTTGTTGGAAACATAATGTTGCACAACATAATAAATGTTGCACAACTGTTTTGATGTTGCACAACAAGTGTTGCCGAGATTGACAAATTTCTATTTTGTTCTGTGTTGCAGCTTGTTGCAGAACTGTTGCTAAGCAATAGTGCGTCATTTTTGTTGAATATTTATTTTGAAAATTTTGGTTCTGTAAAATAACCCTTGTACTGAACAACAACAACAAATAAAAAATAAAAATGGCCGCTGTTACTTCGTTTTCAAAAGAAAGATTCATGCAAGAAGTCCAACGATACAAGATTTTATATGATAAATTTGATTCTGAATTTAAAAACCAGGATATGAAAAGGAATGCCTGGGAGAAAATTGCTTCGACATTTAACATGAACGCTATGGAGGGATTCGCCTGTGGCCAAATAATGAAGTGTTACTATTAATCGCTCAGCAGGTGTTATCGGTTCTCTACTTGGGCAAAATTTTTTCCGTATTTTTGGTCCAATCGTCGATAAAAGATGTTCAAATCTTTCGGGTGACATCCGAAGTTAACGATAAAAATATTCTCTATCATGCAGTCGTAGCTCCGGTATCAGACTGTTGAACGCACTTTTCTCAACTCGATTTTTGAAAATATCTCTAACCCAAAATCTATGACTTCTTCTCTTCTTTTGTTTTTGTTTTTGTCTTCTCGCGAGTATACTGATCAACAGTTTGAGCTGACAAAGAAGGATAAATTGCGTGTTCACATGTGCCATTTTTACGATGTTTTGGTTTTTGTTTTGTTTTGGAAACATAGTGTTGCGCAACAACTTGTTGCAACAGTGTTGCGCAACAACTGTTGTGCAACAACCGTGGAACATTGGCGACTTATTGGAAACCACGCTTTAGAGAACCGGTTTTTTTTGTAGAAATATTAGAGTGCTGGTTTTTTCCGTAAGAGACAGTAGACTTAGAGTGTTGGTTTTTATGTAGGAGACAAGGTTACCTTAGAGTGCCGTTTTTTTTGTAGGAGACAAGGTTAACCTTAGAGTGCCGGTTTTTTTGTAGAAATATTAGAGTGCCGGTTTTTTTCGTAAGAGACAGTGGACTTAGAGTGCCGGGTTTTTTCGTGAGACTCATTAGACTTAAAGCACCGTTTTAGAGTGCTGGTTAAAAGTTTTTTTAAAGAAGACAAGTAATCAGTAACTTATGAAATAAAAGTGGATATTGGAGTAATATTTGATCAAAAAATGCAATGGGAAGAGAATATTCTAAAATTAGAATTATAAAAACTTAAATATATATTTATTCACTTGTCATGCCATATTTCCAAATACTGCTTTCACACTGTATCTGCAAAAAAAAAAGTAGCATGACCAAAGAGAGGCATTACCTTTGGCCCTATTAACTCCTGCCAGGATTTGAACCTGGATCTCTTATGAAATTCTCCACAAGAATCTTACCTTTAGACCACAGGAGTTTCACACAATTCCTAACGAACTGTGGGAATTGCATTACTGTAAAAACTTATTCAAAAACATTTAGTGCAATAACAGCCCTAATTATTAAATTCTGTGGTGCGATATTTGTCACGGTCATAAACCCCACCTCAAAACATCCAACGTTATGTAATGGCAGCATGAGTATGAAAGGAACCCTGTTAGCTCGCTATCAGACTGACTAAAAACTGGGAAATATGCCTCTTGTTCTTTTTATTTAAACTTGAGGAAATTATACAAAAGACCTTTTACTGCAGATGGACATCTTCTAATTGTTAAAGGCAAAGGTTAACCAAGAAAATTGTAACAATTTAAATAGGTAGATGTGCATTGGAAAACATTACAAAATAAAAGAGCTGACAATTTTGGAGAATCTTCTCACAAAAAAGCATAAATAAAATAAAAAATTACTCACAATGAAGTTCCCAATCTTAACCCACGAGATTTGAACGGCCTTCCTCCGTTTAACACATGCATAATCGTAATATTTCAAATCAGGATTTAATTCTTTTTTAACCCTTCCCTGTGGTGCTTTTATGGTTCTACAATCCCTTATCCACAATTCAGTAAAATTTCTCTGCCTATACAAGCTAATTTTTTGTTGTAGTTCTTCAAACGAAGAGTACAACACAACTGACCTTCCGCAATGAGAGCCATTTTGGAAAGAGCGCGCATGAGGGAATGTACGCTGTATAGCATGGTGGTCCAGATGAATCACGTGACCTAAAAATTTACTGGTTCTTTAGTTAAAGAGCCGGTACTGGTTCTTTAGTTAAAGAGCCGGTACCGGTTCTTTAGCCACGCCGAAATTTTTTATCACAACACGATAAAATTCAAAGGGAAAAGACATATGATGGGAAAAGAATACAAAATACGCTTTTTGATAGAGGGGGGATTCAGGGAATTTTCTTTCGTTTATGAGCGAAGCAAAACCCATGCAATTTTTTTTCATAAAAAAATAGGCGATTGAAAAGCATTCTTAGTACTGTCCGGGTCTGTCCGGTTGCGTATTAGCCCATCTCAGCATTTTTAAAATGCAATAAAATTGCTGTGTGCTAAATAAAAAAGGAATGACGCTTCTGTTGAGCAGACAACAGAAAGAAGCAGAACTTATTTAAAACGTATCATTTGATAAATATTGCCTGTGGTGCAAAAGTTTCCGTGAAGGGAATCAAAATTCTAATCAAGCTGGTCATTATTCTTATTTCTCTGTTATTTAAACAATAGACCAATTGTGTTTAACCAAAAATTTTAGCCTGGTATTTTTAAAAAGCATATAGGTGTACACTATTCTCACTATATTTAAAGTTTTCCTACCCTACCGTTTTCCTCGTTTTGCTTTTTTTTAGCAACCCTTAGCACTCCTCCGGATAACCACCTCCGTCCCTTGCTTATTTTGGTTATATTGTATCACGCTTTTATAAGAATCTGGTTTGTTTGCTGGTATTTCTGGTTAAAAATTAGGCCTATTGTTTAGAAAAAAAAGATAATTGAAAAACAACAGAGAAATAAAATAATGACCAGGCCCGGTTTGAATTTTGATATTCTTAAAAAAAAGCGTGTATACCGTTAACCATCACATTTTTGAAATTGTTTCAGAATTGGGTGTGTCACTATTGTGAATGTATTTTAGATAGTTACACCTTTTTGATAGCGAGATAGTTTATGCAGCTTCTGCATCTTGTTAGTTTTAATTTAGGGATTTTAAAGAATAAAAGTTAGTTAGGTAGCGTATACCCGCCTAATTAGGTGATTATCTAAGGGAGCGTTCACATATTACGTAATCAAGTAGGGGGGGAGGGGGGTCATCGAAATTGCTTACGCTTGATTATAGGGGAGGGGGGAGGGGTCAAGTGGTTTGACGACATAAGTAAAATCAAGAAAAATTAACAGCATATTTTATCACGAGTGTGAAAAATATCAACTATCTAAAGCGTTTGTATTCGCCATATTATATATCTTGCATGTAAAATATAAAAGTAAAATGTAAAACTGTAAATATTTAAAATTTTTGTAGGGTCTGGTATAACCAAGAAAAGGAAATATTAGGGAGGGGGTTAAGCAGATGATGACGTAATTTTTGGGAGGGGGGTCAGCCCAATGATTACGACGGATTACATGGGGGAGGAGGGAGTAGAAATTAGGCAAAAAATTGATTACGTAATATGTGAACACTCCCTAAACAAACAGCTCTAGTGACAATCTGACAACTCTCCCTCCCTCACCACATAACTTCATGGTTTTGATTATAAGCCATCCCTAGAAACAACTTTGCAAAAATGCTGGTGAACACGGTGGGCGTTAGCACAGGGTCGAGCGAAAAAGAAATCGACTAAAATGTCCTATTTCCGTGATTTATGTCTTAATTCTGTGATGTGTTTTTTTCGATGGACATATTGGTGAAGCGAATTACCAAAGGGAATCTGTGGAGTAGGGCACACATGGTAATAAATTTTTTTTCTTAAAAATATTCTCCACAGCCCTTAAAATTAGAATTTTTTTAGGTTGGCAATAAAACTGCCGACGTGCGTTGGCAATATTTTTTTGTAGTAAATTTTTTCAGCTGGCAATAACTTTCGTCATTCACCTTTTATTAGGGCTAGACCTCTCATAAATTCGATGCATTGATCTCCTAAGTTGATGACAAATGGGAATGGAGTACAAGTCTTATTGACATACCTTCCGGATGGTGAACTTCGTTAGGTTAATAGTTCACTGCCAACTGGCTTTTTATGTTTCGAGATGAACTCATTAGGTTAGGGCATCATTAGGTTGTATATCGCAGAAATCGCCGGTGACATGCTTTAAAAATGCTTGTCACCGGCACAGTTTAACATGAACAGGACTCCCACACCGTCCTGTATTCCTATATTGTCCTATATTTTGAAAATTTTCAAAAATTGTCCTATTTTGTCCTATTTATAGGGATTTTGTCTTATAAAGTCCTATATTTTTTTATGTTTGCATGTTCATTTTCTAACCATTTTTTTATAGACAGAGCTAAAGTCAGAATGAACTAATAAGACATTGAAGTCATATATTTTCATATTAATGAACAAATGTGTTTTTATTGTATATTACTTGACGTGGCTGTTTGATTATAATGAATCATAAAGTATTTTATTTTTTTAATCAATTATATTATAGTTTTGTATTGGAGGAGCTATTGATATTGGTATTGGCAGTTTTTTTATAGTTTGGTAACGATTGTGTGTATCTTTCTTTTCTTTTCTTGTCTGTATGTTCATTCAACCAAATAGCCATGTGTTCTAGTCTTGTGTTTTTAGACATTCAGATAGTTTTTGAGCATTTTTTGTGTTGTGTTTCGGTTTTCTTGATCTACTTTACATCTGATGATATGTTACACTATATTTCGTTACTTTGTTCTTTTTTGGTTGCAATTGTCAGCTTTTCTAATCTATCTGATTGAGAAAAATTCTTAGTTTAATATTTCACAGCTCTATTTATAACGATCGATGTAGTACTGATTTTTCACTACTTTGATGCTTTACTTCAAAGAATGAAAGTCTTGTTCATATGTTTGAATTCAATAACGATACTGTTTCATGTTGATATTTCTTTGATGTTTCATGTTCTTTGATGTTGATATTTTAAAAAGCTACCTTTTTGTTATTTGTTCATGAATGTTTGAGCTTATTCTTACTGTTTTCTCTAGCAATGTCAAAAAAAGATAATTTCAAACTAGGAATCTTGAAATGTTCATCTTATTGCATTGGCATTAATATTTTTCTTTGGCTTTAGACAAAAAAGTGTGATATTTGTACTATTTTTGAAGATTTTGTCCTATATTGTCCTATTTTTGACAGAAAAATGTCCTATAATGTCATATATTTTGAAGAAAAAATGTACTATATTCCTATATAGCTTGGCTGATTTTGGAGTGGGAGGCCTGCATGAAGCAAAACTGTACAGGAGACCCAATTGTTAGTCTTCGCAGAACATCTCTCCTCACAAAACCAAGGGCAGGGCTGACTTATTGCCTGCTGTGTTGTGTGGAAGAAAGAACTTCTGGACTTCTTTTCAATACGATATACAATTTTTTCGATTACTATTATTACGAATTGAATGCAGTGGCGTATCCAGAGGGTTTTATATGCCGGTATACCGGTTTGGACGCCCAAACTAAGTGCCCAAATTATTGAAAAGTGGTTGAAAAAAGGTTCTTATTTAATCCATAAAAGAAAAAACCTTTACTGTATCATTTAACAGCGTAAACACATTAAGCCTGAATAAACTCTTTTCGGCATGCTAATGTCAACTTCTCTGGCCTCGTAATATGTATTTTGCTTTCGTTTTACCTTGTTCGATCCATTTCTATTTATATATGATGTTATTTGTGTGTATATCACTTTTCTTTTTTTTGATAGATAAGAGCTGTAGGAATACGCTAAAGGTTGTTGAATACGTTTTAATTCATTTCTTTATATACTTTTTATACACATTTTGAGATTTTTTATTATTTTATATATAAGAGACAAAGGAATACTGTAGTTCGTCGGTAAGGAGAAACTGTGTTTCTTGGTGGTCGAAGCTCTCCCATGTTCTGACAATTTTATTAGCTTGCATGGGTGTGCACTCCCTCGTAGTTGAGCTTGATTACGCGGACTGGTTCAGCATTGCGCTGCCCCCTCAGGGTGTCAGGCTTCCTGTGGCAAAGTACCACATGGGGCCGCCAGTTCGATCGCAATCCAACAAAATCTGGCAGAGCTTGGAGTGTTAGCATGTAGCATCGATACTGACTCTAACTACGTGTCTTTCATATAAATCTTGTAGTATACATCCGATGTTAAAGATGTTAAATTAAGTGACAGTAATACACGTTTTAATTCGTTCACAAGAATGTAATTTTAGACAAAAAATCGTCAAATTTCTCGCAGTGTGCCCAAACTAACCTCTGGATACGCCACTGGAATGGCACCACAGTATTTCTGTAGCCTGAATGATTTTACTTAGTGATAATGGCCTAACTTACTGAAAATCGAATGTAATTATTTTGCACTTTTTCGGCACTGCCAATGCTAATTTAAGGGCTGTCTCCAGCTTATCTAGTTTCATACTAATATTGGTTTGTTTGGTATTTAATAAATGATTACAAAGATAACAATAGATTAAAATGTCATACCCCCACAGCGCAAAAATCTTCTTATCTGTGATCTACCTCAGTGATGTTTAGGCTGTCTGTTCTGTAAAGTGCACAAGTTTCGGTGCTGGCTAAAATGGTAATATGGTACATCATAGACGTAAGGCTTAGGTTATCATGTCATAGCCATCCATTTTTCATCCAAATATGCCACTTGTTTTCCCCAAAGGTTTTTTGTTACCTCTTTTAAAATGTTAGGATGTTAACCATATCCAAGAATTAATATATCCCTCTGTTTTTAATTTGAGAATGCCTGTATTAAGGGCAAGCTGGGCCAACTTTTTAAATAAATCTCGATTTCTTGCCCGGTACTCTCAAACTTATTAATTCCTAAAATGCAAATTAACGCTTATCTGGTAGAGCGCGGACCCTAATTGTATCTGCGTAGCTCAAAAGAGCATTAAATACTTTAGGACTCCCTGTGTAAGCGAACGCAATCTTTAGTGTTTTATTCTTAGAATAACTCATTACTGGTAATTGAGTTGCTGTGAACATAATATACTATATCTTCCTTGTACAATTGAGTCGTTTTCCTAGGTTATAAAAACAAATATGGAAGAAGTTTTAGATGAAGATTTCATGGATACCATCAGTGATATTTCTACAGATTCATTCCAGGAAAGTCCTAATACCAAAACTGGACTAATCCAATTTTCGAAGTATCCAAAGACTGTTCGGGATTATGCAGCTAAAGTTAGACAAATTGAAAGAAAAATAATGTTGGGGTATTTAACAGATAACGAAGAGGCTAAGCTTCGCAAAAGCAAGTATTTTTCGTTGCGGTTCGAAAAATTACTAAACTTATCTAGGGCTACCAAAAAGAGTAATTTGTATAAGTCTGTCACTGAAATATATTTAAATTCAATGATGATGGCAGACCTGCAAAAAAAAGCTGACGGTAGCCCAAACAACTTGCGACGAAAACTGCACACAAAAATCAACCATTTAAAGAGCCGTGAAAAAGCTGTCCAAGAAAAAATTCTTTCTGATATTATCACCCAGAATGATATAAACAGCTTCCTGAGAGATATGTATTTTGTTGTTAAATTTGGGGATAATTTAGCTCTTGATCACAATAACGTATATAAGGTATTCTTGAATTCTTTAAAAAAAAATTTCTTGCATAAAAGATTAAGAGTCTGTATAGTAATGGTTAAAATTAGATAAGAATTTTATTGTTTACTTTTGTCATTTATTATTTTTTTAGTTGGATTGTAGTTAGTTAAATGTAAACAGAATATGATTCAGGGTCTAAGCTAGCTATTTAAGTTAATTATAACAGAATTGGTAAATCATAAACCTAGTTTTAATTATGTTTTAATTTAGTTAAATTTAACGGATCTTTAGGTACTGTACAAGGTGTACTTTCCCAAAAGATTTGCACAAGAAACTCTCCATATCCATTTTGTGTGAGCAGTTTATGCAACTGCAATACTTTTTCTTTAATCACTTGTTTTTTTACACTCAACTGCTTTTCGTCCTTCTTTATTTAAAACTTTCTGGATACTTTTTTTTTTGTCACCTCCACAATGTAATAATTCAGTTTGCTTAATAACCAACTAAATGTACTAACTAGCTGAGCAATAAAACGAAAGTAAACACATCAGCAACAGTTGAAAATTTACTGATACTTCAACATGGTGCATTGTGCTGCAATTAATTGCTCCAACGACTATGACAAAAACAAATCTGTATCTTATCATAAATTACCTAACGATAAGAAAGTAGCAGATATGTGGATCAAAAAGATAAGCAGAACAGAGCTACCCAGACATGTTTATTTGTGCTCCAATCACTTCAAGGAAGATTGTTTCGACACCTCCCATGATATGATGCAAAATTTGTTGCCATCTAATAAGAAAAGTGGTGGTCGAAGGCTCATCAAGGGTGCAATACCAACAATATTCTCCTATGCATCAGTGATGAATATTCGTTCAGAGACAAAGAGGCGGTGTAAGGTGAATAAATTATTTTGATGTCTTCAGAACAACAGGGTTGTCACACCGCATTAGAACTCCTCAATTTTCCTTAATTTTGGAAAGTCCCTTCAAAACTCCTCAAATCTCCTGTAAAAGTACATTTTTTTAAAACTTTTTTCTTAAATGTCCTCAATAATAATCAACCTGATGCATATTTATATTTTCAAAATGCAACGTTTGTACATCATTAATTTGTGTAACACTCATTGCATCACCTCGTCAAATATTTTTTTATGGAAAAATATGAAAATGCTTTGTGTCATCTTCCTAAAAAAAAGTTGAATATTCTCATCAAAAGTCCACAAATCTTCTCAAATTAAACTCTATAAAAGAGTGGCAATCCTGAATAATCTCTTTTTATGTTTTGAATTTTTGTAGCGTACAGTCTTCATAATCATAATTTTTACAATTATAAAATAGAAGTAACATCTGAAATTATCAAATAAAACATATGCCTTTTTTCATTTTTGGCGAATTTAATTTTACAAAAAGAGAAACTGAAGAAAGAGAAGAATTTTGCAGTTCAATTTCAAAGAGTGAATTTCAAATATGATGAAAGTTGACAAAAACTATGCTTTGAGAACAGCCTTTTTTGAAATTTAGACTTTTCATTAATATGGCAGAAATTAATGAAATCACAAAATTTAATTTTCAGGAAATTTTATCTCCTTAAAATAAGTCATGAAGTATTTACCATGAATAATTTTTGAGTTTCATCAAATCCCTAAATTTGTTTAAAACGATGTTGACATTTGACTTTGTTTCATGTTTAGATTTACAATCCTTTGTCAGAAGATAAGAGCGATTCGATAGAAAACCCATTGGGAGAAAAGCTGACCAACACTATATCTAATATTGGAACACAAACAGATTCCTCCTGTTTTTTAAACGTTGCTGACACGTCTTCTTCAACAGGCACATTAACGACAACCACATGTAAAAATAAGTGTGTACAGGTGAAACCTCTCAAATTGAACAGAAAAGGAAGAACAGCGAGTCTTATATATCTAACAGAAAAAAAGAAGGCGAAACTAAAGAAGAAACTGGCATGGCTTTCTTCTTTTCAAACAAAAATTCTTTCTGGTGATGAATGTACAAGTAATGTTGAGAAAGGGAGTCATGAAACTTCCAGTAGTGATAATGGTGTAAGTGTTAACCACGAAATTAAAAAAAAGCAGAATGAATCAGGGTGACCACTCTTTCCAGAACTACTGATATTCACAATCTTTTGTTTACATGGGTCGATTTTAAATTCTGCATGGAATGTTTCGGTTTTTAGACAGAACTATTCCCGAGATCTAAACAATGAAATTGATTTATAAAATCTTTTGACTTTAATCTTTTTTTAATTTCATTGAAGATCATTTTACTCTTTATTTCTTCATGACATGAAATGTTATTCATTTGAATGCTAGCAGTCTTGAATTCTTGTTTGTTTTTAGTTTTTTGCACAAGTGTACTTTCTGCATCGTGAATTTTGTTTAGTCGTTGCGAATCACTATGCAGACCATATAGATATTCGGATTTTGTTTGTTGTTAATTTTATAGTTAGTAGTAGTATCAAAAATGACATCATCGCGGATTGACTGGAACAGGTATTTAAAAAATTTGAAAGACCTGGAATTTACAAATGACAAGATCCATGTTGTCATTTTTAACTCTGTCATTAGTTTAGCAAGGTTGCAGAAATTTATGTTTGAATGTAGAATTCCAGAGTTTGTTCGGGCTTTAATAGATGGGGGAGGGGTTTGGAGTTTTGATGAAATACCACAGGAGTTATACGAGTTAAAGGACATGCAAGAAGTGAGTTTTACTTCGTTGAATGTTGATAAACAGCTTCGATTAAATCGCTTAATAATGTCCCTTGAGCATATTTTGTTGCATCATCTGAAACAAGTAGAGTCGTCCATTCACGCAGATGACAATTCCTTGCACAAACTTCGCGATTTACTGATGCAATTTCCAAACGATGCTGTTGTTAAGCAACAGGCAAAAATTATTGAAGCAAATATCAAAAGATGGAATTATTTTGCACCACTGGTACCTATTTTAGAAGAGTCAGCCCATGCCGTTCGTTGTTGTTTCAGTAAGAAAGTGCTAGATGGATTTGCTCAGGTAGCAAGTGCACAAGGTAGCAAAGTGAGAATAGAAGTTAGTTTGTTATATAATTATCTTTTTTTAATATCTTTTTATTCTCTTAATTTTAATTTTAATTTGTATCTTTTACAGCCAGAGCATGTAGGTATAGGGGAACAAGGACACGAAACGGTGGTGTGTGATTACTGCCAGTCTAGCGTAGAGAAAAATCGCTTTGGTCAACGAGAAGAACTACTTATTTGCAAAGACTGCGGTAACAAAGGTTTGTGATTATAAAAGTGGGAAGACCGGCCTTACTGTTCTGTTTATTATTTTTATTATTATAAAACAACTTTTTTTGACGATTATTTTAGCACATCCTTCATGTCTCAACTACTTGCCTGAACTCGTTGAGCAAATTCGAGCTGACGACTCATGGCAGTGTATCGATTGTAAAGCTTGTGTGATTTGCAATGGTACTGGTGATCCAGTAAGGACACTTTTTACGTTGTTAATTCAAGTTTCTTCTTAAGTTTTTTGATTTTCATGGTTTTTGTGGAAAAATTTTCAAACTTTTTAATTCGAATTTGTTCACATTAGCAAAAAAATGTTGACGTGATAATGTTGTTTGCATACCTTAATAATATTCAGCATTCAGATCAGGAACAAGTTTTATACTCCTGCAAATCTTGCCATAAACTTTTCTGCAGTGTTCCAAAGATTTTCATAAGAATAGATTTTTTGGATATTCCTGTTTTTTGGTAAAACCCATAGAATTGTTATCACGTGAAAGTTTTAAAAATCAACTGTTTAAGAATATTAGGTATTTACAGTGTTTGAAATGTGTTAAAAATTTCTTAATTAATTAGTAATTAATTAATCTTAATAAAAAATTACACGCAAAACACAACTAAAAAGTTTTAAGAAAATATGATTCGTTGTTACCTGTACGACAATCTGACAAACAGATTCCCCTTATTAAATTTCCATGAAATCCAACTCAATTTCTCACACACAAAAACTAAATCCCACGAAAAAACTGTTTGGACCAACTGTGGAATTAAATACCAAGAGATTTTGTCCCCTTTACTTGGATTTGTTGTGATTATTTTAGGATACTCTTTTGTTTTGTGATGCTTGTGATAAGGGATATCATATGCAATGCCATGCACCGAAGCTGGAAAAGATGCCTTCAGGTAATTCGATACATAGTGCATGATTTGATTGGTTAGTTCTTAGGAATACACGAGTTCACAGTTTCAGTTAACCATTGTTTAAATAAATCTTCCTTTTGTTACAACGTTTTTATTGAGAATTGAAAAAAGGAAGTACACTGTTATGAATTAAGAAGACTCTGACCATGAAGAAAAGCGAAATAATTTTTTTGCGAAATATTTTGAAAATAAAAGTTACAATTCCTTCGCATATGTTTTAAGTGACTGGCAATAACATACTAAATTTTCATGCCGTGAGACTAATTATTTCTTTCGGAAAATGAGAAATATTCATAATGCCTATGCTCAAAGCCTTATTATTATTCTGATTACTTCCTTTTTTACAAAAAATCAGTGAACAACGTAAACACTGTGAAGAGTTGCATTAATTTCCGCATAAGCTGTTTAATTAGATGTAATCGTGTTTACGTTTGCTATGATTATTAAGCTTGTTTTAATAATACCTATAAAAAGAAAGTTTGGACTCTCCATTGAACATGGAGGTTTTATAATCTCAAAGCATTAAGAAACTGATCTTCATCAATATTTCTTTTTTTTGCAGGTAAATGGGCGTGTGCAAGTTGTGTTGAGAAGGGAAAGTCTGTTTCAACACCAAGTGGAACACAACAACAACCAGTTTTTATAGTTGACGCAGAAGTTAACTCTCATGCGAAGAGAAATGTCACGGGGAATGGAGAGAAGCTACTATCTACTGTTCCAGTTCAGAAAATTGAACCCCAAATTGGTATTTAAACTTAACTTTCCTAAAGTGGATTTATTTTTATGTTGTTGCTGTATATGCTGTAAATGTGTTTTAAAATTATGCAGTGGATTGGATTTGTTTTTTTTTGTAAAGTTTTTCTGAAAAGGTAGTTATTGACATTCTAAGCCACAAAAACTGAAGATGCTCCAATACTCTTATATGATATAAGAAACACAATTATAAAAAAACACAGGCTAAATGATAGATACTTTGAACATCTAATTTGTAAAATATTGGAAAAGTTGATTTAAAAATCGACAGAACTCTTACTGAAAAGCATTTTAAACGTATAAAACAGAGGATCAAGCTCTGCACCTTGTAACAAAACCTCCTTTAAATGTTAAGAAAGAGGCTGAACCCCCAAAGAAGAGTGTAGTTTAAAAAATAGTCCAACAGCTACTGATTTACGCATGGAACAATTCTTTCACTGGGATGAATAAACATGAAAGATATTACTGCTTTTATTCCTTATTATTTTTCAGTTAACGTTTTACGTTATATGACTAGAAATCTATTTCGTTGAAACTCATGTGGCCTTTTAAGACCATATTTAAATGATGCAAATTCAGTTCGTTTTGAAATAATATTTGTACCGGATAAACTATCTGATAGAAACTGAATGATTTACTTTCGGTACAAAAAATTGAAACGATTTCGCTTCTATACTGCAAGGAATCATGTGAACAAAAGAAGCGAAACAGAGTGACAAATTTTGAAAAGTAAACAAACTTCTCTTAACCCTATTTAATGAGACTTTTTGAAAAGAGATCAAAAAATCTTTGCTGACGTCATCTTTTTTTAAAAATTGCTTTTTTCCTGATTTGTTCCGCTTATAGATTTTTATTTTAAAGGCAATTGGACCATTTTTTTTTCAACTGAATTTCTAGCCATATATCTAAAAATTAAAAAAATTACATCCCTTGACCAAAGAAAGAAAAAACGTAAACATTAATAAAAAAAAATGAAAAAGCACATCTTAAACTTAAATAGTCGTTTAATCGGATTTAGGAATTATCTCTCTGGAAATTTATAAATTTTTCATAAATTTAATTTTCATATTATAATAAAGCTCATCTGAAATTTTTCAATAATTCCATTGCCAATTTAATAAATCAATTTTGATATAATGTGTAGTCACTTTTTCCTTTTTAGCAAAGACCAAGGCAGCTATGGTGCCACAGCCTGTCTTATCAGTGCATCAACCTGGCGCGGTGTATCATCCGACAGGTTTAACCTTCACACAGCCACCCATTGTATCACCTGTTGCTATTCCACCTGTACAACATCTCCCTTTGAATCAGCCTCAAATGATTCCAGTCAATTACGCTGTTCTTCCAAATACTTCCACCCCTCCAGCACAAACAGTTCTTGGTCGAGGTGTTCATAATAATCTCACTCATATCTTAAATCCAAAACTACCGTTGCCAGGTACTCATTTGTTGTAGTGTGGATTTTTGTTTACTACGCTCATCGAATACAATATTTTCTTCAATGAACGCCCTTTTTAAACGCGTTTATAAAAAATTTAAGATTTTTACGGGGGCGTTAAAAAGAGAGGCGCGTTTATTTACAAAAATTTTTTTTTGTATATTCGAGATATTTTTTATATATCCTCAATATTTACAATGTCATCTTCTTCTTAATCAAAGTTAATTAAATTCTCATCAATATTGGCATCTTCGACGTTCGAATCAGTTGGCTCAAGGAGTTTTCTAATAAACGCCCCCCGTTCATCACACTAGGGGGGAGGGGGCGTTTAAAAAAGAGGGGGCGTTTATTGGAGAAAATATAGTATACACATACACGTCTATTTTTAAATAAGAAACACAATTTTAATAGACCTAGGGTTGAGACAGGGTACTTTTAAGTGCTAATTTGCAAAGATTGAAAAAAGATGAAAAGTAATTTGATTCCTGTTAAAATAATTTTAAGGGGTTCTATAGAATTTGAAAAACCTCCTTCAAACTTAAGAAAACTAGGTTGAACCCCAAAAGGTATGTTACTTATTATAAAAAGACCTGCCTTTTTATTACTGTTTCCTTCTAATAGCACTTGTTATATGAGCATATTCGTTTATGAGCATATTCAGACTCAGTTTTACTAAGGCTATGTTCATACATTGCAGATAGATGTCGTTACGAAATTATTTTCGTTGCGGATAAGCCTCGCGTTCACACGGTTTCGAAGCTATCCGCTATGAGAAACTGAATGATTTCGTACCGCTATTAAAAGTGAAATGAAATGATTCACGCGTCATCCGGAATAAAACGATTCTAGAATAAACACGATCTAAATCAAAAAGCCAAGCACCAAAACACTGGGTTTATCAGATATTTGATTTCTGCACGAAGCGAAAGTCATACATTGCAAACTTTTTCTAGGGACAGTGAATTCCTCCAAAATATATGGTTTAACTTCATTTACATTATGATTAAGTCTTGTTGTCAGGAGAACATATTTTGTATATGTTTAAAATGTTGTTGCTGATGTATATCGCAGATATATATTACTGATATATGTTGCTGATGTATATCGCTGATATATATTACTTATATATATGTTGCTGATGTATATTACTGATATATGTTGCTGATGTATATCGCTGATATATGTTGCTGATGTATATCGCTGATATATGTTGCTGATGTATATCGCAGATATATATTACTGATATATGTTGCTGATGTATATCGCTGATATATGTTGCTGATGTATATCGCTGATATATGTTGCTGATGTATATCGCTGATATATGTTGCTGATGTATATCGCTGATATATGTTGCTGATGTATATCGCTGATATATGTTGCTGATGTATATCGCTGATATATGTTACTGATATATATGGCTGATATATATTCTTAACGTTATCAATATGTTGTATCTAGACGTACGATCATCGATACGTGAAGATGTGTTACGAGCCTTACCTCCAGACGTTGCTGATTGGACAGTTCAAGATGTGGCGTATTACTTTAAATCTCATGGCTATGTCTTGGAAAGCAAATTGCTTGAAGAGCAGGTATTCATTTTGGTTAAAATTCGCACGGAGTGTATTTGAAAATACACAAAATTTGCTTTGAATTACGCCTGATGCATCGGGAATTATGGAAACAGTGTTTGAATTACGCTTTTTAATTGGTAGACACTAGGCACTTCTCTTCAATTTTCAAACGGTTTTGCGCTCGTCCGAATTTTTTTGTTGTCCGAAAATTTAAGCGTCTAAAATTCCTTAGGGGTTGTACAGATGTAATCACGACGTAAAATATATTGTGACTTTAGTATATATTATAAAATATTGTGGCAAAGCTCACAAGTATTTTTAAATCGAATCAGTTTGATTTGAAAAAAATAGTAGCAAGTTCCTATTGAATCAATTGAATTACCACTTGTTTTTTTTTGCGCATTTAAGCATTATCGAAACAAATGTGCGAACTATTTATATCCTTCTTGTATATAATTGTACAAAATTGTACACTAGTTACAACAATAAATTGTATAATACTGCGTACAATATATTGTAGCAATGGATATTATCTTTTAAATGAAAGGCATATTTCGGTATATTTGGTGAACAATAAACACAAATGACTGATTAAAAAACATCGAGAGGTTGCCAAAGTTTTTCAAATGAGCAAGATCTTGAGGACCCATTTGAATGTTAAGTAGGAACTGGAGTGATATTATTTAATATTGTTTAGCAGACTACTAACTCTTTTTTGCATGTAAATATGGCTTGATGATCTTCATTGATAATAAGATCTAATGATAGAAAATCAGCATATCAATAAGATAGAAGACCAGCTTTTAACATGTGTTAAAAGCTGGTCTTCTATCTTATTGAAATCATAGGAAACAAAAACGTCCGAAATAAGGCAAAATTTTATTTTGTAGGGTTGCAAGGGTACAAGGTGGAGTTGTAAGGGTACATGGTGGGGTTGCAAGGGTACAAGGTAGGGTTGCAAGCGTACTGAATCTTAGAAAGTTAATAACGATAAGTTACGTGAACAAGCGTACACAATCTTAGAAAGTTAATAACGATAAGTTACGTGAACATTGCCATAAAAGGCTGAACACACAAACTATTCAACTAAATATGAATTACAAAGTTTACATTAAAAACATGTTTGAATAAAAGGTGTACCAAATGTTAAGCAAAAGGAATAAAACAACACAATGGACAACACCAACTTGTCCCTGAGTTGCTTATGTGTTCCATGCAAAATAAACCGTACAAACACATACACGCCCTGAGATGATTCTGTAAACAACGCAAACGCCCTGAGGTAATTCTGCAAACAACACAAACGCCCTGAGATGATTCTGTAAACAACGCAAACGCCCTGAGATGATTCTGTAAACAACACAAACGCCCTGAGGTGATTCTGCAAACAACACAAACGCCCTGAGGTGATTCTGTAAACAACACAAACGCCCTGAGATGATTCTGTAAACAACACAAACGCCCTGAGATGATTCTGCAAACAACACAAACGCCCTGAGGTGATTCTGTAAACAACACAAACGCCCTGAGATGATTCTGCAAACAACACAAACGCCCTGAGGTGATTCTGTAAACAACACAAACGCCCTGAGATGATTCTGCAAACAACACAAACGCCCTGAGGTGATTCTGTAAACAACACAAACGCCCTGAGATGATTCTGCAAACAACACAAACGCCCTGAGGTGATTCTGTAAACAACACAAACGCCCTGAGATGATTCTGCAAACAACACAAACGCCCTGAGATGATTCTGTAAACAACACAAACGCCCTGAGATGATTCTGTAAACAACATAAAATGGATCACCGGAAAAACTCATAAAAAAAACACGTCATATGTACCCAACAATGGGTGACCCGGGAAACGAAACGTAAACAAAAATAACAAGCGTAATCCAACTTAACTAACTTCTAAATGATGAAAACAAATGGTAAACAAAAAAAGTAGTAACCGTACAATGAACGAAGCATACGAACGACAAGCAAATAAATGCTTAAGGCAAACGTCATTGTTTTTATAAGTTACAAAATACAAATACAAACAAAATTAACGAAAACTATTTACTTAAGTTACATTGAAGTGACCGCCATAAAATTCACAAGTAAAAGTTTTTTTTATGTAAGAAAGTATAACTCGGAAAAAACTTAACATAAATTTAAAAAACATCATCTCGTGCAAACCTACGCATAACATATAAGTGTTTATAACGGTAGTCTTTTATAGGTACGTCCACAACTTTTGAGTGTATCCAGAAGAGTGCATTTTTTACGCGCGCGCGGGAAAGCAAAAGTGACATGTCTTGCACGTGATACAATTTGTACTTGCTTTTCATTTTTCTAATTTATCTTATCGGAGGACTAATGACATAAATCTCGTGAGCTAGGCTATTCTAAAAACAACGAAGAAGAAGAGAAGGAGAAGCAAACTAGCTTTGATGAAGAGAATGAAATTGACATAGTTAGGGTGTTGATAGAAAAACAGCATATCTAAATAGTTGTTTCTTTTTATGTCAAAATCAAACTTAGTTGAGAACTATGACTAATTTTCTCTGTTAAAATAATAATATTTCGTTTGGTTTTAGGAGATCGACGGACGAGCGATGTTGTTGATGTCAAGAAACGACTGCTTGACCGGCCTGCACATTAAACTTGGTCCAGCGTTGAAAATCTACCACATGCACATTCACAAGCTGCAAAAGAGAACGGAATTCCTTGGATAGGAATCAAGTAAACAACGGAATAAAATAAACAACGAGATAAATAAACAATGGGATAAAATATATGAAAGGTATCGAATGCCGAAATAAAACCGCGTTAAAGTCTTATTGTCTTGTCGTGTGTGGTTGGACTGGTTAGGCAAATGTCTCGCGTTTGAGATACCATATTTGTTATATCTATGGGTGTACATAGCAACGTATTTGATGTGGCTAAGAGTAAATATATATAAAGTAAATATGACCTTTGGTCTAGACTAGGATTATTAATTTCTTTATCGGATTTTGTGTCGTGCTTAGGATATTCAATGAATAAAAAACAAATATGTTGCAGTTAAATATTTCAAATATGTCATGTTGTTTGCTCGTTCATTTTATGTCGTATTTTCCCTCGATGGAATTTATTTTTTTATCTAAACAAACGAGTTGTTCAATCAACAAGTGCAGTAAATATTTTTTTATAAGAAACACCATTTTGAGAGTCATGAGGCTGAGATTATTGATACTTTCAACAGCTAACCACCGAAATATTGAGGAAGTTGAGAAAGTAATTTGATAGATTGACAGTTTTTTTTTGTGCGTTTCACACAGCGTTCTGAATCTTTAAATTTCCAGAAAATCTTCTTTAAAGTTCGCAGGAAACTGTTTCTTATAAAAAATGTGTAATGTGGGTAATTTTAACTGTCCGTTTGACTTTTGTTTTTTATAAGTGTTAAATATTTCCACTATTTTCTTGATAATTGTAATACGCAGAGATTTTGATTCTATTTCTTTCGCCGTTCCACTTGGCCAAATTTCGATGATACCAGAAAGCGTAGACATAAGTAATATTTGCGAATGGCGAAATTTATTTATTTATCTTTAATTTTTCTGGTTATGGTGTCAGAAAACCAAGAAAATACATTATCTTGGACAGCAGCATTGTCTATAAGTAATTCATTTCTTTCTCACATAGGTACATCTTGTATGCCTAATTCAATTTATTACGTATATAGCTAAACACAAAAATTCGCAACGTTAGGAAGAAAAACAAACACAGTTCTCTTTGATCTATCCATCTATGCTAGCATAAGGCTAAATTCTAAAAAAAAAAACAGATCTGGGTGGTTCCGTGTGGTCTGTTAAAAGAATTTTAAGTTTTACCTCGAGGTAATTTCGTAAACTTTACGCAACTGTGAAATTTCTGCGTTTAAATTGTCAAAGTATGAGCAGCATATCGAACAGGAAGTTTTTTCTAGATTTTTTAAGTCATAAAGATAATTTCTGAATTGTAGTGGAAGGCCTCAAATTATGAATGTTTATCGTATCTTTTTCTTCATCTTATCTATGGCTTCGAGTTTGTAATTTCCCTCTTAATAATCTCGTATTATTTAAACAATAGATGAGTGGAATTGATAATTTAATTGCATGGCTACCGAAGGATCATCACGAGCTTGCTAATAAGCTTGTTACCGTGGAGATGTCGCCATATTTCATCTGCATTCATTATTGTCTTGTGACGTTGTCAATGAGGCATAGAACAGGTAATTGGTTGGTGACGTTGTTCGGTATTTTTAGTTTTGTGTTTCCTTTAGCCCAAACGTTTGACGTAAGAGGGTTCACAGGCTTTTCCAACCTTATTCCCAGGACTCTTCATTTCACCGTGCAAGAATAAAAGGAAAAGAGCCATGGGAACGAGGTTGAAATTTTCTTATTTGCTCGTACCGGCTTTACGACGAAAATCTTTTCATTCGAGTGACGCCTAACCGCCCCCTCTCCGCCTCTTTTATTTTTCCCGTTCTTCCCTCTGAATTATTTTAGGATATTTATAGCTAAAAATAATAATTTTATTGTGCTGAAAATGATTGGGTAATTTTAGGGTCACGTGAGTATGCAAGCGAGCATCCCTTCCCGAGTTGGTTTGTTTGTGTGACGTCATGTTTTGGTGGTACCTTGCTCATGAACTTTCTGCTTGGCCGACCGATCATTCAAGTGTACTCGAACACGAGCAATGTCATCATGGCGACTCTAATCTGGTAAAGTAGCAGCACTTTAATCGTTCACTAATGACGTCGGTCGCGATATTGATAGCATGTTTGAGTTCGTCATTTCTTTTTATAGGTATTTCGTATACTTCAGCCCTTTGGATATGTTCTATAAATTTACTCAACTAAAATTTGTGAAGGTAAAGTTGTTGTTTTTCTCAACTTTAAAAACGCCTACTTTACCAATCTATGATTTAAAGCTTAGAATTGATTAGAATACTGATTTAAAAATTAAAAAATAAAGGCATATGGATAGAGAAATCGTCATCATATCTGTTCAACATCGGGAGATGTTTGAGGTAGAGAGTCTGTTTATACAAACAAATTAAATTTTCTTATTTTCTTGACAGGCTGCAATGTTGGTACTTAAGGAAGTACACCGTATCCGCATGATTAGCAATGGCGTAGGTGAAGCGAGCAAACAGCACAAAGATAACATTATTATCGTCACGCTTATCGGTTGTGTCAAAGGTACAACGAATACAGTGTTTGTTATAAAACTCTTCCTTGGTGCGAGGTCTGGAGTACTAAAGTATGCCTATGACCTTTTTAGGTAGCGGAGCAAAGTTTTTATCTCGTCCGTTGGATCATCTCATTCGAGGAAATATGATTTCTGATAACGAATTTTTAAAACCAACTTTGTAAGTGGTCACAGTAAAATTACTTTATTTGCGGCGAGCGTTGACGTAATATAGTGGTTGTCCCTCGAGGGTGAGAAAACTCGTATGATCCAAGTAGTTTGTACTTGTGAATTTCGGTTCGGTATATTCCCTGTTTAGATAAAGGTGTTTATTGTGGCTGTGATAAAACTCGGCTTGTATTGCCGCTTTATATATATATATATCACACGTTGTTCTCTAAGTTTTGAAGCCCGACCTTTCAATATATTAATTATACAAGTATTTTCCATCAATGTTTAAATATTTTATAAGTTATAACAGGTAAAGGATTTTTACGCAAGGCCTATTACTTAATTTTATTTGTAGTTCAACTAAACATTCTGTGGTGATCAGTGTGTTGCTATTTGGTTTACGAGCAGGATATTTCGACATGAAAGAAGAAATGTTGCTGGCAGTGATGTTTGTAATAGCAGCTATTGCACAAACCAGTATTTTCCTGTTTGGAATAAAAGACCCTTACGAGAAGCTGGAAAAACTGCTATGCAATGTCCTGTTACGAATGCCAGATGAGCTAGCAAGAAGTGAGAAAAGCAAAAAAGAATAGGCCTTGTATATTTTTATTTACAATAATACATATTTAATAGCTATTTTAATGCTTTAGTTTTATGTACTTTTAACAATGCCTTACCAAGAAACCAGGAGGGGGAAGTGGTTAGAAAATATACCAAAAATGACTAGAATAAGTTTATCTCTCTATGATAAAAATGTGTTAAGTTCTACATTATATATATATATAAATCACTTGCGAGTTTTTCATCTCATGAAAAGACATATTGTCTGGAAACAGCAAATAAATAAAATTCTCGTATTTTCTACAAATTTACAGTAAAACTTAAAACCACCAAAATAAACAAAAAGCATTTACAAATGAGCATATTTTGCTTCCATTTGTGATAACAGAATAGTGTAAGGACTAGAATTTAAAGCAACACAACTTTTAAAGTTCTATAAATAATTCCTTGCTCTTTGCTACTAAAATTATCAAAAATATTTATGTACAATATACGGCATTAGCTGGTTTTCGCCATCAAATTTTTTTCATCTTCACTGTCTTTTAAAAATACCTGGCATCCTTCATTAACATGATGCATGACCTGCTGTTTCAAATCACAAACTTGCATTCTCAGTGTACTTGCTAATGTTGTTAGTTCAGCATTTTTAGACTTTAGTTCCTTGACTTTCACCTTTAGCGTGTCTTCACGCTCTATTTTCCTTTTTCGACAGCGCTGTGCAGCTAATCGGTTTCTCAACTTTTTACGCTGATGTTTTTGATGTTCTTGTGCATCTAAATCAATTGGGCTCATATCTAAGTTCATGTCGCTGGATGGAACGATAGCTTCATCCTCAGATTTTATTTGCACATCTAGAATAGGAGACGTTGATGAAACTGGAATAGGTGTTGGCAAAGTTATGCCTGAGGTAGTCATTGAGTGTGAACTTTGATGTGACAATCTATTGTGGTCTATGTCGGAAGCATATGGCCTTGTTACATATGAACTTGCCACATGAACAGATGTCATTCCCATAGTGCTTACTGCACCTGTTGAAATGGTAGGGAAATTTATTAAAACAGGAGTGGTTGTAGCTTGTCTGTTAATTGGAGGTGATCTATTATCGAATCTATTTTTTATAACAGGGACAGAGTTTTGGTTGTGATCTCGAGAACTCCATGGTAGTCTAGAACTATGTGCTTTTATGGTATTTCCCGTAGATTTAGCTGACTCCTCCAGTGCATTTAAACTTACAGGCGCATCTTGTTCTTGCAGCTTTTGAAGGGCTTCTATAAAACCACGAGCAAAACTTTCCTTATCCATCTCTCTCTCCCCTGTGTGCATAAAACTTGAGTTGCCACCAGGCGTCGGTGTTGGTATAAATCCATCATTATTTATAATCAACTTCTCTAGCTCAGGACTAGCTAATTTCAAAAGTTTTAAGTCAGGAGACTGTAATAAGCCTGGAGAAGGTAATCCTAAGAATGTTTTTTTTCTGCTACAATTTGCTGCTTTGTTTTCGAAGTCAAGCTTTAAATTCGATTTGTCGTAATTTTGGCTCATGACCAATCGTTCCAGGAGCGCAGCTTGGGACATAACAAAGATATACTTCTTTTAAGTTGTTATGAGTAATATATCTACTTTTCTAAGATAACTTTGTCTTCGTGTTCTGTCTGATTCACACTTGCCGTATGGCTTCTCTCTTTGAAGCTTTTCTTTTAATGTAGCTGATTCAAGCTTTTTCCTGTATATCAAGGCGTGTGAGTAATGAATTATTTTTGGCAAATGAGTAGTCCAGAAGTTGGCCATGATTGGTTGACTGTGTTAAAGTGTCGTTTTGATTGGTTGTCGGTATTTTTTCTGTTGTTCAGGGACACATGCGCGCTAAAATGTCTGCAAATAACTAAGCCCTTTTTTAACTGTGTTTGTGTGACCATTGACACTTTGTTTTCAAAAGTGCTCGAAGCTCCTGACGTCACAATAAGTGTTTCTCTCGGTATTTGTTGTCACGAGAAAACTTTCGCAGTTATTGTTCACTAAGCCGCATTTGCGTCACTAAAAGAAAGTTATACCTTATATGGGATTGTTCGAGAAAAGTATTTTACAATGAATGGAACGAAGGAAAACGAATGAATGAAACGAACTTTAACCGAAAGAAAAAAAAAAAAAAAATATAAACGAATATTTTCCGCAAAACGATAAAGCGTGGGACAAAAGTCAGTTGAGTGGTCTAGAAAAAATAATTTCTAATAAAAAACTGGCTAACCTTTTAAGAAATTCTATTCTACAGTAAAATATACATTAACGAGTAAACATGACAAAAACATTATACTTGGTTAAGTTTTGTCACGTGCGTTGGTATATATATGTAGCTACCATTCTGGCTACATGCCGAAGGTGGGTATAGGAGGGGTGCAAGGAAGACGCCATTATTACTGCGATGGCAGAAAGTGAAAGAATTGAAAATGACGAAGAACAACAGAAAAAGGTACATTAATTAAAGTTAAATTTAACTGTTATTTACTTTTAACTAATTTCAAATAATGTGGCCATAGCTAGCTACCTCTATAGATAGCTGATCTTTTTTATAATATAATTATATCTTTCTATCCAGCTAGCTAGCTAGCTAGCTAGATCGCAACACATGGCTAGCCTCACAAATATCGAGGGATATTTATATCCTGTCTATTTTTTCCAGGAAGGGCAATGGCTTAGATGGAAATTCCTAGAGTATTAATGCTCATTTTGAGCTACGCAGACTCGATTAGGGTTCGCGCTCTACCAGACAACTTACTGCGCATGCAGCACCCAACAAGGCCCACTCACACAGTGTGCAATCCCCCCAATTACCCTCACATGGCTTGGGTTAACCAGGGGCTATGGTTACCATTTACTCACCCATATTGAACTGCCATCAGACAATGTAATTGATGTACAATGTGTCGCGCAGGTGTGGACGTAATTTGGTGATTTTGCATCAAGAACAATGGACACATGAGTACACCACATATGTGCCCAGGCAAAAAGTATAAACAACAGACTGCAACGATATACGAAAATTTTTTAGGAAATGTGGGTCTCCCCAGATATCAGGGGTAATCACCCGATCGGGGGAGTCTGAAACTTCCAAATCAGTTGAGACTTACCCGGATCGGGTAAGTACTTTTTGTGAAAAAAAATTGTTTTGTAAAAGGGCAAGCTGCTGGACAAAAGTGCGGGGCAATTTTGTTTATATGAAGTCACGTGCGTATTTCGCGTTGATTCACCAATTAAAAAAAAATTAACCATACCGTTCTGGCGCTATTAATGTTTATTTACGTTGGATCAACAACATGGTAAAATACTATTTGTTTCTGGCTAACATGCTGGAGAGATTTTATTATTTTGATATCTTGAAGCAAGCAGGGTAGCTAGCTTGTGAATAATAAGTATATTTGAGTCTTTTATATTTTATATTTTATATTTTTTTAGTCTTTTATAAGTGTTATGTTGTACGGTAGTGAGACATGGGCAGTGAAACAGGAAGATCTTGACCGTTTAGAAAGGAATGATATGAGAATGGTTAGGTGGATGTGTAACGCCAGTCTGAGAGACAGAAAGAGTTCAGATGAGCTAAGAAGCAGGCTAAGTATCCGTAGAATTAAAGATGTTATCCAGATAAGAAAATTGAATTGGCTGGGGCACTTGGAAAGAATGGAGGAGGATAATTGGGTAAGAAAGTGTAGAGACTTGATAGTTCCTGGGGCAAAGCCCAGAGGCAGACCGAGAAAGACTTGGCAGGAGGTTATAAGGACAGTTTTGATACAGAGAAAGTTGAGTTTAGATCTAACACAGTCTAGATCAGATTGGAAGAGGGTCATTAATATACCCCGTCCAACCCATGCTAGCATGGAAAACGGACGTTAAACTGAGAATGATGATGATGATGATTACGTGTACAGATGACAGAGCTACTGCATACTTACAGGATACACCAAAACGGCTAGGTGACAAACGGCTTAGGTGACCAATAAGATTAATTAGGCTACTCAAAGCAAAAAACTAATGTAAAAATATATTCGTGAACTAAGTAATGATTGATACCCTATAGCGCTAGCTAGCTAAAGACATAAGAAACATGTTATTGGTGTAATGGCTTCATCACATATATAAAATAAACTCTGAGCAGGCGAACCCATTTATAATGTAGAAAGATATGCCAAAACTTTTGTGAAATATGTTGTAACATTGATTGTGGGAGAATCACTCGATTGACTGATTACAAGCTCCAAAGCGCCACTCACTCGATCGGGGTATTAAAACGTTAGCGTCCGCCGCCGTAATGGTAATAGCAGCCTTCCTCTCAAATGATCTAGTTTAGGAGATGTGAGAAAAATGTAAACAAGTGGCAGATAAACAAGTTATATATTAAGCAAACCTGATCATTTAAGGCTTTTGCAGAATTACCTAAAGGTGATTAATTTTTGTGAATATTAATTTTCGCAAATTATATACATAAATTTTTCCTAGCTATATATATTTGCGAAAATTTGTCTGAACAAAATTTTCCGGAAATTTCAATCCACAAAAATAATTATATACGCAAAATTACTTTTAATATTTGCTATAATTTTTTACAATGTTTTTAAAAATTTGATTAAAAAATTTGATTTTTTTTCTTTCTATTTCTCAATAAAAGCACTTTACAAGCTTTATTTAATACGTTATTCTGTTGTATTGAACTTTTAACCCATTGCTTATTCCACAGATTATGTATAAAAGTATATTTATCTTGTTTCATGTTAACTACACTATTATTATTGGTATTATTTACCCAGGATAACCTCTTCAGTTTCTATAGGAACTGTTATCAATGAGGGTCCTGCAAAGGGTGTCCTAGTGCAGTTAAAGGTACTGTCCGATTAAAAAACAATATCTTTTCTTTTGTTTTATTAAGTATCAAAAATAACGAAGATTGCACTCTTAAACAACAAAGATTTATCCAATACTTAGCACCATCGTTTGTTTGTTTTGATCTTGCTGCACTCGCCTACCATCTTCACGAACTTTCGAACGCGGAAAAAGGACTGGGTCAATTCATTATTCAGCACATTTTTGCTTGTGACGTAGTTACCTGGCTTCTTATTAGGCGAACCCCCCCCCCCCCCGACTTGCGCATCGAACGACTAAATGTTTATTTATAATTTTTTTCCTTTGTTTAAAAAAGTTCTTCATGAAGATAGCAATGAATGGAAATAATTCGCAGGTTCTAGGATTTCAATTCGAGCCGGAAAGAACAGCGAATGATGAGCTAGTTCCGACTTTTCAAGACGTAGACAAACATGGAGACCTTGTAGCTCTTACTCGCCTAAATTTTGACGGAGGTCTATGGTGCCTGTGCGATAAATGTGAGAGGATGCCCTCTGAAGTAGAATGTTTTTGCTGTCACGAGACAGACTCTCAGTCTTTTTCAGGAATATTTGAGTAGGTGCGCATTCATTTTGCGGTAGAAAAGTGGGAGACGTTTTAAATCGTGAACCCCAAACACGATGATCGAGCGTCTACTGGTATAGCGACTCTCTCAATCTTCTACATGTCCGAAATAGTATGCATGACTATACTGTCATTTTTATATTTATTGTTTATTTTTCAGGTCATCACTAGCAAATAGGCAAAAATATGCTTTGTTTGCAAATTAAAAAAAATCTTTATCCACGTGGCTTAAATAAAACTTCAAAATTCATTCAGAAAGTTCAGCTACACTTTAACAAAATTTTTACAGAAAAAAATTTATACCGCCCCTGGGTTTCGTTTTTACAGGCATACCATTAAATTTGGACCTGCTATGGTTTCCAATTATTTTGTCAAATGAAGAAATTATCTACAATTAAATCCATGATAAAATGTCTATTCCGTCTGTAAGTGCAGTTTTGCAGACTTGCTTCATCCGTGCTCCGTCGGCGTTCACCTCCGCATTAGTTAAGAACCACATGGCTGGATTTCTTGTGTAAGACCTGGTTACCAACGACGAGGGGCAAAAGAGATTTATGTCTACGTAGTTCTTTTAACTAAGTCAGGAGTCGGTGAATTAGCTAGGATGGTCAGGTTGGCTATGAATAGGCTTGCTCGTGGATTAAAAGGACCAGGACTATTCAATAATTTCTGAGTGTCCGACCAAGACGGAAATCTATCGGACGTTTTGTCTGACGACTCTCCAAAAATTATTTCGAGGGCTGCCATCGCACGCTAAATGGATTTTATAGGTTGATTTTGAAAACTCAATATTTATTTTTCAGGCGTGCAATTAATCACACGCCTGAAATGATTTAGGCGTGTGCCAAGGCGTGCCCGTGCGATCGCACTCCTCTCCTGAAAAAGACTGGACTCTATTAAATATTTTCAATTACATGGTATAAAACTTTCTACTCCTTCATGAGTAATTCTTAGATGCGAGTGTGATTGAGTAATATTGTAATATTTTTCAGATAAAAAATGTATTACGGAACACGAAGAATTCCGGGCGGTGGTTTTATTGAAGAGTACGCTGTGAACATCTTTGGTGGCTCTCCATGACAGAGAGTTTCGAACGACCACCTAGTTACCAGCCCCCACTCACCTCCTTAACATCATTTTCTTTCCTCCGTTCAGATATTTCTCTGACTTTTGGTTTTTCCTTATACGGAAGATTTTTTTTTGGATCCTTGAGCAGCGAAAAAAAAATTTTATCCTGGTTTTTTTGACTGTTGTTAGTGCAATTCACAACAGCGCACCACGACATTATTCTGCCTCTCAACCTTACTGAATGTGCGATCTGAGTCTAATCTCTCTGTGGCGGGACATGTAGTAAAGAGGAAACTAATTTTTGGTTGGCTTTAGAGTAGCTGAAACAACTATGCAACCCTAAGGCTAAAGTCATATTGAACTTCAAGTTTTATTAGCGAATGCTTCTTACTTAGGTTCGTACAGAATTAGCACAGTGTGTGTTTACTTTAAGGTCTAGACACATCTCTCGCCTTCGATTTTTTAATTCCATATGAATAATTCATAAAAAGCGGTCTTTCACAATTCAGGGGGTAAAATTACCAAAATTTTTAAACATATAGTAAAATATCGGCCCTGGCCCACGTTTTATTTATTTTGGTCACTTCGGCGCGCTCCAGGTAAATACGTCACACGCGACATATTATTTCAGCCTCGCTTTAGTGCCTATCATCCTCCATCCATATAAACAATCGAAGCGAGAGAACGCATGTTTTTTTTGTAAACAAGAATGAGATGTTGTTCAGTTGGTGTTAGGAAAGAAAACAAATAATTATTTAATTCTTTTATAGAAATTAGTTACAAATAAGAATTTTTTGTCAAAATTTTAGTTGATTTTTAATCGGACAGTACCTTTAAAGCTCCCATTTATGCTACGGAAGGCGTGCAAGCACAACAACCGCTTATCTAGACAACCGCCTAAGATACCAATCCTGTTCTCATGCTGAACATTAAGCAGAAAGGATCGGTTCACATTTTTAAATTCTCTGGCATGACTCAGTTAGGGTTTGAACCCAAGACCTTCCGCAGTAGAGGCGAATGCTCTACCACAAGACCACCAGTCGGTACCACAAGGCCACCAGTTGGCATTGGTGAGTTCCAAACAAGATGTGTGTTTCCATCCTCTCCTGTAAAAAAAACACTAACTTGCCAAGGTGTCTCCTGTGGAAGCACCTGTGTCTCTTAGAAGTGCTAACTCAGCAGCATATATGCGTAAACAATATATATACAGAGATAATATATATAGACTTTTGCTGTAGCTATAGAAAGACCATATTTATCTGTTAATTATAACTAATAGCGCAAATTACAATCCACTTTGAATTCTGTATGGACCAATGTCTCACAACTTGGGCACATCATTGAGCTTGTTCACGTTAGAGCACTACTGTGTTAGCGCTTTATTTTAAATATGGGTATATGTTTGGTAACAACTGCTAGACCACCTTCCTATAATTTTAATGGCGAAGTCTGGGGTGTCGCAAGACGTTGGTGCCGATGCTCTGTCAATGTTGAAGTTATGTGTATTAAAATTGAAACTATTTTTTTATAACTAAATTTCACAAATGCAGAGACTGATTTCCTAGTTACAAATTCCCCATTTAGAGAGAACAAAGGGCCTAGGTAAGTACCTTGGTATTCCAAGTAATTGTGAGAATGTTTTATATAGCTTTGAGGTTCCACTCAAGTTCTAATAGTTTGTTTCCCCAATAACCTATCCTAGCCTACTTCTTAGTGTTGCTAGATAGATAGATAGATAGATGTGCATATTTTACATGGCTAGCCTCTCAAATATCGAGGGATATACCCTGTCTATTATTTCCAGGAGGGGCCATGGCTTAGATGGAGAGTCCTAGAGTATTTAATGCTCATTTTGAGCAACGCAGACCCAATTAGTAGGGCCCACGCTCTACTAGACAACTCCCGGCAACATCCAACGGCTCACACAGTGTGCCATCTCCCCAATTTCCCTCACATGGCTTGGGTTAACCCGGGGCTATGGTAACATTCACTCGCCCATGTTGAATCGCCGTCAAGAGGAATCGAACCCCGGTCTCCCGTACAGAGTACGAAAGCTATAACCACTAATCTACGGCGCCACATGCGCTTATACCACATGCGCTTATTTGCTTATACAAATATGTAGGGGGCACAGTAATTGAACATAGTATCAATGCACGCTTTACTTATAAGACTAGCCTCATTCTGTTTTTATATACAAACAATGGGGCAGGAATTAAGAAAGAAGAGGGAACCAAACAAGATCAATCCCACCGACTTACACAACCAAAAACATGAGTAATCACATAAAGTGAGGAAATGCAAAAAGCTGTTTCGGCAGTCTATATTATGATACCCTTATACATCTGTCTGTCACGCAAAATGATAACAATGCACATCCCTTAACAGGTCTAAAATTACTGATGACAAAAAATGTCAAAGTTTGCTATTACTTAAATATGACATAATTTATGTAGCATAATTAAATATGAAATCCTTTAAATATGAATATCTTGAGAATGAAAAGAGCTTTTAAAAAAATTTAAAAAGACTTGTTAACCAACTTTTTAAGCTCTATAATATAAGTCCTTCAACATTTTTTTACCTCGGGTTCCCTTTAAAGGTACTGTCCGATTAAAAATCAACTAAAATTTTGACAAAAAATTCTTATTTGTAACTAATTTCTATAAAATAAATAAATAATTGTTTGTTTTCTTACCTAAAACCAACTGAACAACATCTCATTCTTGTTTACAAAAAAAGCATGCGGTCTCACGCTTTGATTGTTTATATGGTTGGTGGATGATAGGCACTAAAGTGAGGCTGAAATAATATGTCGCGTGACGAACTGACCAAAATAAATAAAACGTAGGCCAGGCTGATATTTTATTAAATGTTTAAAAATTTGTGTAATTTTACCCCCTGAATTGTGAAAGACCGCTTTTCATGAATTATTAATATGGAATTATAAAATTGAAGGCGAGAGATGTGTCTAGACCTTAAGGTCAACACACTCTGTGCCCATTCTGCACGAACCCTAAGTAAGAAGCATTCGCTAATAAAACTTAAAGTCCAATATGACTTTAGCCTTAGGTTTGCATAGTTGTTTCTAGCTACTCTAAAGCCAACCAATTAAAAATTAGTTTCCCCTTTACTAGATGTACCGCCACAGAGAGATTAAACTCAGATCGCACATTCAGTAAGGTTGAGAGGCAGAATAATGTTGTGGTGCGCTGTTGTGAATTGCACTAACAACAGTCAGAAAAAACGGGATAAAAGTTTTTTTTCTCTGCCCAAGGATCAGCTTGGATTAAGTTGGTTAATTGAACAAGCTTACCGTCCAGAGTATATGCGTGCTCTGATTATTTTGAAGAAAAATGTTTTGACCCTTCCTGGAAAATTCAGAACGAATTGTTCTACACAGGGAGGAGAAAAAAAACATTACTTTTACCTGGGTCTATCCCTTCCATTTTTCCATATAAGGAAAAACCAAAAGTCAGAAAAAAATATCTGAACACAGGAGGAAAGAAAATGATGTTAAGGAGGTGAGTGGGGACTGGTACCTAGGTGGTCTGTGGTGTCCACAGGGTACTCTTTAATAAAACCACCGCTCGGAAATCTTCATGTTCCGTAATACATTTTTTATCTGAAAAATATTACAATATTACTCAATCACACTCGCATCTAAGAATTACTCATCAAAAAATAATTTTTGCGTGTAGTTCCCCTTTAATAAAACAGAAGAAAAGATATTGTTTTTTAATCAGACAGTACCTTTAAGTGTTTCAAAATTTATACAACCAAAAAGATTACCATGAATCAAAATATTAAAACAATATCAGGCTTTGAATACTTTTTATATTAACACTATGTTTCTGATATTCTTTTAGCAGTTAAAGAAGTCAATTTGAAAACAAGCATAACAGAATATACATTCTGTTATAGTTTTACATGAACACATAAGTAGAATTTCCTAAATTGGAAAGCATGGCTTTTTTTCCCCAAAAAAATCACTGCATCAAGAACTCTGTCAAATAAATTTTTTATTGCCTTATTTGCACACACTCAATTAAATCTAATTTTACCTAATTATAAAAACAGTTTGACATTGCATAACAAAATTTATGTTTATTACTATTATAAGCCATTTTTTTTCTTCCCTTTCTATTAAAAAACCTCCTTGCCACTATAGATGTTTGCCAATATTAGTAAAATTCCTGGAAATGGAAAGCGTGATATATACCCCACTGATGGACACTGCCAATTAAAATTATTTCCTGATTTCCAAACACTCAGTTAATCTAATTTACATAATTATAAAATTTGTGTAATGATTGCAAAACAAAATTGTATTTCTTATTCTTACCATCCAGTGAACGTTAATTGGCCTTATTGGCCAAAATTTTTGGTAAAAGAAGCATGACCAAATTAAGTTTAATGTGCACATATTCCCTTCCTTTTCATGAAATCCCTTGCTACTATTGATGTTTGTGATGTGTCATATTGAGACAGCGAGACAAACATCTCTCTGTCTGAATATGAAAAAACAGAAAAAGTTATTTCACTACCAGTAGGCTAAAAAATGCTCTGGAAATAAGAACAATAATGAAAAAGTTAGTATATATATAATATATATATATCTACTTTTCGGAATTTTCACTTTTGGTGTTGGGACGATGTTCATTTTCTTGCACACCGTCCCAACATGGGGACAAAGTTGACTTCTTTACTTCAATAGTTCGAAATATTCAGTAAGAATATCTTTTTTATTAAATGCGACAAGATGCAACCTTAAATCTTGACTGATTAAAAATTCAGAGGTCTATCACGGTATTCCACTAAACCTTTAGATAAAATACTACATGATTTTTAAATCGATTAAATAGTTTGTTATTGACGATTGTGCATTCTTAGCTTTAGGAATATTTGAAGGCTAGTGTTTGTATACTCTCTCACACAGAGTTCCAAGTTCATTCCCTGCCAGTTTTTCGATTTTCGCTGTGGGTTCTCTGTTTGTTCTGTATTTACTGTTTGTTCGCTGCTGATTCTCTAGTTATTTTTTGAAGACTGGTAATTAACTGTTTTACCCTTTATGCTCGGAAGCATTGTTTTGCTTTTCAGCAATAATTCTGGCGATTTGGGGAAGGAGTTTTTAAAGAAAGTGGAAAATTTTATTGAATAATTTTAGGCATCTTATACTTGCAATGTTTGATTCGGGCTCATTATCAGGTTCATTCACTCTGTTTAGTTTTCAATTTTGGTCATGAAATTGCTTGTAAAATAACAAACTTATGAACATAAAAAGAGCTGTGGCTGTAACATTAGTGTGTTAGCCTTTTTTTGTCAGTTAGACAGACAATTCCCAATTGAAGATACTAGTTGACTTTCCCAATCAGACATGACTTACTAATTTTTACCTGTTATCAAGCTGATGTATACGTTTTTTGAAGACTAAGTGTTGCAGTTTTATTTTAAAGTGCTTGTTTTGATTTTAAGCTATACATGTGCCTTTTGGTTGTAAAGAATCAACTTGGTGCAGCGTATTATAATGTACAGACTGGTGTTTTATATCCAATGCCGGATGTTGTTGAAACAGATCAATTGTTTAAGGTTAAGAGAATGTAAGTATTTTTTAAAAAACTTACTTATGTTAACGATCCTTTTTTCATATTAATGAGGTTTGAACGTAAAAAAAATATGTAATTTCAAAGTAGAATCACATTAGGTATCACCACAACATCATCACAACAAGGTATTATGCCACCATTCCTATTTTAACTATTTTTTTAATGTTATAACAAAAATATAGAGATTTTCAAATTGAAACACCTGATACAGATCAGGTTATCTCCTCTGTCAGGAATCTCTATAATAATACGCCAGTTCTGTGTGTCTGTAACAGGCAAAGTGGATATGCTTATTTTCCTTTGATGTAGCCGAAAAAGTTATGTCTCAAATGTTAAAATTTCTGACGTTACGGCGTGACGTCAATAACACTACTTTAACGTCAATATCTTATATTAAATTAATGAAGCCATTATAGTGCACTTAAAACTTTGAGGCCAAATAACTTGGAAACGAGGTGGTGACGTCAATGATTTTTCACCGCGTGGGTAACTAAGGACCACCTAGGACCAATTTAGGTAATTTTCCCAAATCTAGGTCCCCAAATCCGTTTCGGAATGGACGGGTTGATGACGTCATCAAAAAACCTTCAAACCTTAATATCTCTGCAACCGTTTGTCAAAAGTACATGGTCCTATACATTTTCTTGATCAGCGTTTCAAGATCTATACGATGAGGGCAACGGGTATACAATTTTTAAAAAAAATATTTTTGGTTTTGACGGGCCATTGCTGACGTCAGCAAAATTTTAAAACCCTTATATCTCATTAACCGCTCATCAAAAGCACATGATCATATACATTTTCTTGATCAGCGTTTTATGCTCTACATAATAGAGACAACGAATGAACTAATTTTCTGCAAATTTTTTTTCTATATGCACTACTGACGACGACAAAACATCTGAAACAACCTATTTGCCTAAGTGGATTTCTCCACGGGCCTTATCAACTAGTTTTCAAAATATTTTCAAAATGGCAGGAAAAGTCAGGAATATATCATGACTATTTCCATTTTTTAAGGACAGGCGAAGATGAAAACTTAATATTACAGCTGCAGTATAATGCTGACCGGTCAAAACAGTAATACTATAAATTGTAAAACAAACTTTCTTTAAAAAATTCCTTTAATTACAAAATAAAATCCTGTCGTCTTGAAGTCTTTTTCAGCAAACTTGCTGTTGAAAAAATCTCATTCAGTTTCAGAAAATCTCATTTATATCTCTAAAATTGTGGTTGTGTTGTCTTAATGGATAAGCTTTTTACTAAGTGAGGATTTTTAATCAACAATATTGAAGTAGAGTCCTTAACCTGTCAATAAATTGTTTGTGACACACTTCAGGATTGCAATGAAAATATAATGTATTTTCATTGCATTGCATATTTTTTTGTTTTTTATGTTGTCTTATTTAAAATGAATAACGTTATGTGTGTATGTGACAGTTTTAGGGAAAACGTGGCCTTGTGGTTATGGAGTTCGCTTCGTAATCACAAGGTCCGTGGTTCGGTCCACACCGCGGGCATGTTTAGCAAGTGTCTTTACCACAGCTACGGGTCAACCCATGCCATGTGAGGGAAATTGGGTAGGTAATGCCGGTGTATACTTAATGTATACATTCCGAAAACAGGACCCACATTGATAACAGTGTTTCCAACACTGAAGTGGCTATATCCTGTATAAATATTCGGAATAATAATAATAATAAGAATAATAATAATAACAATATCGATAATATTTATGGTATTGATACTAATCGTAAAATTACCAATAAAATGTATTGATAACTGTATTTTACCAATACTTTCTATGTCTGGGCCCATTTTTTTCATACCTTAAATCTGCCTGCCAGTACCACCGATACCAAAAAATTTGTGTCCGAAAAAATCGAACCACAGCCAACTGCCAATACCACTATTTTCTGCCAGCGTAGCCAAAGTAGCGTGTTGAAATAATTATACAAGACATCGCATAATTAAGCCAGTGAAAAATGTAAACAAAATGTTTGTTGTGTTATTATTTGGAGGAAAACAGTGTTAACGAAAAATTTAATAATGATGAAGATGATATATATGTTATAACCTCTGCAATTTCTGTATTTCACAAAGACAATTATTGGTTGGAGTTGTTTTGTTTGTTTCTTTAGCCGCCCTATTTGTTTACATTTCGGAAAAAATAAATTATGTTGTCTATGCAGATATATTTGATAAAAATGTTACGTAAATTACAATAGCATGCTGTGAAAAAAAATAGTAACATGGCACCACTGGCAGCAACAGTAGTCTGACTGTGAAAGGTAGGAAATTTTACTTGCATGTACCATCAGTACCTTCGATACCTTACCACTTGACCAGTTGCAAAATTATCCGGCTGCCAGTACCACAAACTTTGGAAAAAACAGGAAATAGTATTTTTTGTGGGTACTGAAGGCACTGATAGCCTTATTTTGACAAGAAAAAAATGGGCCATTAGTGTCAATACCCTTTTTATATTTATTGATATTACCAATACATTTCATCTGCATTATCAATACATTATTACAGATACCAATTACAAATCATTATACTAGCTAAAAGTTTACCAATACTTAAAAAATTGATTGTCGTTACTTCTATTCTTTTTTTACCTATATGTAAAGTTGTGTTATGTCTCGATTTGTTATATATCGAGTTTACAGACTGTTTGGTACTTTATTTAAAAAAAAAATCATACCACTTTTTATCCCGTAGGGAAAGAAAAATTTAGTTGTATAACGATATTATAACATTCAATGTTTTTGATACACAAGTGAGAAGCCCGAGTCAGAGCTCCTAAATATTTTCTCAACTGTTAACCAAAGTCAAGGTGTTTTCATATTTTTGTAGTAGAAGATTCATTCAACTTTCAACTTTCAACTTTTAAGTTTTTCAACTAACTTTCAACTTTCAAGTTTTTCAAAAAATCTAAATACAATTAAAAAAATGTCAGAAATTTTAGTAAAGAATGTCGGAAAAATAGGGGATTGATATTGAGTGGCACCCTGTGTATGGAGCCATACTCAGTCAAAAGTAAGAAAACATTGAGCATTATTTTCTTTAATTCTGTATTAGAGATAACTACAAGTTTCTGATATTTTGGTTTAAGAAGATGTGTGCAATAACTAATAATAATTCAAAATAGTGTGGATGTGAAATTTTGAATATATTACTATGATGATGCATAGTGATGAAATTCTCAGCATTTTACAGGTAACTTTAGGAAGTTACCTGTTGTTGCTGCATATAAATATATTTTCCTTATGAATAAGATTTTTGACAGGTTTTCATTTTCCTTGTTAATAAAGCTCTGTTGTGGCATTCCCCAAAAAAACATTTTTTCTGCTTAGCCCCTATACAATAACATATTACCTTTAACATTTCTATGGGATGAATAAATATTCAAGTTGTGAAAAGTGTGATATTGCTTAAAAAATGTTTTTGGCAAATATATAGAAATATCCTTGAGATGATGTATTGTCAAAGATGATGTTGTTAATGTTTTTTCGTTATGGCATGTGTAAATTAGCTTTGTCACCAACATAGTTGTCTGAAGAATTGAAATCTTGTTATCTAATTTTTTGCTTTCTTAACAAAATCCCCTAAATGAAAAGCCACTACTTTGCGTAATCACAAGTAATGTATTGTTAATGTTTTTCAGTACTTGCTCAAGTTTCACCTGATGTTGTCATCACAAGTTCGAACCAGAAGGAACCGTTGTTGCAGCTTCTAAAGAATTTAGGTATGTTTATATTTGCACCACGTTTGAAATGGTTTTGTTTATAACTGTTACATACTGGTTTAGAATAAGTTTTAAGTTGTCCCGCCATCCATACGTCTGTAAAAAAAAAGTCCAATGTTTGAAACCAAACATTGGACTTTTGTCAGTCATCCAGGGAGAAAGACTGTGAGTTTAATCCCTGGCAGAGTCATGCCAGAAACTTTCAAAGTATGAATCAGTCCTTTCTGCGTACCGTTTAGCAAGAGAATAGGATTGGTATCTTAGGGGTTGTCGAGTCGAGGGGGAGTTGTGCTTACACACCTTCTATAGCTCAAATTGTAGTTTATTTCTATTCTCAAAAAATAGATATTTTAGTATTGTTATTGTACATCCGCAAACTTGTTATATTGGAGTTAACAGAACACAGAGATAGCGAAAGTTGATATCTTCCAATGCAGTTGTTTTTTTAATTTCTTGACTCACATTAAACCAAACACTTTAGTGTAGGGGTGTGTACCCCTACACTAAAGTTTTTGGTTTGGTTTTATAACTGAATTTATTCTGAGTTACTCACACTCTATGACATGTTTAACCATCTTTTCAATGAGAAAATAAACAGTTGTGCGACACATTGCACTCCTGTTGATGCTAACTTTTTTATCCATCAGGCCACAAAAGACTAATTTTTATGTTGCATAAAAATTTTCAGCTCAGTAAATAGAAATCACTTTCCTAAAGCTAACTGATTTTTGTATTGCAGAAAAAAGTAAAGCAAGAATGTGTTATCAATCTTGTGACTTCAGTCTCTTGCTAATGAAAGTTTACGTCATATGTTTTTGCTAAAAAAGTTTGTTTTCATATTGAGAAGACCTGATTCATTTAAAATTTTCCGAAAAAGAAACTGATTGATTTAAAAAACAATGTAAAAAAAAGGTGCATTTAATTATCACATTGCTTCTATAATTTTAAAAAATATTTTGGTCAAATTGTAGTCTTTTATATTTAACTTGTAAATACTCAGATACAATTTGTGTAATGATTATGTAATTGGCACATACAGATGTGTTACAGACATGATAAGCTTTTTTTCTTTTTGCTGACTGTTGAATAAAAAAAAAACTAATAATTTTTTTTCTTAAAAATAGAAGATAGTAAATAATAATTAGGCCTTACAATGCCTATAATGATTTCAGGAGACATGCATGTGAGATTTCACACCCTAAAATGAGAAAACTGACTATAATCTCTCTGATTGTGATCTGGCTGTCCTAAGGCATATTTAAAATGATATCATGATCAGCAGTGCTCATAAAAGGTTATTACTTAGAGATAATACTTGTTTATATATAGTAATAAAGATCTGTCTATGCTGATGTCAGTGCCGTTTACTTAACCCACTTGTTTGAATTATTTTGTAATTTCCCCATGTGATTGTTGTTGTCACGGGTAGTGCACTTTGTCCAGTAAAGAATGTTTCCAGTACTACGTCTAGTAAAGGATGTTGTGAGCAGTTTGTCCAGTAAAGAATGTTGTGAGCAGTTTGTCTAGTAAAGAATGTTGTGAGTACTTTGTTTAGTAAAGAATGTTGTGAGCACGTTGTCTAGTAAAAGATGTTGCGAGTCATTTGTCTAGTAAAAGATGTTGAGAGTACTTTATCTAATAAAGGATGTTGTGAGCACTTTGTCTAGTAAAGGATGTTGTGAGTACTTTGTCTAGTAAAGAATGTTGTGAGTACTTTGTCTAGTAAAGAATGTTGTGAGCAGTTTGTCTAGTAAAGAATGTTGTGAGTACTTTGTCTAGTAAAGAATGTTGTGAGTACTTTGTCTAGTGAAGAATTTTGTGAGTACTTTGTCTAGTAAAGGATGTTGTGAGCAGTTTGTCTAGTAAAGAATGTTGTGAGCAGTTTGTCTAGTAAAGAATGTTGTGAGCACTTTGTCTAGTGAAGAATTTTGTGAGTACTTTGTCTAGTAAATGATGTTGTGAGCACTTTGTCTAGTAAAGGATGTTGTGAGCAGTTTGTCTAGTAAAGAATGTTGTGAGTACTTTGTCTAGTAAAGAATGTTGTGAGCAGTTTGTCTAGTAAAGAATGTTGTGAGTACTTTGTCTAGTAAAGAATGTTGTGAGTACTTTGTCTAGTAAAGAATGTTGTGAGCAATTTGTCTAGTAAAGGATGTTGTGAGCAGTTTGTCTAGTAAAGAATGTTGTGAGTACTTTGTCTAGTAAAGAATGTTGTGAGTACTTTGTCTAGTAAAGAATGTTGTGAGCAATTTGTCTAGTAAAGGATGTTGTGAGCAGTTTGTCTATTAAAGAATGTTGTGAGCACTTTGTCTAGTAAAGAATGTTGTGAGCACTTTGTCTAGTAAAGAATTTTGTGAGTACTTTGTCTAGTAAAGGATGTTGTGAGCACTTTGTCTAGTAAAGGATGTTGTGAGCAGTTTGTCTAGTAAAGAATGTTGTGAGTACTTTGTTTAGTAAAGAATGTTGTGAGCACGTTGTCTAGTAAAAGATGTTGCGAGTCATTTGTCTAGTAAAAGATGTTGTGAGTACTTTATCTAATAAAGGATGTTGTGAGCACTTTGTCTAGTAAAGGATGTTGTGAGTACTTTGTCTAGTAAAGAATGTTGTGAGTACTTTGTCTAGTAAAGAATGTTGTGAGCAGTTTGTCTAGTAAAGAATGTTGTGAGCAGTTTGTCTAGTAAAGAATGTTGTGAGCACTTTGTCTAGTGAAGAATTTTGTGAGTACTTTGTCTAGTAAAGGATGTTGTGAGCACTTTGTCTAGTAAAGGATGTTGTGAGCAGTTTGTCTAGTAAAGAATGTTGTGAGCACTTTGTCTAGTAAAGAATGTTGTGAGCAGTTTGTCTAGTAAAGAATGTTGTGAGTACTTTGTCTAGTAAAGAATGTTGTGAGTACTTTGTCTAGTAAAGAATGTTGTGAGCAATTTGTCTAGTAAAGGATGTTGTGAGCAGTTTGTCTAGTAAAGAATGTTGTGAGTACTTTGTCTAGTAAAGAATGTTGTGAGTACTTTGTCTAGTAAAGAATGTTGTGAGCAATTTGTCTAGTAAAGGATGTTGTGAGCAGTTTGTCTATTAAAGAATGTTGTGAGCACTTTGTCTAGTAAAGAATGTTGTGAGCACTTTGTCTAGTAAAGAATTTTGTGAGTACTTTGTCTAGTAAAGGATGTTGTGAGCACTTTGTCTAGTAAAGGATGTTGTGAGCAGTTTGTCTAGTAAAGAATGTTGTGAGTACTTCGTCTAGTAAAGAATTTTGTGAGTACTTTGTCTAGTAAAGGATGTTGTGAGCACTTTGTCTAGTAAAGGATGTTGTGAGCAGTTTGTCTAGTAAAGAATGTTGTGAGTACTTTGTCTAGTAAAGAATGTTGTGAGCACTTTGTCTAGTAAAGGATGTTGTGAGTACTGAACACTTTGTCTAGTAAAGGATGTTGTGAGCACTCTGTCTAATAAAGGATGTTGTGAGTACTTTGTTTAGTAAAGAATGTTGTGAGTACTTTGTCTAGTAAAGATGTTGTGAGTACTGTGTCTAGTAAAGGATATTTTGAGTATTCAGCATGAAAAACAGCTGTGTAATTTTTATCGATCCCTTTTTATCTATATTATAATACCCGTATACGTCTGTCTGTCTGTCTGTCTGTCTGTCTGTCACGCAAAATGGTAGCTTAGCTGCGCATAGCCGCTTCCCTCTAACCACGCCTGAACAATGCTAAAACAATCATAGTATTTGTTTTTTTCGTAACCTTTTCATCGTCCTACCAACCTTTTTATACATCTTTTTAAAGTCACGTCCCTTTTTACCACGAATTTCGCCACTGCAAAATGTCGACATTTTCGACCTAGCCAACCCGACCATTCCTCCGGACCATTAATCCGGAGTGTTTGCCTTTTTGCGCTGGACTTTAATTTCATTAACCAATCAGAAACCTTATTCGTTTCACGTGTTTACGCACCCTGGCGTTTACTTTTTGGCCGGGGCGTCCATGATGAGATCACCAGAATATCGCAAGCACGAGGCCACGAGAACGGATTGGTTTTACATTTTACACACTTAATCTTTTCCCCATCTTTTCCCATCTTCTTTAGCTACACCTTAACGTTTCACCCCTTTATATTTATCACGTTCTCTAGCCATGTATAAATCTTAAACAAACCAATTTTAGGATTTTAGCGAGGAACATAGATTTCGAGGCAGTATTCTGCTGAAGCTAGCTAGCTAGCTATGGCAGTTTGGTATATCAATATTTATTTTATATAGCTAGCTCTGGCTAAAAAGTGAAAGTAGTCAAATGCAGTTTTTAGCTAGCTACAACAAATTTCTTATTTAATAATTTTTATGATGCTAAATATAGTTAGGTAACTACACATTTTATTACTGTCATGAAAACTTATTCCGCAAAGTAATTTTTTTTAGCTGGGCGGAGTAACGATGGGCTGTTTCCTGTGTTTTTAATTAAACTGTTGTGATAAAGTTTTTTTTGAAAAATGGTATTACGCCTATTACACATGTGTGACACGGTTTACCTGTAATAAGCGTTCAACCTGGTATTAACAACGGCTGTTTTGTGTGTTTTTTATTTAAATTGAAATTGTAATAAGTTTTTTGGGGAAAAGGCTATTACGCCTATACGCATTTGTGACACAATTTACCTTTACTAAGCGCTCAGTCCGGCGTCTGAATAATTTGTTTACTGAAACTTATTCTGCAAAATAAAATAATATTGACTATTTTTTTGCTATGACGGTGTGCTAAAAGTGTATTAAGCATAAACGGATGTGCAACACGGTTTACCTGTATTAAGCGCTCAGTCCAGTGTTAACAACGGGCTGTTTTCTGTGTTTCTGTTTAACCGAAGTTGTGAAAAAGTTTTTTTTGGAAAATTGTACCTACATGAATGTGCGACATTGGAGTAACATTATTTTTGAACTTTCACCACAATCATTTTCCAAAAAATAACAAAGCTTGGTCAACCATTTTTGCTATAACGGGGTGACAACGCGTTGTAGATTAAGGAAATGTTCAGGAAAGTTATTTTTTGAAAAATATATACCTGAAACACCATAATGCTCTCTGCGCTTCACTAGATTTATGACATATTGCATACCTGTACTAGAGTGCTCCACCTGAATGTGTGGCACAGTTTACGGTTCTTATTAGTTGCTCCACAGGATTTTCAACGCTGGGTAACACTTTTAATTGTGGCTTATCCCGGCGTGCGACGCTGGGTCACCCGGCTAGTAATTACACATTACCTCAAACTAATTTTTTTTCAATATTTTTAGAGGGCAAAAGAGGCAGTGATGAAGAGAATCCATGTTCTTTCGACCTGCTTGAAATTCTGCCAAGTCATGTTTTTTGTAAGTCATGATTATAAAAGTGTAATTTAGATATGTGATAGATGGAAGTACCACCTCAAAATTAAAAGCCTAATTTATAAAAACTTTTATCCGACATCGTTAAGATGCATTAAACAACGGGTTTAAGTACAAGAAGAATGAATGCATAAAATCTTATTTTATGAAGGCGTGTACACATGCCTATGTGTAAACAAAGAGTGCACTTGGGACATTTAAGTACTAAGTTCTAAGACCTATCTGTAAAAGAATTGCACAGTAAAGTCGCAATAAAGCAACAACAAACAGTTCAACCAAAATGTAGCAAATACTCCTTTACCCCCGTACATCACACAAGGGCTGTTGTTGTGATGTTGCGAACATACCAATAGTAAGCTCCAACATTTTACACGGCCAGGATTTTTGAGCCAATATGTGAACATTTTGAGACAGAGCTGTTAATAAACTTTGCAACTACTTGGTGAACAAAGAGATTAGATTCAATTTATATTAAATCACAGGCAGTTGGATGCAAATAAATCAAAAACAAGAGACTGCGTGGTCTTTTTTATATAATTTGGTTATTTATATTTTTTATTGCAAATAATGAGAGAGGTTTCCATCTGAGGTAAAATGATATACACTCTGCACACAGGGAATAAACAATTATTTACCAAAACTATACTTCTTTTGCATAGAAAAGCTGGAAAACAATGGCAGCTTGACTGCAAAAGCTGATTGTACATTTCTGCCTTTAGAATCTACCACTTTTCTTTCCAGTACTTTTGTTTAGATATATGAGTGATTTAATTTTCAGGTTTTTTTTAGCATATGAGTTATGCAAGCGAAAGATATTTAGTATAAACGGTCTGCCAAAGCTATCCGATGAAGCTTCTGATGAGGAAAGAGCAATTTATTTCAGTTCTCTGTTGGAACTGAACAATACAAGTATGGTGAGCAAAAGAAAGATAGATATATTTTAAATAAACAAAAAAAGATTTAAAAGGTCCGAATTCAGCTAAATACTTACGTAAAAAATGATTGACAAGTACGTGTGAACATAGTATTAAATCAAATGACTTTTTTCAATTCGTCTGCAAAGGGATATCAAAGATACATTCTGCATCTAGTTTCACTTAGTTATAAAAACGAAGTGAGAAGGGTGTTTTTTTTTACTTATAACGAGAATATTTTTATTACCCTTAGGTCAGTGCAACTGGTGGATTATTAAAGTACCTTCATCAAGCTCGGCCTGGATTAGAATTGGAAGAGCCTGGTACACATGTGCCAATTTTACTTATAAAGCCCTTTTCTCTGTAAGTTACTCTATAATCATAATATACTAGAGTAAAACTTGTTTTAAAGAAATTTCAATTTTCAAAACAACAAATGTTCTCTGTATGGCTGCATATGTTATTGCACAACATGCACTTTTGGGCTGGGTGTGATGGTTACTGAATATGAAGCAGTCTTTATAAAGGTTCATTCAGCATAAAAAAAATACTTTTTAAATAGTGTGCTATGTCGGTTGATATTTTTACTTTTTAATAGTTTCTTTATTCTGCAAGTGGTTTTAATATTGTACAACCTGTAACATCTAAGCCTCGCAATGCTGTAAAATTGTTGCAAAAAATAACATGAAACATTGGTTGATTTAGAAAGGATTTGATGACCATTGATGTATCCACTTATTCTGCTTTGCAAATCTTTCAAAAAGAATCTCACCCATCCGTATACAAATCAGGTGCTGTCGGAAAAGAAGGACTCTCTCTGTTCGGTAATTTAGTGCAAATAGAGTTTTAATTTTATTGTTATTTTGATTTCCTAGCCAGAATAATTTGTTTCGTTTAGGGGAGCTATGGATAATGACCTTGTGAAGGGGATCCCAAAACGTCTTAGTTGAACTTTCTAAACTATGCAACTCCATTACGGGCTAATTTGTTCACACAAACACAACACTTTTTAGGCATGCTGTTGATAGCAGTACACTTAAATTCCCCTGTCATGGCCAGAATTGGCACAGTTACATGGTCAATTTTATTCCATCAGGTATAATGAATCACACCAGGTCATCACATGGTTCCTTCCTACTGAGACAATGGTTTCTACAACCAACTACGAATAAACAAACACTACTGCAACGGTTAGACGCCATCTCGTTCTTTACTAGTCCCAGGAATGTTGAAGTGATGCTGGCTTTGCAGGATGCATTGAAGAGCACAAAGAATGTCATGGTAGGTAAAGATGTTGGGTGCTTTTGTAGTTGGTGTTTTCTCAGTTATCTGATTATTAAGTCAAAAGCAGGTAAGATATGTGAATCGACACTTTTTTCATTTATTTTGTGAAGAAGACACACTTCCAGTTTTCAAACTACGACCCTGTACATTATTATATTTAGCTGATTTTGTCAAAGATGAGATCAACATGCGTCAGCTTACTGGATTGGCAAAATATTTACAAGGTAAGCAGCTCTTAAGCCTTTGGCACATGACATAATTGAGGTATGCTTAACACAGTTTGCTGAATTGAATGCAAATAAAACTTCTCTAGTGTAACCACCACGTTAAAGATTTATTTTAAAAAGAGCATTAACTATTGGAATATAAACGAACGCACATTCCTTTGGACTGGAGAGGAGCTCCTTTTGCTTAACCGCAATAGTTTTCATTGTTTTTCCCAAGTATGTACCATTCTGTGTTTTAGCAAAAGAGAAAGTCTATTTAACATTAACAAACATTGTTGCTTTATTTTAGACTGTCTTCAATGCCATTTGTATTGGAGATATTTGTAAAGGGCTCCCACAGGATTTGGATGTCGTACAAAAGATATCAACTAGATTTTCAACAGATCTTCTGCACGTTGCTAACCTCATCAAACAGATTGTAAGTGTTTCTAAGGCGGAACTTGATGGTATCTTGTGTAGGTTGCTTTTTGGTTTCATGATGTTGATGCTTTCTTATTTAAGTGTGATTGTTTTTTCACTGTAGATCATCACTTGAACTTTTTAAGCTAACATCTGCGTTTTGCACTTCTGATTTAAACAATTGCAATTCTTGAGTGATGCTTTTTGTATTTATTCATAATGTTTTTATTTAAAATAGGTGGATTTTGAAGAATCAGCATTTTCGAATCACTTCGTTGTAAGGGAAGGTATCGATGCTGAATTAGATGAGAGTAAGGAAAGTTTTGACAGTTTTTATTTCATTTTTTAATACTCACTAGATGGCTTTGAAACAGTAGATTAAGAAATAAAATGTTACATGATATAAATAGCATTTATTAATAGGTTGTGTACGCTTAAACACAATTACCTTAGCAAGAAACTTTTATGGTCCCAGATTAATTGGGTACTAATTTGGAATAATGGGACTAATTCGTGAAACGAAATTTTCAGCTTAAAGTTGGACTTTTCATTTCCCAAATACTGTTTTTTCTCCAATAAAATTCCCCTTGACTTTGATGAAAACGAAGATGACCTTGTAAATTTTGAGGATATGTAAAAAATATCTCACATATCAAAAAATATTTTTGTAAATAAACGCCCCTCTAATAAGCGGCTCCCCCCCTAAAAATCTTAAAAATTTTATAAACGCCCTGGGCGTTTCTTGGAGAATATACGGTAGTGCATGTTGCCAATAACCAGGTGTTTCTTTACCCTCAATGAGTCAAATCTGTTCTGAGAACTACATGAATCTACTCCAACTTTATTTCTAGCAAATTTTGAAAAAAATTACCACTTGTGTGCTTCGAATCCATTTTTATTGCTTATGTTCTTAAAAAACGTTAGTGACAACAAGAAAACATTCCATTTGTTTACAAAAGCAATCATGTTTAGAAAAACGTACGTTTGATGGTATCCCGCATTTAATGACGTTGATCGCTCAAGAAGAGTTATCAAAGTTGAATACTTCAATCACAAAATGCAGTGTCACCTACTTTCCACAGGTTTGTGTGTGTTTTTCCTACAAAAACTATGATTGGTAATGTGCGCCATCTATGTGACACTGCTGCAACTTCCAGGAAGAAAGTGTGTTGGCCGATAACTTTAAAAAGCCCCCTACGATATGGGAAAAACTTTGATTGCAGAATTTTTGACTTTGCCTATGGGAAACTAAGAGACATTTTTTAAATGATTTTCCACGACAGCTAAAAATAAATTACGAAGGGTTTACACACAATTGTTTACTGATATTATATTATCCATACATGGTATTGTTTTCTCCATACATGGTATTGTTTTCTCCATACATGGTATTGTTTTCTCCATACATGGTATTGTTTTTCCATACATGGTATTGTTTTCCATACATGGTATTGTTTTTCCATACATGATATTATATTACCTATACATGGTATGATATTATCCATACATGGATATTATCCCTACACGAAACATTTTTAATCTGTCTCCTGAGGTTTTCTTTATCAGAGGAAATGTATGAAAGTGTATTTCAAAATTTCATATTGGTCGTGTTTTAAGATACTAAGTCTGTCAAGGTTATGAGAAATAGCAGAAAATTTATTATTTTCCTTTTTTTCTAGTTGGGTTATTTATTGAACATTCCAATTACAGAAGAAATGAAGAGGACTGGTGATTATGATATTGATCCAAGCTTAGAATTTAGAGTATGTATTTATTTAATAATTTAGTTTGCTACTTCTATACTGTATCAGTCTAAGTTACTTTCAGACTACGTCAACTGAGTCTATGCATGTGTAGTTGATTTATCGAATTAGGAGGTGACTGATGGTTAGGGAGTTAAGTTGTTACTATATTTAGTTGCAACTATACGGACGGTAATTTTTTCCACAGTGTGAGCCTGTTTATCAAGTGACGATAGCACAGGTACGGGCCAACCCATTTCGTGCGAAAAAATTTGAGGGCTGCGCCATTTCTTTTGAAAAAGTATGCAATGTTGATGTACAACCCAGTGTCCAGCACTCACACTAAGCCACATTGTTAACAGTGTTTCAGAATTAGTAAATCAAAAAAATAAAGAAATTGAAGGTCTTTTAATTAGAACATGAATGTATGGAGAGTGCCACTAGCATGAGTGCAGATTTGTAGTTAGTTTTTGATGTTTTCACCAGATAGAACAATTTTTGAAAATGAGAATTTCTTTGTAGTTTGTAGCCGAGGATTTAGTTTATTTCAAGTCTGAAGGCACCACAGGTAATAAATAACCTTCCTATAGTTAGATTATTTCTTTGTTTGAAGATAGTTAGATAATTATTACTTGTTGTGTACATTCAGTTTACATGAAGGCACTTACTCAATTTAGCAGTCTTTTAATAGCCACGCCAGATCATCAGAAGTACAGCACGATTTAGTTTTGACATTGCTTCTCAAATCGTATCTTTAACTTTTTTAGAGTTAGACCAGAAGTTAGGAGACCTCCAATGTGATATTCGCGGTTAGTATTTTGCTCATATTAAAACAAGTTTAGTGAATGTATTATTCGAGGTTGGTTGCCCTATATTAAGACAAGTGTTTTTTAAATTCACTCTTTGGGGTTAATATTCCGCCCATATTGAAATAAGTTTAGTGAATGTATTATTCAGGGTTGGTTGCCCTATATGAAGACAAGTGTTTCTTAAATTCACTCTTTGGGGTTAATATTCCGCCCATATTTTCTTAAATTTAATCTTTGGGGTTAATATTCCACCCATATTGAAATAAGTTGAGTGAATGTAACATTTTTATCCATTTTAAGTCAAGATTTTTATGATTATGATACCTATCTAGCTACTATGCTTCTTCTCTTTTCAGACCACGAAATGGCGATTATGCAACGTTTACAAGATGTGATTTTAGAGCGTGCTGATCTCATACACGACGTTGTGGAAACATCTGCTGAACTTGATTGGTTCGTGTTTATAGCATAAACTCGATACTTTGTTTAAGGAGATATACGTGGAGTTGTTCGTTTATGTTAGATACTGTTTATGGAAGGGTTTCCACTTTCATGTTATTAGTCTTGAAGATTTGGTAAAATGTTGGAGAGAGGGAGGGGGTATTGACAACGTTTTAGCAGATTCATTAATTTCCTGACAACCTGCTAATTTTACCGCATGTTGAAGTCCACACTGTTTTTTTGCGTTTTAACAATACAAAACCATTTACTTCTTCTGCAGTTATTTTTGTAATTATTTTATTTTTTAATTTAGTATACTTGCCCTGGGATCGTGTGCAAAGGAACTGGAACTAACTCGTCCAAATATACTCAATAGAAACGAAAATATCGTCAAAATTGTTGGGGGAAGGTATAAAAGCATAATACAAATTTGTGACTAAAACAATGAAGTTTTAGCTTATCCATCCCATATACTGAATTGTCTCTTTTATGCGATTAAAATTCAACGTGTGTATACATGTATGTTGTTCAGGTAAGTCTGTGGCAGTAAACATGTTCAAGAGGTGGTTTAGGTGAAAATAAGATTTACCAAATTCAGAATATGCCGAAATTAGAGAGCACTTCATTTCTCCGTTCCAATGACCCTTTATCTCTTTCAGTGACCCAAAGCTGACAACTTAGTCCTTGCAGAGAGTTGATGTTAAGCTCAATTCTGTATCGTATCCTGGGTTTATATTTTAATTGCGGTTTATGAAAGAGAATGATAACCAGTTGTTTTCTTTTCTTTTAGGCACCCTCTTCAAGCACTTTGCGTGAATCAGTTTGTAAAGAACGATACTAACTTGAGCGACAGAGAAGGGAAAATGAAAATCATAACTGGCCCGAATGCTAGTGGCAAGAGTGTGTACATAAAACAGGTAACCTCGATTGCCCATCTTTCTACGACTTTGTTTTAGTTCTTTAAAAATACGTACAGTAAGGCAAAAGTTCTTAACTAATAAGGAAAAGTTATAGAAAGTATGAATTGGAAATTAACTGTATTATTGTTGCTAGTTTTTACCATTTTCTAATACACATTTGACATCCTCTTTTTCTTCCTCAGGTGGGACTAATCGTGTATTTAAGTCACATTGGAAGCTTTGTACCAGCAGAACATGCTGACGTCAGCATAAAGGATGGTCTTTTTACAAGAATCCACACAAATGAATCAGTTTCCGTCCCCCTGTCGACTTTTATGATTGACTTGGATCAAGTAAGTTTTTCATATGATACAGGGGGTATGTACAGTGTTCTTTTTTCTGGGAAAATTGCTCACATTACTGAGTAATTAGTTGAGGAAGATAGAAAATAACTCTTAAATCTGGAGAATTCCCCTGTCAACTTTTATGATTGACTTGGATCATGTAAGTTTTTCTGAGAAAATTGCTTACATAACTGAGAAATTAGTTGACAAATACTCGAATTTTTTTATTTTTGTTAGTTTTCTTTCGACTAATCACCTGATTTTTTTTAACCAAAACAGCATTCATTAAATGGCGTATAGTCCATCAAAGGCCAAAACAAATCTCACATTTTAAGTTCATTTTTGATTGTGAATTATGATAAAAGCGAAAGCGCTGGTCTACGCAGGTTCAAGTAAGGGAGACCATTCCTTGTGCCTGAGACATAGAGCAATTCGAGATAAAGACATTCGTTACAAAGAATACAAGGTCGCACTCATATAGGTCGCACTTATATAGGTCGCACTCATATAGGTCGCACTCATATAGGCCGCACTTATATAGGTCGCACTTATATATAGGTTGCACATATATAGGTCGCAAGAGTATGGAAAGGAATCGAGGATTTGTCAAAATTAGGGCAACTTAAGGACAAGTGGCGTTCACTTGTGTTACTTGTTAATCTAACGGAAAAATAAAAATCTGTTGTACTTTGTACGGGTTAGCATTCAAGCAAGAATATATTCTTCTTTACGTATTTTCTCTCTCAAACTTGCGGTGATATCAAAATCAAATGTTATGCTGACCTTTTGTTTTTAATAATTTATTTTTATATATATAGGTTTCTAACGCAGTTGCGAATGCTACAAAACACTCTTGTGTGATTATCGATGAGTTTGGAAAAGGCACTGCGGCGGTGAGTAAGTTGGCGCGTGTGTCTTATTTTGCTTAACGAGGTGGTTAACCAGCTAGAGACCATGGAGGAAGAAACTGAACAAATTCATCTCGTGGGTATTTCATATTTTTTGGTGAAAGTGAGAACCTGTAAAGCCTCGTTTCCATATTGGTTAACAATGCTACAACATAAATTTACAGTATTAAGCGTTTACAGAGTGGAGGAGAACATGTTTTAGTGTGGGAAAAGTCGGGATTTCGTTCTAGAAAAACGACCACTCTGACGCAGTGTTTAAATTAAACACGATGGCGACAGGGACCTCTGTGTATATTCATAGAAACAATATTTCTTGGCTTCGCTTTCAGTTCTTATTTTCAATTTTTTTTGTTCTATTTCGGTTAGGGTCTGCTTTTCATGATGCTTTATTTTGCAAAAACTACGGATGGTTCTGTGCTGTAAAAAATAACCGACGCTCAAGACTCGAATTTTAAGAAAACATCTTTTAAAAAAAAAATTGTGACAATCATACGAATTTTATTTTTCGTAGGTTGACGGCTTAGCTTTATTATATGCAACATTGAAGTATTGGTTAGATCGGAAAGAAGATGCCCCATGTGTGCTTGTCTCAACCCATTTTCACCATCTAAAAGAATTAATAGTTGAATCTGACGTCACCTTGTACCAGGTAAGATAATGTCTGTTGCATCTGCAAGGAACCAGGTATTTTTTGGAGAAGGGTTCTTTTATGCCATTTCTCGAAATGACAAAACATCATTGCGATTTGTAGGGGAAGGGGTGAGGCCTTCAATAATTCTTTATGTTTAATTTTCTGTCGAGCATCATCCGTGGTTACACATATTACGTTTAATGTTTTATTTCTTTATATTTCGCAGACTATGGACATTATGAAAACGGATGAGGAGATTATATATCTGTATCAACTTAAAGATGGATTTGTTGATATGAGTTACGCTTCACAAACTGCTAAATCAGCTTGTATACCTCAGCCAATTATTGAACGCGCAACGCAGGTGTGTGGTCTCGAGTACATCTATACTTTAATACCCGTATACGTCTGTCTGTCGTAAAATGGTACCGCAAGTTGCGAGACGCACGCATTGAGGTATTAAAAGGACGGGCGAAACCATGGATTTTTCCACGGGTCACCGTCTAGTATTTTTTAAAACGTTAGCATCCTCATTCTGACTGAACACTGAAAATTAAAACTGGTAAACTTGTGCCAGAAATGTTAATGTTCTTTCGACCTATCTAATCTATTCTATATTCCCTTCAGTAGTAAATAATTTACTTCACATGTTAGAAAAACGCATAGCATAGCTCTAACTTGCTTGCCTGCCGCACAAGCCGGTTCGCTGTCAGTAAAAACGGCTTTAAATTGGCTAAGAACACTACATTTTCATAAGATGAATTTTAATGTCAATTTTTGGTTTACTGACAGAATTTTTGTGAAACACTAAATCAACATGGCGACGATCGATATAAATGAATAAATAATTGTTTTTGGCAATTGGCAGTAGTGACTAAAATTCTAATGGTGATAGATAGTATAAAATTTATTTTTAATTAAAATAACATCTCTTCTATTTCAGATCTGTGAGAGTATAAAAAATCATAAACCAATCACGAAGCGTTCATCTGAAACGAATAGAGACGAGGAATCAAGGTGGAGTACCCGTCCCTTGTTCTTTATTCTTTAAAAACTAGATACTATTGTCACGTCTTCATCTTGTAATGTTTTGTAAACTTCAGGTTGGTACAAATCGTCGATGAGTTTCTCCAAAAAGATCTCGACGTTGATGACTTACAGAGCTTTTTGAAAAGTATTTTGTAGCCGTTTTAACCTTCGGGCCTAAAGAATATTTCAGACTCGCTTGCTCGAAGTTGATCTTAAGTGGTTAATCTTGATCATGCTTTGGCCAACGCCAACTTTGTCAGGCATTTATAGGTTAACTTTTGTCTTGATAAACCAGTTTTGAACGCGATAAGTTCATGAATATCCATACGAGGAAGCAAGACTATTTCAACCAAAAGGAGTTACTATAAGCGGGATACAAGCTAAATGCAACTTTTCGTGCAAACTTCGAGCTATCGTTTCAAGTTCATCTCTGTCTAACTCTTCAAGCAACAACAGAGATGCCCTGACAAGTCTATTATCGATGACTTTCCCTCCGAAAGGTTGGGTTGGGTCTAAAGGTCTTTTGGGCGGTCCCAGAGGAACAGTATCGCTTTTAGGAAAGGTACGTCTCTCTTCTTCTGGCTTACTCTCTGTTGTGTTTATACCTACAACAGGGTCAGGGTTTACTATTTCAACACCAACTTCAGGTGGAGTAACTATGTCTGCTTGCACATCTTCAGTGATTGAAGATTGCTCGATTTCATGATCGACAGGTTCACTACTTGGTGCTGGCGTAGCTAATTTTTCGTTTTCAGTGACAACGTCTGGTTGATCGTTTGTATTTTGTTCTACTAAAACACTCTCAGATTCAACTTTTACGTTAGGTTTTAGTATTTCTGTCTGTGTTTGCGACTTGAGAAGTTTTTGTGAGATCGCATGGTTGTATGTAGTTTTATGTTCATGTACATATGGTTCACCTTCTCTAAAATAATCGTTTCTTAATTCTTCCACGATTTCGTTGTTTTTGTTATTTTTCGATAACCAGTTCGCTCCCATTTTCCATGGACGAAGTTCGTTTACTCCGTCTCCAATTATGTTAAGCCACATTTTAGCTGTCCATTGCACTCCGCGTGTAACTGGTGCGCTCCCTGCAATGGATTGTGGGTCCATTTGTCCCATCCAGCCCGAACTGGGAGATATAAGATGGTTGTACCACATGACGGCTTTGCCTCGTTCGGGTTTTACAATGATGTTTGAGTGTGATATTTTTGGAAACTTTTCGCACTTCTTAATCGTGTCTTCTTTTAAGTTCTAAAGAAAAAACAATGTTAATATTCGCGCTGGCGAATTTACAAAGTGCGGCTGCAATTTGACCTGTACGTAGCGATGCGAAATTGCCTTATAGGTTCATTACATACAGGTGAAAAGAGTTCATAATTTAATCGATTAGGAACTGCGTTATGAAGAGAAATCCGCTACTTACAGTCAACTCTCATTAAACTTGCAGTTAAACGGGGACTTTTAGAAATGATTTTAATTAACTGATGTGCTAGTTGAACGAAGCTATCGAAGTTATCACCCGAAGAAAGACTGAAAGATGAATTGAGATAACGAGTTTTCATGTTATTTATGATTCAATTTAGGTGGTGATTTTTGTATAAAAGAATATAAGTGAGCAAATGACGTAACATAATTTTTCCAGGGTTAGGTCCCTAAACCGTTATTACGGGGCCCAAAAGGCAAAATGCCCTGGGGACGAGGTTGTGTCTCGTAAATACAAGTGTATAAATGAGAAAAATCAACAAAAGAGATTTTTGGAAAGAAAAGATTAAACAATTTAAAAAATATGCATGAACCTTAAAAATGCTTAGATAAAATCCCACCATTTTATACCTTTTTCGTACTAATTTTTGCCTATAAATGTTCGTTATCGCGCGAAATTTAGTAAAAAAAAATACGCGAAAAACGTGTTGCGTGAAAAATTTAATAGGCGCGGTAATGTAGTTTTATATTTTACTCTTTGTTTCTTTTTTTTAGCACAAGTTTCTTATCGTGTCCGAAATATGTTTATATTGCTATTGCGCGAAAATTAATACGATCGAATTTCACTGCGCGAAAATTAGCGAATAAGGTAGTACAAAGTTTACATACATGCCATGAGAAAGTATCGTTTTGAGCAAGCGGGAAAACCAGCTCCCCGCCCTCTTCAACGTCATTCAAAAATATCATAATTGTCGCATATCTGAAAAAGAGACATAAAATATATATACAGGTTGAGGCGTAAAACATGCAGGGCGTTCCTCTCGTCTAAGATGTCAGAAATAGAAAGATGGGATAATCATGAGGCGTTAGTGCTTACAGAAGCCACTTTTTACCTGCACATGCGACAGTTTTTCCCACCATAAACACAGCAAGGCGTACTATCAACGCCCATTGAATCTTGCTGGCATGCAGTAAATGCGCCCTCTTCGTGTTTTCTAACCTAAAATGTAATGTTGATAGAAAATGATAAAATATATTTCCAATTCAAAAATTCACATACTATACGTTAGATTAGGCTAGCTTCATCAAAATATGTATTCTCTTATCTGTTAGGCTCTCCATCTCCATCGCTAAAGATGAAGTATACTTCCTTAGGTAAATAGATCAATTCTTTCTGCGCTTTCCCGATATCTTTACTAAGTTTTTTTGGCCCAAAAAATCCTTGGTTTGTCGCTTACTATTATCATGCCCAAGTCAAAGGGAAACTTTGCATATGTTAGGCGTCTCCCGGTCATTCTCGACCCCAGTTTATCTCGCAGAGCTCTTGGGTCGAGAATGTCTCTCGGTCGGAATGTCATGTGATACCACTTTTTTAATTGAGGGAAAACACGGACGTTTCACGGTTAAACTCTCACAGAAGAAGCTTTGATTACACAAGAACTACAAGTATCTGAATTAAAGTAAAGCTAAAGTAGCTAACACTCTCCTAAAACTACACAATATGGCAGGTTTAACCCTCGTAGTGAGGTCCGTTTGTCAAAAAGCCCAATTTTGACACAACTTTTATTCCTACTTCAATTGACTATAACTCAAGAACAAAAAGGAACTAGATGCTCACTTCAGGCTTATTTGATAGAAAAAGACCTAAACTTTTATTTTGGCGTCCCGAAATTTGCGTCTTGGCGTCCGTCGCCTCCCGTCAGGGGGGGCGCTGCCCCCCTGGACCCCCCGAGCCTGTTAACTTTAGTTGACTTTAGTTTAACGTAGGAACGGATAGCGAGCATTAGAGTGTAGCAAATGCATTGGGCGCACGCTAAGTAGGTGTGCCGTGACACAAAACTGTGTTTGGGTGAATTTGCGCTGATTTGGTGGCCCGTAACATGACCAACAATCTCGGACTTGGCAAAATTTGCGGAGAGATTTTTTGAATGAATTATTGATTTTGTAGGGCCGAAATTTCACAACAAAGCGCTTTTAGACTCCGACTTTCTTTTCAAAGGGCAGTGTTTTGGTCTTACTACCAGATCTGAGCAAAACCAGTTTGTTGAAATTGCTTGTGACGCAGCTGGGCGGGCCTGTAAAACGCCCGTGGCTATCCCCTATATATACGGGATCCGCACCACAAGGGTTAAAGTCAGAAAACAAAAAGATTTTAGGAAAAATTCAGCCACTATTTATGAAGAGCGGCGTGTTTTCCCCAAAATCATGATGGCTACCCTAAATAATATGGACCTGTTATTGGTTTAAAATTGTCCCGTGACAATTTGCCGACGGAAGAATACCGAAACGTGAACTCTAAAGTGGTGTGTGTAAAAGTATTTTAAAGTATTTCTTACTTGAATCGGTTCCGTCTGTTCAGAAAGTTCGCTAGGAATACCAGTGACAGTTTTTACACTACAAAAAGAAAGTATGGTAGAATCATAAACACTACACTAAAAAAAGCAATTAGATTGTTAACCTAGTGTACTTGCCAACTCTGCGGACGGAAATAACAACTTTGTTCTCAGGACTCTTTTTCCCTTCACTGAATGCTGGTCGTCTCCATAGGTTAATCTTGGACGTTAAAAAATTTGACACTGGGAATGCCAAGAGTGACTCACCGTTCATGATAATCTTCTAGCAAATCTTCATACGCCAGCAGTTCATCTTCGTCATGCCACAACCAAGCCTCTTCAACATTTTTTATTTTAAAATTATTTCTCACTTGTTCTCTTGCGTTTAGATTATTCTTAAATTCCTGCAAGCCGCCTTCGAATAATTCACCAAAACTGAGATAATCTAGAGAAGAGAAAAATGAAAATTAGAGATAAAAAAACGAATCCTTCAAACTCAGCAGGTAGCAGTTTTTGATACCAAAATGGGACATAGGTTTTGGCTTTCCAACTTTTAGATTTTCTACATTTGAATGAATCTTCTAAAAGCATTAGCGAAATAGATTTTAGGACAACCCCATCCTCAGGGTCTTGTGGCCCCTGAGCCGTTATTAAAGCGTGGTCGACAATAAAATGCCCTGGGAACGAGGTTGTTTTTAGGTCTTTTACGTTTCGCGACAAACATCTTGCGGGACAATCTAAAAGTTTCTCACGGACTATTTTTAGCATAGAAAAAAACTTACTGTTTTCATCTTTGTCAATTGACTTTATTCTAAAAAAAAACAAGAACGACAATAGATAATTATTATTTTACAGTTCAAATTAATTCAACTGATCAACCCTGCAAATATTTAAATAATGTCACTTACAAATCCACAACATCATCTTCAGTCAAGAGGTATGGATTCAACTCTGTAATTTGGCGGATCTAAAAAGTAGAGAAATTGTTGTTGAATACCAAACTCGATCTCAGAGTCCGTTGTTTCCTTTTGTATATCTAACGGCGAGACAAACACCTTTTTCGCCAAACCTGCCAATAAGCGCAGGGTCAGTAAGAACATAAAACACTGGGGACGAAATTAAAAGAATACACCGTGACTAAGAACAAGTGTATAACCCGTTTTCTAACTGTTTTCAGTTATATGGACATCCAGGTCGAGAAATACGCATTCTTCACGTAAATCTGTCCGCCATATCAGCTAACCCTTTTGACACCCCGAGAGGATGGATATTTTAGCTTTTCTTGTGCCAGGTTTTAAAAGGTGATGGGAAGGAGTGCAAGGGTAGTGAATTTTTGTCGGCCATGTTGATTCATCCTGTCAAAGCCGCCAGCGCTTACTTGACGGCTAAACAAAAGCCCCTGGGGGCGAGGTTGATGTTGTTTGTGATTTATATGATTGATGTGATCTGTTAGGAGAATTAATTACTGGAGGGCTAATTGCAATTAAAAGTCCAATCAAAACCCCTTAAATGTGTGCAAACTATCAACAAACCACTTTCAAACAAACGCCATGTGTGTCTTTTATCATTGAGCGGGCGTTTATTTGGGCGGTTTTGCATTTCCCTGCTTATCATGCTTCAGAGATCAATTAAAAATACATTAATCTGTATTCACCTCTTTAATTGACAGGTGTCCATCAAAATCTTCATCCCAACCGTCAAATGTGTGTTGATTGATTTCATCAGGAAGTTGTACTGTCATATTTCTTAGGGGAGGTTTTTTCATTCCCTTCGCTTTCACCATGTCAATGATCAGTTCTGTTTCATTGTCACTCAGGAAATTTGTGATCTCTGAGAAAAAAACATATTTACTGTAAGATTATGCTTGACTAAATAAAATTGTCTTGAAGATAGATACCTCGTTGAGGAAAAAAATGGTTGGGAAAAATATTTGTGAGGGGAAATTAGCCCTTCTTGTCGGGCTTCTGTCAGCACTTAGGGAAACAAAATAAAGGAAAATTATCCGTTGCTAAAAATTTTGCACAGAAAATATTTTGTCAAGGGAAATTTTTGTCACTAAACGTAACTTTTTTTAAGAAATTTCATCGGGATATCTAGGAGCCTGGACACGATTTTCCTACAATCACAGGACTCGATCTATCAATGAAGAAATGACTCACCAAAAATCTGTGGAGTTTTACTCAATGTTTTCACGCTCATCACACGATTATTGCACGTGATATTTTCCACGTAGCCAGTCTAAACAAAATCATTAAGTCATATACACTAAAAAGACTTCTCTCCCCTGCGTTGGTGTGATGTAGAGCGCACCAAAGACTTTCAGGGGTTTTTTATAATTTATAAATCGATTTGAGTGATACTAACACTCTATTTAGCTAGCTCTATAAAAACCTTAAAAAACGCAGCTTAAACCTAATGAATTTCCAAAGATCCCTTAGCTTAGCAAAAATTCTTAAAAAATTTTTAGTGCTTTAAAGCGTAGCGGCCCTGATGACGTTATGAATGTCTCATACAAAGTCTGTGGTAAAGCGCCGGTTAAGAGGGTAATGAAAAGCCCGCCTGCTTTCCAGTGTGGCTTATCCTTTAAAGCACTGAAGAACAAAAAGAAAGATGTTTTTTAAAAGAAGCACGATGGAACAAAGGCCTGAAGTAGAATCGTAAAAAATGGTTAAAAAACAGAATTTTAATGGTAGCAATCTCGTTTCCAGAGCTTCTTTCTGGTACATGCGGAAAGAGAAGGGAGCTCTAGGAACGAGATTGGCCATGATTGTGCAAGTTAACTCAGAAGTGATAATTTACCTAAGGTGAAAGGTGAGAATACAAAACAACCCAGCTGGAATCTGAATAGTTTTCCAACTTTATCAGTTGTAATTAAGCTCCAGGTGTAGAACATGGAAATAACCAAGCGGATTTGACGAACTTAAGTTATTGATAAAACAACTTTTAAAGAGAATTTCAATTTAGAAAAACCTACCTCTGTATATTCTCTCCTAGGTAAAGCAAGATGTATCTGTTGAAATCTGGGTCCATAATAAACTTTCTCTTGCTTTTTTTCCTCTTTCTTGCATCCACCCACCAGACATTTATATCGATCAGACTGTGAAAATAGAGCGCTCAGCGGTAAATGTGAGGACTCGTCGTCTCCATTATTACTGCTGCTGTGCGAAGCTGCAAAGTTATTAGAACCGTCAATATACATGATTTCACCATTTATGAACGTATTGAGAAGATGAACGAAGATAAAGAAATATTTACTCATTTTGGCAATGTATATTTATATATGCGAAGATTTGATGTATGTATCTAAAGTATATATGTCACATTCGATTATAGCATCATCACTACAATTGCTTCATATTCCTGCAGCGATTTCCAGATTTGAGATTTGAGATTTTATGTTTTTATCAACATCGTTTGCGCAGAATTCCAATGGTTAACTCTCTTAACATGGTCAGCTCAACATGTTCGGTATATTACAATATAGTCACCAGACCTCTCATGCATGAGTTCATATGAATTTTTCGGAGACTGGGTATTAAGTTTAAAAATGCTCAAAAGAGCATACTGAAAATTATGTTCATTGGTTACCAGATAAGAAGAATGCTCAGGTTATAAGATCACTGACAGTTGTATTCAGTAAACTATGGCAACACTTCTGATAGTTTCTTGTCAAATTAATAAGAAGAAAATATTATATTAATTTCCACAGTTTCAAATCCCCTTTGTAATTTGAGTTATATTCTTTCCGAAGAGCTTCATATCATTAATTTTTTTGAAAAATATTGGGAGATGACTAAATTTTTCTTTGTTTTTTTAAACTACATGAAAAAAAGCGTGTTTTCTAGTGTTTCTTAGTTTGTTATCGAGAAATGTCGATAAAACTGTTATGGAGAAATGTCGATAAAACCCCTCCAGCATGCAGCTAATGTGTTTATCGCGCTGTTTAATCATGCAAATAATTAAGCAACCAATCAGATTCCTTGTTGCTCATTTTACGAACAAATCAAATATCTCGTCGTCCTCCTCCACACTTAACAAAAACAGAAAGAGATTTCAAATGAGGAAAATTTCGAACTGCGGCTAGTAATAATGAAGTTGGTATTATACTTCTTCATAGGATTATGGTGTTGTCTATCGCTTGAAGCGAGATACAAAGAAAAAGTAAAACGTTCTATTATCGAGGAGTACTTAAATTGTGGCGACCAAGAAAAAGTATGCGAGAAAATCACACCGTTAAATCGGGCAAAGATAGAGAAAGAAAAATTAAAATTTCGTCGCATAAAATTACCATCCCTTGAATCCGTTAAGTTAGGAGATGAAACAGAAGTAACCTTGCCTGGAAGCGGCGATTCTAAAGTCAGAGTGTTAAGTCGGAACCCGTTAATATTCGGTATATCTATATTATTACTTGCACTAATAATGCCATAAAATTATTGGAAGAAACATACCTTGGTAGATACTTAGTTCGTATTATAATCTTTCAGTTGGCTACAAAATAGGTTGTTGATTTGTGATTTAAGTGGCGTACATGAAATTCGACGGAGGTAGCGGAAAGTTTATTAAACTGTAGGTCAAGTCATTTTGTCCTAAGATGATAGAAATAGTCTTTTTTTATCCTCGTAGTGTTAACATTTAGCGTTTTGTTGACCATTTAAAGCAACTTCGATCCCAGTCCAGAAAAAGAAGTCCTGGGAATTAGATTGCATTTTATTGAGAATATTCAGCAATCGTATGCTTTAATTTGCTCAAAAAGTGTAAATCGCGCCTTCCAGTTATTATCTAACGGGGTGATTAAAAGGGCGTTTTGATTGGCTAACAAGATAAAGAAAGATGTTTTGATTGGTTAACAATTTCATTGTTTCATTTTCAGAGGTTGACAACTTTGTCGATGAAGAAGATTGCGAATTACTGATCGACATTGCAACAGCTAAATCACTGAAACCACTTTCCAATAAGATTCCCGACATGCAATTCAAAGATGCTGAGCAAACATTCAAGGAATGGGATTATGATCAAAATGGCGTCATCACAGCAAATGAGGTAGGTCGAAAACCAATCAGATAGCAGAATATACAGCGAATTATTTTGTTGTGGCGAAAAACTGGCTGTTTAAGAATCCATCTATACGGAGCACAATTCTTAGGGAAACCTGGGGGCGAATTTGTGTAAGGCACACTTTAAGATAAGCCTGTTGAGTGAGATGTCTAACTCCTCATTTTTATTGCGCTTTCAAAAACAGAAATCAGTTTCACTTAAATCAGTTTTAATCGACGAAAAATGTGAAAAATATACTCGATATTATTTCGCGCAAATAATTCACCCAGTGAAAAGTCAGTCAAGAATAAAATTCTAACTGTCTTATTTTTTGTATTTCTTTTCCTTTGTAGGTGCGGTTACTACCAGGACTCTTCGGCGTTGAGTTTACTGATGAAGATGTTGATGACATGTTTTTCTTGACAAAAATGGACGAAAACAAAGATGGTAAGAAATGTCGTTTAGTTTCATTAAATGTGTCCAGTTTCAATAAGAGAATGTTTGTATTTCTAAACCTACTACTGTGTGCTCTTCTCAACAGTGTTTTCTATGCCGTTGCATTAAATGGCGTTGAATGTTTATCTCTGAAAGTCTACCCACTGAAACCATATGTCCAGGCATTCAAAACACTCAACCGACAGTGCTTTAACATTGGTTTGGATATTCTTTAAGAATATTTGGAAAGGATGACGTTTATACAGCGTTCTTGGCTGCAGCTTCTGCGCAGACGCGAACGCTCAATGCGCCTATACAAGATGGCAGTGTTTTCGCGATTTTGATTGGTTTTTAAACGACATCCGCTTAAAACACTTTCGAAGATGATCTTTTACAGTTTCTAAAATACAGACGCCCTTCTAGAAAAACGACTAATGGGCATGTCCATATTTACTGAACATCAGAAGCTGCGGTTAAAAAGTTAGGTTCAGAAGTGGATTTATAGTAAGTTAGTCGGAGCTTTTTCTGTTAACGAGTAAATTAAATTTTTATCGGAAATAATTTTAGTTAGCTATCTTGAAAAAACCCGTAACTTTTGCATGTTTTTTACAATAAGATATAAAGAATTTTATTTTTTTATTCAGGTAAAGTCACGTTGGATGAAATGAAGAAAGCAGATTTCACGAAAGCCAATCAATACTTTCAACGAATCCGAACTGAAAAGAGTAGATTACGTAACATAACATCAAGAGCATCATGGGTATGGCACGACACGGATGAGTTATTACGCCTACAAACAGATGGATATTTTGAGGAATATCATAACAGGTAAAAAATAAACGTAAGATGTAAGATGAAAGTCGTACTAAGTGCTGTGCTAAGTTGTACAAAGTTGTACTAAGTCGTAAGATGTAAGTCGTAAGATGTTGTAAGTCGTACTAGGTGTTGTACAAAGTTGTACTGAGTTGTACTAAGTCGTAAGATGTAAGTCGTAAGATGTAAATCGTAAGATATAAGATGTGAGTCGAACTAAGTTGTACAGAGTTGTATTAATAAGCGCTATATTCATAAAAATACATAAAAACTTGTCTCTCAGAGTTGCAATGTTAACTGGTCTACCTGTGGAAATCATAGAAGAAAGTGAACCATTACAAGTTAGACACTTTTCAAAAGGACAGTTTCAATTGACTCGTCAGGATAGTGAGCCTGTGGATAGAGATATACCTTGCTGTTTGTATGGTGACGTGGGAAAAGTCTGCAGACTTTGTAGGTATGGACATAAATGATGTTCTTTACTTCGATGGATTTTGCCTCACAGGACAAATATATTTTGCTTGTTTGTCTCATTTCAGCACTATTTTCTCAAACTATAATAACTAAATTAAATCAACGAGACGAAGAATCATCGAGACAACTTGATGCACTATTTTGCGACATCGTTATATATTTTTCTCCATCTTTTTTGTAGGTACATTTCGATGAATATTTTTCTCAGCGATGTAGAGGGAGGAGAACTTGCATTTCCACTGGCGAACAATAAATATCAGGTAATACTAAGTTATGAGTCCGGGAAACTCCACCCCAATTCATCCGTTAAGAAAATCCACGTGTTTGCCCGCCGCTACTAGTAGCTACTATCTTTGGCTCACCGACGGAAAGTTGTCGTGTTATTTAGCAATGCTACTGTCAGGTTTTGAAGTTGGACTTAGTAAAACTACAATCGTGGATAAAATTAATGAAACAAAATCAGTTTGTCTGTCATTATTCATACGCTCTCCTATATATTTTGTTGATATTATATTCTGTCTCCATGATTATAGTAAACAATTTTACCAAGGAACCACCAGAGGCTTAACACTTTCAATAATAACAATAACAAGCAACTTTCTTTTCGTTTAGGATGTGATGAACAACTCGGGAGAATGGAGAGGCTATTTCATATACGCCAAAACAACTGGTAGCAAGTTTTACTTTCAAGTTAACTTTGCTTTTAAAAGAGAAGGTTCAAACAGGATTTTCTCTGCGCAAGGGAAAGACGAAAGTGGAGATTTCTCGTTTCAACATGGCATCATCATAGGTACTTTATTTCTGACTAGTAAAAAAATATTAACTAGTTTTTGGTGTAGATATAATCTAGTAAAAAATTGCGTCAGCGGTTTATTTGACTCGCTTGTTTCCAAGGTCCGTGCTTCTTCTTCAGAAATATATTTGTGAAAAGAGGCAAAAAATGAATGCTTCATTTTCCTTGATTATTCTTGTAAAAGTGTTAATAAAGTTAAATGTATTTAGGGGATACAATGAAATTTGAAAAACAATACAATGCACAAAGCTCAGGCGATCCAAATATCAAGTATCAAGGTAAAATAATCGATGGTACTAAAGTTTCTGGTTACTGGTGGTTGCCTGGACAGAAACGACTACGAGGAAGTTTTTTTATGTGGAATCGTGATTACGAGGTATGACTTTTAGAGTCCCAACTTTCTCTCTTCTGCGAGACCAGAATATTATAAAGGCGACGAAGAGACCTGCTGGAGAGGAAATACTTAAATTTTGTCTCTGTTCGAAGCGAATTTCATATATTCGCGATGGCATTTTGTGATAGCTTCGCTCTTTTTCAAATGTAATTTAAAAATTAGGACCTCTAAATTTTTACTTCTAAAATTCTAAAGTTTTACTGTGTGTAATGGAGAAAATAGTGTTTTCGGAGCTATCCAAGCCATCCATAAAAAAAGTGAGGATGCATGACACCAACAACCCCCACCTCCAACCCGTTTGTCGGTCCTGTAATTTTATTTCTCATTTCAGATATTTTCTGCTCGTGCAATCGATGAATCAAATCAAATCACCGGATGTCCCAAATCATCCCTGGTAGTAAAGCCTAAGAAAGGAAAAGCCGTGTTTTGGTATAATAATTATATAAATCCTAAAGATGGCATGGTTGGTGAGTTAAACCAAGAATCAATGTCCGGTCATTGCGAAGTTAAAAACGGCGAAAAATGGCTAGCCACAACATGGATAAATGTCATCGGCGATGGAGATCTAAATTTGCGAGCATGGAGAAGGGGAAATAATTTTTTCGAAGATTTTAACAAAACGAAAAACATAATGGAGATATTGGGAACGAATGAAGAAAAAAAGGACCATGAAAATTATGAAAGTGAATATTTAGAAGAAATTACAGGGAACAATAAAACATCCGGGGACGGGCTGGCGGGTTATTATAAACACAAACCCGCAAGTAACGCCCTGCAAGCATTAAACTTACTTTTCAACGACATGTCAATGGAACAGTTACGATTGATAGCAAGTAATGTACATAAAAAGCTAGGTTTGACATGTGTTCCACTCACGGTGCAGACAGCTGGTAAAGTCTCCCTCGTGGATGGCGGCGTGGAATAAAAGAAGCGAAAAAACAGTGGACAACCTGTCGAACTCGTGGTGAAAGTGTGGAATAAAAGAAGCGAAAAAACAGTGGACAACCTGTCGAACTCGTGGTGAAAGATCGCGTAAATCTCATTCAGAAGAACCATGGAATTGCTATTCCATACCTATATAAAGATCCACAGTATAAATTATTCTTCTGGTACAAATTTAAAACGTATAATTGAAAACTAGTCATATATGTGCGACGACAAAGTATTGCTAAAAAGGGAGCAAGCAGTTCACATGGTTAGTAATTCATAATGATAGAAACGAAAAGTGTCCAATTCGAAGTAGGTAGATTCGAACATGCACCTAGTGATTGATATAGTTAATATATCAAGTACAACAACGAGATTAATAAAAACAAGGAATCGCATTTATTTATTTATGTATTGGAAGAAACTCGATCAAAACTATTTATATTTCACTGTATCACGTGTTACTGCTCTCCTTCTTTGAACACTCGTCTGAGGTAGCATTTAACGAAAGTTTTTCAATGTCTGCGTCTTTGATTTCTAGACAAGACTCGTCCTCGGAGTTGTACTCACAGTGTTCCGTCATACTAAAACCGGTTAAAGCCTTTCGCATCGCGTATGCATCTTCACCGTCTGCGTAATACTTGGGCTCGACTTCGCTTTTGTCAAACTTTAGAGTCTTCTCATAACTGAAAAAAGTGAAAAGAAAGTTTCAGGCTCATTTCCATACGACAGCATTTTTTTGCTATAGTGCTCACGAGTTTTGTTAGTGCGTGCACTTTTGGAGAGCACCTTATTTAGATAAATGTATGATACAGGTGTAAATAATTTTTACCTACAGAAGTTCAAATTTAAAATTTCTGAACAGTAATTTTTTATCATTAAAATGTGTAAATATATGGCAAGAAAAAGTATTGTAAATATTGAAATAAATGCAAATTAAAACCACTGTATTTAGCCTTTAAGGCACCTGGAAACAAGACAAGTTTGATATAAAACACAGCTTTCCAAACATATTTACAAAATAATTACTTTATATAAGACGGTAATGGCTATAAACTTTTAACAATTTAGCAATTGTGCTTTTCCCAAATTCGTTACCAGCAAGGTTTACTAAAGGATAAAAATGAACCTACAGGTTAAGAGCAGCTCTGTTGCTTACACGCACGTGCAGAGACACGTATTTGGCACCAAAGTTTTCAACCATAGCACGAGCAGCTTGATCCATTAACTTCCTTGCCAAACCTAATTATAAAAACACAACGTTGACAATGATGCAATGTAACCTGCCTATATAAATCACCCAACCATCCCACCCAGAGATAAGAAACAACACTAAATTATCTCTTATAAAAAACATGCCGCTACACACCTTTTATTAAAGAATGATTAATGAGAACAAAAAGGCTAGGAATGGCTAATAAGTAAAAACAAAATAAGAACAACAGCAAGGTTGAATGCTACTGTGATTTTTTCTGAAAAAACAACAACAACACAAAAACACAGGGTAATACATCTGTCATAGCAGAAATTTATAACTAAATTATATAATTGTTACGATTTTGTGAAACTTGTATACTAAGTGTTTGGAATGCAAATATTTGTGTTCTGTAAAATAAGTAAAAAATGCTCAAAATATAAGAACAAAATAAAACCGATTTCAGTCTGAACATTCCTGGTTCTTATAAGCAAATTGCATATACGTTAAGCCGAGAATGATGATGATGATGATGATATATATATATATATATATATATATTAAAGACAGATATGAATGCTAGGAATTATTTAAGGGTTATTTTAAGAAGCCTTAGGTCCTATTTTATAAGTAATTTTACGTTACTTTACCCAATCTTCTATGTGAGCGTTTTACTGCTAATGAAGTTATGTGTCCATGGATATCATCATCTGGTTCTTCTTCCATTTTTGCCAGTACATATCCCACAATTTTTTTATTTGGATCTTCTGCCACATAACTTAATTGTGGCCAAGACAAACCATGGTACAGATAATATTTCATTTGATAGTTCTCTGGCAGACACAATAAATTGCAATGTTGCATGTTCATCAAATCTTCAGGTTCTGTGCAGCGAATATTCATTTTGACTTGTTTTCTGTTTTTTTTGCCTAAGATGATATTTCAATCAATAAATGATGTAGTGGTGTACAACAAATGTTAATTGTCATGTATGGAGGATATTTTCTGCATATGGGGATAAGGTGTGTAAATATGCCAAAAATCTCTTTTGGACAAAAGTCTATTCGTTCGTGAAAGTAGCTATAGCTATACCAGTCCAGAAAACTTTTGAATACGCTGTTACAGTATAAATAAACTACACCTCTTAGGTGTCTATTACATCCTACTTAAGCAACAAATCGCTTATTTAAACTGATAAAAGCAAAATATATATACCAAAATTCACACACTTAAGCTGAAATTTGCATCTTCATTTAGTGCTGAGATGTGACCAACTAGCTATAATTATTGCAAATCAATAAAAAAATTGATGAAGGAAACACTGGTTTGTAGCTACGCGAATATGTCCCCTCAATAAGATTATATAGCTACAGCTAGACGAAAAAATTAGAGATAAAAACTAACTTCATTATATTTTTATTCTAGAGCTCCTAAAGCCTCCTGTTGTAGATTTTTTACAAATTACACATGCAAGGGGGTTTGGACCTTTCCTGTTTCCAGAAAAAACACCTCTTCGGAATTGTATGTAAACTGAAGTCCTTTCCTCTTATACCATCCATTTTTTTTTCTTCTGGAAAGTGGAAATTAGCTTAGCATTAGACTCCTAGTAATTACGCTAAGCTAACCTATCTAGCTAGCAACTCCAGGCAGCATGGTAGCCAGTTGTGCCTAAAAAACATTTGATCCCCTTTGCTCTTGATAAGGAAAATGTTGTTTTAACCTGGAAACTCCCAAAAATCAAAAATTGAGACTACGCACACCTAGCTAATTATAAAGCTAAGCTCATCTCTCGTAAATTTTTGTTTTCATCGCGGCGTTCACAACGTTGTAGCAGCCGCGACTACCATTTTGATTAATATTGTGCATAATCCGACTTGAAAACCACGCTCCATTATTAAACTTAAAAAATGTTATTTCTTTATCTAATGTATTATGTACTTACAAAAAGAGTGATAGTAGATCGTTTTTACCCTTTTTAAAATTGAAAAAATGATGTTTATTTCTAATTACTGCTGCTAATTGCTGATAGTTAGGCAAGAATTAAGTCCGTATATTTACTTGCTCTGTTCGAACATTTTCTCTCACACATGTTCAAAATGCTAGCGAGAGGTGCGCGTTGATCAAAAATATGTTTTTACACTACCGGAAAATCTTTAAAGGATTTCATATTTATGCGGCTGTTTCTTTCAATACAAATTTATGTAATGCAAGGATTAATGTATACCAAGAGAAAGCAAGGATTCGTTTTACTGTCAAGTTCTTTTTTGAAGATCATGCAAAAGATATCTTAAAGTAAACCCAACAAACACCTTCTTTCTAACTTCCTTTCTTTCTAGGAAACAATCTTTTTTCTAGGTACTACAAATATTATGTGTTGACATTATTGTGGGTAAAGGAGGGGAGAGGGTCAAGAGCAAATAAAATTTGTTAAAAGAATCTTCAAGTAGGTTTATATAAAAAGCTTCTCCAAAAAGTTCCATTGCTAAATGATATTTACCCCTGGCCAGCCTACATGTCGTCATCTGATACGCATTTATGCATTGATGAACAGGGGTTCTGTAAATAAGTTTAAATAGTTTTCCTGTTCTACTACCTGATTTAGAATACTTAATCCAGAGACCTTTTTAGAAAACATTGGTAAATGTAGTTCCTGAGAACTGTTCTGCCCAGATTGCGAAAACGGCCTGTTTACAACCGGGACAGCCGGATTATGTACGCATGGTCCGATTATGTTTTTTTTGCACGGGTTATGTCGTGGTGACCGGATTATGAACGCTGATATAATGGCTGGGCCCAGGCAGGCTGTGATTGGCATTTTCTTCGAACTTTTGTGAATTAAACATTCTCTGAAAGATAGAACACCCCTAAAAACTAGACATGACGAGAGAAAAAAGTCTCGACGTAATTCTTAGTATAAACTACTCTTGTAGTAAATACATTTCAACATAATATACTTTGAAGTGACTAAATTTCACGGAACCTAAATTATTCTTTTTGCGGGAATTAAGTTTGGTGAAAAGTTATTAAACTTTCGAATCGCAAAATTTAGTATTTGCCACGAAATTTCGTTTCATTTGAGAACAACAACAACTTTGCCACCAGGGCTATTTGCTTGTCAGAAGTGATGACGAATGATATAAAAGCGGTCTGCCCCGATTATATTTGTTCTATAAGTCTTGAATAATATTTGACTGTCATACATAAGCCGGCCTTCCCCGATTATGTGTGTTCTATAATAAGTGAGAAATAATATTAGACTGTCGTATATAAACTGGCCTGCCCTGATTATGTTCCTTTTATAAGTGCCAAATAATATTTTTTGAGTAATAAGCCGGCCCGTCCTGATTATGTTGCCCTGATTATGTATTTTCTGCCCTGTTCTTAACCGGGGCAAGCTGCCGTACTTAATCAGGGCAGCGTTTATTATCCAGGCAGAACAGAACCGAGGAGGAGGGAGGTCATTAATATATCCTGTCCAACCCCCATGATAACATATGGAAAACAGATGTTAAGTCAAGAATATTATTGTAAGGAGATTTTGGATTGCCTGCTCATTTACGTTTATTTTTGGAATATTATTTTTTATTAAAAAGGGGCCCAAGATAAATTTTGAAAGGCCCCTTAAGAACTCAGTACTTTTTAAAAGTTTTTCCTCAATTCTTCTTGTGTATGTAGTGGAAACAATGTCAAAAGATTAATATAAATCCACTTTTAAAGATACATAGTTGCAAGTCAAAGATTTTAAACTTTGGTTGCAGAAAGTATCAGCAAATGCTTGGATTGAGATTTCATCTTATGTCAATTCCTGAGAAATTCTTTCAATGTGGTTTAGAATCAGCAGTGGTCAAATCACCTTACCTTTTATCTCAATGCATGTCTGGTTTGTTTCATTATAAAGCACCATGTGATAGTACTGAATATTCATAAGAGATTTAGAAAAGATATAGCTTATATTGGCATAAATCGTTTAATCCACGGCCTTGCTTGGCAATGTACCAAGTAGAATATTAAATTCTTATACATTCATTGATTGAAGTAATAAGTGTTTGTATGGTCTCACAGGCCTGGTCATGAATTGCGTGCGATCGCACGCGCACGCCTCGTCACACACCTAAAAGAAACTTGGGAGTGTGATGTCTCACACGCCTCAGGACCTGTGTTGGGAGTGATGCACAAAATAGAAAATCAACAGTTTGATTTTCAATGTTAAAATGAACATTATTTGCAGTTGATAAGAATTTGAATTTGTACCATTTTCAGGTTATGCATGTCACACGAACGAAGGAATGTTGGCTCGTCGAAGCGAACTCCCCATTTTGTCATATAAATTTTTAACATTCGTAATTTACAGAATAAATGATTTACCTGACCAGTGAAATCCCCGTTATCGAGCTCCTGTGACAGAAATCCCCCGCAACAGCTTTTATCTACAATTAAATCCATGATATAAGGCCTGTTCCGCATGTAAGTGCAGTTTTGCAGACTTGCTTCATCCTTGCTCCGTCGGCGTCCACCTCTGCATTAGTTACAGTACTGTGAAAAGGTTTGTTAACATTGTGGTTCGTGTTTATTTCATGTTACGCATGAACCACGATAGCCCACGATGTGTATTATTTTAACAATCGTGGACCTCACGATCATGTTTCGTGGACTACACGAACAAAAATTAAACATTACACCGTGGCGTCCACGATAGATAACTTCTATTGTGAAACAACAAAGACCGTATTAGTTTATCAATTAAATCAAAAACCAACGGCAAAAAAAATACATTAACACTTGTTGTTTTATTTCGTTGTCATAAAGCTAGCTATATAATAGATTTTAATCGTTCGTGAATCAAAATGCGATGTAAAAAAACATTTCTATCGCTGCTTTTCGTTTATAAACTTTTAAAATGCGATCTAAAAAAACATTTCTATCGCCGTTCTTCTTTCTTAAACTTTTAAAACGCGATCTAAAACAGCATTTCTCTCGCCGCTTTTCGTTCTTAAACTTTTAAAATGCAATCTAAGAAAGCATTTCTATCACCGCTTTTCGTTTATGAACTTTTAACCCTTCCCGCCCCAGGCATTTTTTAACACATTATGTCCCTGATCCCACGCGTTTTTAGCAAAAAAACACATTTTTCGTAACTTTTATAATATCAGTCAAAATAAACCTTAACAACTAATTTAAGCATATACTATGTTTAAAATGCATGTAAGGTATTTCTCTCTTTTTAAAAATGGTCATAAAGCATTATCTAAGTCCCAGTTCGACTCCGGTAATAGACAATTCAGTAAGAATTGTAAGTATATAAAAGGAAAGTTGGCAATCCGTCTATTAGCCATGCTTAGATTGTGCTTATTGGACCAGAACCTATGCTTAGTTAGTGCTTTAGACCAGCAAATAATAGGAATGTAAGAGGAACTTCTTATCAAATATATAAAACATAATTTTGAGATATACAAATCATAAAGTTCGTCGGCATCCTCAGGAATATCGACATTTATTCCAGGATTTGCAGCAAAATGGGGCAACTCTTGTAACTTCTTGTCACCAGATTTCCATTGCCCCATGTTCCAACCAGGAAGGCTTGGTTCCTTTTTAGCTTTCTTCGAACTAGGTTCTGCCACTTCATCATTATCAGTTGAACTTTCATCAACACATTCTTCCCCACCATCAGAAAATCCCAAAAAATCTTTGTCACTCTGGCCAAATAATCTGTTAATTGGATCATCACTTGCTACTACATCCTCATCACTATCCTCTTCAAGGTTTAGTTCATTAATAGAGAGGCCAAATGATGCATTACTGCTGCTAAAAGGCGAAGATCCAGAGCCACAGCTAGCGCTAAATCCAGTCGCCATCTTTGTTTTAATTTTGAAAAATAAATCTGCATAATTTACGGTAGCCGAATTTAAAAATCGTCAGATCGGGCGCAAATGAGAGATAAATTATTATGGTGTTAAAAAAAATCGATCTTGTTAGTTTTAAGATACCGGGCCGCCGTGAGGGCCGTTCAAAGTGGTCCTAGTAAAATCCCGAACCTGTCCGGGATCGGGATTATTTTAGCGTAGCAATATCCCGGACTAGTCCGGGAACGGGACGGGAAGGGTTAAAATGTGATCTTAAAAAACATTTCTATCGCTGCTTTTCATTTATAAACTTTAAAAATGCGATCTTAAAAAAGATTTCTATCGTCGCTTTTCGTTTTTAAACTTTTAAAATGCGATCTTAAAAAACATTTCTATCGCCGCTTTTCGTTTATAAACTTTAAAAATGCGATCTTAAAAAAGATTTCTATCGTCGCTTTTCGTTTTTAAACTTTTAAAATGCGATCTAAAAAAACATTTCTATCGCCGCTTTTCGTTTTTAAACTTTTAAAATGCGATCTAAAAAAACATTTCTATCGCCGCTTTTTGTTTATAAACTTTTAAAATGCGATCTTAAAAAACATTTCTATCACCGCAGACAAATTTAACTTTTCTAGACAAATGACATTTCGTAAAAATACAATCGCGTCCATGACGAAAAAGTATACACCAAGCAAAAACTACGAATATGCTTTTTTAACTTGATAAAACCTGAAACAAACAAATTAACTTTAATCAAAGACTTTTTTGAAAAGAAAAAAAATTAAATTATACTGGCTATAAAAATCGTGGAGCTCGCGAAAATAATCGTGGGACACACAATCCTTCGTGGAGATAATAATATTAGCGTGGTGGCCACGCTAGAATGTTTAAATGTTTGTTATACATAAAGACTACGATTTTATCATGGTTCGTGTGCACCACGCTAGTTACACGAACACGATGTTAACAAACCTTTTTCACAGTACTGTAAGAACCGCATGGCTGGATTTCTTGTGTAAGACCTGATTACCAACGACGAAGGGGCCAGGCAATAGAGATTCATGTCTACGTAGTTCTTTTAACTAAGTCAGGAGTCGGTGAATTAGCTAGGATGGTCAGGTTGGCTATGAATAGGCTTGCTCGTGGATTAAAAGGACCAGAACTATTCAATAATTCTGAGATCTAAGCAAATGGAAGTGTCCGACCAAGACGGAAATCTATTGGACGTTTTGTCCGACGAAAGTTCGAAACGAGCTATGGACATGTCTGACCAAACTGGAAATTTTGCGGACATTTTTTCTGACGAGTCTCCAAAAATTATTTCGAGGATTGCCTCTTAGGACGTTTTTTAGGAATTGCACGCCTACTAACTTTCATCGCACCCCTAATTAGAACTCAGACGTGCGATGTTTTTCGCACGCCATCGCAGCTTTAGGAGTGTGACCTACCGCACGCCAGTCATTTTACTCATGACCAGGCCTGGTCTCATTATAAAATCTCTTCTGATCTTCTCTATTTTTGTGAGGAAAATATTGAAATCTAAAATCTCCTCAATTTTTTGCACAAAAAATGCCACTATCTCCTCAAAAAAGTGCGAAATTCCTCCTCAAAATTCCTCAAATCTCCTCAAATTTGACTTTTCAAAAAGAGAGGCAACCCTGTTTTATATTTTGGAGTTGACCACCTTGTAAATTTTCACACATGCTTTGAGACTAGTTTTTAAGATATAACATCCTGAAGTATGCACTATTTTCATTTTTGACCCATCAACTTTAGAATCTGTTGTTGGTAGGGTAGGTTTGGATAGCAATGTCTCAAAAACAAAATGAGATAGTAAGCTGAAATTTTCAGGATTATCTTATCTCACCCATAGTATCAAACAAAATTTGAGCAAAATCTGAGAGGTTCGACAGGGATCATTCTGAAAATCTGTTATTATAGTTTTAAAAGACCCTCTTACTTATCATAAATTATTTAATATTTTATTCTAGGTTATATATATATACCTTCATACAAAGCTTATTTTTCATTAAAAAGAAAATGGAATGGGCCAACTTAAATTATCACATATGAAATGTGATTTTGTGTATTTTGTATTAAGATGTAATTTTTTAGACTGATGATTTGACAGTAAAACCTAAATTCTGCAGGAGTAAATGCATACTTTTTATGTGAAAAAACTAAGCTTATGGAAAAATACACATGAAAGTCTATGGGAATTCAACTGTCACTACTCTCAGCTACCATCTTTGGTTCACAGACAAACTGGAAGCATAGATTCTGTGTTATACATATAAGGGTCAAGATTCAGTAATTTGTACATTATATATCTAATATAGGCTGTATTGTGTTTACTTATATATTTTTCATATTTTCTAATTAAAGAATTTTATAAATATTACTAACCAGTGAAGACATAACAAACAACCAAACAATGAGTTCTGATTCAAAAACTTTCAAGAATGTCACAGTGCGACCACTACAAGTAGATGGCTCAACCAATGAAGCAAAACAAAATCTCGTTATTGATGTACGGCAAGAGAGGCAACTATTTGTCCTCCGAATACTAAATGGTATGTTTTTTATATTCTCTTTTGTGTTTTTGTTTAATCTATGAATCGATTTATACTTCTCTTAAATAGGCATGCAGCACTTACAATAAATATTTTAATCCTGGTGGTCACTGTGACCACCGAGCATCTAAAATGACTGATCAAGTCAATTTTTTCAGTGATCCAAAAAAATTACAATTATTGCTGAGAAATATTACGTTCAGGATTTTGAATACAATATACAGGCATAGTAACAGTAGGATTTTTTAATTAAACTTTGTAACTATACAGTACAGTCCAGATGTAAGCGTACGCGTACGCTCAACTTGCAAAAATAATTGCTTTCATTCAAAATAACAATAGGATAGCGAGTTCCTTTCAAATTGCGCGAAAATAATTGCTTCGTGTTAAAAACAAAAGCATAGCAAGAAACATTGTTTATAAACAATACCCTGCGAGAGAAAAAATTAAACGCGAAGGCCATTGAATTTTTATTTTTTTTAACAACGAAACTAATTATAGTAACGCGATTTTAATCTCGATATATTTAAAAAACACAAGCTCTTTTAAAAAACAACAAATCCAATGATCTAAATATTTAAAAAAAAACTAATGCTACTTTTAAAACTTTTAGTAATATTTCTTTATCGTCAAAACATATTTTTTAACATGCGAAACTTTTAAAAGTTCTTTTTATAAAAAGCAACGTTTAGCAACGCAAACGGAAAAACCCTATGTTCGGGACTTTTCCCTTCGCGATAAGATTTCGAAAACAAATTAAATTTTAATACCGAAGAAAGAAAAAATCTAAAAATATAACTTTTGAGGTTCAGGAAAGATCAAAACACTCATTGTGAGAACATTTTGTTTTAAATTTTAATACCGAAGAAATAGTCTAAAAATATAACTTTCGATGCGCATAAAAGGCGAAAACGCTCGTTGTGGGAACATTTTGTTCTGGTAAGAATAAAAAGATACAAAGTTGAAAACACGTGTTTTTTCTAAAAAATAAATCTTGGAAAAAGAGTTAGTACAAACTTAAAAAATATTAATAAAAAAAGAGCTATAAAATTACATGAAGTCACTGTTATTTAGTTTCGGTCGTCGCAAATACTCATTCATAGCATTAACTGCGCCTGCCCAAGTCGATTTTTGGTTCGTTTTTGAAACATCAAAATACCGAAAAACAATCTGCTTAATATACTTTAAACTTTTAAAATGTGATCTAAAAAAACATTTCTATCGCCGCTATTCGTTTTTAAACTTTTAAAATGCGATCTAAAAAAACATTTCTATCGCCGCTATTCGTTTTTAAACTTTTAAAATGCGATCTAAAAAAACATTTCTATCGCCGTTTTTCGTTTTTAAACTTTTAAAACATGATCGAAAAAAGCTTTTCTATAGCGGTTTTTCGTTTTTAAACTTTTAAAATGCGATCTAAAAAAACATTTCTATCGCCGCTATTCGTTTTTAAACTTTTAAAATGCGATCTAAAAAAACATTTCTATCGCCGCTATTCGTTTTTAAACTTTTAAAATGCGATCTAAAAAAAATTTCTATCGCCGTTTTTCGTTTTTAAACTTTTAAAATGCGATCTAAAAAAACATTTCTATCGCCGCTATTCTTTTTTTTAAACTTTTAAAATGCGATCTAAAAAAAATTTCTATCGCCGTTTTTCGTTTTTAAACTTTTAAAATGCGATCTAAAAAAACATTTCTATCGCCGCTTTTCGTTCTTAAATTTTTAAAAGGCGATCTAAAAAAGCTTTTCTATCAAAATTAAAGTTTCAATCTTTGTTAAAATATAATAATTTCTATCGCTTAAAAGCTTTATTTAACCCGCGCAACCAACAATGCCTTCTTGCTAGTTTATTTAGTTTCCACGCAAAACTTTTATTTAATAAAACTATTAAACAATGGCTCTTCGTGACACATTGATAGAGTTGATAACATTTGCAATTATGCTATTGGGAATAGTTATGTTAACACTATTTAACAATAGTTACGCGCAGTTATAATAAGCTATTTGTTCTTCAATAATCTTTTGTTTATTACGCGCAAGTTAATGACTTACAAGACTCGCAAGATAATTAATAAGAACAAAAGACAAACAACTACAAAAAGGTGTGAAACTTGAGCGTACGCGTACGCTTACATCTGGACTGTACTGTATGTATAAAATTCCATACGTAAAACGTGCACATATTTCGATAATAATAACTTAAAAATTTGCACCTGCAAATTTTGGAGTTGTAAAATATCTAGTTACAAGGGTTAATTTGCCATGATTTCGATTATAGTGTCAAAAAAATTTTTCTTCGTGAAATGTAATATTCTATGCTTTGGCGAACCTCTGTTTTAAGTCGTATATCCCAATTGTAAATGGAACCACACTTCATGTTTTGTAAGAAATATTATATAACATTAAGTTGAACCTAAAGTTTCTTAATGTTTTGATAATCTGAGCCTCAAATGTTTCTTTGTTCTTATTCGAGCCTGACAAGCTTTTTAAAATAAATCTTTTATTTACAAGGCTTTACAATGTCTACGTTTTTGAAAAATTCTTAACTTAATCTTCTGTTCCTTCAAGAAAAGGAAAAATAAAAAATAACGGTTTCTACAGTAACATAGAAATTAAATGGAAAAGCTAAAAATAACTCTGAAGCTTTTCAAACAGTGGTGGAGACCTGGAACACAAACACACTTGCAGAATCAAAAACATAAATTATAAAAAAACTGTTCAAAAAATTTAAACAAACTTTTTAATGTCTTATTTTTAACTTTCACAGAAGATAATTTATAGACTTTTATTAAAAGTACTTAAAAAAAGGATTATTATTGTTTTATTGATGAATTCTGAGGATAACCCCAAAAACACAACCACTGTCATCATCAAAATAGTTAATAGAGACCTAATCTTGCTCTTGCTGTGTCAAGTAATTCTAAAAAGAATAAGAAAATTTTTAAGACCCTTTAGAGAAAAGAGCTTTTATAGTTCAATGTGAACGTGTGATCTGTGACAAATTTTTTTTTGTAAGAACAGCAGCATGTTCAGTGGTGTCTTTACCTTACGAAAAAAATTTGGTTTATGCCAGAACCGATACCAACAAACAATTTGTGGTCAGTATTGTAGGTTTATCATTTCTTAAACATGTTCAAGAAATGATAAACCTACAATACTAATATAAATCTAAACAGACAAATTGAAAAAAATAAAACAATTGTGAATATTAAGTACATTGGGTTGAGAAATTAAAAATATGTATACTAAACGGAAAGATAAAGGCATATGAGCAGGGGAGTATGACAATAAAAATGATACATAGTTGGGCAGCACATCGTTTTTCTGTGCATAGCCATAACATCCTGCCTATAATATCTGGCTAGCATGAAGCTGGGTAACTTTTTTAGAAAAATAATTATAACCTAAATTATACGAAGTTGTAGTAAACTAGGAAAGCATATTAGCTCACACAGTAAAAACGTAAACTTTTCGGAGGAGTAAAAAAACAAATGTTACGCTCAGTATGCTACGAAAACATTGGTGTTTTGTAATGTGCTTTTTCTGTGTACGTTAGACATTATTGTTAAAATGTTGCTGATGATATTATTTATTTAAATATTTTAGCTGGTGGAGAAGTCCTACATCAAACTTTAATAAGCAAGAATACAAAAGGATTCCAATTCGGAGAGCTTTCATTTGTTTTTAAAATAGATCCACAACCATTGATACTTGTCTTTCCTGGGGCTTCAGGTAAACCCATTTTATCTACAAGTATTATTAAAGCCAGTTATGCTTTTTTAGTCTTCAAACAAAAGTGTATTATGCAGTGCTACCCTCTGGATTTTTTGCAACAAGCATTCAGCTTTTATCGCTAAGAGTGCTATGGTTAAAGTTCTTCATGAGAAAGTTTCCAAACTGAACTACTGTACAGCATTATATATAATTTTTTTTTGATAGTTAGCAACAATATTTTTCTGTTTTCTTTCTGTTAGTACATTATTTAGATTATTTTAAATGATGTGCCATCATGTTTCAATGAAAGTTTTTCCATGACAGAAGATCTTGTTGCTTTGATATATTTTTTGCTGTGGAAACTTTTTAATAACGATCTCAGTGTGTCCCCCAACAGCTTGACATTAAGCCTTTTTTTCATACCCAATATTAAATTTGTCATGACATGGCAAATGTAAAAATGACATGCAAGGGGATGGAATCTTAAACTTGATGGGCAAAACTTAAACTGAGAGAATGGAAAATAAATAGGGAGGATGAAAGTGCTGTCACACTGTAAATGATGTGAAATTTTGATTGGGAACTTGTTATCTCTTCATTATTTCAATCAACTAGAGAACAATGTATTTATTTTTAGACTTGCAAAGATTTTGTGCCACATTTAGTAGTATTACACATCAGGCAACTGGACAACTATCTGTGTTTGATGAGAGAACAGAAGAAGCGTCTGCTACACAATATTTCCAAGTATGATATCATCGTTACTATAAACTGCATGGATCATATTTAAAAAAGATAAACTTTCAGTGGAAAATTAAAAAAAAAAATTTCTGAAGAGGCACCAAAAAGCTATATTTCATATACTATTTTCTACAATACACTTGGTTATTTAAGAAATACAACACTCTTACAGGCTATTCTTTTTATTTTTATTTTTGGTATCTTAGTTCTCCAACCACTCCATTTCCCATTTATTTACCAATTAAAGGGCAGTCAGAGTTAAACTTATCTAGGAGCAGTGTACTTAGGTCACATAGACACTTGAAACTGAATATACAAGTTACAAGTTAGAGACGTTTTTCCTATAAACCCAATATTTTATGAAACCCTTACATTGCAAACCATTTTAATAAATTATTAAAAACACAGGAGTCAAACTAATCATACAGAGAGCATAAACAGAATTTGATATTTCGCAGACCATGCCACACGTGTATTGGAATATTCCTGAAACTTAGGAAGTGAATCATAACCTTAAATAGCTAGGTGTTATTACTTCCTCTTTGAAATCGGAGCACTACATCTGCAGTATATGTGTACATTTTATTGTATCACCTTCTTTAGTTCTATGGATATCTTTCACAGCAACAGAATATGATGCAGGTATTTTATTCATTGTCCAGTTTTTTTTCCAGTTATTTAGTTTACCCATTTGTTTTAAGGGATCGTCTCAAAATGTTTTTTTCGTATAATTATACGAACGCTACGAAGTACTTCGTTTCGTGAAACGAATGTCATATGAAGTGCTTCGTTTAAAATAAAAAATGTAAACGAACTTTATACGAACTTTATTAATATATGATACGAACTTAAACGAAGTTTTTTTATCATACAAAATGAAATGATACGAACTTTGAACGAAGTAAATTGCCATACGATCTTGAAATGAACTTCAAAAGTACCGGCGTAATTGCGCATAATTATTTCAATACGAAACCAGAAACAAAAGAATTAAACGAATTTTTTTAAAAAACGAAAAGAAATGATACGAACTTTAAACGAAACCAGAAATAAAAGAAGTAAAATATACGAGGTTGACTTCTTTGAAAAGACTAGCAAAATTGCATATTCATAGGTTCAATTTACACAATCTATGGTGATCTTTTCGATTTATACGATAACGGTTTCATGATTTTTAAACGATCTACGGCGATCTTTTCGTTTTCTACGATCCCGTTTTCATGATTTTAAACGATCTACGGCGATCTTTTCGCTTTCTACGATGCCGTGGAGACAATCCCAAAAGACCTTAGATAATAAATCCAATTAAAATAAACGAAGTTCGTATAACAAAAGAACTTTATAATTGTTTAAAAAAATTCAATATAAAGACTATAGATAATAGTCCAATTATAATAAACGAACTTCGTATAAGCAAATTTTTATACGAACTTCTTTAAAAATGATACGAACTACATACGAACTTTATTTTAAATGATACGAACTTTATACGAACTTGTAATTTTGATGATACGAAAAAGTTCGTATTAAAAATAAAATGATACGAAAGATTTAATAAATCGATACGAAGTTTTTTATACGAATTATACGAACTACGTACGAACATTTTGAGACGGTCCCTAAGGTTTTGGCTTTTTCATGATTTTAAAGTAATTCATGACAGAATATGATAATTAAGGTGAATTTCCACTCAAAATTAAAATGGAATCTGATTGGTTGATAAACTTTTCTGTCCTGATCTAAACTGAAAGTTAAAATCATTTCAACTTCTTTATGTGAATAGGAACAGAAAAAAACTATAAAAGTTTCTACTTACACACACAAGCAAAAAAAGATAACTTTGACTTGGTCTACAGCTTTTTGTAATTTCTGATAAGATATGTTCCCTGACGATGTACCAAATTTAAAAACATAAAACATACTGTTTTAAAAAACTTCTGTAAATTCCTCCTATAAAACTTTGCTTAGTGGTTCCATGCTAAAGTCTATGGGTTTATCCAGAACTGCTTTTTCCTTTTAGTTGAAAAATAAAATATTCTCCTGGAATTCTCCAGGTATCTTAAGACAATGCGCAAACCAAGGGACATTTTTTTAAACTGTATACTGTTTACTTGGACGTTAGCTTACCTACGTTGTTTTGCTTACATAGATGTTCATTCACAGTTTCTTACAGCTACTTTGTGAAGAAAATATAGCAGCCACCAAACATATTTTTTAATAAAAATCAGGTGTTTTCAAAACAGTCTCAGTGAAAACAATATCTTACTAAATCTTGCAAATATCACCAAACTGCAGATCAACTCTCAAACTTACTAACACTTCTTCTTTGGCACAAATCTACTAAAAACACTCTTATATTTGCACTAACAAGCAACTACAACGCATTCACAGAAATGCAACAAGTTGTTGGTTTTATTAACATAAAAATGACAAATTTTACTGGTTCTTAATAGTGAAAAAATGAAATAACAGACAGAGGGAAATGCTGTTTTGATTTGTGGCATTTAAGTGAAAAACAATGTTAGTTCTGTAATATTATGGAACAACATCTTCCAAGCAAAGATATTTATTATTAAGGGAATATTAATGTTACAACGGGTGTTTGATGTACCATTTGGCTTTTAAAGAATATTTATATATGATAAATGTTACAGGAAATATTAATCTACAGTAAACCCATGCAAAAAGTTTTACCTAAAAAATTTAATAATTTACATTTGAAATACGTGAAATGACTCTTAATTTTTGCAGGATTATATTCGTACTTCGACTTATCAAAGTGCAATACTACAGAATTCAAATGAATTTAAAGGAAAGGTATGTCATCTTCAAATCTTTATAATCCTTGAACTTGTTTGAATTGTACTGATTGATGATGTTTACACATTTTTCTTTAATGTTTTGTTTGCAGGTTGTTTTGGACGTGGGTGCAGGAACAGGTAAATTATTAACATAACTAGTCGGTGGTCCATCGATAAATCAACAGCCTTGTCTGTCCTTTATCTATTTCATGTCTCTCACTACTGTGGTACTATTTTGCACAGAGACAGACAGAAGACAGCTACTATTACAGAGATTATAATTATAAAGATGGTATAGATATTAAATGTTACTTATTCAGGATCTTGTCTTTTGGTTAAAAGAAATCATTCCAGAATTTGAATCTCCTTTTAAAGAAGGGAATGTGAATAATGTACTGGTAAACATTAAATCTTTTTTACTTATTTAGGGATACTTTCATATTTTGCTGTACAGGCAGGTGCGAAGAAAGTATACGCTGTTGAAGCAAGTAATATGGCGCAATACGCAAAAGTAAGTGTTTCAATTATTTGAGTATTCTTGCTGACGTATTTCTCTTTGTTTCACTTTGTTTTCTTCTTTATTCTAGGAATTAGCTGTTAGTAATCAATTAAGTGAGATAGTTGAAGTCGTTGCTGGGAAAATAGAAGAGGTCGGTACAATAGTTAATTATTTAGGTTCAGTTACATGTATGGGTCAAATGAAAGTTCACTTCATGCTTTTTGCTTTGTTTTTCTTATTAAAAAATCGTATTTGTCCTTGATTTATCCATTTAACAGAAGATATGCTGAAAGTGATCCAGGTAAACGAACATAAGGAAGTTTTTTATGTGATATATGTAGATAATTTTTCACGCTAGCAAATGGTATTGTCCTAGTTATACTTCAATTTAAGTTTCTCTTTCTGGGTAAATCGTAGGCTGTATGTAAATTCTCTTTTTTGATTGGTTAAAAAGTGTACTATTTATTGAATATTTTGCATGCATTCAAAAAAAAATGAAGTTGTTGACTTTGTCTAAAATTTTTTAGAAAATGTCAATTTAGAGTCAGATTCCTCTGTGTTCAGTACAGCAAATTACAAAAAAATCATTGACTTAAAACTTCTGTTGTAATATTTTTTTTCTCCCTAAAAAATAATCATGTTAACAAGAGTTACCCGAAATGAAACTATTGCGCATGTGTATAAAGCTATTGAAAAAGTTAGCTGTGCATGATGTACACAGTTCACACAACCCCGACATGAAGAACTCCATGTAAATTGCGGTTTAAAATCTCATTTCGGATAAATCTCATTTTGGGTGCTTATACATCAGCAGAGAATTATACTCGTAAGAATCAAGGGTGCAAATTTTCATTCTACTGACTTGACGGATTAAGTTTTGTTAGTTATTACTTGCGATTGCTAATATAAAAAATCCATGCATGTTTTGATAGGTGACGTTGCCAGAAAAAGTTGATATTATCATCTCCGAACCAATGGGTTACATGCTGTTTAACGAGCGGATGTTAGAAACTTACTTGCATGCTAAGAAGTGGCTAAAACCTGGAGGTATTTGTACCAAGTTATTACGCAAAACAAGTCTATTGATTTCATATAATGTGGCTGTGTGAATGTTTAATTCTGTGTGAAAAAGTTCTGCAACTCAGGCGTGCAAAATTGTTCTAACAATAATAGTTTCCCTGCTAAATTCAGAATGCTTACAACTGGCGTCTTTACTAAGAATCAAAATCAATGGATAAAGATTGATGGTTTTAAAATTCTTTTATTCGTATAAATGAAAAACAGTTTGAGTATACGTTAAAACGAAATCGAAAAGAAATAAAGTTCATGCGGTATACAATCTATCATGACTACTTTGTATTAGTTTGGAGCATGCAGATTATTACAATATTTACATGTTATAGGTAATATGTACCCAACGAAAGGTGACTTATATGTTGCACCGTTTACCGATGATGCACTTTTCATGGAGCATTTTGGAAAATCAAACTTTTGGTGAGAAGTTGTAAGAGTTATCACGCCTCCTCAAAATGAAAGTATCATTATCTTCTTGAAAAGGGTTAAAAGTGTTCTCATTAAAAGTCTTTAAATCACTTTGAATATCACTTTGAATTTGACTCTATATTGACATTTATTAATGTCGTGCTGACCGCTTACCCAGGGTTTCTAGCCACCCAACAAACCTTTGACTTTTTACAGTTGTCCAAGAAAAGCCTGAAAATTAGGGTAAAACGAAAAATTGTGGAGTCTCTTTAATTTATTTAAAAGTTTCTGAACTTTATATATGTGTAAACCTACTTTTATAAACGTAGTTTTTGTTATGCTTACTTTCGTATTACATCTATCTGTTTATGAATTAAAAAATTCTGACTTGTCGTTTATTATCTCATTTGTTTCACATGATATTCGAAATATAAGATTGGGCGAGAAACTTCTGAACTTATTTGATGACAAAAACCACATATTGTAAGTCAGAATCTGTACTGATTCTTTTCACTGGCTCTATTTTTGCTGTTTAAGGTGTCAATCGTCGTTCTATGGTGTTAACCTAACCAGCATCCGTCAAGCTGCTTTACAGGAATATTTCAGACAACCCATAGTCGTATGTTTGTTTTTTCATACACATTTTATTCCTTCATTCTATACCCTTTGTATTTTTTCTGTATTCAACATGGCCCTTTTTTGTTATAATTGTAGGACACGTTCGATGTGCGAATACTAATGGCAAAGCCCTGTGTACACACTACAAATTTTTTAACCACATCCGAAGAAGACCTTCAAAGGTATGTTTATAATGCCGGCCATTACACTCAATAATATGACGTAAGGTGATTATGTTGTATTGTTGATAATTTTTAGTTAAACATCACTATATACTGTACAGGAGTGAAAGAGAACAGTGTCGTATAATTTGCAGAATGTTTTTATGTTTTTCCAACCTGTGCGTATAATGTTAGCTGTACCACAGGAACCCCAGAACTAGAATGTATATCAAGTAAGGAATAGTTTTTAAAATAATGAATTTTCCCCTTTGTCTCTTTGTTTTGATCGAACACCACTGCTGTGGTACCATGTTAAATGATGCAGTAAAAAGATAAAATGGAAGCTTAGTTGTGTCTCCTCTTATTTAGTCCAGGGTTTCTAGTGGTTTCACCATAATCTAAGCTATGCGACGTATTCTACTGGTTGTATTTGTTGATTTAGAATCCACGTACCTCTCCAATACACGATATTAATGACTGGTACGCTCCACGGTTTAGCATTTTGGTTTGACGTCGCGTTCTTAGGACAGGCGTATGTATTTTGCTTTTAATTTGACGTTTAATAACTCGTTAATTTTTTTCTGCCTTTCTTAAACATCAAAAAGCCTTTCATTACTTTCTTAGAGAATGTATATGTTTAAAGCATTGAAAAGGCTTCCCATGCAGTTCTGTTATTATTGTCAATTCATAGCGCTTTTTTTTTTACGTAGCAACCATGTGTATCTCTCCACGGCGCCACAAGAACCACTTACGCATTGGTATCAGGTAAGGATAACTTTTATGGAAATTATAAGTCTGAAACAGTGCGTAGACCTTTTCAACAACATCTTACACACGCTAGTCGTAGTTACTAAACTGCGAGGTGCAAGTAGACCTTTTCAACAACATCTTAAACACTTTATTCGTAGTTACTAAACTGCGAGATGCAAGTAGACCTTTTCAACAACATCTTAAACACGCTAGTCGTAGTTACTAAACTGCGAGGTGCAAGTAGACCTCTTCAACAACATCTTAAACACGCTAGTCGTAGTTACTAAACTGCGAGATGCAAGTAGACCTTTTCAACAACATCTTACACACGCTAGTCGTAGTTGCTAAATTGTGAGGTGCAAGTGGACCTTTTCGACAACATCTTAAACACGCTAGTCGTAGTTGCTAAATTGCGAGGTACAAGTAGACCTTTTCGACAACATCTTAAACACTCTATTCGTAGTTACTAAACTGCGAGGTGCAAGTAGACCTTTTCGACAACATCTTAAACACTCTATTCGTAGTTACTAAACTGCGAGGTGCAAGTAGACCTTTTCGACAACATCTTAAACACTCTATTCGTAGTTACTAAACTGCGAGGTGCAAGTAGACCTTTTCAACAACATCTTAAACACGCTAATCGTAGTTACTAAACTGCGAGGTGCAAGTAGACCTTTTCGAAAACATCTTAAACATGCTAGTCGTAGTTACTAAACTGCGAGGTGCAAGTAGACCTTTTCATCAACTTCTTAAACATGCTAGTCGTAGTTACTAAACTGCGAGGTGCAAGTAGACCTTTTCAACAACTTCTTAAACATGCTAGTCGTAGTTACTAAACTGCGAGGTGCAAGTAGACCTTTTTCGAAAACATCTTAAACACTATTCGTAGTTATTAAACTGCGAGGTGCAAG